>OX638140.1:98868986-100140657 GCA_951805005.1 Othius punctulatus | reverse complement strand
CAAAAGATTGATTTTGATGCGTCTAAAATTGAATTTTTATTGATTTATGATTGGTTATTGATCAAAAGATTGATTTGGATGCGTCTAAAATTGAATTTTTATAGATTTTTGATTGGTTATTGATCAAAAGATTGATTTTGATGCGTCTAAAATTGAATTTTTATTGATTTATGATTGGTTATTGATCAAAATATTGATTTTGATGCGTCTAAAATTGAATTTTTATAGATTTTTGATTGGTTATTGATCAAAAGATTGATTTTGTTGCGTCTAAAATTGAATTTTTATTGATTTTTGATCGATTATTGATCAAAAGATTGATTTTGATGCGTCTAAAATTGAATTTTTATTGATTTTTGATTGGTTATTGATCAAAAGATTGATTTTGATGCGTCTAAAATTAAATTTTTATTGATTTTTGATTGGTTTTTGATCAAAAAATTGATTTTGTTGGGTCTAAAATTGAATTTTATTGATTTTTGATCGATTATCGATCAAAAGATTGATTTTGATGCGTCTAAAATTGAATTTTTATTGATTTTTGATTGGTTATTGATCAAAAGATTGATTTTGATGCGTCTAAAATTGAATTTTTATTGATTTTTGATCGATTATCGATCAAAAGATTGATTTTGATGCGTCTAAAATTGAATTTTTATTGATTTTTGATTGGTTATTGATCAAAAGATTGATTTTGATGCGTCTAAAATTGAATTTTTATTGATTTTTGATTGGTTATTGATCAAAAGATTGATTTTGATGCGTCTAAAATTGAATTTTTATTGATTTTTGATTGGTTATTGATCAAAAGATTGATTTTGAAGCGTCTAAAATTGAATTTTTATTAATTTTTGATTGGTTATAGATCAAAAGATTGATTTTGATGCGTATAAAATTGAATTTTTATTGATTTTTGATTGGTTATTGATCAAAAAATTGATTTTGTTGGGTCTAAAATTTAATTTTTATTGATTTTTGATCGATTATCGATCAAAAGATTGATTTTGATGCGTCTAAAATTGAATTTTTATTGATATTTGATTGGTTATTGATCAAAAGATTGATTTTGATGCGTCTAAAATTGAATTTTTATTGATTTTTGATTGGTTATCGATCAAAAGATTGATTTTGATGCGTCTAAAATTGAATTTTTATTGATTTTTGATTGGTTATTGATCAAAAGATTGATTTTGATGCGTCTAAAATTGAATTTTTATTGATTTTTGATCGATTATCGATCAAAAGATTGATTTTGATGCGTCTAAAATTGAATTTTTATTGATTTTTGATTGGTTATTGATCAAAAGATTGATTTTGATGCGTCTAAAATTGAATTTTTATTGATTTTTGATCGATTATCGATCAAAAGATTGATTTTGATGCGTCTAAAATTGAATTTTTATTGATTTTTGATTGGTTATTGATCAAAAGATTGATTTTGATGCGTCTAAAATTGAATTTTTATTGATTTTTGATCGATTATCGATCAAAAGATTGATTTCGATGCGTCTAAAATTGAATTTTTATTGATTTTTGATTGGTTATTGATCAAAAGATTGATTTTGATGCGTCTAAAATTGAATTTTTATTGATTTTTGATCGATTATCGATCAAAAGATTGATTTTGATGCGTCTAAAATTGAATTTTTATTGATTTTTGATCGATTATCGATCAAAAGATTGATTTTGATGCGTCTAAAATTGAATTTTTATAGATTTTTGATTGGTTATTGATCAAAAGATTGATTTTGATGCGTCTAAAATTGAATTTTTATTGATTTATGATTGGTTATTGATCAAAAGATTGATTTTTATGCGTCTAAAATTGATTTTTTATTGATTTTTGTTCGATTATCGATCAAAATATTGATTTTGATGCGTCTAAAATTGAATTTTTATTGATTTTTGATCGATTATCGATCAAAAGATTGATTTTGATGCGTCTAAAATTGAATTTTTATTGATTTTTGATTGGTTATTGATCAAAAGATTGATTTTGATGCGTCTAAAATTGATTTTTTATTGATTTTTGATCGATTATCGATCAAAAGATTAATTTTGATGCGTCTAAAATTGAATTTTTATTGATTTTTGATTGGTTATTGATCAAAAGATTGATTTTGATGCGTCTAAAATTGAATTTTTATTGATTTTTAATCGATTATCGATCAAAAGATTGATTTTGATGCGTCTAAAATTGAATTTTTATTGATTTTTGATCGATTATCGATCAAAAGATTGATTTTGATGCGTCTAAAATTGAATTTTTATTGATTTTTGATTGGTTATTGATCAAAAGATTGATTTTGATGCGTCTAAAATTAATTTTTTATTGATTTATGATTGGTTATTGATCAAAAGATTGATTTTGATGCGTCTAAAATTGAATTTTTATTGATTTTTGATCGATTATCGATCAAAAGATTGATTTCGATGCGTCTAAAATTGAATTTTTATTGATTTATGATTGGTTATTGATCAAAAGATTGATTTTGATGCGTCTAAAATTGAATTTTTATAGATTTTTGATTGGTTATTGATCAAAAGATTGATTTTGATGCGTCTAAAATTGAATTTGTATTGATTTTTGATCGATTATCGATCAAAAGATTGATTTTGATGCGTCTAAAATTTAATTTTTATTGATTTTTGATCGATTATTGATCAAAAGATTGATTTTCATGCGTCTAAAATTGAATTTTTATTGATTTTTGATTGGTTATTGATCAAAAGATTGATTTTGATGCGTCTAAAATTGAATTTTTATTGATTTATGATTGGTTATTGATCAAAAGATTGATTTTGATGCGTCTAAAATTAAATTTTTATTGATTTTTGATTGGTTTTTGATCAAAAAATTGATTTTGTTGGGTCTAAAATTGAATTTTTATTGATTTTTGATCGATTATTGATCAAAAGATTGATTTTGATGCGTCTAAAATTGAATTTTTATTGATTTTTGATCGATTATCGATGAAAAGATTGATTTTGATGCGTCTAAAATTGAATTTTTATTGATTTTTGATCGATTATCGATCAAAAGATTGATTTTGATGCGTCTAAAATTGAATTTTTATTGATTTTTGATCGATTATTGATCAAAAGATTGATTTTGATGCGTCTAAAATTGAATTTTTATTGATTTTTGATTGGTTATTGATCAAAAGATTGATTTTGAAGCGTCTAAAATTAAATTTTTATTGATTTTTGATTGGTTTTTGATCAAAATATTGATTTTGTTGGGTCTAAAATTGAATTTTTATTGATTTTTGATCGATTATTGATCAAAAGATTGATTTTGTTGCGTCTAAAATTGATTTTTTATAGATTTTTGATTGGTTATTGATCAAAAGATTGATTTTGATGCGTCTAAAATTGAATTTTTATAGATTTTTGATTGGTTATTGATCAAAAGATTGATTTTGATGCGTCTAAAATTGAATTTTTATTGATTTTTGATCGATTATCGATCAAAAGATTGATTTTGATGCGTCTTAAATTGAATTTTTATTGATTTTTGATCGATTATCGATCAAAAGATTGATTTTGATGCGTCTAAAATTGAATTTTTATTGATTTTTGATTGGTTATTGATCAAAAGATTGATTTTGATGCGTCTAAAATTGAATTGTTATTGATTTTTGATCGATTATCGATCAAAAGATTGATTTTGATGCGTCTAAAATTTAATTTTTATTGATTTTTGATCGATTATCGATCAAAAGATTGATTTTGATGCGTCTAAAATTGAATTTTTATTGATTTATGATTGGTTATTGATCAAAAGATTGATTTGGATGCGTCTAAAATTGAATTTTTATAGATTTTTGATTGGTTATTGATCAAAAGATTGATTTTGATGCGTCTAAAATTGAATTTTTATTGATTTATGATTGGTTATTGATCAAAATATTGATTTTGATGCGTCTAAAATTGAATTTTTATAGATTTTTGATTGGTTATTGATCAAAAGATTGATTTTGTTGCGTCTAAAATTGAATTTTTATTGATTTTTGATCGATTATTGATCAAAAGATTGATTTTGATGCGTCTAAAATTGAATTTTTATTGATTTTTGATTGGTTATTGATCAAAAGATTGATTTTGATGCGTCTAAAATTAAATTTTTATTGATTTTTGATTGGTTTTTGATCAAAAAATTGATTTTGTTGGGTCTAAAATTGAATTTTTATTGATTTTTGATCGATTATTGATCAAAAGATTGATTTTGTTGCGTCTAAAATTGAATTTTTATTGATTTATGATTGGTTATTGATCAAAATATTGATTTTGTTGGGTCTAAAATTGAATTTTTATTGATTTATGATTGGTTATTGATCAAAAGATTGATTTTGATGCGTCTAAAATTGAATTTTTATAGATTTTTGATTGGTTATTGATCAAAAGATTGATTTTGATGCGTCTAAAATTGAATTTTTATTGATTTATGATTGGTTATTGATCAAAATATTGATTTTGATGCGTCTAAAATTGAATTTTTATAGATTTTTGATTGGTTATTGATCAAAAGATTGATTTTGTTGCGTCTAAAATTGAATTTTTATTGATTTATGATTGGTTATTGATCAAAATATTGATTTTGATGCGTCTAAAATTGAATTTTTATAGATTTTTGTTTGGTTATTGATCAAAAGATTGATTTTGTTGCGTCTAAAATTGAATTTTTATTGATTTTTGATCGATTATTGATCAAAAGATTGATTTTGATGCGTCTAAAATTGAATTTTTATTGATTTTTGATTGGTTGTTGATCAAAAGATTGATTTTGTTGTGTCTAAAATTGAATTTTTATTGATTTTTTTATCGATTATTGATCAAAAGATTGATTTTGATGCGTCTAAAATTGAATTTTTATAGATTTTTGATTGGTTATTGATCAAAAGATTGATTTTGATGCGTCTAAAATTGAATTTTTATAGATTTTTGATTGGTTATTGATCAAAAGATTGATTTTGATGCGTCTGAAATTGAATTTTTATTGATTTTTGATTGGTTATCGATCAAAAGATTGATTTTGATGCGTCTAAAATTGAATTTTTATTGATTTTTGATAGGTTATTGATCAAAAGATTGATTTTGATGCGTCTAAAATTGAATTTTTATTGATTTTTGATCGATTATCGATCAAAAGATTGATTTTGATGCGTCTAAAATTGAATTTTTATTGATTTTTGATCGATTATCGATCAAAAGATTGATTTTGATGCGTCTAAAATTGAATTTTTATTGATTTTTGATTGGTTTTTGATCAAAAAATTGATTTTGTTGGGTCTAAAATTGAATTTTTATTGATTTTTGATCGATTATTGATCAAAAGATTGATTTTGATGCGTCTAAAATTGAATTTTTATTGATTTTTGATTGGTTATTGATCAAAAGATTGATTTTGATGCGTCTAAAATTGAATTTTTATTGATTTTTGATCGATTATCGATCAAAAGATTGATTTTGATGCGTCTAAAATTGATTTTTTATTGATTTTTGATTGGTTATTGATCATATGATTGATTTTGATGCGTCTAAAATTGATTTTTTATTGATTTTTGATCGATTATCGATCAGAAGATTGATTTTGATGCGTCTAAAATTGAATTTTTATTGATTTTTGATTGGTTATTGATCAAAAGATCGATTTTGATGCGTCTAAAATTGAATTTTTATTGATTTATGATTGGTTATTGATCAAAAGATTGATTTTGATGCGTCTAAAATTGAATTTTTATAGATTTTTGATTGGTTATTGATCAAAAGATTGATTTTGATGCGTCTAAAATTGAATTTTTATTGATTTATGATTGGTTATTGATCAAAAGATTGATTTTGATGCGTCTAAAATTGAATTTTTATAGATTTTTGATTGGTTATTGATCAAAAGATTGATTTTGATGCGTCTAAAATTGAATTTTTATTGATTTTTGATTGATTATTGATCAAAAGATTGATTTTGATGCGTCTAAAATTGAATTTTTATAGATTTTTGATTGGTTATTGATCAAAAGATTGATTTTGATGCGTCTAAAATTGAATTTTTATAGATTTTTGATTGGTTATTGATCAAAAGATTGATTTTGATGCGTCTAAAATTGAATTTTTATAGATTTTTGATTGGTTATTGATCAAAATATTGATTTTGATGCGTCTAAAATTGAATTTTTATAGATTTTTGATTGGTTATTGATCAAAAGATTGATTTTGTTGCGTCTAAAATTGAATTTTTATTGATTTTTGATCGATTATTGATCAAAAGATTGATTTTGATGCGTCTAAAATTGAATTTTTATTGATTTTTGATTGGTTATTGATCAAAAGATTGATTTTGATGCGTCTAAAATTGAATTTTTATTGATTTATGATTGGTTATTGATCAAAAGATTGATTTTGATGCGTCTAAAATTGAATTTTTATAGATTTTTGATTGGTTATTGATCAAAATATTGATTTTGATGCGTCTAAAATTGAATTTTTATAGATTTTTGATTGGTTATTGATCAAAAGATTGATTTTGTTGCGTCTAAAATTGAATTTTTATTGATTTTTGATCGATTATTGATCAAAAGATTGATTTTGATGCGTCTAAAATTGAATTTTTATTGATTTTTGATTGGTTATTGATCAAAAGATTGATTTTGATGCGTCTAAAATTAAATTTTTATTGATTTTTGATTGGTTTTTGATCAAAAAATTGATTTTGTTGGGTCTAAAATTGAATTTTTATTGATTTTTGATCGATTATTGATCAAAAGATTGATTTTGTTGCGTCTAAAATTGAATTTTTATTGATTTATGATTGGTTATTGATCAAAATATTGATTTTGATGCGTCTAAAATTGAATTTTTATTGATTTTTGATTGGTTATTGATCAAAAGATTGATTTTGATGCGTCTAAAATTAAATTTTTATTGATTTTTGATTGGTTTTTGATCAAAAAATTGATTTTGTTGGGTCTAAAATTGAATTTTTATTGATTTTTGATCGATTATTGATCAAAAGATTGATTTTGTTGCGTCTAAAATTGAATTTTTATTGATTTATGATTGGTTATTGATCAAAATATTGATTTTGATGCGTCTAAAATTGAATTTTTATTGATTTTTGATTGGTTATTGATCAAAAGATTGATTTTGTTGGGTCTAAAATTGAATTTTTATTGATTTATGATTGGTTATTGATCAAAAGATTGATTTTGATGCGTCTAAAATTGAATTTTTATAGATTTTTGATTGGTTATTGATCAAAAGATTGATTTTGATGCGTCTAAAATTGAATTTTTATTGATTTATGATTGGTTATTGATCAAAATATTGATTTTGATGCGTCTAAAATTGAATTTTTATAGATTTTTGATTGGTTATTGATCAAAAGATTGATTTTGTTGGGTCTAAAATTGAATTTTTATAGATTTATGATTGGTTATTGATCAAAATATTGATTTTGATGCGTCTAAAATTGAATTTTTATAGATTTTTGATTGGTTATTGATCAAAAGATTGATTTTGTTGCGTCTAAAATTGAATTTTTATTGATTTTTGATCGATTATTGATCAAAAGATTGATTTTGATGCGTCTAAAATTGAATTTTTATTGATTTTTGATTGGTTGTTGATCAAAAGATTGATTTTGTTGCGTCTAAAATTGAATTTTTATAGATTTTTGATTTGTTATTGATCAAAAGATTGATTTTGATGCGTCTAAAATTGAATTTTTATTGATTTTTGATTGGTTATCGATCAAAAGATTGATTTTGATGCGTTTAAAATTGAATTTTTATTGATTTTTGATAGGTTATTGAACAACAGATTGATTTTGATGCGTCTAAAATTGAATTTTTATTGATTTTTGATCGATTATCGATCAAAAGATTGATTTTGATGCGTCTAAAATTAAATTTTTATTGATTTTTGATTGGTTATTGATCAAAAGATTGATTTTGATGCGTCTAAAATTGAATTTTTATTGATTTATGATTGGTTATTGATCAAAACATTGACTTTGATGCGTCTTAAATTGAATTTTTATAGATTTTTGATTGGTTAATATCAAAAGATTGATTTTGATGCGTCTAAAATTGAATTTTTATTGATTTTTGATCGATTATTGATCATAAGATTGATTTTGATGCGTCTAAAATTGAATTTTTATTGATTTTTGATTGGTTGTTGATCAAAAGATTGATTTTGTTGCGTCTAAAATTGAAATTTTATTGATTTTTGATCGATTATCGATCAAACGATTGATTTTGATGCGTGTAAAATTGAATTTTTATTGATTTTTGATTGGTTATTGATCAAAAGATTGATTTTGATGCGTCTAAAATTGAATTTTTATTGATTTTTGATCGATTATCGATCAAAAGATTGATTTTGATGCGTCTAAAATTGATTTTTTATTGATTTTTGATTGGTTATTGATCATAAGATTGATTTTGATGCGTCTAAAATTGATTTTTTATTGATTTTTGATCGATTATCGATCAGAAGATTGATTTTGATGCGTCTAAAATTGAATTTTTATTGATTTTTGATTGGTTATTGATCAAAAGATTGATTTTGATGCGTCTAAAATTGAATTTTTATTGATTTATGATTGGTTATTGATCAAAAGATTGATTTTGATGCGTCTAAAATTGAATTTTTATAGATTTTTGATTGGTTATTGATCAAAAGATTGATTTTGATGCGTCTAAAATTGAATTTTTATAGATTTTTGATTGGTTATTGATCAAAAGATTGATTTTGATGCGTCTAAAATTGAATTTTTATTGATTTATGATTGGTTATTGATCAAAAGATTGATTTTGATGCGTCTAAAATTGAATTTTTATAGATTTTTGATTGGTTATTGATCAAAAGATTGATTTTGATGCGTCTAAAATTGAATTTTTATTGATTTTTGATTGATTATTGATCAAAAGATTGATTTTGATGCGTCTAAAATTGAATTTTTATAGATTTTTGATTGGTTATTGATCAAAAGATTGATTTTGATGCGTCTAAAATTGAATTTTTATAGATTTTTGATTGGTTATTGATCAAAAGATTGATTTTGATGCGTCTAAAATTGAATTTTTATAGATTTTTGATTGGTTATTGATCAAAATATTGATTTTGATGCGTCTAAAATTGAATTTTTATAGATTTTTGATTGGTTATTGATCAAAAGATTGATTTTGTTGCGTCTAAAATTGAATTTTTATTGATTTTTGATCGATTATTGATCAAAAGATTGATTTTGATGCGTCTAAAATTGAATTTTTATTGATTTTTGATTGGTTATTGATCAAAAGATTGATTTTGATGCGTCTAAAATTGAATTTTTATTGATTTATGATTGGTTATTGATCAAAAGATTGATTTTGATGCGTCTAAAATTGAATTTTTATAGATTTTTGATTGGTTATTGATCAAAATATTGATTTTGATGCGTCTAAAATTGAATTTTTATAGATTTTTGATTGGTTATTGATCAAAAGATTGATTTTGTTGCGTCTAAAATTGAATTTTTATTGATTTTTGATCGATTATTGATCAAAAGATTGATTTTGATGCGTCTAAAATTGAATTTTTATTGATTTTTGATTGGTTATTGATCAAAAGATTGATTTTGATGCGTCTAAAATTAAATTTTTATTGATTTTTGATTGGTTTTTGATCAAAAAATTGATTTTGTTGGGTCTAAAATTGAATTTTTATTGATTTTTGATCGATTATTGATCAAAAGATTGATTTTGTTGAGTCTAAAATTGAATTTTTATTGATTTATGATTGGTTATTGATCAAAATATTGATTTTGATGCGTCTAAAATTGAATTTTTATTGATTTATGATTGGTTATTGATCAAAAGATTGATTTTGATGCGTCTAAAATTGAATTTTTATAGATTTTTGATTGGTTATTGATCAAAAGATTGATTTTGATGCGTCTAAAATTGAATTTTTATTGATTTATGATTGGTTATTGATCAAAATATTGATTTTGATGCGTCTAAAATTGAATTTTTATAGATTTTTGATTGGTTATTGATCAAAAGATTGATTTTGTTGGGTCTAAAATTGAATTTTTATAGATTTATGATTGGTTATTGATCAAAATATTGATTTTGATGCGTCTAAAATTGAATTTTTATAGATTTTTGTTTGGTTATTGATCAAAAGATTGATTTTGTTGCGTCTAAAATTGAATTTTTATTGATTTTTGATCGATTATTGATCAAAAGATTGATTTTGATGCGTCTAAAATTGAATTTTTATTGATTTTTGATTGGTTGTTGATCAAAAGATTGATTTTGTTGTGTCTAAAATTGAATTTTTATTGATTTTTTTATCGATTATTGATCAAAAGATTGATTTTGATGCGTCTAAAATTGAATTTTTATAGATTTTTGATTGGTTATTGATCAAAAGATTGATTTTGATGCGTCTAAAATTGAATTTTTATAGATTTTTGATTGGTTATTGATCAAAAGATTGATTTTGATGCGTCTGAAATTGAATTTTTATTGATTTTTGATTGGTTATCGATCAAAAGATTGATTTTGATGCGTCTAAAATTGAATTTTTATTGATTTTTGATAGGTTATTGATCAAAAGATTGATTTTGATGCGTCTAAAATTGAATTTTTATTGATTTTTGATCGATTATCGATCAAAAGATTGATTTTGATGCGTCTAAAATTGAATTTTTATTGATTTTTGATCGATTATCGATCAAAAGATTGATTTTGATGCGTCTAAAATTGAATTTTTATTGATTTTTGATTGGTTTTTGATCAAAAAATTGATTTTGTTGGGTCTAAAATTGAATTTTTATTGATTTTTGATCGATTATTGATCAAAAGATTGATTTTGATGCGTCTAAAATTGAATTTTTATTGATTTTTGATTGGTTATTGATCAAAAGATTGATTTTGATGCGTCTAAAATTGAATTTTTATTGATTTTTGATCGATTATCGATCAAAAGATTGATTTTGATGCGTCTAAAATTGATTTTTTATTGATTTTTGATTGGTTATTGATCATAAGATTGATTTTGATGCGTCTAAAATTGATTTTTTATTGATTTTTGATCGATTATCGATCAGAAGATTGATTTTGATGCGTCTAAAATTGAATTTTTATTGATTTTTGATTGGTTATTGATCAAAAGATCGATTTTGATGCGTCTAAAATTGAATTTTTATTGATTTATGATTGGTTATTGATCAAAAGATTGATTTTGATGCGTCTAAAATTGAATTTTTATAGATTTTTGATTGGTTATTGATCAAAAGATTGATTTTGATGCGTCTAAAATTGAATTTTTATTGATTTATGATTGGTTATTGATCAAAAGATTGATTTTGATGCGTCTAAAATTGAATTTTTATAGATTTTTGATTGGTTATTGATCAAAAGATTGATTTTGATGCGTCTAAAATTGAATTTTTATTGATTTTTGATTGATTATTGATCAAAAGATTGATTTTGATGCGTCTAAAATTGAATTTTTATAGATTTTTGATTGGTTATTGATCAAAAGATTGATTTTGATGCGTCTAAAATTGAATTTTTATAGATTTTTGATTGGTTATTGATCAAAAGATTGATTTTGATGCGTCTAAAATTGAATTTTTATAGATTTTTGATTGGTTATTGATCAAAATATTGATTTTGATGCGTCTAAAATTGAATTTTTATAGATTTTTGATTGGTTATTGATCAAAAGATTGATTTTGTTGCGTCTAAAATTGAATTTTTATTGATTTTTGATCGATTATTGATCAAAAGATTGATTTTGATGCGTCTAAAATTGAATTTTTATTGATTTTTGATTGGTTATTGATCAAAAGATTGATTTTGATGCGTCTAAAATTGAATTTTTATTGATTTATGATTGGTTATTGATCAAAAGATTGATTTTGATGCGTCTAAAATTGAATTTTTATAGATTTTTGATTGGTTATTGATCAAAATATTGATTTTGATGCGTCTAAAATTGAATTTTTATAGATTTTTGATTGGTTATTGATCAAAAGATTGATTTTGTTGCGTCTAAAATTGAATTTTTATTGATTTTTGATCGATTATTGATCAAAAGATTGATTTTGATGCGTCTAAAATTGAATTTTTATTGATTTTTGATTGGTTATTGATCAAAAGATTGATTTTGATGCGTCTAAAATTAAATTTTTATTGATTTTTGATTGGTTTTTGATCAAAAAATTGATTTTGTTGGGTCTAAAATTGAATTTTTATTGATTTTTGATCGATTATTGATCAAAAGATTGATTTTGTTGCGTCTAAAATTGAATTTTTATTGATTTATGATTGGTTATTGATCAAAATATTGATTTTGATGCGTCTAAAATTGAATTTTTATTGATTTTTGATTGGTTATTGATCAAAAGATTGATTTTGATGCGTCTAAAATTAAATTTTTATTGATTTTTGATTGGTTTTTGATCAAAAAATTGATTTTGTTGGGTCTAAAATTGAATTTTTATTGATTTTTGATCGATTATTGATCAAAAGATTGATTTTGTTGCGTCTAAAATTGAATTTTTATTGATTTATGATTGGTTATTGATCAAAATATTGATTTTGATGCGTCTAAAATTGAATTTTTATTGATTTTTGATTGGTTATTGATCAAAAGATTGATTTTGTTGGGTCTAAAATTGAATTTTTATTGATTTATGATTGGTTATTGATCAAAAGATTGATTTTGATGCGTCTAAAATTGAATTTTTATAGATTTTTGATTGGTTATTGATCAAAAGATTGATTTTGATGCGTCTAAAATTGAATTTTTATTGATTTATGATTGGTTATTGATCAAAATATTGATTTTGATGCGTCTAAAATTGAATTTTTATAGATTTTTGATTGGTTATTGATCAAAAGATTGATTTTGTTGGGTCTAAAATTGAATTTTTATAGATTTATGATTGGTTATTGATCAAAATATTGATTTTGATGCGTCTAAAATTGAATTTTTATAGATTTTTGATTGGTTATTGATCAAAAGATTGATTTTGTTGCGTCTAAAATTGAATTTTTATTGATTTTTGATCGATTATTGATCAAAAGATTGATTTTGATGCGTCTAAAATTGAATTTTTATTGATTTTTGATTGGTTGTTGATCAAAAGATTGATTTTGTTGCGTCTAAAATTGAATTTTTATAGATTTTTGATTTATTATTGATCAAAAGATTGATTTTGATGCGTCTAAAATTGAATTTTTATTGATTTTTGATTGGTTATCGATCAAAAGATTGATTTTGATGCGTTTAAAATTGAATTTTTATTGATTTTTGATAGGTTATTGATCAACAGATTGATTTTGATGCGTCTAAAATTGAATTTTTATTGATTTTTGATCGATTATCGATCAAAAGATTGATTTTGATGCGTCTAAAATTAAATTTTTATTGATTTTTGATTGGTTATTGATCAAAAGATTGATTTTGATGCGTCTAAAATTGAATTTTTATTGATTTATGATTGGTTATTGATCAAAACATTGACTTTGATGCGTCTTAAATTGAATTTTTATAGATTTTTGATTGGTTAATATCAAAAGATTGATTTTGATGCGTCTAAAATTGAATTTTTATTGATTTTTGATCGATTATTGATCATAAGATTGATTTTGATGCGTCTAAAATTGAATTTTTATTGATTTTTGATTGGTTGTTGATCAAAAGATTGATTTTGTTGCGTCTAAAATTGAAATTTTATTGATTTTTGATCGATTATCGATCAAACGATTGATTTTGATGCGTGTAAAATTGAATTTTTATTGATTTTTGATTGGTTATTGATCAAAAGATTGATTTTGATGCGTCTAAAATTGAATTTTTATTGATTTTTGATCGATTATCGATCAAAAGATTGATTTTGATGCGTCTAAAATTGATTTTTTATTGATTTTTGATTGGTTATTGATCATAAGATTGATTTTGATGCGTCTAAAATTGATTTTTTATTGATTTTTGATCGATTATCGATCAGAAGATTGATTTTGATGCGTCTAAAATTGAATTTTTATTGATTTTTGATTGGTTATTGATCAAAAGATTGATTTTGATGCGTCTAAAATTGAATTTTTATTGATTTATGATTGGTTATTGATCAAAAGATTGATTTTGATGCGTCTAAAATTGAATTTTTATAGATTTTTGATTGGTTATTGATCAAAAGATTGATTTTGATGCGTCTAAAATTGAATTTTTATAGATTTTTGATTGGTTATTGATCAAAAGATTGATTTTGATGCGTCTAAAATTGAATTTTTATTGATTTATGATTGGTTATTGATCAAAAGATTGATTTTGATGCGTCTAAAATTGAATTTTTATAGATTTTTGATTGGTTATTGATCAAAAGATTGATTTTGATGCGTCTAAAATTGAATTTTTATTGATTTTTGATTGATTATTGATCAAAAGATTGATTTTGATGCGTCTAAAATTGAATTTTTATAGATTTTTGATTGGTTATTGATCAAAAGATTGATTTTGATGCGTCTAAAATTGAATTTTTATAGATTTTTGATTGGTTATTGATCAAAAGATTGATTTTGATGCGTCTAAAATTGAATTTTTATAGATTTTTGATTGGTTATTGATCAAAATATTGATTTTGATGCGTCTAAAATTGAATTTTTATAGATTTTTGATTGGTTATTGATCAAAAGATTGATTTTGTTGCGTCTAAAATTGAATTTTTATTGATTTTTGATCGATTATTGATCAAAAGATTGATTTTGATGCGTCTAAAATTGAATTTTTATTGATTTTTGATTGGTTATTGATCAAAAGATTGATTTTGATGCGTCTAAAATTGAATTTTTATTGATTTATGATTGGTTATTGATCAAAAGATTGATTTTGATGCGTCTAAAATTGAATTTTTATAGATTTTTGATTGGTTATTGATCAAAATATTGATTTTGATGCGTCTAAAATTGAATTTTTATAGATTTTTGATTGGTTATTGATCAAAAGATTGATTTTGTTGCGTCTAAAATTGAATTTTTATTGATTTTTGATCGATTATTGATCAAAAGATTGATTTTGATGCGTCTAAAATTGAATTTTTATTGATTTTTGATTGGTTATTGATCAAAAGATTGATTTTGATGCGTCTAAAATTAAATTTTTATTGATTTTTGATTGGTTTTTGATCAAAAAATTGATTTTGTTGGGTCTAAAATTGAATTTTTATTGATTTTTGATCGATTATTGATCAAAAGATTGATTTTGTTGCGTCTAAAATTGAATTTTTATTGATTTATGATTGGTTATTGATCAAAATATTGATTTTGATGCGTCTAAAATTGAATTTTTATTGATTTATGATTGGTTATTGATCAAAAGATTGATTTTGATGCGTCTAAAATTGAATTTTTATAGATTTTTGATTGGTTATTGATCAAAAGATTGATTTTGATGCGTCTAAAATTGAATTTTTATTGATTTATGATTGGTTATTGATCAAAATATTGATTTTGATGCGTCTAAAATTGAATTTTTATAGATTTTTGATTGGTTATTGATTAAAAGATTGATTTTGTTGGGTCTAAAATTGAATTTTTATAGATTTATGATTGGTTATTGATCAAAATATTGATTTTGATGCGTCTAAAATTGAATTTTTATAGATTTTTGATTGGTTATTGATCAAAAGATTGATTTTGTTGCGTCTAAAATTGAATTTTTATTGATTTTTGATCGATTATTGATCAAAAGATTGATTTTGATGCGTCTAAAATTGAATTTTTATTGATTTTTGATTGGTTGTTGATCAAAAGATTGATTTTGTTGCGTCTAAAATTGAATTTTTATAGATTTTTGATTTGTTATTGATCAAAAGATTGATTTTGATGCGTCTAAAATTGAATTTTTATTGATTTTTGATTGGTTATCGATCAAAAGATTGATTTTGATGCGTTTAAAATTGAATTTTTATTGATTTTTGATAGGTTATTGATCAACAGATTGATTTTGATGCGTCTAAAATTGAATTTTTATTGATTTTTGATCGATTATCGATCAAAAGATTGATTTTGATGCGTCTAAAATTAAATTTTTATTGATTTTTGATTGGTTATTGATCAAAAGATTGATTTTGATGCGTCTAAAATTGCATTTTTATTGATTTATGATTGGTTATTGATCAAAACATTGACTTTGATGCGTCTTAAATTGAATTTTTATAGATTTTTGATTGGTTAATATCAAAAGATTGATTTTGATGCGTCTAAAATTGAATTTTTATTGATTTTTGATCGATTATTGATCATAAGATTGATTTTGATGCGTCTAAAATTGAATTTTTATTGATTTTTGATTGGTTGTTGATCAAAAGATTGATTTTGTTGCGTCTAAAATTGAAATTTTATTGATTTTTGATCGATTATCGATCAAACGATTGATTTTGATGCGTGTAAAATTGAATTTTTATTGATTTTTGATTGGTTATTGATCAAAAGATTGATTTTGATGCGTCTAAAATTGAATTTTTATTGATTTTTGATCGATTATCGATCAAAAGATTGATTTTGATGCGTCTAAAATTGATTTTTTATTGATTTTTGATTGGTTATTGATCATAAGATTGATTTTGATGCGTCTAAAATTGATTTTTTATTGATTTTTGATCGATTATCGATCAGAAGATTGATTTTGATGCGTCTAAAATTGAATTTTTATTGATTTTTGATTGGTTATTGATCAAAAGATTGATTTTGATGCGTCTAAAATTGAATTTTTATTGATTTATGATTGGTTATTGATCAAAAGATTGATTTTGATGCGTCTAAAATTGAATTTTTATAGATTTTTGATTGGTTATTGATCAAAAGATTGATTTTGATGCGTCTAAAATTGAATTTTTATTGATTTTTGTTCGATTATCGATCAAAAGATTGATTTTGATGCGTCTAAAATTGAATTTTTATTGATTTTTGATCGATTATCGATCAAAAGATTGATTTTGATGCGTCTAAAATTGAATTTTTATTGATTTATGATTGGTTATTGATCAAAAGATTGATTTTGATGCGTCTAAAATTAAATTTTTATTGATTTTTGATTGGTTTTTGATCAAAAAATTGATTTTGTTGGGTCTAAAATTGAATTTTTATTGATTTTTGATTGGTTATTGATCAAAAGATTGATTTTGATGCGTCTAAAATTGAATTTTTATTGATTTTTGATTGGTTATTGATCAAAAGATTGATTTTGATGCGTCTAAAATTGAATTTTTATTGATTTATGATTGGTTATTGATCAAAAGATTGATTTTGATGCATCTAAAATTGAATTTTTATTGATTTTTGATCGATTATCGATCAAAAGATTGATTTTGATGCGTCTAAAATTGAATTTTTATTGATTTTTGATCGATTATTGATCAAAAGATTGATTTTGATGCGTCTAAAATTGAATTTTTATTGATTTTTGATTGGTTATTGATCAAAAGATTGATTTTGAAGCGTCTAAAATTAAATTTTTATTGATTTTTGATTGGTTTTTGATCAAAAGATTGATTTTGTTGGGTCTAAAATTGAATTTTTATTGATTTTTTAACGATTATTGATCAAAAGATTGATTTTGTTGCGTCTAAAATTGATTTTTTATAGATTTTTGATTGGTTATTGATCAAAAGATTGATTTTGATGCGTCTAAAATTGAATTTTTATTGATTTTTGATCGATTATTGATCAAAAGATTGATTTTGATGCGTCTAAAATTGAATTTTTATTGATTTATGATTGGTTATTGATCAAAAGATTGATTTTGATGCGTCTAAAATTGAATTTTTATTGATTTTTGATTGGTTATCGATCAAAAGATTGATTTTGATGCGTCTAAAATTGAATTTTTATTGATTTTTGATTGGTTATTGATCAAAAGATTGAATTTGATGCGTCTAAAATTGAATTTTTATTGATTTTTGATCGATTATCGATCAAAAGATTGATTTTGATGCGTCTAAAATTGAATTTTTATTGATTTTTGATTGGTTATTGATCAAAAGATTGATTTTGATGCGTCTAAAATTGAATTTTTATTGATTTTTGATTGGTTATTGATCAAAAGATTGATTTTGAAGCGTCTAAAATTAAATTTTTATTGATTTTTGATTGGTTTTTGATCAAAAGATTGATTTTGTTGGGTCTAAAATTGAATTTTTATTGATTTTTTAACGATTATTGATCAAAAGATTGATTTTGTTGCGTCTAAAATTGATTTTTTATAGATTTTTGATTGGTTATTGATCAAAAGATTGATTTTGATGCGTCTAAAATTGAATTTTTATTGATTTTTGATCGATTATTGATCAAAAGATTGATTTTGATGCGTCTAAAATTGAATTTTTATTGATTTATGATTGGTTATTGATCAAAAGATTGATTTTGATGCGTCTAAAATTGAATTTTTATTGATTTTTGATTGGTTATTGATCAAAAGATTGATTTTGATGCGTCTAAAATTGAATTATTTTTATTGATTTTTGATCGATTATCGATCAAAAGATTGATTTTGATGCGTCTAAAATTGAATTTTTATTGATTTTTGATTGGTTATTGATCAAAAGATTGATTTTGATGCGTCTAAAATTGAATTTTTATAGATTTTTGATTGGTTATTGATCACAAGATTGATTTTGATGCGTCTAAAATTGAATTTTTATTGATTTTTGATCGATTATCGATCAAAAGATTGATTTTGATGCGTCTAAAATTGAATTTTTATTGATTTATGATTGGTTATTGATCAAAAGATTGATTTTGATGCGTCTAAAATTGAATTTTTATAGATTTTTGATTGGTTATTGATCAAAAGATTGATTTTGATGCGTCTAAAATTGAATTTTTATTGATTTTTGATCGATTATCGATCAAAAGATTGATTTTGATGCGTCTAAAATTGAATTTTTATTGATTTTTGATCGATTATTGATCAAAAGATTGATTTTCATGCGTCTAAAATTGAATTTTTATTGATTTTTGATTGGTTATTGATCAAAAGATTGATTTTGATGCGTCTAAAATTGAATTTTTATTGATTTATGATTGGTTATTGATCAAAAGATTGATTTTGATGCGTCTAAAATTAAATTTTTATTGATTTTTGATTGGTTTTTGATCAAAAAATTGATTTTGTTGGGTCTAAAATTGAATTTTTATTGATTTTTGATCGATTATTGATCAAAAGATTGATTTTGATGCGTCTAAAATTGAATTTTTATTGATTTTTGATCGATTATCGATCAAAAGATTGATTTTGATGCGTCTAAAATTGAATTTTTATTGATTTTTGATTGGTTATTGATCAAAAGATTGATTTTGATGCGTCTAAAATTGAATTTTCATTGATTTTTGATCGATTATCGATCAAAAGATTGATTTTGATGCGTCTAAAATTGAATTTTTATTGATTTTTGATTGGTTATTGAACAAAAGATTGATTTTGATGCGTCTAAAATTGAATTTTTATTGATTTTTGATCGATTATTGATCAAAAGATTGATTTTGATGCGTCTAAAATTGAATTTATATTGATTTTTGATCGATTATCGATCAACAGATTGATTTTGATGCGTCTAAAATTGAATTTTTATTGATTTTTGATTGGTTATTGATCAAAAGATTGATTTTGATGCGTCAAAAATTGAATTTTTATTGATTTTTGATCGATTATCGATCAAAAGATTGATTTTGATGCGTCTAAAATTGAATTTTTATTGATTTTTGATTGGTTATTGAACAAAAGATTGATTTTGATGCGCCTAAAATTGAATTTTTATTGATTTTTGATCGATTATCGATCAAAAGATTGATTTTGATGCTTCTAAAATCGAATTTTTATTGATTTTTGATCGATTATCGATCAAAAGATTGATTTTGATGCGTCTAAAATTGAATTTTTATTGATTTTTGATTGGTTATTGATCAAAAGATTGATTTTTATGCGTCTAAAATTGATTTTTTATTGATTTTTGTTCGATTATCGATCAAAAGATTGATTTTGATGCGTCTAAAATTGAATTTTTATTGATTTTTGATCGATTATCGATCAAAAGATTGATTTTGTTGCGTCTAAAATTGAATTTTTATTGATTTTTGATCGATTATTGATCAAAAGATTGATTTTGATGCGTCTAAAATTGAATTTTTATTGATTTTTGATTGGTTATTGATCAAAAGATTGATTTTGATGCGTCTAAAATTGAATTTTTATTGATTTATGATTGGTTATTGATCAAAAGATTGATTTTGATGCGTCTAAATTTGAATTTTTATAGATTTTTGATTGGTTATTGATCAAAATATTGATTTTGATGCGTCTAAAATTGAATTTTTATAGATTTTTGATTGGTTATTGATCAAAAGATTGATTTTGTTGCGTCTAAAATTGAATTTTTATTGATTTTTGATCGATTATTGATCAAAAGATTGATTTTGATGCGTCTAAAATTGAATTTTTATTGATTTTTGATTGGTTATTGATCAAAAGATTGATTTGGATGCGTCTAAAATTAATTTTTTATTGATTTTTGATTGGTTTTTGATCAAAAAATTGATTTTGTTGGGTCTAAAATTGAATTTTTATTGATTTTTGATCGATTATTGATCAAAAGATTGATTTTGTTGCGTCTAAAATTGAATTTTTATTGATTTATGATTGGTTATTGATCAAAATATTGATTTTGATGCGTCTAAAATTGAATTTTTATTGATTTTTGATTGGTTATTGATCAAAAGATTGATTTTGATGCGTCTAAAATTAAATTTTTATTGATTTTTGATTGGTTTTTGATCAAAAAATTGATTTTGTTGGGTCTAAAATTGAATTTTTATTGATTTTTGATCGATTATTGATCAAAAGATTGATTTTCATGCGTCTAAAATTGAATTTTTATTGATTTTTGATCGATTATCGATCAAAAGATTGATTTTGATGCGTCTAAAATTGAATTTTTATTGATTTTTGATCGATTATTGATCAAAAGATTGATTTTCATGCGTCTAAAATTGAATTTTTATTGATTTTTGATTGGTTATTGATCAAAAGATTGATTTTGATGCGTCTAAAATTGAATTTTTATAGATTTTTGATTGGTTATTGATCAAAAGATTGATTTTGATGCGTCTAAAATTGAATTTTTATTGATTTTTGATTGGTTATTGATCGAAAGATTGATTTTGATGCGTCTAAAATTGAATTTTTATTGATTTATGATCGATTATCGATCAAAAGATTGATTTTGATGCGTCTAAAATTGAATTTTTATTGATTTTTGATTGGTTATTGATCAAAAGATTGATTTTGATGCGTCTAAAATTGAATTTTTATTGATTTATGATTGGTTATTGATCAAAAGATTGATTTTGATGTGTCTAAAATTGAATTTTTATAGATTTTTGATTGGTTAATATCAAAAGATTGATTTTGATGCGTCTAAAATTGAATTTTTATTGATTTTTGATTGGTTATTGATCAAAAGATTGATTTTGATGCGTCTAAAATTGAATTTTTTATTAATTTTTGATTGGTTATTGATCAAAAGATTGATTTTGATGCGTATAAAATTGAATTTTTATTGATTTTTGATTGGTTATTGATCAAAAAATTTATTTTGTTGGGTCTAAAATTTAATTTTTATTGATTTTTGATCGATTATTGATCAAAAGATTGATTTTGATGCGTCTAAAATTGAATTTTTATTGATTCTTGATTGGTTATTGATCAAAAGATTGATTATGATGCGTCTAAAATTAAATTTTTATTGATTTTTGATTGGTTTTTGATCAAAAAATTGATTTTGTTGGGTCTAAAATTGAATTTTTATTGATTTTTGATCGATTATTGATCAAAAGATTGATTTTGATGCGTCTAAAATTGAATTTTTATTGATTTTTGATCGATTATCAATCAAAAGATTAATTTTGATGCGTCTAAAATTGAATTTTTATTGATTTTTGATTGGTTATTGATCAAAAGATTGATTTTGATGCGTCTAAAATTGAATTTTTATTGATTTTTGATCGATTATCGATCAAAAGATTGATTTTGATGCGTCTAAAATTGAATGTTTATTGATTTTTGATTGGTTATTGATCAAAAGATTGATTTTGCTGCGTCTAAAATTGAAATTTTATTGATTTTTGATCGATTATCGATCAAAAGATTGATTTTGATGCGTCTAAAATTGAATTTTTATTGATTTATGATTGGTTATTGATCAAAAGATTGATTTTGATGCGTCTAAAATTGAATTTTTACTGATTTTTGATTGGTTATTGATCCCAAGATTGATTTTGATGCGTCTAAAATTGAATTTTTATTGATTTTTGATCGATTATCGATCAAAAGATTGATTTTGTTTCGTCTAAAATTGAATTTTTATTGATTTTTGATCGATTATTGATCCAAAGATTGATTTTGATGCGTCTAAAATTGAATTTTTATTGATTTTTGATCGATTATTGATTAAAAGATTGATTTTGATGCGTCTAAAATTGAATTTTTATTGATTTATGATTGGTTATCGATCAAAAGATTGATTTTGATGTGTCTAAAATTGAATTTTTATAGATTTTTGATTGGTTAATATCAAAAGATTGATTTTGATGCGTCTAAAATTGAATTTTTATTGATTTTTGATTGGTTATTGATCAAAAGATTGATTTTGATGCGTCTAAAATTGAATTTTTATTGATTTTTGATCGATTATCGATCAAAAGATTGATTTTGATGCGTCTAAAATTGAATTTTTATTGATTTTTGATTGGTTATTGATCAAAAGATTGATTTTGATGCGTCTAAAATTGAATTTTTATTGATTTATGATTGGTTATTGATCAAAAGATTGATTTTGATGTGTCTAAAATTGAATTTTTATAGATTTTTGATTGGTTAATATCAAAAGATTGATTTTGATGCGTCTAAAATTGAATTGTTATTGATTTTTGATTGGTTATTGATCAAAAGATTGATTTTGATGCGTCTAAAATTGAATTTTTATTAATTTTTGATTGGTTATTGATCAAAAGATTGATTTTGATGCGTATAAAATTGAATTTTTATTGATTTTTGATTGGTTATTGATCAAAAAATTGATTTTGTTGGGTCTAAAATTTAATTTTTATTGATTTTTGATCGATTATTGATCAAAAGATTGATTTTGATGCGTCTAAAATTGAATTTTTATTGATTCTTGATTGGTTATTGATCAAAAGATTGATTATGATGCGTCTAAAATTAAATTTTTATTGATTTTTGATTGGTTTTTGATCAAAAAATTGATTTTGTTGGGTCTAAAATTGAATTTTTATTGATTTTTGATCGATTATTGATCAAAAGATTGATTTTGATGCGTCTAAAATTGAATTTTTATTGATTTTTGATCGATTATCAATCAAAAGATTAATTATGATGCGTCTAAAATTGAATTTTTATTGATTTTTGATTGGTTATTGATCAAAAGATTGATTTTGATGCGTCTAAAATTGAATTTTTATTGATTTTTGATCGATTATCGATCAAAAGATTGATTTTGATGCGTCTAAAATTGAATGTTTATTGATTTTTGATTGGTTATTGATCAAAAGATTGATTTTGCTGCGTCTAAAATTGAAATTTTATTGATTTTTGATCGATTATCGATCAAAAGATTGATTTTGATGCGTCTAAAATTGAATTTTTATTGATTTATGATTGGTTATTGATCAAAAGATTGATTTTGATGCGTCTAAAATTGAATTTTTATTGATTTTTGATTGGTTATTGATCCCAAGATTGATTTTGATGCGTCTAAAATTGAATTTTTATTGATTTTTGATCGATTATCGATCAAAAGATTGATTTTGTTTCGTCTAAAATTGAATTTTTATTGATTTTTGATCGATTATTGATCCAAAGATTGATTTTGATGCGTCTAAAATTGAATTTTTATTGATTTATGATTGGTTATTGATCAAAAGATTGATTTTGATGCGTCTAAAATTGAATTTTTATAGATTTTTGATTGGTTAATATCAAAAGATTGATTTTGATGCGTCTAAAATTGAATTTTTATTGATTCTTGATTGGTTATTGATCAAAAGATTGATTATGATGCGTCTAAAATTAAATTTTTATTGATTTTTGATTGGTTTTTGTTCAAAAAATTGATTTTGTTGGGTCTAAAATTGAATTTTTATTGATTTTTGATCGATTATTGATCAAAAGATTGATTTTGATGCGTCTAAAATTGAATTTTTATTGATTTTTGATCGATTATCGATCAAAAGATTGATTTTGATGCGTCTAAAATTGAATTTTTATTAATTTTTGATTGGTTATTGATCAAAAGATTGATTTTGATGCGTCTAAATTTGAATTTTTATTGATTTATGATTGGTTATCGATCAAAAGATTGATTTTGATGCGTCTAAAATTGAATTTTTATAGATTTTTGATTGGTTAATATCAAAAGATTGATATTGTTGCGTCTAAAATTGAATTTTTATTGATTTTTGATCGATTATTGATCAAAAGATTGATTTTGATGCGTCTAAAATTGAATTTTTATTGATTTATGATTGGTTATTGATCAAAAGATTGATTTTGATGCGTCTAAAATTGAATTTTTATTGATTTATGATTGGTTATTGATCATAAGATTGATTTTGATGCGTCTAAAATTGAATTTTTATTGATTTTTGATCGATTATCGATCAAAAGATTGATTTTGATGCGTCTAAAATTGAATTTTTATAGATTTTTGATTGGTTATTGATCAAAAGATTGATTTTGATGCGTCTAAAATTGAATTTTTATTGATTTTTGATTGGTTATCGATCAAAAGATTGATTTTGATGCGTCTAAAATTGAATTTTTATTGATTTTTGATTGGTTATTGATCAAAAGATTGATTTTGATGCGTCTAAAATTGATTTTTTATTGATTTTTGATCGATTATCGATCAAAAGATTGATTTTGATGCGTCTAAAATTGAATTTTTATTGATTTTTGATTGGTTATTGATAAAAAGACTGATTTTGATACGTCTAAAATTGAATTTTTATTGATTTTTGATTGGTTATTGATCAAAAAATGGATTTTGTTGCGTCTAAAATTGAATTTTTATTGATTTTTGATCGATTATTGATCAAAAGATTGATTTTTATGCGTCTTAAATTGAATTTTTATTGATTTTTGATTGGTTATTGATCAAAAAATTGATTTGGTTGCGTCTAAAATTGAATTTTTATTGATTTTTGATCGATTATTGATCAAAAGATTGATTTTGATGCGTCTAAAATTGAATTTTTATTGATTTATCATTGGTTATTGATCAAAAGATTGATTTTGATGCGTCTAAAATTGAATTTTTATTGATTTTTGATTGGTTATTGATCACAAGATTGATTTTGATGCATCTAAAATTGAATTTTTATTGATTTTTGATCGATTATCGATCAAAAGATTGATTTTGTTGCGTCTAAAATTGAATTTTTATTGATTTTTGATCGATTATTGATCCAAAGATTGATTTTGATGCGTCTAAAATTGAATTTTTATTGATTTTTGATCGATTATTGATTAAAAGATTGATTTTGATGCGTCTAAAATTGAATTTTTATTGATTTTTGATTGGTTATTGAACAAAAGATTGATTTTGATGCGTCTAAAATTGAATTTTTATTGATTTATGTTTGGTTATTGATCAAAAGATTGATTTTGATGCGTCTAAAATTAAATTTTTATTGATTTTTGATTGGTTTTTGATCAAAAAATTGATTTTGTTTGGTCTAAAATTGAATTTTTATTGATTTTTGATCTATTATTGATCAAATGATTGATTTTGATGCGTATAAAATTGAATTTTTATTGATTTATGATTGGCTATTGATCAAAAGATTGATTTTGATGCGTCTAAAATTGAATTTTTATTGATTTTTGATCGATTATCGATCAAAAGATTGATTTTGATGCGTCTAAAATTGAATTTTTATTGATTTATGATTGGTTATTGATCAAAAGATTGATTTTGATGCGTCAAAAATTGAATTTTTATAGATTTTTGATTGGTTATTGATCAAAAGATTGATTTTGATGCGTCTAAAAATGAATTTTTATTGATTTTTGTTCGATTATCGATCAAAAGATTGATTTTAATGCGTCTAAAATTGAATTTTTATTGATTTTTGATTGGTTATTGATCAAAATATTGATTTTGATGCGTCTAAAATTGAATTTTTATTGATTTTTGATCGATTATTGATCAAAAGATTGATTTTGATGCGTCTAAAATTGAATTTTTATTGATTTATGATCGGTTATTGATCAAAAGATTGATTTTGATGCGTCTAAAATTGAATTTTTATTGATTTTTGATTGGTTATTGATCACAAGATTGATTTTGATGCATCTAAAATTGAATTTTTATTGATTTTTGATCGATTATCGATCAAAAGATTGATTTTGTTGCGTCTTAAATTGAATTTTTATTGATTTTTGATCGATTATTGATCCAAAGATTGATTTTGATGCGTCTAAAATTGAATTTTTATTGATTTTTGATCGATTATTGATTAAAAGATTGATTTTGATGCGTCTAAAATTGAATTTTTATTGATTTTTTATTGGTTATTATCAAAAGATTGATTTTGATGCGTCTAAAATTGAATTTTTATAGATTTTAAATTGGTTATTGATCATAAGATTGATTTTGATGCGTCTAAAATTGAATTTTTATTGATTTTTGATTGGTTATTGATCAAAAGATTGATTTTGATGCGTCTAAAATTGAATTTTTATTGATTTTTGATCGATTATTGATCAAAAGATTGATTTTGTTGCGTCTAAAATTGAATTTTTATGGATTTTTGATTGGTTATTATCAAAAGATTGATTTTGATGCGTCTAAAATTGAATTTTTATTGATTTTTGATCGATTATCGATCAAAAGATTGATTTTGATGCGTCTAAAATTGAATTTCTATTGATTTTTGATTGGTTATTGATCAAAAGATTGATTTTGATGCGTCTAAAATTGAATTTTTATAGATTTTTGATCGATTATCGATCAAAAGATTGATTTTGATGCGTCTAAAATTGAATTTTTATTGATTTATGATTGGTTATTGATCAAAAGATGGATTTTGATGCGTCTAAAATTGAATTTTTATTGATTTATGATTGGTTATTGATCAAAAGATTGATTTTGATGCGTGTAAAATTGTATTTTTATTGATTTATGCTTGGTTATTGATCAAAAGATTGATTTTGATGCGTCTAAAATTGAATTTTAATTGATTTTTGATTGGTTATTGATCAAAAGATTGATTTTGATGCGTCTAAAATTGCATTTTTATTGATTTTTGATCGATTATCGATCAAAAGATTGATTTTGATGCGTCTAAAATTGAATTTTTATTGATTTTTGATTGGTTATTGATCAAAAGATTAATCTTGATGCGTCTAAAATTGAATTTTTATTGATTTTTGATCGATTATCGATCAAAAGATTGATTTTGATGCGTCTAAAATTGAATTTTTATTGATTTATGATTGGTTATTGATCAAAAGATTGATTTTGATGCGTCAAAAATTGAATTTTTATTGATTTATGATTGGTTATTGATCAAAAGATTGATTTTGATGCGTCTAAAATTGAATTTTTATTGATTTATGATTGGTTATTGATCATAAGATTGATTTTGATGCGTCTAAAATTGAATTTTTATTGATTTTTGATCGATTATCGATCAAAAGATTGATTTTGATGCGTCTAAAATTGAATTTTTATAGATTTTTGATTGGTTATTGATCAAAAGATTGATTTTGATGCGTCTAAAATTGAATTTTTATTGATTTTTGATTGGTTATCGATCAAAAGATTGATTTTGATGCGTCTAAAATTGAATTTTTATTGATTTTTGATTGGTTATTGATCAAAAGATTGATTTTGATGCGTCTAAAATTGATTTTTTATTGATTTTTGATCGATTATCGATCAAAAGATTGATTTTGATGCGTCTAAAATTGAATTTTTATTGATTTTTGATTGGTTATTGATAAAAAGACTGATTTTGATACGTCTAAAATTGAATTTTTATTGATTTTTGATTGGTTATTGATCAAAAAATGGATTTTGTTGCGTCTAAAATTGAATTTTTATTGATTTTTGATCGATTATTGATCAAAAGATTGATTTTTATGCGTCTTAAATTGAATTTTTATTGATTTTTGATTGGTTATTGATCAAAAAATTGATTTGGTTGCGTCTAAAATTGAATTTTTATTGATTTTTGATCGATTATTGATCAAAAGATTGATTTTGATGCGTCTAAAATTGAATTTTTATTGATTTATCATTGGTTATTGATCAAAAGATTGATTTTGATGCGTCTAAAATTGAATTTTTATTGATTTTTGATTGGTTATTGATCACAAGATTGATTTTGATGCATCTAAAATTGAATTTTTATTGATTTTTGATCGATTATCGATCAAAAGATTGATTTTGTTGCGTCTAAAATTGAATTTTTATTGATTTTTGATCGATTATTGATCCAAAGATTGATTTTGATGCGTCTAAAATTGAATTTTTATTGATTTTTGATCGATTATTGATTAAAAGATTGATTTTGATGCGTCTAAAATTGAATTTTTATTGATTTTTGATTGGTTATTGAACAAAAGATTGATTTTGATGCGTCTAAAATTGAATTTTTATTGATTTATGTTTGGTTATTGATCAAAAGATTGATTTTGATGCGTCTAAAATTAAATTTTTATTGATTTTTGATTGGTTTTTGATCAAAAAATTGATTTTGTTTGGTCTAAAATTGAATTTTTATTGATTTTTGATCTATTATTGATCAAATGATTGATTTTGATGCGTATAAAATTGAATTTTTATTGATTTATGATTGGCTATTGATCAAAAGATTGATTTTGATGCGTCTAAAATTGAATTTTTATTGATTTTTGATCGATTATCGATCAAAAGATTGATTTTGATGCGTCTAAAATTGAATTTTTATTGATTTATGATTGGTTATTGATCAAAAGATTGATTTTGATGCGTCAAAAATTGAATTTTTATAGATTTTTGATTGGTTATTGATCAAAAGATTGATTTTGATGCGTCTAAAAATGAATTTTTATTGATTTTTGTTCGATTATCGATCAAAAGATTGATTTTAATGCGTCTAAAATTGAATTTTTATTGATTTTTGATTGGTTATTGATCAAAATATTGATTTTGATGCGTCTAAAATTGAATTTTTATTGATTTTTGATCGATTATTGATCAAAAGATTGATTTTGATGCGTCTAAAATTGAATTTTTATTGATTTATGATCGGTTATTGATCAAAAGATTGATTTTGATGCGTCTAAAATTGAATTTTTATTGATTTTTGATTGGTTATTGATCACAAGATTGATTTTGATGCATCTAAAATTGAATTTTTATTGATTTTTGATCGATTATCGATCAAAAGATTGATTTTGTTGCGTCTTAAATTGAATTTTTATTGATTTTTGATCGATTATTGATCCAAAGATTGATTTTGATGCGTCTAAAATTGAATTTTTATTGATTTTTGATCGATTATTGATTAAAAGATTGATTTTGATGCGTCTAAAATTGAATTTTTATTGATTTTTTATTGGTTATTATCAAAAGATTGATTTTGATGCGTCTAAAATTGAATTTTTATAGATTTTAAATTGGTTATTGATCATAAGATTGATTTTGATGCGTCTAAAATTGAATTTTTATTGATTTTTGATTGGTTATTGATCAAAAGATTGATTTTGATGCGTCTAAAATTGAATTTTTATTGATTTTTGATCGATTATTGATCAAAAGATTGATTTTGTTGCGTCTAAAATTGAATTTTTATGGATTTTTGATTGGTTATTATCAAAAGATTGATTTTGATGCGTCTAAAATTGAATTTTTATTGATTTTTGATCGATTATCGATCAAAAGATTGATTTTGATGCGTCTAAAATTGAATTTCTATTGATTTTTGATTGGTTATTGATCAAAAGATTGATTTTGATGCGTCTAAAATTGAATTTTTATAGATTTTTGATCGATTATCGATCAAAAGATTGATTTTGATGCGTCTAAAATTGAATTTTTATTGATTTATGATTGGTTATTGATCAAAAGATGGATTTTGATGCGTCTAAAATTGAATTTTTATTGATTTATGATTGGTTATTGATCAAAAGATTGATTTTGATGCGTGTAAAATTGTATTTTTATTGATTTATGCTTGGTTATTGATCAAAAGATTGATTTTGATGCGTCTAAAATTGAATTTTAATTGATTTTTGATTGGTTATTGATCAAAAGATTGATTTTGATGCGTCTAAAATTGCATTTTTATTGATTTTTGATCGATTATCGATCAAAAGATTGATTTTGATGCGTCTAAAATTGTATTTTTATTGATTTTTGATTGGTTATTGATCAAAAGATTGATTTTGATGCTTCTAAAATTGAATTTTTATAGATTTTTGATCGATAATCGATCAAAAGATTGATTTTGATGCGTCTAAAATTGAATTTTTATTGATTTATGATTGGTTATTGATCAAAAGATGGATTTTGATGCGTCTAAAATTGTATTTTTATTGATTTATGATTGGTTATTGATCAAAAGATTGATTTTGATGCGTGTAAAATTGTATTTTTATTGATTTTTGATCGATTATTGTTCAAAAGATTGATTTAGATGCGTCTAAAATTGAATTTTTATTGATTTTTGATTGGTTCGACACGTCTAAAAATCAAATTTTGTCGACACGTCTAAAAATCAAATTTTGTCGACACGTCGAAAAATTAAAATTAAATTAAAATTAAATTAAAATTAAATTAAAATTAAATTTTGTCGACACGTCTAAAAATCAAATTTTGTCGACACGGATAAAATCAAATTTGGTCGACACGTCGAAAAATTAATATTAAATTAAAATTAAATTAAAATTAAATTAAAATTAAATTAAAATTAAATTAAAATTAAATTTTGTCGACACGTCTAAAAATCAAATTTTGTCGACACGCCTAAAAATCAAATTTTGTCGACACGTCGAAAAATTAGTATTAAATTAAAATTAAATTAAAATTAAATTAAAATTAAATTAAAATTAAATTAAAATTAAATTAAAATTAAATTAAAATTAAATTAAAATTAAATTAAAATTAAATTAAAATTAAATTAAAATTAAATTAAAATTAAATTAAAATTAAATTAAAATTAAAATTAAAATTAAATTAAAATTAAATTAAAATTAAATTTAAATTAAATTAAAAATTAAATTAAAATTAAATTAAAATTAAATTAAAATTAAATTACAATTAAATTAAAATTAAATTAAAATTAAAATTATATTAAAGTTAAATTAAATTAAAATTAAATTAAAATTAAATTAAAATTAAATTAAAATTTTAATGCGTCTAAAATTGAATTTTTATAGATTTTTGATTGGTTATTGATCAAAAGATTGATTTTGTTGCGTCTAAAATTGATTTTTTATTGATTTTTGATCGATTATTGATCAAAAGATTGATTTTGATGCGTCTTAAATTGAATTTTTATTGATTTTTGATCGATTATTGATCAAAAGATTGATTTTGATGCGTCTAAAATTGAATTTTTATTGATTTTTGATTGGTTATTGATCAAAAGATTGAATTTGATGCGTCTAAAATTGATTTTTTATTGATTTTTGATCGATTATCGATCAAAAGATTGATTTTGATGCGTCTAAAATTGAATTTTTATTGATTTTTGATTGGTTATTGATCAAAAGATTGATTTTGATGCGTCTAAAATTGAATTTTTATTGATTTTTGATTGGTTATTGATCAAAAGATTGATTTTGATGCGTCTAAAATTGAATTTTTATAGATTTTTGATTGGTTATTGATCAAAAGATTGATTTTGATGCGTCTAAAATTGAATTTTTATTGATTTTTGATCGATTATCGATCAAAAGATTGATTTTGATGCGTCTAAAATTGAATTTTTATAGATTTTTGATTGGTTATTGATCAAAAGATTGATTTTGATGCGTCTAAATTTGAATTTTTATTGATTTTTGATCGATTATTGATCAAAAGATTGATTTTGATGCGTCTAAAATTGAATTTTTATTGATTTTTGATTGGTTATTGATCAAAAGATTGAATTTGATGCGTCTAAAATTGATTTTTTATTGATTTTTGATCGATTATCGATCAAAAGATTGATTTTGATGCGTCTAAAATTGAATTTTTATTGATTTTTGATTGGTTATTGATCAAAAGATTGATTTTGATGCGTCTAAAATTGAATTTTTATTGATTTTTGATCGATTATCGATCAAAAGATTGATTTTGATGCGTCTAAAATTGAATATATATTGATTTTTGATCGATTATCGATCAAAAGATTGATTTTGATTCGTCTAAAATTGAATTTTTATTGATTTTTGATTGGTTATTGATCAAAAGATTGATTTTGATGCGTCTAAAATTGAATTTTTATTGATTTTTGATCGATTATCGATCAAAAGATTTATTTTGATGCGTCTAAAATTGAAATTTTTTGGTTTTTGATCGATTATCGATCAAAAGATTGATTTTGATGCGTCTAAAATTGAATTTTTATTGATTTTTGATTGGTTATTGATCAAAAGATTGATTTTGATGCGTCTAAAATTGAATTTTTATTGATTTTTGATCGATTATCGATCAAAAGATTGATTTTGATGCGTCTAAAATTGAATTTTTATTGATTTTTGATTGGTTATTGATCAAAAGATGGATTTTGATGCGTCTAAAATTGATTTTTTATTGATTTTTGATCGATTATCGATCAAAAGATTGATTTTGATGCGTCTAAAATTGAATTTTTATTGATTTATGATTGGTTATTGATCAAAAGATTGATTTTGATGCGTCTAAAATTAAATTTTTATAGATTTTTGATTGGTTATTGATCAAAAGATTGATTTTGATGCGTCTAAAAATGAATTTTTATTGATTTTTGTTCGATTATCGATCAAAAGATTGATTTTGATGCGTCTAAAATTGAATTTTTATTGATTTATGATTGGTTATTGATCAAAAGATTGATTTTGATGCGTCTAAAATTGAATTTTTATAGATTTTTGATTGGTTATTATCAAAAGATTGATTTTGATGCGTCTAAAATTGAATTTTTATTGATTTTTGATCGATTATCGATCAAAAGATTGATTTTGATGCGTCTAAAATTGAATTTTTATTGATTTTTGATTGGTTATTGATCAAAAGATTGATTTTGATGCGTCTAAAATTGAATTTTTATAGATTTTTGATCGATTATCGATCAAAAGATTGATTTTGATGCGTCTAAAATTGAATTTTTATTGATTTATGATTGGTTATTGATCAAAAGATGGATTTTGATGCGTCTAAAATTGAATTTTTATTGATTTATGATTGGTTATTGATCAAAAGATTGATTTTGATGCGTGTAAAATTGTATTTTTATTGATTTATGCTTGGTTATTGATCAAAAGATTGATTTTGATGCGTCTAAAATTGAATTTTTATTGATTTTTGATTGGTTATTGATCAAAAGATTGATTTTGATGCGTCTAAAATTGAATTTTTATTGATTTTTGATCGATTATCGATCAAAAGATTGATTTTGATGCGTCTAAAATTGTATTTTTATTGATTTTTGATTGGTTATTGAACAAAAGATTGATTTTGATGCTTCTAAAATTGAATTTTTATAGATTTTTGATCGATAATCGATCAAAAGATTGATTTTGATGCGTCTAAAATTGAATTTTTATTGATTTATGATTGGTTATTGATCAAAAGATGGATTTTGATGCGTCTAAAATTGAATTTTTATTGATTTATGATTGGTTATTGATCAAAAGATTGATTTTGATGCGTGTAAAATTGTATTTTTATTGATTTTTGATCGATTATTGTTCAAAAGATTGATTTAGATGCGTCTAAAATTGAATTTTTATTGATTTTTGATTGGTTCGACACGTCTAAAAATCAAATTTTGTCGACACGTCTAAAAGTCAAATTTTGTCGACACGTCGAAAAATTAAAATTAAATTAAAATTAAATTAAAATTAAATTAAAATTAAATTTTGTCGACACGTCTAAAAATCAAATTTTGTCGACACGTCTAAAAATCAAATTTGGTCGACACGTCGAAAAATTAATATTAAATTAAAATTAAATTAAAATTAAATTAAAATTAAAATTAAATTAAAATTAAATTAAAATTAAATTTTGTCGACACGTCTAAAAATCAAATTTTGTCGACACGCCTAAAAATCAAATTTTGTCGACACGTCGAAAAATTAATATTAAATTAAAATTAAATTAAAATTAAATTAAAATTAAATTAAAATTAAATTAAAATTAAATTAAAATTAAATTAAAATTAAATTAAAATTAAATTAAAATTAAATTAAAATTAAATTAAAATTAAATTAAAATTAAATTAAAATTAAATTAAAATTAAATTAAAATTAAATTAAAATTAAAATTAAAATTAAATTAAAATTAAATTAAAATTAAATTAAAATTAAATTAAAAATTAAATTAAAATTAAATTAAAATTAAATTAAAATTAAATTACAATTAAATTAAAATTAAATTAAAATTAAAATTATATTAAAATTAAAATTATATTAAAGTTAAATTAAATTAAAATTAAATTAAAATTAAATTAAAATTAAATTAAAATTTTAATGCGTCTAAAATTGAATTTTTATAGATTTTTGATTGGTTATTGATCAGAAGATTGATTTTGTTGCGTCTAAAATTGAATTTTTATTGATTTTTGATCGATTATTGATCAAAAGATTGATTTTGATGCGTCTAAAATTGAATTTTTATTGATTTTTGATCGATTATTGATCAAAAGATTGATTTTGATGCGTCTAAAATTGAATTTTTATTGATTTTTGATCGATTATTTATCAAAAGATTGATTTTAATGCGTCTAAAATTGAATTTTTATTGATTTTTGATCGATTACTGATCAAAAGATTGAATTTGATGCGTCTAAAATTGAATTTTTATAGATTTTTGATTGGTTATTGATCAAAAGATTGATTTAGTTGCGTCTAAAATTGAATTTTTATTGATTTTTGATCGATTATTGATCAAAAGATTGATTTTGATGCGTCTAAAATTGAATTTTTATTGATTTTTGATTGGTTTTTGATCAAAAGATTGATTTTGATGCGTCTAAAATTGAATTTTTATTGATTTTTGATCGATTATTGTTCAAAAGATTGATTTAGATGCGTCTAAAATTGAGTTTTTATTGATTTTTGATTGGTTATTGATCTAAAAATTGATTTTGTTGCGTCTAAAATTGAGTTTTTATTGATTTTTGATCGATTATTGTTCAAAAGATTGATTTAGATGCGTCTAAAATTGAGTTTTTATTGATTTTTGATTGGTTATTGATCTAAAAATTGATTTTTGTTGCGTCTAAAATTGAGTTTTTATTGATTTTTGATTGGTTATTGATCTAAAAATTGATTTTGTTGCGTCTAAAATTGAATTTTTATAGATTTTTGATTGGTTATTGATCAAAAGATTGATTTTGTTGCGTCTAAAATTGAATTTTTATTGATTTTTGATCGATTATTGATCAAATGATTGATTTTGATGCGTCTAAAATTGAATTTTTATTGATTTTTGCTTGGTTATTGATCAAAAGATTGATTTTGTTGCGTCTAAAATTGAATTTTTATTGATTTTTGATCGATTATTGATCAAATGATTGATTTTGATGCGTCTAAAATTGAATTTTTATTGATTTTTGCTTGGTTATTGATCAAAAGATTGATTTTGATGCGTCTAAAATTGAATTTTTATTGATTTTTGATCGATTATTGATCAAAATATTGATTTTGATGCGTCTAAAATTGAATTTTTATTGATTTTTGATTGGTTATTGATCAAAAGATTGATCTTGATGCGTCTAAAATTGAATTTTTATTGATTTATGCTTGGTTATTGATCAAATGATTGATTTTGATGCGTCTAAAATTGAATTTTTATAGATTTTTGATTGGTTATTGATCAAAAGATTGATTTTGATGCGTCTAAAATTGAATTTTTATTGATTTTTGATCGATTATCGATCAAAAGATTGATTTTGATGCGTCTAAAATTGAATTTTTATTGATTTTTGATTGGTTATTGATCAAAAGATTAATCTTGATGCGTCTAAAATTGAATTTTTATTGATTTTTGATCGATTATCGATCAAAAGATTGATTTTGATGCGTCTAAAATTGAATTTTTATAGATTTTTAATTGGTTATTGATCATAAGATTGATTTTGATGCGTCTAAAATTGAATTTTTATTGATTTTTGATTGGTTATTGATCAAAAGATTGATTTTGATGCGTCTAAAATTGAATTTTTATTGATTTTTGATTGGTTATTGATCAAAAGATTGATTTTGATGCGTCTAAAATTGAATTTTTATTGATTTATGATTGGTTATTGATCATAAGATTGATTTTGATGCGTCTAAATTTGAATTTTTATTGATTTTTGATTGGTTATTGATCAAAAGATTGATTTTGATGCGTCTAAAATTGAATTTTTATTGATTTTTGATTGGTTATTGATCAAAAAATTGATTTTGATGCGTCTAAAATTGAATTTTTATTGATTTTTGATTGATTATCGATCAAAAGATTGATTTTGATGCGTCTAAAATTGAATTTTTATTGATTTTTGATTGGTTATTGATCAAAAGATTGATTTTGATGCGTCTAAATTTGAATTTTTATTGATTTTTGATCGATTATTGTTCAAAAGATTGATTTTGATGCGTCTAAAATTGAATTTTTATTGATTTTTGATCGATTATTGATCAAAAGATTGATTTTTATGCGTCTAAAAATGAATTTTTATTGATTTTTGTTCGATTATCGATCAAAAGATTGATTTTAATGCGTCTAAAATTGAATTTTTATTGATTTTTGATTGGTTATTGATCAAAATATTGATTTTGATGCGTCTAAAATTGAATTTTTATTGATTTTTGATCGATTATTGATCAAAAGATTGATTTTGATGCGTCTAAAATTGAATTTTTATTGATTTATGATCGGTTATTGATCAAAAGATTGATTTTGATGCGTCTAAAATTGAATTTTTATTGATTTTTGATTGGTTATTGATCACAAGATTGATTTTGATGCATCTAAAATTGAATTTTTATTGATTTTTGATCGATTATCGATCAAAAGATTGATTTTGTTGCGTCTTAAATTGAATTTTTATTGATTTTTGATCGATTATTGATCCAAAGATTGATTTTGATGCGTCTAAAATTGAATTTTTATTGATTTTTGATCGATTATTGATTAAAAGATTGATTTTGATGCGTCTAAAATTGAATTTTTATTGATTTTTTATTGGTTATTATCAAAAGATTGATTTTGATGCGTCTAAAATTGAATTTTTATAGATTTTAAATTGGTTATTGATCATAAGATTGATTTTGATGCGTCTAAAATTGAATTTTTATTGATTTTTGATTGGTTATTGATCAAAAGATTGATTTTGATGCGTCTAAAATTGAATTTTTATTGATTTTTGATCGATTATTGATCAAAAGATTGATTTTGTTGCGTCTAAAATTGAATTTTTATGGATTTTTGATTGGTTATTATCAAAAGATTGATTTTGATGCGTCTAAAATTGAATTTTTATTGATTTTTGATCGATTATCGATCAAAAGATTGATTTTGATGCGTCTAAAATTGAATTTCTATTGATTTTTGATTGGTTATTGATCAAAAGATTGATTTTGATGCGTCTAAAATTGAATTTTTATAGATTTTTGATCGATTATCGATCAAAAGATTGATTTTGATGCGTCTAAAATTGAATTTTTATTGATTTATGATTGGTTATTGATCAAAAGATGGATTTTGATGCGTCTAAAATTGAATTTTTATTGATTTATGATTGGTTATTGATCAAAAGATTGATTTTGATGCGTGTAAAATTGTATTTTTATTGATTTATGCTTGGTTATTGATCAAAAGATTGATTTTGATGCGTCTAAAATTGAATTTTAATTGATTTTTGATTGGTTATTGATCAAAAGATTGATTTTGATGCGTCTAAAATTGCATTTTTATTGATTTTTGATCGATTATCGATCAAAAGATTGATTTTGATGCGTCTAAAATTGTATTTTTATTGATTTTTGATTGGTTATTGATCAAAAGATTGATTTTGATGCTTCTAAAATTGAATTTTTATAGATTTTTGATCGATAATCGATCAAAAGATTGATTTTGATGCGTCTAAAATTGAATTTTTATTGATTTATGATTGGTTATTGATCAAAAGATGGATTTTGATGCGTCTAAAATTGTATTTTTATTGATTTATGATTGGTTATTGATCAAAAGATTGATTTTGATGCGTGTAAAATTGTATTTTTATTGATTTTTGATCGATTATTGTTCAAAAGATTGATTTAGATGCGTCTAAAATTGAATTTTTATTGATTTTTGATTGGTTCGACACGTCTAAAAATCAAATTTTGTCGACACGTCTAAAAATCAAATTTTGTCGACACGTCGAAAAATTAAAATTAAATTAAAATTAAATTAAAATTAAATTAAAATTAAATTTTGTCGACACGTCTAAAAATCAAATTTTGTCGACACGGATAAAATCAAATTTGGTCGACACGTCGAAAAATTAATATTAAATTAAAATTAAATTAAAATTAAATTAAAATTAAATTAAAATTAAATTAAAATTAAATTTTGTCGACACGTCTAAAAATCAAATTTTGTCGACACGCCTAAAAATCAAATTTTGTCGACACGTCGAAAAATTAGTATTAAATTAAAATTAAATTAAAATTAAATTAAAATTAAATTAAAATTAAATTAAAATTAAATTAAAATTAAATTAAAATTAAATTAAAATTAAATTAAAATTAAATTAAAATTAAATTAAAATTAAATTAAAATTAAATTAAAATTAAATTAAAATTAAATTAAAATTAAAATTAAAATTAAATTAAAATTAAATTAAAATTAAATTTAAATTAAATTAAAAATTAAATTAAAATTAAATTAAAATTAAATTAAAATTAAATTACAATTAAATTAAAATTAAATTAAAATTAAAATTATATTAAAGTTAAATTAAATTAAAATTAAATTAAAATTAAATTAAAATTAAATTAAAATTTTAATGCGTCTAAAATTGAATTTTTATAGATTTTTGATTGGTTATTGATCAAAAGATTGATTTTGTTGCGTCTAAAATTGATTTTTTATTGATTTTTGATCGATTATTGATCAAAAGATTGATTTTGATGCGTCTTAAATTGAATTTTTATTGATTTTTGATCGATTATTGATCAAAAGATTGATTTTGATGCGTCTAAAATTGAATTTTTATTGATTTTTGATTGGTTATTGATCAAAAGATTGAATTTGATGCGTCTAAAATTGATTTTTTATTGATTTTTGATCGATTATCGATCAAAAGATTGATTTTGATGCGTCTAAAATTGAATTTTTATTGATTTTTGATTGGTTATTGATCAAAAGATTGATTTTGATGCGTCTAAAATTGAATTTTTATTGATTTTTGATTGGTTATTGATCAAAAGATTGATTTTGATGCGTCTAAAATTGAATTTTTATAGATTTTTGATTGGTTATTGATCAAAAGATTGATTTTGATGCGTCTAAAATTGAATTTTTATTGATTTTTGATCGATTATCGATCAAAAGATTGATTTTGATGCGTCTAAAATTGAATTTTTATAGATTTTTGATTGGTTATTGATCAAAAGATTGATTTTGATGCGTCTAAATTTGAATTTTTATTGATTTTTGATCGATTATTGATCAAAAGATTGATTTTGATGCGTCTAAAATTGAATTTTTATTGATTTTTGATTGGTTATTGATCAAAAGATTGAATTTGATGCGTCTAAAATTGATTTTTTATTGATTTTTGATCGATTATCGATCAAAAGATTGATTTTGATGCGTCTAAAATTGAATTTTTATTGATTTTTGATTGGTTATTGATCAAAAGATTGATTTTGATGCGTCTAAAATTGAATTTTTATTGATTTTTGATCGATTATCGATCAAAAGATTGATTTTGATGCGTCTAAAATTGAATATATATTGATTTTTGATCGATTATCGATCAAAAGATTGATTTTGATTCGTCTAAAATTGAATTTTTATTGATTTTTGATTGGTTATTGATCAAAAGATTGATTTTGATGCGTCTAAAATTGAATTTTTATTGATTTTTGATCGATTATCGATCAAAAGATTTATTTTGATGCGTCTAAAATTGAAATTTTTTGGTTTTTGATCGATTATCGATCAAAAGATTGATTTTGATGCGTCTAAAATTGAATTTTTATTGATTTTTGATTGGTTATTGATCAAAAGATTGATTTTGATGCGTCTAAAATTGAATTTTTATTGATTTTTGATCGATTATCGATCAAAAGATTGATTTTGATGCGTCTAAAATTGAATTTTTATTGATTTTTGATTGGTTATTGATCAAAAGATGGATTTTGATGCGTCTAAAATTGATTTTTTATTGATTTTTGATCGATTATCGATCAAAAGATTGATTTTGATGCGTCTAAAATTGAATTTTTATTGATTTATGATTGGTTATTGATCAAAAGATTGATTTTGATGCGTCTAAAATTAAATTTTTATAGATTTTTGATTGGTTATTGATCAAAAGATTGATTTTGATGCGTCTAAAAATGAATTTTTATTGATTTTTGTTCGATTATCGATCAAAAGATTGATTTTGATGCGTCTAAAATTGAATTTTTATTGATTTATGATTGGTTATTGATCAAAAGATTGATTTTGATGCGTCTAAAATTGAATTTTTATAGATTTTTGATTGGTTATTATCAAAAGATTGATTTTGATGCGTCTAAAATTGAATTTTTATTGATTTTTGATCGATTATCGATCAAAAGATTGATTTTGATGCGTCTAAAATTGAATTTTTATTGATTTTTGATTGGTTATTGATCAAAAGATTGATTTTGATGCGTCTAAAATTGAATTTTTATAGATTTTTGATCGATTATCGATCAAAAGATTGATTTTGATGCGTCTAAAATTGAATTTTTATTGATTTATGATTGGTTATTGATCAAAAGATGGATTTTGATGCGTCTAAAATTGAATTTTTATTGATTTATGATTGGTTATTGATCAAAAGATTGATTTTGATGCGTGTAAAATTGTATTTTTATTGATTTATGCTTGGTTATTGATCAAAAGATTGATTTTGATGCGTCTAAAATTGAATTTTTATTGATTTTTGATTGGTTATTGATCAAAAGATTGATTTTGATGCGTCTAAAATTGAATTTTTATTGATTTTTGATCGATTATCGATCAAAAGATTGATTTTGATGCGTCTAAAATTGTATTTTTATTGATTTTTGATTGGTTATTGAACAAAAGATTGATTTTGATGCTTCTAAAATTGAATTTTTATAGATTTTTGATCGATAATCGATCAAAAGATTGATTTTGATGCGTCTAAAATTGAATTTTTATTGATTTATGATTGGTTATTGATCAAAAGATGGATTTTGATGCGTCTAAAATTGAATTTTTATTGATTTATGATTGGTTATTGATCAAAAGATTGATTTTGATGCGTGTAAAATTGTATTTTTATTGATTTTTGATCGATTATTGTTCAAAAGATTGATTTAGATGCGTCTAAAATTGAATTTTTATTGATTTTTGATTGGTTCGACACGTCTAAAAATCAAATTTTGTCGACACGTCTAAAAGTCAAATTTTGTCGACACGTCGAAAAATTAAAATTAAATTAAAATTAAATTAAAATTAAATTAAAATTAAATTTTGTCGACACGTCTAAAAATCAAATTTTGTCGACACGTCTAAAAATCAAATTTGGTCGACACGTCGAAAAATTAATATTAAATTAAAATTAAATTAAAATTAAATTAAAATTAAAATTAAATTAAAATTAAATTAAAATTAAATTTTGTCGACACGTCTAAAAATCAAATTTTGTCGACACGCCTAAAAATCAAATTTTGTCGACACGTCGAAAAATTAATATTAAATTAAAATTAAATTAAAATTAAATTAAAATTAAATTAAAATTAAATTAAAATTAAATTAAAATTAAATTAAAATTAAATTAAAATTAAATTAAAATTAAATTAAAATTAAATTAAAATTAAATTAAAATTAAATTAAAATTAAATTAAAATTAAATTAAAATTAAAATTAAAATTAAATTAAAATTAAATTAAAATTAAATTAAAATTAAATTAAAAATTAAATTAAAATTAAATTAAAATTAAATTAAAATTAAATTACAATTAAATTAAAATTAAATTAAAATTAAAATTATATTAAAATTAAAATTATATTAAAGTTAAATTAAATTAAAATTAAATTAAAATTAAATTAAAATTAAATTAAAATTTTAATGCGTCTAAAATTGAATTTTTATAGATTTTTGATTGGTTATTGATCAGAAGATTGATTTTGTTGCGTCTAAAATTGAATTTTTATTGATTTTTGATCGATTATTGATCAAAAGATTGATTTTGATGCGTCTAAAATTGAATTTTTATTGATTTTTGATCGATTATTGATCAAAAGATTGATTTTGATGCGTCTAAAATTGAATTTTTATTGATTTTTGATCGATTATTTATCAAAAGATTGATTTTAATGCGTCTAAAATTGAATTTTTATTGATTTTTGATCGATTACTGATCAAAAGATTGAATTTGATGCGTCTAAAATTGAATTTTTATAGATTTTTGATTGGTTATTGATCAAAAGATTGATTTAGTTGCGTCTAAAATTGAATTTTTATTGATTTTTGATCGATTATTGATCAAAAGATTGATTTTGATGCGTCTAAAATTGAATTTTTATTGATTTTTGATTGGTTTTTGATCAAAAGATTGATTTTGATGCGTCTAAAATTGAATTTTTATTGATTTTTGATCGATTATTGTTCAAAAGATTGATTTAGATGCGTCTAAAATTGAGTTTTTATTGATTTTTGATTGGTTATTGATCTAAAAATTGATTTTGTTGCGTCTAAAATTGAGTTTTTATTGATTTTTGATCGATTATTGTTCAAAAGATTGATTTAGATGCGTCTAAAATTGAGTTTTTATTGATTTTTGATTGGTTATTGATCTAAAAATTGATTTTTGTTGCGTCTAAAATTGAGTTTTTATTGATTTTTGATTGGTTATTGATCTAAAAATTGATTTTGTTGCGTCTAAAATTGAATTTTTATAGATTTTTGATTGGTTATTGATCAAAAGATTGATTTTGTTGCGTCTAAAATTGAATTTTTATTGATTTTTGATCGATTATTGATCAAATGATTGATTTTGATGCGTCTAAAATTGAATTTTTATTGATTTTTGCTTGGTTATTGATCAAAAGATTGATTTTGTTGCGTCTAAAATTGAATTTTTATTGATTTTTGATCGATTATTGATCAAATGATTGATTTTGATGCGTCTAAAATTGAATTTTTATTGATTTTTGCTTGGTTATTGATCAAAAGATTGATTTTGATGCGTCTAAAATTGAATTTTTATTGATTTTTGATCGATTATTGATCAAAATATTGATTTTGATGCGTCTAAAATTGAATTTTTATTGATTTTTGATTGGTTATTGATCAAAAGATTGATCTTGATGCGTCTAAAATTGAATTTTTATTGATTTATGCTTGGTTATTGATCAAATGATTGATTTTGATGCGTCTAAAATTGAATTTTTATAGATTTTTGATTGGTTATTGATCAAAAGATTGATTTTGATGCGTCTAAAATTGAATTTTTATTGATTTTTGATCGATTATCGATCAAAAGATTGATTTTGATGCGTCTAAAATTGAATTTTTATTGATTTTTGATTGGTTATTGATCAAAAGATTAATCTTGATGCGTCTAAAATTGAATTTTTATTGATTTTTGATCGATTATCGATCAAAAGATTGATTTTGATGCGTCTAAAATTGAATTTTTATAGATTTTTAATTGGTTATTGATCATAAGATTGATTTTGATGCGTCTAAAATTGAATTTTTATTGATTTTTGATTGGTTATTGATCAAAAGATTGATTTTGATGCGTCTAAAATTGAATTTTTATTGATTTTTGATTGGTTATTGATCAAAAGATTGATTTTGATGCGTCTAAAATTGAATTTTTATTGATTTATGATTGGTTATTGATCATAAGATTGATTTTGATGCGTCTAAATTTGAATTTTTATTGATTTTTGATTGGTTATTGATCAAAAGATTGATTTTGATGCGTCTAAAATTGAATTTTTATTGATTTTTGATTGGTTATTGATCAAAAAATTGATTTTGATGCGTCTAAAATTGAATTTTTATTGATTTTTGATTGATTATCGATCAAAAGATTGATTTTGATGCGTCTAAAATTGAATTTTTATTGATTTTTGATTGGTTATTGATCAAAAGATTGATTTTGATGCGTCTAAATTTGAATTTTTATTGATTTTTGATCGATTATTGTTCAAAAGATTGATTTTGATGCGTCTAAAATTGAATTTTTATTGATTTTTGATCGATTATTGATCAAAAGATTGATTTTTATGCGTCTAAAATTGAATTTTTATTGATTTTTGATCGATTATTGATCAAAAGATTGATTTTCATGCGTCTAAAATTGAATTTTTATTGATTTTTGATTGGTTATTGATCAAAAGATTGATTTTGATGCGTCTAAAATTGAATTTTTATTGATTTATGATTGGTTATTGATCATAAGATTGATTTTGATGCGTCTAAATTTGAATTTTTATTGATTTTTGATTGGTTATTGATCAAAAGATTGATTTTGATGCGTCTAAAATTGAATTTTTATTGATTTTTGATTGGTTATTGATCAAAAAATTGATTTTGATGCGTCTAAAATTGAATTTTTATTGATTTTTGATTGATTATCGATCAAAAGATTGATTTTGATGCGTCTAAAATTGAATTTTTATTGATTTTTGATTGGTTATTGATCAAAAGATTGATTTTGATGCGTCTAAATTTGAATTTTTATTGATTTTTGATCGATTATTGTTCAAAAGATTGATTTTGATGCGTCTAAAATTGAATTTTTATTGATTTTTGATCGATTATTGATCAAAAGATTGATTTTTATGCGTCTAAAATTGAATTTTTATTGATTTTTGATCGATTATTGATCAAAAGATTGATTTTCATGCGTCTAAAATTGAATTTTTATTGATTTTTGATTGGTTATTGATAAAAAGACTGATTTTGATACGTCTAAAATTGAATTTTTATTGATTTTTGATTGGTTATTGATCAAAAAATGGATTTTGTTGCGTCTAAAATTGAATTTTTATTGATTTTTGATCGATTATTGATCAAAAGATTGATTTTAATGCGTCTTAAATTGAATTTTTATTGATTTTTGATTGGTTATTGATCAAAAAATTGATTTGGTCGCGTCTAAAATTGAATTTTTATTGATTTTTGATCGATTATTGATCAAAAGAATGATTTTGATGCGTCTAAAATTGAATTTTTATTGATTTATGATTGGTTATTGATCAAAAGATTGATTTTGATGCGTCTAAAATTGAATTTTTATTGATTTTTGATTGGTTATTGATCACAAGATTGATTTTGATGCATCTAAAATTGAATTTTTATTGATTTTTGATCGATTATCGATCAAAAGATTGATTTTGTTGCGTCTAAAATTGAATTTTTATTGATTTTTGATCGATTATTGATCCAAAGATTGATTTTGATGCGTCTAAAATTGAATTTTTATTGATTTTTGATCGATTATTGATAAAAAGATTGATTTTGATGCGTCTAAAATTGAATTTTTATTGATTTTTGATTGGTTATTGAACAAAAGATTGATTTTGATGCGTCTAAAATTGAATTTTTATTGATTTATGATTGGTTATTGATCAAAAGATTGATTTTGATGCGTCTAAAATTAAATTTTTATTCATTTTTAATTGGTTTTTGATCAAAAAATTGATTTTGTTGGGTCTAAAATTGAATTTTTATTGATTTTTGATCGATTATTGATCAAAAGATTGATTTTGATGCGTATAAAATTGAATTTTTATTGATTTATGATTGGCTATTGATCAAAAGATTGATTTTGATGCGTCTAAAATTGAATTTTTATTGATTTTTGATCGATTATCGATCAAAAGATTGATTTTGATGCGTCTAAAATTGAATTTTTATTGATTTATGATTGGTTTTTGATCAAAAAATTGATTTTGATGCGTCTAAAATTGAATTTTTATAGATTTTTGATTGGTTATTGATCAAAAGATTGATTTTGATGCGTCTAAAATTGAATTTTTATTGATTTTTGATGGATTATCGATCAAAAGATTGATTTTGATGCGTCTAAAATTGAATTTTTATTGATTTTTGATTGGTTATTGATCAAAAGATTGATTTTGATGCGTCTAAAATTGAATTTTTATTGATTTATGATTGGTTATTGATCAAAAGATTAATTTTGATGCGTCTAAAATTGAATTTTTATTGATTTTTGATCGATTATCGATCAAAAGATTGATTTTGATACGTCTAAAATTGAATTTTTATTGATTTTTGATCGATTATCGATCAAAAGATTGATTTTGATGCGTCTAAAATTGAATTTTTATTGATTTATGATTGGTTATTGATCAAAAGATTGATTTTGATGCGTCTAAAATTGAATTTTTATAGATTTTTGATTGGTTATTGATCAAAAGATTGATTTTGATGCGTCTAAAATTGAATTTTTATTGATTTTTGATCGATTATTGATCAAAAGATTGATTTTGATGCGTCTAAAATTGAATTTCTATTGATTTTTGATTGGTTATTGATCAAAAGATTGATTTTGATGCGTCTAAAATTGAATTTTTATAGATTTTTGATCGATTATCGATCAAAAGATTGATTTTGATGCGTCTAAAATTGAATTTTTATTGATTTATGATTGGTTATTGATCAAAAGATTGATTTTGATGCGTCTAAAATTGAATTTTTATTGATTTTTGATCGATTATCGATCAAAAGATTGATTTTGATGCGTCTAAAATTGAATTTTTATAGATTTTTGATTGGTTATTGATCAAAAGATTGATTTTGATGCGTCTAAATTTGAATTTTTATTGATTTTTGATCGATTATTGATCAAAAGATTGATTTTGATGCGTCTAAAATTGAATTTTTATTGATTTTTGATTGGTTATTGATCAAAAGATTGAATTTGATGCGTCTAAAATTGATTTTTTATTGATTTTTGATCGATTATCGATCAAAAGATTGATTTTGATGCGTCTAAAATGAATTTTTATTGATTTTTGATTGGTTATTGATCAAAAGATTGATTTTGATGCGTCTAAAATTGAATTTTTATTGATTTTTGATCGATTATCGATCAAAAGATTGATTTTGATGCGTCTAAAATTGAATATTTATTGATTTTTGATCGATTATCGATCAAAAGATTGATTTTGATTCGTCTAAAATTGAATTTTTATTGATTTTTGATTGGTTATTGATCAAAAGATTGATTTTGATGCGTCTAAAATTGAATTTTTATTGATTTTTGATCGATTATCGATCAAAAGATTGATTTTGATGCGTCTAAAATTGAAATTTTTTGGTTTTTGATCGATTATCGATCAAAAGATTGATTTTGATGCGTCTAAAATTGAATTTTTATTGATTTTTGATTGGTTATTGATCAAAAGATTGATTTTGATGCGTCTAAAATTGAATTTTTATTGATTTTTGATCGGTTATCGATCAAAAGATTGATTTTGATGCGTCTAAAATTGAATTTTTATTGATTTTTGATTGGTTATTGATCAAAAGATGGATTTTGATGCGTCTAAAATTGATTTTTTATTGATTTTTGATCGATTATCGATCAAAAGATTGATTTTGATGCGTCTAAAATTGAATTTTTATTGATTTATGATTGGTTATTGATCAAAAGATTGATTTTGATGCGTCTAAAATTGAATTTTTATAGATTTTTGATTGGTTATTGATCAAAAGATTGATTTTGATGCGTCTAAAAATGAATTTTTATTGATTTTTGTTCGATTATCGATCAAAAGATTGATTTTGATGCGTCTAAATTTGAATTTTTATTGATTTTTGATCGATTATTGATCAAAAGATTGATTTTGATGCGTCTAAAATTGAATTTTTATAGATTTTTGATTGGTTATTATCAAAAGATTGATTTTGATGCGTCTAAAATTGAATTTTTATTGATTTTTGATCGATTATCGATCAAAAGATTGATTTTGATGCGTCTAAAATTGAATTTCTATTGATTTTTGATTGGTTATTGATCAAAAGATTGATTTTGATGCGTCTAAAATTGAATTTTTATAGATTTTTGATCGATTATCGATCAAAAGATTGATTTTGATGCGTCTAAAATTGAATTTTTATTGATTTATGATTGGTTATTGATCAAAAGATGGATTTTGATGCGTCTAAAATTGAATTTTTATTGATTTATGATTGGTTATTGATCAAAAGATTGATTTTGATGCGTGTAAAATTGTATTTTTATTGATTTATGCTTGGTTATTGATCAAAAGATTGATTTTGATGCGTCTAAAATTGAATTTTTATTGATTTTTGATTGGTTATTGATCAAAAGATTGATTTTGATGCGTCTAAAATTGAATTTTTATTGATTTTTGATCGATTATCGATCAAAAGATTGATTTTGATGCGTCTAAAATTGTATTTTTATTGATTTTTGATTGGTTATTGATCAAAAGATTGATTTTGATGCTTCTAAAATTGAATTTTTATAGATTTTTGATCGATAATCGATCAAAAGATTGATTTTGATGCGTCTAAAATTGAATTTTTATTGATTTATGATTGGTTATTGATCAAAAGATGGATTTTGATGCGTCTAAAATTGTATTTTTATTGATTTATGATTGGTTATTGATCAAAAGATTGATTTTGATGCGTGTAAAATTGTATTTTTATTGATTTTTGATCGATTATTGTTCAAAAGATTGATTTAGATGCGTCTAATATTGAATTTTTATTGATTTTTGATTGGTTCGACACGTCTAAAAATCAAATTTTGTCGACACGTCTAAAAATCAAATTTTGTCGACACGTCGAAAAATTAAAATTAAATTAAAATTAAATTAAAATTAAATTTTGTCGACACGTCTAAAAATCAAATTTTGTCGACACGGATAAAATCAAATTTGGTCGACACGTCGAAAAATTAATATTAAATTAAAATTAAATTAAAATTAAATTAAAATTAAATTAAAATTAAATTTTGTCGACACGTCTAAAAATCAAATTTTGTCGACACGCCTAAAAATCAAATTTTGTCGACACGTCGAAAAATTAATATTAAATTAAAATTAAATTAAAATTAAATTAAAATTAAATTAAAATTAAATTAAAATTAAATTAAAATTAAATTAAAATTAAATTAAAATTAAATTAAAATTAAATTAAAATTAAATTAAAATTAAATTAAAATTAAATTAAAATTAAATTAAAATTAAATTAAAATTAAATTAAAATTAAATTAAAATTAAAATTAAAATTAAATTAAAATTAAATTAAAATTAAATTTAAATTAAATTAAAAATTAAATTAAAATTAAATTAAAATTAAATTAAAATTAAATTACAATTAAATTAAAATTAAATTAAAATTAAATTAAAATTAAAATTATATTAAAGTTAAATTAAATTAAAATTAAATTAAAATTAAATTAAAATTAAATTAAAATTTTAATGCGTCTAAAATTGAATTTTTATAGATTTTTGATTGGTTATTGATCAAAAGATTGATTTTGTTGCGTCTAAAATTGAATTTTTATTGATTTTTGATCGATTATTGATCAAAAGATTGATTTTGATGCGTCTTAAATTGAATTTTTATTGATTTTTGATCGATTATTGATCAAAAGATTGATTTTGATGCGTCTAAAATTGAATTTTTATTGATTTTTGATTGGTTATTGATCAAAAGATTGAATTTGATGCGTCTAAAATTGATTTTTTATTGATTTTTGATCGATTATCGATCAAAAGATTGATTTTGATGCGTCTAAAATTGAATTTTTATTGATTTTTGATTGGTTATTGATCAAAAGATTGATTTTGATGCGTCTAAAATTGAATTTTTATAGATTTTTGATTGGTTATTGATCAAAAGATTGATTTTGATGCGTCTAAAATTGAATTTTTATTGATTTTTGATCGATTATCGATCAAAAGATTGATTTTGATGCGTCTAAAATTGAATTTTTATTGATTTTTGATCGATTATCGATCAAAAGATTGATTTTGATGCGTCTAAAATTGAATTTTTATTGATTTTTGATTGGTTATTGATCAAAAGATTAATCTTGATGCGTCTAAAATTGAATTTTTATTGATTTTTGATTGGTTATTGATCAAAAGATTGAATTTGATGCATCTAAAATTGATTTTTTATTGATTTTTGATCGATTATCGATCAAAAGATTGATTTTGATGCGTCTAAAATTGAATTTTTATTGATTTTTGATTGGTTATTGATCAAAAGATTGATTTTGATGCGTCTAAAATTGAATTTTTATTGATTTTTGATCGATTATCGATCAAAAGATTGATTTTGATGCGTCTAAAATTGAATATATATTGATTTTTGATCGATTATCGATCAAAAGATTGATTTTGATTCGTCTAAAATTGAATTTTTATTGATTTTTGATTGGTTATTGATCAAAAGATTGATTTTGATGCGTCTAAAATTGAATTTTTATTGATTTTTGATCGATTATCGATCAAAAGATTGATTTTGATGCGTCTAAAATTGAAATTTTTTGGTTTTTGATCGATTATCGATCAAAAGATTGATTTTGATGCGTCTAAAATTGAATTTTTATTGATTTTTGATTGGTTATTGATCAAAAGATTGATTTTGATGCGTCTAAAATTGAATTTTTATTGATTTTTGATCGATTATCGATCAAAAGATTGATTTTGATGCGTCTAAAATTGAATTTTTATTGATTTTTGATTGGTTATTGATCAAAAGATGGATTTTGATGCGTCTAAAATTGATTTTTTATTGATTTTTGATCGATTATCGATCAAAAGATTGATTTTGATGCGTCTAAAATTGAATTTTTATTGATTTATGATTGGTTATTGATCAAAAGATTGATTTTGGTGCGTCTAAAATTGAATTTTTATAGATTTTTGATTGGTTATTGATCAAAAGATTGATTTTGATGCGTCTAAAAATGAATTTTTATTGATTTTTGTTCGATTATCGATCAAAAGATTGATTTTGATGCGTCTAAAATTGAATTTTTATTGATTTATGATTGGTTATTGATCAAAAGATTGATTTTGATGCGTCTAAAATTGAATTTTTATAGATTTTTGATTGGTTATTATCAAAAGATTGATTTTGATGCGTCTAAAATTGAATTTTTATTGATTTTTGATCGATTATCGATCAAAAGATTGATTTTGATGCGTCTAAAATTGAATTTTTATTGATTTATGATTGGTTATTGATCAAAAGATGGATTTTGATGCGTCTAAAATTGAATTTTTATTGATTTATGATTGGTTATTGATCAAAAGATTGATTTTGATGCGTGTAAAATTGTATTTTTATTGATTTATGCTTGGTTATTGATCAAAAGATTGATTTTGATGCGTCTAAAATTGAATTTTTATTGATTTTTGATTGGTTATTGATCAAAAGATTGATTTTGATGCGTCTAAAATTGAATTTTTATTGATTTTTGATCGATTATCGATCAAAAGATTGATTTTGATGCGTCTAAAATTGTATTTTTATTGATTTTTGATTGGTTATTGAACAAAAGATTGATTTTGATGCTTCTAAAATTGAATTTTTATAGATTTTTGATCGATAATCGATCAAAAGATTGATTTTGATGCGTCTAAAATTGAATTTTTATTGATTTATGATTGGTTATTGATCAAAAGATGGATTTTGATGCGTCTAAAATTGAATTTTTATTGATTTATGATTGGTTATTGATCAAAAGATTGATTTTGATGCGTGTAAAATTGTATTTTTATTGATTTTTGATCGATTATTGTTCAAAAGATTGATTTAGATGCGTCTAAAATTGAATTTTTATTGATTTTTGATTGGTTCGACACGTCTAAAAATCAAATTTTGTCGACACGTCTAAAAGTCAAATTTTGTCGACACGTCGAAAAATTAAAATTAAATTAAAATTAAATTAAAATTAAATTAAAATTAAATTTTGTCGACACGTCTAAAAATCAAATTTTGTCGACACGTCTAAAAATCAAATTTGGTCGACACGTCGAAAAATTAATATTAAATTAAAATTAAATTAAAATTAAATTAAAATTAAAATTAAATTAAAATTAAATTAAAATTAAATTTTGTCGACACGTCTAAAAATCAAATTTTGTCGACACGCCTAAAAATCAAATTTTGTCGACACGTCGAAAAATTAATATTAAATTAAAATTAAATTAAAATTAAATTAAAATTAAATTAAATTTAAATTAAAATTAAATTAAAATTAAATTAAAATTAAATTAAAATTAAATTAAAATTAAATTAAAATTAAATTAAAATTAAATTAAAATTAAATTAAAATTAAATTAAAATTAAATTAAAATTAAATTAAAATTAAATTAAAATTAAAATTAAAATTAAATTAAAATTAAATTAAAATTAAATTAAAAATTAAATTAAAATTAAATTAAAATTAAATTAAAATTAAATTACAATTAAATTAAAATTAAATTAAAATTAAAATTATATTAAAATTAAAATTATATTAAAGTTAAATTAAATTAAAATTAAATTAAAATTAAATTAAAATTAAATTAAAATTTTAATGCGTCTAAAATTGAATTTTTATAGATTTTTGATTGGTTATTGATCAGAAGATTGATTTTGTTGCGTCTAAAATTGAATTTTTATTGATTTTTGATCGATTATTGATCAAAAGATTGATTTTGATGCGTCTAAAATTGAATTTTTATTGATTTTTGATCGATTATTGATCAAAAGATTGATTTTGATGCGTCTAAAATTGAATTTTTATTGATTTTTGATCGATTATTTATCAAAAGATTGATTTTAATGCGTCTAAAATTGAATTTTTATTGATTTTTGATCGATTACTGATCAAAAGATTGAATTTGATGCGTCTAAAATTGAATTTTTATAGATTTTTGATTGGTTATTGATCAAAAGATTGATTTAGTTGCGTCTAAAATTGAATTTTTATTGATTTTTGATCGATTATTGATCAAAAGATTGATTTTGATGCGTCTAAAATTGAATTTTTATTGATTTTTGATTGGTTTTTGATCAAAAGATTGATTTTGATGCGTCTAAAATTGAATTTTTATTGATTTTTGATCGATTATTGTTCAAAAGATTGATTTAGATGCGTCTAAAATTGAGTTTTTATTGATTTTTGATTGGTTATTGATCTAAAAATTGATTTTGTTGCGTCTAAAATTGAGTTTTTATTGATTTTTGATCGATTATTGTTCAAAAGATTGATTTAGATGCGTCTAAAATTGAGTTTTTATTGATTTTTGATTGGTTATTGATCTAAAAATTGATTTTTGTTGCGTCTAAAATTGAGTTTTTATTGATTTTTGATTGGTTATTGATCTAAAAATTGATTTTGTTGCGTCTAAAATTGAATTTTTATAGATTTTTGATTGGTTATTGATCAAAAGATTGATTTTGTTGCGTCTAAAATTGAATTTTTATTGATTTTTGATCGATTATTGATCAAATGATTGATTTTGATGCGTCTAAAATTGAATTTTTATTGATTTTTGCTTGGTTATTGATCAAAAGATTGATTTTGATGCGTCTAAAATTGAATTTTTATTGATTTTTGATCGATTATTGATCAAAATATTGATTTTGATGCGTCTAAAATTGAATTTTTATTGATTTTTGATTGGTTATTGATCAAAAGATTGATCTTGATGCGTCTAAAATTGAATTTTTATTGATTTATGCTTGGTTATTGATCAAATGATTGATTTTGATGCGTCTAAAATTGAATTTTTATAGATTTTTGATTGGTTATTGATCAAAAGATTGATTTTGATGCGTCTAAAATTGAATTTTTATTGATTTTTGATCGATTATCGATCAAAAGATTGATTTTGATGCGTCTAAAATTGAATTTTTATTGATTTTTGATTGGTTATTGATCAAAAGATTAATCTTGATGCGTCTAAAATTGAATTTTTATTGATTTTTGATCGATTATCGATCAAAAGATTGATTTTGATGCGTCTAAAATTGAATTTTTATAGATTTTTAATTGGTTATTGATCATAAGATTGATTTTGATGCGTCTAAAATTGAATTTTTATTGATTTTTGATTGGTTATTGATCAAAAGATTGATTTTGATGCGTCTAAAATTGAATTTTTATTGATTTTTGATTGGTTATTGATCAAAAGATTGATTTTGATGCGTCTAAAATTGAATTTTTATTGATTTTTGATTGGTTATTGATCAAAAAATTGATTTTGATGCGTCTAAAATTGAATTTTTATTGATTTTTGATTGATTATCGATCAAAAGATTGATTTTGATGCGTCTAAAATTGAATTTTTATTGATTTTTGATTGGTTATTGATCAAAAGATTGATTTTGATGCGTCTAAATTTGAATTTTTATTGATTTTTGATCGATTATTGTTCAAAAGATTGATTTTGATGCGTCTAAAATTGAATTTTTATTGATTTTTGATCGATTATTGATCAAAAGATTGATTTTTATGCGTCTAAAATTGAATTTTTATTGATTTTTGATCGATTATTGATCAAAAGATTGATTTTCATGCGTCTAAAATTGAATTTTTATTGATTTTTGATTGGTTATTGATAAAAAGACTGATTTTGATACGTCTAAAATTGAATTTTTATTGATTTTTGATTGGTTATTGATCAAAAAATGGATTTTGTTGCGTCTAAAATTGAATTTTTATTGATTTTTGATCGATTATTGATCAAAAGATTGATTTTAATGCGTCTTAAATTGAATTTTTATTGATTTTTGATTGGTTATTGATCAAAAAATTGATTTGGTCGCGTCTAAAATTGAATTTTTATTGATTTTTGATCGATTATTGATCAAAAGAATGATTTTGATGCGTCTAAAATTGAATTTTTATAGATTTATGATTGGTTATTGATCAAAAGATTGATTTTGATGCGTCTAAAATTGAATTTTTATTGATTTTTGATTGGTTATTGATCACAAGATTGATTTTGATGCATCTAAAATTGAATTTTTATTGATTTTTGATCGATTATCGATCAAAAGATTGATTTTGTTGCGTCTAAAATTGAATTTTTATTGATTTTTGATCGATTATTGATCCAAAGATTGATTTTGATGCGTCTAAAATTGAATTTTTATTGATTTTTGATCGATTATTGATAAAAAGATTGATTTTGATGCGTCTAAAATTGAATTTTTATTGATTTTTGATTGGTTATTGAACAAAAGATTGATTTTGATGCGTCTAAAATTGAATTTTTATTGATTTATGATTGGTTATTGATCAAAAGATTGATTTTGATGCGTCTAAAATTAAATTTTTATTCTTTTATTATTGGTTTTTGATCAAAAAATTGATTTTGTTGGGTCTAAAATTGAATTTTTATTGATTTTTGATCGATTATTGATCAAAAGATTGATTTTGATGCGTATAAAATTGAATTTTTATTGATTTATGATTGGCTATTGATCAAAAGATTGATTTTGATGCGTCTAAAATTGAATTTTTATTGATTTTTGATCGATTATCGATCAAAAGATTGATTTTGATGCGTCTAAAATTGAATTTTTATTGATTTATGATTGGTTTTTGATCAAAAAATTGATTTTGATGCGTCTAAAATTGAATTTTTATAGATTTTTGATTGGTTATTGATCAAAAGATTGATTTTGATGCGTCTAAAAATGAATTTTTATTGATTTTTGTTCGATTATCGATCAAAAGATTGATTTTGATGCGTCTAAAATTGAATTTTTATTGATTTATGATTGGTTATTGATCAAAAGATTGATTTTGATGGGTCTAAAATTGAATTTTTATAGATTTTTGATTGGTTATTATCAAAAGATTGATTTTGATGCGTCTAAAATTGAATTTTTATTGATTTTTGATCGATTATCGATCAAAAGATTGATTTTGATGCGTCTAAAATTGAATTTTTATTGATTTTTGATCGATTATCGATCAAAAGATTGATTTTGATGCGTCTAAAATTGAATTTTTATTGATTTTTGATCGATTATCGATCAAAAGATTGATTTTGATGCGTATAAAATTGAATTTTTATTGATTTTTGATTGGTTATTGATCAAAAGATTGATTTTGATGCGTCTAAAATTGAATTTTTATTGATTTTTGATCGATTATCGATCAAAAGATTGATTTTGATGCGTCTAAAATTGAATTTTTATTGATTTTTATTGGTTATTGATCAAAAGATTGATTTTGATGCGTCTAAAATTGAATTTTTATTGATTTTTGATGGATTATCGATCAAAAGATTGATTTTGATGCGTCTAAAATTGAATTTTTATTGATTTTTGATTGGTTATTGATCAAAAGATTGATTTTGATGCGTCTAAAATTGAATTTTTATTGATTTATGATTGGTTATTGATCAAAAGATTAATTTTGATGCGTCTAAAATTGAATTTTTATTGATTTTTGATCGATTATCGATCAAAAGATTGATTTTGATACGTCTAAAATTGAATTTTTATTGATTTTTGATCGATTATCGATCAAAAGATTGATTTTGATGCGTCTAAAATTGAATTTTTATTGATTTATGATTGGTTATTGATCAAAAGATTGATTTTGATGCGTCTAAAATTGAATTTTTATAGATTTTTGATTGGTTATTGATCAAAAGATTGATTTTGATGCGTCTAAAATTGAATTTTTATTGATTTTTGATCGATTATCGATCAAAAGATTGATTTTGATGCGTCTAAAATTGAATTTTTATTGATTTTTGATCGATTATTGATCAAAAGATTGATTTTCATGCGTCTAAAATTGAATTTTTATTGATTTATGATTGGTTATTGATCAAAAGATTGATTTTGATGCGTCTAAAATTGAATTTTTATTGATTTATGATTGGTTATTGATCAAAAGATTGATTTTGATGCGTCTAAAATTGAATTTTTATTGATTTATGATTGGTTATTGATCAAAAGATTGATTTTGATGCGTCTAAAATTGAATTTTTATTGATTTTTGATCGATTATCGATCAAAAGATTGATTTTGATGCGTCTAAAATTGAATTTTTATAGATTTTTGATTGGTTATTGATCAAAAGATTGATTTTGATGCGTCTAAAATTGAATTTTTATTGATTTTTGATTGGTTATCGATCAAAAGATTGATTTTGATGCGTCTAAAATTGAATTTTTATTGATTTTTGATTGGTTATTGATCAAAAGATTGAATTTGATGCGTCTAAAATTGATTTTTTATTGATTTTTGATCGATTATCGATCAAAAGATTGATTTTGATGCGTCTAAAATTGAATTTTTATTGATTTTTGATTGGTTATTGATCAAAAGATTGATTTTGATGCGTCTAAAATTGAATTTTTATTGATTTTTGATCGATTATCGATCAAAAGATTGATTTTGATGCGTCTAAAATTGAATTTTTATTGATTTTTATTGGTTATTGATCAAAAGATTATCATCGGGGGGGGTCTTCGAGGGGCGCGGGTTGCGCTTTGCTGGCGCGAAGCGTTAATTACCCCCGAGATTGGCCCGGAACTTAACTAGCTCAGTTTTTTTTTTCCGGAGAGCGCACGGTTTACTTATCTGATAGCCGCTGGGACCTTCTGCAGGAGGAGACGGCAATGGGGCCTCCGGGAGCGGCACGACGTCGGCAACACTATCTAGCACTTTGGATTGCGGGGGGGGGGGGGGGGGGGGTGAGCAAATAAAGTCGGGGTTGCACGTTAAGGGTTTAATATATCGTTAATGACAAAAAAAAAAACAAATGAATAAATGAGAGAATGATAATGAAGAAATAATATGGAAATGAAGTCAAATAAGGTGAGGAGTGAGGTGCGGAGTGGATTGCGTGTGTGTTGATGTGTGGGTGTGTGTGTTGGTCAGAAGACGTGCTGACGAACTCCTAGTGGTTGTCGCTGGAGCGGTGAGTGTGGCGGTCGAGAAGGCACGTACGGCGATCAAGACGTGGCTTGTGTGGTCGAGATCCGACTCGTGTCGTGGATGAGAACCAACTTGTCCCGCGATCGGGAATGGACTCCGTCTCGTGGTAGAGACCCGACTTGTCCCGCGATCGGGAGTGGACTGACTGTCTTTTCGGGGGATGTTTCCTCCCTCCCGCACCTCTGGCTTAAGAGACGCGCATGCGTGTTTTGGGTGTTGTGTGTGTGTTGGTGTACGATGAAAGAGGGGGAGGCGGATTAATATTTTGGACGAGGACGCCTATCAATAGGAATTAAACTTATTTTGGATTAATAAATGAATAGACGCGAGTTTAAATGAGATTCGGATTATGTTAATTAAGTAATGGTTAACTATGTGATTAAATGCGGCGAGTGAATGAAACGATGGGTCTTATGAAGTCACAGGCATGAAATACGGTTTTCCCTGATCGTGCTAAATTGGGGGTGCCATTGTCGGCGGTACTTCGCCGACAAAGCGCCTTAGGGGGCCGGGTATTCCAAACGTAACAGCCGGGATTACGACGAGTGCCGACGATGGGTTTTCCCTGAAATCGGCAGAAAAACCAGGGAAAGGTAATTCGGGTAGGCCATGCCGGTGACAAAACGGCCCCGAAAAATAAGTTAATTTCCGTATGTCGGGAGTAAAGAAAAAAGGAAACGAATAGCAAAAAAATGAATCTATATAAAAGTAAAAACCACGTGGTGTCCGACCGACGTGGAAAAAAAAATATCCGCTTAAAAAAACTCCACAAAGCGAGGCGGGAGAAAAAGCAATAACAATGCCTGAATGATGGGTGACGAGCGGTGATCCGTGGACGGCGTCTTCGGCGAGGTGTAGGCGCCAGGGCCGTTACGGACTTGCCACCTGGACTTCTTGGAGTCCGACGTGGTGTAACTAGAGAATGGTCTCGCGCCTGGGCGGAAATAATGGGTCTCGCCCAGGGCGGAAATGGTTGTGTGTATGTGGTGAAAGGTGCGAGTTGCCGTGTGTGTGGCTTGCACTGCGTGCTCGTACCCTGGAAGGCGGCTACGCTGCGAGCACGTATGACCGGGGCTCGGCAGGGGGCGGGCGCTGCGGTCATGTGGTGGTTCCGTCCGGTTACCACCGCGGGCGGTCATGGGGCCTCTGGCCGCGGTCGGGCTCTGGGGAGGGGCCATGTCGGCGCTGGGTGGACTTCCGGCGTCCTGGAGTTGGCGACAGCCGACGGCAATGGGGCCTCCGGTGTCGCGTGGTCGTCGCTGCGTGGAGGAGGTGGCCTCAGGGGCGGCCTGGAGGTCCCTGGATGGCAATGGGGCCACAGGGTTTGGTCCTCGTCAGGGCACGCGCTGCCTGGGGAGGAGTCCTCGGCGACGGTTGATGTCGGTGGAGATGGGCGCCACGGTGTGTATGTGCACCGGCACACCGTCCGGTCGTGTGTAGGTTGTTACTGCTGCGATGCGGTGCCTGTGAACAATTAAAGCACATGTGCGCGTCCGCGGGGCGCGTAAAAAAAATGTTCCGATGGCATTGGTGGCGATGGTGAGCAGTAGCTGGTGAAAAAGAGTCAATGTCAGAAAGAAAGGTTTGAGCGGAGTTGAGTTGTGCGGGGCGTATGCCCCACCTACACTACGTGATCCTCGGCGATCACGTCTTCGCGACGTTGTCGCGGATTGGTCCGGCGCTGAACGTCCGGAAAAGGGGGCCGGCGATTTGGAGATCGTCCGGGTCACTAACACTGCACTTGGTGGAGCTAAAACTATACACGGAGAACAAATGTACACTTAAGTCTAGAATGAACAGCGAGAGGGAAAAAAATAGAGTCTGCGTGGGAGGAGAAAATCTAATGTTCAGGAGGACGTAGGGGCGTTCTCAGAGGGCTGAGGGTGACGCGCTGTCGCTGGTGAGCGTGGGTGCGCTCACTGCACTCCGGGAGGCGGCGTTCAGGCGCGTTCTTCGCCCTAGACGCCATGCCTGCTTCCACGTGAAAATCCAGGGGCGGCGTGGGGGCGACGTGGTTACTCACTGGCACTTCGTCCTTGGTGGCGAAGCCAATGAGGGTCCGCGTCGTAACTTTCGACGGAGGTGGCCCGGCATGGGGCTGCTGTCCGCTCTGTGGGGGCTGCTGCTTGCTCGCAGGCAGTGGAGTCCACGGAGGTGGCGTCTTGGCGGTCGGGGTTGGTGTCTCGGCGAGCGCTTCCGAGAGCGAGGAGCGCGGCGCAGGTTGCGGCGGGATCACCTGAGCGCCAGCCAGCAGGTGTGAATCCCCCTGCATCGTGTGGAACAACGTTGTCGGTGGAGCCGCTGGCAACCGTGTCCGGGGGCGCGGTTGGGGCCGGCTTCGCGGTGCGTGAATCTCCGCCTCTACGAGAATCGTGTTAACGGAGAGTACGTGTTGTGACGCCGGTGGCGGCAACTGTGGGGGCGGCAAGACGTGGGGGTCCCGATTTTCCGGGCAGGAATGCACGGGCGGAACTGATCTGAGTTCCGATAGCGACGACGTCAGAGGCGGCAACTGTGGGGACGGTATTGGCGGCGGGCGAATGCTGGCGTCGCGAGCATCGGCCGTGATGGGGGCTTCATCACGGCCGGCATTCAGTTTCCCGAATGCTGGGGCCAGCGGGCAGCGGGATTCGGGCAATCACGGTGCCAGTGCCTCGTGCCCGGCGGGCAATAGCGGCATAATGGCACCTGGGGGTCATCGCGCGGGGTCACGCTGGTTCGCGGCTGGCGTGACTGCGATTGCGGGGGCGGCCGATCGCGTCTCTCCCGGTGCTCGCGTGGAGGTTGGCGCGGCTGCGGGTGCTGCAGGGGCGGCCGGCGGTCGTTGGCGGCAGCTGGAGGCGGTCCGGTCGTCCGTCCTCGGTGCCGAAGTCCTAGCGCTATCGCTAGCAGGGAGTGCAGGTCTCGGGGCTTCTCAGCGGCGGCCCGCCGGAGTTCCTCGTTGGCCAAGCGAAGCACCAGCTTTACCAAGAGGCTCTCCCGTTCATCTGGCAACCATCTCCGTGCCTGGGAGATCTTCTTCTGCACGAAGGAATGGGCCGCGGTTGACCCTTGGGTGCCCGACCAGAAGTCCTGAAGTTCGTCGATCTGGACGTTATCATCCGCGAACGACTCCCTCAGGGAGAAGCACATTTCGGGCCAGGGTTCGTTGTTCTCGACAACGAACCTGAGAACTTCTCTGGCATCGCCCTTGAGCCATCGTCCGGCGATTCGCGTCCAATCACGCCTGGCCACGCGAGCTTCGAGAAGAACCTCTTCCGCTACCTCAATGAAGTCCTCCACGTCCTCGTGACTTGTGCCCGCGAAGCATGGTTGAAGAGCCAGCGAGTCGTGCTGGCGCAAGTTGTATCCGCCGTGGAAGGCGTCCACTGGGAGGTAATGCCGGGGTGGCTCGTGAAGGTGACGTGCATCGTAGCCGTCGTCGCGATAGCGTGGCTGGGCTGGCGCGTGGCGCTCGGCAGGGGGCGGGTTGTGGCGCTCGGCGCCGTCATCGTGGCGGCGCGGGTTGTGGCGCTCGGCGCCGTCATCGTGGCGGCGCGGGTTGTGGCGCTCGGCGCCGTCATCGTGGCGGCTCGGGTTGTGGCGTTCGACGTAATGGGGCTCAGCGTCGGAGTCGGACATCGTGGTCGCAAGGGCAAGACCCTGGAGGCGGCGCGATTGTCTGGGGGCGAGCTCGGCTTAGCGGCCCCGGGTGGCTCGCGATGTTACGCACGAAAATTGAAAATGCATTTTCCGTCGTGTTATGCACTGACACACGGCGGGAGAGGCGCACTATTTACACGGGCACTTGCGAGATAATCTATCCAAAATAAACAACTGAACAACAAACAAAACTAGGAAAACGTTTGTGCGTGGGGGCGGCAGCTTGTCTGTGGAAGGAAAACAGTGCACAGTGTCGCTGCTCGGCGCACTGGAAGAAAAGTTTGGGTGCAAACACAAATGTCACAGCGGAGTTCTGGGGCAGCACTCAGTCTAAAACCCGAAAGAAAAAAAAGATCCACGAAAATGCACAAGAAATCGCAGCGCCCTGTTAGAAAACACAATGTCACGTTCTAGCGCAACGAATAAGCGCGCACAAAAAAAGTACTGAGTGTTTTAATATCACACGAGGTCGGCGGCGGCCCCGGGAGACCTCGCGTTACTTGAATCGTCTCTGGCGGTTCACCAGGTCTAGCAAAAGACGTGCTGGGTCATTCGGCCCCGAGGTGGGCGCCACTTATCATCGGGGGGGGTCTTCGACGGGGAGCGGCACCTCGCGCTTTGCGACGCGAAGGGTTAATTACCCCCGAGATTGGCCCGGAACATAACTAGCTCAGTTTATTTTCCGGAGAGGGGGCGGCCTGGTTATCTGATAGCCGCTGGGACCTTCTGCAGGAGGAGACGGCAATGGGGCCTCCGGGAGCGGCACGACGTCGGCAACACTATCTAGCACTTTGGATTGCGGGGGGGGGGGGGGGGGTGAGCAAATAAAGTCGGGGTTGCACGTTAAGGGTTTAATATATCGTTAATGACAAAAAAAAAACAAATGAATAAATGAGAGAATGGTAATGAAGAAATAATATGGAAATGAAGTCAAATAAGGTGAGGAGTGAGGTGCGGAGTGGATTGCGTGTGTGTTGATGTGTGGGTGTGTGTGTTGGTCAGAAGACGTGCTGACGAACTCCTAGTGGTTGTCGCTGGAGCGGTGAGTGTGGCGGTCGAGAAGGCACGTACGGCGATCAAGACGTGGCTTGTGTGGTCGAGATCCGACTCGTGTCGTGGATGAGAACCAACTTGTCCCGCGATCGGGAATGGACTCCGTCTCGTGGTAGAGACCCGACTTGTCCCGCGATCGGGAGTGGACTGACTGTCTTTTCGGGGGATGTTTCCTCCCTCCCGCACCTCTGGCTTAAGAGACGCGCATGCGTGTTTTGGGTGTTGTGTGTGTGTTGGTGTACGATGAAAGAGGGGGAGGCGGATTAATATTTTGGACGAGGACGCCTATCAATAGGAATTAAACTTATTTTGGATTAATAAATGAATAGACGCGAGTTTAAATGAGATTCGGATTATGTTAATTAAGTAATGGTTAACTATGTGATTAAATGCGGCGAGTGAATGAAACGATGGGTCTTATGAAGTCACAGGCATGAAATACGGTTTTCCCTGATCGTGCTAAATTGGGGGTGCCATTGTCGGCGGTACTTCGCCGACAAAGCGCCTTAGGGGGCCGGGTATTCCAAACGTAACAGCCGGGATTACGACGAGTGCCGACGATGGGTTTTCCCTGAAATCGGCAGAAAAACCAGGGAAAGGTAATTCGGGTAGGCCATGCCGGTGACAAGATTGATTTTGATGCGTCTAAAATTGAATTTTTCTTGATTTATGATTGGTTATTGATCAAAAGATTGATTTTGATGTGTCTAAAATTGAATTTTTATTGATTTATGATTGGTTATTGATCAAAAGATTGATTTTGATGCGTCTAAAATTGAATTTTTATTGATTTTTGATCGATTATCGATCAAAAGATTGATTTTGATGCGTCTAAAATTGAATTTTTATTGATTTATGATTGGTTATTGATCAAAAGATTGATTTTGATGCGTCTAAAATTGAATTTTTATTGATTTATGATTGGTTATTGATCAAAAGATTGATTTTGATGCGTCTACAATTGAATTTTTATTGATTTATGATTGGTTATTGATCAAAAGATTGATTTTGATGCGTCTAAAATTGAATTTTTATTGATTTTTGATCGATTATCGATCAAAAGATTGATTTTGATGCGTCTAAAATTGAATTTTTATTGATTTTTGATCGTTTATCGATCAAAAGATTGATTTTGATGCGTCTAAAATTGAATTTTTATTGATTTATGATTGGTTATTGATCAAAAGATTGATTTTGATGCGTCTAAAATTGAATTTTTATTGATTTATGATTGGTTATTGATCAAAAGATTGATTTTGATGCGTCTAAAATTGAATTTTTATTGATTTTTGATCGATTATCGATCAAAAGATTGATTTTGATGCGTCTAAAATTGATTTTTTATTGATTTTTGATCGATTATCGATCAAAAGATTGATTTTGATGCGTCTAAAATTGAATTTTTATTGATTTATGATTGGTTATTGATCAAAAGATTGATTTTGATGCGTCTAAAATTGAATTTTTATTGATTTATGATTGGTTATTGATCAAAAGATTGATTTTGATGCGTCTAAAATTGAATTTTTATTGATTTTTGATCGATTATTGATCAAAAGATTGATTTTCATGCGTCTAAAATTGAATTTTTATTGATTTATGATTGGTTATTGATCAAAAGATTGATTTTGATGCGTCTAAAATTGAATTTTTATTGATTTATGATTGGTTGTTGATTAAAAGATTGATTTTGATGCGTCTAAAATTGAATTTTTATTGATTTATGATTGGTTATTGATCAAAAGATTGATTTTGATGCGTCTAAAATTGAATTTTTATTGATTTTTGATCGATTATCGATCAAAAGATTGATTTTGATGCGTCTAAAATTGAATTTTTATAGATTTTTGATTGGTTATTGATCAAAAGATTGATTTTGATGCGTCTAAAATTGAATTTTTATTGATTTTTGATTGGTTATCGATCAAAAGATTGATTTTGATGCGTCTAAAATTGAATTTTTGTTGATTTTTGATTGGTTATTGATCAAAAGATTGAATTTGATGCGTCTAAAATTGATTTTTTATTGATTTTTGATCGATTATCGATCAAAAGATTGATTTTGATGCGTCTAAAATTGAATTTTTATTGATTTTTGATTGGTTATTGATCAAAAGATTGATTTTGATGCGTCTAAAATTGAATTTTTATTGATTTATGATTGGTTATTGATCATAAGATTGATTTTGATGCGTCTAAAATTGAATTTTTATTGATTTTTGATCGATTATCGATCAAAAGATTGATTTTGATGCGTCTAAAATTGAATTTTTATTGATTTATGATTGGTTATTGATCAAAAGATTGATTTTGATGCGTCAAAAATTGAATTTTTATTGATTTATGATTGGTTATTGATCAAAAGATTGATTTTGATGCGTCTAAAATTGAATTTTTATTGATTTTTGATCGATTATCGATCAAAAGATTGATTTTGATGCGTCTAAAATTGAATTTTTATTGATTTATGATTGGTTATTGATCAAAAGATTGATTTTGATGCGTCTAAAATTGAATTTTTATTGATTTATGATTGGTTATTGATCAAAAGATTGATTTTGATGCGTCTAAAATTGAATTTTTATTGATTTATGATTGGTTATTGATCAAAAGATTGATTTTGATGCGTCTAAAATTGAATTTTTATTGATTTTTGATCGATTATCGATCAAAAGATTGATTTTGATGCGTCTAAAATTGAATTTTTATTGATTTTTGATCGATTATCGATCAAAAGATTGATTTTGATGCGTCTAAAATTGAATTTTTATTGATTTATGATTGGTTATTGATCAAAAGATTGATTTTGATGCGTCTAAAATTGAATTTTTATTGATTTATGATTGGTTATTGATCAAAAGATTGATTTTGATGCGTCTAAAATTGAATTTTTATTGATTTTTGATCGATTATCGATCAAAAGATTGATTTTGATGCGTCTAAAATTGATTTTTTATTGATTTTTGATCGATTATCGATCAAAAGATTGATTTTGATGCGTCTAAAATTGAATTTTTATTGATTTATGATTGGTTATTGATCAAAAGATTGATTTTGATGCGTCTAAAATTGAATTTTTATTGATTTATGATTGGTTATTGATCAAAAGATTGATTTTGATGCGTCTAAAATTGAATTTTTATTGATTTTTGATCGATTATCGATCAAAAGATTGATTTTGATGCGTCTAAAATTGAATTTTTACTGATTTATGATTGGTTATTGATCAAAAGATTGATTTTGATGCGTCTAAAATTGAATTTTTATAGATTTTTGATTGGTTATTGATCAAAAGATTGATTTTGATGCGTCTAAAATTGAATTTTTATTGATTTTTAATCGATTATCGATCAAAAGATTGATTTTGATGCGTCTAAAATTGAATTTTTATTGATTTTTGATCGATTATTGATCAAAAGATTGATTTTCATGCGTCTAAAATTGAATTTTTATTGATTTATGATTGGTTATTGATCAAAAGATTGATTTTGATGCGTCTAAAATTGAATTTTTATTGATTTATGATTGGTTATTGATCAAAAGATTGATTTTGATGCGTCTAAAATTGAATTTTTATTGATTTATGATTGGTTATTGATCAAAAGATTGATTTTGATGCGTCTAAAATTGAATTTTTATTGATTTTTGATCGATTATCGATCAAAAGATTGATTTTGATGCGTCTAAAATTGAATTTTTATAGATTTTTGATTGGTTATTGATCAAAAGATTGATTTTGATGCGTCTAAAATTGAATTTTTATTGATTTTTGATTGGTTATCGATCAAAAGATTGATTTTGATGCGTCTAAAATTGAATTTTTATTGATTTTTGATTGGTTATTGATCTAAAGATTGAATTTGATGCGTCTAAAATTGATTTTTTATTGATTTTTGATCGATTATCGATCAAATGATTGATTTTGATGCGTCTAAAATTGAATTTTTATTGATTTTTGATTGGTTATTGATCAAAAGATTGATTTTGATGCGTCTAAAATTGAATTTTTATTGATTTTTGATCGATTATCGATCAAAAGATTGATTTTGATGCGTCTAAAATTGAATTTTTATTGATTTTTGATCGATTATCGATCAAAAGATTGATTTTGATTCGTCTAAAATTGAATTTTTATTGATTTTTGATTGGTTATTGATCAAAAGATTGATTTTGATGCGTCTAAAATTGAATTTTTATTGATTTTTGATCGATTATCGATCAAAAGATTGATTTTGATGCGTCTAAAATTGAAATTTTTTGGTTTTTGATCGATTATCGATCAAAAGATTGATTTTGATGCGTCTAAAATTGAATTTTTATTGATTTTTGATTGGTTATTGATCAAAAGATTGATTTTGATGCGTCTAAAATTGAATTTTTATTGATTTTTGATCGATTATCGATCAAAAGATTGATTTTGATGCGTCTAAAATTGAATTTTTATTGATTTTTGATTGGTTATTGATCAAAAGATTGATTTTGATGCGTCTAAAATTGAATTTTTATAGATTTTTGATTGGTTATTGATCAAAAGATTGATTTTGATGCGTCTAAAATTGAATTTTTATTGATTTTTGATCGATTATCGATCAAAAGATTGATTTTGATGCGTCTAAAATTGAATTTTTATTGATTTTTGATCGATTATCGATCAAAAGATTGATTTTGATGCGTCTAAAATTGAATTTTTATTGATTTTTGATTGGTTATTGATCAAAAGATTGATTTTGATGCGTCTAAAATTGAATTTTTATTGATTTATGATTGGTTATTGATCAAAAGATTGATTTTGATGCGTCTAAAATTGAATTTTTATTGATTTTTGATCGATTATCGATCAAAAGATTGATTTTGATGCGTCTAAAATTGAATTTTTATAGATTTTTAATTGGTTATTGATCAAAAGATTGATTTTGATGCGTCTAAAATTGAATTTTTATTGATTTTTGATTGGTTATTGATCAAAAGATTGATTTTGATGCGTCTAAAATTGAATTTTTATTGATTTTTGATTGGTTATTGATCAAAAGATTGATTTTGATGCGTCTAAAATTGAATTTTTATTGATTTATGATTGGTTATTGATCATAAGATTGATTTTGATGCGTCTAAATTTGAATTTTTATTGATTTTTGATTGGTTATTTATCAAAACATTGATTTTGATGCGTCTAAAATTGAATTTTTATTGATTTTTGATTGGTTATTGATCAAAAAATTGATTTTGATGCGTCTAAAATTGAATTTTTATTGATTTTTGATCGATTATCGATCAAAAGATTGATTTTGATGCGTCTAAAATTGAATTTTTATTGATTTTTGATCGATTATCGATCAAAAGATTGATTTTGATGCGTCTAAAATTGAATTTTTATTGATTTTTGATCGATTATCGATCAAAAGATTGATTTTGATGCGTCTAAAATTGAATTTTTATTGATTTTTGATTGGTTATTGATCAAAAGATTGATTTTGATGCATCTAAAATTGAATTTTTATTGATTTTTGATCGATTATCGATCAAAAGATTGATTTTGATGCGTCTAAAATTGAATTTTTATTGATTTTTGATCGATTATCGATCAAAAGATTGATTTTGATGCGTCTAAAATTGAATTTTTATTGATTTTTGATCGATTATCGATCAAAAGATTGATTTTGATGCGTCTAAAATTGAATTTTTATTGATTTTTGATTGGTTATTGATCAAAAGATTGATTTTGATGCGTCTAAAATTGAATTTTTATTGATTTTTGATCGATTATCGATCAAAAGATTGATTTTGATGCGTCTAAAATTGAATTTTTATTGATTTATGATTGGTTATTGATCAAAAGATTGATTTTGATGCGTGTAAAATTGTATTTTTATTGATTTATGCTTGGTTATTGATCAAAAGATTGATTTTGATGCGTCTAAAATTGAATTTTTATTGATTTTTGATTGGTTCGACACGTCTAAAAATCAAATTTTGTCGACACGTCTAAAAATCAAATTTTGTCGACACGTCGAAAAATTAAAATTAAATTAAAATTAAATTAAAATTAAATTAAAATTAAATTTTGTCGACACGTCTAAAAATCAAATTTTGTCGACACGTCTAAAAATCAAATTTGGTCGACACGTCGAAAAATTAATATTAAATTAAAATTAAATTAAAATTAAATTAAAATTAAATTAAAATTAAATTAAAATTAAATTTTGTCGACACGTCTAAAAATCAAATTTTGTCGACACGTCTAAAAATCAAATTTTGTCGACACGTCGAAAAATTAATATTAAATTAAAATTAAATTAAAATTAAATTAAAATTCAATTAAAATTAAATTAAAATTAAATTAAAATTAAATTAAAATTAAATTAAAATTAAATTAAAATTAAATTAAAATTAAAATTAAAATTAAATTAAAATTAAATTAAAATTAAATTAAAATTAAATTAAAAATTAAATTAAAATTAAATTAAAATTAAATGAAAATTAAATTACAATTAAATTAAAATTAAATTAAAATTAAAATTATATTAAAATTAAAATTATATTAAAGTTAAATTAAATTAAAATTAAATTAAAATTAAATTAAAATTAAATTAAAATTTTGATGCGTCTAAAATTGAATTTTTATAGATTTTTGATTGGTTATTGATCAAAAGATTGATTTTGTTGCGTCTAAAATTGAATTTTTATTGATTTTTGATCGATTATTGATCAAAAGATTGATTTTGATGCGTCTAAAATTGAATTTTTATTGATTTTTGATCGATTATTGATCAAAAGATTGATTTTGATGCGTCTAAAATTGAATTTTTATTGATTTTTGATCGATTATTTATCAAAAGATTGATTTTGATGCGTCTAAAATTGAATTTTTATTGATTTTTGATCGATTACTGATCAAAAGATTGATTTTGATGCGTCTAAAATTGAATTTTTATAGATTTTAGATTGGTTATTGATCAAAAGATTGATTTAGTTGCGTCTAAAATTGAATTTTTATTGATTTTTGATCGATTATTGATCAAAAGATTGATTTTGATGCGTCTAAAATTGAATTTTTATTGATTTTTGATTGGTTTTTGATCAAAAGATTGATTTTGATGCGTCTAAAATTGAATTTTTATTGATTTTTGATCGATTATTGTTTAAAAGATTGATTTAGATGCGTCTAAAATTGAGTTTTTATTGATTTTTGATTGGTTATTGATCAAAAGATTGATTTTGATGCGTCTAAAATTGAATTTTTATTGATTTTTGATTGGTTATTGATCAAAAGATTGATTTTGATGCGTCTAAAATTGAATTTTTATTGATTTATGATTGGTTATTGATCATAAGATTGATTTTGATGCGTCTAAATTTGAATTTTTATTGATTTTTGATTGGTTATTGATCAAAAGATTGATTTTGATGCGTCTAAAATTGAATTTTTATTGATTTTTGATTGGTTATTGAATGAATTTTTTTTCAATACATCGAAAATTAAATTTTTTTTCGATACGTCGAAATCTTTACATTTCTGTTTTAGAAATGTCCAAACTACTGCAGCTACTAGTTGAAGCTCCTACAAACATATTCTGTTTTCCAAGAATATTTGTAGCGATACGTTTTTTATTTTCAACCCAAGTATCTATGTATCCTTTAGCTACTGTATTGCTCTTCCAGTCCCCGTGCCTTTATATTGTTAGCAGATCCGCCCCTGAGTTTGCCAACAGTAAGGTTGACGATCTTCTGAAACAATGACCGGTGTACTCTTTAGTATTTGGTAATTTTAAAAAGGAAGCAATATTTTTCGGCATGCTACCAATCATGTTAATGCCAACGGATTGTTTTATACATTTGCCATTCCTGTAACCAACAAAAAACCTCTCCATTATATGCATTATGTGAACGCAGTGCCATGTATTTTTTTAGGATGTCTACAAAATTGATTACGTCTCCAGAAGTTATAACAAACTCTCTCGAAATTTTGGTGTTTGTATTTGGTATTGTGACGCAGAAGACCTGCCCTGCGTTCTTCACGTTGGTCACTTGCATGTAAGTGAGTTCTTAATTTCTACAGGCTCCACCAATTCCAAAGATCAAAACTACCTAAAAATATTTTTTAATATAAAATTTCATGACTTGTTCTTATTTACTTTTGTTAATAGCAACTTTTCGTCATCAGCTTCTTGTAAAAATCGGGTTATATGTTGTTTTGTTAAAATGTTGGATTTCTTAGGTTTATATCTTTCCTACTGCCTGTTCAGAAATGCAACCAATTGAATAAATTTACTAATGTCTACATTTTTCTTTATGGATATCATCGCACATATCATCGAGTAATATGCCCACAGGCTTGAAGGTTTATAGCGTTTCGAAATGTTTTCAAAATATACTACAAGTACCTCTTCATTTGCTTCATTTCTTATTTTCTTCTCATCGCACCATTTCCGTGAACGTTCATAAGCTTGTTCATATTTTATTTTTTATTTTTCCGGCAATCACATTGAAACTACCTGCGTGGCCGATTCTTCGATATCCGAAGGCAGAGTTTCCGAGTCGCTCATTGTAACACAGCAAAACAGAAATTAGAAGTTTAATTCTTCAAGTTTTGAATATTAAGATGACATTCAAGTTACATGTTGCTATGGTTCTACTTACATACTATGACGTTCTGATTTTTCATCGAATTCAATTCAAAAGTATAATTTTCGTAATTCAGAGCAATCGTAGATAAAAATTTGTATCTAATAAGTGTGATAAGGTCATGTTAACTGAAACTCATGCTCTTACTTAAGCAACTCACCGCATTCGTCAGTTAATGATGCTCTTATCCCACTAATTATATAAATAACTATTATTTGTTTACTCTAAACTTGATATTGCTTAGTGTCAACTTGATTTTGTTTAAACTCAATTAGAAATTGATTGGTCTCAATTTGAACTTGAAAAGGTATAGAATAGTAATATGACCGTTGATATCATATATTGCCATGAGCATCTGACAGCACAGATATGTATTAATTTATGCTAATTTCTATCTCTCTTATTTGCCCCGATATAACTTAGTAAGCCATTTTTCACCTGTGATCTTTAAGCATGGTGGTGTTTCCATTTTATGTAAATCGTACTATAATTGTATGAATAGAACGAATGTTTCATGTCGGTGCCGTCAACTACTAGGAGCTACAAAGTCTCAAAAATAAATATAAATTGAAATGTTGGTTGTTAGACAAAGCGTTCTATATTTTAGACAAGTGCCTCTTGTTTAAATTTAAATTTTATGTTTAATTTAATTTGGATATACATAGGGTATAGTAACAAAATAAAATATTTACTATTTGTATAAAAAATGTATTACATTTTAAATATCTTTTTAAATAAATCAAATAAGAAAATAGTTGCGTATAATTTTTGTGTAGTCCATAATTTACAGTTTTTGGTTTATTGAATTCAAACATAATATAATATAATATACAATTTATTACTCATTTATTACTCATATATTATACATTATATTAGATTTTTTTCAAAATCTAGTATGTGTAGTAAACTGTATGTAATAAAAATAATAAAACGCAAGCATACGTGCAGTGTGCATTAATATAAATTATTCAATTCAATTCCTATCGCTGATCTAGTTGCTGATATTCACTGCAGACTGCTTGACTGTATATTTACAGTTTGATAATTGTGATATTGTCTGTAACTGTCGAGAGGAAAAGTCCAACAATCCAACGATGGGTTTGCAAATTACAAGTGGTAAAAGATCTAGAATAAACCAGCACTCTTTTTGAGTTCCTGTTGTTTCCATCTAGGCAATGCTTCGAAATCTGAAAAATGCATTTTGAAAACCGAAACAAAATCGTCATGGGTTAAATGCATCTGCAAAATAGGCACAAATCATTTACAAATAAATATTACAGGCAGTGTAAGTCACTTGCCTCCTTGAATAATGGATCCACCTTATTTGGCAGATCGTCCGGTGGACCTTTCAGTACGAGGATCGGATATTTGTCGTGTTCATTAAAGTGGTCTTTATCACTGGTGTTGCCGCTACTCCTGATATGGGGCTGGGCCATCTGGTGGACAACTTCTGTGCCCTGAATGTTTTTTCTCATTTCGTCGAAACACTGGTAATTCTAAAAACACATTTATCCAAATTAATGTAATTTTTAATGGGCTTGCATTACCCTCCAGCAATTATTGTCCCATTGCTTAAATAACCCTGTAAAATTTGGCGGCTCTAGTTCTTGCCTTACTACTATTATTGGTGTACTAATATCTCTGCCGGAAATGTCTGCAAAATAATTAATAAAGTCGTGCAACGACAGACACCATCCCAATAGATACCGTTTTTTAAATATTCCAATGCCAAGTTAAGTCCATATCTTCCTCTTGCAGCATTACTGTGTTTTCCCACCCATACGAACAGAGTGTGTAGGACATCTAGCAAAATTATTTCTTCAGGAACCAAATCAGATTGTTGAAAGTTGAATGTTTCCTCGGCTAAAATAATAGGACATGTTAAAACTTGTCTATGCAGAAGACACATGCACATACCTTTAACTAGCCCATTGGAAATAAGGCAATGGAAAAGCCTGGCTTGCTTTTGTAGGCCATCGAAATTTTCCATTTTCTTACTTGCACTGGTCATCCTTCCACCCAACAGCTTCCAAAATTCGTCATTTTCTTTACCTTGAAATGTAAACGCAGCACATTAATAATCGGCCTCTGTAGTTCTGCTGGAAAAATTAACCTTGGAGTAGAATTTCGAAATCTTTACCAGCAAAGTGTTTAGCCATTTCTCTTTGATCACCTGTAGATACATTTCCACACCAGATGTAATAGTGTTTGGCGTTGTTCAGGACAAAGCAATAGTTTGAATTCAGAGAGGCAGCCGCACACTGAACTTGTATTGCTCTGCTGCTGAAAGTGGTCGACCCCTCTATCCGCAGCAGACAATTGTTTACAGATTTTTTCACAGACTCTGAAAATTAGAAATAGTTATTCCGAACAGGTTTTCAGGTGCACCGTTTCAAATCCCTTGGTGCATTGAGAAAAGAAATAAAGAAATTGAGAAATTCATATATTTACCAGAAAGATCCGAGCATTCGCCAATATAAGTAATCATTTTGCCTTTGAACAACTGCAAAAATTGGGCAGGTTCTCTTCCTTGGACCACCCTGGCCTGCACCGTGTGTCCACCTAATTGTTCATCAATCTCTTGCATCTTCTTCTCTGTCAAATGTATGTCTTGCTTCTTTGCCTTTGATCCCTAATGAAATTTCATTGAATCAACTTGAAAGTTTAAGTAAATATTTTGTTTTATTACTAATTACTAGTGAATTGCACTTTTTACAGTATCAAAAGTGATAATCGTAATGGGTCACATACCAACCAACAGAAAACAATATGTCTGATGTCCAGAGATATATATTTGTACCAAATAATGTAGCAGTTCCCGGAGAAAAATGCACCGTATCTCTCTTTGGGCATCTCAATAAGATCATTTAGTCTCGTCATCCAAATCTTTAGCGTCCCAGAACCATCATCAATCAGTTGTGTTTCTGCAGCAAGTGCTGGACGATCTTGCAATGTCATTGCATCAAACTGTGTCACGACCCTCCTTGCTGCCATCAAATTTCAAATCGCCATTACCTACTATCAACACACAGTTGGCAAAACTTACCCTTCTCATCTCCATCTTTCCACATATTGAACAGCATCTTAAACTCGATAGGCTCATATCCCTCGACTACCCTGGTCACTTGTGTGTTATTGGGGTATTTTTTCTTCTTTACAAAACCTCTTGCATTCCTCATGGCTTCAGCGCGTTCCTTATCGTTGGCTCTTCTTCCTACCCACACCCAAATACCGGCTGTGCCACAGTCCACAATAAAAACATCCTAAGATAAAATACACGTAGTATTATATTGCAGTTGCAAAATCTCTCCTCAGTTCACAGGTGTTTCACATGCCTCTTATGCAAAACGAAAATAAATCATTACCATTGCCAGAAATTATTTGTGCTGTAACGAGGCATTTCAGGATGAAATGAAAGGTCGATAGTTGAAATGTTTATACCTACAGACTTGTTTGTACCTACTACTGCCGATTTATCATTTATATTTTAGTGCTAGTGCTTACATTGGATTCCAAATCCGTTTGTGCTAGCGGGCCGAGTTTCATCTCTGTTACGCGATACTTGCCACCATTTTCGGAACACTTGTAAAGTCGGAGGCAAGGTTTGGGCTTGTTGTCTTGGTCATCTGCAACTTCATTTGGTGGCATGACGAGCCTCTTCTCTAGAGGCAAATACTTTTGGAATTCGTGTTTGGCATTGGCTTGCATGGTCTGCTCGTACCCATCGTCAACAAAAATAATCATATTTAGCCCAGCTTTTTTCAAAATTGCATCTGCAATCTAACCAAGTGCGTTCCCATTAATATTGTATTTGCAGGTTGGCAACGTAACATTTTTCCACCTCGAAAGATTTAATGTCGCAAGACAAGTAGGTACCTACCTTAACGCTATGTAACCTTTCTAAAGCTTTCGCTGCTCTTCCAAGCCATACGAATACCATACATTCTGTCTGCAATATGAAGACATTGCCACTGTTGAAGTGGCTCCAGGTTATTGGATACAGTTGCACATGGATTGGTACACTTGTGCCCTTGATCTTGTACAATTTCTGATGTGTCGAATGATATTTGGAGTCAGCCTTCAGAACTCTGAAATTAATTGCATAAGTTGCAATTGCAATAGAATTATGACGGAAGCTGCTATTTTGCGTACACAATGCCGTTCATAAAGTAGCTCTTGAACCTGGGGCTCTCGTTACCCTGGGTCTCACGGTGCTGTGTTGCATTCCCACCAAGGAACCCGTCAAGCTCTACGGTTTTGTAGGCCGCAACTCCAGACTTGTCGGGTGTCGTCTCGGATCCCAGCCAGAAGTGCACGTGACCCTCGACGGATCCTTTGTTTTCCCTAGCCTAATAAATCGCATTTCAACGTACTTTGGAGTGTGTACTAAAGTTGGTGCACATTGTATTCTCACCACGGCATCCGCAGTGATCATTCCGTTTAGCGGAGATGATGCGTAGACAACGTAGCACTCGTTATCGTAGAATGTTCCGTAAGAATCCCTCGGCAAAGAAACCACATTCATGCCCTAGAAATGGTTACAAGAATTACACGTTTTGATGCCAAATAATGCATACCTCAATCCTCCACATGAAGAAGCCACACTGGCTTCTTTGGATTTTCCGGAAAGCCGAGTCTACAGCGCCATTCAAACTGCCTCCGGTGAATCCATCAATGTTATCCTGTATGCAGTAATATCATTGATAATAACACTTGCATAATGATATATTTGTTGTAGGTAATAAAATTGAAACGTACTAAATCTAAGAGTTGAATTTCGAATTCGTGCATTGTGTAGTGCTATCGAGCCACTGTTGACCATCCAGTTTTCCGAAAAGAGGGGATATTATTTTGGGAACGAATAAGCGAATTAACAACACGATCGTCGCACAGAAATGGCCAACGGAGCCAACGGAAGACGCACGCACGCGAAATGAATGAATGAATCAACAAGAAATAGCGCTGAATAACGTTTGGTTTAAAGTGCCTTGCACTCTCCACTGCCCTCCACTTCTCCACACTTCTCCAGACGCAACGTAGGAAGGAAGGAAAAGTGACTGACCCTCGGATCATCGCAATTACAATACCTACCGCCTTCCTACTCGCTCACAACTTTACCTGCTAAGATGGATGATTCATTCGCCGCATTATTCACTCGTGTATTATGAAATCCAGCAATCGGATTGATGGTCGTTCAGTTTAGAGATTTTGCAATATTTTTACCTACTCGTTCATTTGAAGCGCATACTGGAGGCACTTGTAAAAAACGGCGGATATCCTATTGTAAAATAGGACTCATTTGGGAGTTAATGTTTATTATTGTATATACTTGGTCGTTCGGCGAGGTCGCATTCTCTGTATGTATAATAATAATTGTTCCCCGGTTTATTTTCCCGCATAATTTTCATCATCAATGAGATGGAAACATTTCAAGGAAGGCTTCTACGCAACAAGTTTTTTTTCTTCCATCTACCAACGATGAAGGCATGTGTTCTCGTCTCGTCTCGCCGCGAAGCCATGATGATTTAAAACCACAACATAATATCTATTACAAGTAATGATATGCAGGGCAGCAATAAACTATGTCGGGAAACACTCCCCAAAATATTTTAAAAAAAACAATAATTATGGAAATTTAAAAAAAAAATCGTGGCGCAATTGAAAATACTAAGTAAACCGTATGGCATTTTTATATTGAAAATTAAATTTTCGTCCAGAAGCCACACAAATTGGACTAACCTTTTTCGAAAATTCACAATTTTCGTAATTAAATTAACAAAAAACAAGAGTAAATATAATAATAAATAGTAAATAATATACATTTATAATAACAATAAAATGTTTCATCAAGAAATTAGCAAGGGAAGTATTAATTTTAAATTAATAAAATATAGAATTTCCCATAAAAATATATAAATACGATTATTTTTTTACGTTTCTCAAAACCAATGATATATTTCGATTTTTGTCATATTGATACTTCTGGACCAATCCCGTCATTATTATACTGGGAATATTCTCTAGAGATTATTATAGTGGGAATAATCTCGGTACCTAGGTTCACTCTTGTCAATCAAAATATTTGTCAAATTATTAATTTATCAATCATATTAAAGTGTCATACAAAATGAATAAAAGTCGCTTTGGCTGCGTTTCGCATACTGAAATTGATAAAGAAATACTAGAAAGCAAAAAACGTCAAAAAATAATCTAATCAAATATAACTCGAGAGTTCGATAAATTAGAAAATAATTTGACAGATTATGTCTCAAACTTGTTGCCATTTGGCAATAGTCACTCGAGCCCTTCGGGCTCTCGTGACTATTGCCTGGCAACAAGTTTTCGACAATCTGTCAAATTATTTTCAATTTATTCTCACTCTCTTGTTATATTATTACTGAAAATATATCTAAATATCAAAAGCTCGACCACCTCCAATTTTGACCTAAAATAATATGGATGTGTATGTATGTGTGAAAGTAACTTCTGTAAAGTTTTAGCTCCAGACATTAAATATCTGAGCCACTGCAGCGTCTCCAAATAAATAAATAAATAATGTGAATATGCATCACCAAATTATATTTAAAAAAAAGGTAATGTAAGATTAATTGGAACTATAGTAGAAATAATTAAAAGTTGCACAGAAATCGTGAAAATTGTCCTGTAATTATGTAAATTTTACAGTAACCATTGAATTTATATCAGACATTTGAAATTTTTTCAATAATAATTGAAATGTTTACAGTAATCGTTGAAATTTTAACAGAAATTATCCAAAATGTGTTAGTGATTCTAGAAATTTTCACAGAATTATTGAAATGTTAACAGATTAGTTAAACTTTTATAAGAACAATTGAAACTTTATTAGAAATAATTAAAATTTGCATAGGAATCATGAACATTTTACATTTGCAATTATATCATTTGCTGTTATTGAATTATTGAAATGTTAACAGATTAGTTAAAGTTTTATAAGAACAATTGAAACTTGATTAGAAATAATTAATATTTTCATAGGAATTATGAACAATTTACATTTGCAATTATATCGTATGCTGTTATTTTTTTTAATTTGCTTTAATTATTGAAATGTTAACAGATTAGTTAAAGTTTTATAAGAACAATTGAAACTTTATTAGATATAATTAAAATTTGCACACGAATCATAAACATTTTATTTTGTGTACATTTTTTTAATTTGCTTTAATTATTGAAATGTTAACAGATTGGTGTAAGTTTTATAAAAAACAATTGAAACTTTATTAGAAATAATTAAAATTTGCATAGGAATTATGAACATTTTACATTTGCAATTATATCATATGCTGTTAGTTTTTTTTTTAATTTGCTTTAATTATTGAAATGTTAACATATTAGTTAAAGTTTTATAAGAACCATTGAAACTTTATTAGAAATAATTAAAATTTGCATAGGAATCATGAACATTTTACATTTGCAATTATATCATTTGCTGTTATTGAATTATTGAAATGTTAACAGATTAGTTCAAGTATTATAAGAACAATTGATATGTTATTAGAAGTAAATAAATTTTTAAAAAATAAACTAAAACAATCGCTAGAAAATGTGAATTTTTACTTGTTTTGCAATTATTCAAAATATCTATAAAAATATTTTCAGTATATTTCAATTATTCAATAATACATCAATGTTTACTGTCAAATGTTCAATTATTTTTGAGAAAATTTCATTTACCTACTCTGTCATATTTCAATAATTACTTTGATATGATGATATGATCATTTCATAATTTCAATTACAGTATTAGTAAACTTAGTAAATTTGGTAAACTCTATAATAATAATATCTTTATTGATGCCATTAATAATAAGTTTTACACAGGTCATACATATTCCCGTGGAGGCCACTCCAACCGCGAAGAGCTCAGCCGCGAGAATTTTGCACAGTTTCACGTGTTTACCACTGCTCATCTAGATTAACTATGAAGCTGCAATTCAACACCTTAGATCAACTTTTACTTATGAATGCGAAAAAAAATTACCAGTAACACTCGGAATGCAATACACCAATCACAATTTAACCTCAGAGTAGCCTTAAAATGTAAATCAAAAACCAAAATAGTTGGTAAGTGATTCGTTTACAGATTTACTATAGGACATTGCATTGCTGGAATATCAGACCAATTGCTCGATTCCATTCTTGTGGAAATATTTGCCCACAAACATGGTGTTACATGCGTAAAAGGCAAATTTTACCAATCTTCAGGGAAAAATGTCCAAAAAGAGTCCCCTCGAATTCTATTTATGTTAGTACCACTGGAAAGTCCATATTTTTTTCTACTTTCTACTGGAATCATCGGTTTACTTGTTGGGACCTTTTAGGTAAAGGCAAAAAAATGGCTTTGAACGTGGTACTCTTTATTCTGTTGAATGTACATTAATTTTGGTAATGAAACGCTTGCTTTGGTCCATGGTTCATATTAAGGCATGAAAAATGTCCTTGAACGTGGTACTCTTGGTGAGGTGATGGATGGAAATGATGGGTTGCCATGGCGACGGTCATTTATTAGGCACGCGGGTAATAATAATATATTAATAAATCGTAGTATAATTTTGACATAATGGTTACCATGGATCAACATAAAATACAGTCTTACGATACTAGAACTGTAAAGTGATTACTTTAGGGCAGACAAACTGTTTATAAAATATAATACAAATAAATTTAAAATTTTATTATTATGGAAGTGAATATCACAATTAGAACAATTATTAATTAAAAGTAATTCCTGATGATCGAGGCACAGGTGCATCAATAATTTCAGTAATGTTAGATTATTTTTCCACAAGAATGTAAGCAATTGGTCTGATATTCCAGCACTGAATTGTCCTATCGTTGGTTAGTAAATCAGTAAAAGAACCACTTACCAAGTGATACCTACAGATTATACTATGTACATATTTCACTTACGGTGTAAGTTTTTCTAGCTTCCTTCATAATGAAGCACAAGTGAGTGGATCGCCGAGAACGACAGCATGCAAAACAAACGCGGCCGTGCAATATTCTGATTCGACTTGTTGATGACCCTCCATAGCTCGGCATCATTTCCTCGCGAGCTATTGAATAAATATTCGGTTTAAAAATAGAAAGTATCAGCAGTTTGCATGTCCGGAACGATTCAAAACCCGATTTCCAACTGGAAACGACCGGAACCGGAAACATGCTGCGATGAGTCGTGTGTAGGCACACACATCCGAACAATTAGCGATTGCCCGGAGTGTGTAAATGTGATGAAAATATGCCTTGTTTTTTCTGTGAAAACGTTAACTGAAAATTTACAAACAAGTACTAGATATTATACACAACAGAGAAACCGAATGTATGAACAGAAGACAAAATGTTGTTTGACAAAGTGACACTACACAAAAGTTATTGTTAAAAGACAGTTTCTTTTATATAATTTTATTTTGAACCTTATTGTTAACAAATAAATTAAAACAATCATAAAAAACATTATTAATAGCAAAATAATGAGCAAAACTAACAAATTCTACTCAAAAATGTTAATTTTTGTTTAGTGTCACTGTTGTGTTCAACGTTCGATCTGATAGTATTGTACATTTTTGCACTGGTACATCAAAAATGGACGAGTAGGAAACAAAAATACAGGGATAGAAGAACTCATGGGGAAAGAAGGAGAGGAAACCAAAAATAACTCTGTACGTCAAAATAACTCGACGCTCTTTCAGTCAATGCTTTCTTCAACTGTCCTGTGTTATGGACAAAAAAAAAATAAAAGGCGCATCCATAATCTAGGTTACTTTTATAATCTAAGATAAAAAATAAACTTTTTCTTTCTTTTGTTTGGGTTTGGCAATTTTTTTGTGCTTTTCTTTATGTAAATTTATGCTTTTTTGCGTATATTAATGCTCAAAAAGCTCAAAAATCAATCGAAGAAGAAGAAGAAGAAAGTAATGTTACATGGGAACCTTGTAAATCTTGGCATTCTAGTAGGTAGGTAGGAATAGGAACATGTGACCTGTTACTCTAACAGACTTGCGTGGGTCCGTGAAAATCGATCGTGGCACAATCCAGAATCGCACAGACATAGTACACACATACACACATTTGGCACGATTTCAATTCTCAACAGCTCCCACGGAACAATAATAAACGAGAAGTACGCAAAGCCGCATCTGACTGAGAAATCGGCAATTGCAATTGATTTGTGCAACGGCTGTCGCAAATTAGGAGATGGGAAAGCGTTTTCAGACAGCGGCAGCAATGGCCTTCATGAAAAGCCTCTTGATGATCTTCAATTTCGCATTCTGGGTGAGTGTCAGATCGGATTCTCGATTTCATCCATATAATACCATCTAATAGGATGAAACATCCGTACGGATCTACGAAATGTTCGAATTGAATTTCGATTTCAGGTATCAGGCATAGCGATTCTGTGCATAGGAATATGGATGGAAGTCGCGCTTCACAAGTACATGGAAATGAGCACCGAATTTTCAGATGCTGGTCCATACGTTCTCATAGCCATAGGCGCGTCCATCATTCTCATAGGTTCCTTGGCTTGCTGCTGCACCATTAAAGGGCAGCCTGTTTTGCTCTATGTGGTAAGTGGTTTATTATTATTATTTTGATTTAGTTTAGGGGTGTTAATTTGCGATCGCATTCTATTCTATTTCAAGTACGGTGCCTTCTTGGCGCTAATCTTCGTTCTGGAACTTGGAGCCGGCATCTCGATATTCACGTACCGGACAAAACTGATGGTGGGCTTCGATAAAGGCCTCAACCAGAGCATGGCCAATTACCGTTCTGAGGGGCAAGAAAACGTCGCGAACTTTGAGGCAATACAAGAAACGGTAAGTCCCTCGGGCGAATTTGGCGGAGTACATTAATTGAGAATTGTAAAAATGTCCCAGTTGCACTGCTGCGGAAACCATCAATATTTGGACTGGTTCAACCAACAGCCACCTCTGCCGATTCCATCTTCTTGCTGCATTAACGATAATTGCGACACCTCTGACGAGAACCAAATTTATACGCAGGTAGGACCACCATTTACATTCATGCATATCCTTCCCAACACAAATGTCTACACCATGCACTTTGAAAAATAAAATGCAATTATCATATCATTACAAAAATTTTACCTATTAAAGTTACATACAGAGAGCGCATAAAGTATTAACACCTGGCTTTATTTTTTCCCCTGTATAAATTTTCGAAAAACGCTCAACATTTTTTTGTAAGCATAAATTTCAATGAATTCAATTTTCCATCTGTCTCCGTTTTGAAGTTATGACGTCAGAGCCATTTTTTTGAAATGACAACTTATATTTTTTATTATTGATTTTGATAGCACTTTTTATCATGTTTTCAACAAAATGACATTTTTAATATGTAACATTTGAAGAAGAAAAATGAGAAAAAATGCGTTAAAGTAAAACTATTAAATTATTATTTCAATGTGCAGAATGCATCTAGTTACCATTCAAAACAACGTCAGTTAAAACAAAATTAGGAAAACAGGCTTTGATTTTGAATATTGGAATAAAACAAAATTGATCAACCTGAAAAACATTCTTATTACAATATCATCAATTACAAAAATAAGAACAGAAAAACCAAACCCGAGTTATTTTCACATTCACAGCACATCTATAATCATCTATAACTTTTCAAATTCAGGAAATCTTGAGGTATACTAACTTGACGACATGAATCTGTCAGTGAAAACTGACATTTTCCGGTTCGAAACTTTTAGCTGTAGATATCTAAGTATACAGGGTGTATCAGCCAAATGGAATAAATTCGATAATAAATAAATGGGGGCGTGTTCGAAAAAACGCTCGGACACGTCGATTGTTATTTTTAGTTGCGCATTTTTTTCAACAAAAACTTTTTATACAGGGTGTGTCATGTGAGCGTGGCCAATACCAACTTTCATATTTTAAATGCAACACCTGGTATATTATTCAATTTTTGGATTGTTCAGAAAATTCTAGACATATTTCATGTACAATGTCCTATACCTATCTTCAACTGTTTCGGAAATATTAAGTGTTTTCAGATTTATTGCAAAAATTAACATTAAAAAAAGAAAATTACTTGATTACAGAAATTCGCTACAACACACTCAAAAACTAATAAGTAATACTGTTTATTTCTTGATAATGTAAAAAAACAAAAAAAAAAACAATAAATTTCAATGGAGGAGATGTTCAAAATGCTCGCCTTGAACGTCTTGGCAACATGATAATCTTAAATAGAAATTTCTTCTAATGTTACTGTAATTATGTAAAAAAATGTTTTAACATAATTAAGCACTTTTTTCAAGTACAAAAAATCATTCAATTTTCAAAGAATGCTATTAGTAATTTGAGATAATGCAGGAGTGTTTTGCCTAACAAATTTTCCCTCTAAAATGCATACCAAAAAAGTTTCCCATTTGTTACCCATTATTCTGATCACACTGTAGACAAGATACAAAAACAAATAATGTATTTCTAACGTTTTTCAGTTCTTCTTCACTCCTCTAATATTCATATATACATACGGTACAATTAGCTTTTGATATCTAGATATTTGTTCGTATTTCCATATTTTTTTATAGAAAAATGTAAATTTTGTTAATAAAATTACAAATCCTATGACTTTTCCAAAAAAATACAGTCCAATTTCAGTGGCTTCCGGCTGAAAATTCAATTTAAAGAAAAATTTAACATATGCATTAGTATTTAGGTTAATTCGGTCCTGATCGTTACCATTTAGAGTGCCATGAAAATAACAACTATTAAATTTCAGGGATGCTATGAGAAGGTGATCGATTTACTGGATGCAAACATAGGCATTGTCGCTGGTGCCTCAATTGGAATTGCACTTTTCCCGTTAATTGGTGTTGTACTGTCCTGTTGTCTTGCACGATCTGCTAACAAGGCCAAATACGAGCAGATGGCATAAAGATTCTTTTATAATTCCCCAATTTTCTCGATGCATATTTGTGTGACTGTAATTTGTTGTATTAAAATGTACTAGCTTGGAGGTGTCCATGCGTCTTACACATGCACTTTACTACAATATAAAATTCGAGACTTATCCGTGCCATAAATATAAGGAGTAAACTATCAATTTTACAATTATATGAATATACTGTTCTTGATGTTTACACATTTTTGAATTATTGTAATTATATATTTTAACTATAAATGTATAAATAAAGCATATCATAATAGACAAAAATGAATGTCATCTCGGATCCCAATCACTTAGAATCACCAGAGAACATTCATGTTACACTGGATTCAAAATCAGTAAATACTGATTAGCAATTCAAAAACACCAGTAGTTATACGCAACCAAGCCAAACAGCTTGTCTTGTGCACCACCACTCCAGTGCTCGTCTTAAGAGCAGGGTTTCCCAAAAACAATGTAACATAGTTGCGCAACCAGGACAAACAAATATCGTGCGGTTAAAAAACTTGGTCACAAGGAAAACGAAGAATAACATAATGAAATGTTAAAAATTAAAGTTAACATAATAACAACACAATCATTTTCAATGTGTGAACATAGATTCAAACACATTTTATCTTTATTGTAAAACATACAATAGCTCTAGTAATACAAGTAAATAATTGAAAACACAAAGAAAAACACCAATCTTCAACTGGAACACTGGAACTGTACAACTGTGTGGTCCTTCAAGTGTTGTGTTAAGTATGTTGTGCCTCATAAATTAAGCTGCAAACATTGATTAGCTACCAATTACATTTAATCGTATGTAGGTGATCGCTTGCAGTAGATATATATTAAGTTAACAGTGGACCGCCTCTTGTAGAGGAATCGGCATTGTTAACGTTATTCTGATTGGCAGATGGTGTGGAGAATATAATCGACCTGATTAAACCATCTCTCACAGAATCTCCACATTGGCCCTGTCCAAAACTAAAAATTACTCCGTTGCATGAAGCACAGGCTGGATACGATCCAATAGGGTACCAGCCCATTTTATTTAGCACCACGCCCACTTTATAAACCTGAAAAATAATGTAATCAGTAATGAAGAAATATTGTGTAATTGGGTAGAATTTGTACAGAAATATCTTAATTGCATGATTAATTAAATGTCATAAAAGTGTAATACATTTCTTTTCCATTTACGATCAGTACTGAATTAGGATGAGATATATTCTTCTGTTAAACAAAAGGAGGCATCTTGACAACAGGTCATACACATGCAGCTGTTATGTAGAATTCATAAGATTTCTGTACCGAATTCTAATTCAGAACATTATTAGGATTTTCTGGCGATTGATAACTTTTCAGTGTCGATAAATAATACTGTACTTTAGAATATACTTCTCCATTGCTCTCGTTTCATTAAAAAATTTTGAAACAAATTCAAAATAAACTAGACGTCAAATTCTTTTTAAAACACATATTATTGATAATAGATAATGTATAGAAATTAATATAATAAATCGTTTCAATGTCAATCCCCATATATACAATCCTGTCCATTATAAATTGATGTGCACATAATAGTTTTGTGCAATTTATTAACAAGAGCTGGCAATAAATTTAGTATCGATGAAAAGTTATCACTCATTACGAGATCAGTTGTCCTTGCAACGTACTTTATACTTTTGAATGTATACGGGCCTATTAAACGAAATGTCAATCAGGGATCTGTAGGACACCCTGCTTGTGAAATGCGTGTATGTAAGGCGACTTCCGTCCCCATCCAGTAAATGGGCGTACAACAGCTCCGTGTAGGTGCTATTGGAAAACGATTGCTGTTGCCTGTCGTCAACATCCATCAGAACTTGTGCTGGTACCTTAAATAAAAAACATGCAGTGTAAAACTGGAGGAAACCTACGTTACAAATTTATAATAAATTAATGTACAGGGTGTTTCAAATTGAACCACCCAAATCACAGAAATTCTGACTGCAGGGAATTAAAAGGAAAAAAATGTGTACACTATACTATCGAAATTCAGTGGTCCTTGAGTTAACATAATATAACTTTTTCTTTGATTTGACAGCTTCCTGTGAGAGATTTGACCTTGTATGAAATATTTTTGTTCACTGTAGGTCACATACAGCATATCTTTTAAATAATTCCATCTAGTTGCTTTACATTGCATGTAAATTTTTATGCGCCACTTGATTGTTATTGGCGTTGCATTATCCATAACTGTTGTTACTGGATGGTATTATTTTAAAGACACAGTGTAAATACTGGAAAGATACATACCTTTATGCCATAAACGCAAACGTTTTTGTCGCAAGTAAAGGTAACAGCACAATCGAGAACGCTGGTGTTCATGCACTCTGTAAGTCTCAGCAGTTGTCTGGTGCAGTACATTTTCTTGGTAGCTTCGTTGGCCTCTTCACTCGTTGCAGAACTGCCTGGCTGGCCATAAGAAGTATGCATTGAATTGCTCTACGACACAATTTTACAATGCATTACAGACAGGTGAAAAATGTTGTGCGTTTGTAGAGTTTTCAATATCAAGCAGCAATAATCTGTTTAGACGTACCAGGTACAAGGGAGGATCACAACGGGAGTGGGTGTTTTTCTTTTGTCTGTGAGTAGTTGATGTGCTGAACCCGGCGGGCATCGTAACATCTGTGCTGGGCGATGAAATGTTCATCAGTATTGAAAACTTCTCCGCTTGAGTGAGAAGGTTCGACGAGGCCGGTCCCTCAGCAAATTGCTGCGGCAGCAGCGTGAGAAACCTGATCTTCATCAAGGCGTCCCTCACGGTCGGACGACCGTTGCCTTCGTTTGCGTTACCAGCTGAAACGACGGTCCGTCATAAATTTACATTTTAAGAGAATGAAGAGCGTCACATCTAGAGTCGAGATTAAAAAGACAATGCTGCACAATTACCTATACCATCTAGTCTTGGTACTTTCGCACCTGTACTGTGATTGTGGCGGGCCGCATAGCGTGTCAGCGCATGAAACAGTTCCAACTCTGAGTTAATGTTCAGGTACTCCTGGTCAAAGACGGTCAGGATTGTCGATAGTTCCACATCGTCGAAGCTGCTCTCCGATAAGACTTGTTCTGTTTGATTGCAAATTATCTACAATAAAGGGAAGAAAGTAAATGTGTTTAAACTGATGGATTGCAAATAGAGCTGTTGAGGTCAGGGCAATTGAACAATGAACTGCGAAACTGAGATTTCATCAGTGCAGCATATTGTATTACAATTTAACTTGGTCCTAACAACTTACGGCCCTAACAACTTAAAGTTCGGACGATACCCATTTTAACTATAACTTACAGATTATTTTGCTAAAAGTTGCTACTTATTATATTTATGATTTCATAAAAATGCATTATTAAGCACCACTTATGCCAAAAAATAAATATTAATTGTCTATATTTACCTCTTTAAGAAGGAAAAAATGAAAAACTGAACCCATTTTACTGGCACCTTAATGTTCGGACGTATCATTTTTTGGGGTTAATACTGTTCAAATGATAGTTATTAATGTGATAAGTATCATTTACTGCTTTCTTTTATGTGTGTTCATGAAAATGAGTCGTGATAAAGCAACCTCAAACGAAATTCGTCCAATTGTTGTGAAAAGGAAAAAGCCTGAAGACCATCGGTGATAATTTGAATTTAGCAAAGTCAACGGTAGGAGATATTATCCTGAAAATATGTAAAATATGTAAAAGTCAGCAAACAGTCACTGTAAGGGAGATAACGGCCTATTTAATGGAGAAACGGGGGCAAATATTTCATGAGAATATTGTTGGCAATGGATCCATAAGTCGGAGCTCAGTTTTTATAAGGCATATATTAAATGAAATATTAAATAACATTAATCGAAACGTACATGCTTTGGAGACAAAACTGACAGAAATATGGAGATATATGGAGACGCCAAATTACTGCAAGTCTTTGCTGGAAACCATGTCAGCCAGAATACAAACGATTGTAAAGGCGAAAGGCGATATGACACAGTATTTATAATTTTAACAGTCGTCGGCTGAACATTAAGTTGTCAATAGAATTTGTTCATTATTTAAAATTGTTCTATCTTTTCATTTCTTGTTGATATAATACAAATATTTTTTCAACAAAAGCGTCCCTTAATAAAGTAGAATTCTAAATTCTTGAATAAAAAAAATATAAACATTTTACAGAACAACAATTAGTAAATATGTATACAAATTCGTGGCGTGTCATGTATTACTTACGAGAAAACATTTCTCCATTAGTGTTGGTTCCTCGAATAATTTTGCAAATTCATAAGCTCGGCATGCATTTTTCGGGTATAAATCAGACCAGATGTATGTTGTACACTCTTCCACCAGGTGAGGCAACATGTACTTTTTTGCCCCATAACACAGCTCGCATGCCTGGTCAAATGAAGTCAGATTGATTTTATCCGTGTAAATGTATCTGAAATCACACTTGTTCCGATCACCTAATCATTGACCACAGTGATTATAATAAATCATTACTCGAGCAGAGCTTTGAAGGCTTCCGGCTGCACGTCCAGTATAGCGATGGGATCTTTCTCGGCCATCCCACCGTAGAACATGGCTTCAAAGACGGGGCTTGCCATGGCGAGGAACAGTTTGTGCCCCTCGAGCACCTGCTGATTGGGCTCCGTGCCGACGATGAAACGACAGTCGCTCCATATTCCACTTTCCAACAGGTAATCACCGCGATCCTTCACCTGCTTCCTTGTCGTCTGCCAGTCGCAGGGCGCAGCTGCCATCTAAATATAAATTATATGGGTTTTCTGTGGGCCAGCCAGATCAAACACAGCATCTCACAGCATCACAACACTTGAACATACATGTCAGCCGAAGGGATTGCTTTACTCACTTATATAACTGTGCTGGTGTACCACGAGTGTTTCTCAATAACTGTTACTCTTACTCTCCCCTAATTGTTAATTATCTGTATGCTAACTATAATAAAGTTATATTACATGACCGACTGCCGAAACTGACACATAGTTGGTTGAAACGGCGGCGGACATACTTGTTGGCTAGAATGCTAGAATTCTGCTCTTGGAGCTTTGTAATGTGCAGACGGATGGCGTGGTAAATTGCTGTTTGTCCTAGGTTCTTTGCCTGGGCGGTTATGGACTTGGACTTTAGTGGTTCGTGGAGTTCGAGTAGTATCTTGGATATAAATGGTAACCAACAACCTATTAATTTCGTAAACAATATAAAATGAGCTCCTCAAGGTCGTCGCTAACTTGCAGCCAACTTCACACGTTCAACTGCCTTTCTAAATTGAAAATTCAAAATTTCTAGATTTACACTTCCGATCGCTCCCATCGGATAACCACAAGTTGACTACAATCCTAGTAAAGAGTGGATAGACAGATATGGAGCTCCCTTACTCCCTTCCAAACGGCTAATTGTAGGATTCGGAAGATGTATCTATTCTACAAAGTGTGATTGGCGCTATGGTCGATGGGACTGGACTTACATGTAAGTAAAATAAGCAGTTGCTTAGGCCCCCCAGGGGCCTCCGGAAATTGTATAATATGTATTTTCATTCATTTTCGAAAAAATCATGTGCCTAACTAAGAGCCCCGCAATACCTAAACCCGGCATCCAACTATCTGATCCGTTATTATTATGTGTTGTATACATTTGACTTGATTTGATTTAGCATGTGGTTCAATAAATAAATCTTGAAGAACCAGCGTGAAACCTTATTTTGTGAAGACTTTCAGAGACTTTCAAACCGATGGAAGCATTTTACTATGTAAATATTGTGAAATTCCGATATCAGTGGATGAGAAGTTTCAAGTTGTGCAACATATAAAAACCGCCAAACATGTGAACAACAAAATAATGAAGAAAGCAACTCATCATAATGTTATAATTATTACAGCAATACAGCAATCTGGACCCAACATGTCAACATTCAACAATGAGTTGTGCAAAGTCTCGGCAGATATTCCATTGAGCAAACTAAAAAAATAATATCTAGCAGGATTTTTGGAGAAGTACACAGCACATAAAATTCCTGTTGAATCAACTTTAAGAAAAAACTACGTGCCCCATTTATTTCAATCTACATTGAAAACGTTGCAAGACAAGGCCAAAGGAAGGAAAATTTGGATTTACCTTGATGAAACCACTGATTTGATTTGAGCAAAGCTGTGTAGCCAATTTTGTATTTGGAATTCTTGGAGATGAGGCCAAAAGTTCCAAATCATATTTAGTTAATTTAAAAGTTTAGGATAAGGTAAACCACAGTACGATCGCAGGATTTTTTAACGATTCAATGAATATATTGTATCCTAGTGGTATCATATACGAAAACGTTCTCATAACTTATACAGATGCTGCCCCATATATGTGCAAAGCAATGAGAGGGCTGAAAGTATTGTACCCAAAAATGATTCATGTAACATGTGTTGCATATGGACTACATCGTCTCTCAGAATATATAAGATCTACATACATTCCTTAATTCACTTAATTCACTAATATCGGCGATTAAAAAAATATTTTTGAAAGCTCCTAGCCGAGTGCAATGTTTTCGAGAAAATGTTCTCGATGTTGCACTACCTCCAGCACCAATTGTGACAAGATGTGGCACGTGGATTAATGCTGCAATATATTAAGCTGACAATTTTGAGAAAATAAGAAAAATTGTCGAAAAGTTAGATCCGGAAGAAAGTCAAAGTATTCGAGACGTGCAGCAACTATTCTCCTGCGACAAAAGCATTTGTGAGGATCTTATATACGTTTGCTCTAACTTTTCACATGTTGCACAAGCCATCACCAAATTAGAAAAGAAAACAATGGAATTAATTGAAAGTGTAAATATTATTGAGAGTATTGAAGTAAGTTTGGAAAAACTCACAAACAAAGAGTTTTACGACAAAACAAATAAAGTGCTTTTAAAAAATAATGGATACCAAGAATTAAAAATATTAAGCGGCGTATTAAATAATTCTCAAAAATTAATTGAAGTATCAAATGTTAGCATTAGCGACGTTTGTTCCTTAAAATATGTCCCTATCGTTTTGTGTGATGTGGAGAGAACATTTTCAAGTTATAAAAAAATGCTTGCCGACAACAGAAGAAAATTTTTATTTAATAATTTGTCAAATTATGTTGCATTTGTCAAATGCAATTCAAATACACAATTGCAATTTGAAAATGCAAATTTATAATTACACAAAAAACTGTATTAGAAATACTGTAATTGTAAAACCATTTTTGGTATTAGAATAATTAGTTTAATTTAATATATATCTATAGATATATATATATATATATATATATATGGGTGAGTTTTTTCGGATGTTTAGTATGGGCAGTGATTATAGTAGATATAGTAGATTATAGTAGATTATACTATAATCACTGGTATGGGGATCTCTGAAACTAGCGGATATAGAGGGACGATTAAATGGGGAAAGAATTGCAGTTTTACGAGTTCAATTTCATGAGCTTTTTGTTTTTTGGAAAAATTGCATGGCTAGATAATATAGAGATAATAGATAGATAGATAATAACATAACTAGATATGTCGAAAAAATATATTTTTTGTTATTTTGTTCGGAGCATATTGCTCTGTTATTATTGACTTTAGAAAAAATGTGTAATGGAAAAAGTTATAGAAAATGCTGAAACAACACCATCCTTCACACTAAGGACAACATATGTGGAAACAAAGATTACTATAATTGTTAATTACTTATATTTTTCTTATATAATTATTTTGAATTTTTTTTGTATGAAATAAACAAACATAACTTGATTAACTATTGTCAAATAAAACAGAAACAATTAAAATATATCAGCTTCTTTTGACACACGCGAGAAGGCTATATTTTGAATGACAAAATCGCAGGGAAACAATTGCAAGCATGTGCGAGCGTGATTTTTTTTCTGTTTTTAGAATTAATTTTGCGCGACCCTGCAGCAGTTTTCTACGAGCCACACTTTGGGAAACCCTGCAATAAACGAATCGTGATAACATCGGAACGAGCGGAACAGAGTGGAATGTGGGACAATGTGGGAATGTGGAATGAAGCAAGCAAGCAGCAAGCAGCAAGCAGTAGCAGCAGCAGTCAGTAGGGTAGGTCAACAGAAGGCCACGTGGTGTCACCGTCATCAATGCACGCGACCAATCGTCCAGGACGAAAACAATCAGCTGAGTCGAAAAAACAAACATGGCGTTCTGGTGCGTGAGATGATGATGGCAATAGAAAGGTCCATCGCCGAATGAACGTCGGTCAGCAGAGTGGTGCAGTGTGAACGTGCAACAACAGTGTGCCCCCGGGAAAACGAGGGAAAGACACCACAGGGGAGCTATGAAAAGACGCGTCCCAAAGGGTGCCGGCACTAAGAATAGGAAAGCAGCGAAGGCGGTTGGCGCTTATAAAACTGCCGATGGTAAGAATGGTTTCTCTTATTGTTCGCCTTGCCCTTGGGTCGGTCAATTGGGGCAGCAAATGTTTACATTTGCGCCACCAAACACACGCGGATTGTGGGACCCCACAGTTTGCACGAATAGCGCTGGCCTTGGCTCCGCGATGTTGTTTGCACGTCTACTTTTCGAGCGTGACCACGTGACCAAAATTTGCGCCTAAAACGAAACCCACTTTCTGTTGATGTGATATGTGTGTACATATACACTTGCCGCGAGATATATCGTAATAATTGTTATTCTAAATATACACACTCGTTTCTCAGAGTACAATCTGCGAATCTACGAATCATCGTAGCGTACAACGTTAAATTCAGCAACATGCTATACTACGCATTCACCAATCATCTACATTAGGGGGTCCCCAAACTTTTTTGCACAAGTTCCCCATACGAATATTGTAAGATGTAAATTATGGGCGGTCTTGACCTACTCTAACCTGTGCATCTACATGATATTAATTTACACCTGTTTTTGTTTTCTATACAGGGTGAGTCAATAAGACGGGCAGGCTCAAGTACACCTACACCGTTAATGATATTGAAATGAACCAAAATACACTGCAAACGGGATGCCAAAATGCAGTTTGTAAAATTATTTTGTCATATACAGGGTGTTCCATTTCTGCAGGGCAGCCTTGGACCTAGTTTTTTTTAAATGGCACTTGATATCCCATAAACTAAGTGCCCTGCGATTTTTTTAATAAGTGCCTGCAAACACATTAATTTTTGGAAAAACGTGAACAACTTCTGAACGGTTAAAGCGAATTGCAAAAACTAAACGGATTTATAAAGCCCAAAAAAGGCAAATTCAAATATGTAAATTTATACAGGGGGTGCCATTTAAAAAATCTATTTCGAAGGTTGCCCTGCAAAAATGGAACACCCTGTATATGACAAAATAATTGTACAAACTGCACTTTGGCATCCCGTTTGCAGTGTATTTTGGTTCATTTCGATATCATTAACGGTGTAGGTGTAATCGAACCTGCCCGTCCTATTGACTCACCCTGTATATTGTATTGTAGACACATACGATCCTTTGAAAATTTCTGAATAAACCGAAACATATGTCAGGAAACTGATAAAATATACATATGAAACAAAACAGGAGTAATTATACAAATTATTAAATATACATTTATAATAATAATAAATATAAATATTTATTTATTTATCCCGACTAGTTCGGCCTGAAAATTCAGCCATCATGATGGGTTTTTGTAAATTATATTATATTTTTGAAGATGATACTTGACTTTTTGTTTCGTGTCAATTTTTAAAAACTGACACAAAAAATCAAATATCATCTTCAAAAATACAGAGAGCGCATAAAGTATTAAGACCTGGCTTTAATTTTTCCCCTGTATACATTTTCGAAAAACGCTTCAACAGGTCAAATTGATTTTTTTTCAAACAAATATTTTGAGACCATTTTATATTTTCCATCTCTCTCCGTTTTGAAGTTATAACGTCAGAGCCATTTTTTTTTTAATGACAACATATATTCTTTTATTGATTTTGATAGTACTTTTTATTATGTTTTCAACAACATGACATTTTCAATATGTAACATTTGATAAAAATTGAGAAAAAGTGCTTTACAGTAAAACTATTAAATTATTATTTCAATGTGCAGACTACATCTAGTTACCATTCAAAACAACGTCACTTAAAACAAAATTAGGAGAACAGGCTTGGATTATAAATATTGGAATAAAACAAAATTGATCAACCTGAAAAACATTCTTATTACAATATCATCAATTACAAAAATAAGAACAGAAAAACTAAAAGAAATTTTTATCGAGAAAAAAATACTAATGACCTGTTTTAAGATAAGTTTTAAAATAATATGATGTCACAAAAATGATAAAAATAACGAAAAAATATTGGGTAGGGAAAAAAATCAAATTAGATCAAATTGTTGACCATTTTGTTCTCGACTGTGTAGCAATCGATGTCGAAGGCCGCACATATATTGACACTTTTTGGAGATTGTTTTTATGTTTTCATTTATTTCGACCACTTAAATCAGGAGCCAAGGTACAAAAGAGGTACCCTTTTATTGTCTATGTTCAAGAATCTCCAGTAAACATTTTGCGGGGTTATATATAATATATAATATACTATTATAATCGTATCCCCTATCGTAACCCCTCCTGTAATATACAATTATATACAGGGTGTCTTTAAATTACGTGGACATGGCTTAACCACAGATTACTGGGATCAAAAGAAGACGATTTAACAAAACTTATCTATATACAAATGCGTTGGGTTTAGCCAGTATTCAGCTTCAAAGTAAATTTAAAAAAAAAAAAATGCTTATAAAAAGAGAATGTTTACATTTATTTGTAAATCTCGTTGCTTTTACCAAAAATGACCTACTTTTGTCCAGATTGACTCCACCATAATTCTAATAAGAAAATAGCTTAGTCTCGAGTATGCAGCCAAGTACTCCTTCAATGCAACGGATCTCGAAAAATAGAAACGTAGTTCTCCCGTCGTTGTACCGAGCGATCAACAAACGTAAACTAAGCCTAAACATTAAGTAACTGTTTAAATAATGTTCAACTTACGATTTGTTGAACGAGGCATAGCCGAGTTCATCAAAACTCACGCTCATACAAAAAATATCTACTTTACGAAAATGTTTCATACAAAGTTTTTTTCTACAACACCTATTATAATTAAATAACACACATTAACTGTTGCTATTAGGACAGCTATTATGAAAAACCGCTAATATATGATGCAAAATACTATCTTTGTTTTTAAATTGGTGAGTGAATGAACTGTGTGAAAAACTTATTTTACGCACAGTTGATGCTGTTAAGCACAGGTGATTGTTTTACGCGCTTATGCTAAAAAGCTTTACGCACTGTGAACAGTGCGTAAAAACTTTGTTTACCCACTGTCGTAAAACAAATATAATTATGAAAAATAATGTTGTAATGTGGCTTGTTTCTTGTAAATCCAAAAGTAGGCACATCCTTCAAACTTACTTAGTTTTGGAAGTATGTCTGCTAGGGTTCAAGACACGTGTTAAAATCTGGGGCAGCAATTCATAATAGACCTGTATTTTGGGGGAATGCATATCCAAGTCCTTCTTGAAGATTTATTGGCAGGTTCCATAATACTAACACAGTCATTCCAAGTCCTTCTTCAAGATTTATTGGCAGGTTCCATAATACTAATACAGTCATAGCCACCCATTATCTAAATAATTGTTGATTGCACTGTAGTTTTTCTCGCTTACCGATCTAATATTGTAATATAGTACTAAACTTCTTCAGCTGGCTCGAAGCACAGTTTTAAATAATGATTTATTAATAACTGTTTTAGCAAAGTGAGTTTGTAACAATTGAGACGTAATCAAAATAAATCAGTAGTGTTATGGCAAAACATGTTATCTGCCATTTTTGTTATTTTACAGGATATGCAAACCAGTTAGGTTTGCATATATCATTACCATAGTTATTTATAATACAAAGGTTCAATAAAGATACTTCGTTCATTCATACTTAAAGTATACTTTATTTGTGGCCGCCAAAAAGTGCATTTTGAAAAAAAGGTAGATAGCACGTTTGAAGTTTCAGGTTTAGGGTAAACTATTGCAGTTTTTTTTTTTTTAATTTTTGATGTAGAAATTAGGCTTTTGATTCCTTTAATTTTAACATTAAAAATCTCTGCACTACCGAAATCTGACCGTTCTGTGCAATCTGTTATACATTTTGGTGTTTGTTACGTGTTATTAACGTTATTACGTCGAACCGCAAGTGGCCTTGATGATCGATAGACGATTCATGTTTGTATTCGCTTTTTTTTTCAACCTACACCAACTGGAAAACTGTTGTACACGCAATAACTCAATTTTCCCTATTATATTATCGGGTGGGTAATAATATTAAAATTGTCGTTGTATATACTTAAGCATAACGAACGAATCGATAATCGTCTTGAAAAGAAGCAGTATTATTTGAAGCAATCGTTTGATTATGTATGCTGTTAGGATTTGTCATGTTGTCTATTACTACAATGAGATTGCGAAAATGAGTTATTTTTTCGCTTTGTGGTAGGTAAATGAAAAATAACGTCTCATTTTTCGTTGGTTTTCATCTTTCAACAGACAATATATTTTCCGTTGCGCTTGAACCGCCTGTCACGAATCCACTTCGTGATCGTGGCCTTTTTATACGATGTTATTCCTACAGGCGTGCTAAGTTCAAAATTAGTAGCAAGGTGAACATGTTGTATTGTAATTAGTCTTCAAAAATACTCGTACAAATACCTATATCTCGTATTTTTTCATACATTTCCAATTTATTGTTCAAATGTATGCGAACAGAATGTTGAAAGTCCTAATGAAAATGCCCAAAACCTTTTAAATTTATAGAATTTCTGAAAATTTTCCTTTCCAATTCAAGCAAAGCACAATTTTTCTGTTTCTTTCTTTCTGTTTCTGCGGCTTTTCCATTAAGCAAAATTGAGAGAAAATTGTGCTTTACAATCAAATTAGCTTCTAAATTGTTTCCACAAATATACTAATACACGAAATTATTTGCAAAAATACCAAAAATAATCTTCTTTTCAAATGTAAAGTGCAATTTCCATTGTATTTTTCTTAATTGTTCATTGAGGTTAAGAAAGTAATAATTTTAAATTTTAAATTCTTATAACTAATAAGGGAGGTATGCGATACTCACACAGTTTTGTGATGTTTCTAAGTTTAATCATTGTAAGTTTTCATCGAAGCTTAGTTAAAAATGGTAATTTTAAAATTCATGTACAGTTGCGCCTTAGGTTTTTCTGCCTGTAGGTTGAAAGGTTGATAGACGCGAAAAAATTGATACAAGTTGATACAAACGAAGTGATACACGTAAGAGTACGTTGAACTTTTCATCACGAAAAATAACGGGGTTATCACATGAAGTGCACATGCACATTTACTCGCTTATATATTTATAAATCTCAGAACGTATACGATGCGATGGACGGAATAAAATGGGCCCATCTCTTTCGGGACGAGAGCTTTCCAATATTGTCTGGAAGAATTAAAATTTGATCCAATTTCTGGGAAACTAATTTTACATTAAAATAGTTATTTTTCTACGACTAAAACTAAATAATTGTGCATAAACTAAGAATTTACGCACGCAAAACGCGTAAACTAACTATTAACGCACTGTAACCTAACCCTTTCATTGACATGAAAAAAGCCTTCGACACTATATCAAAACGAAAATTAATCGAAAAACTTAATGCAATAGGAATAACGGGAAAGGAGCTAAACATATTGAACACATATCAAACAGAACACAAAAAACCAAAGTAAATAATGCAGAAAGCCAACCACTTGTAGCTGAATATGGAATACCACAAGGAAGAAACCTACCACCAATCGTATATATTATATACAAAACGATCGGCTGGAAATGAACTTGAAATGAAAACCACATATACAGGGTGTTAATACTAAGTTGTAACACCCGAAAATGGCAGATAGAACTCATTGAAACAAACAACTTTTCTTAGTTAAAATTTTTGAATTGGAGCCGAAGTACATAGTTATTGGCGTTCCTTTGTTTTTCGAAAAATCGTCATTACTCCCTTATTTTAAGAAATAACGGGTTTTCCAATAAGAGGTGTTATTTTGAATAGCCCGCTATTTCGGTAGATGTCACTTTTGAAGCTGTCATTTCTTGGCATTTGACAAGTAGAAACTACGCCATTAATAAAAATGGTACGATACACGCTTCAACAACGCATTGAAATTATTAAAATTCACTATAAAAATGGTGAAAATTTGGCAGAGACGGTTCGTAAAACTCGAACATTTTTGGGTCGTCGTGAAGCACCTTGTCGGACCGCAATACAGAAATTGGTGGAAAAATTCGAGCTGTTGGGACAAGTTAGTGATGAGAAGAATAAAACCCGTGCACGTCGCTCAAGAACAGCCGAGAATATTGCTGCTGTAGCCGAAAGTGTTGAAGAAAACCCAGGTTTGTCCATTCCTCGGCGTTCTTTGGAATTAGGTATTCCACAAACGTCATTACACCGTATTTTGCATAAAGATTTGGGTCTTAAGGCTTATAAAGTCCAGTTAACACAAGAACTCAAGCCGGCCGATCATCAACAACGTCGTGACTTTGCTGATTGGGTCGTTGAAATGCATGAAAATGATCCGGAATTCCATCGAAAAATCATCTTCAGTGATGAGGCCCATTTCCACCTCGGTGGCTTCGTCAACAAGCAAAATTGTCGCATCTGGGGCTCAGAAAACCCAAGAGTTATTGTTGAAAAGCCTCTCTATCCTCAACGTGTGACTGTTTGGTGCGGTTTATGGTCCGGCGGAGTCATTGGACCTTACTTTTTCGAAAATGAGGCTGGCGCAACAGTTACGGTGAATGGATTGCGCTATCAAGAGATGATTAACGATTTTTTATGGCCGGAATTGGATGGTATTGATCTGGACAACGTTCACTTTCAACAAGACGGCGCTACGTGCCACACAAGCAACGAAACCATTGATCTTTTAAGGGAAAAGTTTCCGGACCGTGTTATCTCTCGAAGAGGTGATCACAATTGGCCACCGAGATCTTGTGATTTAACACCTTGCGACTTCTTTCTTTGGGGCCACGCGAAGGAGAAGGTCTACGCCAACAGCCCAGTATCGATTCAAGACCTCAAAGATGGAATTCGTGAGGCTATCGAGGACATACAGCAGCCACTTTGCGATTTAGTTATGGAAAATTTCATGAAAAGGATTTTGTCCTGTAAGCGTGGCCGTGGTGGTCATTTGCTTGATGTTATTTTCCACTATTAACGGCATACCTTCCTCTTTGTAATGAAATAAACATCTGATGATTTATAATAAAAAATGGCATTTTTCTTTGAATATCAAAATAACACCTCTTATTGGAAAACCCTTTATTTAAAAATTACAAAAACATTCGGCATGCGCTATCGGTTCTCTAAAACATTTGTATTTACAATTATTTTCTATTTTATGAAATAACAAAATGGCGACAGAAGAAAAATTTCGAAACAAGATATTTTGAAAATCACTCGATTGATTTTTGAAAATAAAACATTTTCTTCTATGTAGTTTTTGTTTGATTCTTTTTTGTTTATTTGGTCATTTATTATTTTCCACAATTCGTTTGGATTGTCTTTATTTATTTCAAATTTGTTTTTGTAGTATTGCGTTTTCTGTTCTTTTATTTGTGCTGTTGTTAATTTCTTTTGCTTGTTGTATTCTTGTTCTATTAATTCATTGCTTGGATTTTTGAGATGTTTTTTTTTTAAGTTTGTATTTTTTGTTTTATTATAAAGGTATTTATCCAGGGGGTTTCTGTTCTTCTTTTGATATTATTTGTTTGTTGTTTTTTTTTCTATTATTCTTTGCAACGTTTTTGATAGCTTCTCGAAGCTGTTTATAGAGTCTGTGTTCATCGATGTTATTTCTTCTGTTTAAAGATTTTTGAAATGTTTGGTAGGGTGGCGCTGGCGAGAAGAAACAATGGCATTTTTTGATGGCCAATTTTGAAACATTATTCCAATAATAGGACTAAAAGTATTTTCGTTGAAAAATAAATATTATACTATTAATGTAGTATATTGAATATTATTTGGAACAATGTCCAAATGATAATTTTGGAGGTTTGGAGTGTGTTTTCTGGAACATTTCTATAATTTTGAATCGTTTTTGAAATTTGAATCGGCCGATTTTTAAACATTATTACAATCGAATAATTTTCGTTGTCGTTATTACGGGTATTAAATGTCCACTAGTTCCAGAACAATTTATCCACAATTACGTTTCTTCGAAACGCGTATGTGTAAATTACATTTCATAATGTGTTTGTTTATTTGGCCCAACTAAAACTAGTTAAGACCCGTAATGTAATTACACGGAGACAAACATTGATAAGAGATTATGTCTCCTTGACGGCCGTCCTAGATTCCATAAAACATGCAAGCGACAGAATTACATCCAAACGTTGAAGGTTTTGGTGGAATAATTAATGGAAGTTTATGAAAAATCGCCAAAAAACCCGACGATTCTGTTTGAATGTTTGATTTGACGCGAACGCACAATCTAATTGTTTATGCAATTGCCATTTGCAATAATATTGATCCGTTGGTGCATTTATGGAGCAGACAATGCAGCCCATCCACGTTATTAGTGTAATTAAAGTAAACAGCGATTATTTGCCTAAGAAAATGTTTAATTGTGATATGCACATGGTGAGTGTGTGATACGGCAGGGTCATCGTGCTTTGGCCGGGCAACATGTCATAAAGACGTTATTTAAACACTGCAATGGAATCTATTATGTGTACGTTCTGTGTGCAATAGAATGATAAATGTTCTCCCCGTTTAAATGCGTCCTTTTATTCTCTGTTGCTCGAAAACTCTTTGGTTTTCTCTCCAAGCCTAGTGCATAAAATTGTAGTTTGAATTACATTTTATGTTTTATTGTAAGATATTTAGTAACAACAATAACAAAGTTGATGGCCACTTCCGGTAGAAGCGGAAGTGATAGAAATATGTACGTATTTTATTTTAGCAGATCACGATGAACCATGTTTGTTGAACCAACGACACCCTGTATTATTTATTTTTTATAAATGTTTTTTTATCTTTCCGATATTTTTTTATAGTTAAAATTGTGTGGTTTTGCACTTATGGTTTTTTTATATATTTTTTGATCCGGGATATTTTTGTGCAATGTCTATTTTGGAATTTAAAACCTTAGGGAAGGAGTTTATTTAAGTTTTCATGAGTTATTTTCACGTTCACAACACATCTATAACTTTACAAGATCTGGAAATTTAAGGTATATTAACCTGACGACATGAATCTGCCAGTGAAAAACAGACCTTTTCGGATTCGGAATTTTAGCTGTAGATATCTAAGTATATACTTTCTTGTATTTTCATATTTGTCTATAGTTTTTTATTTTTTTATTAATGTACTCAATGATTTTTTTTGCTCATTTCACATATTGTTTTTTTACAGATTTTTTTAAACTGGGATTTTTGTGGGTTTTTTTTTGTATTTTTTTAAATCGTTTGTAGTTCAATTTATGTGGCTTCATTACTGTTTTGCACTTTTTACATATTATTGATAATTTTCTTGAGCATAGTCTTTTTTTTTAATCAGAAAAAATTCTAAATACGCGCATTCCATTTTCCTTTTACATGTTCCAATGGAAAATTTGACGATTTACTTGTTTTGCAAAAATGTTTTAATTGGGGTTGGAGAAACGTACGTAGAATCTTGGCTTCTGAATTCGGTGGCTTTAGTGGGCAAAGAAATGGAAATGCACAGGGCGATGATAAGAAAATCTTGAAAGTGATTAAGTATAAATACATATGCGCGTCACGCGGTTGTTTATTTGGTGAAAGCTTATTTAAATGTCGTCCCAGCAATTATGTAGATAATTACCTTTAAATTTAAACTGGTTTGAAATGTTTTAACAGAGAATACATACATACATACTGCAATCGCCTGCAGTTGGAAATGTATGCATATGCGTGTGGTGTTATGTGTACAAGTAAATGTTTTCATTATGTACTTCTAATGTTACATATCGCGGCATTCGTAACTATAAACCATAGACAAACAATCACCATCAGAATATTCGACTATCAGACGCACAATTAATATGTCGCTACAATTTGTGGCGTCGTAATTGTGCGGTTGGCAATTGATTGGGCTCGTACAATTTACCAATTGCAATTGCGGGCTGTTTTTTTTTTAAAGATTTTTCAAATTAAAATTCGCTTGAACTCTTCCTAACAGAGGCCAAGTGCCGCTGGAACTAAATTAAAGGCAGATGCTTTCATTGTTCAGTTCAACAGTGCGGCCCAATCGGAAACCATTTATCGGCATTAATTTGAACTTTGCATTGAAATGCGAATATTTGTATTATTATAAAGTAGCATTCTCTCGCAAGAAATACTGTAGTATTCAATAGGAGAAGAGTGAAACGTAATCATAAAATAATGTGCGTGGACACATCTTCGTACTTCGTACTACTTGGCCGGGAGTTCAAAGATAATAGACGAGAGTTCCACCAATCGCACCCGGCAATTAATAAAGTCGCGGCGGCGGCAGACGAATAAACAGAGAAATTATCCAGATAGACGACGAATAAAGCAAACCAGACGAGAAATAACATTGGAAATTCCTCTATCTAACCGCACCGCATTGGGCCTTGTGCGCGCACGCTCAACAAGCCAACTTCCCCCCATTGCCATTACCATTCAAATTCATGATTTACATTCGCACTTTCGTTATGTTGCAAGTCGATGGTGTTTAATAAGAGTGCCCTCAGTAAATTGACTAATGTGCATTATGTGGAAGTGTCGCTGCACTCCATAAAAAACGACGTTCTCCAAATCAACTCTGTATTCTCATCTGCACTGCCCATTTCTAGTCCCAAAACAATCTTGTGATTTATTAGACTGTGATACTTAGTTTTCGTGTAAGCGCCAGGTCAATGTGATAAATAGGTAAACGAATATGCGCATTCAGTCTCCCGTATCTTGTCGAACATCAGTCGTTTCGATTCACCAAACAATTTGATTTCCATTAGGAAGTATGAAAATGACAATGTACACCGCCCCAACAATGGTCCCAAGGCCTCAATCGAAAGAACGAAGACCAGGAAGACCTTTGAGTGGCAAACGGCTGGCGTTGACCAAGAATTTGTCCGAAAAAGGAAGATCGATGATCAGGAGAAGCGTGGATCCGTGCGAAAATTCCAACGATAGCGGATTGGGGTAAGAAAGTCGGATTCATATTTGAAACCCTTTATGCAAAATTTCTATTCATCTCGCAGATTTGATCACCATATGGACTCGTTGAACAGCTCTGATAGATTACATTGGTCAGAAGAGAGGGCTCAGGTGAAACGTCCAAAATTAGATGTCAAGCTCGAAAACGATGACATCAATGATAACTATACATTTCCCGAGCATACACAGATGTACCGTGATAACACATCGTGAGTGACGACGGCTATATTTCCACCAATCATTACATTTTGTGCATTTTAAGGCTTATAAGAACAGCTCCGGCTGTGTCAATGTCCTCTTTGAATGTGTCTAGCACACCTTCGGTAACCACCAGAAGAGCAATGCCAAGATGTACACCGCTGGCCAACAGGTCGACACCGTCAACACCGTTAACGTTAATCAGCCAGCTACAACCCGCATCGAGATTCGGTTGGTAATTTAAATGTCCCGAGATGTCCAACGGCTAAGATTCTTTGTTCGTTTCAGTTGACGTTTCTCTGTCGATAATTTGCCAGCCCGAGCAGCAACACAGAGCCCGCTATCAGACGGAAGGCAGCAGGGGGGCAGTCAAAGATCGATCCGGTAATGGATTTCCGGTGGTGCAATTATCTGGGTACCACAAATCCACCACTCTGCAAGTAATTTGTGTTATACATAACATGTACACTCATGCTCACATAAATCTAGTACAAGAAATTAGGTTACAATAGCATTTTTATATACCAATGTCAATATGTTTGTACTAGATTTATGTGAGCATGACTGTACTTCAAAAAATCTTTCATCAAAGCATGCCATGAAAAAAAGTTAAATCAAGTCATAATAAACATAATAAGTCAAACAAATGCTAATTTGTTATGACAGAATTGGTATTTTAATATCACCAATTACACCTAGATGTGTGGACCCCACCTTTTGAATCACCCTGTATGTCAAATTTAATTAAAGACAGTCTAAATCTGCCAAATTAACAACTATAGTTGTCAAAATCTGTTACATTTTTAACAACTTTCTAAATACAGTTACCGACTGAGACATTCAAAATCCATAAAATACCAAGCTTCTGCTGTGAAAATCTGTCAATTTTTCAATAGATACTGCCTCAATCTGTTAATTTTTGTAAGGTTTTTGATATCCCAGTTTTAAAATGTAAACATCTATCAGATTTTTAAGTTCAACAGTTCACTTGCGTCAAATTCACAATTAAAACCATCTAAATCTGTTAATTTTTCAATGGCAACTGTCAAAATGTATCAAATTTATAGCTTCGGCTGTGAAAATCTGTCAATTGTTTAATAGATACTGCCATACTGTCTATTTTTGATGTCCCCGCGCAAGAATGTAAAAAGCTATCAGATTGCACGTTAAAAACAACAGTGACCCTACACAAAAATTAACATTTTTACGTAGCATTTGTTAAGTTTTGCTGTTTTTTTGTCATAAAAAATCTGTTACATTTTTAACAACTTTCTAAATGGGTACAGTAACCTCAGTAGAGACATTCAAAATCCATAAAATACCAAGCTTCTGCTGTAAAAATCTGTCAATGTTTCAATAGATACTGCCTCAATCTGTTAATTTTTGTCAGCTTATGATATCCCAGTTTTAAAATGTAAACATCTATCAGATTTTTAAGTGCAACAGTTCACTTACGTCCAATTAACAATTAAAACCGTCTAAATCTGTCAATTTTTCAATGACAACTGTCAAAATGTATCAAATTTGTAGCTTCGGCTGTGAAAATTGTTTAATATCATTGTCATGTCATTGTTTAATAGATACTGCCATACTGTCTATTTTTGATGTCCCCATGTAAAAAGAATCCAGAATGTAAAAAGCTATCAGATTGCATGTTAAAGACAACAGTAACACTACACAAACATTAACATTTTTACGTAGCATTTGTTAAGTTTTGCTGTTTTTTTTTTTTTTGTCATAAAATGATTACCAATAATAAAGTGCTTATTCTTATTATAAAGTGCACAATTCTTGTGCTATTAATAATATTTTTTATGATTGTTTTAATTTGTTTGTTAACTTGTTATTAAAAATAAAATTATATAAAAAAACTGTCATTTAACAACAACTTTTGTATAGTGTCACTTTGTCAAATCATTTTGTGTCTTCCTTTCATACAATCGGTTTTTCTGTTGTGTATAATATCTAGTACTTTACTTATCTTTTGTCAGTCCCCCCTTTGTGGGGGCCATGAGCATAATTACATCTTGTTGGCCATTAACAATATTTTTTTGTTCTTGATTATGTCAAATATTCGTGGTGCAATAATTGTAACTATGAATTACTTAATTACTTGATCTAATGCCTTTTTCACATTTACAAAGCACCGCTACCCTGATAAAAATGAACGGCAATGGTAAGACTCCGTTTAACTTTATAAGTATTGCCAAGATTAGAATTTCTTCATTGCCATGCGCAAATGAAAACTCGTTTGACTAGAATCTATGTAATAGCTATTTTATGGTGTGGTAATTTATAATAATAGTTGTTACCGTGTGTGGTTTATTTTTAGGTGTTTATAGGGTCGGACGTGGGTAAGGTGGCGCCGCACATGTTTTACCAGGCCTGCAGGGTGAGCGGTAAAAATTCGACCCCATGCTCGGAAAAGAAAATCGACGGCACAATTGTAATCGAGCTGCAGTTAGACCCGAGCAAAGAAATGATGGCCACGTGTGATTGCGTCGGGATATTGAAGGAGAGGAACGTCGACGTCGAACACAGATTTCCGGATCAGCTGGCGTCGCGGAGCAAAAAGAAATCTACCCGCTGCAGGATGATTTTTCGCACGACAATCGTCCACGAGGACGGCACCCAAGAGACCCTGCAAGTGTGCTCGCAACCTATAGTGTGCAGTGAGTTTAATTGTCCCGTATTTGCATACAAGCTACCGATATCCTTTTCGTTTCCAGCGCAACCACCGGGAATACCTGAAATAAGTAAAAAGTCCTTGACCTCGTGTCCTGCAAATGGTGGATTGGAGCTGTTTATTATTGGAAAGAATTTTTTGAAAGACACCGTCGTATATTTTCAGTTTAGTGAAGAACATCACGTGCCTTGGGAGAAATGTGTGGTGCCGGACAAGGAATTTCTGCAGCAGGTGATTGATCTATAGTACTCCTAATTGTTTTATGGTATGAAATGGTGTTCAAAATCTAGCTAATCATGTACATGTAATCATGTCGGATAATTTGTAAATTTCCATTAGATCGCTCATTATTACAGTGAACGGCCCAATATGCCGCATAAATAGATTGTGAATGTTTTATAGTTACAGACGGTTATTGTGTTCCAGACTCATCTGGTCTGTGTTGTGCCACCGTACGTGAATCCAGATATAGTGGAGCCAGTAACTGTTAGATTGCACGTCGTGTCTAGTGGGAAAACAAGTGAAGCACATCAGTTTGTATATACACCCATAAAAGGGGCGATGGAAAGTGGTAAGCTCGCGATAAATATATTTCAACACCCGTAAAAGATTGGCTTAATTTTCTCGCCTTGAACTATCAGCGTCTCGTCATGTTATTGAGCGTGGTTTCAAGGCGGGAATAATTTACGATTCCCGCTTTTGCATGTTGATGCATGAAACTAATGCAGCAAAATGGTCCACATCCGTAATGTATTAATGTAAACGAGTTGTGCATTAGTTAATACTTACTTTTCGTAATACATTACTGGAAATGCCATTTTAATCCAAAAACAAAGCTGCTCTTAAAATTTGTCGGCTACTTCCGTCATCAAATTGTATAAAAATAATTACCAGACATTAAGATTAAGACAGTCCAGAGAGCAGTTTTGCTTTTTATTTGCAAGATTTTTGATTGGAATTTTAAAGGAGGCAAATATGTATAGGCAATATTAGCATCTCTCGGTGGTTGAAAAATGAATACTCAAGTGTCATGAGTGGTGTTTGTGTGTGCGTGTGTGTGTGTGTGTGTGTGCGTAATGTAGACTGTTGATGGTGTACGCGAGTGCCTCTGTATGTATGTGTGGATGTCTAGATTTGAGTTTATGAATGTTGCAGTATATTTGCTTCCAATTAAAAGCATTAGAGTTTCCATTTACCATTCTGGCCGATTTAACTTTCCATCATTTGTCGGCACAAGTGAATGGAGATTCTTGTTGCCAGCACTTTTAGAGGCATGTGTATTTTATGGAATATTTACAAACATCTATATCTACCTATATATTTAATATTTATATGCACATTTTAAATAAACATGCAAGTTTTATTCTGTATTTTCTTGTGTTTCTCTATAGGTTTCATCGATAATAGCGTCAATAATTTGAAGTGTAGATGCAATTATTTATTTATCAAAAAATTAAATAGAATGTATTTTGCTTCAAGTGACAGGACATGATTGTATTAATGTATTGTAAATAATTTAATCAGTTTTAAATTCTGCATAGTTCTTTTTTTCATTGTAACGTTTGATTAATATTAGGATTTTTATACTGAAGTTTGATAATGAGCTTCAACATTTTGTACTTGTAAAATTTCTTGAAAGTATTGATGAGCACATGCACATACACACACACAAATGTTATGTAAGAACAAGTGTCTGTGCCACTACATAATTTTTGTTTCCGAGTTGCCATGTTTGCAAAGTATGGACCCATTATATTTGACAATACATACGACACCATTAAAAACAAGTTGACGTAACGCATTGAATTTTTAGTACATGAATTGACGATGTTTTTGTAATAAACATATAAACTTCTACAAAAAAACTTCATAAATCAGTTGAGCAATGCTTACAAAATGTCCTTACTCTTATCCAAAAATTATTAAAAATAAGCTGCTCTAATTTAACAATTATATTTAGTAGTGTGTGTATAATAATGATGTATGGGATTCATAAAGAAATTGTTTCTATCATAACATTTAGTGTTGTATGTGCGTGTGATTGCTTGCATACACTTTTGATTGCAACATGTAGATGTAAACTATCGAAGCAGATAATGTAGTCGAGAAATTTTACAAATTTTGTCGTCATTTGTTTAATGAAACACTTGACAAACATGTATGAGATACAAAGTAAATAAAGTTTGTCAATGCTTTTCCACTTTGTCTCATACAGCATACATGCTCTGTATACGCAGAGGAGCCACCTGCCATCGTCTTCTGTCAGCCTGCGGAGCCTAACCTCCGTCAACTGCCGCGTCATTCAGGTCTAGCATCACGGGTACTTAATATAATGAAACATTTCAACACATACACTACACAATCATATACATCATGAAGGCGTTTCCATGGGAAGATTCTAGAAGTTTCTGTTCAATGTTTTTTTTTTTAATCTGATGGAATCGTCTTTGCACACATAAAGATGCGGCACGAGATGTTGCAATTTTAGCTCTTTTCTATGATAAGTACGACATTGCAAAATTTAGGAAACCGTTCAGTGATGCATCAATGTCCGTGTCGCCCAAGTTATGCAATGTCCCGAGGCGCCCTTCTGAATGTATATATCGACTTCAGAAGAGCAATTTTATTTAAGATTGTATTAAATATAAGTAAACATGCCCATACACACAACACATACAGTAGACACATACATTTTTATTTGCCTCACAGTATTTTTTTTATATATATATATAAACTTTGTTATTGTATACTTTTTTATAAAGAGCTGCCACAAGATCGACCATAAAATTACAGGCTACCCCAGGAATATGTGAAAATCTCATTTATATATATTTTAGGTGACCAGTTCCAGCTGACCAGATCCATGAAAAATTTAGGACCAGCAATGTTGTCATGTGGATCGGATCAGTTTCGATGTTTGTACGTTTGCGTAAGTGTGCGAGTATGTGCGTTTGTGCGTTTGCGTTCGTGTCGACACACCCGACTCCTTTACCGTTTCCACAAAATCATCTAATGCAAGATTAGGACTCGTCATGTTTAATGAAAGTGTAGAAAAACTGATTGACTTAATTTTATTTAGAGAAATTTATCCGTACCTTCAAACAAACGTACTTGGCACATGTGCTTTATATTTACGTGTGACTCTTGAGCACACAGTATCCAGTGGATTGAATGACAATGGTCTTGTGTATGCGTGCGTGTGTGTGGATTCAAAAATGGTGCGAGAGTGGCATGAAATGTGCAAGGTTTTGTGTGCTGTATGTCAACATTGCTGGTCGACGCTTTCTCATACCTGCCCATCAAAGCAAAGAAATGATGTGAATCATTTCTATAGGGGCTTTGGCTTGAGAAACGAATGTGTCCCCCCCCCATATACATTTTCTTACAGTGGCTTTGTTGGCAGCTAAATAATATATTTCATCCAATCTGTCTGTTTTATCTGTCTGACATGTATTTTATGTAATTTTCAGTTCGTGTCGAGCAACAGCCGACACAATCGACACCGTTCTTGGCAAAATTACTATGGACCACCATGACGAAACAAGAACAAGACATTGGCATGATGCCGCCGCCAGACACCACTTTGGTGCCGTTGTCCCAACGAAGGCCGTCCATAACTCTGATATCATCCGGAGACGTACAATCGCCGCCTTTGCATAGCCTTAAGCAGGAGCTCATAGATGAAAACAGCCAAAATTCCGTAATTGACTCCTCAGACTTGTTGCAGCCCCGGTACAGGCACATCTCCGAAAGCTCTTTGGACGTGCAGCAGGGTGACTCCAACATGTCCATGATCAACGACAATTCAATGGATCTCATCAGTCACGGACACATGATGCACCCGGGCATCGCGGAAAACGAGAATCTGTCTATGGTCAATGGCCACCTCATGGAGCCGGCGGCCGGCGACGGTGGAAACAGCGAGTTTGTCAAGACAATCATCTCGCACAGCGATTTGACGTCCATCAATGACTTGAGGGTGATTGACTTGACGATGAAGTTGCCGATGGCTTCCGTCGCCGATCTCGTCGGCACCAAAGCACCGTCTATGGCTACCTTGCACAGTTTTGGCGTCACGGAGAGCAGCAACTTGGCCCTGCCTTCGCAAAGCGCCCAGAGCATAGAGAATTATCTGACAAACATTGAGGCGAAAACGGTGGGCGCTCATCCATCGATGTTTGTGACCAGCAACGGTCTGATGGCAACGGCGAGGGGCGAGTCTGCGGCCATCAACGAGGACGCCGGCCCGATGCCCAATCCGATTACGTCGGAGAAACTGGATGCCCTGGTCAACTGTGCCGTGGACACACACATCTCGTCGCACAAAGATCCGGCAGTGCGAGAGGTAATGTTGACGGCACCGCTGGGCACCATAATCCCATTGACGGCGCCGCAAGTGAACCCAACGGTCGTCCTCACAAGATCTCCCGACATCATTTTAAACTCTCAGATGTCAACCAGCATCGCCCTGTCTGTCACAGAACCAGAGAAGGCAATACTGCTGAATGCCGCCGCCGACCTGTTGGAAACCCAAAAGAAGATCAACGATCTACAATCAATAGAGGGCAATTCCGGTATAATAAACGACCTGCTGACAACCCCAAACAATTCCGTGCCAAATACGGGGGCCAATTTTTATGCCGCATCCAAGCAATTGACGGAAGACTGTAAAGGAGACTTGCAGGCTCAGTCAGACAAAAAGGCCGAGGAGAGGATGGTCCCGTCATCGTTTGCCACCATGTCTGAAAACGATCTAATCAACATTATCAATCCGAGTTGCTTCGATCAAGGTAACAACTTTCATTAAGGCATCAATATATTCAAAGAATCTATATGTGTGCAGCTGAAAATGTGGTAAACATTTAGGTACAAATAATTCTATGTATTCACTGGTTTGAGAAAGTGTGTGCTCCGACCGGGACACCCTCAATAAGTATATCTTTTTCAGTATAAATATCATGGTGGAGGCCCTTATAGTCATGATCCGCAGCATCACAGTGTTTATCGAAAGCTCATTCATTTCAAATCATCGCCCGTGGTCGTCACAGTACCCCAAGGGATCTTTCTAAAACACTTTGTTTACATACAGACAGTGTATAAATGTATTATTGTTACATGTTGAAATGTATATTTATATTATTTTTGTATTAGTCTTAAGAGTTAGTGAAATACTATATATGGAGCAAGTGGCAATGCAAACTAGTAATTAATTGTTGTCGGTTTCATAGATATCGTTATAATTTAGCCATGTACAGAAATTTTATTTATTGTTTGAAACAACAAAATGATTATGAGACGCATAGTTTTAATTTCCCGGCACATGCACAATGTAATTTTGACTATAATTTAACATCGTCATTTAAAAATATTCGTGCATGTCGGCAACCTGAGGGTTTGCATCTTGTCCCGAACCTCCGAAACGGACTTGGTCCTCTTGTGCACGCCTCCCTTCCACAACCACGTCCGGCAGTCTTTCTTCCATCTCGGAGCAATGTCGCTCACCGAGTACCTTTTCCCTCTGTAATTTAACAGCTCGTGTTTAACGATAAACACCTGGTCAGAAGAGGCCTCCTTTGTTATACACTCGATTGCTTTAGGAGAATTTGGAGCCTCCGTTTCCGTCGGCATTTTCATGTAACAATTCGGATCGTGCTGAAACATACTACTGTCGCCAATCGTTCTGCACCACGTGTGCGCCGAAATTTTACCTGTCCATGCCCCGCTTTCAGCTCCTGAAGCGCCCCGGTGAACGATTTCGCCTCTCGAATTCCCACGATGGAACTCTGCACATTAAACCCGAAATTGGACACCGACCTCCTCAGGTGCGCTTTCATTGGTATAAAATTTTCATCCATTCCGTTCCACCATGTGTAAAATGCGATTTATCTTGTGAGAAACGTATTCAAATGACTGCCATTTAACAATATTGCTTTCATGACTATCGACATGTGTCAATTCATCCAATGACCTGTTGTCATCATTGAAGAGTGGTAATAAGCATTATATGGTCTTGAAATAGGCAGCAATAATGATTGAAATATGGAGAAATAGGCACTAATTAAATTTGATAGGCATTTAAATTAAAAAAAAAATGTTAGGATTATAGAAATATAAGGGCCATTGGTGCGGAGCACCCATGAGCTATTGCCAAACAATCCATAAAACCTCCGATTACATATTTTACTTGGGCCCAGTTTTACAATTGTCGATTATCTGTGTTGGTGGTACATTTGCCTAGGATACCATCTTTGGCACATTATTGGCACAATGGTATCCTTGGCAAATGTACCACGAACAAAGATAATCCACGATTGTAAAACTGGGCCTTATGTATGTTCAGATTCCTGAAATCAAGTATACAGCAGAATACATGGCCGGTACAAGGGTAAGGCAAATGAGGGACTTGCCTCGCATGAACATTGGGGAAAAGGCGCAAAATTGCTGGAAAATAAAAATTGATGAATTGCAAAACAAGTAAAAAATTAAAGGCCCAAATGAGTCTTAAGCCATAATTTATAATTATGCAATTTAAATTGTATTTTCATTTGAATAAATTTATGGGTGGTATTGCTATTATAATAATTATTGGATAGAACGATTTACACAAAACGATTTTCGAAACGATTTTCACAAAAGTCGCTGTATACCATTGTTCCTATGTGCAGAAATTGAGAAGTTGGCAATATAAAGTCTGAAACATTTACCACTAACATGTAAAAACAGTATAATTAAAAAAAGAGTATATTGATGTAACATACAATGGATTATTTGTTTATATACTTATTTAGTTCGAGACAATATATTTACAGATTTCTTTGGTTTAAATAATAATTTACAATAATATAAACACACAAAACTTACACATTAAATATGGAATTAATTACATTGCACACGAATATTAGTGAAAGGTGCCAGATGACACACATTAAAAATAAAATAATCTTTGGACCATTAGACGATTTCAGCAGAATAAAGTACAAAGCAGTACATACAAGAGTATATTAGCAACCGGCAAATTATACGTCCAGTGTTGATCTGAGAGCTTTTTTGGGAATGGAGGATGCTGCCAATCATTTCTTTGGTTTTCTTCAATATAGTCTGCTTTTATCACATCCAAAAACAACTAGAATCACTCCTGCAATTAAAATGTTATTAACGGATTTTTCACCTGTCTAATCACTTACATAGAACATCCTAAGTATACTCTATATGTAGAAATAATTTTCATAGTCTGCATAAGTAGGGGTGGCGGAGAGTTTATTTGAAATTTGTGCAGTCTTGGCAAAGTGCTTGTTCTCGGGACTGCACAAGTGATTGTTGTTGATGTTGTTGGTTTTCTCCTCTTTCTTCTTGTTAGCAAGCGACAATTGCGATTTGGATAACTGAGGGAACTGAACTGGATGCTGTGAGGCTCTTTGCTGGGAGATGGGCGGCAATCCCGGTGACCAGTAAAATTTTCTTCTGGAGAGTGGCAGATAATCCGGATTTCTCCTTATCAAAAAATGGGACCTCGTACTTGGTAACCACGTGGCCTGAACCTGCAACGGTCTGTCATCCGGATGAAGTTTCCTCTGTTGCTCCTTGTCCGTGCACACCTCGTACAAGGAAAACTGCTCCACCCGTTCCTTGCTGTTGGAACAGTGCAGCAGCAAGTGTATCAGTTCGTCTACGGTGGTCCTTGCGCTGATCAGCAGGCTTTTGTACTGAGAGTTGCTGTTCAGGGCTGAGTCGTAGACCTTCACGAGGCCGCCCCTTCTCGTTTGTAGAGAGAATCTGGAAAGAAAACGGCAAGTTTTCATATAAAATTCTATGATTTGTGAAATTTAATTACTGATAAAATAAGGTGAACTAACTTGGAATCGCCTTTCGGGTGACAACTCTGTAATACTGCAGGTCTCGCTTCTTCATCTAGAGGCAGATGAGTGCGAACACCTGCTTTTCGGACGGTAACTTCCATGCTGAGGTAGAACAACTTGGGATCGCGGTGCTTCATCTTGTACTTGCCGAGCAACGTCGCCACCACCTCCTTGCAGGTCGATTGAAATGTGATGCTCAATGTCTTGTATTCTATGTCGGGTCGGAGACATTTTGCGTACACTTTTATGGTCGTCTGCAAGCAAACATCATGTAATTAGAGAACTTGTACGATAGTTTAGTTTTTTTAGTTTATTTTGTTTTATTTGTTCTTGGAATCGTTTGTATAAGAGTTTGTATAAGAGGGGAATTAGTAATTTAGTGTTATTCTTAAAACAACCGAAATTAGTCAGGCGAAATGAAATAAATAAATAATAAAATAATATAAAAATAATAATTTACTAGTAAGTACCAAATAATTAAATATAACAACCTTAAATACATAACTGGTAATTTATGGATAAAACCTTAAACTTGAATAAATAAATATTAGAAGAAAACAGAAAGCAAATAACAAATAATAAACATAATTAATATTTACAACACCAAAATGAGTGCGTAAAAAACGAGAACGAATTTTCGAGATTTGATATTTAATGCTTCTCAACGTGACTTAGTTTTTGCTGTAAATGGCCAAGCAAGGTGGGCCATTATTTTGTGAATATTTTCTTAAATAAAACACTTGGATGAAAAATATTTTATCAAAACTTATTATGCAAAAGTCACTTTATTTCGATAAATTTGCCAAAGATGTGACACAAATCACCGTTATCATTATTACCCACCAGCATTTTAGAAATATCGTTTGCAACAATTTGATCGAATTCGTTCCCTTGAACGCGCACTATAAACGATCAGTTTGTTAATGAACCAATTCAATTGTTGTCTTCTAGAGCGGATAATAGCCTGTGCTATGTCGTCCGACTTACAGTTCCTTTAATTTAGTTAGCCTCATTATCAAATCGTCTCAATCTTCGAAAGTGGTAACCATCGGCGAAGATAACCACATCAATTTCAAGATATATGTATAATGTATACGTCATCGTGCGTATTTTAGGCAATTCAATTCATTAATTTGGCTCTTTCATCCAGCTTTTAGCATGCGTAATGAGTTAATCAAAATTAAACATGTTAAGAAAATGTTAATCGAGATTTCATTAACTGAGGATTTGGAGGCTCATTAACTGGGGCTGTGGAGGCACGTGCCTAGGCAAATTAGACCCCGTTGATTGTTGTACATTTATTTACACATATCGTGTTCCTTCAGGGGAAATTTCTTATAAATAACATCCATGTAGTGTTGTGTCTTTGTTAAATTGTTACATTTTGTTACGTTCCATATTTGCATGAAAAACTGAAGACATCCGGTGTGCGTAAGCTACATAAGGTACGACACCCACAGCTGCTTATTATTAGGCATATGTTCCGAAACATTAACCAGGTACGTTTAGCTGGCCACCAAAAATAATCACGAACAAAGCATAATTAGTCGTCACAGTAATCTGGTAATTTATGGCCATCTTAAGTCGGTCCGCCAAAGACCGCTTTGGAGCGTTCATTCTTATCAATTTCAACACTCCCTTTGTATTCATCAGCAGTGCTCAAATTATGTTATCACCAGTTCTCGTAAATGTGGATTTAATGAGGAAGCGCGCGTATCTCGACAAAACGTTAAATGCTGCTCTTCTTACGTGTTAATATTATTAAGTCTAAAGCACGGCCATAACATTTCGCTACATACAACAATATTATTTATTGCTATTTACGTTTTATTTTATAGATTTATATAGAATGTAACTGGAGTATTAATTCTGAACGAGAATTCTCAAACGGTGCAAAATTTAAAACATTAATTGTGTTAGAAACAACTTTGAATTGTGGCAGTGTTTAATATATTATTCTGATTACACATTCTTCAGTAAAATACTTTTGCAGGAGGTCATTATGTACCGGAAAAGCGATCGTTTGCCCACGTGCCAGCATCCTGCCACAAACGGTGCAAATTACAACCTTGGATCGGAATTTAATCTAAAAAACATAAATATCAATGCCTCGTTTCAAATTGTGAAATAATTGTGCGTACCGGCATAGGAAAATTATCAACGAAAGATACTCGTGGGCATGGGAATATGTATTTGCGAAAGAATTTAGTGCAGTACATTGTCGAATTCATACCCACGCTTTCTCATTGCGGAATCTAGCAGAGGCTAGGATTAGTTAACTACATAGAAACTCACAAGAGTGAGTACATACAACTTGTGGGAGGCTTTTTCCCCCTCAAAGGTGGATGTTTTTCACTCGAATAAATCAGCCGAATTTTGTTATGGTGAAAAACTCCACTTAACTCTCTTGTTATATAAATAACTATTAGCGATATTTCAGTTTATAGAAGCTCTAGAAGACAACAATTGAATTGGTTCATTAACGAACAGATCGTTTATAGTGCGCGTTCAAGGGAACCAATTCGATAAAATTATTGCAAACGCTATTTCGAAAATGCTGGTGGGTAATAATAATAACGATGCTTTGTGTCATATCTTTGGCAAATTTATCGAAATAAAGTTAATTTTGCATCATAATAACTTTTAATAAAATATTTTTCACGCAACTTTTTTATTTGAGAAAATATTCACAAAATAATGGCCCACTTTGGTTGGCCATTTACACCAAAAACTAAGTCAACAACAACTCATGTTGTTGTTGTTGTTGTAAATATTAATTACGTTATTTATTATTTTAAGTACTTTCTGCTACCTTCTAGTATTTATTTATTCAAGTTTAACGTTTTATCCGTAAATTACCAGTTATGTATTTAAGGTTGTTATATTATTATTTGGTACTTACTAGTAAATTATTATTTTTATATTATTTTATTATTTATTTATTTGATTTCGCCTGACTAATTTCGGTTGTTTTAAGAATAAATTACTAATTCCCCTCTTATATTAACAAACGATTCCAAGAACAAATAAACTAAACTAAAAAACTACTTACTAAATCAAACAGAAACTATCGACATCTTCAATTTAATTAAATTAACAATAGAACATTTTTTTTGTTTTTTCAATAACAAATATTATAAAATGAACGATGGGCTCCCACTTTGTGGTATACTAGCAAACATCTTTCTTGAGAATTTAGAAAAGCTAATTATTAATAACACAAACCCTTTCAGTAACTCTTTAGAAACATAACTCTTTGGAAACGCTATGTGGAAGATATATTAATAATATGGACAAATAATAACAATCACACAATCAAAGATTTACATAATTACATAAACACATTACACAAAACATCAATTTTACTTTAGAAATAGAACTCAAAGTAACTGTATTAATTTCTTACATTTAACTTTATATAAAACAAGTAACAAAATCGAATTCAATATTTAGAGAAAACGTACACAAACAGACATCATTATCTCAGCAAACTATTTTTACCAGAATACATACAAATACGCTGTCATACTCACATACATACACAGAATATTAACAACACCTCTTAATGAACATAATAAATTAGATGAAATAAATTTAATAAAACAAATTACCTTAAATCATCGTTTCAATATAAACACAATAAACAAAATTATTTAAAAAAATTAAACAATATATATAACAAAATAATAAAAAAATCAACATACCTACAATTATTTCAAAAAACCAAACAATATAAATAATAATACAATAATATCAAAAACACAAATAGAAACCGATAGAAATACGACATATGATAATAATTTTAATAATTTTTTAATAATAATAATTTTATGTGTGCTAGAGTTTGCACTTACACAGGTCAAAAATCCAAAAAAATATACAATGGACATAAAAACATGAAATATGACAAAATACAGCTAATGTATAAATAAAATTACTTAACTAAACTTTTCTTAATTATACTATATACTATATCTACACCTAATTATAAATCATTCACATATCAAGGAAACATAAGCAACAAAATTTACCAAACACTTAAACATTAAAACGTCTTTTTCAACCTACATTCAACATACAATCATACAATAATACAATCAAAACACAACTATTTAACGCCAAAGATAAAACAAACTTTTTAGATAAAAATGAAATATACGCAGTAACCTGCAACGATTGTAGTAGTGCAAAATACATTGGAGAAACTGGAAGACCTTTAAAATTAAGAATAAAGGAACATTTAAGAGACATTTCAAATTTTGGACGACACCTACATTTTCACAATCATACTTTCGACATAAACAAAAATACTACACTCTCGCGCCATACAGATAAAGACTTAAAACAAATTTTATTAGAAGCTTTTCAAATAGATAAAACTATCAACATAGAACACAACATACAGTACCTTAATGACCAAACTCAATTAACATTTAAACCTCTTTATAGATTTTAAAAAATCCATTTAACACATAAAACTACAAAAACAATTAAATAAAAATTCAAATTAAAAATATATCAATATTTTTAAAATTACAATTAAAGAGAATTTAAGATGTACAAACATTGAATATGTATGTAAATAATTTTAAAATATAGATATAAAATAACTGATTTTACTTTGTATCACCAAAATTAATACCCCTATAACAATAATTTTCAGACATTGTAATTCTTCCCCACACTAACAAATTACATAGACACTAAGTCATTTATGGCTAAATCAGGTTGATCAATTTTGTTTTATTCCATTATTTACAAGCCTGTTTTCCTAATTTTGTTTTAAGGGACGTTGTTTTGAATGGTAACTAGATGCAGTCTGCACATTGAAATAATAATTTAATAGTTTTACTCTAACACACTTGTTCTCAATTTTTTTCAAATGTTACATATTGAAAATGTCATGTTGTTGAAAACATAATAAACAGTACTATCAAAATCAATAATAAAAATATAGGTTGTCATTAAAAAAAAAATGGCTCCGACGTCATAACTTTAAAACGGAGATGGAAAATTTTATCAAAATATTGGTTTGAAAAAAAATCATTTTGACCTGTGAAGCGTGTTTCGAAAATTTATACAGGGGAAAAATAACCAGGTCTTAATACTTTATGCGCTCTCGGCCGTACACAATACAATTAATACATTTGGTCGAACTGGGAAGAGGAAATGCACAGATGTGGTTGGTATGCGACGGCGCCAGAAGGCAACTTGTGATATGAATAGTATTTTCTTTAATCTCAATGGGCTCGAAAAGTGTCGTCGCATTTCCGGTAGGAATCGGAGGAGATAATAAAAGTGTTGGTGCTGGCGCGCACGAAATTAAATTGTGGTCAGAAATGCGCCTGGTCAAAAATTTGGGCGAGGTGCAATTTTGATTTTGTAAGACCCAATTGTAGCAGTTTGTAAGGTTCATTGTATTAACAATTGTATCCTAGGTAACTGTTCAAAGATAATCCCCGATTGTACAACTGGGCGTAAGTGTTGTACTCGAAAACATAAAAAATAAATAAAAACAAACACAGGCCCCGTTGTAAACAATCGTAAAGAGCGTGAGGTCGTGACGCACGTGCGTAACTACAGCTCGAATGACTATTTCCGGAGTGCTGCTCTTTCATCCCCGATGATGCAGGAGCCCTAACACGGGATTCGATGCAAGTTAAGCACTTTTGTTCTGGTGTACGATTACTATTTAAACATCGCCTTACATGTGCTTCCCCCTTTCCTGTCATCTGCGCGACCCTTTTGTGAAGGCCCAACTAGCAACGGGCTAATTTTTATTTAAAATAACACCCCGTTTTAGAATTGGCTCATTAAAGGTTATTCTGAAGGTGGCACTAATACAGAATCGAATTTCCTTGTTTCGTTATTTGCTCAAATATCTCCTCACGTGGGCGTAATTTCTGATTGTTTGAGTTGGAATATTGATTAAAAGCTGGCACGTGAAACGTAATATTTTGGACAGGATGTTAACAAGACACCAAATGGCACACGCTGTGCTTTGCTATGAAACGACCCCCATATAACCATATGCCATCGAGACACGCATTTATCTTCTATGCACGACCTAAATATAACATTGAGTTGATTCAAGATTAATTTTGTAAATGCCCACTATCGTAGATTATTTCAAGTCACTCAACTGATAGTAAAAAGCCCATCTGATTCTTATTACTTTATGGTATACGCATTACGGCTGAACGCGGTATAGACAAAAGTGTTATAAACTATCAGATATTTTTATTTTTATCAAGACTAAGGTTTTATCCATAAATTACCAGTTATATATTTAATGTTATGTTTTTATTTGGTACTTACTAGTAAAAAATTATTTTGATTTTATATGATATATATACACTTTTACGACGCCCACCATTAGGATCTATTAAACAAAAATACATACAGACTTTGTCAAATAGGATAAAAGTTTCTTATTTTTGTGCCTTTCAATATACTGAAGCGAAATCCAGGATATCTTGCACAGTTCCTGAAATATCGCTGAAACACTGAAAAAGGGCACTTTCATTTTCTTCTTATAACTTTTTTACTTTTGAAGGAAATTTTACGAAACTTGGCACGCTTACATTTTTCGACGTCAGCTTTCTGATGACTTTACTAAACATTTTTTGCGCCAACTAGATACCCAAATTTTCATAGTCAACTTTTGATTTTCTTATGGCCACAATATTGGTTTTTGATAGCATTCAAAAGAGCGAAAAAATCCTATCTCCTTTTTTGCACTTCAGGCACAATAAAATTACTTAGAAGTTATTTTCTTTGTATGAAGAATTGTGAAATTTGTTATTCCCTGGCAACTTAATATACAGGGTGTTTCAAAAGTATCACATATTTTCATACATGCGAGATTTTGTGAGTTGTAACTGTAGCATTTTCATAACGTATGTGCTTAAATATTTGCACATCATATGGCTAAGCAATATACAGAGTGTCTTTGCTTTTGGTACCATTCCGATACCAAATGATGGTATAAACCATGTAATATAACGAGCGTATTTTCTTTTGGTACCATTCCAATAGCGAATGATATTGTTAACTATGTAATATTTTAATTTTTATCATAATATAAATTATTTTTATTATTTTGTAATTACAAAAAGCTTGCTTATTAACCACACTGAGATTATTGCTAAAACTTATTCTTACCATAAAAAAATGAGGTAGCTACGATTTTTTAAAGTTGAGATTGCTTATACATGATATTTGGAGAAAAAAAATGTAAATTGGTAACACTGTAACATAATCCAAAACTAAATAGACTACATAGTAGTGGTTGCAAAATGTCATCAGAGAACTTGAATAAATACAGGGTGTTCGATTTAAAAAAAGTTTCTTTTTGTTATTCCGCAAAATTGTGGCTCCTTGTATATTTCAAAATAAATTTACGGTATTTGATGGAATTGATGGTATATTAAGTCGAAGTCATCAAGGCTTCTATAATGTGTACCAATTTATAATTGTAACCATTTCAATTTGGTCTTATGTATTATTTTTTTTATCTTGTTCGTGGTGTTTTATCTTCATAATATTTATAAATACTTCATGTTTATGAATAAGGTAAACGTAATTTCACTGATTATTGTAGAAATACTTGTTTACAAACTTTTGAGAATAATATATACAATCGTTGATAGTTAATAATATTAATTTTTAAATTCAGCAAACAAATATTAACGATATTGTAGGTATTTAAAACGGATATATAATATGTACTTTTCCTACATACATGTCAACACGAATTGGTGGGATCTTCAAATGAGCCGAACGAAAAACGTCTATTACGATTGTTACATTTTTAGAGGACAAAATCACAATTACAAAAGAAAAATACAGTTTCTGTTTGGATCATTGTATTGAATTAATTGCGTGTGGAATTTAATTTAATTGCCCATGAGAAAATAAAGCCAAAAACACTGCGTGCACCGCTTATGGACCTGACGCCCACCTAGAATAATGCCATTCCCCTGTATCTCTCTTTAGTCTGTGAGACAAGAAAGAGCCTTGCAGTAAAATGTATTAAAGGGCCGGTTTCGATTCCCATCGTGGGTTCCCATGGTTTCATGTGGCATCTGGTTAGCACATCCTCGTTGGTATAAAAAGGCCTCTCCGTATGGTGCACAATAAGCAAACACAATTCTACCTTGGAGTTTTTTTTTAGTTGTTGCAAATTTACAAAGGATGCAACATTTATCATTTATGCAGCACTAATTTTATGCCACACCTTAAGTTGTTAATTTTAAATTATGATTTTTAATAAATAAAAATAATTTATGATATGTTGATTAAAAGTATACACCGTAGAACATTATTAATTGTTCTACGGTGTTCTATATAATATTTAAAATCCAAGCCTGTTTGACTAATTTTGTTTTAACAGACGTTGTTTTGAATGGTAACTATATGCATGCTGCACATTGAAATAATTATTTAATAGTTTTACTTTAACGTCCTATTTCTCAATTTTTTTCAAATGTTACTTATTGAAAATGTCATGTTGTTAAAAGCATAATAAAAAGTAGTATCAAAATCGATAATAAAAAATATAGGTTGTCATTTAAAAAAATGGCTCTGACGTCATAACTTCAAAACGGAGAGAGATGGAAAATTAAAAATTGTCTCAAAATATTTGTTTGAAAAAAAAAATTTGACCTGTTGAAGCGTTGAAAGCCAGGTCTTAATACTTTATGCGCTCTCTGTATAATGCAATGGTGTGCGTGGGTATGTGTGTGTGAATACACAGCCATAACTAAATAGTTGCAATAGTATTGTGTGCAAGTAATAATTCATAGCAATAATTATCATTAATTGTATCGCAACTAAATTAGTCGTCCATATATGCATAATTAGCTGATACACTGTTTTGTAGTGGAATTTGTCTGAATTAAGCCGAGTATTGAGTTATCTCGTGGATGATGTGCCCTTATCTGTTCAAGAAGCAGAAAAACAAACAGGTCTTATCGGCAATGCGCAGAGGAACGACATTTGTTTAGACGCATGTGCATTCAAGCGATGGGCGCACTTTTTCTTTCGGGCAAAGAATAAAAATTTGGGGGATACATAACAGGCGGTTCCGTGTTACGTGTTTCCCGTGTCGGCCGCCGCAATTAGCGCAGACAATGCTAGAAAATTGTGCGAGTGTTTCTCTTAGATTTGCGACTGGACAACGTTCACCTACAAAGCCTCAAATTGGAACGGAAACGCACAAAGAAACCACTGATTATAATTGTGAGAAATCAAGTTCACATTAAGTGCCTCCACTTATAGGATTTTACTTATAACTTATTTCTAATTATTATACGGACACCAAATTATAGTGGCAGTTAATTTGTCAAGCTGACCGAATGAAACGTACCGTTGAAAATGAAAACTAGACTTCAGTATTCCTTCACTGTTGGTTGCTGTCCAACACATGTGCTTCTTGTAATTAGTAAAAGTATTTCGTTTCGTTTGCTCTGCAAAGTTGTAAAAGTGGCAAATGTTTAATTTTCACGTATCCACTATCTAGTTCCAGGATTGTGAAACGTGTGAAGTAAACAATGATGCCTATATCGAGATGTCATGGGAACGCATATAATGTTAGTGCCTTTGTTTCCTGCAATCGTAGAACGATGAACGTGCATGCAAAAAACAATTATTTTCATTATTAAGAATATTGTTTTTGTGTGTAATTTCTTCCAATTTAAATTCATTGAAACTAATGATCCACATTTCTATTTGCTTTTTTATGAAGAACGAAAATATGTTAATTATTTTTACTATTATCTGAGTAAATAATTAAAATATGAGTGGTAGAACATTTTAACGATTTTACCACAGAAATGTGATAAAATGTGCTAATTTATGCAAAAATGTGCTTTCATGTTAAAATATGCAAAAATATGCTCTAACAAATAGGGAAATTCACAGTATCGCATGAAACACATTTGAGTACAGTCGATTCTTTTGTCAATCGCATGAAAAAATATATGCCTTTGCATATATTCGGTTGCACACTGATTACTGATTACTGATTACTGATGGGTTACCTCGCTTCCCCCAAAGTATGGGCGGCAAGTGTGGGCTTGGAGAAAGTTTTGCTCGGTTGCACACTCAACTGCAACATCTGGACACCTACACTGAATGCTTTTGCAGCTCTTTGAGATGAGATAAATTTGTAGGATTGCTTCTTAATTGTACTTATAAACCGAAAGAATGCTGCGAATATAACGAGAGTTTGAAATTGCCAACGCAAGTGCATTACATTTTGGCTATCTGAAATTTACTAGCGCATTTTTTGACTGCATGAACGATTTAATTGAAAAGGTGATCCCAAAACTATTTGACTAGATAATAGTTCTTTGGCATGGTGAATAGCTGATGGTGGTGAAATGAGAGGCAAATTAAGGGAACGAATGAAAAAGCGCGTAACTACGTGTGGGAACAACCGATTCCTCGTGCAACCGGCCTTGTAAGGCCTCGGTTGAGTCACTCTAATGTGGATTTAAGTAGAGGCGTGTGAAAATCGAGGAATTCTTCCGTTGTTAAATTTCCGCGCGTAAATACCGAAAATGAACTAAACGAAGGAACTTTGTACACGGCAATAACATTTGTTTCCGTTTAGTGCAATTTACCTGTAGATTATTCGATTCGCTGAGCGACGAATAGCTGGAAGATCTGCTGCCCAGAGGCTCAGGACTTAGGCTTCCGTAAGAAGTCGTGGAACTCAGGGACACTGTGTCAGCTCTGCTCCTGAACGGAGATAGCTGGACATGTTTCATCATCTGAAAATTCAACGATATTACAATTAGTTGCGATAAATAGTCTTATTAAAACAGAAAACCATAATGGTACACCCACCCCATTTCTCAAAGTTTGTTAATTGCATATTTAATATTAGACTTGTATTACTGTATTAATACAAATCGTCTTACACGAAAAAAAAAAGTAGATAGGCATGTACGAATAAAAAAAATGTATTAAATGAGTGAGATAACCGAGGATATAACTTTGTGCATTGACAAGTATGTATTTTAATTACATAATTAAAAATCTTATTATTTACTTGGGAATAAATATATTTACCCCCGTCAGATCGGCTAGACTGACCCTAATACATACATATGTGATTTTACTGGCGAGTATAAAACCTCATAATTAATTTTAAAATCGTTTGTAACAGATTTGTAACGTTAAACTTATTTTTAGAAATCAGATCATTCAGAGATTTAACACTTGGAAATACTATTAGAGGAACAGAAAATATCTATTGACGGTATAATTTAAAATAATCCACAGACACCTTTTGTTCGTAATATTTGGAATTTTTCTCGTACGCCTTTTGCCATTCCGATCAAGTATGCGTATAATTAGAACATCACTTTTCCTCTTTCGTGGCGTTAAGGGGGCAAGTGCCTGTTAAAAAAAGTAGCGTTTTTGACTGTTTGTAATGGTAATGGTTTGAGTAATGGTCAAGTTAATAATGAAAGTACGGAAGACATATTTTGCACACTCAAAGATGAAAGTACAATAGATGTTCCTATAGTATTAGATTTGAGTAATCAGTTAATAACATTACAAAAGTTGCTATAGAAAGTTGTTCATTTTACTGTTGTAATATTGTAATGTTCGATGCGTAAATTGAACATTCTAACATTATAAGAACCTAGTTTATAGTGTAGTAAACAATATGCCAAAAATAAAATGCTAACTTTTTGTACCATTTGGTTGTAATTAATTATTTTCGGCACCTCTGTAGGCACGTTTTTATATCAATTTCCAGCGCGGTAGTGTGTCGCCACCTATATGAAATCCATTACAGCTAGGCGACGGGGCGTTGACGATCACGAGAGGAACTCAGGAAATTTGGGGCCCCAACGTTGTGAAGAATATTGTGTTATACGATCATATTTTTCAGTCAGGGCCGCTGCGTGGGGGTGTGCATGCTGTGCTCTATGAGGCGACATGGCGCTTCATAGAGGAGGCGCCATGTCGCCACGATAATTAATAATCTCTGTAATTGTCATACGTTAACTTTTGCGATATAAAATTTTAATGAAAAGTATATTCACCATTATATTTAGTCGTGAAAACTTTGGTGTGAGGGGTTTAGGTGTGTAAATACGTAGTGGGAACGCTCTACTATTACAATATCAGTATTTTACACAAGGTAGTTTGTAGTTTCAATATTTTTTATTGTGTTTCAACAAAACAAAGTGTAAGGCGAGCAAGTAAATGTCTGGCATTTTTAAAATAAATAACTGTGAACCCCGTAACCTATAGATGTTGGAAATATGTCAAACAAGTTATATTAAGCCGAAAACAAAAAAAAAGACGATTACAACGACGAAGAGATCCAACATACATTGTTTTTACTAATTGTGACAATATAGAGTACATATTGACATGTAGTACATGAAATTAAATATACCAAGAAATATAAAACATTTTCATCACGTTACGGGTAAAAATAAAATAAAACTAAGATATATATTTTTTAACGATTCACACAACAAATACTAATATAAAAAAACAAAAAACGTAATGCACTACCTATACTAAATATGTAAACATATGATGTTGACAGAAAAACTGACTGTTTACAGTTTAAATAGTCGATAAGTCGATAGTCAACGTCAACTGAAATAAACAGTCAATTGTTTCTGTCAACATCTTCCCTCGGACCTCCACGACTACAACAAATAGTATACAGGGTGGTGCGTCGGACCATGCACCATTGGGATTTACATGTAAAATTTAAATCTTAAAGATTTTTTAAGAAGACAATATTTCCCCAATTATTATTATTTATATTATATATAAATTGTACCATTCTTCGCTTGAAGAAACTAGTGTATTTAAACTATTATTGTGATTAACTCAATATATATTTGAAAGTTTTTTATAAAGTTTCATTTTGTGAAATTTAACTAAATACCAACATAAAATAGATTTAATTTTGTTTTTGTTTCGCAATAGCCTCTTCGATGTAAACAGGATCTCTTATAGGCATATTCCGCTGTTTTCTAGAGTCTACGAGTTCCGGTAATACACACTCATTTTAAAATTGAATTAACGGTTTTTCTATGTTATTTGTCCAAAACACATCATCTTTAAAAATTGTTTCGGTTTTTATACCCTTGCGGGTCCACACACCAAAGATGCAATAATTATATTGCATTAAATCAAAAATAATGCAAATAATTATATCACGAATTTTGTATAATTGTGACATTTCAGTTGACAGCATAGCACACCAGATGTACAGAGATCAAGTGTGATTATTACTTATTAGTCAATTCGAGTTCTGATTATCAGCTATTAGGCGGTCGCTAGGATAGGTCAGAAAGCATTATGAGTGATATAGTCGTCTAAATTTCGTTTGACAATTAAAAATAAACAATTTTCAAGTGACCGAATATTGCCACTTTAAGTTATTCAGTTATTCAGTAATAAAAAAAATAATTTTGAATTTTATATAAAATTTAATCAATTAATTCATTAAATTAAATTAAATGTAAATGTTATCATTAATTCAAATAAATCCAGAGCTGAACAACATACCTTGTATATTTCCGGACTTATCTCAGTTAATGAAAAAAAACTTACACCACTTTCGTTTACAACGGCTCATATAAAAATATGCATAGTAGTTAATGCATCTCTTTCAAAGTACCTAATATTATAGTAGTATATTATTATTTTTCATACTTCCTTATTATTCAATATCTCTCTAGGGGGAGATTCAATTGCATCTACCCTCAAGTCACCTTGATTTATATCGGTGTACTCATTCTGTAAACAAGAATGATATAATTTTATAATGCATTTAAATAGTACAACTTATATATATTTTTTAATGTTCTAGAAAAAGAGCCCAAGGCTATATCAACTTCAATTGTTATGTAACCATCAGTAAACATATCTATTATTAAATGAGACAGTCTTAGCTAGAAGTTTGTGAAAAACATATTTTTTGCACTACTAGCCATAAAACACATCATTGTGTCATGTATCAAAGTACTGTAAAGTTGATGTTTATGATTAGTAGTTAATATTTTTTTTTGTAGTATTATTTTGTACTTACTGGTAGAGTTAATACAATTTTTTCTTACCAAGGTAAAAAATATATGTTCGCCTGAGGCTACATTTTTCTTTTTTTACTAAGGTAAGAAAAAGTATATTTGATTACTGGTTAAAAAATATCCACAGATCCACAGTAAGCGACAACCAAATTCCTACATCTGACAGTCGCTTTTTTTAATTTAAAACACTTCTAATTGTTCTAGTAGTGCAAAAAATAGTAAATAAATATATATCATGAGCAGTCACTCATATAATTCACTTACCTTTCTTTTAGATGGAAAACACTTCCTCTTTATTCGATGTGCGCTTGATCTAAGTCGGCGTGTAGTGCCTTTTCTATAGTCCGAAACCGGTTCATTCATATTTAGTCACTTTTAGTGTAGATTTACTGTCGATATTTCGCAGGGGAAGTTGTAATACCTTCTAGCGCGAGCACCGAGAGTAGAGGCCTTTACTCACAACACTAGACATATGCCAGCGCGGAGTTGTTTACGCAGAATGTTATGCTCTACAAAAAACTGCAGTAGTTTTTTTTCACCTCGTTTAGTTTCTGCATTAGAAACGATTAAATATAAGGAAGTAAATTTGTATGTAATTACATACTACTATATTTTTAACACGAATTTTAATATTCTAATTACTGTATCATTTTTAGCGAAGTCTATATATACCTACATAAATCCTTTGCTATGAATATTGGTGTTGTACTTGTAAAAATAATGAAATATATCCGTAACAGCGTTCGACGGGAAGCGGATATTTGCGGCTCTTTACCTTTGATGCGATTTTCATATGAAGGGCTATTAATATTGTACTCGCGGTGGCCTGGGTACTGTCCTGTATTCGCACTCCAGTTTCGTTGAAAGAGACAACTATATAAATTCCGCTAGCCATCCCTTTCTAAAAATGACGCCCCACGAGTTGCCTATCTCTATACCCCTCTCACCGATCCTCTTCAGGTGAAACAGTTCGTCGCGGCACTTGCCGCCTTAAGCAAACGAAACGGTAAACCCCAAGAGCTTTTACGTATTTCGCTCTGCATTCATTACGAATTCATCAATTCCCGCTTCGACAACCGCAAGTGTTCTAGATATCACGCTAAATCGAACGGTACGAATATGTAGCGAGCAATTTCGATTTCCCTCAGGTGACAACACGCTCACATCTGTCTGCGATGTGGAAAAATTCGTTAAAAAGTAGAAATTTGAGTGCCCCGTTTAATAGACCAGAATGTAGTTTTAATTGTTAATAGGTCAATGAAAACGAAAACAATTAAATCGCAATTAATTTAATTAACATTCTTATGAAACGCGATGAGTTGACGGTGAAGTAATATCGCGATAACGTGTAGAAACGACGTATTTTCTTCGCGCTGTACTTGAACAATCACGAATGTTGAATGGAATTTTATAACTGCTTTTATGTGATTTCCGAAAAAATCTCGATTTCGTTAAGTTTTAGTTTCCAGACAACTTCTTGATTCGGTTATATTCAACTATCTACTGTATTTAACTATTGTGCTGATCCCAAACTATTCGAGAATAATTAACTCGTTCGTTAGCTCAACAGTCGAAGAATCTTTTACAGCAATGACAACATCCTGTCTGTAGGTGCATGACCGTGATTATAATAATTCATAAGTGGATTTTTTTTACACGTGCGTATCATAGGTGCATTTATAAACCTATTTTAAATACCGATGCTTTAGATAATATTCATTTGAGAAAACCAGAATTTTCCGCTTACTTCCATAGATATTCGACAAAATCTGTCTTGTTGTTTTTACGTTTTCAAAATTTCAACTGCTGTAGTATACCATATTTTCAATTCCAAGCCGTCAAATTTTCAACTGTCATTATACAAAACTTTTATGTTTTTGACTCCATCAGAATTTTAAAATGCATGTATGAAAAACTGTCGAATACTTAGCTTCAGCAGTAAAAATCTCTCCAATTTTCAACAGTGTTCAAATTTGTCTAATTTTCAACTTCAACTGCTATAGTATGCCATATTTTCAATTCCAAGCTGTCAAATTTTCAACTATTATTATACAAAACTTTTATGTTTTCGACTCGTATCAGAATTTTAAAATGCATGTATGCAAAACTGTCGAATAGTAGGTTTCAACAGTGAAAATCTCTCCAATGTTACAGCATGTGTCAAAAATTATCAAATTTTCACTTCACTGGGTACTATAGTATGCCAAATTTTCAATTCCAATCTGTCCAATTTTCAACTGTCATTGTACAAAAATTTTATGTTCTCGAGTGTTAGCTCGAATAGTTAGCTTCAGCAGTGAAAATCTCTCCACTGTGTAACTGCATGTGTCAAAATGTATCAAATTTTCAATTCAACTATGTACTAGTTATAATATGTTAAATTTCAATTCCAACCTGTCAAATTTCCAGCTGTTACTGTCCAAAACTTTTATGTTGTTTGACTTACCAGAATTTTAAAATGCATGTATTCAAAAGTGTAGAATAATATCGAAGTGTGAAAGTCTTTCCAATTTGCAACAGCATATGGACAAATTTGTCAATATTTCAATTTTAACTGCTATAATTTACAAAAATTTCAATTGCAAATTGTCAAATTTTCAACAGTTACTGTTCAAAATTATTATCATTTTGCGTGTAATCATTTTTGTTGCTATCTTGGCAAAGATGTATTTTTGCATTAACACTTTAAACTTTTAAATATACGTATCCCAAATTGTCGAATACTTAGCTTGAGCAGTGACAATCTCTCCTTTTCAATAGCATATGTCAAAATATGTAAAATTTTCAGCTATAGCTATTAACACTTATAAGTTTTTTAAGCATCTATCAGAATGCTGCCAATTACTTAGCTTCAGCAGTGAAACTTTCTTCAATTTTAAACTGTTCGTGTCAAATTTGCAAAATTTTCAGTTGCTCGAATCTGTCAATGAATGTTATTTTTTAGAGCTGTCTAAATATTCAATGGCAACTGTTCAAATGTTTCTAATTTTAATTTACAAATAACCAACTTCGTCAATTTTTCAACTGAAATCATTAAATTTTTCAACTACAACTGGTTAAATCTATTATATGAAGCCTAGGCAGTGAAATTTGGACGATGTTTCGAGTGTAAATGTCAAATATTTTTAATTTGAATTTATCCATATGAAACCTTCAAAATTTTGATTGAAACCGTAAAAGTTTGTCAAATTTATACTAGTAATGCAAGTAATCTTGCAAAGTAATAATAATAATAATAATAATCTTTATGCTATTGACAAATACGTCTTTCAAGGGTCATAAAGTATAAAAAAGTATAAAATATAAAAGTATAAAATACGAAATACAAAATCCAATACATATTTAAAACACAAAAATTAAAAAAAAAGGTCAAATTATTACAAAAAACTGTTAGTATATAACAATTCTTGTTGTTCTTGCGATTTCATTTTTATTTTGTTCTGAAGTTTGTTTCTGAAGTTATTTGAAAAGGTACAAGAAAACCAAAGGCACTTTCTCATTGCCACATTTTCAGCCCTACAAGGAAGCGATTACAAATTTTCAGTACAACGTTTTGTTTCAAAGAAACCATCAACTTAATTTTTTTATATGGCCCATAAAAAATTCAACTATTTATATCACAGTATGGTTTCTAATGTTTTTATTCAGAAAAAAGGCTTGTTAATATATTTCGAACATTATCTTGTAGTAGGCCTTGGTCCAAACAGGAAATCAGTGTAAGCGAAAATAAACTACATACACTTTTTTATGTTTTAATTAATCGTAATTAACGTTATGCTTATGCTTAGTTTGAAATTTGTAATCTAATCGCAAAATTGTTGAAATGCTGAGGTGGTAAATTACACAGTTCGTATTGCCAGTTCGGAGAAGTAAGCAATAAGTAAGAACCGTTGATTACGATTCTTACACTTGCAACACAATAAATAATATATCAAAATGTAAACAGGTCTGGCTCCCAACCCAAGATAAGTCCGTTATTTTATCTTAATTACACTTGCCCATGTATTTTTCAATACATAAGACGGCACACAATTGCAAACACATCGAAAATTATATTATTATAATTGAAAATTAGCAACATTCGTCGGAAATCGCAAAATATTGATTGGAAGTTAAAGAAGGTTAAAGAAGAAATTTAATATGTTGCTGGAAACTGAAATTTTTTTAATGACAACTGCAAAATATTAGCCTGAAACGAAGAAATTTTCATAAAAACAAAGAAAAACTTGAAATTGCAATTGAAAACGTACAAATTTTGATGGAAAATTGCAAAATTTTGGTTGTAAATTAAACATTGCCATAAAAATTATCAAATTTAAGCATTAATTTAACTGGCAGTTGAAAATTTTTACTGCAACACTATACTTATAAAACTTTTTACATAAATTATGAAATTGTATTTAAAAATTTCAAATTTTCATAATAATTTACGAAATGTCTGTACATTAAACATTGCAGTGAAAGTAATAAAATTGTTAGCACAAATTAAAACAATTAATTTTTATTCCTGGAAATACGACGAAATTTTCATCGAAACTTATAAAGTGTGTAGGTAGAAATATATTTGCAATTAAAATATCAAACGGACGAAAGAGTCCATGATTTCAATTTAACCATCAAAAATATCAGAAACTTCAAAAAGAAAGTTTCACTATGAAACGCGAAAAACCATATTTCTGCATATTTCAGAATTTATGTTAGCTAGTACGTAACTAGGTATAACTAGATATGAATTAGGTATATTTTTCATTTTTGGAAACATATTTTCACACATTTTAAGCGCTCAAAATAGTATTTTGGAGCATATTTTTGGTTCCCCTAGTAATTAGTAATTGGAGTGATGTTCGCGATGTTTGTGGAATGTCTTGAGGGATGATACCAGTGTAACCTCGGGCCATAAGTTAAGCACATTTGGGTTCGGATGGTCGAAATAAGCTTGAAAACAAATGGTCTTTATCTGGTGTCGGATGACGTTGAGTGCAAGAAAAGAAGGAGTGGTTCGAGAGAGATGTGGGCGAGGATTCTGGGAAGTGCAGTGGGATAGCATCGGCAAAGAACTTCTAGTGAATACCTTTTTATTGCAGAAGAATTGGCAGTGAAGCCTTTTGTACTTCGCCGCTGACTTATTGGACATGTTTATTGTAATGGTACTAAGAACTAAATTGAAATCAGAAATATATTTAATTAAATTGATTTATTAAATTGACCGGTTCATTTAATATGTACAGTGTGTTAAATGAAGGGAAACAAACAGAATTATACTAATTACAAAACAACCAAATTAGGTAATTTAGGTATATTGTTTAGTAGCATCACAATATATTAACTGTATAAAATATTAACAATCGCATAACAAGTGAAAATTCCTTATAAAATTATCTAAAACATTAATAAAAAATGAAGAAATATCAATGAAAATGCACTTAATAATAATTGATAATAGTTCAAAATGCAAATAAAAGTGATCAAATATTTGAACACTTTTATTACTTGTCAACAGTATTGGAAAAAATGATAAAATTCCTCTAATTGCTAATAAAATATGTCAAATTATTGATGAAAAACGGTTGTCAATGAAATTGCACATAATGCAAATACAACTACTTGAAATGTTAATTAAATTGCACAAAATATAAAAAAAAAATGAAAATATGAAAAATATGAAAATAAATAATAAAAGTGCTCAAAATATTAACAATTGCAGAACATGTGAAAATTCCTAATAAAATTATCTAAAACATTAATAAAAAATGAAGAAATATCAATGAAATTACACATAATAATAATTGATTATAGTTCAAAATGCTAATAAAAAGTGATCAAATATTTGATCACTTTTATTACTTGTCAACAGTATTGGAAAAACTGATGAAATTCCTAGATAAAATTCAGGAAACTGAGCGATGGCCAAAGTAGCGTTAGTTTGTCCTCGCCAGGATGATGCGTTACGTAAATATTTTATGTAATGCACACACATAGGAAAAACAAAGCCTGATGTCCGTTTTGCTCCGAACATCCGCCACTGCCACAGGAAACTCATTACTCCATCAGCGTCACTGAATCAGCTTTCACGAATGAATTCGCAAAATATCAACAAAAAATGTGCGTGCAAAAAGTAATACTACGATAAACCACAAGCATTCTGCAAAATACTAGATATTGTATACAACAAAACATTGTAAACTTTTCAGTAGAATTAGTTTCAGGTGTACCGTACACGAATCTAATATCAAATTTGCAATTAAGAAATTTTCAGAAATTTCAGCAATAGCTAACCCATACTTGTCAATGCAGAAAGTTAAGTGTTTGATTTTCTCCCTTATTTAATTCACCAACATTTTCAAATTTTAACACATTGACAACTATAATTGTACATTTGGCAGATTTCGACAGTTTTTAATTAAATTTGACATACAGGATGATTCAAAACGTGAGGTCCAAACATTTAGGTGTAATTGGTGGTATTAAAATGCTTATTCCGTCATAACAAATTAGCATTTGTTTGACTTATGTTTTATTATGACTTGTTTGAACAGAACATGATGAAAACAAAGAAATCTTCTGTTACTAGTTACATAGGTTTTGGTCTAAAGATTTGTAAAGTTTTATATGCCATTAGAATAATGAATATTTGTAAGAGCATTACTCTTTCGGAGTGTATGGGTGTTAAATATTTATATATTTTACATTGATTTCACTAGTGCCAATATACCACTAACCAATATCGAACCGGAGGTGAGCATTTGCATACTGAACACTATCTCGTACCAATTTGTGCACAAAATTAGTCGTCCTTATTGTGACTAAGGCGTTCAAGATTTGCGATATCTGTAAATCAATCGAACGAGAAACAGTTGAACAGTTGAAGAATATTGCGGAATTGTTGATAACACGGTAATCTTATTGATGAACTTATTGTGCCGCATCAGTGTTGCATAATTTTTTATCAAAAAACGTACTCTTACGGTGGATATAAATTTGGGTCAGATAAATAAGAATAACGGACATTTTTAGGTGAATGAATCTACTGTTCATATGAATTTGGATAGAAAACATTCTCACTGGTGGGTGCTCTAATATAACTTTAATTTGGCAGCAAAACGGCGCAAGATATTTTTTGTATGCTGTTGAATAAATTGAATTTCATCAATTTTCACAAATTTCATCAGTTCCGGTGAAAATATTTCGCAAGTGCCCGTAAAAACGGTTGCACTTTCCAATGAATATTGTTAATATTCAATTAAAGTTTCTTAATTATAGATGCATTTTTGGCAACTTTCATTAAAAATTTCATCAATTCCGGTAGAATATTTCCCATCCAAATTTTAAATACTTGTTGAGATTTTTTTAATATTTAGTGCTATGTATAATTTCCAATCAAAACTTTGCATTTTCCAATGAATATTGCTAATTTTTGATGACTTTCATTGAAAATTTCACCAAATCTAATAAAATAATTACACTTTTCAATGAATATTGCTAATTTTCGATAACTATCATTGAAAGTTTCATCAATTGCAATAAAAAAATTGCAATTCCTAACAAAATTTTATCGTCTTGCTAAGAGTTATCATTTTCAATGCTATGTTTAATTTATAATTAAAATATTACACTTTCCAATGATTATTGCTAATGTTCAATTACAGTTTATTAATTATCGATGGATATTTGAAAACTTTTATTGAAAATTTCATCAATTCCAGTAAAAAAATTGTAACTGCCAGTAAAATTGTAGATTTTATATAGGTTTATAATTTTCACTGCAATGTTTAATTTATTATAAAAATTTTGCAGTTCTTTTCAAAATGTTCATGTTGCACCTCGGCAAATGGGGCACTACTCTAGTATTTTCTTGGACGAAATTTATTCTCATTTTCGACACTTTTTCCGTAATTCCTTAAACGAAATTCGGCCCATTTTTATGAAGAACGAAAACATGTTAATTATTTTTACTATTATCTGAGTAAATTATCAAAATATGAGTGGTAGAACAGAACTATTTTAACGATTTTACCACAGAAATGTGGTAAAATGTGCTCATTTATGCAAAAATGTGCTTTTATGTTAAAATATGCTAAAATATGTTCTAACAAATAGGAAAATTCACAGTATCGCATGAAACACATTTGAGTACATTCTTTTGTCAATCGCATGAAAAAATATATGCCTTTGCATATATTCGGTTGCACACTGATTACTGATTACTGATTGCTGATGGGATACCTCGCTTCCCCCAAAGTATGGGCGGCAAGTGTAGGCTTGGAGAAAGTTTTGCTCAGTTGCACATCCAACTGCAACATCTGGACACCTACACTGAATGCTTTTGTAGCTCTTTGAGATGAGAAAAAATTGTAGGATTGCTTCTAAGTGTACTTATAAACCGAAAGAATGCTGCAAATATAACGAGAGTTTGAAATTGCCAACGCAAGTGCATTACATTTGGGCTATCTGAAATTTTACTAGCGCATTCTTTGACTGCATTTTCACAATCTCGTGGGTACAGCCTTCGTGTTCCATAATGCGTCCTTTCTCTGGCGGTAATCGCCACATCCGCTAGCAAGACACTCTCGAGCATTGAAACGCTGCAGCATTTTCTCATGTGCAATAAATTATTCACGTAATTTAGGCACTAATTGTAAATTATAACATCTATATTATCTGTGCTTAGACTGTAGCGTTGAAAGAGAATATTTGAGTTATAGCTAGGGCAGGACAAAACTTTACAGGAGAACATAAAAACATTGTTATAATCTTACCTACTATTAGTATACATATAAATTAAATATGTTTCATTTATGAAGAATTATATTAGTATGTATAATATTAGTATTATACAGAGAGCGCATAAAGTATTAAAACCTGGCTTTATTTGTTCCCCTGTATATATTTTTTTAAATGCTTAAACATGGCAAAATGTTTTTTTTTCAAACAAATATTTTGAGACCATTTTCATTTCTCCATCTCTCTCCGTTTTGAAGTTAAGACGTCAGAGCCATTTTTTTTAAAGACAACCTATATTTTTTATTATTGATTTTGAGAGTACTTTTTATTATGTTTTCAACAACGTGACAATTTCAATATGTAACACTTCCAAAAAATTGCGAAAAAGTGGGTTAAAGTAAAACTATTAAATTATTATTTCAATGTGCAGAATGCATCTAGTTACCATTCAAAACAACGTCAGTTAAAACAAAATTAGGAAAACAGGCTTGGATTTTAAATATTGGAATGAAACAAAATTGATCAACCTGAAAAACAATCTTATTACAACATCATCAATTGCAAAAATAAGAACAGAAAAACCAAAATAATTTTTTATCGAAAAAAAAATACTAATGACTTGTTTTTAAAATAAGTTTTAAATTAATAACTTCTAAACGGAGAGAGATGGAAAATTGAAAATGGTCTCAAAATATTTAATTTTTTTAATTTTATTTTGACCTGTTGAAGCGTTTTTCGAAAATGTATACAGGGGGAAAAATAAAGCCAGGTCTTAATACATTACGCGCTCTCTGTGTTAGTATATTAATATCTTCAATTCGATAACTTCCACAAGTTAGAGCTGCTACCTTATCAGATTGATTGATGAGAATCGTGCGAGGGAGGAACATAAACAAAGGGGGACTGTGTGGGTGCAGTCGTGTGTCGGCTATTCGGAAAATCGAGGGACCACATTTATACGCGGGATAATTAAAATGGGCGCGCCCTTGGGTCATCCACCTTTTCCAGGGGGGTCTTGTCGATGCACTTAGCGTTTATTAGATTCTATTTAGGTGTTCATTTGAGTTATGTTGGGGAGATACCGTTTGGAAATTTAGAATGAAATTATTATAAATAGTTATTACAAACAACAATACATTTAGGGCTGACCGAAAGTGCAATTAGTGCAGTGGCCCGATGCGAACTTTCGCCCACATCATTCGGGCACACCGCACACCCAATGGTTGCAAAAGAAGAGGACTGGACACAATGAGGCGCGACGTAACTGTCCTCCGAGCGAAGAACAATGTTAATTGAAATTTAAAGAGGCATTACGTAAGCTTCGCTTACTAGCCAAGATGACGAGCCAAGGTTTCATCACAATTCTGCGAAGCTAAGAGAGAGGTAACGGAACAGGCTGAAAATATGGTATTGTGCTACGCGTAGAAATTTGTTTTCTGTGGGATGATGAGGGTTCAGCGGTCGGATCCTGGGAGCCAGAGTTGATCCTCGCAAACCGCACACCGGAAATCGGACGCCCACCGTCACTTCCGGAAGGTGTCGAGAATGCGATTTTAGGAAACATCTGCTTCCCACAAGCCACAAGAACAGCTTCAGCAGTTACGTACTATAGTTAGGGACGGAATTCTAGAGAACCAGTTTTTATCTCATTCTGCTTTAAAAATTGGAAGAAATCTTCAGAAAATGTCAAGTACATCGAGATTTTGAGTATCATAGAGTCACTGTGCAAAAATGGTCTCTTTTTACTAGCTCTCTCAAATATGATCACTGTAGAAGTTGTTTTATCACAAAACAAACAGCAACTTTGTTTTGTTTAGAGGCCATAATGAAAGGCCAAAAGTACAAATCGTGGAAACTGTTTAGAAAAAGTTTTTGAAGTTTTGAAAAACTTCTTTAGTCTTGTCTTGCAGCAAGCAACGAGACCCGGTGGAACGTGTTTGTTATAGCAAATACTTTTGCTATAATAAATAAGTTCCACCGGCTCTCGTTGCCTTTACCAACATTTTCTAACCTGGCCTAAATTTTTTCCAGATTGACTCCACTATAGGGAAAATCACATTAATGCAGTGTTAATGGACTCGCGTTATCTCTACAAGAGTCCCCTGTAATATTGCAAAAGCTTTGAAGTTGTATTATTATTTTTTTGTAATAATGCAGTTGTCTTACTTATTTTATCTCTTACTTATGATGAGTCACGCTTTGGCTTTAGGAAGGGCGCCATGTGAAGACTATAGTTCAAAAAAGGGCGCCGCCAGCCGAAAGAGTTTGGGAACCACTGGCACTGGACCGCACACTACATACTATATATATATATATACAAAGTATATACAAAGAACAACGTACGAGGCGGGAAATAAAACGCATATTAATGGCAATTAAAGCGCATCCGTTCGTCCGAAACTCACAGCTCGCCCTAAACTTTCATTTCCTGCTTTACTTCGATACGTTCGTTGGGATAATTGAATAGAAGAATGTGTGCACACGTACTGGTATTTGTATGTACTCGTCGGATCGTCCAACAGGACAGGACGTGACGTACAAGATGATTTAATATTAATCGTGATTTTCGACCCGTCCGGCTGAAATCGTGAAAAAGTATCATCAGATGGGACGAGACGCTTGAAAAATTACGTCCTCTGTTCGACCACGGAAAATCGGTCACGCATATTTCCCACTTTTTGTGGGATTGTCGGCATTACTTTCACGGGCGTGTATCCGATCGAAAACAATATGCTCCGCGTCACTTCCGTGGAAGTTGTGTCCCGAAGCGTCACGTGACTGCCCTTTTTCCGGTTTAGACCTCCGCATTCATCTGATACCGGCAAAACCCGTGGGAAATTGCGCAGCTCCAAAGATCTAATTTCCGCGGGGTAAATAAATCTGAATAACAAAGGGAAACAGACAATATAAACGTGTTCATTCGCACTTTAGTTCGAATTATCGTCCTCAGTTAATGAGGACGAAAATTTCCAATTACTTATATCATCGTTTAAATTAAAAATATTGGTATAAATCAAACTTTCCCAGATGACAATTAAATATTGAACCATTACTGTAACATTTACAGTAAAGTAAAGTATTAAGACCTAGGTTTATATTTTCCCCTGTATACATTTTCGAAAAACGTTTCAACAGATCAAAATTATTTTTGGTCAAACAATTATTTTGAGACCATTTTCAATTTTCCATCTCTCTTCGTTTTTTTTAAATGACATCCTATTTTTTTATTATTGATTTTGATAGTACATTTTATTATGTTTTCAACAACATGACATTTTCAATAAATAACATTTGAAAAAAATTGAGAAAAAGTGCGTCAAAGTAAAACTATTAAATTATTATTTTAATGTGCAGAATGCATCTAGTTACAATTCAAAACAACGCCAGTTAAATCAAAATTAGGAAAACAGGCTTGGATTTTAAATATTGGAATAAAACAAAATTGATCAACCTGGCTCTGACGTCATAACTTCTAAACGGAGAGAGATGAAAAATTGAAAAAGTTGAGCAATACTTGAAAGTAAATGATGCCTTAATTTAGTTCGATGCAGGTACTGCTGTACTGCTGCTGGTCTGCGGTAGTTGCAATCTACTGCTTCGCTCACATTCTTGATCATAATTGTTTCTTCACGTCACCGGATTCGAGAAATTCATCCGACCCCGAGGCAATCGCTCTCCGTTTGAAATTCACAGGAAGCGAACTGTAATTATTAGTTCTTGTCTGGGGGCAATTACAATCCTTTCCTTTTTGATCGTTTAATGGCAATGATGTATAACTGTGATCGTGTCTGAACCAACAGGATAACCCAAGGTCTTAAGACTTTTCGGAATTCGGAAGTAGGGAGTTCAGTAACATCAAGGCAGCTTTAAATAGCGTATAATACTATTCTCAATATTGAAACATACATAAGTACAATTGAGTAAAGTTGGGTTTGAAAATAAATGTAATTTCATATTACACTTTCGAAGAATCCTGATGTCGCGCTTCGCGAGTTTTACTCTGCGTTGTCGTAATTAACGTCTCGGCTGATGGATCATGTGGCCGTCGTGTTTTACGACCGGTCAAGGTTAATCTTACATCTAAGTACAATTCGTACCGACCGACAATCTTCCCACTAAATAAGAATGCATATGTTACAATGCCTTTTGCTGTTGCATGTCCGTGTTTTCGGTTCGCAGTAAATTAAGCGACGTTTTGTACGGGCCAAATTAGAAACGCTAGATAACATAAATTTATTGTTTCAAAATTTACTTTTGCTTCTGCTGAATCATTATTAGAAATTAATTTAACGAGCCAACACACCTTGTACACTAATCGAAAGTAAAATGTCACACTCACAAATTCGTGGTATCAAGTGTACTCAACGGCGCATTCCCATTACGGTGTCAATTTTCAACATGTGGGGTTTCCACACAGCAAGTTCCCAGAGAAAATTAGCATTCATCTGGAGGCAAGGTTAAACGCAATTGCAACACGGCCTGTGAGCAGTCGCCGTTGCGTAAAACCATTAGCATTTTGTTAACTGCGAGTCATATCGAAATGGGCCAAATCGAGAGGAATTGCAGCCCTTTCGAATAGCTCATTTCGTATGTATAACAAATCCAAGAGAAATGCTAATGAAGATTCTTGCCTACCGGTAGAACGGACAGTTCACTTCCCGTGCCGTGGGCAAGGTGAGACAGCACAACCGAGAGTGCGAGAGAAATGTCCACCAGCACATTCCGTAGTAGGATCTAGGCACCAGTGGCTGATTTATGGGGAAGCTGTGAGGGCTATAGCCCATGGCGACAAAATCCAGGGGCGGCAAATTTTTGGAAAAATACCAAAGGCACAAGTCACAATAACAATAAATATACAAATATATAAATAAATGACGAACGAAAAAAGGAACATAGAAGAAGTGAAGCATCTAACTACCTCCTTCAACTTCAAAGATTAGATACGATTTTTTTATCAATTTTATTCTGAGATATGTATCTTGATTTAACGTATAAAGTAATAAACTACAATAGTCTGAGATCGATCTATCAACCGTATTAGTATACAATGTACCTATATAAGATCAAAATTTAACATTTATGAGAATTGATTAGATGCGAAATCTAATTACGACAATGCATCGTGCCTTGTGCTTGTTTCGCAATTGTGCTGGTCCGTTTATTCTTCTTCCCTGAGAAATTCTTCTGGTTGGAATGCGGTTGCATGCCGTGTTTTCCCTGAATTTTGCCAGAGCAACAATTAAAGCAGAGCGCCATTAGAATGGCGACAAGACGAGAGCCGCGTAAATGGCGACCTGCGAATTTCCTCTCGCTCATGTACGTCTGTATAATGACTACCAAGAAATATTCGGAAAACATTTACACCTCCGTTTTGAATTTGAAACACAATGAATGGATCGTACGTGTAACAAGAGTCTTGCTAACTTCAATGGTAGAAGTCAATGGTAGAAATTAATCACCAATTTTCGGTTTTAATTATCGTTCGTGTAAATATAGACTTTAATTTGCAGTTATAGGAATCAACCGCACAAACACTTTGGGGATATTTGCAGTGTCTAATTTAGAGGGGGGGGGGGGCTATACCCCATGGCGGCAAAATCCAGGGGCGACAAAATTTTGGAAAAATATCAAAGGCACAATTCACAATAAAAAATAAATATACAAATTAATAAATTAATGACGAACGAAAAACGACAAATACAAGAAGTGGAGCATTCTACCTTCTTCAACTTCAAAGATTAGATACGACTTTTTTGTCAATTTTATTCTGAGATATGTATCTTGATTTAAGTATAAAGTAATAAGCTACAATAGTCTAAGATCGATCTATCAACCGTATTAGTATACAATGTACCTATATAAGAACAAAATTTAACATTTATGAGAATTAAGCACTAATGAAAGCGAAAGTAACTTAGTATGAAGATGAAACGAACAGAAAAAAAAACGAATAATCCAGTCAGATGAAACCAGAGCTGGAGATGTAGAATTGATTGGTATAGAAAATTTCAGAATCAATCACGAGTACTAAAATTCTTTAAAAATTCAACGTCCAAGAAACACTGTGACATTGTGTAGACAGCTTCAATGGGTACCTACCCCTTGAAATATTTTCCTTTTTCGGAAAATTTCACTTTATATTCTATGAACATTTTATCTAGTATTTAGTCGTAAATATTACTTAGAAAATATACTCTGTCAATTGAACAAGTATCATCACACTACAAGAATGATTGTAATTTTTTTGGACATTTTCGCTTTCTTGACGCTGTTTTGTCCCTTCCAATTAACTGCAGTTCGAACTAAAATTTATTTCTGTGATATTTCTCATATTAAGGTTCATTCATTCTATAATTTAAGTACTAAGATTAAGAACGTACAATTATTACTTAAACTATAAAATTTATTTATTTTTATATAATTTATCAAAGTGTTCATTTTCCCCCAGAGTTTCAAAGGTTACAATTAAAGTTTTAATACAAAAATAAGCTTTAGATGAATCAAACTTTTCACTCTGAAGCAGTTGATAAACAAAATACTGAAGCGACTTCAGTATTTTGTTGAAATCTAAGAACAAACACAAAATGATACATTTTTTAATTAGCAACGCGTCTACCAATTTTGCTGTTGCATCAGATATTCTTTAAAATATTCTAAAATTGTCGAATAAGTTAATTTAACTGCCTTAATGGCATAACTATGATTCACCATCATTCTTAATTTATCTTCTGTTCTACTATCATCGGCCGTAACAGCAAAATAATATGCATCAACCATTTCTTTTACAAACATATTCGATAAGCAATTAACGGTACTGTCTACAATTCCATTTTGATATACATCATCTAGACACAATTCTTGGAAGGATTATAGCTTTGTAAAAATGGTTAAGTTTTTTTTCTTTTCAAAACTTTAAAAAGTTTCCACGATTTGTACTTTCGGCCTTTCATTATGGTCTCTAAACAAAGCAAATTTGGTGTTTGGTTTGTAATACATCAACTTTAACAGTGATCATATTTGAGAGAGCTATTAAAAAGGGACCATTTTTACATAGCGATTCTATGATACTCAAAATCTTCATATTTTCTCAAGCTCCCTTCCAATGTTTAAAGCCGAATGGGATAAGAACTGGTTCTCTAGAATTTCGCCACATCTAGGCACAGCAGGTGGTTTCAATTAAAGAAAAAGAGGTTTCAATAAAAAAAAAATCTACACCAAATTCAGTTAATATAACTTAATTTGTATTGAAAACATATTCATGCGTAACATGTTTAAGTGAAATACTTACAATAAATCAAAGTAAAATGCGAATTTTTAATTATGATATTATTACTTAACGATGTTATATGTACTTGTAGTGATGACTATGCTTAGGATAGTTATGCATTTGCATATGTTCATATGCAATTGCATATTTTTGCCAATATTAAGGATAAAAGCGTATTTTGAACAGTTTTGGCTTAAATGCATATATTCAACATTTTTGGTCCAAAATGCATGTTTTGGTAGGTAGGGGTACTTAATATTTTCTTAGAAATTTGCAAATTTGTGAGTAAGGCTGTTTACGATTTTCTCCCTGCGTTTCTCGTGTAGAGAATAATAGATTAGAGATAATTAATTATTTATTGGAATCATTGTTTTTTTTTCCATTCGGTTCATTGAAGGTGTGCAAATGAGTGCGCTGATCAAAATGAAAGTGGCAGCTGATAGTAAAGCAGCTGCAGGCTACATACAACACGTATTAAATCTGAACAGGTTCAAATATGCGCCGTAAACGGATTTCGATCGTAAATAGAGAAAGTCGATTACGTGGAAAATTGAAATGAAAATGAGATTGTTGGGTCTTGCGTTCGATTGGCAATTCATTTCAAAATAGACACGCTATGTTAAGAAGAAAAAAAAAACTACATCGAAAGCAAAACCATGGAGGATTTTATATTATTGTTTTTTATTTCTTTGATTTTGACAATTGAATTTAAAAAAAAATATCGGTACTCTTGACATTTGATAAACAGGACAAATCGTGAAATACAATATTGACAAAGGGGGAAAAGATAAAGAACAATATAATTGAAATAAATCTGTACTCCCTTAATTTTATTACTATATTATTTTATAAAATTAAGGAAATACAGAATTATTTAAATTATATTGTTCTTTATATTTTCCCCTTTTGTCAATATTGTATTTCACAATTTGTCCAGTGTATCAAACGTCAAAAGCTATATATCAAATTGCATCTTTGTTTTGTCTAATTACTTTATACCAACCGTATGCTTTTCCAATATTCATAATACATATTTTAATATACATATAATATTGTGTACACATTATTATGTACATTGTGAATGATTCTGTTGAACTGAGACTGAATAATTAACGACGCGAAGGTTGAGAGGCAGGTGAGTCAGCACGTGCTTCTTAAATTACGAATTACTTCTGCGAAATGATACCAATGCTGGTGACTATTGCATCGTAAATTGTCCTCTACGCTTTTAATCCGGTTTCGGAAAAGAGAACAGTGGAAGTATTATACCCTTGACAACTCTGGAAAACATCTGTCCGGATATAATTATGATAGATGCCATCCCTTGTGTTTTCATTAAATCGATTATGGTAATGAGCAGTATGTATTCTGTAGAGCAACGATGGCGAACCTATTTTTCTAGTGGGTCAAAATTACCCGAATTACACAAGTCATACAATTACATTACTGTTTTCTGTATATTTGGTATATTCTTTATTCTGTATTAATCTGTCTCTGTCTTTAATCTCGAATGTGATTAAGAAATCTTGGAAATTATTAAAATATCTATAAAAATTTCGATAATTATTGAGAAATTTGTAAAAATCTCGACATTGAAAAGTCTTGGAAATTTCTAGAAATCTTAGCAGTGAAAATTATTGAGAAATCACAAAATATTTATTAAATGGAATATAAATTTAATGGAAAATAATGGAAGTTATTGTAAAATCTCTTCATACTACTTAGAAATGACGAAGTAAATATTTTAAGAATTATCAAGAATTTTGGAGAATGAGAAGTGTATGTAATAATCGTTCCAACTAATTTGCTTTTTTTACTTTATTGATCTCAAAATGATTGAAAAATCTCTCGAAATCATGATAATAAATGAGAAATCAATAAAAATTATTGAGAATGTCTTCGCTTTTCAAGAATAAGTATTTTTGATGGGAAAAAAATGAGTGTAAAGAGAATTAAGAGCACCACAAAAGTTATGCGTGAAAATTGTCATCAATAATTGTTAAAATTTCAAAAAGTTCATTAATAGTTTAAAATATAGTTAAATATAGTTAAACATTTGCTTTTTTTTTCTAACCAAGTGATCTACAATTCGATAATTTAATGTTACATTTTTCTGTTAAACAAAATAGTTTTGCAATTCCGGCAATTTTAATGTTATTTTGTTTTATATTTTGCCATTACGTCCGAATATTTTTAGTAATAATTGTCAAATGTCTGAAAATTATCAGTATTTTTTTCTAAATTGTCATAGATATTAAATGTTGCAAATATTCCTAAAGACTACTACTAATTTTAATAAAATATTGTGAAAAGGAGATTTCTTAAAATTTTACGGTAACAATATCAAGACATTGTTTTAAAATTTCAATCCAAGGTACTAAAATGTCTTAAAATTGGTGGTAATATTGCTTAAATATCTGTAAATTGCCAGAAATAATTGTTAAAATGTAGATAATTACCTCCAATAATTTTCAAAATGTCTGAAAATTATCAGTATTTTTTTCTAAATTGTCATAGATACTAAATGTTACAAAAATTCTGGATTTTTTTAATCCATACGATTTCAGTGAAATTTATTACAAAATTGGTATTAACCGAGCAATAAATTTCATTTGCATATTTTAGAATCTTTTGATACTGTAAACAGTTATACTATTTGTATATTTGCAAGTGCAAATGTGAGTTTAAACTTGTCTCGTCACAAAGGTGTTTTGTTGAAAGTTAGTAATTGTAAAGTATTTCTGATGCGTTTCCAATGATGACAATAGGATACGCGATGAACACTGAAATTTTTCACATCGTCGACCACAACATTATAATTCCAACAGCTGAAGGTCGTTCGCTCCATGATTGAAGGACAATGCGGATTTTCGCAGCTAGGCACGTGACCTTCTCAGGTCCAAACTTAAGAATGCAACTTTCAACTGCTGCAATGTGTTGTGTTAACAGTGAAGAGTGGACAGTTTAAATCACTGTAACTCGAACAAATGTGGCGCAAAATTCGTTGTTTGTCACACCTGTAAATACAGGGATGCAACAATTTTCAATGTACAAATTTTTCAACCAAATATCTAAATATTTGTAAATTTTAGCAAGATTCCGAGAGATTTTCCTATAATTTCCACAATTTCTCAATATTTTTGGAGATTTCTACAGATTTTTCAATAATTATCATGATTTCTGGAGATAATTTCGAGATAAAGAAATGCAAATTAAATTGGTGTATTCAATAAGTGAAGATTTCTCAATCATTTTCGACATTTCCACAGATTGTTTCTTTAATTTTTTATACGAGGCATTTATTTCTGCAGTTCAAATATAATGCTGCATTACAGCAAGTAATATTTAAGTAGGCATTTGAGTCATATTTTGCAAACAAATAGTTTTGGATTAGATTCGCAATTAATCTATCCATTTGTAAAATGGCTGAAGTAATTAGTAATTAAGGCTGATACGTTCATGTTTGTATTGGTATTAACGATAGAATGAAGTGATAGTGACGCCTGCATGATTATACACAGTAGACGTATGTTAAACATTACAGCGACAGTTATGAGGAGAATATGAAAGCATGGTGTGATTGCACGTGAATGTGTCGTGTAGAATTTTAATGGAACCAAAGACGAATTTATTGTCTGGAAGGTCGAATCCTTGTTTTATTATCCCATCAAAATGTATTGAAATATTTTTGTCAATTTAAAAATATAATAACGCTAAGATTTACAAGATTCTGCAATACATGCATACATATGCTAGTGCGATGTTACGAATATTCATAGCAATGAATTGATTGTCACTTATTTAAACGTTGGACTAGATAGTAAAGTGTTCATTACTGAACGTATTCTTTATTGGCGATGTAGTAATAATTTAGATCATTTTAACAAATAGAACTCAATTATGGTGACCCGTCCCATCGCATCTCACACGTTTCGGATGCAAACGTTATTTTTCTCATCAGTATGTAATCTACCTTTGTAATTAGTGTAGTCATAAATTTTACTACGTACTTGCATCGATTTGTAACGATTTTTTACAAGCGAGGAATAATGAAGAGCACATCTGAACATTAACATAATATTTCGTTCAAGTTCAAGCGATACAAATTAAAATGTATTAAAAAATTAATCTTTGCCTCAAAGTAAACAATTAACAAATAAGACTAATTGAATCAAAGTAGTTATAGAAAAAATATATATTTCGGTTTAGAAGTGTGGCGATGTTGAAGCAAACTTGACAAAAATATTTTATTTTATTTAATCATTTCCTTTTCTACCTTGTTGGTGTAAGGTTAAAAAATATACAATGAATGTATTTACTGTATTAATCAAAATACGCACAAATGGGCAAAAAAAAAGCCATAAACGATCCAAATTTTGAACTCCAAAAACCCCTAGGTTGAAGCCAGTGTTAGATAATTGAACTTAATATGTCGACATTTAACCCTAACAGTTTTATTTATAAAAAAATAAGCCACGGTTTAACGGTGGTTTAGTTTTAGTAACCTAGGTAACCCCCTTTGTAAAACACCGCTAAACCACGGTTTAAATTTTTATGAATAACACTGCAAGTTATTTAGGTGACGTACAATTAAATATTTAAAAAAATCCAAAAAAGCAATCGTCGATCGAAATGTCCCACTTTTAGCGGAACCGCGACTAAAAATGTTGAGAGAAAAGTTTTTTTACTTGATCACTGCTATTTTTTCGACTGCTTTATTAATGATTGCTAAGCAAGAGAGGACAATCGCTTCCTGTTCAGGATCTACAATTGCTGCCATTGATTAGATGCGAAATCTAATTACGACAATGCATCGTGACTTGGGCTTGTTTCGCAATTGTGCTGGTCCGTTTATTCTTCTTCCCTGAGAAATTCTTCTGGTTGGAATGCGGTTGCATGCCGTGTTTTCCCTGAATTTTGCCAGAGCAACAATTAAAGCAGAGCGCCATTAGAATGGCGACAAGACGAGAGCCGCGTAAATGGCGACCTGCGAATTTCCTCTCGCTCATGTACGTCTGTATAATGACTACCAACGAATATTCGGAAAACATTTACACCTCCGTTTTGAATTTGAAACACAATAAATGGATCATACGTGTAACAAGAGTCTTGCTAACTTCAATGGTACAAGTCGCCCGATTTAATGGCCCAATTTATTTTGGAGAAGAATTTTAGGAATTGTAATGTTGAAAATATAAATGTTTGTTTCAAATTTGCTCACGCTAACACAAGGATAATTGGAGTATATGTGTGTCGATTTACTAGCTGTATGATTAAATCAGAGATGTTGATATTCCAAAAACAACCGCAAAAGTGCTTACTAATAAAGATTAGCAATCAGGAAATTAATCACCAAGCTCATGTATTCGATTTCAATTATCGTTCGTGTAAATATCGACTTTAATTTGCAGTTATCGGAATTAACGGTACAAACAGTTTGGGGATATTTGCAGTAGCGAATTTAGGGGGGTGGGGCTATAGCCCATGGCGGCAAAATCCAGGGGCGGCAAATTTTTGGAAAAATACCAAATGCACAAGTCACAATAAAAATAAACATACAAATAAATAAATGACGAACGAAAAAAGGCAAATACAAAAAATGAAGCATCTAACTACCTCCTTCAATTTCAAAGATTAGATACGACTTTTTTGTCAATTTTATTCTGAGATATGTATCTTGATTTAACGTATAAAGTAATAAGCTACAATAGTCTGAGATCGATCTATCAACCGTATTAGTATACAATGTACCTATATAAGAACAAAGTTTAACATTTATGAGAATTAAGCACCAATGAAAGTGAAAGTAACTTAGTATGAAGATGAAACGAACACAACAAAAAATGAAAAATCCAGTCAGATGAAACCAGAACATGAGATGTAGAATTGATTGGTATAGAAAATTTCAGAAGCAATCACGAGTACTAAATTTCTTTAAAAATTCAACGTCCAAGAAACACTGTAACATTGTGTACAAAGCTTCAAATGGTACCTACCCCTTGGAATATTTTACTTTTTCGGAAAATTTCACTTTAAATTCTATTAACATTTTATTTAGTATTTAGTCGTAAATATTACTTAGAAAATTAACTCTGTCAATTGAACAAGTATCACCACGCTACAAGAATTATTGTAATTTTTTTGGACGTTTTCGCTTTCTTGACGCTGTTTTATCCCTTCCAATTAACTGCAGTTTGAACAAAAATTTATTTGTGTGATATTTCTCATATTAAGGTTCATTCATTCTATAATTTAAGTAATAAGATTGAGGACGTGCAATTATAACTTAAACTATAAAATTTATTTATTTTTATATAATTTATCAAAGTGTTGTTCATTTTCCCCCAGAGTTTCAAAGGTTACAAATTAAAGTTTTGATACAAAGAGAAGCTTTAGATGAATCAAACTTTTCACTCTGATGCAATTGACGAACTCCTGAAACGACTTCAACAATTTGTTGAAATCTAAGAACAAACACAAATTCATACATTTCTTAATTAGCAACGCGTCTACCAATTTTGCTGTTGCATCAGATATCCTTTAAAATATTCTAAAATTGTCGGATATGGTAATGTAACTGCCTTAATGGCATAAATATGATTTACCATCATTCTTAATTTATCTTCTGTTCTACTATCATCGGCCGTAACAGCAAAATTATATGCATCAACCGTTTCTTTTACAAACATATTCGATAAGCAATTAACGGTACTGTCTACAATTCCATTTTGATATACATCAACTAGACACAACTCTTGGAAAGATTATAGCTTTATAAAAATGGTTAAGTTTTTTTTCTTTTCAAAACTTAAAAAAGTTTCCACGATTTGTACTTTCGGCATTTCATTGTGGCCTCTAAACGAAACAAATTTGGTGTTTGGTTTGTAATACATCAACTTTAACAGTGATCATATTTGAGAGAGCTATTAAAAAGAGACCATTTTTATATAGCGATTCTATGATACTCAAAATCTTCATGTTTTCTTAAGCTACCTTCCAATTTTTAAAGCCGAATGAGATAAGAACTGGTTCTCTAGAATTTCGCCACAGCTAGGCACAGCAAAGAGGTTCCAATTTAAAAAAAAATCTACACCAAATTCCGTTAATATAACTTAATTTGTATTGAAAACATATTCATGTGTAACATGTTTAAGTGAAATACTTACAATAAATCAAAGTCAAATGCGAATATTTAATTATGATATTATTTCTTGAAGACGTCATACTTGTAGTGATGACTATGCTTAGGATAGTTATGCATTTGCATATGTTCATATGCAATTGCATATGTTTGCCAATATTAAGGATAAATGCGTGTTTTGGCTTAAATGCATATTTTCAACATTTTTGGTCCAAAATGCATATTTTGGTATGTAGGGTACTTAATACTTTCTTAGAAATTTGCAAATTTGCAGCTCCTGAAAACTGAAACTGAACTATTTGAAGGGCGGAAGCCTTAATTACCTACATACATAATTGTCAACTAATCTATTACTGATACATACAAGAAAATCTGCATATCATGAAAAACCACCAAACATGTGAATAACAAAATAATGAAGAAAGGAACTAATCATAATGCTCTAATTAGTACAGCAATACATCGATCTGGACCCCACATGTCAACATTCAACAATGAGTTGTGCAAACCTTTTATATTGCATTGGGCAAACTAAAAAATGAACATCTAGTAGGATTGTTGGAGAAGTACACAGCACAGAAAATTCCTGATGAATCAACTTGAAGAAAAAACTACGTGCCCCATTTATTTCAATCTAAATTGAATACGTAGCAAGACAAGGCTAAAGAAGGAAAATTTGGATTTCCCTTGATGAAACCACTGATGTAGAGCAAAATGTGTAGCCAATTTTGTACTTGGAATTGTTGGAGATGAGGCCGAAAGTTCCAAATCATATTTAGATAATTTAAAAGTTTTGGATAAGGTAAACCACAGTACGATCGCAGGATTTTTTAACGATTCAATGAATATATTGTATCCTAGTGCAATCATATACGAAAACGTTCTCATAACTTGTACAGATGCTGCCCCATATATGTGCAAAGCAATGAGAGGGCTGAAAGTATTGTACCCAAAAATTGTCCAAAAGCAATAGGTACTTAATTATTTGCGAAGTCCTACATGATACAAACTACCGTTATGTTGACATCGCATTGAGACTGTTTTTGATGATGCCTGCTTCCAACTGTTCATCAGAAATATCGTTTTCCGTGTTGAAAGAAATAAAAATATATACAAACTCTGGTCTATAATGACCGAAGAACGCCTGAAGTATGTGGCAATTCTGACCATCGAATTGGAGCTTACCAAAAGATTAAACTTTGATGATATTCATGATGATATTCATTTTCAATCTCTAGTTCATGAAAGTTTTTATTTAAACATTTCACATTAGTTCGTATTACTATCAGAACAATTAAAATTTATTTGAGAACTTTTTTTTAAATTATAACTTCAATTATAATCTAGTCCTTAATATATTAAACTTCTAGATTGGAATCAACGGCACAAACACTTTGGGGATATTTGCTATGGTTTTAAGACCCGAAAATTGTTTCCCCAAGAATTATATATTTTTTGAAAATCGCAAATAAAAATAGGTCTTTCCTATTTTTATAGGCCCTCCGTGGACCCACTGTAAAAGAGATAAATTTGCGTTACATTGAATCGTAGGATATTATGATATATTTTGATTACAGTGCAGTTGCGAAAGGAACAGTTAAGGCCCAAATTTTGGCAATGGCCACGTAAACCGTCTCGTCGCACGAGATTACAATAATTTCCCCCTGCACAGGATGTGTCGTCAATCCAGAGTCCACAATTTATGTAACTCCGTAGATCGTCTAAACGCGCCTCACATCCTTCGTATTCTTAATGCGATCGATCGGTGTGGCAAAAGACAGGACGTCTGTCTAAAGAATTCGCCTAGCCTGCGGCCATCGGCCACCGCAATCGCGCCGATTAACACACACTCTCCGCGTAAATAGGATACCAAAAACGATACACATACGTAGGATACATTCAAGTCAACGTTGTATAATCAACCACCGTGATTAATACAAACTTCACAATACAACTTCAATAACAGCATTTTTTTAGTGAGGTGGAATAATCATCCTTCAATTGTTTTATACATTGATATTTCTCATGGACGATGAAACATTTCTGCACGTGGATCAGTGCACAGATAGAATTAAATGCTGCAATAAAAATTACAGTTAAGGAATTTTCAAAGTAACTGAGAAACCACAAATTCCATTTAAAAAAATTGAATTGTAACATTTCGAAGTGTTCCTGTAAATAATTTAACTTATGAATTTGTACTCTAAAAATATATTCATCTTTAAAATCTCGTAAAATATAGACACACACGATTTTTTGTAATGATAGAGCCACGCTTCTGCTACAGTATGCAAAAAAAGTTTAAGTCTCTACCTACCTCATTCATAAGACGAATTATGAATATTTTTTAAATCGTCTATTTGAAGCAAACATTTCGCAAATTAATAGTTTCCTCGAAACTACTAAAGTTAAATGCTCTATTAGGCTTAAGAGCAACCTGAATATGCAAAAATATTTATGGTGTTCCATTTAAAATTACAAAGTTAATGGCTACTTTCGGTATAAGCGGAAGTGATAGAAACATGTGCGTATTTTATTTTAGGACACCACGACGAATAAGTTTGTGTGCATTTTTTTAAATTTTTATTTCATCAAGAACCCCATACATTTTTAATAACCCACGACTTGCGTAGTATTAATTGTCCTGTATTAATTTATTACACTTACTGGATTGTAAGTAATTAAGTAATAGTACCAAACCAAAGAGAGCTACTGAAATTATATTATCTTAAAGCCAAAATTGTTAACACTAAAATTCGTACAACATACCAACTGTTACCAAAGTGGGTTGTGTTAAGTGGCAAAAAAAACAACTGAGCACTTGTTTACTTATTGGATGGTCAATTTATAGACATTGTACATCAACAAGGAACCAATTTGTGATTGTTATGAATATTTTAATATTAACGCACATCCACATTTTTTTAATGCTTTTAATCATTTCGACCACAAACTGGCAAATGCATTGCAGTTGATTGTGGACTTCTGGGCAGTATTGCACATAAATTAGTTGTGTTTGATAGTCAAACCGCATCTGATCTTAGTGGATGAACGTCAGCGTTGAGCAGCACATGTGTACGTAATTGATCGCTTTTATATTTAACCAATGTTTATGTTAAGACGAAATGTTAAAGTTGTGATATCATAGTGGCATGCCATCACATTTATTTATAAATAATGCTGCAATTGATCAATTCTGAGAACTAATGAATAAATACATTATTCGCAAAATAATTTAGGTATAAATACGTTGATGCCTACACTCCTTGAAATACTATTGGATTCTATTGGATCTTTAATTTCTATGTCTACTATAGTATATTTTGCTTATTGAATCTGGTGACAAAATTTCGGCTGAAAATTTATGATTTACCTTGTGGTGTTTATCTGATAATCCTGTGTGGAAAACTTGTCACGGTACACGAAAAACAAAAAGTGTCCAACCGCAGTCACATAAACGTCCATCGGCGAAGAGAACTCTCGCGACTTGAACGCGCGCGCCACAACACAACACACGAAGAAGACCTCGGCAGTGCCTTTCCAGTGGCAGCGACAACGCGCGCAACACTACTGATCACTGATCACTACCGATGATCTTTCAGTCTGATGTCCGTACTCGTGGTGTGGTATGGTAGGTGTGGGGGATACGAGGCGAGGCGTTCCTCTCCGTTCCTCTTTGAAGAGGACGACGTCCTCTTCAAAGTGAGATCCGAGGGTGACTCCGGCGTCGTGGAAAGGGGATGCACGTGTTATGGTTGTTTCCTCTTCACTGGTGCTGTTGACCACGACGCCGGATTCAAATGGTAAAAGGCATTCTTACATTCGTCTGTACGACAACATCATTGTGTTTTTACGTAATCAAATGAGCACCTAATTAGATTGATTTAACTCCCTAAAATTTCAAACGGTACATCCCTAACATAAATCAAATGAGCACCTAAATAGTGTCACCCGTCTGAAATGTTTTATCACTTTTTCGCAACGATAAAAAATGATCTTTATAGATCAAAAATATTTGCAAACTTTGAATAAAAACAAAGGTGTTATTTAATTTCAAGTCTATTATCGCTCAACTTTGAAGGCAGCTGGTGAAGTAAAAACGAATCGGAGAAATATGTACTTTACGGTTACTTCAAGCCAGAGGCGGACTGGCCATTTGGAAAATGTGGAAAATCCTACATGTTCTATATACAAATTGGGAAGTTTTTCCAAAAGAGGCGCATAGATGCACAAAGTAAACATTTAACACTTCTACTTTTGAGTAAAACGCAAAAACCTACCAGAACTCGAAAGCTAACCAATCAACTTGCAGTTTCGATAGAAATTTTCTGTTTATTATTTTAATAACGTAGGTCCTTTATTCAGAAATGTCTGATTTATTACAAAAAATATATGTATTTTTTTAAATTACAAATGTCTGGTTTTGCAACTGAGTCTTGCAAATGTCTGCTTCTGCATCTGTGTGAACTGCAAATGTTTTATATATTAATGGTTTAAACAATAATAAGTTTAGGGTACGGAAATTCGGGGTTAAAATTTAAGAAAAATATATTCAAAAGCAAGTATTAAACATAAGATTCACTTCAGAAGCAGCAAAAATGAACAAATCTAAATTCTTAATGCATCGTCTTCATTATCCGACAACAACCATGCCATCCTCATTAGGCTGATTTTCTTCTGAATACGCTTTGTTTTTCTTTCAAAGGCGTTTGACTATGTATTTAATATTGTATTATATTGTATTGTACTTTATTGGGCCATAAGAAAAACATACATCAAAGATTTGACATTAGCCAAGTCATGAACATATAAAGAAAAGAAAATATCAACAAGTGTTGTAATATCTCTAGATACATGTATCTAGATACGTATGTAGATACATCTTGCTGGAGTACCTAAAGTTGTATCTAGATAATATTTTTCTGAAGTATCTGTATTGTATCTAGTTACAAAAAAAAATGTATCTGTTACAACACTGCATTTCACGATAATTACATACAGCTAGCTATTGATTCATTATTGAGAGCATTATTATATTTTAAATTTTTACCTTGGGGCTTCGATTAATTTTCTCTTATTTAATTTAAGTTTGACTGATTATTTTTTTCTGAAGTATCTGCATTGTATCTAGTTACAAAAAAAAATGTATCTGTTACAACACTGCATTTCACGATAATTACATACAGCTAGCTATTGATTCATTATTGAGAGCATTATTATTTTTTTTAATTTTTACCTTGGGGCTTCGATTAATTTTCTCTTATTTAATTTAAGTTTGACTCAGTAATTTGCTATTTCATTGTATATTATTCTTGTATCTGTTACGTCGAAAGTTGACAATGACACATTCTTTTTCGAATAAACAATCGCGTTTTTAATGCTGGTTCGTATGCTTAAGCTAAATGTAAAAGAATGAAATGAAATTAGAAACGTATGTCCAATTCATGCAATATGGATTGATGAGTCATTGTCAGGACGAGTAACTATAAGCAGACGATAAAAACTAAATTTAATTTTGCACTTTTTATTAAATATTTATGAGCATTTTCTTTCGCATGTAAAATGCGTATGTAAAAAGAAAACAATTTTCGGTTTGATTTTCCATGTATCTGAAATGTATCTAGAAGTATCCAGATACTCAATCAAATGTATCTGTATCGGTAGCTAGATACATTTTCAAATTTGTATCTAGATATGTATCTACACTCAGATGCAAAAAAACGGGTCATTGGGTCATTGTTTGCAAAAGAACCATTTTTTTTTTATTCCAACAAAACAAAATTTTATTCCAACAAAACAACCTAACTTTCGAAACTCTCAAGTCACATTCAATAAAACGATCTTCATTAACTTTATTAATGTTGTTTTTTGGTATTTCTAAATATGTTTTAAAGTGGGAACTTTTCCTAGAATATTTATATATTTTTAATCGTTTTCACTTTTTGATGTTTCAGATGAGATTCATAAATGTAATCATATGGATATTACACAATGATGAAACTGTATAAATTTGGCACCATTCATGCAAATCATGCACCATGTTTGCTTTTCAATTATAAAGACAATTCATTAATGTTCAATGACCTTTTTGGTATTTCTCAAGTTCATTACAATCATTCATTCATTCATTACAATTGGTGATATTTTTATACGTGGTGCCTCACAAAACTGATACATCAATTTTCGTAATTTATAATATAGGTAGAATTGCTATATTTATACTCATGCCTTATATACCCACCCCTTATTTCGTCTCCAGTAAGTGTGCCAGTCCCCTTTTTAGTGTACCAACCATAAATTTCACTCTTGGCGCAACATATGTGCACAAAACACATTTGTGCATATGCTACTGATGTGTCAACACTCAATACTATGAACAACATTGCTTACGTCGGGCTATTTTCACACATTTACGCATTTATCAACGAGTTGCAATATAAGCAAGGAGCTTTAACAAAAGTGTATTTTTCATTGCTATTAATTGTGTTATTAGATTTAAAACCAACGCAGGTGTACACTTTCATTTCGAAATAGCAGCATCAGTAGCCAATAATTAACAGAAAAACAAGTACATTTCTCATGGCAGATCAATGCTATCAACGTTTCTATTATCCGCACAGTGCATTTCTCATGATGGTGCATATCCCAGAAATAACTTCAATCAGGTGGAAAAATATCAGACACAGCCCATTTAGCGCCGTGCTGATTCCCAACACTTTCTTGAACATTTGCTCAATATTAAGTCCTCTTTAATTAATAAACCCGCACACAATGAGCGGTTCACTTTATTATAAATCTCATGCTGGGAAAAGAAAGTTAGTTGCCTCAGTGTTCTGCGTCTTGGGGGATTTTTACTGTTTGGGATGTGAATGTTTTAATTCGATTATTTATTGGGCAACGTGATGAAGAAACTTGTAAATCCCACGGCTGTGCCAATTAACATCTGCCATTGTCCAATGGGTAATATTTTTTTTTGTGCAATCGTGTAATTGAATAACTAATTACATTTTTTTTTCATTTCATAATAATTCGTAAAATTCGCGATTTCTTGAAAGAAACCTTGCTGGATCGATATGTCTTTGCTACCATTCTATTCAGGATGCCAAAATAAAACCATACCAGTAACCAGATTATACTGCGGGATGAATCATTCTTCATTTCGGCAGATATTTTAAGATAGTTTACACATCGATTATATTATACTGTGGGATGAATAATTTTTCATTTCCGCAGATATTTTAGGACGGTTTCTACGTCGATTAAGTTATACTGTGGGATGAACAATTCTTCATTTCCGCAGATATTTTACGATTTACACATCTATTAGGTTATACTGTGGGACGAATAATTCTTAACTTCTAAGATATTTTAGGACGATTTCTATGATTAAGTTATAGTGTGGGATGAATAATTCTTTATTTCTGTAGGTATTTTAGGACGGTTTATACATCAATTAGGTTATACTGCGGGATGAATAATTCTTCATTTCCGCAGATATTTTAGGATGGTTTCTACGTCGATTAGGTTATACTGCGGGATGAATAATTCGTCATTTCTGCAGATATTTTAGGATGGTTTATACGTCGAATAGTTCATACTGTAAGATGAATTATTTTTCATTTCCGCAGATATTTTAGGACGGTTTATGCATCGATTAGGTTATATTGCTGGATGAATAATTCCTCATTTCCGCTGATATTTTTTGACGGTTTACTCATCGATTAGATTATGCAGCGGGATGAATAATTCTTCATTACCGCAGATATTTTAGAACAGTTTGTATATCGTATATATACCGTATATCCCCCGTGAATAAATCTTTATTTCTGCAGATATTTTATGACCATTTTCACGTCGAATAGATTATACTGCGGGATGAATAATTGTTCATTTCTGCAGATATTTTAGGACGAATTCTATGTCTACTAGGTTATACTTCGGTATGAATCATTCTTCATTTCTCAGATATTTTAGGACAGTTTATACATCGATTATGTTATTCTGTGGGATAAATAATGGTAAAAATTGAAATATCTTGGGAATCTATCATTGCATACAATTTAAATTCTACAGACTGATCAATTGTATATCGTGTAATATCAGCAATAATTTACATCCATATTGATACGGTTGCTTTTGAGATACAATTATTTTAAAAATAAGCATATTTTACCTAATAAACCCGATAATCGTGCTTACTTAAAATCGCTTATCTCAAGAACGCAACATTGGATTTGAATTAAATTGGCAAAAAGCCGCCAAAAGGGCCGAGAGTGAGAACGCCGATATCTCGGCTATTAAGAGTCCGGTAAAGTTGAGACTTGGACCAAAAAATAGAGCGAAAAATTAGCTAACTTTTGATGTGTCTAACTTTTTGGCAGCTGTCACGGGAAGCCGCCAAAAGGGCCGAGAGTGAGAACGCCGATATCTCGGCTATTAAGAGTCCGGTAAAGTTGAGACTTGGACCAAAAAATAGAGCGAAAAATTAGCTAACTTTTGATGTGTCTAACTTTTTGGCAGCTGTCACGGGAAGCCGCCAAAAGGGCCGAGAGTGAGAACGCCGATATCTCGGCTATTAAGAGTCCGGTAAAGTTGAGACTTGGACCAAAAAATAGAGCGAAAAATTAGCTAACTTTTGATGTGTCTAACTTTTTGGCAGCTGTCACGGGAAGCCGCCAAAAGGGCCGAGAGTGAGAACGCCGATATCTCGGCTATTAAGAGTCCGGTAAAGTTGAGACTTGGACCAAAAAATAGAGCGAAAAATTAGCTAACTTTTGATGTGTCTAACTTTTTGGCAGCTGTCACGGGAAGCCGCCAAAAGGGCCGAGAGTGAGAACGCCGATATCTCGGCTATTAAGAGTCCGGTAAAGTTGAGACTTGGACCAAAAAATAGAGCGAAAAATTAGCTAACTTTTGATGTGTCTAACTTTTTGGCAGCTGTCACGGGAAGCCGCCAAAAGGGCCGAGAGTGAGAACGCCGATATCTCGGCTATTAAGAGTCCGGTAAAGTTGAGACTTGGACCAAAAAATAGAGCGAAAAATTAGCTAACTTTTGATGTGTCTAACTTTTTGGCAGCTGTCACGGGAAGCCGCCAAAAGGGCCGAGAGTGAGAACGCCGATATCTCGGCTATTAAGAGTCCGGTAAAGTTGAGACTTGGACCAAAAAATAGAGCGAAAAATTAGCTAACTTTTGATGTGTCTAACTTTTTGGCAGCTGTCACGGGAAGCCGCCAAAAGGGCCGAGAGTGAGAACGCCGATATCTCGGCTATTAAGAGTCCGGTAAAGTTGAGACTTGGACCAAAAAATAGAGCGAAAAATTAGCTAACTTTTGATGTGTCTAACTTTTTGGCAGCTGTCACGGGAAGCCGCCAAAAGGGCCGAGAGCGAGAACGCCGATATCTCGGCTATTAAGAGTCCGGTAAAGTTGAGACTTGGACCAAAAAATAGAGCGAAAAATTAGCTAACTTTTGATGTGTCTAACTTTTTGGCAGCTGTCACGGGAAGCCGCCAAAAGGGCCGAGAGCGAGAACGCCGATATCTCGGCTATTAAGAGTCCGGTAAAGTTGAGACTTGGACCAAAAAATAGAGCGAAAAATTAGCTAACTTTTGATGTGTCTAACTTTTTGGCAGCTGTCACGGGAAGCCGCCAAAAGGGCCGAGAGCGAGAACGCCGATATCTCGGCTATTAAGAGTCCGGTAAAGTTGAGACTTGGACCAAAAAATAGAGCGAAAAATTAGCTAACTTTTGATGTGTCTAACTTTTTGGCAGCTGTCACGGGAAGCCGCCAAAAGGGCCGAGAGCGAGAACGCCGATATCTCGGCTATTAAGAGTCCGGTAAAGTTGAGACTTGGACCAAAAAATAGAGCGAAAAATTAGCTAACTTTTGATGTGTCTAACTTTTTGGCAGCTGTCACGGGAAGCCGCCAAAAGGGCCGAGAGCGAGAACGCCGATATCTCGGCTATTAAGAGTCCGGTAAAGTTGAGACTTGGACCAAAAAATAGAGCGAAAAATTAGCTAACTTTTGATGTGTCTAACTTTTTGGCAGCTGTCACGGGAAGCCGCCAAAAGGGCCGAGAGCGAGAACGCCGATATCTCGGCTATTAAGAGTCCGGTAAAGTTGAGACTTGGACCAAAAAATAGAGCGAAAAATTAGCTAACTTTTGATGTGTCTAACTTTTTGGCAGCTGTCACGGGAAGCCGCCAAAAGGGCCGAGAGCGAGAACGCCGATATCTCGGCTATTAAGAGTCCGGTAAAGTTGAGACTTGGACCAAAAAATAGAGCGAAAAATTAGCTAACTTTTGATGTGTCTAACTTTTTGGCAGCTGTCACGGGAAGCCGCCAAAAGGGCCGAGAGCGAGAACGCCGATATCTCGGCTATTAAGAGTCCGGTAAAGTTGAGACTTGGACCAAAAAATAGAGCGAAAAATTAGCTAACTTTTGATGTGTCTAACTTTTTGGCAGCTGTCACGGGAAGCCGCCAAAAGGGCCGAGAGCGAGAACGCCGATATCTCGGCTATTAAGAGTCCGGTAAAGTTGAGACTTGGACCAAAAAATAGAGCGAAAAATTAGCTAACTTTTGATGTGTCTAACTTTTTGGCAGCTGTCACGGGAAGCCGCCAAAAGGGCCGAGAGCGAGAACGCCGATATCTCGGCTATTAAGAGTCCGGTAAAGTTGAGACTTGGACCAAAAAATAGAGCGAAAAATTAGCTAACTTTTGATGTGTCTAACTTTTTGGCAGCTGTCACGGGAAGCCGCCAAAAGGGCCGAGAGCGAGAACGCCGATATCTCGGCTATTAAGAGTCCGGTAAAGTTGAGACTTGGACCAAAAAATAGAGCGAAAAATTAGCTAACTTTTGATGTGTCTAACTTTTTGGCAGCTGTCACGGAAGCCGCCAAAAGGGCCGAGAGCGAGAACGCCGATATCTCGGCTATTAAGAGTCCGGTAAAGTTGAGACTTGGACCAAAAAATAGAGCGAAAAATTAGCTAACTTTTGATGTGTCTAACTTTTTGGCAGCTGTCACGGGAAGCCGCCAAAAGGGCCGAGAGCGAGAACGCCGATATCTCGGCTATTAAGAGTCCGGTAAAGTTGAGACTTGGACCAAAAAATAGAGCGAAAAATTAGCTAACTTTTGATGTGTCTAACTTTTTGGCAGCTGTCACGGGAAGCCGCCAAAAGGGCCGAGAGCGAGAACGCCGATATCTCGGCTATTAAGAGTCCGGTAAAGTTGAGACTTGGACCAAAAAATAGAGCGAAAAATTAGCTAACTTTTGATGTGTCTAACTTTTTGGCAGCTGTCACGGGAAGCCGCCAAAAGGGCCGAGAGCGAGAACGCCGATATCTCGGCTATTAAGAGTCCGGTAAAGTTGAGACTTGGACCAAAAAATAGAGCGAAAAATTAGCTAACTTTTGATGTGTCTAACTTTTTGGCAGCTGTCACGGGAAGCCGCCAAAAGGGCCGAGAGCGAGAACGCCGATATCTCGGCTATTAAGAGTCCGGTAAAGTTGAGACTTGGACCAAAAAATAGAGCGAAAAATTAGCTAACTTTTGATGTGTCTAACTTTTTGGCAGCTGTCACGGGAAGCCGCCAAAAGGGCCGAGAGCGAGAACGCCGATATCTCGGCTATTAAGAGTCCGGTAAAGTTGAGACTTGGACCAAAAAATAGAGCGAAAAATTAGCTAACTTTTGATGTGTCTAACTTTTTGGCAGCTGTCACGGGAAGCCGCCAAAAGGGCCGAGAGTGAGAACGCCGATATCTCGGCTATTAAGAGTCCGGTAGAGTTGAGACTTGGACCAAAAAATAGAGCGAAAAATTAGCTAACTTTTGATGTGTCTAACTTTTTGGCAGCTGTCACGGGAAGCCGCCAAAAGGGCCGAGAGTGAGAACGCCGATATCTCGGCTATTAAGAGTCCGGTAAAGTTGAGACTTGGACCAAAAAATAGAGCGAAAAATTAGCTAACTTTTGATGTGTCTAACTTTTTGGCAGCTGTCACGGGAAGCCGCCAAAAGGGCCGAGAGTGAGAACGCCGATATCTCGGCTATTAAGAGTCCGGTAGAGTTGAGACTTGGACCAAAAAATAGAGCGAAAAATTAGCTAACTTTTGATGTGTCTAACTTTTTGGCAGCTGTCACGGGAAGCCGCCAAAAGGGCCGAGAGTGAGAACGCCGATATCTCGGCTATTAAGAGTCCGGTAGAGTTGAGACTTGGACCAAAAAATAGAGCGAAAAATTAGCTAACTTTTGATGTGTCTAACTTTTTGGCAGCTGTCACGGGAAGCCGCCAAAAGGGCCGAGAGTGAGAACGCCGATATCTCGGCTATTAAGAGTCCGGTAGAGTTGAGACTTGGACCAAAAAATAGAGCGAAAAATTAGCTAACTTTTGATGTGTCTAACTTTTTGGCAGCTGTCACGGGAAGCCGCCAAAAGGGCCGAGAGTGAGAACGCCGATATCTCGGCTATTAAGAGTCCGGTAGAGTTGAGACTTGGACCAAAAAATAGAGCGAAAAATTAGCTAACTTTTGATGTGTCTAACTTTTTGGCAGCTGTCACGGGAAGCCGCCAAAAGGGCCGAGAGTGAGAACGCCGATATCTCGGCTATTAAGAGTCCGGTAAAGTTGAGACTTGGACCAAAAAATAGAGCGAAAAATTAGCTAACTTTTGATGTGTCTAACTTTTTGGCAGCTGTCACGGGAAGCCGCCAAAAGGGCCGAGAGTGAGAACGCCGATATCTCGGCTATTAAGAGTCCGGTAAAGTTGAGACTTGGACCAAAAAATAGAGCGAAAAATTAGCTAACTTTTGATGTGTCTAACTTTTTGGCAGCTGTCACGGGAAGCCGCCAAAAGGGCCGAGAGTGAGAACGCCGATATCTCGGCTATTAAGAGTCCGGTAAAGTTGAGACTTGGACCTAAAAATAGAGCGAAAAATTAGCTAACTTTTGATGTGTCTAGCTTTTTGGCAGCTGTCACGGGAAGCCGCCAAAAGGGCCGAGAGTGAGAACGCCGATATCTCGGCTATTAAGAGTCCGGTAAAGTTGAGACTTGGACCAAAAAATAGAGCGAAAAATTAGCTAACTTTTGATGTGTCTAGCTTTTTGGCAGCTGTCACGGGAAGCCGCCAAAAGGGCCGAGAGTGAGAACGCCGATATCTCGGCTATTAAGAGTCCGGTAAAGTTGAGACTTGGACCAAAAAATAGAGCGAAAAATTAGCTAACTTTTGATGTGTCTAACTTTTTGGCAGCTGTCACGGGAAGCCGCCAAAATGGCCGAGAGTGAGAACGCCGATATCTCGGCTATTAAGAGTCCGGTAAAGTTGAGACTTGGACCAAAAAATAGAGCGAAAAATTAGCTAACTTTTGATGTGTCTAACTTTTTGGCAGCTGTCACGGGAAGCCGCCAAAAGGGCCGAGAGCGAGAACGCCGATATCTCGGCTATTAAGAGTCCGGTAAAGTTGAGACTTGGACCAAAAAATAGAGCGAAAAATTAGCTAACTTTTGATGTGTCTAACTTTTTGGCAGCTGTCACGGGAAGCCGCCAAAAGGGCCGAGAGTGAGAACGCCGATATCTCGGCTATTAAGAGTCCGGTAAAGTTGAGACTTGGACCAAAAAATAGAGCGAAAAATTAGCTAACTTTTGATGTGTCTAACTTTTTGGCAGCTGTCACGGGAAGCCGCCAAAAGGGCCGAGAGTGAGAACGCCGATATCTCGGCTATTAAGAGTCCGGTAAAGTTGAGACTTGGACCAAAAAATAGAGCGAAAAATTAGCTAACTTTTGATGTGTCTAACTTTTTGGCAGCTGTCACGGGAAGCCGCCAAAAGGGCCGAGAGTGAGAACGCCGATATCTCGGCTATTAAGAGTCCGGTAAAGTTGAGACTTGGACCAAAAAATAGAGCGAAAAATTAGCTAACTTTTGATGTGTCTAACTTTTTGGCAGCTGTCACGGGAAGCCGCCAAAAGGGCCGAGAGTGAGAACGCCGATATCTCGGCTATTAAGAGTCCGGTAAAGTTGAGACTTGGACCTAAAAATAGAGCGAAAAATTAGCTAACTTTTGATGTGTCTAGCTTTTTGGCAGCTGTCACGGGAAGCCGCCAAAAGGGCCGAGAGTGAGAACGCCGATATCTCGGCTATTAAGAGTCCGGTAAAGTTGAGACTTGGACCAAAAAATAGAGCGAAAAATTAGCTAACTTTTGATGTGTCTAGCTTTTTGGCAGCTGTCACGGGAAGCCGCCAAAAGGGCCGAGAGTGAGAACGCCGATATCTCGGCTATTAAGAGTCCGGTAAAGTTGAGACTTGGACCAAAAAATAGAGCGAAAAATTAGCTAACTTTTGATGTGTCTAACTTTTTGGCAGCTGTCACGGGAAGCCGCCAAAATGGCCGAGAGTGAGAACGCCGATATCTCGGCTATTAAGAGTCCGGTAAAGTTGAGACTTGGACCAAAAAATAGAGCGAAAAATTAGCTAACTTTTGATGTGTCTAACTTTTTGGCAGCTGTCACGGGAAGCCGCCAAAAGGGCCGAGAGTGAGAACGCCGATATCTCGGCTATTAAGAGTCCGGTAAAGTTGAGACTTGGACCAAAAAATAGAGCGAAAAATTAGCTAACTTTTGATGTGTCTAACTTTTTGGCAGCTGTCACGGGAAGCCGCCAAAAGGGCCGAGAGTGAGAACGCCGATATCTCGGCTATTAAGAGTCCGGTAAAGTTGAGACTTGGACCAAAAAATAGAGCGAAAAATTAGCTAACTTTTGATGTGTCTAACTTTTTGGCAGCTGTCACGGGAAGCCGCCAAAAGGGCCGAGAGTGAGAACGCCGATATCTCGGCTATTAAGAGTCCGGTAAAGTTGAGACTTGGACCAAAAAATAGAGCGAAAAATTAGCTAACTTTTGATGTGTCTAAGTTTTTGGCAGCTGTCACAGGAAGCCGCACAGCTGTCACAGGAAGCTGTCAAAAAGGCCGAGAGTGAGAACGCCGATATCTCGGCTATTATAAGTCTGGGAAAGTTGCAACTTGGACAGAAAAATAGAACGAAAAAATAGCTATATTTTCTGTCCAAGTTTCAATGTTCCCGGAGTTATAATAGCCGAGATATTAACGCACTCACTCGCGGCCATTTTGACAGCTTCCTGTGACAGCAATATGAAACACCCTGCACATCTACAGAGCGTTCAATAAAGTGTTGTCAACTTTTATGCTGGGTCTAGTAAATGGCACTAGTGTACATACATTCATAATTGACAGTTTCTGAAATAAATACCATGAACGAGTTTAGAAAAGAAGTTCATTACTATCATAATAATTATTGGACAGGAAGTGGAAGCAACTACGACGATTTTCGTAAGTCGGCGCCTCTGTTTTTTCAACTATCTATTCTGCAGTATCTCATTGAAAATAATTACCGTCAACATTTACACAAGCAACAATAGACCAAAGCATGGGAGCAGTCGAACAATTAAAGAACTACAGCTCAAAGTTCAATTCTTTGATAAGTTACGGGTTTTCTGTGTGTCAACTGATTAAGTAACACATTAATAATTATTTAAATTTCAGCAAATATATCTTCATTATTCATTCATCCGTAAACTACGAAACATAAGAGTTCATTGGGTTTATAAGTTTGCTACTTTTCTATTAGTTCAGTTCAGTTTATTCATCCTTAAAAAGCAACATACATTGTTGATTGGGCAAGTCAGGTACAATATAATTAGGAAATTGAATTATTCAGGTTTGTAACGTAGTGCACTTATAACTAAATATTTCTACAGCAGTTTCTTTAACAGGCTTAGCAATGGATAAGTTTGGAAGAATTAAACCCAACGCAGATTGTAAGACGCAGTTATATGCCGAAGACGTAATTTCTAGACGAGGTATCTATAAATAATTTTGAAGTTTAAAATTAATCCCTAAAATTTGAGTGCCCCAAAATATTTCTTGGGGAAATCCTCAAGATCATGCACGTGATTGTAAATAGTGAACCGTTATTTAAACAATAATGCACTTGCGTAATTTTTGTTCACAAATGTTATTTATTTGATGTTCTGAATTATATTAAAGATACTTTGAAGTAACTTTTCTTTACAAGTGTTATTTATTTCTGATGTACACTATTATTCTATTCAAGATACTTTGAAGTAACTTTTCTTCACAAATTTTGAACGTGACCATCTTCAATAGAATACTAACGTACATTAGTACAGGTAACATTAGGTAACAGAAATCAGAAATAAATGCAATTTGTGAGGAAAAATTACTCAAGTGCATTATTGTTTAAATGAATTATTCACGTGTTCAATAATTTATGTTATGAACATATTTTTTTTTTGTGAGCCTTTTATGCATTCCAGTTTATTTTTTAGTTAATTTGTGCTACTGGGCTTCATTGGCAGTTGGCGTCGTAATTGTAACAGCCATATCATTATTCATATATGCACACACGAATTAGCTTCCCAGGAACACGAATTAACTTTCAGAGCCCAGGAAACCTCCTTTCAAACATATGTTGATACAAAAAGCTACACGTCACAGTTATTTGTCTGTTATAATTAATAAATATTTAATATGAAAGTGTGTACAATGATAATTAATTCTTATATTTGTCCCAACAAATTAATTAACCTGCAGAATTATGTTTGGTGTGCGTCATTAGGTGATAATGCCCATCGGGCGACATTCATCTCTCGGGCCAGAGGCCCTCTGGCTGGACTACGTCGCCCCACCAGCATTACCATCGGCACAACTCTCTTGGTACGATAATGGTACTATAATGTTTGCTTTGCAGGTACCTACACACATTTTGCGCCATCTGCTCTGCATAACAGCGACCGTTCTTTTGCGTTTCTCTTCACAGAGGCGCAACCTGCGGTCGGTAAAACTCGGCAAGAACCACTTGCTTGAATGTTGTGTTGTGTGCTATCAGCAGGTAGAACGTAAACCGGATTTTTTAAGTGATGTGCCAACAGTGGCGGCGACTTTGCCGTGTTTCGTGAATTGCCTGTGCACAATGAATTGGATTATTTAGCCCCGAAACTTGTGGTACGTATCGTTCAGGCTCACGCAGAATTCGAAAACCGAAGAGCCTGGGCACGACTTTTACACGTAGCAATGTTCCGGTTCCACTGTATAACTGTGTAAACTAGCCACCCGTATAAAGTAAACTTCTCAGATCGGATCGTCTTTATGGTTTTCTCCTGTGAACGATTTGCGGTGAAAACCACTGCGATGCCACACGACAGGTGTAATCGCATTTCTAAGGTCGGAATTTGACTGCACCGTGTCGATATCCGGCCTTGCCCTGCGCTCAGCTCATTAGTATTATAAATTTTGCTCCAAAATCAAATTGTATACGACATTTTTGCCAAAAAAATATTTAAAATGTGAAAGAAAGGCAGTGGTTATCAAGCTGTTACCTTGTATTAGGTCAATAATATATCCAATAGAAACAAAATCTAATGAAAACCTTCTCATATTTCAACCTGCTTTTGCCAAAAAATATCTAAAATGTGAACTAATGGCAGTGGTTATCAAGCTGTTACCTTGTATTAGGTCAACAATAGTATATTCAATGGAAACAAAACTTTCTACTGAAAATCTTCTCATTAGAAGGTTTTGTTTCCATTGAATATAATATTGACCTAATACAAGGTAACAGATTGATAACCACTGCCATTCCTTCACTTTTTACATCTTTTTTGGCAAAAGTATGTTGAAAAATGAAAACCTTCTCATACTTCAACATATTTGTGCCAAAAAATATCTAACGTGTGAAGGAATGGCAGTGGTTATCAAGCTGTTACCTTGTATTAGGTCAGTAATAGTAAATTCAATAGTAACAAAACCTTCTAACCAAAATCTTCGCATTAGAAGGTTTTGTTTCCATGGAACATAATATTGACCTAATACAAGATAACAGCTTGATAACCACTGCCATTCCTTCAACTTTTTACATATTTTTTGGCAAAGGTATGTTGAAGCATGTGAAAATCTTCTCATTAGAAGGTTTTTGGCAAACATATGTTAAAGTATGAGAAGGTTTTTATTAGAAGATTTTGTTTCCATTGGATATATTATTGACCTAATACAAGATAACAGATTGATAACCACGGCCATTCCTTCACATTTTACATATTTCTTTGGCACAAGTATTGCATACAATTTGATTTGGGCTAGGGTAAGTCTTAAAACAGCACCTTGATAATCCAGCAAGGATAAAATTGTTTTAAAATGCTGTGAAACAAATCCTACGATTAAAATTTTATAATCATGCTCGAGAGGTCTTCAAAATTTTACTTGTAGCAATTCAATCATTCATTGAATTCAATTCAAAGTAATGTGTTTTATTTATAATGAATTCAATCAGTGTAAATAAATGATAGCTAGATTATTATATGACGTTGCATTTTTAAAAATTACGTAAAGTACTACCCCAAAGTAGTTATTTATTAAACAAGTTATTAAACAAATAAATTTCTATTCACTTTATAGTGTGGATATAACAATAATAACTGTATCTTTTTGCATGCCTTAATTATTATTAATTTAAAATAAATTTCTACGCACTTTATAGTGTGGACCAAATTGAAACGTTCGCATTTTAACCCGATATACATCTAACATCTATATCTACCTAACCTAACCCAACCCAACCTAACCTAACCTAATATTCCTAAAAAACATTATTTGCGCCGTGGAGCAGACAAACTTCTCTATTTCGCTTCGAATGGCATTGCGAGAGGATGGCTATTGTTATTTCAAATTAATTAATTAGGTGCAAAATTATAATTCACTGCGCTTTGGAAGTCCCTAATTGCTGTATCAATTAAAATTATCTTTGCATGTACCTCGGCAACTAACAACTTCGGTCGATGATGTCTAAAAACATTAACACCGCTAAAAGCACCAATTAAAATACTTATGGAATTGTGTTATTTTTAACCGTCGTAAATATTCGGCCTCTAAAAACAACAAATTTAATTATATGTTCCATTTAAGTTAGATCATTGATTAATTAAACAAATTAAAACACTTAAAGATGGTTTGTATTTATTGATAACAATCTGTGTGATATCTGCAAATTAATCAGATCACTTTTATAGTACCAAACAATTATCATACAAAATTTTAAACATTCATCCTCTAAAAACAACATATTTAATTATATGTTCCATTTAAGTAACGTTTTAATTAATAAAACATATTAAAACACTTATAGTACGTATTTATTGATAACAATCTGTGTCAGGTCTGCAAATTAATCAAATCACTTTGAAAGTCGTGGAATTCAAAAGATTTGGGTTAACTTTTAAGTGTTAGTAACAGATGTTCACGTATTAGATGTAGTTTGTTGTTTATTTAATCTGAATTTATATTTTTTTGAAAGTAATAATATTATTATTATTATTACGTTTAATTATACTAAATACTAACTTTCGTTGCATTCGTAATAAAAGAGGCTTTAAAATCAAAAGTAAGTTCATACTTAAGTATGATATGATATTTCAGTGAGTAAGTACTTACTTAAGTAAGTAATAGAAATAGCTTTTTTGTTGTTAACTATTAACTATTTTTCATTTTTGAATAATATTGTTGCAAAAATGAAAATATAATTAGTTTGTTTAATAAATATGTTTGAAATGTTAAAACGTAAAACTTTAGTTTCAATACTGTAACTTGTATATTTCACAACTTTTAGAATGATTTTTTTAACATACTTTTGGTAGTTTAATAACATTCAAATTTTGCACGATTATTAAGTAGGCTTGGTACTATTGGAAAATGCAATAATCAGAATATACCTCATGTCTAGATTTTCCGGAAAATGAATCTGTTTTTTTTTTTAAATAGTGGCATACGAAATTATTTTTTTTCACCAGGTTATTAAGTACACTTAATATTACTATTCGACTATTGGAAAATGCAATAATCAGAATATACCCCATCTCTAGATTTTCCGCAAAATGAATCTGCAGTCTGATGAGTAATATGTAGACATTTTTGATACTTTTTACTAAAATAGTGGCATACGAAAAATTATTTTCACAAGGTTATTAAGTACACTTAATACTACTATTGGACTATTGGAAAATGCCATAATCATAATATACCCCATCTCTAGATTTTCCGGAAAATGAATCTGCAGTCCGAAGAGTAATATGTAGACATTTTTGCTATATTTTTCTAAAATATTGGCATACGATATTAATTTTTTTCACAAAGTTATTAAGTACACTTAATACTACTGAAAAATGAAAAATCAAAATATATCCTATCTCTAGATTTTCCAAGATTTTTAATCTGAAACTTTACGTGCAATATTAGACCATATAAGTCAATTCTTATTTTTCTTATTCTACTTTTTATTCTCTTATTCTTACTTTTCTTATTCTACTTTTTGAATCTCTTATTCTTTCTTACTTTTCTTATTCTAATTTCGTACTCAATTGTGTAGGTCTGGAAAGGTCGCAACACCATGGGCCATAATGTAAATCCACCTAAGAAAAATATATTTCTTCTTTAATCTTTCTGTTCCGCTTATATTGGAGGCAATCATGCGCCACTCTTTCTTTACTCTTATGCTTACCGCCATAACGTTTTTCAGGCGATAAAGTTTTGCTTTGCGGTTTATTTCTATTAAAAAAAATACACCAGTTTTATAAGCATTATTCACATTTTCCACTCTACAGCACTTTAAAATCGTAGGAGCTGCCAATTGTCTCGGCAGTTTTTACAATATACAATTATTCACTATCCTCGGTACTCTTACATTATGGTCTAAAATATATTTTTCACTATTTTATTTTCGAAAATTGAAATTTCAAATTTGGCAAATTATTTAATTATGAGCCACCAGGAACTCGTAGGAAAAAAATGGTACATGATTTTGGTTACACCCATAAGTATTAACGATACAGATATTAGTAATTAACTACTACTAACTATTAACTAACTATTAACTAACTTAATAAATAAGACCAATGTACTTCTTTAATTTCGTGTTAACAAAGTTAACGAAGTACATTCGTCATATTTATTAAATACTAAAACTTTAACGTGACTTGATCCATTATCCTTCAGATTCATTTTCCGGAAAATCTAGAGATAGGGTATATTCTGATTATTGCATTTTCCAATAGTCCCAAGCCTACTTAATAAATGTGTACAATTGCAATGTAAATAAACTACCAAAAGTATGTTAAAAAAATCAATTCTCAAAGTTGTGAACTATACATGTTACAATATTGCTACTAAAGTTTTGCATTTTAACATTTTAAACATATTTATTAAACAAACTTATTATATTTTCATTTCTGCAACAAAAATAATATTCAAAAATGAAAAACAGTTAAACCCACGAAGTATTAACTAACTATTAATATTACAACATATATAAATATGAGAATACTTGTACTATGACTGCATATCAATAAATTCCTTTAGATGGTTTTAGTACAGTTATAGAAATCAATTGTATTAGTGTAAAATATAGCTATTTTAATATCCTGCTTGATGCAGCTGTGAACCAAGATTTAAATATTTTGAATCTAAAATCAAACATGTGTACATACCAATTTTAAACGTGTCATTTGATACGAGAAGATTCAACAACTATTTTGTGATTAAATTATCTTAATATAATTACGAAATCTGTCTAACTGTACATTGAATCGAAGTCACAAATCACGTCGGAGAATTTAAATTGTCCATGAATTAATTATGCAAGTCAAGGTTCTCTCGTGGGTTTTGAACCTCAAGTTCGTTATACTTCTTGTGGAGTTACAAAATAGTCGGTACTTGCATGGTCATTGCGATGACCATTCCATGGCATATTACTTGTAAAGCTACAAAATAGTACCTGTAGCCACTGCCATGACCATTCCATGGCATATTATGTACTTGTGTAGCTACAAAATAATACTTATAGCAACTGCCATGACCATTCCATGGCATATTATGTACTTGTGAAGCTACAAAATAGTACTTATAGTAACTGCCATGACCATTCCATGGCATATTATTTACTTGTGTAGCTACAAAATAGTACTTATAGCAACTGCCATGACCATTCCATGGCATATTATTTACTTGTGTAGCTACAAAATAGTACTTATAGCCACTGCCATGACCATTCCATGGCGACATTGTTCACGGTTTGTATTTCTTTTTTTTTTGTTGTTCTTGTGCTTGTTCTTGTGCTTATGCTTGTTATTGTGTTGTTAATTCTAATTTATAAAACAAATTGGTTAATTGTTGTAGCGGTTATTTGTAGCATAATTAATGATCAAATTGTGTGCAATAAACAAAAGCGCAATTTTCAAAACTATTTTTATTGTTTATTCAATTGTTACGAGTAAACCATACAAACAGTAAAAGTGCTTTAAAAAATTTGCAAATTAATCAAATGTGTCGTCAATCAAAAAATTGTATTGTAAACATATATTATCCTTTGAAAATGGCGGAATAAGCCGAAACACGTCCCAGGAAACTGATAAATTTACATATGAAACAAAACAAGGCTAATTATACATAATATACATTTATAATAAAAGTGCTTTACTTTATTTCATACAATTTTATTAAATAAAAACTACAGGGTGTTTCAGATATTTATATTATATTTATATTTTTTTAATACTTGATTTGCAGGTATTGTATATATTTGTACATACAATAGAAATCCTCGGGAAAAAAATTAAACCACCCAAATTGCTATTGCCATCCACCAAATGGCGCTTTTTTTGGGGTAAAGTAAAAATAAGTAACTCTGGCAACTAAGCCAAAATTTTGAATAGGTATCTGTAATATCGATCGATTGTCATGTTATTACTGTCAATGTCATCAGTTAAGTTTCAAGATTTATATAATTCAGTGTTATTTGCATGTCTTACATGGAATTGATGCAACCACTTCACAATTAAAACTAGTTTTTGTAAATTATTTCAAGGCATAATTAGTAAATATATGAAATAGTTTTAAACTGACAGTGGCAGCTGTCACCTTTGAAACAATTACAAATGTGTGCAGTTGCCAGAGTTCTGTATTTTATTTTTTTCTACAGAAAAAATATTGCCATCTGGTAGATGGAAATGGCGAATTGGGTGGTTAATTTGAAACGTACTGTATATACCTACATCTCGAATTAATGTTTTCTTGATTTCTAGAGGCTGTAAAACTACAAACCACCTCGAAAATCGCGAAGTGGGATGTTATATTCGTTTATAATTTAGCACACTTCTATTTACAAGTTTTGTAGTCTGCATTACTCATCAAATAGTAAAATTTACATTGTTTTTTTTTGCATATTCAAATGCGCCACTCACGCGACTACTAAACATATAAATATGAATACTTATTACGCTTTTATCTGATGTACTTTTGTAGTTTGGTTGTTTGGTTTTTAAAGGCCTCATTATCATCGCTGGCGAATATCGGGAAAATTATTTCTACGTGTTTTTGTTGGTTTGTTTAATGATATATTTGTGCTATAAAGGTGGTCTTGCTTAACCACCTATATCACCAAAGAGCTGTAATAATAATAATAATTTATTGGTGTCAAATATCATTATGGCTTACACAAGTCAGAGTACAAAAAATATTAAAATAGAACATATACGATACAATACAATATAAAATTCAGATATAGAATATACAGTACTTGTATCACACTATCAAGTACCCTTGAAAATTGTGTGGATTATGCTTCATTTGGGCATTAATAAATTTCATTGGGTCTAATCTATAAAATTGTTTTATTGTGCGTGTGACTTGAATTTTAATATTTGGTGGCTTTGGTCGAGTGTTTTAGAAATTCGCAACTTCAGAAATACAAAAAAAGTGCATTAAAAAATTGCCTTTATACAGGGTGTTTTAAATTAAACCACCCAAATCGTAATTTCCACCCACCAGATGGCGCTTATTTAGGATAAAATAAAAATACGTAAATCTGGCAACTAGCCAAAATTTAAAATAGGTATGTGTAATATCGATCTATTGTCGTGTCATTACTATCAATGTCATCAGTTAAGTTTCATGTTTTATAATAAATGAGTGTTATTTGTATGTTTTACATAGTAGTGATGTAACCACTTCACCATAGAAACTCTTTTTTGTAAATTAATTCAAGGTCTAATTCGTAAATATATGAAATTGTTTAGACTGACAGTGAAAGGTGTCACCTTTGAAACAATTAAACATTTGTGCAGTTGCCAGAGTTCTGTTTTTTTTTACTTTTTCCTACAGAAAAATTATTATACATCTTTACGAACTTGTATCATAAATAACTATATTAACATTAGTGTGGTTATTTCATATCCACATTCTTGAAAAAGAAAAACTTTTGTGCCTTATTACACAATTATCCGTTATATGATATACGAGGAACTGTGTCATTTATGTCATTAAACTGAAGTATTGGGTGACCCACAATTGTACGTGCCCACTTTTCTATTATACATCGCACTACCTAATTATAATTTGGTACGCATAATTCGAGGAACCGGAAAAGGAACGGTTGAACTTCCGCCTTATGTGTACCACCCGAAAGCATATGATAGTAATTCAGTATTTTACCGATATGTTTGCAATGGTCCAAACGTTTACGGTACAAATCAATGCTCGCAACCTCAATATGCATGCAAGCCAGTTAAGTCTGTTAAAAGAACAACCAAAACACAACCATCATAAGCCGAATAAACATAAAACATAGACGTTTAGGCATAGACACGGATATTGTATTGTATTGTACTTTATTGGGCCATAAGATAAACATACATCTAAGATTTGACATTGGCCAAGTCATGAACATGTATGTAAAAAAAAGAAAATTACAACAGTGATAAAACATAATTATAAATTTTTGTTATATTTTTGTTATAATTTCATCCATTTTGGATACACGTTATTATTATATATTTTTTATTGTTTTCTTCTTAATTGGAGTACTTACTGATAGTTAATATATAAACTAGATAATAGTCAAGAAGACATAATAAAAAAAATAAAAACAAGAAAACATCTTTATATGTACCAGTAACCAGAGTACCAGTAAGTACTCCAATTAAGAAGAAAACAATAAAAAAATATAATAATAAATAACGTACAATAAACGATGAAGAGCAATAATTATACAGTGCATTACAAGTATAATATGCAGTACGTTTCAAATATCCAAATCACTATTATTCCAAAATAACTTACAAGTTTAGTGGCGAATTCCACATTAGGGAAGACAAAGACACAAGGTACTTAAGTAATTTTAATTCGTAGGTGTAACAATTTTTATAATTTTACAGACAATTTCATTCTCTTGAAACGTAACTCACTTAATATAATGTTTCTGTTCATACAGCGTTAAAATATTACATTATTTGAGAATAAATTGTGCAGTAATGAGACGTATGAGTCCATGAATTACTCATTCAATTGCTTTGTTTTATTCAATGTTAGATAAAAAAATCTAAAAAACTTTTAAAAGAAGCAATTCAAGTAGTTGTGAAATGGAATCTTGGATAAAAAATCTTAAAAGAACTTAATAAACTTAAAAAAGACAATTCTAGAAGATGTGAAATGGAATATTGAATAAAAAATGTTATCTTACCTATTTCAGCCATTGCCCCCTACAATTACATTTAACTATCTCTAAGGATTTAAGTTGAACGAAACTTGTAGTTTTCAAATCTCTAAAAAAAAATTAAAAAAACAATTCTAGAAGTTGTGAAGTGGAATTTTGGTTAAAAAATCTTAAGAAAACAAAAAAAAATCTTAAGAAGGCTATAAAAACTAAAAAAACAATTCTAGAAGTTGTGAAATGGAATCTTGGATAGATTTTTTTAAGAAAACTAATAAAAAAACAAAAACAAGAGATAAGGTATATTGGGTATATGCTAGCTATGGAATATAGGTAGATCCAAATACGACCCAAAAAAAAAATAAAACATCGCGGATGTTAAACTTGTTACAGTTTAACACACAGCATCTGCGTGAATCCGAAAGTTCTGCAGCTGTCAAATATTAAAGTCCTGTTACAATTTCTTTCGCCACCGGCACTTCACAGCGCGAGAATCCGGAGCCAGCGAGTAATCTGTGAGATATTAGGTCACGGTTCCGTAGGAAGACGCGAAGAAGAAACGTCCTCTTCCATTCTTCGGTACATCACCGAACCACCATCGTGCTCAAAATGCGCGGCCACATTAACATCGGGAGGATATTAATTTGTGCTGGCGTTTCGCAGCCGTGCGTTTAATGTAATTCTCCGCGGACGTCTACGTGAAAGGTCATAGACACACATCCTTGACACTGAATCTGGGCAACAAACTAGGTAAGAGCCGAGAGCCGCCCGGAGGCTTTTCATCATCGGTTCAGAACGTACGTACGTACGTACAAGTTTTGCGCAGAGTTTATCTGCCCACACACACAGCACACCTCCGCACACGACCAACACATGTTTCTGTAGAAAAAGGTAGAAAGCAGAACTCTTGCAACCGCGCAATTTTTTTAATCATTTCAAAGGTGACAGCTGTCACTGTCAGTTTAATACTATTTCATATATTTACTAATTATGCCTTGAAATAATTTATAAAAACTAATTTTAATTGTGAAGTGGTTGCATCAATTCCATGTAAGACATGCAAATAACACCGAATTATTTTAAATCTTGAAATTAACTGATGACATTGACAGTAATGACATGACAATCGATCGATATTACAGATACCTAATCTAATTTTTGGCTTGGTTGCCAGATTTACTTATTTTTACTTTACCCTAAATAAGCGCCATTTGGTGGATGGCAATAGCAATTTGGATGGTTTAATTTTTTTCCGAGGATTTGTATTGTATATACAAATATATACAATATCTGCAGATCAAGTATTAAAAAAATATAAATATAATATAAATATCTGAAACACCCTGTAGTTTTTATTTAATAAAATTGTATGAAATAAAGTAAAGCACTTTTATTATAAATGTATATTATGTATAATTATCCTTGTTTTGTTTCATATGTACATTTATCAGTTTCCTGGGACGTGTTTCGGCTTATTCCGCCATTTTCAAAGGATAATATATGTTTACAATACAATTTTTTGATTGACGACACATTTGATTAATTTGAAATTTTTTTAAAGCACTTTTACTGTTTGTATGGTTTACTCGTAACAATTGAATAAACAATAAAAATTGTTTTGAAAATTGCGCTTTTGTTTATTGCACACAATTTGATCATTCATTTTGCTACAAATAACCGCCACAACAATTAACCTATTTGTTTTATAAATTAGAATTAACAACACAATAACAAGCATGAGCACAAGAACAAGCACAAGAACAACAAAAAAAAAGAAATACAAACCGTGAACAATGTCGCAATGGAATGGTCATGGCAGTGGCTATAAGTACTATTTTGTAGCTACACAAGTAAATAATATGCCATGGAATGGTCATGGCAGTTGCTATAAGTACTATTTTGTAGCTACACAAGTAAATAATATGCCATGGAATGGTCATGGCAGTTACTATAAGTACTATTTTGTAGCTTCACAAGTACATAATATGCCATGGAATGGTCATGGCAGTTGCTATAAGTATTATTTTGTAGCTACACAAGTACATAATATGCCATGGAATGGTCATGGCAGTGGCTACAAGTACTATTTTGTAGCTTTACAAGTAATATGCCATGGAATGGTCATCGCAATGACCATGCATCAGTACCTACTATTTTGTAACTCCACAAGAAGTATAACGAACTTGAGGTTCAAAGCCCACGAGAGAACCTTGACTTGTATAATTAATTTATGGATAATTTAAATTCTCCGACGTGATTTGTGACTTCGATTCAATGTACAGTTAGACGGATTTCGTAATTATATTAAGATAATTTAATCACAAAATAGTTGTTGAATCTCCTCGGATCAAATGACACGTTTAAAATTGGTATGTACACATGTTTGATTTTAGATTCAAAATATTTAAATCTTGGTTCACAGCTGCATCAAGCAGGATATTAAAATAGCTATATTTTACACTAATACAATTGATTTCTATAACTGTACTAAAACTATCTAAAGGAATTTATTGATATGCAGTCATAGTACAAGAATTCTCATATTCATATCTGTTGTAATATTAATAGTTAGTTAATACTTCGTGGGTTTAACTGTTTTTCATTTTTGAATATTATTTTTGTTGCAGAAATGAAAATATAATAAGTTTGTTTAATAAAAATATGTTTAAAATGTTAAAATATAAAACTTAAGTAGCAATATTGTAACATGTATAGTTCACAACTTTAAGAATTGATTATTTTAACATACTTTTGGTAGTTTATTTACATTGAAATTTTACACATTTATTAAGTAGGCTTAGGACTATTGGAAAATGAATCTGAAGGATAGTGGATGAAGTCACGTTAATGTTTTAGTATTTAATAAATAAGACGAATGTACTTCGTTAATTTTGTTAACACGAAATTAAAGAAGTACATTGGTCTAATTTCATGTCAAGTATCATTTTACCAATGATACCTTGCAAAAACGAGTTTCAATTGTAAAGTGGTTACTTCAATTTTACGTAAGCCATGCAAATAACTCTGATTTATTATAAATCCTGAAGCTTAAGTGATGGCATTGACAGCAATCGATCGGTATTACAGATAGCTGTTCTAAATTTTGGTTTAGTTGCCAGATTTACTTATTTCTATTTTACCCCAAATAAGCGCAATCTGGTGGATGGAAATGGCGTTTTAGGTGGTTTAATTTCAAACACCCTGTATAAAGACAATTCTTTAATGCACTCTTGGTATTTCTGAAGTTGCAAATGTCTACAACCAAAACCACCAAATTTCAAAATTCAAGTCACACACACAATAAAACAATATTTTCTAAATCCCAATGAAAAATTTGGGATTTAGATTGGGAAATCTATTAATGCCCAAATAATAATTTTAGATTATTTATGTTATAGTTTCATTAATTTAAGAAGAAAACAATAAAAAGATAATTTCAGTGCTTTTACACTAAACATACATGCATCTATTACTTTACAATAGCTTTGCTTTTTACAATTATTAACGTTCCGTAACGTTGATATGCAGTTGATTACCACAGGCATTGATTCTCCGAGACTTGAACGTCGTAACTGACCGCACAGTCCAACGGTAAATGTATACATACATACATACATATATACATACATACACACATACATTCCGCGTAATCCTATTAATTCTTGCACATCGACGATTCACGTAACGATGCGACTGCATAGCAGTCTTCTCCGAAGCACTTTTATTAAGAGAGTATTGTTCGCTGATCTAATTGCACAAGGAGAGTAGGTACGTTTGTTTCCATTGTCTAGACGTTCGCATGCAAAAATATGTCAGTGAGAAAACAATTCACTTTCCGATTTCTTTATGGGTGTTAATTGCAATTATACTATTAATGTCATTTATCTGAATGCGCAAGTACTGGACAACTTCAAGAAAGCATCCAACGATTTATCAAATCTCCAAGCCAATATCATCCAATCATCCAAGAAGATTTGGATGACAAACCTGTAATCCTTATAATGAATAGTCATTTTAATCAGGTCACTCAAATAATCACAAGTCCATATGCATATTAATTATGTTTACAAGTTTCCAAATTTGGTAGGTTGGAAGAGACTGGAGTAGGAATTACCATTTCACATATTTGAATAGTCGGTCAATGTTTTACAAGAAACGATGAACTACGTCAGGCTGATAATACAGAAACTTATCAGTCAAATTATTTCTGTACGTGAATGTGTGTTTGCTAAATAATAATATTTATATTTATTAAAGTAGTGTCGAGTGCATGACAAATATCACTATAATTTTATTCACGCGGTATCAATTCCCACTTGAGCGTTAATTGATAATGTAAACAATCTAATAGTTTAGGACATCATTATTTAAAGATAATTAATACTAAAGTTGTGCAAGGTATTCTACATACTTAGCAAAACTCGTTTACATTGTGATTGCATAGTGATTTCTATTATTCCAAGTGACCTTAAAATAAATTTAATAAAACATTGAAAATTTGAGTTTTATATCAAGCACGCCATGCTAGCACGCATACACCTGGAAAAACGCATGTTTCCCTACAAAGAAAATAATAAAATAATCGTTGTGTATATATGTATGTACTGCACGCGTAGATAATACCCTTCAAACTACCAAGAAATCAATAATTGCTAGGAGTATAAAATACTGCATATTTATTGCGTTACAAGGAACACTTCATACCACTGGTGGATAATGATTCTACCTTCGAGGAACTAATCACATGAAATGCATCTGAATGACGGCTGCGACGTGTTTCTAGAAACTTGTATTTAAATGACGTAAGTTTTATATGCAAGCAATAAAAATTGCACATCATAACATGCATTGACACGAAAGTGAAAGGTGGACGTAGTCATATATTTGAAACCTGAATCTAAATCGAAGCCCAATTTTATTTTTCACTTTACGTTTCAAATTGAACCACCCAATTCGCCATTTCCATGGTGGTAATTATTTTTCTGTAGAAAAAAGTAAAAAACAGAACTCTGGCAACTGCACAAATTTTTAGTTATGTCAAAGGTGACAGCTGTCACTGTCAGTTTAAAACAATTACATATATTTACTGATCATACCTTGAATTAATTTACAAAAAATAGCTTCAATTGTGAAGTGGTTTCATTAATTCCAAGTAAAGCAAACAAATAACACTGATTTATTGAAATCTTGAAGCTTAACTGATGACATTGACAGTAATGACATGACAATCGATCGATATTACAGATACCTGTCCAAAATGTAGGCTTAGTTGCCACATTTACTTATTTTTATTTTACCCTAAATAAGCGCCATGTGGTGGATGGAAATGGCGATTTGCCATTTCCATTAAAAAACACCAATATTTGATCCCTATTCGTATAAATGTTTTCTTTTTCAAAATAGATTGCTTACGATGTTTTTTCTCTGTTTTGTTTTTGTAATGATTATGTGTAGGCATTTAGAGACAACATAACTGACTAATCTTTTAATATTATAATAGCTTAGGCTTTAAACACTAATAGCAGCTTTTTATGTAATGGTTGGATGACCATCTTGCATAAATTATTTTCAACCAAATTAATCTGTGTTCAAATTAACATATATGTAAGGTATCTGATCCAGATAAGAAGAAAGTAAAGATAACAGCGTTATTTTACTGCTCTGTAAAATCAACAACATGTAACTGCGAACTGTTTTTGTTAAATGTGCTGAAAAGAGAAAGGTGACAATGAAGCGCAGGTGTATGCTCAAAAGATACGTTAATGGTTATTAACATTTATTTATATCTCTATCTAAATACCGTAGGCACATCTATCTATAGAATAATTAATCATATTTCCAAGCATCACACACCGGTTGTATGCATGTAATTAATCATTGCGTTGTTAAGGAAAAGGGACACATAAAATCGTCGATAGTACAAATATGAAAGAGGGTAAGTTCAGTAAATAGAAAGTATTTATAACCTGTTATATGTGTGAATTTTAGGGAAAATTCAATAAATAGAAAGTTTTTATAAGCTGTTATCTGTGCTTTAGAGAGGGATTATTGCTGTGATCAATATAGCAAATTATAATAGATATCCCATTATAAATGATACCGCATTTAATTAAATCACGGGACTGCTATTTACACACTATTGATGTATTAGATTCGTGTATAGTACACCTGAAACCAATTCTCCTGAAAATTTGATAGATTTTCAGTATTAAATAAGAGAGAAAATCAAACATATAACTTTCTGCATTGACAAGTATGAGTTAGCTGGAACTTATTCTCCTGAAAATTTGACAAAGTTTCAGTATTAAATAAGGGAGAAAATCAAACATATAACTTTCTGCATTGACAAGAATGGGTTAGCTATTACTGAAATTTCCGAAAATTTATTATTTGCAAATTTGATATTAGATTCGTGTACAGTACACCTGAAACTAATTCTCCTGAAAATTTGACAAAGTTTCAGTATTAAACAAGGGAGAAAATCAAACATATAACTTTCTGCATTGACAAGTATGGGTTAGTTATTACTGAAATTTCTGAAACTTTATTATTTGTAAATTTGATATTGGATTCGTGTACAGAACACCTGAAACTAATTCTCCTGAAAATTTGATAAAGTTTCAGTATTAAATAAGGGAGATAATCATACAAATAACTTTTGTATTTGTTGTTTGTTTGTATAAGTTTCAGTATTAAATAAGGGCGAAAATCAAACACTTAACTTTCTGAATTGACAAGTATGGGTTAGCTATTACTGAAATTTCTGAAAATTATTATTTGCAAATTTGATTTTACATTCGTGTATAGTACACCTGAAACTAGTTCTCATGAAAATTTGACAAAGTTTCAGTATTAAATAAGGGCGAAAATCAAACACTTAACTTTCTGAATTGATAAGTATGGGTTAGCTATTACTGAAATTTCTGAAAATTATTATTTGCAAATTTTGATTTTACATTCGTGTATAGTACACCTGAAACTAGTTCTCCTGAAAATTTGACAAAGTTTCAGTATTAAATAAGGGCGAAAATCAAACACTTAACTTTCTGAATTGACAAGTATGGGTTAGCTATTACTGAAATTTCTGAAAATTATTATTTGCAAATTTGATTTTACATTCGTGTATAGTACACCTGAAACTAGTTCTCCTGAAAATTTGACAAAGTTTCAGTATTAAATAAGGGCGAAAATCAAACACTTAACTTTCTGAATTGACAAGTATGGGTTAGCTATTACTGAAATTTCTGAAAATTATTATTTGCAATTTTGATTTTACATTCGTGTATAGTACACCTGAAACTAGTTCTCCTGAAAATTTGACAAAGTTTCAGTATTAAATAAGGGCGAAAATCAAACACTTAACTTTTTGAATTGACAAGTATGGGTTAGCTATTACTGAAATTTCTGAAAATTATTATTTGCAATTTTGATTTTACATTCGTGTATAGTACACCTGAAACTAGTTCTCCTGAAAATTTGACAAAGTTTCAGTATTAAATAAGGGCGAAAATCAAACACTTAACTTTCTGAATTGACAAGTATGGGTTAGCTATTACTGAAATTTCTGAAAATTATTATTTGCAAATTTGATTTCACATTCGTGTATAGTACACCTGAAACTAGTTCTCCTGAAAATTTGACAAAGTTTCAGTATTAAATAAGGGCGAAAATCAAACACTTAACTTTCTGAATTGACAAGTATGGGTTAGCTATTACTGAAATTTCTGAAAATTATTATTTGCAAATTTGATTTTACATTCGTGTATAGTACACCTGAAACTAGTTCTCCTGAAAATTTGACAAAGTTTCAGTATTAAATAAGGGCGAAAATCAAACACTTAACTTTCTGAATTGACAAGTATGGGTTAGCTATTACTGAAATTTCTGAAAATTATTATTTGCAAATTTGATTTTACATTCGTGTATAGTACACCTGAAACTAGTTCTCCTGAAAATTTGACAAAGTTTCAGTATTAAATAAGGGCGAAAATCAAACACTTAACTTTCTGAATTGACAAGTATGGGTTAGCTATTACTGAAATTTCTGAAAATTATTATTTGCAAATTTGATTTTACATTCGTGTATAGTACACCTGAAACTAGTTCTCATGAAAATTTGACAAAGTTTCAGTATTAAATAAGGGCGAAAATCAAACACTTAACTTTCTGAATTGATAAGTATGGGTTAGCTATTACTGAAATTTCTGAAAATTATTATTTGCAAATTTTGATTTTACATTCGTGTATAGTACACCTGAAACTAGTTCTCCTGAAAATTTGACAAAGTTTCAGTATTAAATAAGGGCGAAAATCAAACACTTAACTTTTTGAATTGACAAGTATGGGTTAGCTATTACTGAAATTTCTGAAAATTATTTTTTGCAAATTTGATATTAGATCCGTGTACAGTACACCTGAAACTTATTCTCCTCAAAATTTGACAAAGTTTCAGTATTAAACAAGGGAGAAAATCAAACGCTTAACTTTCTGCATTGACAAGTATGGGTTAGCTATTACTGAAATTTCTGAAAATTTATTGTTTGCAAATTTGATATTAGATCCGTGTACAGTATACCTGGAACTTATTCTCCTGAAAATTTGACAAAGTTTCAGTATTAAATAAGGGAGAAAATCAAACATTTAACTTTCTGCATTGACAAGTATGGGTTAGCTATTACTGAAATTTCTGAAAATTTATTATTTGCAAATTTGATATTAGATATGTGTACGGTACACCTGAAACTAATTCTCCTGAAAATTTGACAAAGTTTCAGTATTAAATAAGGGAGAAAATCAAACACTTATGCATTCACAAGTATGAGTTAGCTATTACTGAAATTTCTGAAAAGTTATTATTTGCAAATTTGATATTGGATTCGTGTACACAATTTTAGTAATTTAACGACATACAAATTTCATGTCGCCTCGTGTTGTAATCCTCTTACTCGTGGGTTAATAGCTATCATTAAATGCTCGTTACATAATATACTATAACTAACAAACATAATTTTTATTTTTATTTTACAGACTTATCGGAGTTTAATGGTCCGCCATCATGGTTATCGTGACAAGGGTAAGTTATTATTATATGTTTAATTTTTAATACTTTACAGATTTATCTATATGTTAGCCCTTCTAAGTCACACTGTGTTGCAGTTTAAGGGCTAATAATAAGAATTTGAAATAAATATAATAATATAACAACCTTAAACTTAAAGAATATTAATATTACCGGGTTATATATTTTATATTTGTATTAGTGTTTTATAGATTTTACCAGTGAATTTGTAATCTTGAAGAACAAAATAATGAAAAAATTCATAAAAATCACAGTCATAAACAAATATTTTTACATTCACATGATATAAAAAAAAAATACGTGTAATGATGGCTTTAATGAAACTGTAACTAGTTAGATAAAAATAAAATAAATAAAATATTATAAACATAATTACCAGAAAGTACAATTAAAAAGAACTTCAAGATATATTTTTTAATTATCAGTTCTGTGAGTTTAACGTTAAAACGTATCGCATTTTGGAGCTGAAAGCAGTGTGAGCTAAAATTTATCATTGCAGTGATAAATCTTTGCCAAAAATATCCTCAAGTCTCAAGTAATCGAGACTAAGTGTAAAAAAACGACGACCTTTACGGCAAGCATCGTGTAAATGGCAACTGCTTCTTCGCGCTTAATTATTTCCCCTGCGGCTGATTTCTATTCCACGGAGGTAGATAATTTCACTATGTCCAATTGTGTGATTTGCATAGCATTCCTCAGAGGCCGGATTTCCGCGCAGCATCCGAAGATCTACGCAATATTAATCGAGAACATAGGTACATGTATGCGGATGCAATTAATATAGCGTTGCAAAACCGGCGATTTCAAAGTCTTCAGCTCATTGATGGCCAATAAATAAACACCTATAAACACATACATCGTTTCTCATAATCCAGCTTTCCATTATTTGAAAATGACGTGGCATACTTCCATGTGCATTTTTGTACGACAGTGTGTAAACTAAGTCTTTATACACTGTTCACAGTACGTAAAGTGATACTTTTTAGCACAAGTGCGTAAAACAAGTTTTACACACAATTTATTCACTTACCAATAAAGTAGAATTTAGCATATTATTTTACTCCAAATATTTTGGAGCTTATGAAAGAATCTTTAAATGAAAGTCAAAACACCTTTTTGACAAAAAAAAAGAGTATTTTTTTTAATGTGTTTCATTTAGGTATTGTTATAGTAACCACAAAATATTGTTTTGCAGAATTATTAATTTATTAAACGCTGCAGCGAATTTGCTATTAATTTCTATCTGTTTCAACATATTAACCTGCTAATTTTACATGCAGAGAATGTTGAGACCTAGTAATGCGTGAAGAGCGCTTCCGGAGATTGCCCTCAAAACACCGGAATACACTGCATCTAATTGTGGCAGCCCGTTTTATTTTTAAGCGATGTTTGCTTTCATTTCTCAGCGAATTAATTCTGCACATTATTCTTTGTCACTTTGTTGGACATACTAATACATTATTACCAAATTATCGTAATCTTGTGTACAATCAATGCCCGACAATTCATGTGGCAACAGATTACTGTTTCTTCTGTTTGCGAGTACTTAGTGCGTCACGATTACTGTTAGAGCGCTTAATTTTTGAAAGTGTCCTCTCTGTTTGCTTAGAAACTCGAACGAGAATTCTGGGAATCGGGTTACTTCTTAATTTGCGCCAACCGCAGTAATTTAGGAGTTCACGTAAATTTCATGTGTTGACTACATGAATGACTACAAACTATAATTCATTTAAAATTTATGTAATAGAAAATCATAATAAATCAAATCATAACTTGGATTATCTGTTTAATATTTGTATTTGCTAAATCTTTAATACATTCAAAAGGATTTAAAAATCAACAACCAGAAGTGGATTTTTACTTATCGCATTTTTTTTTCACTAGTCAAAAATTAATATTTCAAAAATATTTTATTAAAAAAATTAATAAACTTTAAACTGCAGATTTTATTTAAAAAACAAAATATTTCAAGTGCCTGGAAAATACTGTATGCCAATTATGTTGGTATCTTGTATACCATTAATCCAATTCAATACATTAGATGCCAACATATCACTGAATATCGGTGATAAATTGCATTGATATTGATAAGCTAGTTTTTTTGCGAATCGCCAATGACGTCATATCAATATTTGAAAATATCAATGGAAAACATGCTCACAGTAAAAAGCAAATATCTCAAGAATCGCGTATTGGATATTAACCCAATTAAATACATTGGATACCAACATATTACTGAATATAGGTGATAAATTGCATTGATATTGATACGCTAGTTTTTGACATATCGCCAATGAAGTCATATCAATATTTAAAAATATCAATGGAAAACACATGCCCACAGTAAAAAGCAAATATCTGAAGAATCGCGCATTGGATATTAATCCAATTCAATTAATTAGATGTCAATATATCTCTGAATATCAATGGTGTATTGCATTAAAATTGATACACTAGTTTTTGAGATATCACTAATATAAGTAGTAAGAATATCACTGAATAACCACGACAATGACGTTATTGCACTAAAAAATAAATATCTCAAAAATCACGCATTGGATATTCATATAATTTAATACATTGAAGATCAATATATCACTCAATGTCAATAATAAGTTATATTAATATTGATACGCCAGCTTCTGGGATATCACTAATAAAGTATAAGCAACAATAACAAATATCACCAAAAACAACAAATAATCATCCATTGGATATTAATCCAATTCAATAAATTTGATACTTACATATCACTGAATATCAATAATAATTGGCATTGCATTGGCATTGGCAAAAAAAAAGTCCTAGATTCTGCTAGAAGTTAAGACACAAGTGAAGTTTAAATACATACAAATTTTCATGGAATATTTTAGAATTTGAAAGGTGAGTCACAAATTTTGAATTGTAGATTACTGATTTGTATGTTTATAGCTTCTACAGGATTTTTTTTATATTTAGTGGAGAATTCAAATGTGAAAATACGAATTTCGAATTTTAGAGTAATAACTTGTAAAGTTTTGTTATTTTCATAGAATATTTTAGTGTTTGAAAGGTTTATAAATTTTAGATAATTATTTTCGTACTACTAATACTAATTAGTAACTCGTTCTGCTAATTTAGTAGATAATTAATTAGCTATCAAGTGACATCATATTTTATTTTTTTTAAATTTTATTCTAATATAAAATACATTAATAGTGGATTGTTGTTTCTTAATCTAATATCTACTTATAATAATTCTATTACCTAATATAATTTTTTTATCAATGAATATTTTTTTAGTGATACAGATTATACAATACAGATATTGGTACGGTATAAGTATACAATATGATGTGTATCATTTAAGTGGTACTATTTACATTAGTATTTCTAGTTTATTGCAAGCATTAAATTTGAACCGTTTAACTGTGTTACTTATATTATGATTTGTTTTCAGGGTGACTATATATGGATTGAACCTATATCGGGCAATGAATTCGATGTGGCAATTGGAGCCAGGGTGATATCGGCTGAGGGCAGAAGAATTGCCGTTCGTGATGACGATGGCCAGGAGCATTGGCTGTCGCCGGACAGGCGAATTAAAGCAATGCACAGCACATCGATAAATGGCGTTGAAGACATGATAGGACTGGGCGACTTGCATGAAGCCGGAATATTAAGAAACTTACTGATACGATACAATGATAATCTCATCTACGTTAGTATTTCCATTTTTTATCCTACACGTATACAATAATACAATTATACAGGTGTTGGTACGGTACAATAACTATAATCTGTTGCAGACATATACGGGTTCAATTTTGGTGGCGGTCAACCCTTACCAGATCCTTCCAATTTACACTGCGGAACAGATTAAAATGTACAAAGAGAGGAAAATTGGCGAGCTTCCGCCGCACATCTTTGCCATCGGTGATAATTCATATGCAAGTATGAGACGTTATGGACAAGATCAATGCATCGTTATTTCGGGCGAGTCAGGAGCAGGGAAAACCGAAAGCACTAAGCTTATATTGCAATACTTGGCGGCCATCAGCGGGAAACATTCGTGGATCGAACAGCAAATTTTAGAGGCGAATCCTATATTGGAAGCTTTCGGTAATGCAAAGACGGTCAGAAATGATAACAGCTCAAGGTAATATAAAGTTATTAAAGGATTCGTTATTATTTAAAATTGCTTTTTGCTTTTTAGGTTTGGAAAATACATAGATATACATTTTAATAACAACGGTGTCATAGAGGGTGCGAAAATTGAACAATATCTACTGGAGAAAAGTAGGATAGTATCGCAGAATCCCGATGAAAGAAATTATCACATTTTTTATTGTTTATTGGCCGGACTAAGCAAAGATGATAAACGGAAATTAGATTTGGGCGATGCAAGCCAATACAGATATTTAACAGGGGTTAGTATTTAGTTTTGTGTATAATAATAGTTATTGCACAAAATAAATTGTAGGGTGGAAGTATAACATGTGAAGGCAGGGATGATTCAGCCGAATTTGCGGATATTCGCAGTGCAATGAAAGTGCTTTTATTCTCCGACCAAGAGATATGGGAAATCCTAAAGCTCCTTGCGGCACTTTTACATACCGGCAACATCAAATATAAAGCGACAGTCGTTGATAATTTGGATGCCACTGAGATTCCGGATCCAACAAATGTCCACCGAGTAGCCAATCTATTAGGAGTTCCTCCTCAGCCTCTTATCGACGCATTGACAAGAAAAACGTTATTTGCACACGGTGAAACTGTCGTCTCCACTTTATCCAGAGAACAGAGCGTCGATGTAAGAGATGCTTTCGTAAAGGGAATATATGGCCGCTTATTTATTTTAATCGTCAGAAAAATTAACAGCGCAATTTATAAACCAAAGGAAAGGCAAAGAAGTTCAATTGGCGTCTTGGATATCTTTGGGTTTGAAAACTTCAACCACAACAGTTTTGAACAGTTTTGCATAAATTTTGCCAACGAAAATTTGCAACAGTTTTTCGTCAGACACATATTTAAACTTGAACAGGAAGAATATAATTTGGAAGGCATCAATTGGCAGCATATTGAGTTCGTTGACAATCAGGATGCGTTGGATCTTATCGCTATAAAACAATTGAATATCATGGCATTAATTGATGAAGAAAGTAAATTCCCTAAAGGTAATTAAGATCTAAGCTATTAATATTGAGCACACATTCCAATATTAATATTTAAGTCGTTCCCAAACTTTTTCGCTGCACCCTTTTTGAAGTAGGCTTTTCCCCAAATTTCTATTAAAATATTAATAACATATGCTTCGTGGATAAATCCTTTATTATTTCTACAAAAAATCTGTTTCTAGGAACGGATCAAACAATGTTGGCTAAACTTCATAAAACTCACGGACACCATCGCAACTACCTCAAGCCCAAGTCGGACATAAACACCAGTTTCGGGCTGAATCATTTCGCTGGAATTGTATTCTACGACACTCGAGGTTTTCTCGAGAAGAACAGGGACACCTTCAGTGCCGATCTCCTTCAGTTAATCACGATATCGTCCAACAAGTTCCTCCAACAACTGTTTGTCAATGACATCGGGATGGGCGCGGAGACCCGTAAACGGGCTCCAACTCTATCGACCCAATTCAAAAAGAGTCTCGACTCCCTGATGAAAACCCTCTCCAACTGCCAGCCGTTTTTTATCCGGTGCATAAAGCCAAACGAATACAAGAAGCCGATGATGTTTGATAGAAATTTGTGCTGTCGGCAGCTCCGCTACTCGGGAATGATGGAAACCATAAGAATAAGGCGTGCGGGTTACCCAATAAGACACACTTTCCCCGAGTTCGTGGAACGATACAGGTTCTTAATATCTGGTGTACCGCCTTCACACCGAACCGATTGCAGGGCAGCCACATCGAAAATTTGCGCATCCGTTCTCGGAAGATCTGATTACCAACTAGGACACACTAAAGTATTTTTAAAAGACGCTCACGATTTATATTTGGAACAAGAACGAGATCGAGTTTTAACAAAGAAAATTCTCATTTTGCAGAGATCTATTCGAGGTAATTATATATTGTCATTATCAATAATATTATCATTGCCATTATCTTTAACATTATCTTTGTCATTATTATTATTATTATTATCAATAACATTCCTCTGACTATTGGATCTATTTTCTTTGATATTTCCTATCATTATCATTAACAGTATCTTTATTTCTTGTCATTATCAATAATATTATCATTGCCATTATCTTTAACATTATCTTTGTCATTATTATTATTATTATTATCAATAACATTCCTCTGACTATTGGATCTATTTTCTTTGATATTTCCTATCATTATCATTAACAGTATCTTTATTTCTTGTCATTATCAATAATATTATCATTGCCATTATCTTTAACATTATCTTTGTCATTATTATTATTATTATTATCAATAACAATCCTCTGACTATTGGATCTATTTTCTTTGATATTTCCTATCATTATCATTAACAGTATCTTTATTTCTTGCCATTATCAATAATATTATCATTGCCATTATCTTTAACATTATCATTGTTTCTCATTATTGACATTATTATTATTATCAATAACATTATCATTATCATTATCTTTGTTTCTTATCATTAACATTATCATTGTCACAGTTTCTGCTAGTATCTTATTATAGGTTGGGTGTACAGGCGCAGATTTTTACGCTTGAGAGCGGCAACGATGATCATTCAAAAATATTGGAAGGGGTACATACAGCGTCAACGGTACAGACGTATGCGGGTGGGATACATGCGTTTGCAAGCTCTCATCAGAGCTCGTGTGCTGTCTCACCGTTTCAGACATCTAAGAGGACACATCGTAGGCTTACAAGCGCATTCCAGAGGATACCTCGTAAGAAGAGAGTACGGCCACAAAATGTGGGCCATAATCAAAATACAGTCCCACGCCCGTCGAATGATTGCCCAGAGGAAATTCAAGAAGATCAAATTCGAGCACCGGAACCACATAGAAGCGCTGAGGCTGAAGAAAAAGGAAGAACGCGAGTTAAAAGACGCGGGCAACAAAAGAGCTAAAGAGATTGCGGAACAGAATTATAGGTAACTTTGGTTTCATATGTGCGTTTAAAACAATAACACCAAATCGCCTTGCAGGGAAAGGATGTTTGAATTGGAGAGAAAGGAAATGGAACTGGAGATTGAGGAACGTAGGAGGGTCGAGGTGAAAAAAAATCTCATCAACGATGCAGCCAGGAAACAAGACGAACCCGTGGACGATTCGAAATTAGTAGAAGCAATGTTTGACTTTTTACCCGATTCTTCAAGCGAAGCTCCTACACCAGGTAATATTTATTTATTCTTACCTGCTGATTTATGTTGGTAGAGCAATAAATATTCCTAGATTTCAATCAATAATAACGGAAGACAATTGAAGTTGGCACCACTCAAACAATTGACGCATGAGATGTAGTTGCCAAAATTTAAAATCATGCCTTTGCATGATTTCACCATTGAACCTTCTGATGAAGAAATATTAATTTTATGCCCCTTTAAAGCCTGCACATATTGCCTTGCGTCTCCAGAGTCTCAATATGCGCCAGGATTCATAGTTGCAAATGTCCAAATCATGTTATACCTAAAGATAACATAAGGATTAATTATCACTGTTGCAAAAGACTGAGGAATTCCTATAAATCCTGCAAAATCATTTATTATTAATAATATTTTTTATTGCCCAAATAGCCCCAATAAATTGATTAACATTATTTATTTTATTTATTTTAATTTATTTCATATCTTTAATTCTACAAATCAATATTTATTTATTAAACTATTTAAATAAATTGAAAATTGCGTAATTAATAGACGAAAATATCCAAATCACGTACAATAACATACTGGTTCATTATACTAATTTTAACGTTTATAGCTTCTACATAAAATGTTTAATATATTTAGTGGAGAATTTTCATGTGATAACACAAATTTAAAATTTTATAGTACAAACATGTAATTTGTTGTTATTTTTATGGAATATTTTAGTGTTTGAAAGATGTGTAAAAAAGGTTGATAATAGCAGGCATAAATCTATTAATTATGATAATTTTATGTGCCATGATTTTCTATTAATAAATTATCGTAATGCCAGGACCATAATGAGCAATATTTGTATTTAGGCCGAGAAACTTCCGTATTCAATGATTTACCGACGCAGACTGCTGAAAATGAAATCATCAGTCCCATGCAAACCACATCAGAAGATGAAGAGGATCTATCAGAGTTCAAATTCCAAAAATTCGCAGCTACGTATTTCCAAGGCAACGTCGGACATCAGTATTCTAGGAAACCGCTCAAACATCCGCTGCTGCCTTTACATACGCAAGGGGATCAATTGGTAAGTAATGTGTACATACAGCGGTAACCAAAATGCTTTCATAAGTTAAAGATATTTTCAGAAAACCCTTAATTTTGTTAACAAAAAAAAAACATCGTAATATCCCTAACTTAAGAAACACAGTTCATAATTTATAAACCCCATTCACACACTATAGTTTTCATTAAAACGGTGGAATACATTAAAACATTTAAAATTGTTAATTGTACACGTAACACTTACATAAATTTTCTCATGGGTTTCAATATTGAAAGGTGGCTAAATATTAATAATGCGATAAATAACATACGAATACAAAACAATCTATTGTTGTATATGCATAACAAATAAGTAATTTTAATTTTTAGGCCGCTCAAGCTCTCTGGGTAACAATTCTTCGCTTCACAGGTGATTTACCTGAACCTCGATATCACTCCATGGACAGAGACACTACGTCAGTAATGTCCAAGGTAACCGCAACGCTGGGAAGAAATTTCATTCGCAGCAAAGAATTCCAAGAGGCCCAATTAATGGGCCTGGATCCAGATTCCTTTCTGAAGTCGCAAAAGCCACGCTCCATCAGAAATAAGTTGGTTTCTTTAACGCTGAAGCGTAAAAATAAACTGGGGGAGGACGTACGAAGAAAGCTGCAAGACGAGGAATACACCGCCGATAGTTACCAAAGCTGGCTCGAATCACGACCCACCAGCAACTTGGAAAAGCTTCACTTCATTATAGGTCATGGCATTCTCCGGGCGGAATTACGCGATGAAATTTACTGCCAAATATGCAAACAGCTTACAAATAATCCGTCAAAATCTTCACATGCCAGAGGTATGTTTCGTTTCATTTAAATTTTTGTTTCGTGAAAGCCCAAATTCTCACATGGCGAAGTGCTTTCGCTAAATAATTTTATGGCGTAAGCGCATTGTCATCTATAGGCATTAGTGCTGATTGTTTCATTTATCGACTTATCGCATATTCTAAAGAAAATTATATACATTTTTATAATTGAATTGTATGCACATGCATTGCATGTGATAATTATTTTGAGTTGTGGATCGATTGGCGATTTTTATCTATGTTAATTAGCCATAGCAGCAGAAATAGGTTATTAAATAAAATAAATAAATATAAAAATACCAATCGTAATATTTTGAACGTTTCAGGTTGGATTTTATTGTCGTTGTGTGTGGGATGTTTCGCCCCGTCTGAGAAGTTCGTCAACTACCTGCGCGCTTTCATACGAGAGGGTCCGCCGGGCTACGCGCCATACTGCGAGGACCGCCTGAAACGGACTTTCAATAACGGCACGCGCAATCAGCCGCCTAGCTGGCTCGAACTCCAGGCGACCAAATCAAAAAAACCGATCATGCTGCCCATAACTTTCATGGACGGAAACACTAAAACATTACTGGCCGATTCCGCGACGACCGCCAGGGAACTTTGCAATCAGCTATCGGACAAAATCAGGCTGAAAGATCAGTTCGGGTTTTCACTTTACATCGCTTTGTTCGACAAAGTTTCCAGTTTGGGCAGCGGAGGCGATCATGTTATGGATGCCATATCACAGTGTGAACAATATGCCAAAGAGCAGGGGGCCCAAGAAAGGAACGCTCCGTGGAGGCTGTTTTTCAGGTATAGTAATAACTTCCTGCTGCCTGGAATCGAAGATGAAATAAAATTTCCATTTCTAATGCAATGCATAATTTGTTTTCAATATTGTAAGACTTTACAAAGCGACGGATCATTTTTCTTTTTTTTAACTCTTAAATTTGTTCTGTAATATTTCTCGTATTAAGGTTAATTAATACAATTAAATAAAACAATTCGTGGAACAATGTAAATGAAATAAATAAAACAACTTTACTTTGTTACTTCCACTAACACATTTATTAAACAAAAATAATTTACTGACTGCAGTTTCGACTACTCTATAGTCATTGTCACTAAATTATTTTTGTAATATAAATGTGTTAGTGGAAGTAACAAAGTAAAGTTGTTTTATTTAATTCATTTACAATGTTCCACAAAGTAACGGCTACCAGTATACAGTAGTTAATTAATTCAATAATTTATGTACAAAAAATGTATGTCCTTAATCTTGATAAAATTCTCTATTTTACATAAGCATTAACACTGCTTAACTGTATTAATGCATGTAAAATAAAGAAATATTTATCAAGTTTAAGGACATACAAATTTTTTACATAAATTATTGTCTTAAATTTGTTTTATAAATTATTTTTTTGTGCTTTTATGTTATTCGTGCTATTGACCGATTGAGCAGCACCTTGTGTATAATGGAAATAAATATTTTACAATTATCATTCATATGTGATTAAAAAATGTTGAAACATAAGTTTTACATTACGAAACTAATTTTCAGGAAGGAAATATTTGCTCCTTGGCACGAACCAACAGAGGACCAAGTTGCCACGAATCTAATTTACCAGCAAGTAGTCCGTGGAGTGAAATTCGGTGAATACAGGTGCGACAAAGAAGAGGACCTCGCCATGATCGCCGCCCAACAGTATTACATAGAATACAATTCCGACATGAACTCTGAACGATTGCTCACATTACTCCCAAACTACATCCCGGATTACTGCCTAACCGGAATAGAAAAAGCCGTAGACCGATGGGGCGCGCTGGTCGTTCAAGCTTACAAGAAGAGCTACTACCTCAAAGAAAAGGTTCAAACGCTCCGAGTCAAAGAAGACGTGGTTTCCTATGCGAAATTTAAATGGCCTCTGCTGTTTTCCCGATTCTACGAGGCGTATAGAAATTCAGGTCCCAATTTGCCCAAAAACGATGTCATCATAGCCGTGAATTGGACCGGCGTTTATGTTGTCGACGATCAGGAACAGGTGCTCTTGGAATTGTCTTTTCCCGAAATTACAACCGTTTCGAGCCAAAAAACCAATAAAGTATTCACGCAGACTTTCAGTCTGAGCACAGTCCGGGGAGAAGAGTTCACTTTCCAGAGTCCAAACGCCGAGGACATTCGGGATTTGGTTGTGTATTTCTTGGAAGGGCTTAAGAAGCGATCAAAGTTTGTAATTGCCTTGCAGGTAAGAAAATTCAAATTTATAAAAATTTGTGACATCGAAATAAATATTACTGATATAACTCTTTCTGGGAATTTAAAAATGGTTCAATTGAGATTTTGACTATTGCGTTTTCATTCAGAAATTGTTAGGTCACTTTACCTAATATTCATTGCAGAATCACAAATGCAGACAAATTATTATTATTATTACTATTTATAGTACTTCAATTAGATTTTTCTATTGCATTTTCGTCCAGTGATTATTAGGTCACTTAATCTAATATTCATTCCAGAATCACAAATGCATACAAATTATTATTATTATTATTTATAGTATATCAATTGGTCAATCAAATCAATCAAATAGTGATTAAAGATGGTACACATTTTCTTTTAAGACGATGAAGAAATGTTTCAACAGTCTGTAAATATATGGAAGTGTTAAAAACAAATTTCATTCTCATGTAAAGTAAAATTATTGCACATTAATATAGTTCTTTATTTTGTTTCAACAGTCTGAATACATATGGAAGTGATAAAAACAAATTTAATTCTCATGTAAAGTAAAATTATTGCACATTATTATGGTTCATTATTTTTATTTACTTTTCAACATTAAAATTGAAACTGTCTGTGGCAATTAAGAACGATATTTTGTCTGCAATTTGCCGTTATTATTCCAGTGTTATTTTTTTAATTTACAGGATTATAAAGCTCCCGGTGAGGGATCTAGTTTCCTAACATTCCTGAAAGGCGATTTAATAATATTGGAAGAAGATAGTACAGGTGAAACGGTTTTAAATAGTGGATGGTGTGTAGGGCGTTGTGAAAGGACTCAGGAAAAGGGCGATTTTCCAGCTGAAACTGTGTATGTTCTTCCTTGTATGTCAAAACCACCAGCAGATATTCTTCAGTTGTTTTCAGTTGAAGGTAAGAGATAATATAATAATATAATATTTACTGAAATTAATCATTTTCTTGTTTTCTAAAATGTAGGAACATAAAGTGTGATTCTAAGTGTAATCGCAAAATATTATTGGAATTGGGGGCTTAAATAAATATTTCAATTATTATTAATCATAATTATTTTGGTACTTTTGATAATACATACTGAATATGTGCTGAAATTAATCATTTTCTTGATTTTTAAAATTTAGGAAAATAAAGTGTGATTCTAAGTCTCATCGCAAAATATTATTGGGATTAGGGGGAATTAGGGGCTTAAATAAATATTTAAATGGTATAACTATTCTAGTTTCATTTTATTACAAAGCAATTAAGCAAATATCTTAAAAAATGCGTCTGAAAGATAATAGACATAAAAAACGCGCGCGCCTAAACACGCGCCCACACGCACAGCATCTCCGTCTTCCAATGGTAATAGTCCAATGGTAATAGATAATAATGGTGTAATTTGTATCCTTGAAACATAAAGGAATTGAAAAGTTAAATGTCAAAGAAAGTAAGAGTAGGTACACCTATAACCACTACTATTATTTAAACATTGGGTGCAGTTCTGCTTAGTAAGTGTTAAGTTCTTGAATAAAACTATTGATGTATTGATTAAATAATTTTGATTGGACCTATTAATATAGATTTCAATCAATATGATTTACTTGGGTAATTATACTTTATTCTAATGTATTCGAACAATTATTATTACATTGTATTAACATGAATTATCTTGATAAATATCAACATATTGGTTGTATTGTATTGTGCTCTAAATAGTTTCAATGCCCTTAGGGTGATGACCAGAACTTTCTAATACTCTGTAATGTGTAAATACACCACATCTGTATTAAATGTGATAATGTTGACACAATACTAAACACTTACTAAATTAATAATATTCAATTAATTCGTTTTCATAAATTAATAGATGCAACTGATATATTATATATTGTTTCCAACTTTTTTGTGAACTTTTTCAAAAGTGAAAATAATAAGTTTTTTTTTTTTAATTAACTTTTTACATTTGTGTTTTTTGGATTGGATTGGATGTGATTAATAATCACATCCAATAAATTATCACCTTTTTCATTATCAAAAAAGGTATGCTTTTTATCAACAAATTTATAATTAATGAACAACATTTTTTAACATATTGTTTGCTTTCTTTGTAAATAAATATGTTAATCTGAAGAAATAATAGTACATCAAATTCTAACAGTTTAGACCTCAGGGAACAAATTGTTTAATATTAATAATTAGTTTGTCATTTAATTTGCCAAAAAAAAAAGGCTTATAATGTTTACAAATAACAATTGTCCGAAACAATTGTCGAGTATTTTCTATAAAATTAGTGAAACTAAAACAATATGTTTTTATTTATATTTAAATAATTAAATCAAATTAATTGAAAATTACATTTCACTAATGTTTCATTCATGTATTAGGTGCTGAACATGGTCGACGCTTATCTCAACAGTACTCGAACGGAACGGAAACCCGTGATCGTCCGCACACGTTAGCCGAGTACGCCATAGATCATTTCAGGCCGCCGTTGAAGCGCACAATGTCTAAAGCACTCACTCTAACGACGGCGAGGCGAAGTGTGGACGACTTATGGCGGCACTCCCGTGATCCCATCAAACAGCCGTTGCTGAAAAAGCTGCTGACTAAAGAGGAGCTCGCAGAGGAAGCTTGCTTCGCCTTCAGCGCTATATTGAAATACATGGGCGACCTGCCGTCCAAGAGACCGCGCATAGGCAACGAGTACACCGATCACATCTTCGACGGACCCTTGAAGCACGAAATATTGAGGGACGAAATTTACTGCCAGGTCATGAAGCAGCTGACAGATAATAGAAATAGGCTGTCCGAGGAGCGCGGCTGGGAATTGATGTGGCTAGCTTCCGGGCTGTTTACTTGTTCGCAAAGCTTGCTGAAAGAGTTGACCTTGTTTTTACGAAGCAGGAGGCACCCAATTTCGCAAGATTCCCTCCAGCGCTTACAAAAAACATTACGGAATGGCCAGAGAAAGTATCCACCGCACCAAGTAGAAGTTGAAGCAATACAACACAAAACGACGCAAATATTTCATAAAGTATACTTCCCTGATGATACGGACGAAGCGTTTGAGGTCGACTCCAGTACACGGGCGAAAGACTTCTGCCAAAACATAAGCAACCGGTTAAGCCTCCGAAGTAGCGAAGGGTTTAGTTTATTTGTAAAAATTGCCGATAAAGTAATTAAATCATGCAAACGTACTAATTAAACAAACTGACGTTATTTTTATGCAGGTTATATCGGTGCCTGAGGGGGACTTCTTCTTTGATTTTGTCCGCCACCTAACTGATTGGATCCGCAAGGCTCGCCCCAGTAGAGACGGCGTTACCCCGCAGTTCTCCTACCAGGTGTTTTTCATGAAAAAATTGTGGACCAACACAGTCCCCGGTAAAGACAGGAATGCAGACTTAATTTTTCACTTTCACCAAGAACTGCCGAAACTCATCCGGGGTTACCACAAGTGTACAAAAGAAGAGGCTTCGAAATTAGCTGCCCTTGTTTATAGAGTGAGGTTTGGTGAAAGCAAGCAGGAATTGCAAGCTATACCGTAAGTACACAAAATTTTTTGAGCTTGTGAAGAATTGTTAAATAAGTTACGACACATTTTTCACAAAAAACATTTGTTTGAACTAAATGTACACTTCGATCATGAAACAGCAGAAATATTCTACTGACGATGACCTCATCATGGTAAAAAATGTATATTGTGATCACAAAACAGTCGAAAAACTCTTCATAAATAAAACATTTTTTTTTATATCACCCTGTTTATTAAAATTAATGACTATAGTTTTGATCACGTTCTGATTATTATCAAACTTGGAGTGACTCAAAGTGATACAAAGAAAAGTATTTGTTTTATTTGATTTCATCATGTATCACGAAGTTGATGCCTCTAACATTGATGAATTCTACTGAAGATGATCGCATCGCAACACAATCAAAATGTTAATTTATTTTAACTAAATGTACATTTTGACCACAAAACAGTTGAGAAACTGTGCTGAAGATGATCGTATCACAGTCAAAATGTTAATTTATTTGAACATTTTGACCACGAAACAGTAGCAATATTCTACTGAAGATGATCGCATTACGGTTGAAATTTATATTTAATTGAAACAAATGTGGTGTTCTGACTCTTGTTTATACCGTAAATAGTCTGCTCAAATTGATTTCATAACAATAAGGTCGATTACGTTTTCACAGGCAAATGCTGAGGGAATTGATTCCTGCCGATTTAATCAAAATTCAAAGTGCCAATGATTGGAAAAGACTGATTGTAGCCTCTTACAATCAAGATGCCGGAATGAGTCCGGAGGATGCAAAAATAACATTCCTGAAAATCGTCTACCGTTGGCCGACCTTTGGATCTGCTTTCTTTGAGGTCAAGCAAACGACGGATCCGAATTATCCAGAGATGTTACTGATAGCGATAAATAAACATGGTGTCAGTCTAATACATCCCCAAACGAAGGTAACTGCCGATTTATGACTTTTATTGCACGAAGAGGGGCACGCGATTTGCATTAAAGTATAGATGGAGCCATTGTAAGACACTACTTAAACTTCGGTAAAGCTGTCAAGAAATTCTTAATTGGAAGCAATTGGGCTCAAAATAAACCGATGAAGGCGCTGCAAAACTATTTCGCTAGTCTTATTTCTGCCGCTGCTGAAATCAAATGCTAAAGTGGCGCAATTGTCGCGCAATTACAGCTGATTTATACTTGTTTCGCTAGTCTATTTCTTCCACTACACGTCGTACCGAAACAATAACGTTAATAATAATATGGAAAAAATACAACCTAAACCCTAGAGGGTAAAAAGGGAGTCTAGAAAGGGAGAAAGAATATAATTTTTTTTTTTTAATTAAAAATTCTTAATATTTTAATGTTTCATAACATTTTCCAAATAGTGAGGCATCTGATGAATATTTTTTGATTTGATTTATAATCACATCCAATAAATTATTTCATAACATTTTCCAAATAGTGAGGCATCTGATGAATTTTTTTTTTACATATTGTTTGATGCATTTTACATAATTAACAGTTATTGTTAAACATAAACATCATAAGATTTTTTTTCATCAGAAGACTAATTTTTAACTTTTCACATTTGTGATTTTGGATTGAATTGGATGTGATTTATAATCACATCCAATAAATTATCACTTGTTTTATTATCAAAGGTATGCTTCTTATCACCAAATTTATAATCAACGTACAACATTTTTTAACATATTATTTGCTTTCTTTGTAAATAAATAAATATGTTAATCTGAAAAAATAATAGTACATCAAACTCTTCAGACACTATTTCCTAGAAATAATTAATGCTACACTTTGAACCATTTAATCAAATGTATTGTTTATTAAAATTAGATTCGATACAATTACTCAGCTTTGTGCATTTTTTATGCACAGTATATGCAAATAAATACACAAGTACATATAGTGAATTAATTCTAACATGTCATTCACGAGTATTCGAGACAATCAATAAACCATACAGAGTGTGCCAAAATTCGTACGCTGACCATACATACAATTAAATCAATAAATACTTATTGATAATAAATTTCAATAATTTAAGATACAATTCTTAAGTTTTGTTGTTTTCTATGCTTATTGATTAAATCAATAAATACTTGTATAATAATAAATTTCAATAATTTAAGATACAGTTCTTAAGTTTTGTAGTTTTTTATGCTTATTGATTAAATCAATAAATATTTATATAATAATAAATTTCAATCATTTATGATACAATTCTTAAGTTTTATAGTATTTATGCCGATTGATTTTTGTACGAACGAAAATAATTGAGAAAACAGCTGTCTTTCTTAAATCTCGAATATTTCATAATCATGTCAGTTTTATTTATATAAAATTGTGTATGACAGATTAACTAAAGTTCTTAAAAAGAAACATGACGTCGATTTTTTGATGCAAACCCGTTTAGATTTCACCATTGTGTTTGTAAAATGAGAACCACAAGATTCATAACTGCAGGATAACTGATAGCAATCGACAAAGTTAATACGAATCATCACAAAAAAACTGCACAACATCGTGATTAAAGGGGCAATGTTGTGTAGTTTTTTGTGCCTATCTTGAATTAATGGGAAGCCCTGTATATAATATGTAAATTTAGACCATTTAAGGTTGAATAATTTTCATTCGCATTCAATAGAACAAATCCAGTTTTTAGTTATAAATAGTGCAACATGAACAAAGTCATTTATTGTGACGTTAAACCACCAGGAATATATGAATGTATTCCATAACAAATGTATCGCTCTAGTGCTATATATACAGGGTATTTTCCAAAACTTTCCACGCTTTCGCTGGTGATAAAATAGATCAAAACAAAAAACAAATACTAATCAACCCAAGTCCAGCTCAATGGTTTTCAAAATTTTTAAAATTTAAATTAGGCCTTCCTTAAATTTGACAGAATCAACGTACCGTAAAACAAAAGTTGTCCTGTTGACTTGACAGTAAGCAAGTTAATCATTTCAAAAAAATTGAAAATCGTCTCATTTTGTCCAAACATTTGTCCAAACTGTTTTTCTAAGACAATGATGAAAGACCGCAGGTCGATAGCCAATAAAATATTCTTTCTACTACTGATAAACGTTGCATCAACGTTCATTACTTTTTATGCATCGTGAATGAATTTGTATATCCACTGAATGTAATATCCACAGAAGTAACATCATGGAAGTTCTATGGAAATTAAATGAATATTATGTTATACATACCCCTGACATGATATACAATAATATATGCGATGAATATTCATATGGTTATCATATGTAGCAAAGTGTATTTGCAATGCATACTGCACAAAAATATGGATTTATTCATTTCAATTTAAATTGTGCACACATTGCATATCGATGTGTCTGCAAATAACAAATGAATGTGTAATAGATTAACTTCATGAACAAGCCATGGATATAAGTCTATAAATATCTCAATTGTACACGTCAATTGTACAATGTACAATTGTACATGTCTAACATGTTGTTTACCCTAACATATTTTCTATGGTACTTGATTGAAGTTACAAGCAAAACACGAATGGTTTTGTGTTTATGTCTTACGTTCACTATGAATTAAAAATTCAATTTTTAAATTTTTCAAAATTTCGAAAATCCAAAATAAAAGTTTTCCAAAATGTGTGCACACAAGATTCAATCCAAGAGAAATCTCATGCCATTGTCCCTACAACTCTTTCAGGAACTTGTGCTGTTTGCATTACGTAGAGGCATTTATTTTAAGTGGCACACATAAAATTAAACATGAACGGCTTACATAATACACGGGAACTTCAAGAAATTCCTAGGTCCCCAAATTAACGTTAATTCGTCTCATTCATTTTGACCAATTTAAGCGCAAATAATCATTACAGCGGCATGAATATGTAATTGTTGTTTTTCTGTTTTGTGAAAATTTATATATTGGAACAATGACCATGTATTCTCTCATGGTCTTAAAACATGATACCCACACACTGTCTTGTGGTTTTCATTATACGACTTCCTGTTATTATTTTATCTTAAATTAATTTCCTAATTACCCCGAGTCAGTCATTATTTAAAAGTCCGTATTAAATTATGCGTAATTAATACTGTTTACCTGCATTATGCAACGCCATGAGATTAATTTTATAGCTTTAATTGGCGCGTCAATGATGTAAACTATTAAGCAAAGGTACAAGTCGATTAATATTGATATCGTTAATAATTGTTTAAAATCATCACAAGGAATTACCTGAGTAATCAAATATCTCAAAACTATTGTTCCAGTGTATAAATTCTGAAATTAGGAATATTAGCAAAACTGTAATTTCTTATTAGAAAAGAAGATATCGCCTTTCCAAAGCAATTCAAATTTCACTGCAAAAAAATTGCATTTACATTTACTCAATTTAACTATTTTCAAAATAAATTTATCAATAAAATGTAAATGTATTCACTCAAATACAAAATAATTAACACTCGTTTTTCATCCCTCGTGAGATTTCAAATCTCAGGATTATCTTCAGGATCTTCAGAATAAGCAGTCACAAACACAAAGTGATAACTAAATTGTATTACCAACACAAAAAAGTCTCGCCCTAAATGTATCGCTCGGTAGTTAAATAGGTAACTTCTAATGCTTTTGTTTATAGGAAATACTTGTCACTCACCCGTTTACGAGAATATCGAATTGGTCGTCAGGCAACACGTATTTCCACATGACGATCGGAAACTTGGTGCGAGGATCTAAATTACTGTGCGAAACGTCGCTAGGTTACAAAATGGACGATCTGCTCACCTCTTACATATCTTTAATGCTCACGAACATGAATAAACAAAGGAGCATCAGGATCAAGTGAAACCTAAAGACGCACTTAATAACGTAAAGGAATAGCTATTGGGATTTATTACGTGTAAATTAATCATTCTTTTAGTCACGCTTTTAATAGATATTACATCGGCAATAAACAATTATTTAATATTTATAGTATATAAAATTATGTTACATATTTTAATTTATGGAACTGGAAGTATGCATATTTTTGAATTGTATATAAAGAGGTTTTTTGATAATATTATTGTATTTATATATTACACTTGTATTTTATTTGTTACAACATTCCGTCCGTGTTTCAAAAGTATTGTGGAACTATGAACCAATTGAAATAAATGCATTTTTGTTTAATCTTATTTATTCTCTTTTAATAATTCGCACATTGAAAACTAAATTATTATTTTACGTTTATGTTTTGATGATTTTATTTTGTCCGCAAAACATACTATTAGCAATTCTTTTGCTATTAATGATAATTTATATGATTGTTTTAATTAATTTTTAATAAGGTTAAAAATACAATGATATAAAAAAACGTTCTTTTAACAATCATTTTTGTTTAGTGTCACTTTTGTTTTCAACGTGCGAATTATTGTACAAGCTAACGTTGCTTAGTAGGTTTTCTATATATATATATATATATATATATATATATATATATATATATATATATATATATATATATATATATATATTTATCATTACACCTTCTACCAATTAGTGTAGGTGTAGGTTTTCTATTATATGTAATATAATTTTTTGGGTCTGAACATTTTTCACAACCACCGGCTCATGGGACAACCACATGGTAATTCTTACGGCACATCCACAAATTTATAATTTTCTGCAAGCATCAGGTAAGAAGTTTGCCTTTGTTTTCCACAGAAATTAATTCATTTGTTATTGAAGCCATCGATTGTTAACACTAGCAGCAGCAGAAAAAAATTGAAAAGAAACTTAATAACTAAGAAAAAAATAGTTTCTATCAACTGAAATGCAATTAGCAACTAGTCAAATTAAATGTAAAAATTTTCTTTATTGTTAAAACACATTGAATTGCAAAAATTGCATCTCTTGATGCAATGGTGATTTAATTTTTAGTTACAGTCATTATTTGATTAAATACTTTTAACGTGGTTTTGTTTTAACCAGAGATTTGTCATTGTTTTCTGTGTGTATCTTTTAAACCAAAAACAATGTTTCAGATTTAGACCACAAAATTATAATTATTAGAAAATAAGTTTGAATCCATTGAATGCGACAATACATATATGTTAATATATTCTTTGTTAAATGTAGCTGTTGTATAAGGAAACGAAACTTTTTAATTATGATGTGACTGTCTTGCTTTTGTTCTTGAGTGTGCGGATGAATTAATTATGAGGAAGTGTATTTTTCCCATGCATTAAGAATGTTTCCCACAGCTTTTGCCAGAGAAAAAAATATAAAATCTGTACTTTAACATGGTCATTTATACTTCATCGTGAGAATCTTACGAATAACAATGGTATTATTTTTAATAATTAGATCTCTCTGCTGTATATTAATCAGCAGGGACCCCATTCCCATGTTTAAGTGTTTAAGTACAAGGAATGCAAAGAATAAGATCATTACATTGTGGGAAAAAATAATTTTAAATTGTGCTTGTTCAGGTGTTGTCTTCTAACAAAGCATAATTTGCACATTGTGTTATTTACATTCTGAATTGTCCTGAATCTTGCATATTATTTTAACGAAGAGTTTTCCATTCACTCGTGCTGGGAACAGTTCAGGAAAGGCTATGCGATTAATTAAAATTGTTTATTTCTACAAAAAAGAATGTACAGATATGTCGTTTTGTGTATAACACATTACATATAAATTAAAAAATATATAAATTACAATATGTACAGTTACTATCTCAACACATTCGTTGTCACTAAGATATTCAATAAATTATTCATTCTAATTATCATTTCACTCAACTCAATGTAGATGTTGTAATTATTAATACATACGTAAAATATATATGAAACAGCAAAACCTTATAAATTACATTGTTATACGTAGATCCATATAGTTTATGGGTGCTCCATTTTACTGTTCCAATGACTTATATTTTCAAATTACAAAATATATTGCGACCGTTGAGATTCTAACTTAGCTTTGGTTTAATACTTAATTATCTGAAGATGCTGTCTGTCATGATAGCGTGCTTTAATACCATGTTTATGGCCATCTCTTAACCAAAAAAGTCGTTTATTCTCGTAAAGACAGTATAATAAATAAAGGAAATGGTACGGTATCGATTATTGCTTCGCTCCCAAATTTGTTTTATATACCGCTCTGATTTGTTCTATTTGAATTTAACCAAACATACCTGTTCACATTTCAAAGGTCCGCCAACGCCGCAATTCACCTCAAAAATATACTTGGCAACCCTGACTAGGGGGAAAACAAAAATTTGGATTAGGTTTTGTCGCCTAATGTCAAAACCATAACGACTAATTTAAATTTTTTGACAACTACATCTCATGCATCAATTTGGTAATTAAATTGTTTTATGTCGAAACCGGTCTCCAGTTGTCCGCAGAAATAATTCCCAAATACACATTCCATTTTACAATTTACTAGTTCATGTATGTGAAAGTTTAAATTGTTATACCTGAGAGTGCCGGAATAAATTGTTTTAGTTGTACCAACTTGAATCGTCTTCGGTTGCTATTGATTGAAAATCTAGGGATATTTATTGCTTTGCCAATATAAATCAACAGGTGGTGGGCCTTAGAGGTGCGAACGGCACATTCATGTGTATACACTTAATCATAAAACACACACACACAAAATAAAGCTTTACCTAGTTGTGCATTCCTGTATGCGTATTCCAGGACTGATCGTTTATCCCGGCGACGGAGTTCGGCCGCTGCCCGGTCCTCATGATCTCGTCGGCGGGGGCGCAGTGCGGCCTCGGGCCGGGCTCCGGCGTGTACGTGAAGGTCAGCCCGGTGGCATAGATGATGCCGTCGTTCCTGACTAACGAAACAGGCACTTGCGTCGGCTGTCTGACCCACAGCCACTCGCCCCTGAACTGCGATATGTCGGGCACCACGCACAGCATGCTCTCCTGACACCGGTACATGGTCTCCGCCTCGACGTCGCCGAACCAGACCTGCAGCGAGGGGGAGAAGTTGTCGCCGGTCAGCTCCAGCATGGCCACGTCCCCCCCGCCGTTGAGGTGAAGGCTGTGCACGAGGGGCACCGGCGTCACCGGGGAACGCACGGGGCCCATCCCCTCGTAGAACTGGTACTCCGCCTTGTCCGTCGATATTATCGTCCAGCATGCGCCGTCGTTGATCATCTCCTTGTTCGGCTCCTTCGGGCAGGGGGTCGCCTGGAATTGGATGATGCGCTCCTGCGAGAGGCATAAGTACATTCGGTCCGTGTCTTTCATGTAGAAAGCGCATTTGTGTAGCTGCGAAACCGGATCGTCCGCCTCCAACAGAGCCTGCTGTTTATCCACCTGAAAGAAAAAATGCAATTATTATAATGGAACCATATGACGTTTATAGATGAAGCCTTTGATATCATCTTGTTATCAGGAACAGAAACATACATTTTACTACGTAAAATACACATAATATACTTTAAAATACTTTTTTAATTAAATTTAAGCTCTTATCCATAATACCAGTTAATTATATTTAAGGTTGTTATTAATTTATTTTATTAATAAAAATAAAATAAAAATAAATATTACCAGTAAGTACTCAATTATAACAATATTTTTTTTAAATGTTTTAATTAACAATTAATAATTAACAAACAACTAATCAATTGTTAATTATTGAGTATTAAAAAAGTGAGATTTATACAAAATTCAGAATATTTGGTATTTCTATAACAATTAATAATCAACAAACAACTAAACGATTATTAATTAATGAGTATTAAAGAAGTGATATTTATACAATATTCAGAATATTTAGTATTTCTATAACAATTAATAATCAACAAACAACTAAACGATTATTAATTATTGAGTATTAAAGAAGTGATATTTATACCAAATTCAGAATATTTAGTATTTCTATAACAATTAATAATCAACAAACAACTAAACGATTATTAATTATTGAGTATCAAAAACGTGATATTTATACCAAATTCAGAATATTTAGTATTTCTATAACAATTAATAATCAACAAACAACTAAACGATTATTAATTATTGAGTATTAAAGAAGTGATATTTATACAAAATTCAGAATATTTAGTATACGAAATTCAAAATATTTAGTATTTCTATAATAATTAATAATTAACAAAGAACTAAACGACTGTTAATTATTGAGTATTAAAGAAGTGATATTTATACAAATTTCAGAATATTTAGTATTTCTATAACAATTAATAATCAACAAACAACTAAACGATTATTAATTATTGAGTATCAAAGAAGTGATATTTATACAAAATTCAGAATATTTAGTATTTCTGTAACAATTAATAATTAACAATCGTTTAGTTGTTTGTTAATTATTATACGTTTATGTTTACATATAGCATGCAAACATATATATGTTATAATATTTTACATCATTTATTGCAAAATTTTCTCAAAATTTCAAAAGTTCAGAGTAAAAATGATAGGATCGAATAGAATAGAATATTTTTTCATATCTGTCGTTATAAGACTTACACAAGTGAAATCAATAAATTAATTACATATTAAAAAGATTTCTACAATACAATACTACAATACAGTGCATAAAATAACATTGAAGACATCACAAATCATAAGTCAATAAGTTTATACAACTAGATAGCATCCACAAGGAAAAAATCTCTGACTCTGAAATCGTACAGAGTCCGAGTAGCAGTCACTTAACATCCTTCTTCTGATTTGATTTTGAACAAATTGTATTTTTCTAAACAAAAACGGAACTGAATATACTGACATATATTTTTTTTAATAATTATATGGATTCTATCCTAATCAATTTGAATTGATGGAAAACGATATATGCAACTATCTCAGTTAAATTATTATTTAAGAATTATTTCCTCAAATAATTCCCTGATGTACATTTCAAATAACTTTGCAGTTTACGATTTCACATTAGTGAATCTAAATTGTTTACCTGAGATAGAAATATCTGTTCTGCATATAGTGATATAAAATGTATTAAAATGTGTGTTTCCATTCTGGATAAAGATGAAGGAGTTATTGAGATTGTTAACAACTTACCTTCCGAATTATTAGTCTTGGGAGGGCCATGCCAGTTACCGAACATACTAATTTCACAGTCGATCCGTAATGTATGTATCCGTCTCGGACTTGAAATTCCTCACTTTCCGACTCGTTATCGTCTAATAAGTGTATCGTGAAAGCCCCCCATTGAGTGGAACTGGCGTGGAAATGGCCGTTTTCAACGTGCAAATATCTGGTGCTGACCGTCTGCGACCGCAGCCGATTGAACAGAGCCACCTTGGTGCCACTGGCTATGCAGAGATCGGCATTTTTCAGCGACTGCTTCTTTTTCGACGGCTTCGATATGACCTTTATGCGTTTACTGTGGAAAACGCCGATGTCGTGCCCGGAGCCGTAAAACATCTTGACGGACAGCATGAAATGCTTCCTCTTATCCGAGTCCGATATGTATAAAGTTTTTGCGGCGCAGTACTGCTTGCCGTTGTTCAGGTCGAGCTGCTGCATGTCCTGGTCCGAGTTCCCGATGCCTATGAAGGCGCACAGCTGCGACGCCTGCTCGGACTCGCCCTCGCGCAGCATCTGCTCCTGCCGCAGCCTCCAGCCGTCTCCAAACAGATAAATGCAGGGCGGCGGGCAGAAGAAGCGCTTCTCGTTGCCGTACGATTTCTGGGCCACCTTGGCGTGGAGGATCACTATGACCATGTCGGAGCGGTCCCGCAGGTACCGCTCCATGGCTTCCCTGGTCAGCCGTCTGTCCTCGCCCCTGTACCCCCCAGGAACGACAGCCCCCGAAAATCTGGGATACATGGCCCCGTGCTGCGGCGGTGGCGTCGGAGGCGATTGAGCATGTGCTATACCCGGTAGCCCGTACTGATGGGGCATCTTGCGTACGGAAACGTAGTGAAATCAAGCACTAGCACTGTGTTTTCTGGGCTGAACTGACGACTTTTCACACATTACTTTAGATTTTGCAGGGGCTGGTGGAGGTTTTATTTAAAAAAATGTAGTTTTTTCGTTAATTCATTATGTTTTATTTATGTTTGTTTACAGTCGTTTACACATGCTCGTTGATTTCTTGCGACCGCACGCAAGAAGCTGCACCAGCCTATCGGTGCCGCTGATGGTACCATGTACAGAAAAGTATTGTTTATCGGAGCAGACCGCGGTAATGAATGACTGAAGGATGCTACCGAGATACGTGAGAATAACTGTCTCCCCTCTTCAATCCGACCATCGCAGCTACCTCATTCCAATCTGAAAACACCTGTTCGCAACGTGAATTTTCCGACAGTCTGGCCAACATTCTGGTTCGAATTTTATCACGGTTTTAGACAATTTTGCCCGGACAATTCGTGCACCGTTTGGCCGAGGAATGCGCCTTGCTGCCTGTCGTGATGCCACAGCGATATCTGGTCCCTAAGGCGGCCAATTATCGGCTACTCTGACTGGAATTTTTAACATCCTCATAATTCCTAATGCAAACTTGTTCATTCGTTATGAATTCATACGACATATCGATTTATTGGACCCCATATCCCATGCATCATTTTTATTTTACAAGCATTTATTTAAATAGGTCTCATTTGTTTTGTTGTCTTCATTTGTTTCGTTTTCATTTGTTATGTATTCGTTTGTTTTGTTGATTTCATTTGTTTTGTGGTTTTCATTTGTTTTGTTGTCTTCGTTTGTTTCGTTGTCTTCATTTGTGTCATTTGTTTTGCGATGCTCATTTATCTTGTCGAGCGGTGTTCAGGTTCAGATTTGAACTTGATCCGTGTAAAATTTCCGATTTCCAGTATTCTCTGATCTGCGGCAAAGCTTTGCTGCGAGTGAGCGTGTAATTTACTATGCTGAAACTGTACCCGTGTCGTTCCCTTTCCCCTCGCACCATGCAACAAGAGGATGTTTGGGGTTACACACAGGGCGTGGGAAAATAATGGTGTGGGAAAGAGTGGGTGGCCTTTAAACATTTGATACAAGCGATGTAATTCAGACTGCGCCGGCAAGATTAGGTCTATTTTCCTCTGATTTTTATTGCCGTTCTCTCACTCCTGCTCCAAATTGGACTGCAACAGCACATGGGAACTAACCAGTGGCGTCGACACATCCTGGCGACCTTGCTCGAAAATTATCGGCATTTTTTTTGTTAACCGGCGTTTTGTTTCGTTCATATTTATATTTTCATAAAAAGAATACACGATGTTAACGACAAATGAAAACATAAAACAATAGTATTGGAAGTATAGTGTCATTACAAATTGGTGTCAGAAGTGGGATATCTTAACGCTAAATAAAACAAGCAGAATACCTTTCGCACAATAATTTATTGCGAAAAAGGTTTTTGTTAGATGTTAGATGTTGAAACGTTAGATTCGTGTACAGTACACAAGAAACTAAATCTCCTGAAAATTTGATAAAGTTTCAGTAGTAAATAAGGGAGAAAATCAAACACTTGACTTTCTGCACTGACAAGTATGGGTTAGCTATTATGAAACAATTATAAAAAAATATTATTTGACTGCAATTTTAATAAATCAATAAAAAATGCATTTTATTGCTATATGACAGGGTTGATATAATTTAAATCAATTGATTTAAAGCTTGATTTAAATGAAATGATTTTTTATAAGACAATATTTTTAGGTGTTTTCACATTTAATTTTATGTGTACATTAGTATGTATTTTTGTGAAAACAATTTGGAAACTAATTGAGTGAAACACAATTTTCACTTTTCGCAAAGAAAACATTTATTTTACTTAATGGAAAAACAATACGGAATTGGGAAAAGGGAACTTGTGCTTTACTTAAATTACCAAATATAAAAGTACCAAAATGCCTAAAACATTTTACTTTCTAACAGCATACTGCAATTTTCAAAACACCTACAAAGTTTAGGCTAGGAAGTCCATTGATTTTTTTTAACAACTTATAAATTATTTTCAAAATATTGATGTTTAAATTAAATGTGTCGTATAAGCAAACAAATATTAGGTAGTTCAGGCTACGAAGTTTATTGATTTTTTTTAACGCTTTATCAATTATTTTGAAAATCTTGAGGTTTTTGATTTTGTGTTATCAATTTATAGATTAGTTTGAAAATCTTAATGTTTAAATTAAATATATCGTATGAGCAAACAAATATTTTTAGGTGTTTTCACATTTAATTTTATGTGTACATTAGTATGTATTTTTGTGAAAACAATTTGGAAACTAATTGAGTGAAACACAATTTTCACTTTTCGCAAAGACAACATTTATTTTACTTAATGGAAAAACAATACGGAATTGGGAAAAGGGAACTTGTGCTTTACTTAAATTACCAAATATAAAAGTACCAAAATGCCTAAAACATTTTACTTTCTAACAGCATAGCGCAATTTTCAAAACACCTACAAAGTTTAGGCTAGGAAGTCCATTGATTTTTTTTAACAACTTATAAATTATTTTCAAAATATTGATGTTTAAATTAAATGTGTCGTATAAGCAAACAAATATTAGGTAGTTCAGGCTACGAAGTTTATTGATTTTTTTTAACAATTTATCAATTATTTTGAAAATCTTGAGGTTTTTGATTTTGTGTTATCAATTTATAGATTAGTTTGAAAATCTTAATGTTTAAATTAAATATATCGTATGAGCAAACAAATATTTTTAGGTGTTTTCACATTTAATTTTATGTGTACATTAGTATGTATTTTTGTGAAAACAATTTGGAAACTAATTGAGTGAAACACAATTTTCACTTTTCGCAAAGAAAACATTTATTTTACTTAATGGAAAAACAATACGGAATTGGGAAAAGGGAACTTGTGCTTTACTTAAATTACCAAATATAAAAGTACCAAAATGCCTAAAACATTTTACTTTCTAACAGCATAGCGCAATTTTCAAAACACCTACAAAGTTTAGGCTAGGAAGTCCATTGATTTTTTTTAACAACTTATAAATTATTTTCAAAATATTGATGTTTAAATTAAATGTGTCGTATAAGCAAACAAATATTAGGTAGTTCAGGCTACGAAGTTTATTGATTTTTTTTAACAATTTATCAATTATTTTGAAAATCTTGAGGTTTTTGATTTTGTGTTATCAATTTATAGATTAGTTTGAAAATCTTAATGTTTAAATTAAATATATCGTATGAGCAAACAAATATTTTTAGGTGTTTTCACATTTAATTTTATGTGTACATTAGTATGTATTTTTGTGAAAACAATTTGGAAACTAATTGAGTGAAACACAATTTTCACTTTTCGCAAAGAAAACATTTATTTTACTTAATGGAAAAACAATACGGAATTGGGAAAAGGAAACTTGTGCTTTACTTAAATTACCAAATATAAAAGTACCAAAATACCTAAAACATTTTACTTTCTAACAGCATAGTGCAATTTTCAAAACACCTACAAAGTTTAGGCTAGGAAGTCCATTGATTTTTTTTAACAACTTATAAATTATTTTGAAAAGATTGATGTTTAAATTAAATGTGTCGTATAAGCAAACAAATATTAGGTAGTTCAGGCTACGAAGTTTATTGATTTTTTTTTAACAATTTATCAATTATTTTGAAAATCTTGAGGTTTTTGATTTTGTGTTATCAATTTATGGATTAGTTTGAAAATCTTAATGTTTAAATTAAATATATCGTATGAGCAAACAAATATTTTTAAGGTTTTCACATTTAATTTTATGTGTACATTAGTATGTATTTTTGTGAAAACAATTTGGAAACTAATTGAGTGAAACACAATTTTCACTTTTCGCAAAGAAAACATTTATTTTACTTAATGGAAAAACAATACGGAATTGGGAAAGGGAAATTTGTGCTTTACTTAAATTACCAAATATTGAAGTACCAAAATACCTAAAACATTTTACTTTCTAACAGCATAGTTCAATTTTCAAAACACCTACAAAGTTTAAGCTAGGAAGTCCATTGATTTTTTTTAACAACTTATAAATTATTTTGAAAAGATTGATGTTTAAATTAAATGTGTCGTATAAGCAAACAAATATTAGGTAGTTCAGGCTACGAAGTTTATTGATTTTTTTTTTAACAATTTATCAATTATTTTGAAAATCTTGAGGTTTTTGATTTTGTGTTATCAATTTATAGATTAGTTTGAAAATCTTAATGTTTAAATTAAATATATCGTATGAGCAAACAAATATTTTTAAGGTTTTCACATTTAATTTTATGTGTATATTAGTATGTATTTTCGTGAAAACAATTTGGAAACTAATTGAGTGAAACACAATTTTCACTTTTCGCAAAGAAAACATTTATTTTACTTAATGGAAAAACAATACGGAATTAGGAAAAGGAAACTTGTGCTTTACTTAAATTACCAAATATAAAAGTACCAAAATACCTAAAACATTTTACTTTCTAACAGCATAGTGCAATTTTCAAAACACCTACAAAGTTTAGGCTAGGAAGTCCATTGATTTTTTTTAACAACTTATAAATTATTTTGAAAATATTGATGTTTAAATTAAATGTGTCGTATAAGCAAACAAATATTAGGTAGTTCAGGCTACGAAGTTTATTGTTTTTTTTAACAATTTATCAATTATTTTGAAAATCTTGAGGTTTTTGATTTTGTGTTATCAATTTATAGATTAATTTGAAAATCTTAATGTTTAAATTAAATATATCGTATGAGCAAACAAATATTTTTAGGTGTTTTCACATTTAATTGTATGTGTACATTAGTATGTATTTTAGTGAAAACAATTTGGAAACTAATTGAGTGAAACACAATTTTCACTTTTCGCAAAGAAAACTTTTATTTTACTTAATGGAAAAACAATACGGAATTAGGAAAAGGAAATTTATGCTTTACTTAAATTACCAAATATAAAAGTACCAAAATACCTAAAACATTTTACTTTCTAACAGCATAGTGCAATTTTCAAAACACCTACAAAGTTTAGGCTAGGAAGTCCATTGATTTTTTTTAACAACTTATAAATTATTTTGAAAATATTGATGTTTAAATTAAATGTGTCGTATAAGCAAACCAATATTAGGTAGTTCAGGCTACGAAGTTTATTGATTTTTTTTAACAATTTATCAATTATTTTGAAAATCTTGAGGTTTTTGATTTTTTTAAAACAATTAATAGATTATTTTGAAAATCTTGACGTTTATTTTAAATGCATCGTATAAGCAAATAAATAGCTCGTTAGAATTGTACCTACAGATCAAGTTTCGAGCTCAAGTGTGCATAAGTTTTGCGTACCATACAAAGTCTGATACGCCAGTGTCTGCGTAATCCTTGGAAGTGGGAACAGAGTGAAAAACTAAACCGATGAAACAAGACAGAAGACTCGTTCGCGTGGCGCACCGTGGGAAATTTTCTCAGGCGTTTTTAAAAGGCATTTTAACGTTAGTTGATACATTTTTAAATATGTAGTACTTATCTACACGTATGTAGCAGTATATAAGCACTCTCTCACACACACGTATATAACATCATCATATTTTATGTATCAATTAAAAATTAAAATGTATGTTACTCACAAAGCAAATTGTTTTATTTATAATTTATAATATGTATAATGCACACTCTAAACTTTAAACATATGTACATATTATACGGGGGCTTTAGAGTACACAGCCTAGGAACAACTTGAGGCATTGACGAAATGGAAATTAATCGAAACGGCAAAAAAACACGACAAAACTGAAAATTCTACGAATTTAAAATCATCGCAGGTATATCGATCGATCGAGACTGAAGCGACCATTCGCAAAATAGATTTATTTGAGCAGTTTCAACCTTCAGAATTTCGTTGATGACATTGACGTCTACAGCAGATGACATTCATGCAACAAATGCCAACAACTCAAAATTAATAACAAAAATACCAAAATTTGTTAAGAAACCAATAATACGAAGTAAGAAGCTTCTGTTTTCTGGTTTCCTGAATTCCAACAACTCAAAATTAATAACAAAAATACCAAAATTTGTTTAGAAACCAATAATACGAAGTAAGAAGCTTCAGTTTTCTGATGTTCTGATTTGCAGCAATAGTTTTTCCAGCACATTTAATACTTATTTGAATGAAAATTAATACTGCATTTCGTTTATTGTCGTTAAGTTGGTCAATAAATGTGTTGTTACTAGGCAACTGTAGGCAACTTTAAAACACGCCGTGCTAGAAAGGCAGGTTTTCGCACGTATCGATCAGAAAATGAATAAGAAAGGTTCAGGGGTGTGAATTTGAGTACTGAAACACACTGTGCAGTATCATAAACTTGCAAATATTCAATTAATCATGAGGATTGTACATTTTAATGCCATCTAGAGGAATTATAACAGTTCAGAAAGAGACTATTATTGCAAGCAAAACTGTTGGTGGCATCTGTGAACATTAATATGAACAGATTATAATATCCAAAGATAATATCAGCTGTCTTTCCAGGTGTCAATGAATGTGATAGTGGCATGGCTTATAACAATTTATTCTGTATACAAAAATAAATTATTTAATTTATAGATTTTGTTGATATGCCTAATTGGCATCGTTATTATAATGGGTGTGCATGGTCTATGGAAACTAATAGAAGCATCTGGAAAGCCAGTGCCATTAGAAACGCTTGAAAACAAAGTTCTGGCAATCGGTAAGTTATGTTTACGTGCAGTGTTTCACATGTTCTAATTATTTGAGTATCGTTTAGATGTATCTATATGGCTGCATCAAGCGATTAAAGGGTTTCAAGACTCTAAAGGAGCTCCGTTACCAAACGCCCATCTCCTGGGAATATATCACAGAGTTTGCAAGTTACTCTACTTTAAAATCAAACCCGTATTTGTTTTCGACGGAGGAGTGCCTGCCTTAAAAAGAGAAACAATTGTAAGCGAGGTTTATAATTAAAATATCAGAATCGGTATTTGTACATATGTAGTAATAATAAATTTGTATTTTTTAATAATAAAGCTTTGTGAAATTTATTAATTTTTTGAACGTTTGTGCATTTTATATGCATTGTACAGTTGACACAGAAAACAAGTAGAATACACTGTTTGTTTAGCCCGATTTACAGCACTAGATATTAGTAAAAATCGGTCTAAGAGTTAATTTTTTCTGCGTCAACTGTACACAATTACTAAATGCAATTAACTAAACACAATCATACTAAACAAAGCACCATATCGGTGTGGCAATATTTATGAAAAAAATCACCTTTGAGATCAACAGCGCGTGGGATTTCAGCAGACCATCCCGGGTAACTAATATTGCTTTAAAAATGTTGGATGTTGGATGAGATTCTGTATTCACAACCAGATTGTGTGTATTCACGTATTAATTTTTTTAGGCTAAAAGAAACCAAACCCGTACAAAAAACATCAACGAAGCGAACAAAATCCAAAAACAACTCCTAAACACGTTACTAAAACATACGGCAGTTAACAAAGTTTTGTCCGAACAAGTGAAATCTAACATCTCCGTTAAGCCGAAGAAAGGACATGATAGCGTCAACGATGAGGACATATTTAAGCTGCCGCCTTCCCAACTTGACAGTACCGTATCGTCCAGCGAAGAGGAAGAGGAAGAATACTCCTCCGAATCGAGCCCTACAAGACACTGGGATCTCCACACGATTGACGAAAAATCTAAAGAATTCCTGTCGTTGCCCGCGGACGTCAGACACGAAATTCTAACCGATTTAAAGGAGACCCGCAAGCAAAATTCCTGGGGCCGAATCCACGAGCTGCCCACACAAAGCGATGACTTCGCCACCTACCAGATGAAACGTTTGCTGAAGCGTTATTCCGTCCAAACCTCGCTTGAAGAAGCGGAAAAGGAGATGGGCGGGCGTTCTTTGTCCCTAGGAGAACTCGAGTCGCTATTAAACGATCACGGAGTAATAACACAACAAGAGACTACAGGTAACAGAATTGCCTCGGACGAGAATGTTCGCTATCTATATATTAAGGACGTGAAAAAAGCTATGGAGAAGGCAAAAGTAGAAACGTTACAACCAATAGATGAAGATGATGATAATTTGAAATGCGCTATAATTGAATCTCTCAAATGTGCTGATACCAACAATAAAACAACTGAAATACTAACAAACGACAAGAACGTCAGTAGTGATGCTGAAAGTGCACATTCTTTAAGTGTTGATCCCAATAATAAAACAACTGAATCACTAAAAAACGACAACAGTAGTGATGCTGAAAGTGCACATTCTTTAAGTGTTGATACCAATAATAAATCCACTGAATTACAAAGAAACGACAAGAACTTCAGTAGTCATGCTGAAAGTGCACATTCTTCAAGTGTTGATACCAATTATAAAACAACTGAATCACTAAAAGATGACAAAAATGTCGGTACCGATGCCGAAAGTGCACATTCGTTAATTAATATCGGGAGCACTGATGAAGATCACGACCTAGATTATCAAGAGGACCTTAACTTTGCGATACATTTGTCCCTGCAAGATACACCATCCACATCATCGCATGTAGAGTTTGAAAATGCAAAGATTAACTCAAAGACTTCCACATTGTCGCATGTAGAGTTTGAAGATGCAAAGATAAGTTCAAAGAATGTTGAGAATCTGCCATCAAAAACTATGAAAATATTTTCGGCAGCTAAAAGTTATATGATGGAATACAGTGGACTAACACCAAGCGGAATTGAAGAAATAATGGCCGGTTCAACTGCGACAAAAAGCAATAATGAAAATTCTGTTAAAATTAATATAGACGAATTTATAAATGCGCCACTTGATGAAACGCCACAAACTGACTCCAATGACTTGTCTCCCACAAATATGGTTATCAAGAATAAAATATTAGAAGAAAAAGTTTCTACAAATAAGGTATTAACTGATCAAACCTCGAAAATTACACCACTTGATAATGCTACTTCTGAATTCATTTCCGATTCAGATACATCAGATGATTTTGTAGAGGTGTCTGAGGCAGATCAGTTGAAAGAAAAAGGGGGACAAGAAAAATCACTAGAAATCGTTATTGATCCGGATAACGAACTAGATGATGATATTTTTAGTGATATATTTAGCGCAGATAAAATGCCATCCATTGAAAGCAGGCATGGCGATAATTCTCTTCCTATAATAATTGGTGCTAAACAGGATACTACGGTACCACAGGATGTTGCAAATCTTATTGAAAAAACGGACGGAACGCCTCATGTTAATCTGAAAAACCTCACGCAAAACAATAAAAGTACAGATGAAGTAATAACCATAGATGATCAACAATCCACAGATTTAAACAACTTAGGTGGTACTGCAGCTATAGGTAATAATAATAATATTGTATATAATAATAATATAATAATAAACTGCTACACATATTTTTTTAGAAATAATGCTAGTTTAGGGGTAAAAGTATATTTTCAATGTACTATAATTCGGCGGGAGTTGTGACATTAAGAGCTATTTCCGGTAACTAAATGGAATTACCTGTCATTTGAAAAAAAATGTCACTTACGATTTTCTACCAAAAATGTGTCAAAATGTGTTGTACATTTTGTTAAAACATTACAAATATATTATTATTATTATAAGTAGTAGTATGAACATTTATTCCATATACAGTTACACATCTGCAGCATACTTAATACATATAATAACATAATATTGATGATAGATTGATAGATATATGATATATGATGTGATACATGATATATGGAATGGGCTATCGACTTTCGTCTTTCGGCCCATATTATTATTATTATTATTACATTACAGATGATGACAAACATTTTGAAGAAACCAGTATTGATTCCGGAAACAGTAATCTGGTCGAATTATTGGGAGCCACAAAAACATCCGAAAAGGCATTAACAAATGAGGATCTAAAGTTATTAGGAACCAATCTTGAAAAGGACGCAGTCAACTTAATAAGCGAGCGCTCTAATAAAGAGAGAATGGCTTCCAATATAACTGATCAGATGTATCAAGAAGCACAGGTATTTAATAAGTAAGATGTACAAATATGGTGTATGTGGTAATAACTAAAATAATATTTGCTTTGATCGTTTTAAGCTTTGAACCGAAATGTTTTCGTTTTAGTTTTCGTTCTAGTTCATTTAAAAGAAATATATCGGTTCGGTTAGAGTTTTCGTTCTGCCAAAAACAGTTTGTTCTCGGTTTAAAGCCCTGTTTTTGACAATACACATTTTTGCACAATGCTGCCGATTAGTGTACCTAAATTAGTCTCACCTGAAATGAATCACTCGGTAGAATAGTTCTAATGTATTGTTATTATTTATTTATAACCTGTTATATATGTATAATTTATTTTAAGGAACTTCTGCAGTTATTTGGTGTCCCATATATTGTTGCGCCCATGGAAGCGGAAGCACAGTGTGCATTTCTAAATATATCCGATTTAACGGAGGGCACTATCACTGACGATAGCGATATTTGGTTATTCGGAGGAAAAACTGTCTACAAAAACTTCTTCAATCAAAACAAATGCGTCATGGAATATAGATTGGATAACATTGAACACAATTTTAGTATGTGATTATAATTTTCACTGACAGTAACGCTAATAGAAATCGTTTTCCGCAGATTTAACAAGACATAATTTAATACAGTTGTCACTTCTCGTCGGAAGTGATTATACAGTTGGTCTTCAAGGCGTCGGACCAGTGACTGCCTTAGAAATTTTGGCTGCATTTCCTTCTAAATTTGATCAGCTGAGTTTATCTCATCACCAGCTAATTTCTGGGCTATCAGATTTTCGATTGTGGTTAAATAAAGGAAGAATTGTAGGACCGGGTAAGGTGTTTTTTTTTATAAATTACTTATGTCTTATAACCAATATCAATAATCTAAAAATATATTTTCATGGATTTTGTCTGTATGTGGCAATAGTAATTATTTATGTATTAATGGGATAATCAATAGAATAAAGCGAAGTTCTTTAATCATCAGCATGGTTGCGACCTTTACTACGTGGTAGTCCATATTAAAAAACAGAGAAACAACTTGCTATGTTTTTACCACAAAATGTTTATTGATATATAGACATATACAATAAAATAACGACTCGAGTTTCGACGGTCATTTTCAAGTTGAAACTTTCACTTGAAAATGATTTTACCACAAAATGGTTATTGATATATAGACATATACAATAAAATAATGACTCGAGTTTTGACTCATTACGGTCATTTTCAAGTTGAAACTTCCACTTGAAAATGACCGTAAGAAGTCGAAACTCGAGTCGTTATTTTATTGTATATGTCTATATATCAATAAACATTTTGTGGTAAAAACATAGCAAGTTGAAGTTCTATAAATTTCCCAAAGGCTTTAATCTTGATTGTATACGTTATGGTACATACATTTGTGGTACAACATTTTATTTATTTTGGTTCTCAAAATCGTCAAAATTCCATAACGATTTTGGAACCACAACGATCTGAATTCCATTCAGTAATTTGGGCAAAGGCTATTCTGCAATCTTAGGCCCGTATCTATAGTCCGTACTTGAGCATGAGTTTTACTCAAGTCGTGTATTTGCGTATATTTGGTTGCGTTTGGTGCAAAAGCGTTTATAGAAAATATGCAACCAAATGTACGACTTGAGTCGAACTCAAGCTCAAGCACGGACTATAGATACGGACCTTAGTCCTTGAGATTTTTTTAAGTATTTATTTTCAAAAGTACAGAGAACGAAAAAAATTGTTTCAGGTAAAGCCACTCTAAGAAATAAATTGAAAAACCTTCAGGTAACTGAAAATTTCCCCAGTGTGAACGTCGTTCGGGCTTACTTGGAGCCCGAAGTCGAAAAGAGCAAAGAAAAATTTTCCTGGAGCAAGCCGGACATTGTGGCGCTGGTCGATTACGGGAGGGCGAAATTCGGGTGGACCCAAAAGAAAAGCGAGGAAATCTTGAAGCCCGTAATCAAACGCATGGGAGAGACCAAGGTTCAAAGCACCATCAGGGACTACTTTAAAACCAAGCACAAAATCGTCACCGTCGATTTGTCCGACAGAATGAGTAAAAGGGTGAAAAGAGCCGTGAAAGGGATCGGCAAGGAGCACGACGGCGACGAGTCTGTGGAGGAGGATAAACCCCGTCCCGCAAGAAAACCGAGAGCGAAAAAACCTAAAAACGGCGTAGGTAGCAAGAAAGGTGTGTTGAGCAAGAAAGGTGTGTCTGCTGTTGCTGATAACAATGTTGGAGCGGACAAGAAAAGCGGGTCCTCCGACGAAGAAATTAACCATTTGAAGAGGATTGAATCGTTGTCCCAGCAGAAGGTGAAGGAAATAGAGGAGAGTGCCAAGAAAGAACTAGAAAGGAAACGGTGCCGGCCGAATCTTCACAAGAAAGAAGTGATTCCGCAGAGAGAAAGGCACAAAGACGAATTGATGAGGAATAAAATGAAAGCAATTGAGATATTTAGGAAATCTAAGCAGGGGCCAGGGTATCTTAAAAAGAGAGCTAAGACATTTAGTAAACCTAAGGACGATGCAGAATTGTCGGAAAGCAGCAGTGATTAGATTATTGTTGTTTCTGATCGAATTAACATTATTTATCTTATGATAAATCTTATGTTATGTTAATATGTTACTAATAAATTATTTTGTTTTTTTTTAATCATCTTGTTTGGGAAATACGTATTTATAATATCGACGCATTCATTTTAAAAGGGATAAGCAACAATACACCAATTTTAGAGGAGACAACATAAATTGGTCATTAAACGTAATTTCAATGAAATTGGAAGCATTAAAATTTACAATTTTAATTGTTCATTAATATGTAGATAAAACCTTAAACTTAATTAAAATATGTGTCTACATTATTTCCAATTGAACTGTGGTATTAACAAAGTATTCAGGTGTATTATACACACATATCCGCCTGTATGGGCGGCTGAAATGAATAAATTTATTATTATTATTATTATTATTATTGCGTATCAAGAAACTTACGCAGTAACGTGTACATTACTTGGCAGTATCACATGCAAAAGCTTAATGCATTTATGCCATAAATTCATTTGTCATTTGAATGTGATACTGTAATGTATTCGTTACTGCTAACGTTGTTTGGTACGCAATAAATCTGATTGTATTGTATTGCAATTTACTGTGGTGCAAATGTGTAAAGAAAAATTTGTATTTTTGTTCCTTACTGCTAACGTTTTTTGATATGCAATACACCTGATTGTATTATATTGCCATTTACTGTGGTACAAATGTGTAAAGCAAAATTTATATTTTAGTTGCTTAACCCTTTTAAAAAAGAATGCGTTGATATATTTCGGACAGTATGTTAGTGGATCTTTTAAAATAAAACAGGCTATAGGTTACAGGTAACTAGTATAATCTATATGGAGTATCCAAAAGGTATTTGAAAAAATCCTCGAACAGTTCGCTTTGTAATTTAGAATTTATGTGACGTTTATATTATATTTATTTATTGTAGGTGTTAACATCCATCCTAATGACATGCTTTCTCATGTTTATGGGATTTAGACCCATATCTATAGTCCGTACTTGAACATGAGTTCGACTCAAGTTGCGTATTTGTGTATATTAGGTTGCGTTTTGTGCATAAACGTTTATAGAAAACACGCAACCAAATATACGACTTGAGTCGAACTCAAGCTCAAGTACGGACTATAGATACGGCTATTAGACCCATATCTATAGTCCGTACTTGAGTTCGACTCAAGTAGTATATTTGGTTGCATATTTTCTATAAATATCTATGGACTAACCGCAACCAAATGTACGACTTGAGTCGAAGTCAAGTTCAAGTACGGACTATAGATACGGGTATAACATTCATAAGATCCTGGTTTGAAGATTCAAGGGCAAATGGTTACGACACAAAATTTGAACCGACTTGACAAACAACCCTCGTACATCGCTTGTGTGTTCGTTTCATTAACAGGGGCATTTATTTTTCGCACATTGGGAACACTGAAAAATCGAAATCTGTCAAGGTCGTCGCTATCTTCTCTCTAAGCCGTTTTGGCAGTATGTCAGTGTTGACTGAATAAAAAGCCTCAGTTAATTGAATTCAGTGGTGAACTGTTGTCTTAATAAGGCTGCTCAATTAATTATGGGGCCCTTTTGACCACCGTCGTACTTTGAGTGCAAACCCGTCGTCGGAAATATTGAGCATAACCTCAAGGGAGGGCCAGTTTCCACCCACCCTATTAAATTTCAGACTGTTTACGGTTTGCCTGAAAAGTTTTGTATCAGCAGCACCCGCATAAAGATGACTTTTCGTTTGCTGCGTTACATGTTTATGAGGAGAGTGTTTTACTTGTATTATTTCATTATAATACTCGTTTTGCTTTTCATCTATATGCACAAGGATTCCGTGGTGGATATAATGGACCGAAAGTCAATTCTGTAAGTATTACAGCACGTTCGTCATGCAGACACAATTTGATATACACAGAGCGGTTATTGATATTGTGGTCACTTCTTTGATATTGTTAATAATTTTTAATTGTTGACTAGTGTTACGTTCCAATGGGTATAATAATAACACCGAGCATTGTAATTTTAGATTAAAAATTGACGACACTATAAAGCACCAAGCAAACTCTGGTGCATGTAAGAAACCCAACTTGCCGGTTTATTCGCCTGAGATAATGAAGTTCATCAAACAAGTTTCTCCGATCGATTGTACGAGGGCAGGACCTGATTGGGTCACATGTGAGGTATGGATCTTAAAAGAAATTCTATTTTGCAACAAATTTATCGCTTTTGGCTATTATAAGTTATTAATAAAATTAATACTTTCCTTGCTAATATCTAGATGAAACATTTTATTATTATTATAAATGTATATTATGTATAATTACACTTGTTTGGTTTAAATATTTGATCAGTTTCCTGACACATGTTTCGGCTTACTCAGCCATTTTTTTAAACATATGTAACAAAACAATTTATACATAATATACATTTATAATAATTATAAGTTATAGTATGTAGTACCTAAGAGTGAAATAAGAACTACAAACGCTACAAAACTTTTCAGAACTCGGAATGTAAGATATCCCAGGACATGATAGTGCAAAAAGGACGGATAATTTGTTCTTTCACTGATATTATGAGAAAGAATGAGTATAGTTTTGCGGACGGAGAAACAGTCAGCACCGACTCGTACTATAAACTAGAAAAAAGTGACACTGTAAGTAATATTTCATTTAACTTTATTAAGTTATTGCGAACAAAATTGATTTGCACAACTTATATCTTGGTGCATTCATGTACTATACTACAGGTCTAATAGGTACATCTTCTTTTGTGCATTGATTGTGATATCAAATATCAAATGCTATTATGTCATAATTGCTTTAGACATTTGAATGTGATGTCGCATAATGAACAAGTTGCAATTATCATTTCTTTACACGCAATATACCTGATTGATTGTAATATTGTGCAACCGGCGAAATTCAATTTTCTTTATAGGTGAGAATTCATTGTACATCACCTGAAGAAAAATGGGATTCCATTCAAACCTCCATAAGATTCGATAAAGACATTTGGGACCGTTCCGGATGGGAGCATGTGCCCAATGACGGTTTGAAATTGAATGTGTTCATGATGGCCTTTGATTCCATGTCGAGGAATAGTGTTATTCGCAAATTGCCTAAAACGTACAAGTTTTTAACAGAAACACTGCATGCACTTGTTTTGCAAAGGTAATAATAACAATAGATATCACAGCCCTTCAACCCGTTGGCATGTTTGTATTATCACTAGGTAATGTTTGTGAGAAATTATAACAAAATTAATACTTTCCTTGCTAATATCTTGATGAAACATTTTATTATTATTATAAATGTATATTAGTATAAATACAGCACTTGGTTAAGTTTCACAAATTTTTAATAAAAATTTGCAATTGTTTCAGTCTCACGACCATTATCAAGAGACAAATTAAATTCAGTTTAATTTATACTTATTTAAAGATGTTTCACCAAGTATTAGCCACCGATTCATGCAATCTATATTATATATAATTACTCCTGTTTTGTTTTATATATTTTATCAGTATCCTGACACGTGCTTCAGCTTATAATTATAATATCGTTAATTCTCCACTTAATGCAAAATTTCCCCCGTCTCTGTTCCAGTTACAACATTATAGGTGACGGAACTCCTCAAGCGTTGACACCTATGTTGACAGGTAAGACAGAACTGGAACTTCCTGAAACACGTAAACGGGTGCGTGACTCTAATTATGTTGATGTGTACCCTTTTATTTGGAATGACTTTAGAAAAAATGGCTATGTAACGGGATACCTTGAAGACGGTGCGGAAATAGGGACGTACACTTACAGATTACGAGGATTCAATGTAAGTCGTAAAAATGCACTTTCTCCTAAGGCGGGCGTCTCGTGTACTCCGTTTACGATCATTCGGACATCACGTTGGTTGTGAAATTTTACGGAAAATTATAGAAATCGGATAGAAATGATAGAAAAGGCATACGAGAAGCAAAAGAAGAAAGTTAAAGTAAAACAGCAAAAGCAGAGTGATAAAAAATTTAGGAATGGAAATTTCAATTAATTTATGATAGAAAAATATATGATAGAAATGATAGAAAAGGCATACGAGAAGAAAGTTAAAGTAAAAACAGCAAAACCAGAGTGATAAAAAATTTAGGAAAGGAAATGGCAACTCATTTATTATAGAAAAATATATGATAGAAACGATAGAAAGGCATAGGAAAAGAAAGTTAAAGTAAAAACAGTAAAAGCAGAGTGATAAAAAATTTAGGAAAGGAAATGGCAATCAATTTCCTAACGCCAGTTTAAAAATCGCAGACCATCTATTAATATTTAACTCTCTTCTGTGCGAGCAAAAATTATTTTTATCCAAGAGGGCATTAAGCTCTACCGCTAAGTTGTATGACCTTAGATGCAAAGTAAATGTTGATGATAATAATAATTTTTGTTCGCACATTATAATAATGGATGATAACCAAATTGCAATTGGTTACCACTTACCGATTGGATATCTACTGTGTGATCATTTAAATTTCAGCTCCAGTTTCCATGGAAATTTTCGCAGCCAATAAGACCTCTTCGCTGAAATTTAAATGGTCACTCAGTAGTTCATTATGAAGTTTAATGATAAAAGACTTATTTTTAAATCGCTATTCGTTTGTGACGACATTTTAAATAGTAGAATTTGCATTGTACCGTACTAATTTCATGGATAATTATATGGATATTTCACGGATAACCAGAGCTAAAATTTAAATGATCACTCTGTAGTTCATTATGAAGTTGAATAATAAAAGACTTATAATTAAATCCCTATTCGTTTCTGACGATATTAATAGTAGAATTTGCGTCGTATCGTACTAATTCCATTTATTTTAGAAACCGCCCACTGACCATTATATGAGAACTTATTATTTAGCTACGTCTAAGTGGCACTCAAAGTGGCCTAAATGGTGTGCGGGCGCAGTTCCACGTCATAACGTAATGATGAACTTAGTTAAAAATGTGAGTACTTCCTTACATTGAATTTATAATTAATTTGGCGTGTGCGCATTTAGTTTTTCTCGGTGTACAAAAGCAAACCCAAATTCATGTTTGCATTCCACTCGGAATTATCCCACGACAACTACAATTTAATAGGAGCAGCGGATAATGATATTACAAGTTTCTTAAAAAGTCTGCACAGTTCTGGCGCTCTTAATAACACGATGATGATATTTATGGCAGATCACGGACATCGGTAAGCTAACGGTTTATTTTGTAATTGTATCATGTTATCACATTACTTGGATTAACTTTAGATAATACTTATATCGGATTAACTTATGAATAACTAATGAATAATAATTTCTGTGGTACTAAGCCAAAACCCGATAAGTCAAAATATTATTATGCTTTGCTAATGACAAATCGTAAAGGAACGTACATTGGTTCTATGTATTCTAGCATCATGAGAACTATATAAGATTTGGTCCATTAAAATCTTCGCTAAGATGTCTACATGTCTTCAAAAAATAAGAACAATCGATCTTTATTGACTTATCAGGTTTGGCTTAGTACCACAGATTTAAGTAATACATTTCCGTTTCAGTTTTGCTGAAATAAGAAATACAATGCAAGGCAAGTTAGAAGAGAGGTTGCCCTTTTTCTCGTTCACGTTCCCCGCTTGGTTCAGAAATAAGCACAAGGCGGCGTATGAAAACCTGCAATACAATTTGAATTCGCTTGTAACTCCTTTTGACATTCATGCGACGTTGAAAAATGTGTTGCATTTGGGAAGCATTGGATCGGGAAATTTGACAGACAGATCAATATCTTTATTTAGTAAGGTAATCCGATAAACCGAGTGATCCATTTAGGGTCAAAATGTAATTTAGGTTGGTAACTTGCGGCAATTGGCAGCTTTCATGTCAAAAATGATGTAACGAAGTTAATGTTTATAATAAACAGTGTTGTAGAAAATGGAAAACCACTTGGAGATTTTTAATTTGAAATTAAAAGAAAGTCACAAACACAAAGTGGTAACTAAATTGCATTACCAACATAAAAAAGTTTCACCCTAAATGCACCTCGATAATTTTACTCAAATAAATCAACACTAAAATCGTTTGTTAATCTATTGTAGATTTCAAATGAACGCAGTTGTGCGCAAGCTTATATCGAACCGCACTGGTGTTCGTGCTTGGAATGGAATCCCATAAACTTAAGCGCGCCCATAGTTCAGAAACTGAGCGACGGCTTTCTGAAGAGTCTGAACGATTACACGGAATCGCACAGGCAGAAGTGCGCCGTGTTGAAAACGTCTGCGATTTACTGGGTGAGCAAGCTGACTCCGAACGAGAACTTGCTGAAATTCAAGAAAAACTACGACTACGACGGCTTTGTACCTGACTTGACGGGAAAAACCGATATCAGTGACGATATCTACCAGATCAAAGTGATGTTGAGTCCCGGCGACTCACTGTTCGAAGCGACGATCATACATCACCTCAAAGAGGACAAAATGGACGTGAAATTGAGCGATGTTAGCAGAATAAATATGTACGGAAATCAAGCGCGTTGCATAGAGCAAGATTTTCCTCACCTACGAAAGTATTGTTATTGCATTGTTGACTGAATAATCTAGTCTGTTTTTTACAGAACGTACTTATTTTCCTAATTTATTTTTGTGAACAAACTAGTCGTTTTTACAGTTGGGTCTTTCAATGTGCACTTTATTTTCTATAAGATTTTGAAGGATTATTTTCGTATTAAAACGTTGTTTGGGAAACATTGTGTAATCGAAATTGTATAGTTGAATAAATTCTTGAGTAAAATATCTTTTATTTTAATATTTAAAGTTTGGCTATTTATTTAATTATCTTATGTAGTGCATAATATTGAAGACATTTACGAAATAAATTTATTTTTAATTATTCTGATAGTTTTCAAGATGTGACAGGAAAAAATACAGTACTCGTTTATTTACTTGTCACTTCTTGAAAACCATCAAAATATTTAAAAATAAATTAATTTCGTTTATATTCATTAACATTTTCAGAAATTGAATAATTATAATAAAGCATTGATAGGTTTGTTAGTAGTAGTAACAATATTTTAATGGATATCGACCTATGGTATTTCTGCCTTATAAATTTGTTATTATCACTAATGTGTCCAATAACAAGTAATAAGGAAGATTGTTAATTTGTATAAGATTTTATCTTGTGGAACATAAAATTGTGAATTTTGTTGCCAAACGTGGCATTTTTATGGAATTTTTATTTTTCATTCATTTTTCTATGAATTTGCCCGAACATAGAATTATATTGATAAAAATGTTATCAAAACATTCATAAATTCGCGAAGGGCACATTGATGGACTCCACCGCTAGATGGCGCTGCTTGCACATGAACGTAGAAGCAAGTTTGGTTGCATAATGTTTTTCATCTCGATTTTCTATAAGTTTATCTCTTCGATTTGCAAATTATATTCATTTATAAAAGTGTATATAATAACAAACACTACGATAGTTCTGAATCATTATCGTTGCTTTGTAATATTATTGTAAATGAAAATGTTGAAAACTGCAGATTGTTCAGAACTGCAAACTCTGCATTCAGTTTTTTGCTCATAGAATTAGGCAGGTTTAGGAATAATTATTATCATTTCACAGATATTTATACTAAAAACAGATTCGACAATTCTTTCATACGAAATAAATTATAACATTTCAATCGATTGTTACATATTTAATTAACTACAGATGCATAATCAATACTGCATTCAATAACGACGTAAATATTATTCTGCCTATCAAAGGAAAAAGTGAAACCAAAAACAAATTTGGGCCAATCTACGGTAAAACTTACATAAGAAAGAACCAATCCAATGGATTCCCATTAGATATGATATGACAAGTGATAGTCGGCAATCGGTCATAGATTTGACATTGATATGTGACATGTAACGAAGAACGACAAACATTCCACATTCCTGCGAAAATAATGGGAAGAAATCCTCCTTCTTTAAAATTACGACAACAAAATGGAACATCTATCAATCCCCAAAGAAGGGAATCGAAGAAGGACTCCCAAAAGAAGAGCACACAGGTTGTCAGGTAAAGGTTATGTATATGTGTTGACATACAGACATATTGTTTTCAGCAAGCAACTTGTAATTTAACTTAATACTTTACGAGGTCTCTCTAATAAAGTTGATGTATAATAATATCATTGATAAGGAGCACACATTTTCAAACTTCGATTGGGGGTGGCGTATACTTCGTGATACATGTTTAAATTATTATAAAGCACTGATAAGTTTGTTATCATCAATGGCAATTGCACAAGTGCATTGGAAATTATCGGTAACAAGTTTGCACGATTTCGACAGACATACTCGTATTGCTTGGCAAAGGTCTGTTTGTGTTGAAGAAGTACAATATTATGATAATTTACAATGCACGAGAGCAATTTAAAAGACTGTATCTCAACAGGAAGACATTTATTGGTTCTTGCTGCAAACCGACGTTCAAATAAAACACAAAAATTGATAGTTTGATGCACAGCCTATTTCGTATCGCCAAGTCTGAACAGTTCCATGTCAAGTGACAAATGGGATTCTTCATAACGCAGAATGTATCACTTATGCAATAAATATATTTTTTATAGTTTACGTTTGTGAAAATTTAAATTGCTACATTCTGAGAGTGCATAAATTCAATACTTATTAAATCCATTAACTCGAAAAGGATCTTTATATTTTCAAAATAAATATAATGATTGATTTGCTATCAGATTAATGGAGGCAAATTCAATTTTAGAATTGAAATTGTTCAAATAAATAATGCAATTTTTACTTTGTAGGTATCACAGTTTATTTTAATACAGTGACTATAGTTCGACCGACCAGTCCGTCATTCGAAACTATAGTCACTGTATTAAAATAAACTGTGATACCTACAAAGCCTCCAGTGTTAATAAAATTGTTCTAATTACGAACTTGGCGATACGAAATAGGCTGTACATCAAACTACTATCAATTTCTTGTTCTCAATTTGTGGATTTTTTCCGTAGGAAGGCTGAAAAAGAATCTGGAAATTTGATATACCCAGGAGGCGATACAGCATTTAAAGCCCTACTATCCGCTAGATTTTGTTCTGCAATTTGGTGTCACATCAGCGACTGCGATGAGACATACAACTATTGGGAGCCCATGCATTACCTAAGTAATTATTTTAAGAAAACATTGCATTTGTAGAGTAATACCGAGTTATTCATTAAGGCGAGACTGTACTTTAGGTTGGTAACCTGAAGCAATTGGGAGCTCTGCGTGTCAACAATGATGAAGAGAAGTTAGTGTTTATTGTACGATTAATTACGTTAATTATAGATCTGTTAGTAAAGGCCCATTCGTATTGACGGCGTATTGACGCTGTTGAAAATGTCTATAGCGACAGCATTGTCATAGCGTAGCGTTGCGTCGCATAAGAAATCTATGAATGGGCCTTAAGACACTGAATTATATATAACCACAATATTTTTATGTTGGTTAATCAATTTCGTTACCGCTTTGTGTTGTGACGGCTTTTTTTAATTTCAAATTATTTCACTGTACCACAATAATTTCAAATACCACAAATTGATTGATTTAGTTAACTAAATTTCAAGCAGTATCTCCCCAGCACACTTCACACTAAAATTAATTAACTAAATAAATTTAATTGAAAATAATTCCCTTAAAGTGGAAAAATTCTCAAAAGAATGGAATAAAAAATATTTATAATCAATATAAATAAATATAATAAACACAAACCTCGCTACATAATTTTTGACACGCAAAGCAGCCAATTACTGCAAATTACCAATTTAAATTACCCTCTCACAGTCATTCAGTCATCACTAAAATTCTGTTTTAGTTTTTGGCAAGGGGTTGCAAACATGGGAGTACAGCCCAGAATTTGCGCTCCGTTCTTACACATACTTGATGATCCACGCGGCACCCGCTTATTTATACCACCGATTGCTGCAGCCCAATCCGTTGTTAATTTTCTACCTGATCAGATGTGCTCTAGGTTTACTGTGTTCGTTTGCGGAGGTGTATTTTTACAAGTAAGTATTCGGCTGCACCGCTAACGGCGAATTAACGTCGGGTTTCGTTTAAGGGCTGTATGTAGGGAGTTCGGTGTGCACATAGGAAGACTTTGCCTCGCATTTCAGCTGTTTTCGGCCGGCATGTTTGTGGCCAGCATATCGTTCCTCCCATCCACGTTCGCCATGTATACGTTCGCGGGCAGTTGCGCGGCCTGGTGGATGCAGAAGTATCCGCTCGCTATTTTTATGACCGCTTTGGGATCACTTTTAGGTAAGACTCAGGTGTATTAGTGAATGTGGAGTTTTATTTTTAGAGCATTTGTTTCTTTTGAATACTGCTCATCGCTGTTAATATTTGGATACAAAACATTGTAAAATAATGTTTTGGAAATTTTAGAAAATTTTGATGGCTCCATATTTTACAATAAAGCTTCCGTTCAAACCTACTGATGTGAATGTGAATTTTTAGAGCTTTTTTTTTTCTTTTGAATACTGCCCATCGCTGTTAATATTTGGTTACAAAACAATTCAAAATAATAAAATGTTTTGAAATATTTAGATTGCTTCATATTTTACAATAATGCTTCGGTTAAAACCTACTGATTTTCACATGATTTGTGGCAGGCTTTGAATCAACATTTTAGGATTTTTATTAGAAACTCAAAATGTGATTTTCAAATTTATTTGTTACAATGACACATGTACAGTCATGCTCACATAAATCTAGTACAAGAAATTATTGTACAATAGCAATTTATATAGCAAGTCAAATTGTCTGTACTAGATTTATGTGAGCATGACTGTATACTAAATGTAATATGTAATACTATTTCATAATACGAATTTATATGATTTCTCTTTTTACAAGCTTAAAGTAAACCTAATCGTAATACAAAATTTATTTTCGTACATGTTCATCAATTTTTAATAAATTAATAAATATTTAATTATGAAAAAGGGTTAATGTGGTTAATGTAAATTCAATTGTTCATCAATTTTATCAGTAATACTACTGTCAAAATTGACATTAGAAACTGACTTCTGTCGGTACAAAAATAATTGAAAAGCAAAGCCTGCTGCGAATCATGTGAAAGCCACATACGGCATTTCTCGCTCTTATTTTTATTATTTTTAGGTTGGCCTTTTGTCGCCCTTCTGGGCCTGCCGATAGCTTACGATATGCTGTTCACCCGTAAACTGTATAAAGATTTTGTGCAGTGGTCTGCCATTTCGGCTGTTGTGATCTTGCTTCCTACCGTTGCAATTGATTCGATTTATTACGGCAAACTAGTAGTGGCACCCTGGAACATAATTAAATACAACGTGCTGGGAGGAGCCGGACCCAACTTGTACGGAACGGAACCGATTACGTTTTATCTTGCAAACGGTTTCCTTAATTTCAATTTAGTCTGGGTACGTTGATAGTGTTGGATGTATGTACGTTACTAAGATGCTTATTTTTAGGTTCTCGCCCTTTTCTGCCCTCTGTTTTTAGTTTTGCAGTACTTATTTGTGCCGGCCAAAAATAAGATAACTTTGTCTTTACCGCATTATGTTTCCTTATCACCGCTATTCCTTTGGCTGGGAGTGTTTTTCGCTCAAGCGCACAAAGAAGAAAGGTAATTGGTACTAAATATATTATATTTGTAGTTGCAAGCACATTAGGAGTTGTGTTCCAGTTATATAAACTGATGAACTAAAGTAAAATTTCGATTTTTTATATATTCATTGCATGGTGCTAATTTCCTATGATGGCAATGTATCTAAAAGCCTAAAATTGATTACCACTTTTAGTGGTACTTTAATCTATTTTAGATCTGAGTGATCAATTTAGGCTGAGACTTTTTTATACAATTAATAATAATACAATACAATTGTATTATTATTAATACATATTATTACATTTTATTAATTATAAATAAAACACATTACTTTGTTAGTATCACATAAAATTATTTATTGATTTGTTACTAGTTTCGACTACTTAAGTAATCATTATCGAACAGTGTATCTTAAACAGTTCAAGATAAAGTAAGTTAAGTAATCATTATCGAACAGTGTATCTTAAACAGTTCAAGATAATGATTACTTAGGTAGTCGAGTTATTTGTTTCGACTACTTAAGTAATCATTATCAAACAGAATATCTTAAACAGTTTAAGATAATGATTACTTAAGTAGTCGAGTTACTTGTTTCATCTACTTAAGTAATCATTATCATACAGAGTATCTTAAACAGTCTAAGATAATGATTACTTAAGTAGTCGAAACTACTAACAAAGCAATAAATAATTTTATGTGATACCAACAAAGTAATGTGTTTTATTTATAACAATACAATTGGAAATACAATTTAATGACCACTTTAGTATGTGTGACTGGTTTTATTTTTAATTTGAAATGATTGTAGTTATGTATAATTCCAAACACTCTCAATATCATTTTTGACAACACATTTTTGATACGCAAAGCTTCAAATTGCTGCAGGTTATCAACCTAAATTACAGTCTCGCCCTAAATGGATCACTCGCTACTATAAGTCGATTTGCACTTAATTATCCTTACCATACCATTAATGCAGAATCTTATTTCAGATTCTTATTTCCTATTTATCCAATGATCTGTCTATGCGGAGCAATATCAGTGGATATAATACAAAAACTCTTCTATCGGGTTTGGTGCATGTTCAGAACTGTGCCCCAAGGGACGCACTATTTAGACTGCACTATATCCATCATGATCGGTGCAATAATTTTCAGCAGTACGCTCGGAATATCGAGAATATTTTCATTGTACAACAACTATCATGCCCCTTTGGATTTATTGATGGAACTGAACAGATATCCGGCTGAAGGACGGATCGCAAACAATGTGGCCATCAACGTCTGCTTGGGCAAAGAATGGCATCGATACCCCAGCTCGTTCTTTTTACCTAATAAAAACTGGAACATAAAATTAATACAATCCGAGTTTAAAGGTAATATGACCAAACCAAAGGTGCTAAATGTTATCCGATAATTTATATTATTCATAATTTCAATTCTTATTTTTAAGGAGAATTACAAACATTACAATTGAATCGTTTATTTCAAAAACCCGTTAAGGAAACGAAGAAAAACACTATAATTTTTCAAATTTTATATACTGTAATTAAATATTCCATAAAAAGTGTCAGTTAAACAGATAATGCAAAAATATATACGTTTTGATTACTGATATACCATATTTCATAAAATATCAAAAATCATTAAAATGTCTGTTAACGGGTTTCTGAAATAAACGATTCATTTACATGTTACATACTACATACTACTTTTATGAAAGTTTATGTCGCTGAAGTTGTAATGTGTAACATGTGGATGTACAGTTGAATATTTATTGAAATCTGTTAAAATTCTCGAATGAAATCTGTTAAAATTCTCAAAGTCTCTGTACTTAACTTAATAATTAAAAAAAAATTATTAATAATAATTTTTTTAAGGAATTTTGCCCGCTCCGTACACAGAATCGAATAACGGAACAACCATAGTGCATAAGCACTTCAACGATAAAAACTTGGAGGAGCCCTCTCTGTACTTCAACATCGTTAAGTGCCACTTTTTGTTGGACCTTGATATCGGCAAAGAAACAGAGTTGGAGCCGATATACGCGAAACAGAGGGACAAATGGAAAATCGTCAAGTCGCTGCCCTTCCTTAACATGGAAAATTCACACCGTTTTTTTAGAGCGTATTATATCCCCTTTGTATCAAATAAATATGTGCAATATGGTAACTACACGTTACTGCAAACAGTAAAGCCAAAGCGATTGTAAAGCCGATGCATCGGTGTGTATACTTGTGTGCATGATGTTACCTCAAGGCGAGTACCAAAAACCAACGTAGTATTTTACATTTGTGCAGATTCCTGCATTATGGTGCCAATGGATAGAGAAAAATTGTGCGATACCAAGACCTATATACTTTTTTAACTATAAAAATGGTTTATAAGTATTGCTAGTTTAAAATTATATCGTTTATTTCAGAAACCTGCCGTCATTTTTATGGATTTTTCTTTTACGGAATCAGTAATCAGAACGCATATTTTTCTGCATTATTCCTTCAATTGACCATCCGTTTAGTGGGATATTTAATTGCAATACATTAAATATGAAAGATGTTTTTCTTTGTTTAATATTATAATTTTATTACATATTCCGAATTCTGCTTAATCCATTTTCTTCACAGTTCTTAATAGGTCTTAATACTAATAAGTTTCTCAAATAAACTTCGATTTTCATAGAATTTCATGCAAATTGTATACAATTGAATTAATGCTATTGAATTATATTCCAAATTTTGCTGATTTCAGTAATCAGAACGCATATTTTTCCGCATTATTATTTCAATTGACATTCCGTTTTGTAGGATATTTAATTGCAATACATTAAATATGAAAGATGTTTTTCTTTGTTTAATATTATAATTTTATTACATATTCCGAATTCTGCTTAATTCATTTTTTTCACAGTTCTTAATAGGTCTTAATACTAATAAGTTTCTCAAATAAACTTCGATTTTCATAGAATTTCATGCAAATTGTATACAATTGAATTAATGCTATCGAATTATATTCCAAATTTTGCTGATTTCAGTAATCGGAACGCATATTTTTCCGCATTATTATTTCAATTGACATTCCGTTTTGTAGGATATTTAATTGCAATACATTAAATATGAAAGATGTTTTTCTTTGTTTCCCAAAAATTTGAAAGAGTACACTTAACACGTTTCTGAACATTAGTAAATCAAGAATCAGTAATCAGAACACATATTTTTCTGCATTATCCCTTCAATTGACCATCCGTTTAGTAGGATATTTAATTGCAATACATTAAATATGAAAGATGTTTTTCTTTGTTTAATATTATAATTTTATTACATATTCCGAATTCTGCTTAATCCATTTTCTTCACAGTTCTTAATAGGTCTTAATACTAATAAGTTTCTCAAATAAACTTCGATTTTCATAGAATTTCATGCAAATTGTATACAATTGAATTAATGCTATTGAATTATATTCCAAATTTTGTTGATTTCAGTAATCAGAACGCATATTTTTCCGCATTATTATTTCAATTGACATTCCGTTTTGTAGGATATTTAATTGCAATACATTAAATATGAAAGATGTTTTTCTTTGTTTCCCTAAAATTTGAAAGAGTACACTTAACACGTTTCTGAACATCAGTAAATCGAGAATCAGTAATCAGAACACATATTTTTCTGCATTATCCCTTCAATTGACATTCCGTTTTGTAGGATATTTAATTGCAATACATTAAATATGAAAGATGTTTTTCTTTGTTTAATATTATAATTTTATTACATATTCCGAATTCTGCTTAATCCATTTTCTTCACAGTTCTTAATAGGTCTTAATACTATTAAGTTTCTCAAATAAACTTCGATTTTCATAGAATTTCATGCAAATTGTATACAATTGAATTAATGCTATTGAATTATATTCCAAATTTTGCTGATTTCAGTAATCAGAACGCATATTTTTCCGCATTATTATTTCAATTGACATTCCGTTTTGTAGGATATTTAATTGCAATACATTAAATATGAAAGATGTTTTTCTTTGTTTAATATTATAATTTTATTACATATTCCGAATTCTGCTTAATCCATTTTCTTCACAGTTCTTAGTAGGTCTTAATACTAATAAGTTTCTCAAATAAACTTCGATTTTCATAGAATTTCATGCGAATTGTATACAATTGAATTAATGCTATTGAATTATATTCCAAATTTTGCTGATTTCAGTAATCAGAACGCATATTTTTCCGCATTATTATTTCAATTGACATTCCGTTTTGTAGGATATTTAATTGCAATACATTAAATATGAAAGATGTTTTTCTTTGTTTAATATTATAATTTTATTACATATTCCGAATTCTGCTTAATCCATTTTCTTCACAGTTCTTAGTAGGTCTTAATACTAATAAGTTTCTCAAATAAACTTCGATTTTCATAGAATTTCATGCGAATTGTATACAATTGAATTAATGCTATTGAATTATATTCCAAACTTTGCTGATTTCAGTAATCAGAACGCATATTTTTCCGCATTATTATTTCAATTGACATTCCGTTTTGTAGGATATTTAATTGCAATACATTAAATATGAAAGATGTTTTTCTTTGTTTCCCTAAAATTTGAAAGAGTACACTTAACACGTTTCTGAACATCAGTAAATCGAGAATCAGTAATCAGAACACATATTTTTCTTCATTATCCCTTCAATTGACATACCGTTTTGTAGGATATTTAATTGCAATACATTAAATATGAAAGATGTTTTTCTTTGTTTAATATTATAATTTTATTACATATTCCGAATTCTGCTTAACCCATTTTCTTCACGGTTCTTAATAGGTCTTAATACTAATAAGTTTCTCAAATAAACTTCGATTTTCATAGAATTTCATGCAAATTGTATACAATTGAATTAATGCTATTGAATTATATTTCAAATTTTGCTGATTTCAGTAATCAGAACGAATTATTTCAATTGACCATCCGTTTAGTAGGATATTTAATTGCAATACATTAAATATGAAAGATGTTTTTCTTTGTTTCCCAAAAATTTGAAAGAGTACACTTAACACGTTTCTGAACATCAGTAAATCAAGAATCAGTAATCAGAACACATATTTTTCTGCATTATCCCTTCAATTGACATTCCGTTTTGTAGGATATTTAATTGCAATACATTAAATATGAAAGATGTTTTTCTTTGTTTCCCAAAAATTTGAAAGAGTACACTTAACACGTTTCTGAACATCAGTAATCAGAACACATATTTTTCTGCATTATCCCTTCAATTGACATTCCGTTTTGTAGGATATTTAATTGCAATACATTAAATATGAAAGATGTTTTTCTTTGTTTAATATTATAATTTTATTACATATTCCGAATTTTGCTTAATCCATTTTCTTCACGGTTCTTAATAGGTCTTAATACCAATAAGTTTCTCAAATAAACTTCGATTTTCATAGAATTTAATGCAAATTGTATACAATTGAATTAATGCTACTGAATTATATTCCAAATTTTGCTGATTTCAGTAATCAGAACGCATATTTTTCCGCATTATTATTTCAATTGACATTCCGTTTTGTAGGATATTTAATTGCAATACATTAAATATGAAAGATGTTTTTCTTTGTTTCCCTACAATTTGAAAGAGTACACTTAACATGTTTCTGAACATCAGTAATCAGAACACATATTTTTCTGCATTATCCCTTCAATTGACATTCCGTTTTGTAGGATATTCAATTGCAATACATTAAATATGAAAGATGTTTTTATTTGTTTCCCAAAAATTTGTAAAAGTACACTTGACATGTTTCTGAACTTACTGATGAAACTCGCACCAATTGTGTTTTATTTGTATATTAACATGGAGTTTCATCATGTATCGGCCTCATCAATCCAATGACTAATAATTTTAAGCCGACAATAATATTTATTGTGTGAAAGTTATGTAATTTCTCTATCTATTGATATCAAAAATATTTCTTTGGTACTCACCACATGGCATAAATGTGGGTGTGTGTTTGTCTAGTTACGAGTTTTTGGCAACAAAACAAAAGTATGTTTTTTTTTATTACTAAAGGTGTTTTTCATCTTTTAATATGTTGTACATTTGACTAAATATAAATATTTCCCAATGTGAGTGTAAACTATATGTCCCTGACGAATTTCGTATGTAATAATCCATTTATCTGCGATCGTTGAGAAAGTGATTACTTTTGGCACTGAAAATGGTGTGTAAAGTGAACTTTAAAAGATCTAGTTGTCAAATTTTTGAGAATCTAATGTCATTAGTGTCAATTTTGTACATTTAGGGTGTATAAAGAACGGGTTGCACCTCAAAGTAGCACGTGAAAATCAACGCACGCTGGCACATGTCACACGTTTGTAAGATCTCGCTGGTACCCCGCTTGTTTTTCTTTACTAGTCACTCATTACTAAACATGGACTCTTTGTATTTAAAAAAAATCATTCATCGCATACTGAAGCTGAAGACTGTATTATAACAGTTCTGTTCTGTGAAAATTAGCTTTTCAAATTTCCCGGCCGTTAAGCGACATCTTTACGGGCGACGTTTGTAAATGAGTATATTGCGCGTAGAGAAGTGCGCAAACATCGCGGTTAGTGAACGCCATTGTTGGACGTTTTGACTGGACTTAAATTATAATTAAACCGAATTGTACACTTTAATGAGTAATAAACTGGTGATATTAGTGAGGTGCGAACCGTGAGACACATAGTGCAATAGTGTGGCAAGTGACGTGTGTTATTTTGTGGCCGCGGAAAAACACAACCGAAAAGTGTAGTCAATGTCAGCAGGCGTGTCAGATCAGGTAAAATTTTAACATAATAGCTTTTTGACAGACTCCTCCGTCCGAGCCCTAAATTACGAGTGGAACGCACAAACACCGGAAAAATCACCGGCGGATTTACCCAACACAATCTAATATTGGTTTCTCTTTCATGTTCTGGTCATGTCACAGCGGATGAAAGGTCAAGGAAATACAGGTTTGTGTATTGACACTTTTCTATTTAATATTGCCTTTTTTTCACAATACAAGGGCTATTGAACTCCGCAAATCGCCGATAATTGATAAGCAATAACAACACTACCAATACCCACTAAAATACACCTTCCAAAACAATGCAGTCATTGTGACTTACTTGGGCCTAAATACGTTAACCATCTCTTACCACGCATTCATTTGTACTACACTAATTTTGTATTTAATCCGAATAGAAACACAACTTATCTGAACAGTCATTATCAACATAATCCAACTTCCCACGTATTGGCATAACATCTTACTCAGAACCCGGCGATTGTTTAGTTTACGATTCATTCATCTCTACATTTTCTTATCACATTCGACGCGAATAATGGCACATAAATATACACCATTATTTCACTCACCAATCTTCCTGCAATCAAATAATACGTGAATCATTCTGGAAGTTAACCATACGCCAATGCTACGATATACGAATCAAAACTTCACTCGTTAATTTGCCGCATATCAATGCATTGTTTTGATTATTACAACTAAGTCACGATTATTATGCGCAGTTTATGTCTTAAATTGATTTATCTACAATCACTCGTAAGTGATTACTTTCGACATTGAAAATAGTGTATAAAGTGTACTTTTAAAGATCTAGTTTCATAAAAATTTTAGAGAACTCTAATGTTACAGAATAATGTCGAGACGTATTCAAGTCACGATTATTATGCTCAGTTTATGTTTTAAATTGATTTATCTACAATCACTCGTAGGTGATTACTTTTGACATTGAAAATAGTGTATAAAGTGTACTTTTAAAGATCTAGTTTCATAAAAAATTTAGAGAACTCTAATGTTACAGAATAATGTCGAGACGTATTCAAGTCACGATTATTATGCTCAGTTTATGTTTTAAATTGATTTATCTACAATCACTCGTAGGTGATTACTTTTGACATTGAAAATAGTGTATAAGTGTACTTTTAAAGATCTAGCTTCATAAAAATTTTAGAGAACTCTAATGTTACAGAATAATGTCGAGACGTATTCAAGTCACGATTATTATGCGCAGTTTATGTCTTAAATTGATTTATCTACAATCACTCGTAAGTGATTACTTTTGACATTGAAAATAGTGTATAAAGTGAACTTTTAAAGATCTAGTTTCATAAAAATTTTAGAGAACTCTAATGTTACAGAATAATGTCGAGACGTATTCAAGTTACGATTATTATGCTCAGTTTATGTTTTAAATTGATTTATCTACAATCACTCGTAAGTGATTACTTTTGACATTGAAAATCGTGTATAAAGTGTACTTTTAAAGATCTAGTTTCATAAAAATTTTAGAGAACTCTAATGTTACAGAATAATGTCGAGACGTATTCAAGTCACGATTATTATGCTCAGTTTATGTTTTAAATTGATTTATCTACAATCACTCGTAAGTGATTACTTTTGACATTGAAAATCGTGTATAAAGTGAACTTTTAAAGATCTAGTTTCATAAAAATTTTAGAGAACTCTAATGTTACAGAATAGTGTCGAGACGTATTCAATTTTATACATTTACGTTTTACAAAAACAAACGTGTTGTACCGCAATGTAGCACGTGAAAATCAACGCATGCTGACATATTGTTGGCTTACAAGTGAAATACACTAAGACAATTTTTGGCTGTTTTTAGTTAAGTTTTGTTTTGATGGTTTACTAAATTGTAACAAATCTCAGGCTCAGTAGGGATATAGTAAAGGGTCCTGTAGCCAAACCTCCAAATTCTTAACTCATTAAATGACTGAGTAGGAAAGGTAACAGCAGAATATAAAACTTTAATTGCAGTTTTTCACATTTTATAGTTTTTGACTTAAGTGATTTCACTTGTAAGCCGACGATATGTACTACATGACGCACATTAAAAAAATTCAATCAAATGATTATTTTAGTAAACTGTTATGATCGTAGATAAAATGTTGGCCTATAAAAGCCCATGAAGTCTTCTTTACAATACTAAAATAACATAGTTTTGGACTAATATTTGTCATGATAAATATTCAGGTGTATTGCGTATCACAAAACGTTAACATGTATGTGTACGTTACTTAATAGCATCACATTCGAATGTCAGATGCATTTAAGACATGCATGCATCAGACATTCGAATGTGACGTTGTCAAGTAACGTACACGTTACTGCTAACGTTTTTTGATACGCAATACACCTGATTGAATGCAATATTAATCTGTATAAATATCAAAAGCTATATTAATCTTTATAAATATTGGATGCAATATTAATCTTTATAAATATTGAATGTAATATTAATCTTTATATTTTGAATGGTGGTGGCATCTACTTCGTGATACATTTTATTAATTATAAATAAAACACATTACTTTGTTAGTATCACATAAAATTATTTATTGATTTGTTACTAGTTTCGACTACTTAAGTAATCATTATCAAACATCATCACTCTGTTTGATAATGATTACTTAAGTAGTAGTAGTAGAAAGTAGTAGTTAAGTAGTAGAAACTAGTAACAAATCAATAAATAATTTTATGTGATACTAACAAAGTAATGTGTATTATTTATAATTAATATTTATAAATATCAATTGCTATATTAATCATTATAAATATTGAATTTAATATTAATCTTTTTAATTATTGAATGCAATATTAATCTTTATAAATATTGAATGCAATATTAATCTTTATAAATATTGAATGCAATATTAATCTTTATAAATATTGAATGCAATCTTAAACTTTATAAATATTGAATGCGATATTAATTTTTACTTGGTACTTTTATATGTGGCTGAATGTTCTTTCCGTGTGCAGTGTCCAATGGCCCTAAAGAGCAGTTAGGCGCAGGTGAGGGAGCAAGTGGTGCTGAAGAGTTTGAGACATGGCGACCTCAGCAGCAGCAGAACTCTGCAGCTCATACTGCCTACGGAACATCTGTGCCTATCTCGAGTGCTACGGACCTCTACAATATGAGCACTGCAGGTAAATAAAAGAAAAAGTTAACTACAAATTATAGCGGATTCATAAAACTCCTGCTCTGTAAAAATGACATTTGGTTGGCTAAAATAAAAATCCCCCAATCAGCTTATCGTAACTTAAAATTTGATAAATCAGTTGGCGCTTGTGAAATATTAACAATTAAAGAAAAGTATCAATTATCCTTTGTGAAAAATACAATAATTGTTACTTTTCTTTAATTTAAAATTTGATGTTGGTAATATATCTTTTTATTTGATATATCGGGTGTATCAGTAAGTACTACATATATATATATATATATATATATATATATATATATATATATATATATATATATATATATATATATATATATATATATATATATATATATATATATATATATATATATATATATATATAAATATAAATATATATTTATCATTACACCTTCTACCAATTAGTGTAGGTGAGTACTACATATAACAACTTTAAATATATACCTGGTAATTTATGGATAAAACCTTAAACTTAATAATAATAATGCTATCGGCACGCCTGTCACATCTGTCACATTGACAGCCAAGCTGCCAAAATTGGAAACTTTGGAGTGCTACCAACATAATTTGCATACGGATTTTCCAGACACCCGATATTATAAGTTTGAATGTAACTTAGCAAAGTTATCAATATATCTTTTTATTAGATATACAATATGAAAAGAATTGACTATTGATGGTAGAAGTACAAATAAACGCACAATTCAATAATATAATAATTAACCAGATATTTCAGTGTTAAATATCGGACTGATGAGGCTGATACTTGATGAAACTCCATGTTAATATATAAATAAAACACAATTGGTGTGAGTTTCACAAAATATTTAATGTTGCAAGTTGTACTGTAGTGCAACAATTGTTGGAAACATTTGTTGCAGTACAACATTAAATATTTTGTGAAACTCACACCAATTGTGTTTTATTTATATATTAACATGGAGTTTCATCAAGTATCAGCCTCATCAGTCCGATATTTAACACTGAAATATCTGGTTAATTATTATATTATTGAATTGTGCGTTATTTATATATTTCAGTGTTAAAACAAAATTCTTAAACGTTTGTTAATGCAGCGGAACGTTTGTTACTCCCCGAAATCAACTTCCAACAAATTTGTATGTTTTCATGTACCTTTTGTTTTTTTTTTTTTTAAATTTTTTTAATATGTGATTAATGGATTCAAATGACACTTGTTAATTCAACAGGATACTATGGAAGCGGAGGTACCTATCCATATCAAGCATATGGAGTGGGCGACGGAACTTGGTCAAATGGTACCGATCCAATGACGTTTTTAAGTGGTTACCATCACGATTCTTATTCAATGGATGGTAAGTATTCCACACATTACAAAATTTTATTTGAAGTTTTTTTTTCTTCACTTGTACACTTTTGTTGCACTTGTAGACTTGCAACGTCATATTACATTTAATGTTCCGAAATCTAAAATGTCTAAATTTAATTAAGACATATGTGACCTTCATGCTAGCCATTGTTATCTGCATATGAATGCATAGCACAGTCTGGAGTTGTAATTAATCCTTCGGCAGACCGTAACTTCAGTAAACACATTTAATACCTATTAAAACCAAACATTCCTCTTTTATTTCCAAGGAGTAGAATGAAATTTCAAAAAGTAGAAGATCTAAACGTACCCTAAAAGTCCCTACATTTTTATCAATTTTTTAGTATTTTAAAAATATTTTGATGAAAGTTAAAGGAAACGATAAACTTCATACCTTTTGCAAGAAACTGCATTTCATAGCACTCTTGCTTTGCGGACTGAACTATGTTGAAGTTTATTTTTTATAAGTAAATTAAATTAAACAACTTTCTTATTTCCACCAACACTTTTATTTTTGAAAAATATTTAGTGACTAAATAAATATATTTACTTAAAAATTAAAGTGTGAGTGGAAATAACAATGTTGTTTTATTTAATTTACTTATGAAAAATTAACTTCAACATATTTCAGTCCGCAAAATTTACTTATTTACAATGATCCACAAAGTATCCCCTACCAGAATACAATATTTAATTTTGATGATTTTATTTGTAATACGTAGAAACTTGAGTGCTGCTTATATCAGACTTTTTACATAACATTTATTTCATATGGTGTCATAATAGACATATTTACAGTAATCATTTGCGGCGGGCAAATGAAACATTACATCGCTAATAATAATTGGGCGTCATATATTACCTATATGATGTTAATGTAAATACGTCGTGGCAAGATCAGATTTATAACTGTGTTGCTTTCATTCCCAGGCATGTTCGGACCTTCAACAACGTTTTCCACACCAACTCCTTTTGGTCAGCCATCCTCCTTCAACTATTTCCACAGCAATGGCGACTACAGCACCTGGGGCAGTCAGATAGGACAGAGGAAGTACGACGATTACTACCGAGATCCTCAAAACATGTACACACAGGCAATGCCAGACTCACTCAAGAGTGTTGAACAGGCTATGCAAAATTTGGGTAAGATAATTCACTAAAACAATTAATAAGGCATTTTCATGTGGCTATTAATATTGATGTTTTGGCTGACACTGATGATTACAGGTTAACATATTGTGGTTTCATATTCTGAAAGTAAGAGAATGTAATGATAAACAATTTTAACTATAAAATGTATTTGATTTGTGTATGTGAAATATCATAAACTGCAGTTATGTAAGAGTGCGATTCACATAACCACACAAATAAGCCTGTAATTAAAAGCACCGTAAAGAAAAGCACCTGTAACTAATAAAATGTTGCTAAGAAGATAAAAATTGTAATTTTAGACTTGAAAGCATCTGTAGACTCGAAAGAAGGACTTGCTCAACCAAAGAAAGCAACATGGGCAAGTATAGCGAGTCAGCCAGCTAAGCCGCAATTAACAGTTCAGAATCAGGGCCTCAAGAAGAAAGGACCAGGGATGCCACCAGGTCCGATAATCCCCGGGAAGCATAATATGGATATTGGTACTTGGGACACAAATAAATCAACACCTCCTCAGCTGCCAGTCGTCAATAATTCTGTTCCTAAAACTATGGCTCCGAGTATGCCAGTTAGACCAGGTTGGAATGGTCCGCCTACAAATAGGTAAGGAATTTTATAAGAGCTTTCTCGGAAATGGTTGATTTTCCGAGCTGTGACTTTTTCGTTTGTATTGATGAGATCTATAAGTGGGAAAAATTTTCCAACGATTTACAAATTCTAATATTCTCGCTATCACCGCATTTTGTCGAACTCATTGTTTTTCAAATGATCCGATTTCCAGAGGTCCAGCAGCCCCACGTCCTGCCCCACCACCACACCCGATGCAGTCATATCAGGCAGCCATGTTACCACCGCACCTGCCGCCGCCAGTTAGCATGCCCGCCGGCGGACATGTCCAAAGTCTCATGCCCCAAGGCCCGGTGCCCGTGATGGTGGCGCCCCCGGCCCCGACGCACCCTGTCCTCGACGAACTCCGTGGCAAAAATAACTACAACCCCACAGACTTTGATTTGACAGCGCCCAACGCCCGGTTCTTCGTTATCAAATCGTACTCGGAGGACGACATACACCGCAGTATCAAGTATGAAATCTGGTGCAGCACCGAGCACGGTAACAAGAGATTGGATCAGGCTTTCAGAGAGCGCGAGCCAAACGGTGCAGTGTATCTGTTTTTCTCAGTGAACGGTTCAGGACACTTCTGTGGCATGGCCCAGATGGTTTCGGCGGTTGATTACAATTCCAACAGTTCGGTGTGGTCGCAGGACAAATGGAAGGGACAATTCAAAGTGCGTTGGGTTTATGTGAAAGACGTTCCAAATGTTCAATTGAGGCACATACGTCTTGAAAATAACGAGAATAAACCTGTTACTAATTCTAGGGATACCCAAGAAGTACCTCATGCAAAGGGATTACAGGTATATTGTAGTTTTTGATATATATCTCATTTTTAATGTGTTTGTATATAGAAATAGCTAATGAAATATTGATGAGCAAAAAGTTAAAATAATTTGCCCTAAGCTTTCAAAGTTTTTGGTATTGTGGTATAATATATAAAAAAATATATATACATCTTTAAACCAATATTACACATTATTACAATTACACATTTTACAAGTTTTGATGAACAATGATTTTTTGTATATTTAATTATTAATTACAATTTTATGAACTTGTCGGCATTTCAATCAGTATTTTATTTTAACACTTTTGATGTTTATGTTATCAAACATACGGTGTTTACGGTATGTTATCAAAATGAAAATTTTGAAAAACGTGTACATTGCAATATTAAAAATTCAATAAATCATAATTTGTAATAATAATTACACTTTCAGTGAGACAGTACTTCACATAAGATCAAAATATGTGTCAGGAAACTGAGAAAATTAATTGAAACAAGAGTTCGAATACATTTATAATAATTATAATTTGTACATAAAGCATGAAAATTCTTCAAGAGATATAAAAAATATCCGGAATTTCTTATAAATTTCGTGACAAATGTAGTAAAACATTTATGGAAAGGGACAAATACTAGACACACATCCAAATTTCTATGCTGATATGTTAAAAATATCTGTACATAAAAAATCCTAAAAATTGTAGGCAAAATTGTCTGCATTTTGTTAACAACTTATTAGTTCCTATCAATTAGTGTCCAAGATTAGTAAATTTTCGTGTCTTGAAATGTAGCTTAATATTAACGTTCATCTATAATGTTTGATCTTAGTATATTTTTCAGGTCTTCAAACAGAATTTTTTTCTTTTTTCAATTTTCGTCCCGGTTCAATTAAAAAAATATATATATGTTCGGTTCCGGTTTTCAATCTGGCAAAAGTAACAACGGTTTTTTTTTGTTTGTTCACGATTAAGTTCAAATTGATTACTATAAATAAAGCACTTGGTTAAGTTTCACAAATTTTTAATAGAAAAACTCTACAATTGTTTCTACAATCAGTTTAATTTGGCTCTTGATAATGGTCGTGAGACCGAAAAAATTGTAGAGTTTTTCTATTAAAAGTTTGTGAAACTTAACCAAGCGCTTTATTTATACTAATTTAAAGATGTTTCACCAAGTATTAACCACCAATTCACACAATCTAATCAAATTGATTGATTTGAAAATTATATAAATGTTTTTAAAAAACTGAAGTGTAGAGTAAGATTTTGTTAAAGCGCGCAATTGAACATGTACTGAACCTCGTGATACCAAGTTGAAAGTATTTTCTTTGAGGACGAAGTCAACTATGTGACGGTGAATGTTTAAAATTTCTTTATCATATCGGGAACCCCCTTGAACTTAAACGTACTTTTGTAAGTATTTCACACACCCATTGAACATGTCAAACTGACGAGGTTTTAGTCGCTTTTTCAAGTTGTGCCGTTGCATCTTTGACTTTTTATCTTTGCCAGGTTTTGAGGATAATGCATTCATATCGCCATTCAACATCGATATTTGACGACTTCATACACTACGAGAAGAGGCAAGAGGAGGAGGATAATAGGAAACAACCCGAGACAGGACCCAATAACTGCAGTGGCCCGGTGAAAGGTGCTCACGGACATGGCGGACATGGAGGACACGAATCAAGAGAAAGAGGTGATCACGGCCCTAATAACAACAACGCGGGCAGGGAGCACCGTGAGCATAGGGACCGCGGCGGAGAACACAGGGGCGGGCATAGGAACCACGAAAGGGATGGCAGTGACAGGCCAAGTCATCATAGGAATCACGAGCACGAGAGAGGCGGTGGTGACAGGGAAAGGCACCATGACAGGAATCATCATAAGGTAATTTGCGGCAACTTAACATTCAAATTTCTGAACGCTTCGATCCAAACCTGTGCAGAATAAAATTGAATGATCCATTTAGGGTGACATTTTTTGTATGTGGGTAATACAATTTACTTACCACTTTGTGTTTGTGTGAATGTAGAATTAAAATTAGAACTGAGAATATAATTTAATAACAGATATTTGGTTTTAGGATCGTATGGATAATAATAGAGGACGAGGAAGCCGTGGTGGTCGCAATTAAAACTAACAAGTTTAATACAATTGTTATCAAGCTGCAATACTTAGTAACTGGTGTGCGGCAAATTCTCTGTTATTGCTTCATTCACTCATAGACTTCTAAATTTAGTTCTCTCCGTACTTTACTTTCTCACACCAATTCAATCGTGTTCAAAACAGGAACGTTTAATTCGACTAATGGTACATATATACATATATAATTTCTCTGCTTCGCTTATGGTTTCAATTTTTGTTTCTTTTTTTAAATAATCGTGTTAATGTGAATAAGCTTAAAAGTTTATAATACGTGTAATTATCTTCTTTTTATTCTTTCTCTTTCCTTATGACTGTCCTGATAACGAGTCTATGTGGTGTAGTAAAGATTTATTTACACAAACACTAGTTGATTATGGAAGATTTTACAGTACTAATGGATTATTCCACCGAGTTAATTAACCAATTTTAACAAGAATGGTGCTGTAAAATTGATTATAAAAATAAAGTATGCTGGTTTAATTTTCTGTGTGGGATTAAAAACTATAAATGATTTAAATATATATTAAATAATGGTTTTAAAATATCTGGTAATTGGATCATGTAGTAAAAAAAATATATTATATGAAATAAATAGTTGTATAAAAAAATAACAAACATTCATAGTGGAGCCTATTTTTCGGATCAGGCTTGATATAAAGTGCAGTGCAGTTTTGTTTTTAAGCAAAATATATAAATATATGTATATGAAAATATAAAAAAAAACAATAATATGTGAACATTTAAATAAATTGTATAGATTTTTATAAATGAAGTGCTAATTAATTTCCCTCTCTGTTTTTGGAACTAATTTCTCTCAAATGAAAATATGAAAGTGAAGTGCTTAAAAATTGAAGGACAGGCAACGAAATACATCTCCTTTCCTTAAAGTAACGAAACGTAAACAGTTTATGGAACAAGTATATATTAAAAAAAAAGTGTAATCATCAACAATTTAGACGTAACAGACTTTCAACAAATTGGCTATTGTTTTAGTTTTATATAAGGAATATATACATATATGTGTTTACAAAATGTGTGTGTGTATATATATTTATATACAGAGACTTGTTTAAAATAAGTATATAATATATGTATAAAAAAAATGTTACAGATTATCATTAAAGAAAACAATGTTTTTTCAATTTTCTATTTATTGTAGGAGATGAATGTGCAGTCTATATTAGAAAAATATTTGTTGAGGTATATTTGTATACACGAATATATATTGTAATAGTTTATTAACGTATAACTTATAACAATCTACTACTTTGGTTGAAATGCTTTGTACCCATCAAAATACATCTATGGTTGCCCCATTGAGAGCTGACAATGAGTCGTCACTCCATTTTTCCGGAATTCAACATACGTTTCTTATTTTATTTCATTCTTATTACATTTACTGCATTTATTTTAAGCATGTGAACGCGCATAGAATTCTTTGTTCGAAAAAACATGAGTTATTATCAGCTCTCCTCGGGACGTCTTTAGTAAACAATTGTACATGTTATTTTGAGATTATAAACCATTGTAATATTGTTTCGAATATTTTAAATTTATGTGAATTTATCAATTAATGCTTATGTGTGTGTTTACTAATATTTCTGCTGAAGTTAAGTGTACATGCATATGTTTGACCAGATCAGGAGATGATTTTTTGTAAACTTATTTGGTCAATGCATCTGCATATTTTGTAAATGTTGTGTCATGAAGTTTGTTAAAACTAACATTATACTCGAAAAATGAAGCTTGCGAGATTTAAAATTGAATGTAGTAGTTGTTATAAGTAATTAACTTTAACACTGTGCCTAATATGTTAGACTGACACACACTGTGTGTTTAATCCTATATTTTGTTTGTCAAGTTGCTGTATTGCATATGTGACGATGTGCAAGGACAGATCCGAAAAGTGGGCATTCTGTTTATAGACACAACTTACATCAATAAATTATGAATTAGAACGTATTTTATATTATTTTTTTATGTTTTTCGACGTTTATGTTATATATATATTTATGTTTTTTTTTTTCGAATTTAAAGAAAATAAGTTGCAGTTAGTAACCATGCACACTTTATATTTCACTTTTCTATAAAATTATGTAAAATATATCTATATAGATCCTAAAGAGAGCAAAAGAAATAAACTAATGAAATACTTAATGATTTACAGTTGTTTGTCACTTTGTTATGCCTTTTCGGGAAAACATATATCTTCCAAATTAGCTGTATTCATTATTTCCTTTAATTAAATTGTCATAAATTATTTTTACCCCCTATGCAATTTTACCTCGCACAACCAAAACGTTGGTAAGTAACATTCACGTTTAATTAAATTTGATGATCCCACAAAGATATTTATTTGTTATTTATTATTGCTTCCTCATAGTATGAACATTTATACACAATATGTATACACATTTGTTTGAAATTTTGTGTTTCCCAGAAACAATGAAACTTCAATTTTGACGAGATTACGTTTTAAATGTTTGAGATGACCATTTTAATTGCTTCCATTTTTCAAATTTTGCACAGAATGGCCCTCTGAAACGGTAACAAAATTATATAAAAGTTAAACATAATTAAGGACTCTTCAGGGCGAATTTTAAGTTGGGACTTTTCTTTAAAAACGAGACACTACTTTGTACTTTGTATCATATTTTTGTATAAAAGTTAAACATAATTAAGGACTCTTCAGGGCGAATTTTAAGTTGGGACTTTTCTTTAAACCCGAGACACTACTTTGTACTTTGTATCATATTTGTTTGAAATTTTGTATTTTTCAGAAACAATTAAACTTCAATGCGGGCCAATTTTGATGAGATTACATATTAAATGTTTGAGATGACCATTGTAATTACTTCAATTTTTTTTTAATTTGCACAGAATGTCCCACTAAAATGGTAACAAAATTGTATAAAAGTTAAAGATAATTAAATACTCTCCGGGGCGATTTTTAAGTTGGGACTTTTCTCGTTGCTCATTAATTTGAGCAATTTTAGACTATATCGTTCCTATAATAAATTTTTCTTTTTTCAAAATAGGCAAGAAATAAATGTTGAAGTTATTAGAACATTCTTGTTCCTAATCAATTGAAAATATGTTTCAAAATTGTTGATTGTTTCTCATATTATTTAGAAAATACAAGCACAATATCAGTGGAAAATAAGTTGCAATGAGGTTTAATAAAAATAAAAACCAGAAAAAAGGTTTTTTGACACTGAATCATTCAAGTTAAAATAATACATTTATTTTAAATATATAAAACATTTATTAAACAGATGTAGATATTTCCTATTTCATAATTTTCTATATACACATACAGGCGTTTATTAACAGATTTGTAAAAAAAAATATGTCGCAGCTGAACTACCCAGTATTATTCGAGTACATATATCGTCGTTGTTCTGGCAAAAGTCACCAAGGTCCAATAAGGTCATTTTTCAGTAGACACATTTTAAAAGTTAAACATTTTTTGAAAATCGCTTATTTAATTATTATATTACTATTATTATATACTCATCATTGATTCATTAAAAAAAATGGTGCTACACTTAAAACTCGAAATCATATGAGTGTCCAGTATCCAACACTACGAGTAGTACCTCTTGACTTCTTTCAACAAATTATCTATGCTATTTTCATTTATTAAAACGAACGTTTTCGCTGCTCGGCTAAAATAATAAATCTCCCCTGTGTAAATGTCGAACCAGAGAGCATGTATGTGAAGCTCGTGTGTTTCAAGGCGTGATTTCAGAAATCCGTAACTTGCAATGTTCTGCAATTGTTGTAAGGTGTTTATCTGCGACAGTTTATCTTCCAGGGCGAATTTGTTCTCCGGATCTATGTAGGCCACGAATTTCCTCATTGGCGTTTCTGCTTGGAAAATTAGCGGCTTTGTGTAATCGCTTATTTCAAGCTGCTGGAATTTTTCCAAACTACTCATTGCATGTGTACAGAGCCAGGAACGTAACGGTGATATTCTTCTATTATCCTATAAATAATTATTCGTCATCATCTTAAATCCTCTTTTACCATACAGGTGTAATAAATAATTATTAATAAAACAAATTGAGGTGTTTATTTTAAAAAGTGCACATGTCCAAAAATCAGTTTTGTGGGAAATTTAGAAACCGTTACAGTGGAAGTTATACTCAAAGTACTGGGAAAATAAATCAGGCTATTCTGTTGTACTTATTTCAACTCATTTAAAAATGAAAATGATTTTAAATAAGAACTGTGAAACAAGAGAAAAAACGGGGAAATAAGTTGGACTTGCAAAGTAAACTTTACTGAAATTAAATGAAAATTTTCACAACCACTACTGTTGTCATCCTCGTCCAGTTCGAGTTCCTCATCAACAACACTCAAATATTGCTCAGCAAAAAACAGTTCATAAAATGATATATTTTGGGGTTCCTCTAAGAAACCCGTTAAGTCCTTAAGAATCTTCAGTTTTGCTGATGATACTTCTTGCTTTTTGTTTAGATATTGACACTTAAGAAAGAAACCCGATGGATATGTGCATTTGCATCGTGCATTTTTGGACTGGTGTTGTTTTTAAAATAAACGCCTCAATTGGTAATGATTAACTCTAAGCTGCAATAAATAAAGAGGTTTGGTTGTTTAACCAACTTTGTCGGTAAATTTGGTTTGCTTCGAGGGAATGTATGTCCGTTCATTCTCATCTTTTTTACGGACCAACATATAGTGTGCCCAAACAAAAATAGTTAAGAACCATAAGTTTACATTTTTCTGTTTGACTGTACTGAATTTCCTATATGAAAAAAGACGGAGAATAATGCAGTAACGTTAAATATCAACTTGAAAATCATATGGCAATGGCGATTTGAGTTTGTACATTTAAAAAACTGTACTTCACTGTACTGAATTTGATATATGAAAGTGGCAGAGAATAATGCAGTAGCGTTAAATATCAACTTGAGTATAATATGGAAATGGCGGTTTGTATGTGTGTATATTTAAAAAATGAATCGAAAAATATTTGAACTTACTCTTGATGAAAATTCACTGTCTTGCAATTTATAAAGCAAGTTCATTGCCTTACAATCACTATGGCCGCATACAATTATGTGCCTAATATCATTCACAACACAGCCGAGTTCTAAAGCGGCTGGTTCGTTCGTTGTTAGTTCATCCAAGAAATGTTGGGAACTAGGAATAATATTTCCAGCATTTCTCACTGAAATAAAATTACATTTAGTATTATATTACTATGTTTTAAATACTTTATTTTTATTTTGAACGGTGGTGGCGTGTACTTTGTGATACATTTTATTAATTATAAATAAAACACATTACTTTGTTAGTATCACATAAAATTATTTATTGATTTGTTACTAGTTTCGACTACTTAAGTAATCATTATCAAACATCATCACTCTGTTTGATGATTACTTAAGTAACCATAAGTAAGTAATTAAACTAGTAACAAATCAAGAAATAATTTTATGTGATACTAACAAATTAAAGTGTTTTATTTATACTTTATTTTTCTTTAAAATTCTCGAAACTAGTAGTATATTTAATATGTTTTTCTACTTTTCTTATTTGAAATTCGATAACACATAACTTTAAAAATGGAAAAAAAATATTACCGTTTTACCTACAAACATATCCCCCACATTTGTTTCTGTGAATCTCGTTGGAATCATCCTACTGTCCATGCATGTAAAAAATACAGCTTTTGGCTAAAAAATAAACGGTCGTCTTATTAGCATGCCATGAATTTGTTTAGGTAATATTTCTTATTTTTTATGATTTCTAAGAACAAATATTTAATAAAAAGTTCTTGTTATTGGAAATAAATTTTTGTAGCCGCTTGATTTATGGATAAATTTTATTGTTGTAATTTATTCATAACTCTAATATTTATGTGTTCTTAGTTTCTTTTAATAAAATAATTAATATGATTATAATTGGGCCACGAATAAGTCATGGGCATAAATAATATTTATTATTCAGCGTTTTGCAAGAAATTCATCATTTCAATTTTATTAATTAGTGGATGTTTTCTACCAATTAATAACAGGCAAAAGAAACAAACAATTTTGGTGTTAATTTAAAGCGTTTTTAATAATTAATAATAGGCAAAAGGAACAATGTTGGCGTTTATTTTTAATAAAGTAAATTTAATAAAAGTTTAACAAAGTAATATAAGGAGACTTAAGTATTGATGGTAGTTTCCTTTAAATGACGCCCACGTGGTGTCCTTCATTTAAACTAGCCCTGAATATATTTAGTATAATTAATTATTATTGCCAGAATGATGTCAGCAATTTTTAGACTCGAAATCTCGTAAATCACACAAGTTTCTTTAATAATGATGTACGGAGATTGATCATAAATCAATCGATTTGAGTAAAGAGTATAGTCACTATCGCACATTGAACTTAGAAACACGGTCGTGCGGAGGCTGGCAAGTAAATAAACTTGCCCGTTGACTCGTTCTATTGAATGACTCGGTGCCATATGAAAAAACGAGTCACGGGAGACGCGCTTTCTATAATTAAATCGTAAATTAAAAGTATGCCAGCACTCACCAACGGGTTATCTTTGACCTCTTTAAACTGTTCCACCATTCGTTTTTTATCCAGCAGCCTGTACCTCATTATGCCTTTCAGTATTCTGTCCATGCCTGGATCTATATTGTCTTCTGCCCCAAAGAATATCAATCATTAAATGCACTCAACAGGTTTCTCGGTCAATTTCTCAACACTGTCGGATTGTATGAATGTTTGTATGTTCATAGTCCAATTCAAGGTCCCCCAGCACGTATTATTTCCATTGATTTTATCAGTTTGTTTATTTACAGTGTGCTATTTAAATTCAATTTGCAATGAGATTAGCCTGATTTTAGAAATTGTACATAGATATATATGCTGTGTGGTTTAAATACAGCAAAAATAATTGTTTTCTTTAAAGTTTCTAATTACTTGTTTGCATTCTAATTAATTATTAATTAATAATTATTGGCCCTACAGCAATCAAAGTAAATGCAGCCGGTTTCAACATTTGTAAATGTAGAAATGTGCGCACATTAATAAGTATTTATCGTTTTCATCAGACGATGATGAATTTTATATATTAGCTGCGCATATGCCGAAGAAAAAAATGTTCAATTCAGACGTATTTCAACATTATCTCGTGAAACGATTTCTTTCACAGATTCAAACGCTTGCACATCCTCTTTTTTGCAAACTGCAGTTTTAAACTGTGCAGACTTTGTACTTCAGCTCCCTGAAATATGGATATGGAAGTTGCAGATTTCAAATTGCACCACATCCTCCATGAGGTGATTGAAAACCTGTTAGGCAAACCCAATTCCACTCAAGGTGATTTAAATTAATTAATTAACTTAATTTTAATCAGAAATACCTTATTTACACGCGAAATACTTCATTAGGTGTAATAAGAAAAAATTAGGTGTAACGAAAAAACGTGCACTATCACTTTTCAAATACCACATAAAAACTGGATTTAATCCTCCATCTCCTCAAGTAAGGGCTGCTGGTTTATCGCCATGCAATTAAAAGTTAACATCATATCGTAATTAATTAATTAAAAATCTTGTGCTAATTGAAAATGGGTGGAATAACCTATTATGAGCAATAGAATGACAGATAAGTTGCATCGAATTTGTCAGTGACAGTTAAGTTGCATCGAATTTTTGTTGGCATAACAAGTTAATGCACCCAATTTTCGTTAGTCAAAACCGATTTTTTATTTCCTTTATTACGACATCAAATTAACTTTAAAATGCAATGCGATAAATCTGCAGTCGTTCCTTCATAAGATATGCAATTAAATTTAGTTTTTGTACAGTATTTAAAAAGTGATAATGCACGTTTTCTCATTACACCTAATTTTTTTTCATTAGACCTAATCAATTGTGATGCTAGTAAACCGCTTAGAATAACTCAATACGAAGGGTTAGTTGATAATTTGGGATTGTGTGTATGCAAAAGTCGTAATAATAACGTAATAACGATAATTTTACATTTTTTATTGGTCGAAAATATTGATGATTGTTTGATATAAATATGTCAGATTTATATTTGACATCTCGTTCAGTTGAAGCTACAGTCACAATAAAGTTGCAGTTTTTACATATTTGAGGTATCTACTGTACAGCACAATGTGATGGTATTATTGAATTGAAGCATATTTAGTAGAAACTCGCCTCGTTTTTCTCTTAATTTCTAAGGGAAATCTAATTCTCACCACATGTATGCGGCTTGTGTTTCATTGTATCGTTAGTAAACTACTAAAAGCAGTAACTTACGGTTTGTCGTGTAAATTGCTTGTGGAATCATCAATTTTCGTTCGAATTTACTCATAACTTCCCCACTGAAAACCAAAGAACTGAAAACTCTTCAAAATGCAAACACCGACTGTATAATTAGTCCTGAATTAATAGCGTTATCACGGCATGAACTGTGGGTGCAAGTGAGCAAAATTCAACACGGCACTGATGTGTGATAAAGATGGACACTGTTTGCGTGTGGTGTAAGCTAATCGTGTAAGGTGCATTCTTTGGCCTTGATTGATTGTTGCAAGATTTAAAAAAAACTGTTTGCACACAAAGATTCCAATAGACTTGTCGATACACGATTCAGCAATAATGAGGCAATTAAAATATGTAACAACGGGACCCAAAAATTTCCGAATCCAGCAGTTGTCAATTTGCCTTTTGTAACATTGAAATAGCTTGCAACAACAACAGAATACTTTATTCAAGCAAGTTGCGTAAACAAGCCATAGTCTCTTTACCGAGTCATTATTGCCAAATTTTCGAATATAATAATTATTGTTGAAACTACCACCTGAATCGTTAAGTGAGTATGGTTGTGATGAATTTTGGCCAAGTTGCTGGATCATTTGAACTGAACGTAAATAGGAAGTCGCTTTCGTTTACTGTGTGTTGTGTTTGGTCGTGTTGAAGCAAAGAGTATGAAGGTGAGGCATGAGGCATCCGGCGCCCCCTTTGGGGGCCGCCCTGATGTACCACATCGCCTGCATACCCCTCGAGCCGGCTCTGCTCAAGGGCGCTTAAGTAAAAATTGTAACAGGGTGGCGGAAACCACAGGATTTTGTGACGTTATTACAGACATTTCAGGTACTGTTACGACCGAAGATACTGCATCCCCTATTTGCACCCCAATACAAGAGCGTAGTTATTTTCATTTATTGATATAAATCAATGGTATTGGAACCAGCTAGCCGCGCGGGTGATAATTTAAAGAAAATGTTGACATACATGAATGAATTAATATTTTATGAAGTATTTAGACTAGGTGTCGCCGGAACGCCTTGACAGTCAAATATTTAAGTGTATTGCGTATCAAAAAACATTGGCAATAACGTGTATGTTACTAGACAGCATCATATTCGAAGTCAGATACATTTATGACATTCATGTTACTGCCAAAAAATTTTGATACGCAATACATCTGATTATATGTAGCGTGAGACGTTTTATAGCAATATCAAAATTATATGTAGCATGTGAGGGTGAGGTTATTAATACGAGGCATTTTGTAATCAAATTAAACATTTATTTGCTGCAGACCATCGTTCTAGCACTTGTACACATGCACACTTATGATACGTAATAACACGCAATAGAAGATCCGTTTTTTGCATGGCACATCCTGCGTCAGTGGGCGATTGCATTCAGCGGCTCCGCCTTGATGCTCGGCAGGTTCAGCCGGTTGTCAATCTCCTCGTCAATGAGGCCGATGATGGCTCTGAAACGGAACATATTTCATTAACATTTCATCTTGTAATTTTGCAATTGTTTCGCTTAACGTCCCATCAAAACATTCAGAATTTAGATTAAATAAAACAAAAATCTGAATGCTTTTTTGAGTTATTTGCACGAAAAATTTATAATTAAAATTGTACATAACAAATTGATAAATGGAAGAACATTTACATTTCAATTATAAGCCTGGTATGACTTTGCGTAGATTATTCAGAATGCAGGTTTTTTTTTTAAATCTACAAATTCTGGAGTAGATTCAATCACGCGTAGAATTCAAATGCACGGAACATTAAAATTCTATTAATACTGGAGGCTCTTACTTCGTGATACATTATGTATAAATAAATAATGCAATTTTTACTTTATAGCTATCACAGATTATTTTAATACACTTATTATAGTGTATTATGCTGTATTAAAAGATACCTACAAAGTAAAAATGCATTTTTTATTTATACATTAAAATTCGTTTGACGCAAATTATTTTTGTATGCAATCGGATTACTTACACGTTGTCTCCGCGGATGATGTGCAGCCCGAGCATCACCTGCTCGATGCCTGTCGTGCTCGAGTAGACCCGCTCATGTGACTCGTCCAGGATGATGTTGATGGTTTGGTCAAAGCCCTTTAACGTGCCCTGAAACAAAACGGCTCTTAATTAAATCGCAGGTAAACGAATGCATAAATTGGTTGCTTTCATCGTCAGATAATTGCCTTGTACTGTATCTTTTCTACTTATTAGGTTAATAATAGACGAGCGTTTAAACGCTGTGGTGAAAACATTTTTATCACTCATGCATTTGTTTCAATGAGAACGTACTTATTCTTGCAAGTTCAAAATTTTAGCACAAACAAAAATTTGCTAAATCTGAAAGAGTACTTACAATGAAATTCCGCCCATCGGAGGTAATTATCGACACAGTGTCTGTTATCTGGTATCAAGGATGGTATAAGTAACACATTGATTTGCCTTTCACTTTAACGGATTTATAGATTTTTTACGTGATGTAGCGCAGCGGTGGCTATGCTATTGCTATCAGTATTTTCAATACGCACTGAAAATGCTTAGCATTAACACAGGGTTGTTGCGAGCGTAACTAATCTATGAATCAGCTTTAATGCTAAAACGGCTCAATTTTTTCAAGTACTGAACACCCGTTGCCTCCTCACTTGCAATACGTATACCTTAAATAGGCAATATTTAGATCTCCGGCTCAGCGAAAACGCATTTTCGCTAGTTGCATGCGACTTCAGCTGCATAACAGTGCATTTTCGCCCCCCAACATAACCTCAAACATCAACATGCAAATTGCGGCCGGTTTATAACCGCAGCTGCATTTGAGAACTAATAAAAGGATACGGTTGACGAAGGTGTCCAGTCCAGTGGCCATTATAAGCCCTGCAGAAGCCTCCACGAAGGTTTCAACAATTTTTTCAGAGCGCGAAACGTAAACGAGACGCACACACTCGCTGCCAATTCACGTAAATTATACGATCCCCATTTTCGCACGAGAAACTGCTTGTGCCGCGCGAGACACTTTCGTACGCCTAGGGCTGACTGGTTTAAAGCACCCCATACAATATTATGCCGCGTAGGGTCCCAAGTAAGGGCTGAAAAGTGACCGGAATAGTGCTTTTCGAACGCCTCCCGTACGTATTAAATCCACCTGGTGGCGGTTCGGGAACTATTAGTTCACATAAAAATCCGTCGCTACATGACAGATGGCGCTGCAATCGGCACGTACGAGGGGCAATTAAAATTTTTCTTTGAAGTACACACAAGGCAGGACAGCTTTGAAGTATTTTAAATTTGAAATTTGTCACAATTAAACTTGGCAATAAACGTCAAATCATCACTTGTACTAATTTGAATGCTTATCAATTTAAAAAAAAAAGTTTCAAAAAACTTGAATTTTATTATTTAACGCGTTGCGCATCTGTCAACTGTTTCCATAGCGTACTTCTTGAATAGTTTGAAATTGAAAAGTAAAAAATGACCATAATTTAATTATTTATAAAAATAACTATATCAAGTAGTATATCATTTGAATAGTTGCAAAAGGGCCTTTTTTATAAGGCCCTTTTGGCCAACTATGGTTTCCATTAGAAAATACTCAACTTTGTGTCATAACTCAAAAATTATAGCCTAAATAAAATAATCGGTTAAACTGTATTATTAAGCACATCATTACCTATAACTGTATCTCTATAAACCATAATGAAAATTTCAATCTGGCGCAGTCACCATAATGTAAAATTTGCTACCCGGCGCATCCACCATAATGTAAAATTTGCTACCCGGCGCATCCACCATAATGTAAAATTTGCTACCCGGCGCATCCACCATATTGTAAAATTTGCTACCCGGCGCATCCACCATAGTGTAAAATTTGCTACCCGGCGCATCCACCATAGTGTAAAAATTTGCTACCCGGCGCATCCACCATAGTGTAAAATTTGCTACCCGGCGCATCCACCATAATGTAAAATTTGCTACCCGGCGCATCCACCATAATGTAAAATTTGCTACCCGGCGCATCCACCATAATGTAAAATTTGCTACCCGGCGCATCCACCATAATGTAAAATTTGCTACGCGGCGCATCCACCATAATGTAAAATCTGCTACCCGGCGCATCCACCATAATGTAAAATTTGCTACCCGGCGCATCCACCATAATGTAAAATTTGCTACCCGGCGCATCCACCATAATGTAAAATTTGCTACCCGGCGCATCCACCATAATGTAAAATTTGCTACCCGGCGCATCCACCATAATGTAAAATTTGCTACCCGGCGCATCCACCATAATGTAAAATTTGCTACCCGGCGCATCCACCATAATGTAAAATTAGCTAAAATCGATAAAATATGAAAAAGTCACAAAACCCCCCCAGCGTGAACTTTTCCATTTCTGAATTTTTTTTTAAAGTTACATAATTATGTCTTATTATGCTAATTAATCGTTTCTACATGGATATCAGGTAGAATACACCATTAATTGCAACTAAAGTTCGAATTTGGAAAAATCGATAAAATATGATAGAGTCACAATACCCCCCCAGCGTGAACTTTTCCATATCTGATTTTTTTTTTAAAGTTACATAATTATGTCTTATTATGCTAATTAATCGTTTCTACATGGATATCAGGTAGAATACACCATTAATTGCAACTAAAGTTCGAATTTGGAAAAATCGATAAAATATGATAGTCACAATACCCCCCCAGCGTGAACTTTTCCATATCTGATTTTTTTTTTAAAGTTACATAATTATGTCTTATTATGCTAATTTATCGTTTCTACATGGATCTCAGGTAGAATACACCATTAATTGCAACTAAAGTTCGAATTTGGAAAAATCGATAAAATATGATAAAGTCACAATACCCCCCCAGCGTGAACTTTTCCATTTCTGATTTTTTTTTTAAAGTTACATAATTTGATCTTATTATGCTAATTAATCGTTTCTACATGGATCTCAGGTAGAATACACCGCTACCCGGCGCATCCACCATAATGTAAAATTTGCTACCCGGCGCATCCACCATAATGCAAAATCTGCTACCCGGCGCATCCACCATAATGTAAAATTTGCTACCCGGCGCATCCACCATAATGTAAAATTTGCTACCCGGCGCATCCACCATAATGTAAAATTTGCTACCCGGCGCATCCACCATAATGTAAAATTTGCTACCCGGCGCATCCACCATAATGTAAAATTTGCTACCCGGCGCATCCACCATAATGTAAAATATGCTACCCGGCGCATCCACCATAATGTAAAATTTGCTACCCGGCGCATCCACCATAATGTAAAATTTGCTACCCGGCGCATCCACCATAATGTAAAATTTGCTACCCGGCGCATCCACCATAATGTAAAATTTGCTACCCGGCGCATCCACCATAATGTAAAATTAGCTAAAATCGATAAAATATGAAAAAGTCACAAAACCCCCCCAGCGTGAACTTTTCCATTTCTGAATTTTTTTTTAAAGTTACATAATTATGTCTTATTATGCTAATTAATCGTTTCTACATGGATATCAGGTAGAATACACCATTAATTGCAACTAAAGTTCGAATTTGGAAAAATCGATAAAATATGATAGAGTCACAATACCCCCCCAGCGTGAACTTTTCCATATCTGATTTTTTTTTTAAAGTTACATAATTATGTCTTATTATGCTAATTAATCGTTTCTACATGGATATCAGGTAGAATACACCATTAATTGCAACTAAAGTTCGAATTTGGAAAAATCGATAAAATATGATAGTCACAATACCCCCCCAGCGTGAACTTTTCCATATCTGATTTTTTTTTTAAAGTTACATAATTATGTCTTATTATGCTAATTTATCGTTTCTACATGGATCTCAGGTAGAATACACCATTAATTGCAACTAAAGTTCGAATTTGGAAAAATCGATAAAATATGATAAAGTCACAATACCCCCCCAGCGTGAACTTTTCCATTTCTGATTTTTTTTTTAAAGTTACATAATTTGATCTTATTATGCTAATTAATCGTTTCTACATGGATCTCAGGTAGAATACACCGCTACCCGGCGCATCCACCATAATGTAAAATTTGCTACCCGGCGCATCCACCATAATGCAAAATCTGCTACCCGGCGCATCCACCATAATGTAAAATCTGCTACCCGGCGCATCCACCATAATGTAAAATTTGCTACCCGGCGCATCCACCATAATGTAAAATTTGCTACCCGGCGCATCCACCATAATGTAAAATATGCTACCCGGCGCATCCACCATAATGTAAAATTTGCTACCCGGCGCATCCACCATAATGTAAAATTTGCTAAAATCGATAAAATATGATAGAGTCACAATACCCCCCCAGCGTGAACTTTTCCATTTCTGATTTTTTTTTTAAAGTTACATAATTATGTCTTATTATGCTAATTAATCGTTTCTACATGGATCTCGGGTAGAATACACCATTAATTGCAACTAAAGTTCGAATTTGGAAAAATCGATAAAATATGAAAAAGTCACAATACCCCCCCAGCGTGAACTTTTCCATTTCTGATTTTTTTTTAAAGTTACATAATTATGTCTTATTATGCTAATTAATCGTTTCTACATGGATCTCAGGTAGAATACACCATTAATTGCAACTAAAGTTCGAATTTGGAAAAATCGATAAAATATGATAGAGTCACAATACCCCCCCAGCGTGAACTTTTCCATATCTGATTTTTTTTTTAAAGTTACATAATTATGTCTTATTATGCTAATTAATCGTTTCTACATGGATCTCGGGTAGAATACACCATTAATTGCAACTAAAGTTCGAATTTGGAAAAATCGATAAAATATGATAGTCACAATACCCCCCCAGCGTGAACTTTTCCATATCTGATTTTTTTTCGCCCATCGGAGGTAATTATCGACACAGTGTCTGTTATCTGGTATCAAGGATGGTATAAGTAACACATTGATTTGCCTTTCACTTTAACGGATTTATAGATTTTTTACGTGATGTAGCGCAGCGGTGGCTATGCTATTGCTATCAGTATTTTCAATACGCACTGAAAATGCTTAGCATTAACACAGGGTTGTTGCGAGCGTAACTAATCTATGAATCAGCTTTAATGCTAAAACGGCTCAATTTTTTCAAGTACTGAACACCCGTTGCCTCCTCACTTGCAATACGTATACCTTAAATAGGCAATATTTAGATCTCCGGCTCAGCGAAAACGCATTTTCGCTAGTTGCATGCGACTTCAGCTGCATAACAGTGCATTTTCGCCCCCCAACATAACCTCAAACATCAACATGCAAATTGCGGCCGGTTTATAACCGCAGCTGCATTTGAGAACTAATAAAAGGATACGGTTGACGAAGGTGTCCAGTCCAGTGGCCATTATAAGCCCTGCAGAAGCCTCCACGAAGGTTTCAACAATTTTTTCAGAGCGCGAAACGTAAACGAGACGCACACACTCGCTGCCAATTCACGTAAATTATACGATCCCCATTTTCGCACGAGAAACTGCTTGTGCCGCGCGAGACACTTTCGTACGCCTAGGGCTGACTGGTTTAAAGCACCCCATACAATATTATGCCGCGTAGGGTCCCAAGTAAGGGCTGAAAAGTGACCGGAATAGTGCTTTTCGAACGCCTCCCGTACGTATTAAATCCACCTGGTGGCGGTTCGGGAACTATTAGTTCACATAAAAATCCGTCGCTACATGACAGATGGCGCTGCAATCGGCACGTACGAGGGGCAATTAAAATTTTTCTCAGGTCTACATGGATCTCAGGTAGAATACACCGCTACCCGGCGCATCCACCATAATGTAAAATTTGCTACCCGGCGCATCCACCATAATGCAAAATCTGCTACCCGGCGCATCCACCATAATGTAAAATCTGCTACCCGGCGCATCCACCATAATGTAAAATTTGCTACCCGGCGCATCCACCATAATGTAAAATTTGCTACCCGGCGCATCCACCATAATGTAAAATTTGCTACCCGGCGCATCCACCATAATGTAAAATTTGCTACCCGGCGCATCCACCATAATGTAAAATATGCTACCCGGCGCATCCACCATAATGTAAAATTTGCTACCCGGCGCATCCACCATAATGTAAAATTTGCTACCCGGCGCATCCACCATAATGTAAAATTTGCTACCCGGCGCATCCACCATAATGTAAAATTTGCTACCCGGCGCATCCACCATAATGTAAAATTAGCTAAAATCGATAAAATATGAAAAAGTCACAAAACCCCCCCAGCGTGAACTTTTCCATTTCTGAATTTTTTTTTAAAGTTACATAATTATGTCTTATTATGCTAATTAATCGTTTCTACATGGATATCAGGTAGAATACACCATTAATTGCAACTAAAGTTCGAATTTGGAAAAATCGATAAAATATGATAGAGTCACAATACCCCCCCAGCGTGAACTTTTCCATATCTGATTTTTTTTTTAAAGTTACATAATTATGTCTTATTATGCTAATTAATCGTTTCTACATGGATATCAGGTAGAATACACCATTAATTGCAACTAAAGTTCGAATTTGGAAAAATCGATAAAATATGATAGTCACAATACCCCCCCAGCGTGAACTTTTCCATATCTGATTTTTTTTTTAAAGTTACATAATTATGTCTTATTATGCTAATTTATCGTTTCTACATGGATCTCAGGTAGAATACACCATTAATTGCAACTAAAGTTCGAATTTGGAAAAATCGATAAAATATGATAAAGTCACAATACCCCCCCAGCGTGAACTTTTCCATTTCTGATTTTTTTTTTAAAGTTACATAATTTGATCTTATTATGCTAATTAATCGTTTCTACATGGATCTCAGGTAGAATACACCGCTACCCGGCGCATCCACCATAATGTAAAATTTGCTACCCGGCGCATCCACCATAATGCAAAATCTGCTACCCGGCGCATCCACCATAATGTAAAATCTGCTACCCGGCGCATCCACCATAATGTAAAATTTGCTACCCGGCGCATCCACCATAATGTAAAATTTGCTACCCGGCGCATCCACCATAATGTAAAATATGCTACCCGGCGCATCCACCATAATGTAAAATTTGCTACCCGGCGCATCCACCATAATGTAAAATTTGCTAAAATCGATAAAATATGATAGAGTCACAATACCCCCCCAGCGTGAACTTTTCCATTTCTGATTTTTTTTTTAAAGTTACATAATTATGTCTTATTATGCTAATTAATCGTTTCTACATGGATCTCGGGTAGAATACACCATTAATTGCAACTAAAGTTCGAATTTGGAAAAATCGATAAAATATGAAAAAGTCACAATACCCCCCCAGCGTGAACTTTTCCATTTCTGATTTTTTTTTAAAGTTACATAATTATGTCTTATTATGCTAATTAATCGTTTCTACATGGATCTCAGGTAGAATACACCATTAATTGCAACTAAAGTTCGAATTTGGAAAAATCGATAAAATATGATAGAGTCACAATACCCCCCCAGCGTGAACTTTTCCATATCTGATTTTTTTTTTAAAGTTACATAATTATGTCTTATTATGCTAATTAATCGTTTCTACATGGATATCAGGTAGAATACACCATTAATTGCAACTAAAGTTCGAATTTGGAAAAATCGATAAAATATGATAGTCACAATACCCCCCCAGCGTGAACTTTTCCATATCTGATTTTTTTTTTAAAGTTACATAATTATGTCTTATTATGCTAATTTATCGTTTCTACATGGATCTCAGGTAGAATACACCATTAATTGCAACTAAAGTTCGAATTTGGAAAAATCGATAAAATATGATAAAGTCACAATACCCCCCCAGCGTGAACTTTTCCATTTCTGATTTTTTTTTTAAAGTTACATAATTTGATCTTATTATGCTAATTAATCGTTTCTACATGGATCTCAGGTAGAATACACCGCTACCCGGCGCATCCACCATAATGTAAAATTTGCTACCCGGCGCATCCACCATAATGCAAAATCTGCTACCCGGCGCATCCACCATAATGTAAAATCTGCTACCCGGCGCATCCACCATAATGTAAAATTTGCTACCCGGCGCATCCACCATAATGTAAAATTTGCTACCCGGCGCATCCACCATAATGTAAAATATGCTACCCGGCGCATCCACCATAATGTAAAATTTGCTACCCGGCGCATCCACCATAATGTAAAATTTGCTAAAATCGATAAAATATGAAAAAGTCACAAAACCCCCCCAGCGTGAACTTTTCCATTTCGGATTTTTTTTTTAAAGTTACATAATTATGTCTTATTATGCTAATTAATCGTTTCTACATGGATCTCAGGTAGAATACACCATTAATTGCAACTAAAGTTCGAATTTGGAAAAATCGATAAAATATGATAAAGTCACAATACCCCCCCAGCGTGAACTTTTCCATTTCTGAATTTTTTTTTAAAGTTACATAATTTGATCTTATTATGCTAATTAATCGTTTCTACATGGATCTCAGGTAGAATACACTGCTACCCGGCGCATCCACCATAATGTAAAATTTGCTACCCGGCGCATCCACCATAATGCAAAATCTGCTACCCGGCGCATCCACCATAATGTAAAATTTGCTACCCGGCGCATCCACCATAATGTAAAATTTGCTACCCGGCGCATCCACCATAATGTAAAATTTTCTACCCGGCGCATCCACCATAATGTAAAATTTGCTAAAATCGATAAAATATGATAAAGTCACAATACCCCCCAGCGTGAACTTTTCCATTTCTGATTTTTTTTTTAAAGTTACATAATTATGTCTTATTATGCTAAATAATCGTTTCTACATGGATCTCGGGTAGAATACACCATTAATTGCAACTAAAGTTCGAATTTGGAATAATCGATAAAATATGAAAAAGTCACAATACCCCCCCAGCGTGAACTTTTCCATTTCTGATTTTTATTTTAAAGTTACATAATTATGTCTTATTATGCTAATTAATCGTTTCTACATGGATCTCAGGTAAAATACACCATTAATTGCAACTAAAGTTCGAATTTGGAAAAATCGATAAAATATGAAAAAGTCACAATACCCCCCCAGCGTGAACTTTTCCATTTCTGATTTTTTTTTTTAAGTTACATAATTATGTCTTATTATGCTAATTAATCGTTTCTACATGGATCTCAGGTAGAATACACCATTAATTGCAACTAAAGTTCGAATTTGGAAAAATCGATAAAATATGATAGAGTCACAATACCCCCCCAGCGTGAACTTTTCCATATCTGATTTTTTTTTTAAAGTTACATAATTATGTCTTATTATGCTAATTAATCGTTTCTACATGGATCTCAGGTAGAATACACCGCTACCCGGCGCATCCACCATAATGTAAAATTTGCTACCCGGCGCATCCACCATAATGCAAAATCTGCTACCCGGCGCATCCACCATAATGTAAAATCTGCTACCCGGCGCATCCACCATAATGTAAAATCTGCTACCCGGCGCATCCACCATAATGTAAAATCTGCTACCCGGCGCATCCACCATAATGTAAAATTTGCTACCCGGCGCATCCACCATAATGTAAAATTTGCTACCCGGCGCATCCACCATAATGTAAAATTTTCTACCCGGCGCATCCACCATAATGTAAAATTTGCTAAAATCGATAAAATATGATAAAGTCACAATACCCCCCAGCGTGAACTTTTCCATTTCTGATTTTTTTTTTAAAGTTACATAATTATGTCTTATTATGCTAAATAATCGTTTCTACATGGATCTCGGGTAGAATACACCATTAATTGCAACTAAAGTTCGAATTTGGAATAATCGATAAAATATGAAAAAGTCACAATACCCCCCCAGCGTGAACTTTTCCATTTCTGTTTTTTTTTTTAAAGTTACATAATTATGTCTTATTATGCTAATTAGTCGTTTCTACATGGATCTCGGGTAGAATATACCATTAATTGCAACTAAAGTTCGAATTTGGAAAAATCGATAAAATATGAAAAAGTCACAATACCCCCCCAGCGTGAACTTTTCCATTTCTGATTTTTTTTTTAAAGTTACATAATTATGTCTTATTATGCTAATTAATCGTTTCTACATGGATCTCAGGTAAAATACACCATTAATTGCAACTAAAGTTCGAATTTGGAATAATCGATAAAATATGAAAAAGTCACAATACCCCCCCAGCGTGAACTTTTCCATTTCTGATATTTTTTTTAAAGTTACATAATTTGATCTTATTATGCTAATTAATCGTTTCTACATGGATCTCGACCCGGCGCATCCACCATAATGTAAAATTTGCTACCCGGCGCATCCACCATAATGTAAAATCTGCTACTCGGCGCATCCACCATAATGTAAAATTTGCTACCCGGCGCATCCACCATAATGTAAAATTTGCTACCCGGCGCATCCACCATAATGTAAAATTTGCTACCCGGCGCATCCACCATAATGTAAAATTTGCTACCCGGCGCATCCACCATAATGTAAAATTTGCTACCCGGCGCATCCACCATAATGTAAAATTTGCTAAAATCGATAAAATATGATAAAGTCACAATACCCCCCCAGCGTGAACTTTTCCATTTCTGATTTTTTTTTAAAGTTACATAATTATGTCTTATTATGCTAATTAGTCGTTTCTACATGGATCTCAGGTAGAATACACCATTAAATGCAACTAAAGTTCGAATTTGGAATAATCGATCAAATATGAAAAAGTCACAATACCCCCCCAGCGTGAACTTTTCCATTTCTGATTTTTTTTTTAAAGTTACATAATTTGATCTTATTATGCTAATTAATCGTTTCTACATGGATCTCAGGTAGAATACACCGCTACCCGGCGCATCCACCATAATGTAAAATTTGCTACCCGGCGCATCCACCATAATGCAAAATCTGCTACCTGGCGCATCCACCATAATGTAAAATCTGCTACCCGGCGCATCCACCATAATGAAAATTTACAACCCGGCGCATCCACCATAATGTAAAATCTGCTACCCGGCGCATCCACCATAATGTAAAATCTGCTACCCGGCGCGTCAAACTTTATATTTCTGCCCAGTTGTCCCTAAATTCGCAGAAACTGGCTGTTCGCAGTGTGTATACACTGTTCCATCAATTTTGAGACAAAACTGAGAATTGGAAGTAATTGAAATTGGAAGTTATTGAGAATTTGTAGTCCGTACTCGAGTAAAAGTTCGACTAAAGTTGCATACATTTAGTTGCGTTTAGCGCATAAACCTGTATAGAAAATACGCAATCATCTTCAGCCATTTGAGGTTAGAAAAATCCACGTCATTCATGAACTTATACTGTATCCAAATAAAGATGTTACTATTTGACACAGACTTTTTTCTTTGGAGCTACATGAACGAATTCGTAATGGATCAAACTTTCAATAAAAGTTTCCGATGTCTTCATATTAAAAAAAAAACAATTGTAATTTTTATTTATGGATAGTAAATTTTGTAATCATGTAATAATAATAAGTATCCAATATATGGTTTGATGGATAATGTTAAATGTAAAACAGAAGTAAACAAGTTGTGTGAAACTTTGCGTATACAAAAGTACAACAGTGGCAGATTCGAATTAAAAAGTAAAGCTAAAGCGATTCTAAAAAGTAGCCTCTTATATCTCTGTGCCAGTGTAATTTTTATGATTTTCTATAAATCAGCAACATTTCAAAAAAAAAAGTCGGCAAGATTTAGGCTGGACTATCGAGGTGAATAAATGCAAATGATAAAATGGAACAAATACGATTATTTTATTGTACTTTAAAAATAGCTTTTTTGGTTTTACATAAATTTTCTATACAAATTAAAAGCTCCAACATGTTAATAATAATTAAGACACAATCCTCAAATTGTCACTCACAATATAATTGATGTAACACAATAATACAGAATAGTAAGGCACAGTTTTTTTTATTATTATTTGAAGATATAATCAGAAATTAATTTATACATCATATGTAATGCAATGTTCATTGGGTACCTAAACAATTAAGATATTTTGTACAGTTTAACCACAATTACGACTACGATAAAATATACAAAGTGCACAAAGTGTGTTTCACGGAATGTAAAAACTAATAAAAAATAAATATTCTTTATCTCGTTACGTTGTCTTGGGCGGGGAGCTGTTTTGGTTCATAGAATAAATTAAGCTTCAGCATCAGCTGAGTAACGCAGACAAAAGGGAACTTGCAAGTATTAATTAAATATTAAGTAATAACGGCGGTTGAGCAAAGTTTCACTCAAAGTTAGAATTCACAGCTCTCTAATTACCGATTGATACATTTAATTTTTATTTTCACTACGATCGTCATTCCCGACGGAAACTACTTATTATTTATTGAGGAGTTTGCTGGTAATGTTGCCGATCTCTGTTGGACGTTCATATAGGGTTTTAGTGATGATCTCGTAGATTCCCTAACAAATGAATTACAATGAATCAACAACCATGCGGGCCTTGGAAAGCTTAGAGTACGTACAACTTTCGATTAATTCTAAGAAGTATAACAATATAAGAGTTAATTAAAGCGTAATAGAGGTAAAATAAGTAACCCAAAATATAATTTATTTAGAAAACAGTTGTGCAGTATCAATAGAAATTGACAATAAATATGTATTGCTAAAAAAAATAATACAACGAAGCATCTCAGTGGAATTTAAAATAAAATACAGTATAGTATATAGTTACAAGGAATGTGCACGTCACATCAGTAAGAATTACAAGCCTACCGTTCATCTACATGCCCATGCAATAAAAATGCTTAACCTTCTGTTGACACATCAAATGGAATGAAACTCGACGCTTTTTCACTGTACAGAAAGCTAAAAACTATTCCCGCAGATAAGCACTACCAAACTCATAGCAAAGTCAGAAAAAAAGAGAGACGCATGTAAACATTTGCAAGCTGCAGTTAGCGATTTGTACACTTCCTTGCACGGCCGTGCATCATGTCCCGTGTCTCATCTCAAATGCAACTCGCCACTACTTACTCACCTCGGAGATACTTTCGCAGAATCTATTGTATTGGAATTATTCGCTTTGTAACCGCACTTTTGAATCTTTCTACTTAGTCTATTCACCCAGTGCTTCTGATCGTCCACTGAAGGGGCTAGTAAGAGTAATTCTTTGGCATATGTAGGATCATAGTGTAATTTACACGGAGCCACATAATCTTCCTTTCTTTCCAAATGTTCTTTGTGTATTTTTACTCTACATCCTAAAAAATAATATTTAAAAATAAAGATTTCATCAGTTTTAATGTTATGAAGCAAAACCGTTAAGACATCGGGTTCATGAATGTTATCAACGCAATCATTATATTCCGAAACACAAATTTCTAATTAGGGAGGAAGGTTTATAGTGGTCATTTACTCACTTCGGCATTCTAAAGCAGGCGGGGGCCTGAACATGTGCCACATCGGTTTGGGGCACACCTCACAGGTCGTAGGCATGTGATAGGAAATGAGCAGAAATTCGTGCCCCTTATGCCACATACTGCCGGGCTTGTCCTCGCCCCTTATCGAACTAATGTCCAGAGAGTTTCCTTGCTCGTCAGTCTTCCTCATCTCGCCTTCACCTGCGTATAAAAGTTGAAAAATTCGAGGTATATCTTTCGAATCAGCCCTTATCACGTCACCCTGAGTAACTGATCGCACATGAAATACCTTGCTGTAAAAAAATTAATCCACATGAACTAATATGAGATATATCGTATAAATTATGGTACATTTATGGCACTGGAAGATTCCACGACTTATTCCAACCGTGCCATAAATAGGACCATATTCCATTTCATTTTACAAGAAATGCAAAATGTATACAATTTATCTGGCGTTTCTAGAAAATTCAACCATTTTATACATATAAAATGCTGTTATGCTGCAGTGTGATAATTTATTCAATTGTTTGCGTGTATAGAAATGATAATTATAATCCACCTCAGGATACACGATGTTAACTTACCACAAGTCTAAAATAATAACTGGATCGGTATTCTGCTTATCATTCTCAGAGTTATAAAAAATAACCTTTTTACTGGACACGACGACGTACTGCTTCTTCCATCCGTGCCGTTTGATATTCTGCTTGCTGGGAATCGACAGCCAGCCTTCAAACACAGAGTCCAGGCTGTAATCGTCACCGTCGTTGTCGGCGGAGCTCAGCGAGGCCGTCTCGCTGTTCAACGAGCTCAGCTTAATCTGCAGCTGCTCTATCTCTGAGTCCTTGCTGTCGAGTTCCATCTGCAGGCGCTGCTTTATCAGAGTTTCCTCCGTTAATTGGTTCTGAAATGCGAGCACGTGAGCACATGCGGGTAATGTGGATGCCAACTTACGGTGAGATCCTGAATGTTTTTCTGCCATGAAGCGGAAACCTGGTTGAACTTCTCCTTCTCCTGCGTGAGCTCCTGCTGCAGCTTTTTCAGGTCCTTCTCTTTCCGTCGCAGGTCTGCACTGGAAACCTTGCTCTTACCCTTGGAATCTTTGTTTATGTCTTTCCGATTCATTATTTCGTGCAGCTTGTTCACCGCCTGCTGCTTAAGTATAGATTCAGTCTTTAGTTTGGCCATTAGTTTCTCTACTTCCTCGTTGTTGGTAGTCTTTTTGTTGAGCTCGTCCTGGGTCTGCTTCATCTGCTTCAGCAGCTCGTCCTTGTCCTTCAGCAGCTGATCGTTGATTTTCTTCAGCTCGGATTCCCTGTCTTTGATGCTGTTGAGGGCGACTTCCTTGGCGTTGATGTCGCAGCGGTGTTTGGCGAGCAGGTCCTTCAGCTCCAGTTCCTTCATTGTCTTTTCCTTTTCCAGATCGGCGACAGTCTCCTCGGCTATGGACCGGGCCAGCGCCTCGGAATCGGCGCGTGCCAGGGCGATCTGGCACTGGTGCTTCAGCGAGGCCCTCTCCTCATCGAACTCCTTGTTCTGCCTGGACTTCTCCTCCACCTCCTCCTTCAGTTCGTTGGTTTGCGTTTTGTAGAGCGTCGAGAAAAACTGCTCCGTCTCCAGGGAGTCCTGCAGCTCCTTTATCTGCAGCTTCTCGATGGACCACTCCCTCTTCATCTTGAAGAGTTCGTCCTCAACGGCCTTCTTCGCCTCCTGGATCTGCCCAATTTCCTTCAGCAACTGGGCCTCTTTCAGTTTCAGCTGGCTCATGTCGGAGAGTGACTGGCCCAGTTCGGACTGTATTATCGAGCGGTTCTGCTGCTCTTGCTCTATCTGGCTGTGTAACGCTTTCACCTTCTCGATCTCCTGACGGTGCTCGCCCTCTAGCTTCTGCAGCCGCTGCTGGATTTGCCGGTAGTCGACGGACAGCATCGATATTTGGCGCTCCTTCTCTTGGGAATTCAAGTCTGCCTTCTGCCTCGCGCACTTCTCTTCGTTCAGTTTCGTCTGCAGGGCTACAAAATAGTTAAGTGAAAGCAACCTAAGGCTGGGTACCGTTTGTATTGCTTGGAATTACCTAGGTTGATTCTATCCACAAGCGCTTATTGAAAACAACAATAAATTATTGACATATTGATAAAAAAAAATTACAAATAAAACAAACACTTACTTTGTTCATATCACACGTTTATTAACAATTCAAAACTAAACCAAAATATACTAGAGTTAGTAAACCGTGTAATATAAACAAAGGAAGTGTTTGTTTTATTTATAATTCATTATGTATCACAAAGTAGAAGTCTCCAACATTAATTTTTAATTTAAGAAAAAATTACCTTTAACCACTTCCAAATTGGCTTCCTCTTTATTCATCATCTTACTCTTGGTGGTCTCCTCGTGGGCACGAACTTCCTGCTGGTATCTGTTTTGGGCCGCTTTAAGCTCCAATCCGAGGCTGGCACATTCCTTCTCCAACGTGGATATCCTTTCGGAGAGTTGCATGTTATCAAGGGAGACTTTGTTCTCCCTTTGCAGGCTCCTTTCCAGCTCGCCGTTCAACGACTTGACCTTGTTCTCGAGCACCAGCTGCTGATCCGAGGCGTGTGACCTGGAATTCTTTTCCTGCGACAGCTGGGTCTGCAGGGAGTTTATCTCTGCGTGCAGGCTGTCCCGCTGGAGCTGCAGGTTCTGCAGCATGGTTTGATACTCCCCGGCCATTTGTTCCGACGTGCTCTTCGCCATGGTCAGCTCAGCTATCTGCTTGCGAAACCGCTGGCAGTTCTCCGTCTCTACCTTCAGTTTGTCCTGAAACTCGGCGATCTGTTTCTCCAGCAGGTTTATCTTGTCGTTGTACTGCTGGTTGTTGTTCATCTCACGCGTCCTCTTGTTCTGCTCGTCCTCCAGGCGCTTCTTCAGGTCGACCAGCATCTTTTCGGTCTTCCTGCGCAGCTCCGTCTCGTTCTCCGCCTTCCTCTGCGTCTCCTTGTAGTTGTGTTTGAGCAAGGCCAGTTCCTTTTCGTATTTCGTGGCATCCTCCCTGAACTCCATCTCCCTCTGTGCTAAAGTATCTAATTGAGCTATTAAAATTCGTTGTTTCGCGTCTAAGGCCTCCGAGTTGCACTTCTCCTGCTCCAGCAGCAGCTCGTACTTGTGAAGTTGAGCGGTCGTGTCGTTCACGTGATTACTATCGACACTATCACTAATGTTTGAGAGCAGCTGGTAGTCCGAGTTGTAGGTGAATCCGATGAATGGCAGGTGGTTCCCGACAAAACTGTTTGGCACAGGGAACACTTCCTCGGGGCTCTCGTCCTTCTCGTAGTCATCGAAGTTGCTGGTGTCGTCATCTCCCGTCAGTTCGGGGACCACGGGAGGGACGGAGTCCCGCAGGTTTTCAAATGTCCATTGATCGTTTTTGAAAAATGGATGGAGCTTTATTTCATCTACATTGTTACTTCCTGTAATAAAACGGGTAATTGATAATAAATCATGATTCTCAAAGCCAAAGTAATGCTAGTTCGAGACCAATTAATAGGATTATTATTAATAGTTAGTCTCAGGGTAATAATAGTTCAGAATCTTTTCATAGTTCAATTTTTTTATTGAAATCTAACTTATTAGTTGAGACATTAAAAGTTAGATGAGGATTTTAGGCACTCTGACAATGATTTGAGCAATTAAAAAAAAACTGCTTGCAATTAAAGATTACCAATTTTTTTTAATAATAGAAATAATTATTTCGCTTAAATATTTAGTTCTGCTTCGTACGTTAATGCATCAAGTAACGTATTTGAAAGTATTTAAAGAGAGCAATTTTCTTACCTAATCGTTTTGTTCTATCACACAGTAATCCTTGGATCAAAGATTTAGCTTCCTTGGAGATCTCCACTTCTGGCGGGAAGGTTAAATTGTTTTCATGATACATGATTTTGTTGTACGTTCCTAATAAACTGTCCGCATAAAACGGCGTCTCCCCGACGAGCATCTCATAAACGAAAATGCCGACCGACCACCAGTCGCACTCCCTCCCGTAAATTCCCTTGCCATGGCTCTGCAGGACTTCCGGCGAAATGTAATCAGGCGTTCCGACGACGTTATTGGACCTGACCAGGCCGTCCATGTCCATCCGCATGCAAGTCCCGAAGTCGGCGAGCTTCAGGTGGCCGTACTTGTCCAGCAGCATGTTGTCCGGCTTGACGTCGCGATGGACAAACCCCATCGTGTGTATAACGTCCAGGGCCAGGACGACCTCCATTGTGTAAAATTTGGCCCACTTTTCCGGTATCTCGTAGTTCCCCATGAGATTGACGATATCCCCGCCCGGCATGTAGTCCATCACCATGTATAGGTTCTTTGCGTCCTGGAAGGCAAAGTGTAGCTGCACGATCCACTCCGAGCTGGCGTGCGCCATGATGTGGCGCTCCTCCCAGAAAAACGCAGAGTCCGAGCGCTTTATCAGGTCCGCCTTGCTCAGGCGCTTCATCGCATACACCTGACCCGTGGATTTGTGCCGCACCAGCTGCACCTTGCCGAACGCCCCGCGGCCTATTACTTTTATGTGCTCGTAATCATCAGTTTTCATCCGCAGCTTCACGATATCAGAAGCAAAGGAATCATCTGAAAATTATTAATGGTGAAAATAATGCAAAGGTTTTTAATTATAAATAGAGCACATTACTTTGTTAGTATCACATGAAATTATTTATTGATTAGTTACTAGTTTCGACTACTTAAGTAATCATTATCAAACAGAGTGTGATTACTTAAGTAGTCGAAACTAGTAACAAATCAATAAAGTCAGAACTAGCTCGTACTATTTTATTCTATTTTGTTAGTAAACTACATGTTATGTATTATATATTTTTTTATGTATCTTTTTTAATCTGTGACATATCATTTCGGCCCCAGGGCCGAATTATACCTGAATTATACATGAAGAAATTATTATTATTAATTATTAATAAATAATTTTATGTGATACTAACAACGCATTTTGTTTTATTTATAATTAATAAAATGTATCACGAAGTAGACGCCACCACCATTCAAAATATAAAAGGTTTTTAGGCGCACTCACATCTGTTGGTGTAGACCTCGACGTTCTTCAGTTTCTTAACAGACGTGTGGTCGCAGTCCGTGTAAAGGGCCTGCACAGTGTCCAGCAGCGAGTCTATGTTTCCGATGCTCCGGGGGTCCTGTATGCGCTCCTCGAGGGCGCGAAGACGCCTCCGCCTGTCCTCGTCCCCCACCTTCTCCATGCTCCTAATAGGCTTCGAGTTGTAGTACATCAAAAATCAGTCTCCTGCCAGTATCATGAAGGGTTATATCTGCAATCAAAATGTGTCTCAGTATTTAAAGAAGGACGAGAGAATTTCACATATTGATTAATCGGTTCAAAAATTATAGGTTACACATTAAATTAAACCTTCATTTAGTAATTTAAGGTGGCATAACATTACTCATTGATCCATCTTTGGTCAGATAGTAATAATTATAGTAAAATACGATTAAGTGTTTTGCGTAATAATAATAAAAAATTAAAAAATATTAAATTAGATTAAATGTGCTGGCGCTGCAGGTGTAATGGCGGGAGTGAATTGAGGGATTATGTTAATCAGGCACGTTGTATCCGCTCTTACATAAACAGATTTTTAAAAGAATTACATGTAATTTGTTTATTACAACGAATGTGCAAATTATTTGAAAATCGTCAAAACCAGCTCTTCAGATACAAATATTCTTCGTTATCAGAACTATCAAAATTTTTCATTTACATTAAACTTTTGGCAAATAACTATGAACACTTTAACAACTTTGCTTTCTGAATATCATTTTTCAATGTTTTGATAATTGTTAAAAGCAGCTCTTTAAATACAAATATTTTTCGTTATCAGTACTATAAAAGATTACCGAATGATAGATTGCGGTGCATCCAATTGAAAATTTGCTTATCGTCGCTGAAAAGAAAAAGCTGTCTAATTCCAAAAATGAAAATTTTTATCTTTGGAATCTATGGAACTATCAAAATTTTTCATTTACATTAAACTTTTGGCAAATAACTATGAACACTTTAACAACTTTGCTTTCTGAATATAATTTTTCAATGTTTCGATAATTGTTAAAAGCAGCTCTTTAAATACAAATATTTTTCGTTATCAGTACTATAAAAGATTACCGAATGATAGATTGCGGTGCATCCAATTGAAAATTTGCTTATCGTCGCTGAAAAGAAAAAACTGTGTAATTCCAAAAAAGGAAATTTTTCATTTTTAACTAAATACATATATTTTTAACATTGTTATATTATATTTGTAAAAGTACTTACTGGTAAATAATTATTTTTATTTTATTTTATGACTGGATTTATGGATAAAACCTAAAACCCAATATATATTTTTGTTTGAGTGCAAGATTAGATATACTGCATTGAATGCATGTAAGCTATTTATGTAAGTTATGTTATGGAGACGTGTTACAAAAATGTAAAGGCGAAATATTGACCAGCAATCAAGTTTTAAAATTTAAACTGCGTTTGGTGATAATGATAACTGTTTATCTTGTGCACAAGATATTTAATCTTATTTTCCTGGCACACCTCGTTTAATAAATAAAGAACAGGTAAACGGAAATCACGATTAATCGATTATTTATGTTGGTAAGCAAATTTAGTAGTGGAATATTCTAAATTTTTGTGTGCAAAATTATGAACAACTCATGTTCGACAATGTTAAGCATCACCTGCCTCTTATAGATTCACAACTTTACGAGAGTCAAAAGCAATGGTGCTGACTTGAATGAGTTTGCTCCAAGAAACGTGAAATCAGAGTCATGACAGTCGCATCTCCGATAAAACAAAAGAGGCGAATCGTGCCCAGAGCACCCTCTGATCCGAAATTTGTTTAACCATTCGTTACGAGGACACTTACGACACGTGCAACGGTATCACGACATACTGCTATCAAGAGAGGCCCCCGTGCTTCAAGTTCATGGCAGGGTCCGTCGATCCAACGCACAAACACACAACCACTCCCCGTTTACATTCCTCGGGAAATTCTTGACTGTGCCAATTTTAGCACCGGCCACACACACATTACGCCCGTGTTTACATGCAAAATAGGTTCGTGCGGATTGTGTACAAGAACCTGTCAAATAATGGGTAGATTAATACATTTCGCAGGCCCTGTTCGTAGCCGAAAAGCGGCGCGCTCACCTGAACATTCCGAGGTTTTGGAAAGCACAAACGCGACCGCAGGTACTCATAAAAGGAGGCTAGGAGCGGTTTTCGTGCATTTCACGTAATTTTAATTCGAGGAGAAACCAAAAAAATTATTTACTTAAACCTACAACAGCAGCCATTTTAGTTTGACTCATGCACAACGTAACATTGCCAACCAGAAGCACGCTCGAGGCTTACATCGAAACGTTCTTATATCGAAACGTAATCGACGTAATCGAAACTTATATCGAAACGAAACTTATATAAATCGGGCGAATACGAGGCAGAAACTATGTTTTTTGGAATCAGGAGGCTCCAATTAGTCTGGGCATGTGTCTATAAAGCCCCCAGAAGAAACTTGAAAATTGCGATATTTGGCGGGATGAAGTTGGAAGTTATTTCTTGGCGCGACTATTTACGTCTTTCTTCATATCCAAACAACACGTGTGCCCCTACATAACCTGCACGCTAGCCATGGACTCGAAATACAGCTTCCTGAACAACAAATCCCCCCTGAAGCCGCTGCAGATCCACCAGAAGCCCAGGCCGGTCATCTTCAACATAAAAGGGGGCCCCCCGGCAGCCAAGAAGATGAAGTTCACCAAAGACAAGCAGGCTGGCTACAGGGGCAACGTGAACCGGGTGATGCTCAGCATACAGGAGCAGAGGCAGCAGCTGCCCGTCTACAAGAACAGGCACAAGCTCCTGGAGCTCATCAAGCGCTACGAGACCCTGATCATCCTGGGTGAGACCGGCAGCGGGAAGACCACGCAAATACCGCAGGTCATTTACTCTGCCAGACTGCACGAGAACGGCATGATTGGGATCACTCAGCCTAGACGGGTGGCCGCCGTCAGCATAGCAACACGAGTGTCCCAGGAGCTGAACAGTGGGGTCAGTTATCGTAAATTATATTGCAAATATTTTAATGTTGGATTGCGTAGTCACTGTAACACCATCACTTGGACATTTTCAATGCGATTCTTTAAAGCCTCGTCTAATCTAATAATATAATGCTAAAATCTATTAAGTTTCTTCCCCCTTATTGCATGTAAACAGATAGTTTTCATAAACGTATTAAAATATTCTTTATTGTCTATTTAAGGTGGGTTTGGGCGATGTTGTAGGGTACACAGTGCGTTTCGAAGATGTCACATCGAAACAAACGAAAATCAAATATTTGACTGACGGCATGCTGCTGCGGGAGGCCATGGCGGATAGTTTGCTGAAAGATTACAACGTTATAATTTTGGACGAGGCTCACGAGAGGACCATCCACACCGACATACTTTTCGGAATAGTGAAAGAGGCCCAACGGATGCGGAAGATCAAGGATTTGAATCCTCTGAAGGTAACTGAAAATCGATCGTTTATGTTTGTTACATGTCTGCCGGCTTACAGATTATACTTATGTCCGCGACGATGGACGTGGACCACTTTTCCCAGTTTTTCAACAACTGCAGGGCCGTGTACCTAGAAGGAAGGACGTACCCGGTGAAGATTTTCTACACGAAAATTCAGCACGAGGACTATCAGACGGCTTGTGTGGCTACGTTTTTTAAAATACACCAGGATGCACCTGCAAGGTTATTAAATGTTTCTGTATAGCAGTCGTAATGAAACTGTCCTGTGCACAGTGACCAAACGTAATTCTAAGCGGGGATAAATACTCCATCTCCATCTCAAAGCACCACGATAATATATAAAATTAATTAAATAACTTACTGTCAATGACTTATTCTCACCAAAATGTGTTGGATGACATTTTTGCATGCATAACTAATCGAGAAACAAAATTTAAGGTATTATTACTGTTAGAATTATTTTTATTTTATTTTATTTCACATATACATAGTAAAATACATATATCATGCCTCTGATCATGGTTTTTTAAAAACCGAAACTAGTTAGGCGAAATAAAGTAAATAAATAAATAATTCTACCAGTAAGTACCCAATAATAATACCTTAAATACAGCAAAACCCACGAATGATGGCGAGAGGTGGGGATACGACGTGCAGCTTTTCATATAAAATTGAATTCTGAACGGCTATACAGTGGCGCGCCATGTTGCGCCATTACAAATTTTTTTGCATTTGAAAACCATCGGCCTGTGTCGCCTAAATGTCGCCTACGCCGCTGGTACGAACGCTTCAAGGTGGCAGGCAGAAAATGAGTTTGTGCGCACCCCCCACTTCTCGCCATCATTCGTAGGTTTTGCTGTACATAATTGGTAATTTATGGATAAAACTTTAAACTTAAAGAGAAAACAAACATTTTTATTTTCACAGTTTGTGCTTATAATTATTGACAGCCGGAGCAAAATGAATTCGTACTGCCAGAAAGATTTCTAAATCGAATTTTGCCGGCTCTTAAAGTTTATGAATGCAACTTGAGAAAGTAATATCATGACAAACATTGGCGATAATAGATTGTAAATGAGATTTTTAAATAATTGTTGCAGTCATGATGTATTAATATTTTTGACTGGACACGAAGAAATTGAAGCTATGGCGCACCAGATTAGGACGTTGGCTAAAGATCCAGATGTGGAAGGTCCCAATGTTCGGGTCCACACATTGTACGCTTCACAATCAAGCAGCCAACAAATGACAATTTTTCATGCGGCACCAGAAAACACCAGAAAAGTCATTATAAGCACCAATATTGCAGAAACGAGCGTCACTATTAGCGGGGTGAAGTACGTAATTGACAGTGGAATGGTGAAAATAAGGTGAGAACAGCTAACCTGACCTAACCAAATTTACTATGTTTGTTTTATTTGAGGTCGTTTCATCCGACGACCGGATTGGATATGCTTAGAGTTCAAAGGATTTCGCAGGAGCAAGCTTCGCAGCGTACAGGCAGAGCAGGGCGCGAGTCCGACGGTTACTGTTACCGAATATACACAAAGGCCCAATACGAGTTGATGCAGAAGGCGGTCACTCCCGAAATTCAGCGCGTCAATTTAGCCACGGTCACTATTCAGCTGCTCGCTTTGGGCATCCATTCGGCGTGTTTCGACTTTCTCGACAGGCCCCCAAAAGATGCGATCGTCGCGTCTTTCGAACAGCTAAAGTCGCTGGGTGCAATAGAAAATGTACAGGACGCCGTTCTGACGCCCCTGGGGAGGAACATGGCAAAGTTTCCGTTGGACCCCAGGTTCAGCAAGATTCTGCTGTCGGCGCCGACATACAACTGCCTAGAAGAGGCGCTGACCATCGTGGCGCTGCTGAGCGGGGAACCACTGTTCCTGAACCCCCCTTCGAGGCGGGAGGAGGCGAGAACCGTCCGCCAAAAGTTCCAGTCGGGCCACGGCGATCACATCATGCTGCTGAACGTGTACAGAGAATTCAACAACTTGAGTTCGAGCAATAAGAAACCTTGGTGCCATGAGCACTACATCAACATCAGGAACCTACTGTACGCCAGGGAAATCCGTTCTCAGTTGGCCGAGATTTGTAAACGCTGCGAGTTGTCTATATCAAGCTGCGGCAGCGATATGGATCAAATTCGTAAATGTCTGCTGACGGGACTATTCACAAACGTTGCCGAGCTGGTAAGGGATAAGCAATACGTAACGGTACGCATTATTTCACAGCCTTTTAGCTTACGCTAGTAATAAATTTGTTTGCAGCTGAACAAACGGCAGACGGTCCAAATACATCCCAGTTCCATTCTTCACGGCCAGCAACCGGCTGTCGTCATGTACACTGAAGTGGTGCAAACGAGTAAATGCTATTTACGTTCAGTCACAACCATCGAAGCCGACTGGCTGAGCGAAGTGGTGCCCAATTATGCACACAATGCCAAGTTCAATTCTTAACATTTTACCTAATGTTAATCTCATATGTTAAGCAAATTAATTTAGTTTTCGTTATCAACAAATGATGTAAATATAAGAGGTAATAAGATTTATTTTATTTATTCTGCGTTTTAATTCCCATCTTAACAGAACTACTGGAGGGCAAAACATAACGTAGAATTTATATGGGTATATGAATAGGTGCCCCCATGGATGTACTCTAAAGGGAACAACAAATAACGAGTAAGTGCCCACATTCTACTAACTAAGAGTGTCTCAGAGCTCCAATAAAGTAAATTTTCATCACATATCAGTTGGAGCAGTTAAAATTTAACCGTGTACAATGCGAGATTACATATCGTCGGCTTACAAGTGAAATCATTAAAGTCAAAAACCATAAAATGTGAGAAACTGCAATTAAAGTTTTATATTCTGCTGTTACCTTTCCTACTCAGACATTTAATGAGTTAAGAATTTGGAAATTCAGCTACAGGACCCGTAACTATACTTCTACTGAGCCTGAGACTTGTTACAATTTAGTAATCCATTAAAATAAAACTTAAAACAGCCAAAAATTGACTTAATGTATTTCACTCACTTGCCGATGAGCAACCATTAGGTGCACACGTGCAATAAATTTTGTTACTTCCAAATGTAATGTATTATGTTAGGCAAGGCGGAAAGACCCTATGGGGTCGATAGCCTAATAAAGATTGTTTATATATATATATATGTATGTATTTCACTAGTAAGTCGACGATATGTGGTACCAAAATTTTAAATGACTTGTAGACAAATTCTTTCTTAAAATCTTTGAAACAATAACATACATAATTATTGACAAGTCTCCAGTATTGGCGGGCCTTCTGCATATTCAGTCTCGCCACATTCGTACCGTTTAAAATCAACGATTTCAACTCCGTACTCATCCAAGACATCGCGCACAGTGAAATTCTCATCGTGCAAATAACTTTGGTGTATCAGACACGTTTCATTATCGCTGTTCCCCGCGGGCGTGTCTTCGGAAGACCCGATTCTCTTGGGATCCATCCCGACTATGTGCTGGCACAATTTATGGCCCAGCTCGTTTGTTTCGTCCGATTTGTCGTTGCATTTCAAAGCAACGATGCCGCCGAGCCTTCCAATTAGCACGTCATTATGTGCAGAGTTCCTCGGATGGGCGTACCCCGCCAGTTCCATGGAATCGTCCACTTTGAAACAAATTGCCCGCTTAAGGGCGGCATTTTCACCGACGGTACCTATCATTACGGCTAGGTGATCTGAGAGCGGTTTCCCGTTTTTGCTCTTGAGTGTCTTTAATTCGTCAGCTTCCACGGATTTCTGGAAATCAGATTAGGACGTAGCATATTGTTTTGTGGTGTAGGTTTATTTCATACCAAACCCATATTTCCCATTAAGGGGGTCATTTTGGCGAGTTGAATGCAAGTGTCGACACTGAGCTCCACCATGCCTTGGAAATGCTCGTTCCTCGCCACGAAATCGGTCTCGCAGTTCACCTCCACCATTGCAGCCAAGTTGCCTCGCACTGCTACGCCTATGAGTCCCTGCGCTGTTTTTCTGCCTTGCAGCTTCGACGCTTTTAGCCAGCCCAACGACTCTGCCTGCTGTTTCAGCCATTCCTCCGCCTAATAACATTGTTACACAAATGTAGAAGTAAATTGAGGAGCGTTCATGCAAAACCACTCTTTATAGCTTACCCATTTCTTGGACGATTGTACTTTCCTATGAATTTACTACAGGTATTTTTTGCACAAATCAAATTCGGATTTAATTCAGAAAATCTTGCCAGAAACAACCTCATTAGGAACATTTGTGCTCTTACTTTGACGATCCTCAATTGTATTATTTGATTGGCACCAGATTAATTAATAATTACCTTGGGTAGATCGTTGTTGTGTATTTCGAGAGCTTTCTTGCAATTAACAAATGTGTAGCCTGTGCGTTTCCTGAGGGCGGCAAGTGCGGACTTCTGGGCGTCCCACAGCGGTGCGTTTCGGTGGAGGTGCCTCGCAATGTATTTGAATATCATCTAAAGCAACTGCGGTGTTAGCTAATCAATACCAGCCGAAACTGTACAACTTGCCTTGCTTTCTGCAGGGGCCCTGGTTACCAAATAAATAACTTGAATGTCGGATACTTCGAAGTATCACTTTGACTTGGGGTGATTATACAATCACTAAATCACTCACAATTTCACATTGAAGCTCCTAAAATCTGCAAAGAAGGTATTTGATAACAATTTTAAATGAATGTACACAAGATGTAACCTCAATACTTTGCACATGTGACCTTCATGCCATGCCTTCATTCCTTCATTGATTGAGCACACTAAAGCAAATGACAAGTTGTGTTCTGTAGAATTACAAATATATAATGGCAAGGAATTCCTGGACTATCCTAACTGGCTCTAATTTGCAGTGCCTATGGCTTCAAGGAAAGCAGAGAAGAAGAAACTCATCGAGTCCATTAAACGTGCCGAGGATCGACTGGCCAGTCATGCGAATGACCGAGTCAAAGTGCCCAGGTTTGAGATACCACCAGAGTACGCTAAGCAGATTGAACCTGACTTTAAGTTGCCCAGCGAAATGGCGAAGAGGTACCCTAAACTTGGACAACCTACAAGCCGGAAGAAGGGTAAGCAATTGGGTTGTGTTTATCACATACTGATTCCTCAATTTTTGTCAGGTAAAACAGACGACAAGCCTGTGACGTACGTAGAGAGGACTAAACGCAAGGAGAACTTCAGGAAGCACCTCATAGAGTTGATAATCGCGAGGGAAGAGCTTGCCGACGAGAACGTTTCGGAAGCTCGCAGCTTAATTTGCAACAAGGAAACTCTTCGGTACAGGCATTATATTGCGCATGGCGCGGATACTGTGCACGTCTCTCCTATGGGGCAGGCCGTTTTGTATAAGGTTTGTTTGGGGTGTGGAAAATTCGCTGCTCTTTGCTGACCTCTCTGCAGTGTTTGCAGTTGGTTCCCACCAAACTGATGCACTGGAAGGATATCCTAGCCACAGTTGTTGAAGAAATGAAAGAAGATTACATCGTCGCAATCAAGAAATCTATTTTGGACTTTGTTTTAAAAGATCCTCTGTCGTATGACGTCCGCGATGATGAGTTGCTCACGCCGGATAGAAAAGAATTGGAAGTGTTGACTATCGTGTGGAAGTCGAAATTTGATGAGACGTTTATAGAACTCAAACGGATTCTGCACATCATAAATCCTTGCATCCATGCTCTGTTAGATTTGTGGCACTCTCATTTCAGGTACGGTTAATTAAGTCATTTCCGTGCTACAGCTAATGATCCAATTTTTAGAACTCTCCGTATAATTGACACACACGTGCTTAGAGACCACAAGGGCACTTTTGACTTGGGCTTCTTTAACAACACGATATTAGAGCATGTTAAGAAATCTCGAGACGTATTAATCGATTATTACTTCAAATCTGTTGTGGATGTATTCTTGGCGGGAAATAAGAAAAAGTTTTTGCCCGATCCAGGAAACACGAGGGTCATGAAGCAGTTCTACAACACTGTGTGCGTCATTATGACCCAGCAGATGCAGAAGTTGTGCATGAAATCGTTGTACGATTATGTTGAATATATTGTGGATACCAAGGTAATTTATACACTCCAACAATTAACAACGTTAAGATTTAAATTCAATTATTTCAAATTATTCAAATATCTAATTATGAATATAATTAATTAAATTGAAACTATGTGTGGGTACTACTTGGTGAAACATTATGATTAGGTTAGGTTAGGTTAGGTTAGTTTCACTGTATAATACAGTGAAACTTTAACCAAGTGTTTGATTTAACCTAATGAATATAATTAACAACATGTTAAATGTAATTAAAGTAATGAATATGGACTTTCATAAAATAACGGCCAAATAATATTATAATATTATAATAATTTATTATCAAAAATGCTTACAAAGTAACATTTTACACAAAAGCCATGGGCTTGTCTGTGTACTTTTATATTAACAGTCTTATCCTATACAACATAATAGCCTATTCTGTACCAATCCCTTAAAATCTAGAATACAGATTATAATCTAAAACTGTACACTCTACTTAATTTACATATCTATTAATTTATTAACGTGTTAAACCAGATTTTATAATTCCAGCACAAAAATAAGGGTTTCACCGTAAACCTGATGCTGGTTGAAAATCAGCTGGTTTTCGAGCCGCCGTTCGAGCAATTCCAGCAGTCGGTTGTAAATGTGATCGATGATATCTGCAACGCCGCTGTGGTCCTGCCTCGGCTCGAATCGCAACTGTACCTGGACTTTCAAGGGGAAACGGTTCTGCTGAAGGTCTCATCTTTGGAATCCTCGCACGCGCCGTTACATTTATATAACATCTGTTGCAGCCCATAATAACACGTGAGCTGATCGAGTCGTACAAACTGCAGCTTCTCGAGGTCATGACAGTTGAACGTGTCAAGCCAGAGGGACGCGTAGCAGAATTTAACGATTATAAAGCATTCATTAACGGAAATGTAAGCCACAACCGTTCATGCATCGAATTTGTAACGAGGCACAATAGTACCCGTTTTGAAATATTTACTTCTAGGCCGAAGTCAGGGTGTCATTGTTTATTTTGGAGGATCATGCGTTTGAAGAGTACTGCGCTAAAATTGAAAATTTAAAATCTATAGCTGATGTAATTCCCATAGAAATTGAGCACACAGTCAGGGTGGGTATGTACGAAGTTCATAGGCTGACATTGATCAAGAGTCTGGTGAAGCTCATTGAGAATTTGAAATCGAGCCTGATTAAGAAAATGATTGACGATTATCAAGCGAATTGCATACAGTAAGTTTCTAATCTCAATTTCCTGGATTCATAGTTTTTATTAATGTTTTATGTACTGGTTTGTGTTTGTACAACTAACATATTACATTAACATTTGTTTATTCTCTCATTAAGGCCCGTATCTATAGTCCGTACTTGAGCTTGAGTTCGATTCAAGTCGTTTATTTGGTTGCGTTTGGTGCATAAATGTCTATAGGAAATATGCAACCAAATATACGACTTAAGTCGAACTCAAGCTCAAGTATGAACTATAGATACGGGCCTTAGTGTTGCACATTCTATTTTTTTAAATTTTAAAAATGATTTTTTTACATTTTTTCATTAAGATTGGGAGTCGAGTATTGTGAAGTAATCGGCAGAGCGACGACTGTGCCCCACACCACCGCAGAACTCATGGCACTGATAGCCTACTTTAACAACACCGTGGACATCCTTTTGCCAGATATGGAAGACAGACTAAGGGATATAATGAGATACATTTTATTCTTATCGGATTATTACATTTCTTCTCCATCTGAAACGCAGCAGAACAATTTAACATTTTCAAAGTGGGTCTTTAATTATCGTAGAAAACCATTAGTGCTTAAGCTCGTATACCCTAATTTATGATTTTGAAAGCTACAATTACTTTATCGACGGCTTAACTATTAGTACAAATCTCATACGTACTGCTGTTAACCGCATTGTTTTTACAGGTACCTTCAAATTCCGAAAGCCATGGAGGAGAGTCAAGAAATTATAGATCAAAAGACTCAGGAGTATCAGGAACTGTTGGCACAGAAAATTGAAAAGTTTCTCGCTGATCTTGAGATGTACGCCAAAATGGTGGACGAGTTGCAATACAATGGCAACATTGAAGATTTGGCGAAATATCATAAAAGAGCTACAAATTTGGACAATAAGTACGATAATTAAATTGATTAAATTTAACTTATTCATTATTATTCTTTATGGCAATGGCAAATTTTCATTGCAATAACGAATAATCCAATTCCAACTGTATTTAAAAATCGGCGATACATAATTTAAGCCCATCCTGTATTTATATTAATTTATATTTCAAAAGATAAGTAAAAGTGTGAATCAAATTTAGTTTCATAATATTTATATGATACAGAAATTAAACATGTTTACTACATAACCTAATACACGTTACTACGTTTTTTTATCACTTTATTTTTCGTTAAGCACGAATATCATAACATGGAAATAGATTTGGCGGATACTTGTTTAAACTTGTTCTTGCAGACAATACAATAATTTTTTTAAACCAAAACGTTATTTACCCAGTCACGATCATCATAATATTTACACGGTTTTGTAACATTTTCAGACTGACGTCAGCAGTGGAGAGAATTGAGCAAATCAACGAGGAAGAAGCATCGTATAAAATGGAGCAATCACAATATTCCCAAAGGAAACAAATCCACGACAAACTAAAAGTCTACAAAACGCTCTACGATAACACCACAGACTTCCTGGAAAAGCACGACATCTGGATGAAGTCCCAAGTCGGGACGCACGATCCGGAGCAAATCGAAACGGACGTGGGCCAGTTCTACAGGGTCGTCTACAAGCTGGTGAAATCGTTGCAGGACAAGCCGGCCACACACGAGCTGGCGACGACCGTAAGCATTCGCCGGCACTGGCATGCGGTTGTGACGGATTTTTGCCTCCTCAGGCGCTCGAGCGGATCGAGGAGTTCAAGCAGAACATGCCCGTCATTCAGACGCTCGGGAACCCCGGCATGAAGAGGCGGCACTGGGACAAGATCTCTGAGATCGTCGGCTTCGCGATTACAGTTGACAAGGAGCTGACGCTGGAGAAGGTCATCGACTACGGGCTCGAGGAGTTCATACCGCAGTTTGAGGCCATCTCGGAAGCCGCCACCAAGGAGAACAACCTGGAGAAGACTCTTGGAAAAATGAAGGGCGAGTGGAGCGATTTGGAATTCTCTATTCTGGTGTACAGGTGATGAGCTATCTTGTGATTGTTCTGTGAGTTTTTCGGGTGTGTCTCACTTTTTCAATAACCTGCAAGTTGCATCAACCTTAAGCAATTATTAAAGGATAGTCAAAATATCGCAGAGAAAGCCCCCGTAATGTAGAAAAATCCGAATTGGTGATTTAACTCTTGGCATATGAATATATGTCAGATTTTAGATTAGGCATTAAAAAAAGATTTAACACATTTAAAATAATTCAAAATGAAATTAATTCCATCTTAAATTTAAAAAAAAACTAGATATACCCAAAAACGAATAACATTTCATTACTAATATAGTATTTTAAATATGTATAATCACTACTAAATTAACTCTTTTAGAAACGAGAAATTCATATAAATAAATTGTAATTTAGTACGATTTAGAAATATAATATTATTATCACTACCAGCGGAGCGTTATGGCTTCATGGGGCCCTGGGCAACTTGAACACCCAAGTTAAAATTTTCCCCATGAAGCCGTAATGCGCCGTTGGTCGTGATTATATAATATTTCTAAATCGTTTAAAAAATTTTAAACTACGGAGAAGCTAATTTGCTGTTTTTTCAGGGATACTGGCACATACATTTTATCAGCTATTGATGAAATTCAGGTTTTGCTAGACGATCATATTATTAAAACGCAAACTATGAAAAACTCCCCATACATTAAGCCGTTCGAACAGGAAATTGCGTAAGTACTCAATTTAGAATTGCCAATGTTAACTGAGTGGCTAAAATAGATTTTTCTTCAAATAAAAATTGTTTATTCTTCAAATTAAAAAAAATCTCAATTTTAACAAGGAGCTTTCTTAGAATGTTCTTCAATATTTATAAAATTTGGTTCAATGTTATTAAACATTCCAAATTTTGCTAATTTCAGTAATCAGAAAGCATATTTTTCTGCATCATAATTTCAATTGACATTCCGTTTTGTAGGATATTTAATTACAATATAATAAATATAAAAGATGTTTTTCTTTGTTTCCCAAATATGTGAAAAAGTACATTTAACATGTTTCTGAACATCAGTAAATCAGCAATCAGAAATCAGAACACATATTGGCTTTCAATTGGCTTTCCGTTTTGTAGGATATTTCATTACAATACATTAAATATGAATGATGTTTTTCTTTGTTTAATATTATAATTTTATTACATATTCCGAATTCTGTTTAATCCATTTTCTTCACAGTTCTTAATAATTATATTACATGCTTATGCAGGAAAACTTCATTAATTAGATAAAATTAAGATATTAATACTGGGTTACAGTGAATGGGAACAGAAGCTGTGCGTGCTGCAAGAAATAATCGACGAATGGTTGAAAGTGCAAGGGACTTGGATGTACCTGGAACCGATATTTTCCTCGCCCGATATCCAGCAGCAGATGCCGGAGGAGGGCAGGAGATTTTCCAACGTCGACAAGGCAGGGCTTAATCGACGAGAGATGAAACCGCGGGCTAAATACCGTTTTATACGTAGATCTGGCGTGATATAATGAAGAGCGTCTTCGGCGACCCGAGGGTGTTGGTGGTGATCGAAATCGATAAGATGACCGAGCGCTTGAAGAAGTGTAACGGTCTGTTGGACCTCATCCAGAAGGGCCTCAACGAGTATCTCGAGAAGAAGCGCCTGTATTTTCCGAGGTTCTTTTTCTTGTCCAATGATGAGCTGTTGGAAATTCTCTCGGAAACTAAAGATCCACAAAGGTGTTTCAATTATTGCTATTGTTATTTTTTAGACTCTTATAAAATGTGAAACTTGTGAAAATTGCACTATACTATTAGAAAGTAACATACAGTATGCGCCAGAATAAACAGTACTGAAGTTTATAGTATTGTTATAGTTACAGTATTGTGTGGTTGTTTGAATAAACTTTAGTACTGTATATTCTGGCGAATACTGTATTTTAGGTAATTTGATATAATAGACACTGGGTGTTGTATTTAAAAAAAAAATTCAACACCCTGTAGCAAAAAATTTAAGCCGTTGCGGATATATGTTCATATGAAATTTCTTCATAAAATGACCTGAGGAATTACACCCTTAAATATTAGCTCGTCATTAAGGCATATTATTACAATTACGCATTTTTTTGTACTTTAATATCTAACTCAGATTCACTTGTCTGTATTGCAGAGTGCAGCCCCATTTGAAGAAATGCTTTGAGGGAATAGCCAAATTGGAGTTCACCGAAGATTTGGACGTGACGAAGATGAAATCAAGTGAAGGAGAAGAGGTCCCACTGGAGGACGTAATCCAGACGTCGCTTGCTCGAGGACAGGTGGAGAAGTGGCTTCTGGAGTTGGAAACGGGCATGAAGAAGTCTGTCCATAAGATGGTCCAGCGGGCTGTTGAGAATTATACCGAAATTCCGAGGGAGAAATGGGTCTTACAATGGCCCGGCCAAACGGTAGCTCATACTCTTAATCATCCAACGACTTTATTTTGTGGCTCGGTTTTACTGCTGTAAAGGTCTATCTGATTTTGAAAGTGTGAAAATCGCATAGACTGTAATAAATCTTCATTAGATTATATGAATCGGTGGTTAATACTTGGTGAAACATCTTTAAATTACAATCATTTATGTAAAAAATTCAAATAAGTAACCTTAATATGAGAAATTTTACATAACCTTTAAATTAGTATAAACAAAGCACTTGGTTAATTTCACAGATTATAGTTTTAAAAGTTTTACTAATTTAATAAATCTTCGAATGTTGTAGGTGCAATGTGTGGCGATGGCTTATTGGACGACAGAAGTCCACGAGGCGATCGAGAAAAGCATAGCCGCTTTGAAGGCGTACCTTGTGAAATGCAACCAGCAAATATCGAAGGTTGTGGACTTGGTCCGTGGCAAGTTGAATATGCAAAATAGGATTACATTGGGCGAGTAAAACCTGAATAGGTTATGTTAGGTTGGGAATTCCGTTTTACAGTTTTGACCAATTTTAGGGGCTCTTGTCGTGCTTGATGTGCACGCCCGCGACACGTTATCCGACATCATTGCGTACGAGGTGAGGAGCCCCACCGATTTCCAGTGGCTCTGCCAGATCCGCTACTACTGGGAAGAAAATCAGATGGCCACACGCATGATTAACTCGACTCTGATGTACGGTTACGAGTACCTCGGCAACACGACCAGGTTGGTGGTGACTCCGTTGACGGACAGATGCTTCCGGACGTTGTTTGGTGCACTACATTTGCATTTAGGTAATAATAATAATTTATGTTGTTCCATATAATTCGCACATAAGTAATTTATGGGTTATTAATTATTTTTATACAAAATAATCATTTTTTATTAATTCAATATGAAAAACATAACTTTATATAATAATTCAAATATCGATAGCCCAATAAAGATTGATTATATATATATAATTCAAATAATAGGCGGTTTTTATACGATATTAATTATCAATGAAAATGTGCATTTGGGAATTACGAATCTGGCTATACTGGACTAATGAAATCAAATAAGATCGAAACTAGTGTTTAGTTGGCGGAGGAAATAATTCCCAAATGCACATTGAAAATCTGCGATTTTTAGTTCACGTTTGTGAAAATGTAAATCGCACAAATCCGAGAGTGTATAAATTCATTAATTAAATTAATTAATTAATTATATCGGTTCAAGGCGGAGCACCTGAAGGCCCTGCCGGAACCGGAAAGACTGAAACAACAAAAGACCTGGCGAAAGCCGTTGCCAAACAATGTGTGGTTTTCAATTGTTCTGACGGACTCGATTACCTGGCTCTAGGAAAATTCTTTAAGGTATTAAAATTGCCGTATCCCCACGTACAGCAGTTTTTGATAACATGACTTACCAAATTTCGTAACTTTAGTGATTCAAAACTCGTTTCAGGGTTTGGCGTCCTGCGGTGCTTGGTCCTGCTTTGACGAGTTCAACCGGATCGATCTGGAAGTGCTGTCCGTCGTCGCCCAGCAGATACTGACGATCCAACGGGGCATCAATTCGGGTAACAAGACGATGTTCTTCGAAGGGACCGAGCTGCAGTTGGATCCGTCCTGCGCCGTCTTCATCACCATGAACCCCGGCTATGCGGGCCGGAGTGAACTGCCAGATAACCTTAAAGTATACTCAAGGACCTTATTTGGCTGTGCATAATTGGTGTTTAGGCGCTTTTTAGGTCCGTCGCCATGATGGTTCCCGATTACGCTCTCATATCCGAGATCGAGTTGTATTCCTACGGATTCCTGACGGCGAAACCGCTTGCTGTAAAGATCGTCGCCACGTATAGACTCTGCTCTGAACAGCTGTCATCTCAGTGCCACTACGATTATGGTAATTTGTTAGAAACACTATTTGCGTAATCAAATTTCAATCCTTTATTTTATGTATTTATATAAAGAACGCTCTCAACATTGTTAATATAACATCATATCACATAGGTATTAAGTTGAGAGTGTTAGTTATTTAAATATTAACAATGTATAATAAAGTGAAAGCAACGTAACGTTAATTTTTATTTTACGTCTTAGGTATGCGAGCTGTGAAATCGGTACTGAGAGCCGCTGGTACGCTGAAACTTCGTTATCCCGACGAGCAAGAAGACATACTTGTGCTACGTTCAATTAAAGATGTTAACTTGGCCAAGTTCTTGGTACACGATGTTCCACTATTTCAGGTACATATGTAATATCAAGAAAACAAATATATTTCATAATTAAATTAAATATATTTCATTAAGATTATTTATCTATGTTTTAACCACATAAAGTGGTTAGTAACATAATAATTAATTATGAATATATAAACGTATTTCGTTTTGAAGTTTTGGTGACTTCTGTCAGTTACTAAAGTTCACCGTAAAAATAATTGAAAAGCAAAGCCTACCCTAAATCAGGTGAAAATGAGATTGACTCGCATATGACACTGTTGTAGCAACATTATTTTTTCTACGCTCGTCAATTCGAAAGGAAATCGATCTTGTATTTGGTTTAAAAATTTCGTTTTATTTCTAGGGTATAACCTCGGATCTGTTTCCGGGAGTTATCCTGCCCGTTCCTGATTATGTCATCTTAAATCAGGCAGTTGATGACACGTGCCGTGCGATGAACCTTCAAAACACGGACTTTTTCCTGGAGAAAGTGCAGCAGCTGTACGAGATGATTGTTGTGAGGCACGGACTGATGCTCGTCGGTTTACCGTTTGGCGGCAAGACATGTTCCTATCGGGTTTTAGCAGACGCCCTAGCATTAGCCGAAGAAAGAGTAAGCGGTGGAACAGCCAAACCTTTAAATATCCAATAAACCCTGTTGAATTATATTATTAACTCACCAATTTGCATAAAGTTTGCTTTATGAAAATTGGTGATTTTAATAATATAATTCAATGGAAAATTCTGTACTTCCTAAATTTTGTTAAAAAAAATTATTTGCTAGCAAATACTTTACTTGCAAATACATTTTTTATGTGCTAACAAATACTTTACTCGCAAATAAAAAAAATTAACAAAATTAAGGAAGTAGAGAAGTTTTTTAATTAATTAATAAATTTTGTTAAATTTTTTTATTTGCTACTAAATACTTTACTTGCAAATAAAATTTGCATGTGCTAGTAAATACTTTACTTGCAAATAATTTTTTTTAACAAAATTAAGGAAGTACTGAATTTTTTTAATTAAATAAACAACCTTAATATGAGAAATCTAAGAAAATTAATTGAATAAGGTTTGTTGGATATTTTACGGTTTTATTTTACGATTCTGCACGAAACTATCGAAATCATTTCAGGGCGGTATGGACGAGCACCGAGCGATATACACCGTAATGAACCCGAAAGCAATTACAATGGGCCAACTGTACGGTCAGTTCGATCCAACGTCTCACGAATGGTCAGATGGTGTACTAGCAGTAAGCTACAGACAGTTTGCAATGTCCACTACAACTGATAGGTAAAAGGCCAACTTGATCACAAATTTTACTGTACATTGTCCAATGTTTATTAGGAAGTGGCTAATTTTTGATGGCCCTGTCGATGCAATATGGATAGAAAACATGAACACAGTGCTAGATGATAATAAGAAGCTGTGCCTTATGTCCGGAGAGATTATACAGCTTGCCCCAACGACGAATTTGATATTCGAACCAATGGATCTTGAAGTTGCTTCACCTGCTACGGTAATTATTTGTTTATTTGTTAACGGCAAAGCCCTGCCAATACAATACATACATATTAATTATGTATACTAATAATTAATTAGTAATACATACATACATATTAATTATGTATACTAATAATTAATTAGTAATAAGAAATTGTATATTATATTAAGAAACCATATCCATTGCAAAGTTGTTAAAATGATTATAGTTATTTGGAGAATATTTAATGAAAATGAAATACTATTACTATAATTTAAAAATTGTAATCAAAAAGGTAATTTTCAGCATTATTACTTACAAATTTAAATTTTAAATCGCAAAATATTTATCGGAACACAAAATCCTCATTTGAATTATACAGTTTATATTGAAAATAATAATAATAATAATGTTTGTTAGCGGGTGCAACTTCATAATATACACAGAAATAAATTGATATTAAAAATTAGTAAATTACAATGAATATTGCATAAAAAAATATTGAAAATACAAAACTTGTATTATAAATTCAAAAACTCTAAAGGAAATAACAAATTGAAATTTATAATTAAATTTTTTGTACTAATAAGAATTTCATAATTTCTATTGCAAATTACAAAATTTGCATTATAAAGTACAATAAGATTAATATTAAGTTATTAATAAGAATTTCATAATTTCTAATGCAAATTTTGTAATTCAGATACAAATTTGTAAAGAAAATTTCATAATTTCCAACTAAATTCTGTGATTTATCATTAAAGAATTTGTATCTAAATTACAAAATTTGCATTAGAAATTATGAAATTCTTATTAATACCAAAATTTTAATTATAAATTTCAAATTTTAACTGAAACCTGCAATTTTCAGTGGAAAATATCCACTAATCTTATCCACATTTATCCACAAACCATGTAACTCACTAAGTTATTAGTATTTTAATAAAAATTTGCAAACTTTTAAGGGAAAATACAAAATTTTGATTACAAATTAAAATGATCAAAAGAAATTATAAAAATTTGCTGTGCAAATTTTCTACATTTTCCTTACGATTACGAAGTTTTAAAATTTTATTTCCGTCAGTAATTTTAAATTTATTTACGTTTAGGTCTCAAGATGCGGAATGATCTATTTGGAACCGGTCTGCTTGGGGTGGGAACCGCTCCTGGTTTCTTGGTTGAAGACATTACCCAGCACGGTGTCTGACTTCTACAAGAACATGCTGAATCTAATGTTCCGGAGATTCACTTACCCGATTTTATGGCTGCTCCGGAGAGGTGGAGCGAAGGTATACAAGTAAACCGCATCCATAAAGTGCGTTTTCAATAAAACCTGTGTGGACAGCACAAGTTTTGCGCTATGTAAAACAGTTATCTTTGAGTGTCTAATTTGTGACGGTTGTTGGCTAAAATTAAGGCCCGTATCTATAGTCCGTACTTGAGCATGAGTACGACTCAAGTCGTATATTTGGTTGCGTATTTTCTATATACGTTTATGCACCAAACGCAACCCAATATACGACTTGAGTCGTGCTCAAGTTCAAGTACGGACTATAGATACCGGCCTAAGTTAACTAACTTATTGAGGTATATTTTTTATTTGCTTATGGAATTCTTCGCCCTATTCCTAATAATCTTATGATTATATGGATTCATAACCTGCAAACGCTTACAAGATTATTTGCCATTTAACGTTTATATTTCCTGTTTAATTGATAGGAAATGGCCCCGACTTCGGATTCAAACCTGCTCCGGTCGACGACGAACATTTTCGACGGCTTCATGGACGACTTCAGGGACGAGAAGTACTTGGAATCTATATCGGACCTGGACATGAGGGCGCAGCTGGAGGGGGTGTTCTTTTTCTCGTGCATCTGGGGCTTCGGCGGCACGCTGGACAGCAACAGCAGGCCGAAGTTCAACTTGCTTTTCAGGGCGCTGACTGAGAAGGAGTTCCCGCTTGAGGCGACCGTCGCATTGGACATCCCATTCGATATACCCAAGGCGGAGAAGCCCTACTTGTTCGGACTGCCGATGCACGAATCCGTGTTTGACTACCGGTTCATTAAAGAGGCAAGGCGTAAATTTTATTACAGCGGTTATTAACATATTAATTTGCTAAATTAATTTTAAATGAACATATGAAACAATTAACTTAAACTTCTGACATCTTTCAAAATTCAAATCAAATTCCAAATATTTATGGTGAAATTAAATCAAGATATATATACAGCAAAATACATAAGTAAATAACTCTTAATATATACATATAAAATAACTGAAACACTTATTTAAGAATTGATATCACTTTCTATTACCAAAATTAATACCCCCAAAAAATATTGTTTCACACATTTTAAATTATCTCAACACTTACAAATTACATAAATACTAAATAATTTATACATACTACAACAATAAACAAATAACAAATATAATTTATATTTAAACATTTTTATAACAAACTTAACACTAATTTATATTTAACATAATTATTGTACTCTTTGTGGACATATCACACCTCTGATGATGGTTTGTTAAAAAACTGAAACTAGTCAGGCAAAATAAAATAAATAAATAATAAAATAAAATAAAAATAACTCTACCAGTAAGTACAGAATAATAATTACTTAAATAAATAACCGGTAATATGGATAAAACCTTAAACTTAATAATAATTTGTATTAACATTGTGTATTATAGAACGTGTTTTAGTCAGGAGGCCTAAGATTGTCTGACTGCCATGTGTGTTAGTTCATTTAGCGTTATCCAGGGTGCACCACGAGGAGGCGAACTAACTTTACACCCCAAAAGAAATATTAAAACCATAACTGATTAAAGTTTTCCTCATTACAAATTTGTGCATCGATTAAGTTTTCTTTTGCCGCTTATTAACTCATCTTTGTCTTTGTTACAGGCTAAAGGGAAGTGGAAGCTGTGGACGGACGAGCTGGCAAACCAGCCTCCGATCCCGAGAGACATGCCCGTCAATCAAATCATCGTGCCGACAGTTGAGACCATCAGAAACGTTGCTCTCATACAGCACCTGATAACTCACGACAAAGCAGTCATGGTGGTGGGTCCCACGGGCACAGGAAAGTCCGTTTACGTCATAGTATGTTGCGATTACTGAATTGCCCCGCCACCCGTTACGTATCGGAATTTTGCAGGACTTCTTGCTGAAGAAGAACGACACCTTCACCTACAAGCCCCTGTTCATAAATTTTTCCGCTCAAACTTCTGCCAATCAGACGCAAGATATAATTATGAGCAAATTGGATAAGAGGCGTAAAGGTTATTGTATAATTTTTTAATAGTTGAGCTAGACTGGGTCAGGTTAGGTTACAGCAGTAGTGGTAATCTATTTTTTTGAATCTAGAAGAATACAGCAGTATTGCATTTTTAATAATCCCACGGATTTTTAATTTTTTTTTGGTTATTTTTAGTTATCAAACGTTCATTAAAGTTTAATGAACGTTGCTTCTAAAAACAAAACAAAACAATTTGCTTCCAAAAACAAAACAATTTGCTTCCAAAAACAAAACAATTTGCTTCTAAAAAGAAAATAAAACAATTTGCTTCTAAAAACAAAACAAAACAATTGCTTCCAAAAACAAAACAAAACAATTTGCTTCCAAAAACAAAACAATTTGCTTCTAAAAAGAAAATAAAACAATTTGCTTCTAAAAACAAAACAAAACAATTGCTTCTAAAAACAAAACAAAACAATTTGCTTCCAAAAACAAAACAATTTGCTTCTAAAAAGAAAATAAAACAATTTGCTTCTAAAAACAAAACAAAACAATTTGCTTCTAAAAACAAAACAATTTACACTAACAGATATATTGACATACTGCAATGATTTTTGACGTGACCTTATTTTGGTATTCTTTTGTTTCATTCCGATTACATGTGATAGACAGAGATGACACTAATATCACGCTGGGGTATTAAAAATGCTATAATACCGATTTTGTTTATAGGTATATATGGTCCTCCCGTGGGCAAGAAGAGCATAATTTTTGTAGACGATGTGAGCATGCCGCTGAAAGAGACTTACGGGGCGCAGCCCCCGATTGAGCTGCTGCGGCAATGGTTCGACCATCAAATGTGGTACGACCGGAAAGAGATTGTCCCCATGAAACTGATTGAGATGCAGGTTTGGTTTCCGCAATACCGTTCCATTTGGTTGCTTAAACGATCTGTGTTTACAGTTCATATGTGCCATGGGCCCCCCCGTGGGCGGCAATACCGTCACTGCGAGGTTCTCACGTCACTTCAATCACATCTGCATCGACGAGTTTCAGGACAACGTTATGAGGAACATTTTTCGCAAGATTGTGAATTGGCATTTTGATACCAGGCAAGTTTAAATCGGCAGCGACAATTAATTCAGTAGCATATTCATTTGAGTTGCTACTGAATCAACTGTCATAACAAAACACAATCAAATAGAAACAAAATGGAAATCATTTTAAAACATTAAAATAAAAAAAAATTGCTACTAAAACTGTACCAAACAATTTGCTTCTAAAAACAAAACAATTTGCTTCTAAAAACAAAACAATTTGCTTCTAAAAACAAAACAAAACAATTTGCTTATAAAAACAAAACGAAACAATTTGCTTCTAAAAACAAAACAAAACAAGTTGCTTCTAAAAACAAAACAATTTGCTTCTAAAAACAAAACAATTTGCTTCTAAAAACAAAACAATTTGCTTCTAAAAACAAAACCATTTGCTTCTAAAAACAAAACAAAACAATTTGCTTATAAAAACAAAACAAAACAATTTGCTTCTAAAAACAAAACAAAACAAGTTGGTTCTAAAAAGAAAACAATTTGCTTCTAAAAACAAAACAATTTGCTTCTAAAAACAAAACAATTTGCTTATAAAAACAAAACAAAACAATTTGCTTTTAAAAACAAAACAAAACAATTTGCTTTTAAAAACAAGACAAAACAGAAACTTTATGTTATAACTTGTCGTAACTTAAATATGTGTCCACCATTTTCATTTATTTGAGATAAATGTACATATTAATCGGCATTCAATCATCTTAGTTTATTATTGTTATTAAAGATTCTTTCACAAGCTCCAAAATATTTGGTTAACATAACTTATCTGACACTACATTTTTGTAGAGGTTTCTCGGATGATTTCAAACAGAAGACGGATCAGCTGGTGGAGGCGACCTTGGAAATTTACAAGCTCAGCAGACTGAACCTGCTGCCCACTCCGGCGAAGTCGCATTACCTCTTCAACCTGAGGGACTTCTCCCGAGTCATCCAGGTGCCGAGATCACGCCGCCTTCGCCGAATTTGTAAAACGCAGTAATTTGCAGGGGTTGTTGTTGTCGGTGCCAGAATGCACGGAGGACGTGAACGCCATGAAGCGCCTGTGGGTCCACGAGGTGCTCCGCGTCTACTGCGACCGCCTGGTCGACGAGGAGGACCGCACGTGGCTGTATTCAGCGCTGCACGATGTCGTGAGCGCCGCGCTGGAGGACAATATGAACGAGCTCTTCGCGCGCCTGCACACCAAAGGGACGGAGAAGGTGATTGGGGTCATTGTGATGTGTCACGTGTATTGCACTTGCACTTTTAGGTGGGGGAGTCCGAACTGAGGAACCTAATATATTGCGACTTTGCCAACGACAAGCCGGAGCAACGGAATTACGTGGAGGTGTTGAATTTGGAGTACCTGCGAAACGTCGTGGAGGGATATTTGGCCGATTATAACAACCTTAGCAAGAAACCTATGAATCTTGTTTTATTCAGGTAACATACAAATTATTCAAATGCATTTGCTTTCAATATTTTACATCTCGTTGCATATTCTGAATGATTTCGAATAGAAAATTTTTCATAAATTTATTTGCTATAACTTGTATCGAATATTCTGACAAATCTATACTTAATAGATTTGGTTAATTGAATGACACATTAACACTTTTTTTACAAAAAAAATTATTTTTTAACTACTTATTAATTTATAAAGTAATAAATAATTAATAAATGTTTTTTGTGGAAAAGTGTTAGTGTATCATTCAATTATTTCTCCTTTGACAAGCTCAAAGTAAAACTAATAGAATTGATGGCCAGTTTAAATATTTAGTACCTCTAGGATAATTATTATTAGTAATTATTATAGTGATCAAAGACTTGCATTTTAGATTTGCCGTGGAACACTTGTCCCGAATATGCAGAATCGTGAAGCAGCCCAGGAATCACGCATTGCTTGTGGGAGTCGGTGGATCCGGAAGGCAGTCACTCACCCGTCTTGCCGCGCACATCTCCGAGTACGAGCCGTTTAGTGTCGAGCTGACGAGACAATACGGCCCTTCTGAGTGGCACGAAGATGTAAAAATGATATTGAAAAGGGCCAGCGCCACCGACCAGCATGGCGTATTTCTTTTCACAGACACCCAGGTACGACTAATAATCGTGCAGGCAGAGAAAATAAAGTGTTTTGGCCCATAATTTAATTGCTAATTGAATATGTTCTGCCTTTATTATTGCCAATAATGTCGTAGATTAAAGAAGAGTCTTTCCTGGAAGATATCAGCAACCTTTTGAACTCCGGCGAGGTGCCGAACTTATTCACAGGCGAGGAACGCGTCGAGATTTGCGAGAAAATGAGGCAACTGGACAGGCAGAGGGACAAGTCGATGCAAACCGACGGCAGCCCGGTCGCGTTGTTTAATTATTTCGTGCAGATTATTCGGGAGCAGTTGCACGTGGTCCTTGCAATGTCTCCAATAGGCGACGGCTTCAGGAATAGAATTCGGAAGTTCCCGGCTATAGTTAATTGCTGTACTATTGATTGGTTTCAGGTAACGTTAATCCTTTAAAATACCGAACTTATTAAAAATAATTTTTAATATTGCCATGGGCTTTCTAACCATTTTGAGTACAAAATTTTGGTATTTATAATAAGAATTTCATAATATCTAATGAAAATTTGGTAATCTTACTTCGTAAATGCCAACTATATATATTTTCATTAAATTTTCTACAAATAACTATTAACAGTTTCATACAAATTTTGCAATATTCCAACAATATTTTGCATTTTTCAGTGACATTTTTCCAATTTACAATAAAATTTTCATAATCACTGCTGCAATTTTGTAACTTATAATACGAATGTTGGAATTGCCAATGATATTTTACATTTTATAGCGAAATTTATCAACTTGCAATAAAATTTTCATCAATCTATTAAAAGTTTGTAATTTAAAATACAAATTTTGCAAAGTTACAAAGTCTCAACAAAAATTACATAATTCCAATAAAACTTATTTATTTATTACATAATAAATTGTTTTCTATAAAAGAAGTTATGATTAAACAATGTGTAATCATAATTTTGATGTAATTTTAAGTGTTCAACAATTAAATTTTGTAATTTATAACACGAATGTTAGAATCGCCAATGATATTTTACATTTTATAGCGAAATTTATCAACTTACAATAAAATTTTCATCAATCTATCGAAATATTGTAATTTATAATACAAATTTTGCGAAGTTACAAAGTCTCAATAAAAATTACATAATTCCAATAGAACTTATTTATTATTACTATATTATATTATTATACTATATTATTACTAATGAATTGTTTTCTATAAAGGAAGTTATAATTAAACAATGTGAAATTCCGACTAAATATATGTTCATTAAATTGTCTACACATAACTATGAACATTTTAATAATTTCATACAAATTTTGCAAATGATAATGATATTTTGAATTTTTTAGTGAAATTTTGGTTTCAATTTACAGCCATGGCCGGAAGATGCATTGCAAGCCGTTGCCACTCGTTTTTTGGGGGAGGTAAACATGCCAGACGAGGAACGAAAAATATGCATAGAAATGTGCCAAATATTTCACACCTCAACCGAAGCTTTATCCCAGGAATTCCACAAGAGGCTTCAACGGAAGTCATACGTAACTCCTACTTCTTATTTGGAACTGATAAACACCTTCAAAACCTTCCTGGACAAGAAAAGGGGGTAAATAGAATAAAGATTGGATTCGATCACATCACATTAAACGGCTGACTTTAATTTCTTATATTATTTCTCTTGTTATTATTATAAATAATTAATGCAATTTTTACTTTGTAGGTATCACAGTTTATTTTATTATATTATATATATTATATGTTTGAAAATGATCGACTGTTCGGTCGAAACTATAGTCACCATATTAAAATAAACTGTGAATAAAAAATTGGATTATTTATTCATAATGTATCACAAAGTAAAAGCTTCTTCCAGTGTTAAAAAAATTATTATTATTATGTTTTATTAGCTGATGGCATATTTCTCGTTATTATTATTATTATATTAATTGAATTATTATTATTATTATTGTTTCAGGGAGGTTTTAACGGGAAAGATGAGGTACGAGGTTGGCATACAGAAGCTGAACAGCGCGGGGGCCGAAGTTTCCGTGATGCAGGAGAGCCTGGAGGCGCTGCAGCCGGCGCTGGTCATAGCTGCCGAGAAGGTGGCGGACACGATGAAGAAGGTGGAGGCGGAGTCCGCGGAGGCCGCAATCGTGGAGGGCAACGTCATGATAGACGAGGAGCTCGCCAACGATCAGGTGCGTTCAACCGACAGCGTTTGAGAGCGTTATTGACGCGAGGTTGCAGGCGAAAGCCGCCGGGGCCATCAAAGAGGAGTGCGATGCCAACCTGGCGGAGGCCATGCCCATCCTGGAGGCGGCGATGGCTGCCCTCAACACGCTGACTCCCGCCGACATCACAATCGTGAAGACAATGAAGAATCCACCGAAAGGGATTAAATTGGTTATGGAAGGAATTTGCATTTTAAAGGTGACAAGCGTTTAAAATCTTTCAGGAATTAATTAAATCATTCAAATTATAATCATAAAAATTATCTTTATTTTTCAATTGTAATAACCTATTATCATTATAATTACAACATATAACGAATAATTTTAATTGATACGAAAATAAGTTATAATTAAACAATTCGTAATTATAATTAAAATGTATTATAACTGCTATGGAAGGAATTTGCATTTTAAAGGTAACAAGCGTTTAAAATCTTTCAAGAATTAATTAAATCATTCAAATTATAATCCTAAAAATTATCATTGTTTTTCAATTGTAATAACTTATTACCATTATAATTACAACATATAACGTATAATTTTAATTGTAACGAAAATAAGTTATAATTAAACAATTCGTAATTATAAATAAAATGTATTATAAGTGTTATGGAAGGAATTTGCATTTTAAAGGTAACAAGCGTTTAAAATCTTTCAAGAATTAATTAAATCATTCAAATTATCATTGTTTTTCAATTGTAATAACTTATTACCATTATAATTACAACATATAACTTATAATTTTAATTAATACGAAAAGAAGTTATAATTAAACAATTCGTAATTATAATTAAAAGTGTTAACATCATCACAATTTAAATTTGATTGATTTTGTGTTTTGATATAAAGTTAAGATTAAATTTGCACAATGTACTTTAGGATGTGAAGCCCGATAAAGTTCCCGCTCCAAGTGGCATAGGCACCATCGAAGATTATTGGGGCCCCTCGAAAAAGGTGCTGGGCGACATGAAGTTCCTGGAGAGCCTGATGCTGTTCGACAAGGACAACATCCTGCCGAGGGTCATGCAGAAGCTGACCGAGAAAATCCTGCACGACGAGAACTTCGACCCGGACAAGGTGAAGACCGCATCGAATGCGGCTGAGGGCCTGTGCAAGTGGACCATAGCCATTTCCAAGTACGACAAGGTGGCGAAGGTTGTGGCCCCGAAGAAGATAGCGCTGGCAGCGGCCGAAGGCGAATACCAGACGGCCATGGCGGCTCTGGAGATTAAGAGGGCCCAGCTGCAGGAGGCCCGCGACAAGGTCGCGAAGCTGGAGGCCGCCCTGGACTCGGAGAAGCTGAAGTTCCAGTCGCTGACGGACGAGGCGGACTTGTGCGCGCTGAAGCTGCAGCGCGCCGAGGACCTGATCGGCGGTCTGGGCGGCGAGCGCAAGCGGTGGTCGGCCACCGCCCAGTCTCTCGGGGAAAAGTATTTTATTCTCACAGGTTTGTTCGATTTGGTATGCAAGAACATTTCTATATTTTTACATAAATTGCATTTGCAGGTGATGTGTTGATAAGTTCCGGAGTGGTTGCCTATTTAGGCCCGTTTACAATGCAGTTCCGGGTGAAGCTGATAATGGAATGGGTCGAGCATTTAACTTCTTGCGGTATCGTGTGCTCGCAGGACTTTCAGTTGACAGCTGTTCTCGGGGAACCGGTCGTTATCAGGCAGTGGAACATTTACGGATTGCCTTCAGATTCGTACAGCATAGACAATGCGATTATAATAAAGTAAGCAATCGTATTCGTAACGTTCTCCATTGCGTACAGTTGTGATTGGCTTTGTATTGCAGGAATGCGAGGAGATGGGCTCTCATGATTGATCCTCAGGGGCAGGCAAATAAGTGGATTAAAAACATGGAAAAAAGTAACAACCTCGCCGTTATTAGACTCAACCAAGCTGATTACGTTCGAGTATTGGAGAATGCTATACAATTCGGACAACCAGTAAGTGTGTAATACAGTTTGTGCCATCACTGTGGCAGTTTTACGCAATCAAAAACATATCTTTGAGGCTTTTGTTTTGTTGTGACAGCTGTCAGAACTCGAATTGAGGTTAGGGATTATAGTACAACCGAGTACAGCCAGTACAAACGTCTACTGAAGATGACCACGTAGTGGTTGAAATATACATTTAGAGAAATAAATGTCGTTGTGAAAAAGGATTTTTAATTTTTTTTTTTTAAGTACCTATAGTATGTTTCAACGAAGAGAAATTGCAAATGATAAAAATAATTGACATGCAAAATCACTAAATAAATTGTGATTCTCACGAAACACTAATAGAATTTATAATATTTTTAGAAATGTACTATTATTAGTGTATTATTATTCGTAAGTAATAATAATAACTGAACAACATAATTCCTATAGTGTGTTTCAACGAAGAAATTGCAAATAATAAAAATAATTAACATGCAAAATCACTAAATAAATAGTGATTCTCACAAAACACTAATAGAATGTATATTAATTTTAGAAATGTAACCATTTACTGTCTGTTAAATAATGACAATAACTAATTACACCGTAGGTGGAAGAGTAGTAGGTATTATTACTATTATTATTAATGAAAATTACTGTTTGTTTATAATTGTAGGTGCTGCTGGAAAATATCGGCGAAGAACTAGACGCCATCCTGGAGCCGGTGCTGGCCCAGCAGACGTTCAGGCAAGGCGGGGCACTCTGCCTGAAGCTCGGCGACACCATCGTCGAGTACAACAGGTCGTTCAGGTTCTACGTAACGACCAAGCTGCGCAACCCCCACTACCTGCCCGAGGTGGCCGTGAAGGTGACCCTGGTGAATTTCATGATCACCACGCGGGGCCTGGAGGACCAGCTGCTGGGCATCGTGGTGGCAAAGGAGAGGCCCGACCTGGAGGCCGAGAAGAGCCAGCTGATCCTGCAGGGTGCAGAGAACAAACGGACGCTCAAGGAGATCGAGGACAAGATCCTGATGGTGCTGAGCACGTCGGAGGGGAACATCCTCGAGGACGAGACGGGCGTGCAGATCCTGAGCTCCTCGAAGGTGCTGTCCGACGAGATCGCGTCCAAGCAGGCGATTGCCGAGGTGACGGAGAGGCAGATAGATGCGGCGCGGTTGGAGTACACTCCGATCGCCGTGCATTCTGCCATACTGTTTTTCACAACAGGTAATTATATATTGGATTCATGAGGCAGATAATTGATGAAACTCCATAGTAGAATTGGTAAATATAATACTAGTTTGTTAGAGTTTCACAGATTTATTGCTAATAACTGCTAATAATTAGCAATAAATCTGTGAAACTCTAACAAACTAGTGTTTAATTTACCAATTCTATCATGGAGTTTCATCAAGTATCTGCCTCATAATAATAATAATGCCTATAATAATCTGCCTCATAATAATAATAATGCCTATAATAATCTGCCTAATAATAATAATAATGCCTATAATAATCTGCCTAATAATAATAATAATGCCTATAATAATCTGCCTAATAATAATAATAATGCCTATAATAATCTGCCTCATAATAATAACAGCTAATAATTGCAGTTATTAGCAATACATCTGTGAAACTCAAACGACATAGTATTTTATTTACCAATCAATCTTTATCTAGGTAATAATATCTTAATATGGTGATTTTTTCATTCTCTCGTCAAGTCATACAGTTGTTAGAATCTGGAGCATCACAACCAATCCGCTTTTAAGAAATTGACTATTTATGACGGTCCAAATGTTGATCAAATCTATGCAATTAGTAAAACTGTAATTACATTTTAAATGTCACATTTGAAGGTCAATTTATTTTTATTATGGCTTTTATAATGAAATGATGTATTAATTGGTTATAAATTTCTAGCCGATCTTGCAAACATAGACCCGATGTATCAGTACTCGCTCGTTTGGTTCATGAATCTCTTCAAGGCCACAATCGATAACACGGAGCACGTAGAAGACGTCCAGAAGCGCCTTGAAATCCTGGAGGATTTTTTTACGTACACGCTGTACCTGAACATTTGCAGGAGCCTGTTTGAAAAGGTTTGCGGATGGCAAACTTAAGCTGGCGGTGCCTAACGGGACGTTTTTTAGGATAAGTTACTGTTTTCGCTGTTGCTGGCCGTAAATCTGCTGAAGAGCAAAGATGAAGTGGACCTCGGCGAGTGGATGTTTCTGTTGACCGGCGGCGTCGGATTGGATAATCCAGTTAAAAATCCGACGAATTGGTTGGTGTCGAAGAGTTGGGACGAGCTTTGTAGGCTAGATGAACTCCCAAATTTCAGGTACGTTGCATATGTTTTTGTTGCATACGACGTGACTTTTATTTCCCAAATTGCAAGCACGTTTCGACTGGTGCATATTGTGCATTTGTTAAAACTGCTTACCGTTTAAACCATTTAAAGTTTAGTTAACTAAATCAATCAATTTAGATACTTAGATATTTAGGTATTTTAGTCTTTTTAATTTGACCCCTTGGGTTTGTATTCTTATTTGCAGTTAAACACTAGTAATTTTAGCCAATTCATCAATTGATATTATTCTTCAAGAACAATTCTTATTTTTCCATACTACGTACCTTTTATTTTATCTCTACAAACTTTATATTTTCCAGCGGAATTGTAAGCCATTTGTGTAAAAATATGGATAACTGGAGGAAGCTGTTTGACTCTGCCGAACCGCAGAATTTTGAGATGCCATCACCGTGGAACACCAAACTAAATTTGTTTCAGAAAAACTTGGTCCTCAGGTGCATCCGATATGATAAAGTTGTGCCGGCAGTTCAGCACTTTGTCGTTGGTGAGTTAATTAGCGGTAAACGGATGTTGTTTTCTGGATTTGAACCCCGAACCTTAAGCTCATCTTTAAAATATGGGTAGATTATTTTAAACTGTGACAACCATTCTCTTAATCGATACAAAATTAAGCATTTTTTTTGTTTCTATCTGTACTAATTAAACATTGTAATTTAATATCTAATTATGAATATGATTATAAATTCATCTACTACTCAATATGAATTAATTTGTCACTTGAAAATGACTATCATAAATTGAAAATCGAGTTGTAAACTTATAGAATAATTTGTGGTAATAATTATCATATTCAAAATTAGATATTTAATTACAAAGTATGTGCAGATTATTAGAAACTGTGATAACAAATTCTCGCAATCGATATAAAATTAACCATTTTTTGCTTCTATGTGTACTAATTAAAAATTGTAATTTAATATCTAATTATGAATATGATAATTATTACCACAAATTATTCTCTAAGTTTACAACTCGATTTTCAATTTATGATAGTCATTTTCAAGTGACAAATTACAATGGTGTATTGATATTATTTATATTAATATGATTGAAAAGTTGTGACCATATCACGTTGCTTTGTCCATTTCGGCCCGTATCGATAGTCCGTACTTGAGCATGAGTTTGACTCAAGTCGTATATTTGGTTGCGTATTTTGTATAAACGTTATGCACGAAACGCAACCAAATATACGACTTGAGTCGAATTCAAGCTCAAGTATGGACTATAGATACGGGTCTAAGTAGATTAACTTCTGGATTAATTTTGTGTTTATTGTAATGGTCGAAACAATTTGAATTAATTTATTATTATTATTCTAGACAAACTGGGAAAGAGATTCATTGAGCCTCCACCGTTTGACCTGCAGTCTTCCTATGCAGATTCCCACTGCTGCATACCGTTAATATTCATTCTAACGCCAGGAGCTGATCCAACGGCGGTGCTGTTAAAGTTTGCCGATGACCAAGGTTTCGGAGGATCCAGGCTGTTTTCGTTATCGCTCGGGCAGGGACAAGGCCCGATAGCCGTCAGGTTAATAGATGATGGCGTCAAAAACGGGACATGGGTCGTCCTGCAGAACTGCCATTTGGCCAAAAGCTTCATGCCCATGTTGGAAAAGGTATTATTAATAATACCTTAAATGGTATTAATTAATTTATTTTTATTAATATTAATACGGCTACCTTAAATACGATGATCTTCTGATATAATTTTTATTAACATTCATTATTTGCCTTAAATAACGTTTACCTTATTTCACAGTATTTGTTAATTTAAACACAACAAAAACAAGAACGTTATTTAATTATTAGATTGTATGAATCGGTGGTTAATACTTGGTGAAACATCTTTAAATTAGTATAAATAAACCAGCTTTATCAAGAGACAAATAAGACTGAACAATTGTAGAGTTTTTGTATTAAAAGTTTGTGAAACTTAACCAAGTGCTGTATTTTTACCAAGTTATTTAATTAATTTTAATAATTTCACAAATCTAGCAGTGTTATTCATAAAAATTAAAACCGTGGTTTACTGGTGTTTTACAAAGGGTTACCACGGTTACTAAGATTAAACCATCGTTAAAGAGCAGCTTAAATTTGAAGAATACTGTAAGAGACGTAGGCTCGTATCTATAGTCCGTACTCGAGCTTGAGTTCGATTCAAGTCGTATATTTGGTTGCGTTTGGTGCATAAACGTCTGTAGAAAATACGCAACCAAATATACGACTTGAGTCGAACTCAAGCTCAAGTACAGACTATACCGCGCGTTTTTTTTGTCGCTGAACATAGGCTATGTTCAGTATTAAAACGACAGTATCAATTGCGTCGCTAAAATGCAATTTTTATGCAACCAAAATTACATGCACGTGCAACTTGATCATTTGAAATGTCAAAACTTTTGACAGAAAATATATTCAACGCAAGAAAGTGTTTAAATAGGGAATTCACAAATGAGTTACTATATCGGCATTAACAGTTAATGATTTCTATTTGAACAGGAATGATGGGATTGGTATCTCAGGATAATTCTTGCGTTGAATACATTTTCTGTGAACAGTTTTAACATTTCAAATGATTGAGTTGCAGGCGCATGTAATTTTGGTTGCATAACTGGTTGCAATTGATACTGTCGTTTTAAAACTGAACATGGCCTATGTTCAGAGATAAAAAAAACGCGCGGTAGATACGGGCCTTAGATATTAATTATTCGTTAATTTAAAAAATATTGATCCTTGGTTTAATGGCGTTAATAGATATGTGAGAGCTTCACCGTGGAAACGACGCATCCCGACTTTCGCCTGTGGCTGACCTCGTACCCGGCCGATCACTTTCCGGTCTCCGTGCTGCAGAACGGCGTGAAGATGACCAACGAACCCCCCAAAGGCCTGAAGGCGAACATCGTCCGGTCGTATTTGAGCGATCCCATATCGGACCCGGAGTGGTTCGAGTCCTGCACGCAACCGTTAAACTTCAAGAAGCTCCTGTACAGCCTCTGCTTTTTCCACGCGATCATACAAGAGAGGAGGAAGTTCGGTCCGCTAGGATGGAATATTTCGTACGAGTTTAACGAGACCGACCTGAGGATCAGCGTGATGCAGTTGCAGATGTTTCTGAATGAGTATAGTGTAAGTTTTTAATGACACCTGTAAACTTTAAATGTCGAAATGTAATAATTAATCATGATGATACAAAAATGAAACACGTTACTACGTTTTTTATCTCTTTATTTTTTCATTAAACACAACTGCATAAGCAGTTTCGATCACAATTTCTTTAAATCACTTGAGAATGTGATTTAACCTAACCTAACCTAACCTAACCTAATTATGGTCGAAACTGCAGTCGTGTTTAACGAAAAAATAAAGTGATAAAAAACATAGTAACGTGTTTCATTTTTGTACTTGTAAATAACTGTAATTACTTAAATTTCTATAATAACAACATAAGAATGAGTTTTGATTCATCCTCATTATTTGTAATTGGGTTTGGGTTGATAACAGATGATTAACCTGACAGAGTCGAGAGTCACTCAGTGAGTCAATGACAATCTTTGATTTGAATCCTTCCAATTTCTCCACTGAATCTTCTACTGAAGAAATATTAAATTAAGTGCGTAATTAATAGCTGAAAATATCCAAATCACATAGTTACAGTTAATTATCAGTGATTGAAAATATAAAATTTCCCAAAAGTCCCTACATTGATATCGCATATGACTACATTCTTGTAAAATTAATTGATTTTCATCACGTGTTGTTACTTTTAGGATGTGCAATACGATGCCCTAAGATATTTGACTGGCGAATGTAACTACGGTGGTCGTGTTACTGATGATTGGGATAGACGGTGTTTGATTACGATCCTCAATCAATTCTACTGCAAAGAATTGGTGGAGACTACAGACTACAAGTACGATCCCACAGGTATAGAATTCTTTTTTATTGGATGAGATAGCGATTACTAACGAGTGATCCATTTACGGCGACACTGTACTTGAAGTTGGTTACATGCAGCAATTGGCAGCTTTGCGTGTCAAAAATTATGTAGAGATTAATAATGTAAATCTTCTTTTACACTTCGTGTTAATGATTTGGGTCCTAAAGTTATTGTTTGTGTTTCAGGAAGATATTACTGTCCAAATACATTGGAGTACGAGGATTATTTATCTTACACAAGGTCACTGCCCCAGATTACGTCGCCGGCAGTATTTGGAATGAACGAAAACGCCGATATCATGAAGGACCAACAGGAAACGGATTTACTGTTTTCAAGTACATTACTGACTCAGGTAATACCATCGTTATAGAATGTGTAATGTGTAAGAACTGTACCACTTTTGCAATTTTACGCATACTTACAAAAGGATCGCTGGGTAAGAATTGGGTTAAAATTAGGAGTACATTCAGACGGCATTGCGATATTGATAATTGAGCAAACATTAAGTTTTAGTTTTATTATAGTTTCACCCATTAAACCAGTTGTATATATTATATTTTGATTCTTTTCTCGTACTTACTTTACCAGTAAGTACAGAAAAAAAAAATTATTGCTAACCCATACTTTATAAATTAATATTAATAATGAGGTTTTAAGTTTTTAAAATTGGCATAAGTTACCCGCATAAAGTCAATGTTGACAAGTAATTTTGAACGGTTTTAAAGATTTCCTGCATATTTTCATTTGAATTTGTTGTGTTTATTCAGCTGTTAATGTTCCATGCTTTTGTACTTTAACAATAATTTTATTTAAACTATCTTCTTATAATCAGGATTTAGTGAAACTGGAGGTGAGTATAATTTGTGTTATGCCTCATAAATCATTACAATGTTAATTTCATCCATGCTGCAGAAATTAATAAAGGTAATTATTTTATGTCGATATAAAATCTGCTAACGAAAACTAACGCAAGTTAACATGTTAATAATACGTTGTTATCACTCGTTTTAGGATGCTCAATCATCTGCCGGCGGTGGGAAATCATCGGATGAAATTCTACTAGAAGTCACTAACGATATTCTGGAAAGATTGCCTCCGAATTTTGATAGAGACGAGGCGATGGAAAAGTACCCGACTTCGTACTCGCAGAGCATGAACACGGTGCTTGTACAAGAGATGGGACGATTCATTAACCTGACCAATGTGATACGTAACAGCCTCAGGAACGTGCAAAAAGCTATTAAGGGTATGAACTATGAACGGTGCGATCAACAAAGATTTTTGATCCATTCAAAATTCCGGGATTAGATTGGTCGACATCATGTACTTGTTTCCAAATATGCAATAGTCTGGAGACATAATGGTCATAGGACTGCTGAATTGAGTATGACTACGTCATAATACCGGCTAACGAAATCCCCAAATATTAGGCGAGAAATTTGAATTGGCTCCGAACATTATTGATCCTAGGATTTATAGGAATTCCTCAACCTTTAGGCCCGTATCTATAGTCAGTACTTGAGCACGAGTTCGACTCAAGTCGTATATTTGCGTATATTTGGTTGCGTTTAGTCTATAAACGTTTATACATGAACGCAACCAAATATACGACTTGACTATAGATATGGGCCTTAGTGATGCAATTAAGTTATTTACTACAAAAAACTAAAGAAAGAATTTATCCTATAATATCAAATTTTAATTCATATTATTTTTCTAAGTGTTGTCTTAAGTCTTTGACTGTGTTTGTGTTGCTTGTTTCTTAGGTCTCATTGTGATGTCTTTGGATTTGGAGGAGGTTGTGCTTAGTATGTTGATTGGTAAAATACCGCAATTGTGGGCTAAAAAGTCGTACCCCTCATTAAAACCACTTGGAAGTTATATCAATGATTTACTGCAGCGACTAGACTTTCTTCAGGTATTTCACAAACAATTATTGACTTTTTAAATACATTTTCTATGCGTTAATAATTATGCAGCTATTTGTAATCTAAATTAATTAATCAACGGAAACAGATTTTTCCAGCCAATCCCCAAATTATTGAAATTCCATTCAACAAAAACAGTTTTTAGATCCACTTAATATTCCGAATAAATGTTTGGGGATTACATTAGTTTATGTCATCACATTCATCAACGTCAACTGATTACTGATTTGTGTAGATAAATTTTACTTGGATTTTCAATAGAAAACATATCGCTGCGTAATTATGAATGTGTTTCGTATACTTTATAATCACATGTAATTGCAGCAATGGTTTCTGCATGGACCTCCGTTAACATTTTGGGTGTCGGGTTTCTTCTTCACGCAAGCATTTCTGACGGGAGCTCAGCAGAATTACGCCAGAAAATACAGAATTCCAATTGATTTGTTAGTCTTTGATTACGAGGTGATTTTGCACTTTGCATTTCTTTGGTATTACTAACCTGCAGTGGTCTTCAAACTGGTACAAGTTTACACATTCGAATAAACAATTTTGTCCCCAGGTTAGAAAAGAGGAGAAATTTAATACATCTCCGGAAGATGGTGTATATATTTATGGATTGTATTTAGACGGGGCCAGGTGGAACATGGAGACGATGGCTTTGGACGAATCTAAGCCCAAAGTTTTGTACGACGTTATGCCTTACGTAAGGATACAATATTATACCGGGTGATTCAAAAAAACTTGCATCAAAGTTGCCATGAAAACAAAAATGTGTCTTAGCTTACAGTTGTCAAATCTGACAGATCTATCAGATATTATTGATTTAATTGTTATGGCTTTCACTGACCAATAAAAAGGCTGCGTGTTGGAAATGTATTTTAGAAAACCATGTGGATTATTAATTGTAAATATAATGTTGTAGATTTGGCTGATTCCAATGAAGAAGGATAAATTGCAAGAGAGGCACACGTATATCTGTCCGGTGTACAAAACGTCGGAGCGCAGAGGCGTGCTGTCCACAACTGGGCACTCCACAAATTTCGTTATCGGAATGACGCTGACCACGGTAGAGCCTGCCGAACATTGGATAATGCGGGGCGTCGCCTTGCTGTGCCAGTTGTCGCAGTAGAACCGGAATTTATTCACGGATTTTGCAATTTCGATACATTTTTACTTTGTAATAAATTTTGGTATTCCAAACTGACGTAATATTGCAAGCAGATTTACATAGCAATACAATTATAGAAAGCTGAATTTTGAATCTTGTTAAGAATATTATTTACAATCATCAGTTCACAAATAATCTATTCATTTAATTGCAACGAAAAATAAAATTATAGGAAGCTGAACTTTGAATCACTTGTTAACAAAATTATTTACAATCAGTTCAGAAATAATCCATTCATTTAATTGCAATAAAATTATAGGAAGCTGAATTTTGAATCACTTGCTAATAACATTATTTACAATCATCAATTTACAAATAATCCATTCATTTAATTGCAATAAAATTATAGGAACGTGAATTTTGAATCACTTAACGAAATTATTTACAATCAGTTCAGAAATAATCCATTCATTTAATTGAAATTCATACAAAAATGCTTTACAGTTTCTAGTGCTGTGCGATTTAAAAATTGTGAATCGCCTTATCTAGAGGCGTTCAATCCTGCAGCTCTTCCTCAACCTCTTCCTCGTCATCGTCATCATCCTCATCGAGCCACGATTTCCTGCACTGAAACCTCGCCATATCCACGATCTGCAAGTTGTTCGCAGACAGAACCTCCTTAACTTTCTCGTCGGTCTCCGGCATGGGGGTGGTCACCGTCCACCCTGGGCACGTGTCGGTATTCGCCGTGACCTCTGCCAGGTCCATCTTGGCGATGCGCTCACACAGCTTCTGCCCCAGCTCCGCCATGTCCGCAGGTCCTGGTTCACCAGCCGGTGCCCGCTTTATGGCGGCGATCCCTCCAAAAGCTCCCAGCTTAGTGTCGTCCTTTGTTATATTCGACGGGTGCACGTAGCCGCACAGGTGGATGCCTGGGATGGCCCTGAAGCAGATCGCCGCTTTCAGGAATATCTCCTCACCGATTTCCTTGGACACTTCCTCCGCATGCTCGGAGAGTGGCTTGCCGTCCTGGGCCTTGACAAGTCGGAATTGAGACATGTCCATGGATAACTGAAATAGGATGAACACTAAGAGAACAAATGGGTAGTGTTATGGCAAAACATGCTATCTGCCATTTTTGTTATTTTACGGGAGAAGCAAAAACCGTTTTGTATTTATAATTGAATCGTTTATTTCAGAAACTGTTCAACAGACATTTATATTGTATAAATCATTAGTACTTATGTAATTTGCTAGTGTATAAATTAAAATGTTTGAATCTTTTTTGGGGGGTGTTAATTTCGGTAATAGTAAGTAAAATCAATTCTTAAATAAGTGTTTTAGTTATTTTATACGTATATATTAAGAATTATTTACTTAAGTATTTTGCTATGTATATATCTTGATCTTATTTTACCATAAATATTTGTAATTAACTTTAATTTAATTAAAATTAAATTAAAACAATTAACTTAGACTTCAGACATCTTTCAAAATTCAAATTAATTACAAATATTTATGGTACAACACTAAAAAAACACATAAATACTAAATAATTTATACATACTACAACAATAAACACATAACGAATATTATTATAACTTATATTTAAACATTTTTATAACAAAGTTAACGCTAATTTATATTTAACATAATTATTGTAATAGATTGATCGATGTGGCTTTTATTTGTTGAAAATTCATAATTACTAATGTATGAAATAAAGTTACGCACTTTTTTAAAATTGTACCCAGTTTATGTATCATTTCTTCTCCTGAAGAAGCCACAGTGTGGCGAAACAATTGTCGTGAACAATAAAAACAATTTTTAAATTTAAAAAAAAGTGCGTAACTTTATTTCATACATTAATAATTATTCTATTTTATGTAGATATATCAACCTCTGATGATGGTTTGTTAGAAACTGAAACTAGTCAGCCAGTAAGTACACAATAATAATACCTCTAATAAAGATTGTTATCTCTCTCTATGTGAATCAGTCATAACTAACTGGGATTTATATAAATAATAAATGTACTTTAAAGTTCATAAGTGATTGATTTTTAAATATTTAAAAAAACGTAGAATTATAAAAGGTGTTTCAAATTAAACCACCCAAATTGCCATTTCCACCCACCAAATGGCGCTTATTTAGGGTAAAATAAAAATAAGCAAATCTGGCAACTTTGCCAAATTTAGAACAGGTATCTGTTATACCGATCGATTGTCATGTCATTACTGTCAATGTCATCAGTTAAGCCTCGAGTTTTATAATAAATCTGTGTTATTTGTACGTCTTAGTTGGAATTGATGCAACCACTTTATAATTGAAACTCGTTTATGTAAATTGATTCAAGGCATAATTAGTAAATATATGAAATTGTTTTAAACTGACAGTGACAGCTGTCAACTTTGAAATAATTAAAAATTTACGCAGTTGCCAGAGTTCTGTTTTTTACTTTTTTCTGCAGGAAGATAATTGCTATCTGGTAGATGGGAATGGGGAATTTGGTGGTTTAATTTGAAACGTGCGGTAATATATAAATGTCAAAACTATAGCGAAATTCTAAATTGATTGAAATTTATGCCATCAAAAGAGTTGAAACGTCCAGAACTATAATCAAAATGATTACAATTGTATGTTTTTATTTTATTTGGTAAAAGACTGTAGAAAAGTCCTTCTCTAGCACCTTAAAATAAATTGAACACTTACCTTTCTGATTGCTCTTAAGGAGTAGCATGGAGCATGAGGAAAGGCGAACTTTATACAAGCCTTGGCTGCCAAAACCACTAGCTCCTGGAAGCGGTCGTCCCTCATCATCTCCTGTGTCTTGCAGGTGATCTCCACAATGGTGGAAGTATCTCCGACGACCAAAACTCCGACTAATCCAGGCACTGATCTGTCGTTGAGGACCTTCAGCTCCTCGTGAATCCCAGAATAAGTCTCCTCGTACTTGGTGCATTCTTCTTGCGCGATCTTTGGGTCTTCCAGCTCTTCTTTATCTTTATCTTCTGCCAAAGCATAAGCAGGAGAAGACCCAAATGGTTCCTGCAAAGACGAGATAACAGTGTCCTCGAGGGCACACTTGCGCCTCCCGAAGGAGAACTTTGCCAAGCGCCTGCAGATTATTGCCACGAAGGTGATCACCAGAAGCGTGAAGAACAACACCACCGCTAACTCTTGGCTCGTATAACATTGGCTGAACGGTCTGCTGAGGAAATTTTGAACACGTTCTGTTAAATCCATTTTGAAGAGTCACTGAGAAATTTAGGCCCGTCAATGAAAGCTCGTCGCCATGGGAAGTAAACAAGTAATTTTAATGTTGACTGCTTCGATGGCAGACATCGATTGCCCTGAAGCGTGAAATAGTACGTTTTACGTGGTTTTAAAGGTGTTTCCTTCGAAGATGCGTGAGAATTGTTTGCACTGACTGTTTCTACGTTTGCAATAATGGCATCGCGCGATGTCCAAACGGAGAGGTTGCTGAAGAAGTATGCGGAAAAACGGGCTCACCTTGAGGCGAAAGGCTTTATCGCCAAGTCCAAAGTTCCACGCCTTGCACTCCCAGAAGATTATAACGTGGGAAAAACGCCGTTTTTTTCCCTGCCTCCGGAAATCGTTAAACCCATTTATGCTTCTGGGCATCCCAAATACAGGAAGAGGATGGCCGAGAAAAGGAAAGAAGGTAAGATCCGAAGGGCCAATTTGAGAATCAATAAAATGCAGTATCTCTCCTTCAATAGTTACCAATATAAAAACTATATAAAAACGTTTGGTTTACGTTTCGTGTACAGTACACCTGAAACTAATTCTACTGAAAATTTGACAAAGTTTCAGTTTTAAATAAGGAAGAAAATCAAACACTTAACTTTCTCAATTGACAAGTATTACTTAGCTATTACTGAAATTTCTGAAAATTTATTATTTGCAAATTTGATATTAGATTCGTGTACAGTACACCTGAAACTAATTCTACTGAAAATTTGACAAAGTTTCAGTTTTAAATAAGGAAGAAATCAAACACTTAACTTTCACAATTGACAAGTATTTGTTAGCTATTACTGAAATTTCTGAAAAATTACTATTTGCAAATTTGATATTAGATTCGTGTACAGTACACCTGAAACTAATTCTACTGAAAATTTGACAAAGTTTCAGTATTAAATAAGGAAGAAAATCAAACACTTAACTTTCTCAATTGACAAGTATTACTTAGCTATTACTGAAATTTCTGAAAATTTATTATTTGCAAATTTGATATGAGATTCGTGTACAGTACACCTGAAACTAATTCTACTGAAAATTTGACAAAGTTTCAGTTTTAAATAAGGAAGAAATCAAACACTTAACTTTCACAATTGACAAGTATTTGTTAGCTATTACTGAAATTTCTGAAAAATTACTATTTGCAAATTTGATATTAGATTCGTGTACAGTACACCTGAAACCAATTCTACTGAAAATTTGACAATGTTTCAGTATTAAATAAGGAAGAAAATCAAACACTTAACTTTCTCAATTGACAAGTATTAGTTACCTATTACTGAAATTTCTGAAAATTTATTATGTACAAATTTGATATTAGATTCGAGTACAGTACACCTGAAACTAATTCTACTTAAAATTTGACAAAGTTTCAGTATTAAATAAGGAAGAAAATAAAACACTTAACATTCTCAATTGACAAGTATTAGTTAGCTATTACTGAAATTTCTGAAAAATTATTACTTGCAAATTTGATATTAGATTCGTGTACAGTACACCTGAAACTAATTCTACTGAAAATTTGACAAAGTTTCAGTATTAAATAAGGAAGAAATCAAACACTTAACTTTCACAATTGACAAGTATTAGTTAGCTATTACTGAAATTTCAGAAAAATTATTATTTGCAAATTTGATATTAGATTCGTGTACAGTACACCTGAAACTAATTCTACTGAAAATTTGACAAAGTTTCAGTATTAAATAAGGAAGAAATCAAACACTTAACTTTCTCAATTGACAAGTATGAGTTAGCTACTACTGAAATATCTGAAAATGTATTATTTGCAAATTAGATATTAGATTCGTGTACAGTACACCTGAAACTAATTCTACTGAAAATTTGACAAAGTTTCATTATTAAATAAGGAAGAAAATCAAACACTTAACTTTCTCAATTGACAAGTATTAGTTAGCTATTACTGAAATTTCTGAAAATTTATTATTTGCAAATTTGATATTAGATTCATGTACAGTACACCTGAAACTAATTCTACTGAAAATTTGACAAAGTTTCAGTATTAAATAAGGAAGAAAATCAAACACTTAACTTTCACAATTGACAAGTATTAGTTAGCTATTACTGAAATTTCTGATAAATTATTATTTGCAAATTTGATATTAGGTTCGTGTACAGTACACCTGAAACCAATTCTACTGAAAATTTGACAAAGTTTCAGTATTAAATAAGGAAGAAATCAAACACTTAACTTTCACAATTGACAAGTATTAGTTAGTTATTACTGAAATTTCTGAAAAATTATTATTTGCAAATTTGATATTAGATTCGTGTACAGTACACCTGAAACTAATTCTACTGAAAATTTGACAAAGTTTCAGTATTAAATAAGGAAGAAATCAAACACTTAACTTTCACAATTGACAAGTATTAGTTAGTTATTACTGAAATTTCTGAAAAATTATTATTTGCAAATTTGATATTAGATTCGTGTACAGTACACCTGAAACCAATTCTACTGAAAATTTGACAAAGTTTCAGTATTAAATAAGGAAGAACATCAAACACTTTACATTCACAATTGACAAGTATTAGTTAGCTATTACTGAAATTTCTGAAAAATTATTATTTGCAAATTTGATATTAGATTCGTGTACAGTACACCTGAAACTAATTCTACTGAAAATTTGACAAAGTTTCAGTATTAAATAATTAAGAAAATCAAACACTTAACTTTCACAATTGACAAGTATTAGTTAGCTATTACTGAAATTTCTGAAAAATTATTATTTGCAAATTTGATATTAGATTCGTGTACAGTACACCTGAAACTAATTCTACTGAAAATTTGACAAAGTTTCAGTATTAAATAATTAAGAAAATCAAACACTTAACTTTCACAATTGACAAGTATCAGTTAGCTATTACTGAAATTTCTGAAAATTTATTATTTGCATATTTGATATTAGATTCGAGTACAGTACACCTGAAACTAATTCTACTGAAAATTTGACAAAGTTTCAGTATTAAATAAGGAAGAAATCAAACACTTAACTTTCACAATTGACAAGTATCAGTTAGCTATTACTGAAATTTCTGAAAATTTATTATTTGCAAATTTGATATTAGATTCGTGTACAGTACACCTGAAACTAATTCTACTGAAAATTTGACAAAGTTTCAGTATTAAATAAGGAAGAAATCAAACACTTAACTTTCACAATTGACAAGTATTAGTTAGCTATTACTGAAATTTCTGAAAATTTATTATTTGCAAATTTGATATTAGATTCGTGTACAGTACACCTGAAACTAATTCTACTGAAAATTTGACAAAGTTTCAGTATTAAATAAGGAAGAAATCAAACACTTAACTTTCACAATTGACAAGTATTAGTTAGCTATTACTGAAATTTCTGAAAAATTATTATTTGCAAATTTGATATTAGATTCGTGTATAGTACACCTGAAACTAATTCTACTGAAAATTTGACAAAGTTTCAGTATTAAATAAGGAAGAAATCAAACACTTAACTTTCACAATTGACAAGTATTAGTTAGCTATTACTGAAATTTCTGAAAATTTATTATTTGCAAATTTGATATTAGATTATTGTACAGTATACCTGAAACTAATTCTACTGAAAATTTGACAAAGCTTCAGGTTTAATAAGGAAGAAAATCAAACACTTAACTTTCACAATTGACAAGTATTAGTTAGCTATTACTGAAATTTCTGAAAAATTATTATTTGCAAATTTGATATAAGATATGTGTACAGTACACCTGAAACTAATTCTACTGAAAATTTGACAAAGTTTCAGTATTAAATAAGAAAGAAATCAAACACTTAACTTTCACAATTGACAAGTATTAGTTAGCTATTACTGAAATTTCTGGAACATTATTATTTGCAAATTTGATATTAGATTCGTGTACAGTATACCTGAAACCAATTCTACTGAAAATTTGACAAAGTTTCAGTAGTAAATAAGGAACAAAATCAAACACTTAACTTTCACAATTGACAAGTATTAGTTAGCTATTACTGAAATTTCTGAAAAATTATTATTTGCAAATTTGATATTAGATTCGTGTACAGTACACCTGAAACTAATTCTACTGAAAATTTGACAAAGTTTCAGTATTAAATAAGGAAGAAATCAAACACTTAACTTTCACAATTGACAAGTATTAGTTAGCTATTACTGAAATTTCTGAAAAATTATTATTTGCAAATTTGATATTAGATTCGTGTACAGTACACCTGAAACTAATTCTACTGACAATTTGACAAAGTTTCAGTATTAAATAAGGAAGAAATCAAACACTTAACTTTCACAATTGACAAGTATTAGTTAGCTATTACTGAAATTTCTGAAAAATTATTATTTGCAAATTTGATATTAGATTCGTGTACAGTACACCTGAAACTAATTCTACTGAAAATTTGACAAAGTTTCAGTATTAAATAAGGAAGAAATGAAACTCTTAACTTTCACAATTGACAAGTATTAGTTAGCTATTACTGAAATTTCTGAAAATTTATTATTTGCAAATGTGATATTAGATTCGTGTGCAGTACACCTGAAACCAATTCTACTGAAAATTTGACAAAGTTTCAGTATTAAATAAGGAAGAAAATAAAACATTTAACTTTCTCAATTGACAAGTATTAGTTAGCTATTACTGAAATTTCTGAAAAATTATTGTTTGCAAAATTGATATTAGATTCGTGTACAGTACACCTGAAACTAATTCTACTGAAAATTTGACAAAGTTTCAGTATTAAATAAGGAAGAAATCAAACACTTCACTTTCACAATTGACAAGTATTAGTTAGCTATTACTAAAATTTTTACACTTGAAACTAATTCTACTGAAAATTTGACAAAGTTTCAATAATAATTAAGGAAGAAAATCAAATAGTTAACTTTCCCAGTTACAGGTATCAGTTTATCCGTTACTGAAATTTCTGAAAATTTATCGAATGGATAGTTTGAAATTTTTATGTCTGATTTGTATAGAGTACGTCTGAAGATATTTCCTTTGAAAATCTGATGACGAGTATGTATTAAATAAGTGAGAAAATCGAGGATATGATCTCGGGAAGTTTGTGGCTGTGTAAATCTTTTATTACCCAAGCACTGGTCACCGATATTTGCCCTAGGCTGGAGTGTGGAGCTTTATCACGTTGTAAACGTAACATCGAGGGGCGACTCACTGGGGGTGCAAAAGGGGAGCTCCAGTGATGGTTAATTAAACGGGCGTTCTCCAAATGGCAATGCAAATGGGCATTACTCTTTCAGAGAGGAAGCAAGCCGAGAAGATGCGGTCTTACACCACGCTGCGGAAGCAACGCGAAGAGTTCCGCAATCGGCTGGTTAATTTGATTGTGAACCAGAAGGTGGAAGTCGACAGCTCTTCTCTGATCACCGATCACGAAATGCAAACGCTGCGCTATTATTATTACATAAAGCACGGCATTGATGACGTGCATGTGGCGCCACTCGAGAGGCCTATTTTGAAAAGGGTACGTTAAAGACCAGTAATGTGTAAAGCATTTATCACATCAAAGAATCAAAATGGGAAGAAGTTGCTACAAAATGTCTGCAGGTTCTGCGGCTCATATCGCCCAAGCTGAAGAAATGGAAGATAACGTTGAACCAAGCCGTAGAAGACATGAAGGAGGACTACATGCTGGCCATGAAGAAGTCGATCGTCGACTTCGTCCTGAAGGATTCTTGCTTCGAGACGTCTTCGGCGGAGGAGTTCGATACGGATGAGAGGCGCGAGCTGGAGAAGCTGAGCATACTATGGAAGCCAAACTACGATGCCACCACGGTGAAGCTGAAGAAGGCCGTGAACATCATCGATCCCTGCATCTGCGCGCTCGTGGACCTGTGGTACAAGAACTTCAGGTGGCCATCGATGGCGTTGATGGCCTATTTGGTTATCGAAGTTTTGGGTTTCAGGAAGCTCCGTCTGATCAACACGGATTTGCTTCGGGAGAAGAAGGGCTCCTACGAGCTGATCGACTACAACTGGGTGGTCAGCGAGCACATCAAGAAGGGAAAGGATATCCTCACCAACCACTACTACAAGTCCGTGGTGGAGATCTTCTGCACGGCCATCAGAAAGAACAGGCTCCCCGCGCAGCCCAAGAGGCTGAGGAACATCTTCAACACCACTGCAGTCATCATGACGCACCATCTGCAGATGCTGTGTCTGAGGTCTCTGTACGATTACGTGGACTATATCACTGATTTTAAGGTATTTTTGATTGAGCCCAGTTTGTTTCAAAGGTCTAAAGGTCTAATGGTAAATGCCTGCCGGCCAAATGCCATCAATTGCTTGATGAACTCTGTTTGCACTGCTGTGGTTCATGTGTGTTCCAGTATAAGAATAAAGGTTTTGAGATCAACTTAGTGCAGAAGGTGAATATTTTGGCCTTCGATCCGCCGTTCAAGCACTTCAGGGAGGCCATCAATAAGGTCGTCGACGACATCTGCGAAGCAGTCCTAATCTTTCCTAGAATTGAAACGCACATCTTCCCCGAACGTCAGGACAAGAATGCCTTCAACCTATCTGTAAGTATTTCATAGATTTATGATTTAGATTTAGATATTTAGATTTATTTTCGTTATAGTTTCATCATCCATTTTGGATACCAGTTATTATAATATTTTTTATTGTTTTCTTATTAATTGGAGTACTTACTGGTAATAAGATTTGTAAGATCTGTTCTTGTGTCTTCTTGACCTTACTAGCTAGTTTCGGCTATAATTTTCAGCCATCTTCATATAGTAATCCTTTCCTAGCAAGGTCAAGAAGACACAATAAAAATAATAAATACAAGAACAGATCTTTATTTATAAACTACCAGTAAGTACTCCAATTACGAAAAAAATATTTAGATTTATGTACAGAATACTGATACTTTAGATGTATATAAACAGAATACTGATTACTGTACTTTAGTACAGATATTTTAGCCACAGAACAACGTGGCAGAAAATGGACACGTCTTCTGTCGGTTATTTGTGTATATTACAGTAACATGTTTCTCCCTTCCTTGCTTTCTCTTTCTCTCAGCCAATAATACCAGACGAGTTGATAATGGGATACAAAATGCGCCTGAAGGATCTTCTGGACGACCAACGGATTGGTCCCGAGCTTCGTGTGCAAGATTTCGACGAGTACATGCCTTTGGTCAACGGAGAAGTACGTTGCTGCTTCAAATCCCGAAATAATTAAATAGTAAATTCGGCATTTCTCAATTACCACTCACAGGCGGACGAGGAAGTAAACCAGTTTATAGAGGACGAACACGACTACGAGGAATACTGCGAAAAGGTGATCCAGATGAAGGAGCTGGCCTGGGAGATCCCCATCAAAATGGAGCACAGCGTCCGCATGGGGATGTACGACATGCACAGGGTCAGCCTGGTCGAGAATCTGGTGGAAGCTGCGGAAGAGCTTTACGAGAAGCTCGTGCGCAAGATGACCAACGATTATCAGAACATGTGCAAGCAGTAAGTTGACAATAATGCGGTAAACTGGTAAGTTATAAGTAGTATAGCTTAGTATAGCATGCCACTTCGATGGCATGTCCATCAGGAGAGACCATTTTAGCGAAAATTGTTGGCTGAAGAAGTGTTGTCGACAATGACCGGAAGGTTCTTTCAAGGCTATTTGCAAAAGAAGTGTGTTCGGTAATGACCAGGAGGTTCTTTCAAGGTCATTTGCAGAAGAAGTCGTCAATGACCAGAAGGTTCTTTCAGGGTAATTTGCTGAAGAAGTTGACGACAATGTCCCGAAGGTCTTCGGAGAACTTCTTCTGCAAATGACCTTGAAAGAACCTTCTGGTCATTGGCGAAAAAACTTCTTCTGCAAATGACCTTGAAATAACCTTCTGGTCATTGCCTTCAAATAACCTTCAAAGAACCTTCTAGTCATTGCCGAAAACACTTCTTCTGCGAATGACCTTCAAAGAACCTTCTGGTCATTGCCGAAAATACTTCTTCTGCAAATGACCTTCAAATAACGTTCTGGTCATTGCCGAAAACACTGCTTCTGCAAATGACCTTCAAAGAACGTTCTGGTCATTGCCGAAAACACTTTTTCTGCAAATTTGCAGAAGAAGTCGTCAATGACCAGAAGGTTCGTTCAGGATAATTTGCTGAAGAAGTTGACGACAATGTCCCGAAGGTTTTCGGCGAACTTCTTCTGCAAATGACCTTTAACGAACCTTCTGGTCATTGCTGAAAACACTTCTTCTGCAAATGACCTTCAACGAACCTTCTGGTCATTGCCGAAAACACTTCTTTTGCAAATGACTTTCCAAGAACGTTCTGGTCATTGCTGAAAACACTTCTTCTGCAAATGACCTTCAAAGAACCTTCTGGTCATTGCCAAAAACACTGCTTCTGCAAATGACCTTCAAAGAACGTTCTGGTCATTGCCAAAAACACTTCTTCTGCAAATGACCTTCAAAGAACCTTCTGGTCATTGCCGAAAACACTTTTTCTGCAAATTTGCAGAAGAAGTCGTCAATGACCAGAATGTTCGTTCAGGATAATTTACTGAAGAAGTTGACGACAATGTCCCGAAGGTTTTCGGCGAACCTCTTCTGCAAATGACCTTGAAAGAACCTTCTGGTCATTGCCGAAAACACTTTTTCTGCAAATGACCTTCAACGAACCTTCTGGTCATTGCCGAAAACACTTATTTTGCAAATTACTTTCCAAGAACGTTCTGGTCACTGCTGAAAACACTTCTTCTGCAAATGACCTTCAAAGAACCTTCTGGTCTTTGCTGAAAACACTTTTTCTGCAAATTTGCAGAAGAAGTCGTCAATGACCAGAAGGTTCGTTCAGGATAATTTGCTGAAGAAGTTGACGACAATGTCCCGAAGGTTTTCGGCGAACCTCTTCTGCAAATGATCTTGAAAGAACCTTCTGGTCATTGCCGAAAACACTGCTCCTGCAAATGACCTTCAAAGAACGTTCTGGTCATTGCCGAAAACACTTCTTCTGCAAATGACCTTCAAAGAACCTTCTGGTCATTGCCGAAAACACTGCTTCTGCAAATGACCTTCAAAGAACGTTCTGGTCATTGCCGAAAACACTTCTTCTGCAAATGACCTTCAAAGAACCTTCTGGTCATTGCCGAAAACACTGCTCCTGCAAATGACTTTGAAAGTACGTTCGGGTCATTGCCGAAAACACTTCTTCTGCAAATGACCTTCAAAGAACCTTCTGGTCATTGCCGAAAACACTTCTTCTGCAAATGACCTTCAAAGAACCTTCTGGTCATAGCCGAAAACACTTCTTCTGCAAATGACCTTCAAATAACCTTCTGGTCATTGACTGGTCACCGCATAAAAAATGCACCCTCCACCGCTTCCCATAGGCAGGAAAACATCTGATACTTATTGGACAAATCCTGTACAATTCGACTCAACAGTATCTTTGGTTTTTATATTCTGCTACAAGGTATTTACGTTTTCTTAAGGTTAGGCGAAGAATACCAGGTGATTATGGACAAGGCAGTAGAAGTGCCGCAGAATACTGGCGAGCTAATGGCACTGATCGCTTACGTTAAAGAGATAGAAGCAGTGACTTTAGGCCAAATGGAGGAGAGGCTCAGGGAGGCGATGAAGTACATCATCTTCCTTTCGGACCACAGCATATTCACGCCGGTGGAGATGAAGCTGAACAACAACACGTTCTGGTGGTACGTTTCAGAGCAATCTTCCAGTTTGCGTTTGTTATAACCGTGTGCATAGTTACCTGCGCATTTCGCGCGCTCTGGAGGAACACCGAGAAATCGTGGAGCAGAAGATCCTCGAGTTCCAGGCGTTTCTAACTGCAAGAATCCGCAAGTTTGTCGACAACCTGGAGCTGTACGGAAAACTGGTGGATGAGCTGCAGCAGAACGGCAGTATAGCTGAGCTGCCGAGGTACCATAAGCGAGCCACACAATTGGACAACAGGTACATTGAAACACGCAAATTTAACTACTTCTTGTAATAATTTCTTCTTATTCGTTTGTGAAGGTTAACTCAGGCTCTGGAGGCCATCGACGTGTTCAACGAGGAGGAGGCAGCGTACAGGTTCGAGCTGTCCCAGTACCCCCAGAGGAAGCAGATCCACGACAAGCTGAGGCCGTACAAGTCGCTGTACGACAACGCAACAGACTTCTTGGCCAAGCTGGACCTGTGGATGAACTCGCAGGTCGGATCCCATGACCCGGAGGACATAGAAGCGGAAGCCGGGCAGTTCTTTAGAGTTGTGTACAAGCTGGAGAAGTTCTTCGCGGAGAAACCAGCAGTCCATAATCTTGCAGTAACAGTAAGATCTATTTCATATAAGTAAGCCATACAGTGGATCCAACAGTTCTTCACGTGGTGAGCTTCGAAATTATATGTTTCAACGCAATTTTATTGGGAAGGTTCCAAATTGTAAAATCTCAATCAAACCATCTAAAATAAGGCCGAGGGACTGTTTCACGCCGTCTTCACTTAGTCAGTAACAGTAAGATATATTTCATATAAGTCATAGAATGGATCCAACAGTTCTTCATGTGATGAGCATTCGAAATACTATGTTTCAACGCAATTTTATTGGGAAGGTTCCAAATTGTAAAACCTCAGTCAAACCATCTAAAATAAGGTCGAGGGACTGTTTCACGCCGTCTTCACTTAGTCAGTAACAGTAAGATATATTTCATATAAGTCATATAATGGATCCAACAGTTCTTCATGTGATGAGCATTCGAAATACTGTTTCAACGCAATTTTATTGGGAAGGTTCCAAATTGTAAAATCTCAATCAAACCATCTAAAATAAGGTCGAGGGACTGTTTCATGCCGTCTTCACTTAGTCAGTAACTGTAAGATATATTTCATATAAGTTATACAATGGATCCAACAGTTCTTCATGTGATGAGCATTCGAAATACTATGTTTCAACGCAATTTTATTGGGAAGGTTCCAAATTGTAAAACCTCAGTCAAACCATCTGAAATAAGGTCGAGGGACTGTTTCACGCCGTCTTCACTTAGTCAGTAACAGTAAGATATATTTCATATAAGTCATACAATGGATCCAGCAGTTCTTCATGTGATGAGCATTCGAAATACTATGTTTCAACGCAATTTTATTGGGAAGGTTCCAAATTGTAAAACCTCAGTCAAACCATCTAAAATAAGGTCGAGGGACTATTTCACGCCGTCTTCACTTAGTCAGTAACAGTAAGATATATTTCATATAAGTCATAGAATGGATCCAATAGTTCTTCATGTGATGAGGATTCGAAATACTATGTTTCAACGCAATTTTATTGGGAAGGTTCCAAATTGTAAAACCTCAGTCAAATCATCTAAAATAAGGTCGAGGGACTGTTTCACGCCGTCTGCACTTAGTCAGTAACTGTAAGATATATTTCATATTAGTTACACAATGGATCCAACAGTTCTTCACGTGATGAGCATTCGAAATCTTATGTTTTAACGCAATTTTATTGGGAAGGTTCCAAATTGTAAAACCTCAGTCAAACCATCTAAAATAAGGTCGAGGGACTGTTTCACGCCGTCTTCACTTAGTCAGTAACAGTAAGATATATTTCATATAAGTCATACAATGGATTCAACAGTTCTTCATGTGATGAGGATTCGAAATACTATGTTTCAACGCAATTTTATTGGGAAGGTTCCAAACTGTAAAAAATCAATCAAACCATCTAAAATAAGGTCGAGGGACTGTTTCACGCCGTCTTCACTTAGTCAGTAACAGTAAGATATATTTCATATAAGTCATACAATGGATCCAACAGTTCTTCATGTGATGAGCATTCGAAATACTATGTTTCAACGCAATTTTATTGGGAAGGTTCCAAATTGTAAAACCTCAGTCAAACCATCTAAAATAAGGTCGAGGGACTGTTTCACGCCGTCTTCACTTAGTCAGTAACAGTAAGATATATTTCATATAAGTCATACAATGGATCCAACAGTTCTTCATGTGATGAGCATTCGAAATTATATGTTTCAACGCAATTTTATTGGGAAGGTTCCAAATTGTAAAACCTCAGTCAAACCATCTAAAATAAGGTCGAGGGACTGTTTCACGCCGTCTTCACTTAGTCACTAACAGTAAGATATATTTCGTATAAGTCATACAATGGATCCAACAGTTCTTCATGTGATGAGGATTCGAAATACTATGTTTCAACGCAATTTTATTGGGAAGGTTCCAAGTTGTAAAACCCCAAAATTTCGCTGTTTAGGTGCGGGAGAAGATCGAATCGTTCAAGGAGTATATGCCAATCATTCAGACACTAGGAAATCCTGGCATGAAGCCTCGACATTGGGAGAAGGTGTCCGAAATCGTTGGGTTCCCGATCATTCCGGATGAAAATCTAACTCTTGCCAAGATCATAGACTTTGGCTTGGAGGAGTACATCGTAAAGTTCGAGACGATATCCGAAGCAGCCACCAAGGAGAACAACCTGGAAAGAGGCCTCATCAAGATGAAGAACGAATGGGCAGATATGGAGTTCACGATACTCATTTATAGGTGAATGCTCAATTGAGGCGTCTAGAAGTAAAAGGGTTTAAGTGCATTTTTAGTAGTTCTGAGATAAATGGCTTTAAAGTTAACTTGAATTTCAAAATTCCAGGAATAAGTTTAGAAAACTGTGTTAAAACTTTAGACTTAGGTTTAGAATAAAATGTTAACACAGTTTTCTAAACTTATTCCTGGAAAAATAATCGGTTGGAGCTTGTGAAATATTAACACTTAAAGAAAAATAACAAATAATCCTTTTTGTCGTTGTGAAAAACGATAATTTGTTATTTATCTTTAAAAGTTAGCCCTGGAAATTTGAAATTCAAGATGACTTTAGAGCTTAATCTCAGAACTACCAAAAATGCACTTAAACCTTTTACTTCTAGACCCCTCAATTATAAATTCAAAATGGGCAATTATGCTTAAATGTCGTTTTAGGGACACAGGCACGTACATCCTGTCCGCCATCGACGAGATCCAAGTGCTGCTGGATGACCACATCGTCAAGACGCAGACGATGAAGAACTCTCCGTACATAAAGCCCTTCGAAGAGGAGATTCTGTAGGTATTACAAGTGAGCTTAACTATTGGGCACTCACTTGAGGAGTTTTAAGGGAGTGGGAGAAGAACTTGATGCTGCTGCAAGACATTCTCGATGACTGGTTGAAAGTGCAGTCCACCTGGATGTACCTCGAGCCGATTTTCTCGTCCCCCGACATACAGCAGCAGATGCCAGAAGAGGGAAGAAGGTTCACTGCAGTGGACAAGGTGATTAGTAATGCTAAATCAGTATGCTAGCAACGGTTCTGGCACACTTTTGAGAATTTACACAGGAGAAGTGATGCAGCAGAAGGAAGTTCAGAAATGCAGAAGATGGGTCCAGTAAATCTAAATGTATTTTTGTTGTTATTGGGACGCAACTCTTTGATGTTCTGTAACGTTATATTTTTTGCGTACGGCGCTGGTAAGTTCACCCTACTGCCATGCAATTAAATTACGTGGAGCCGCACCCCCATCTAAATAAGGCCGAAGGACTGTTCACGCCATCTTCACTTAGTTGGCCAGGGCCAAGGTGTTTTTCATAGGGGTATAACAAACAACAACGACAATGGAGCCACACTCCCATCTAAATTAGGTCGACGGACTATTCACTCCGTCTCCACATAGTTGGCCAGGGCCAAGGTGATTTTCACAGGGGTAGAACGAACAACAACGATAAAGAAGCCACACTCATCTATAAAAAAGTCGAGGGACTGTTCACGCTGTCTCCACTTAGTTGGTCCGGTCTAAGGTGGTATTCATAAGGGTAGAATAAACAATAACGACAATGGACCCGCAATCCCATCTAAATAAGGTCGAAGGGCTGCTCACGCCGTCTCCACTTAGTTGGTCAGGGCTAAGATGGTATTCACATAGGTAGAACGAACAACAACGACAATGGTGTCGCACTGCCATCGAAATAAGGTCGAGGGGTTGTTCACGCCGTCTTCACTAAGCTAGCCAGGGCCAAGGTGGTATTCATAGGGTTAGAGCGAACAACAACAACAATGGAGCCGCACTCCCATCTAAATAAGGTCGGAGGACAGTTCATGCCGTCTCCACTTAGTTGGCTAGGGCTAAGGTGGTATTCACAGGGGTTGAGCGAACAACAGCGACAACAAAAGGTGATGTATTGGGGAGAGAAACGGAGATAGAGAAAAATGGGGTAGCAGTACTTCTTGTATATGTTGATTTGTTAACTCCTTCTCGTCTTGTTAAGGTCTGGAGGGATATAATGTCGACGGTGTACGAAGACGCGAAGGTGCTGGTCGTGATCGAAATCGACAAGATGTCGGAGCGCCTGAAGAAGTGCAGCAACCTCCTGGACATGATCCAGAAGGGCCTGAACGAGTACCTGGAGAAGAAGCGGCTGTACTTCCCCAGGTTCTTCTTCCTGTCGAACGACGAGCTGCTGGAGATACTGTCCGAGACTAAAGACCCCACGAGGTGAGACTTCGCGCGTTGAACAGCCCTTGAACGAGCTCCAGATTAACTTGAATGTTTGAAGTTTTGAACTTAATAATAATTATAATAATAATCCGTACTACTCCTCCAAACTTCTTTCGTATTATTGGATGTTTGAAGTTTTCGTGTTGCCGCAAAGTAATCGCCGTCTTCCAGGGTGCAGCCCCACCTGAAGAAGTGCTTCGAGGGCATAGCCAAGCTCCAGTTCACCAAGGAGCTGGACGTCACGCAGATGAAGTCGAGCGAGGGCGAGGAGGTGCCGCTGGTGGATGTCATCCAGACTTCTTTGGCCAAAGGGCAGGTGGAGAAGTGGCTGTTTGAGCTGGAGGGCGACATGAAGAAGTCGGTGCATCTGATGGTGAAAAGGGCCTTGGAGGATTACCCCCGTAAAACGAGGCATGCGTGGGTTTTGGACTGGCCTGGTCAAACGGTACGTTTTTGGCTGCCAATTTTGTTTCTTTTGTAATTTTGCTTTTGCACAATATTCTTTTATATCTTCCTTGTAATTGTACGCATATTAAAGGTTCAATGTGTGGCCATGGCTTTTTGGACAACAGAAGTTCACGAAGCCATTGAAGTGAGCGTTGCAGCACTTGAAAAGTACTACCTGAAGTGCAACCAACAGATTTTGAAGGTGGTTGATTTGGTGAGGGGTAAACTCAATATGCAGAATAGAATAACATTAGGTGAGTACATGTACATGTATAATTACTCTTGTTTTCTTTCTTAAATTTTCTGAAATTTCAGAAATAGCTAACTCAAATTTGTCAATGTAGAAAGTTAAGTGTTTGATTTTCTCCTTTATTTGATACTGAAACTTTGTCAAATTATCAGGAGAATTAGTTTCAGGTGTACTGTACACGAATCTGATATCAAATTTGCAAATAATAAATTTTCAGAAACTAAAGTAGTAGCTAACTCATACTTGTCAATGCAGAAAGTTATATGTTTGATTTTCTTTCCTATTTAATACTGAAGCTTTGTCAAATTTTCGGGAGAATTAGTGTTGGAATTGTTTTTCTTGAAGTTTGATAAAATTGCGTCCTCTTGAGATAGTTCTTGCAAATCATTGGCTGCGGTACCTAAACCTCTTCTAACGTCTTAGGTGCGTTGGTGGTTTTGGATGTCCACGCAAGAGACACTTTGGCGGACATTATATCGCACAAAGTGGCCAACACCAATGACTTCCAGTGGCTGTGCCAGATCAGATACTACTGGGAATCGGATCAGATGGCGACTCGCATGATCAACTCGACCCTGATGTATGGCTACGAGTACCTCGGCAACACCACCAGGCTGGTGGTGACTCCGCTGACGGACAGATGCTTCAGAACGTTATTTGGAGCCTTACATCTGCACTTAGGTAATCACTTAGGTACTTCGTCGTTCGTAACTGCTTCACGGTTGGTGTCTCTTAGGAGGTGCACCGGAAGGTCCTGCGGGCACGGGAAAGACCGAGACCACCAAGGACCTGGCCAAGGCCGTGGCCAAGCAGTGCGTGGTCTTCAACTGTTCGGACGGACTGGACTACCTCGCCCTTGGGAAGTTCTTCAAGGTAACGTCTGATTAATTTAGATAATAATGTCGTCTGGTGTTCTTCCGATACCGTCCCAATACCCTTCCAATACCCTCCCGTGGTGCCTCTGCCGCCGTTGCCGACACAGGAGGGTATCGGGCGGGTATTCGTAGGGTACGGGAAGATGCAAACTAAAGATGCAGGGTGTTGGGAGGATATTGGCGGGGTATTGGTAGGCTATTGGGAGGGTGTTGGAAGGGTGTTGGGAGAGTACTGGAGGGTATCGGGCGGGTATTCGGAGGGTATTTGGAGAGTACAGGGAGAAGTAAACTAAAGATGCAGGGTGTTGGGACGGTATCGGCAGGACATTGGGAGGGTATTGGCAGGGTATTGGGAGGCTATTGAGAAGGTGTTGGGAGCGTGTTGGAAGCGTGTTGGGTGTGTTTGAGGGTACTGGTATTCGGAGAGTACAGGAAGATGCAAACTAAAGATGCAGGGTGTTGGGGCGGTATTGGCAGGGCATTGGGAGGGTATTGGCAGGGTATTGGGAGGCTATTGAGAGGGTGTTAAGAGCATGTTGGGAGCGTGTTGGGAGCGTGTTGGGAGGGTGATTGAGGGTACTGAAGGTATCGGGAGGGTATTCGGGGGGTATTCGGAGAGTACAGGAAGATGCAAACTAAAGATGCAGGGTGTTGGGGCGGTATTGGCAGGGCATTGGGAGGGTATTGGCAGGGTATTGGGAGGCTATTGAGAGGGTGCTAAGAGCATGTTGGGAGCGTGTTGGGAGCGTGTTGGGAGGGTGATTGAGGGTACTGAAGGTATCGGGCGGGTATTCGGAGGGTATTCGGAGAGTACAGGAAGATGCAAACTAAAGATGCAGGGTGTTGGGGCGGTATTGGGAGGCTATTGAGAGGGTGTTAAGAGCATGTTGGGAGCGTGTTGGGAGGGTGATTGAGGGTACTGAAGGTATCGGGCGGGTATTCGGAGGGTATTCGGAGAGTACAGGAAGATGCAAACTAAAGATGCAGGGTGTTGGGGCGGTATTGGCAGGGCATTGGGAGGGTATTGGCAGGGTATTGGGAGGCTATTGAGAGGGTGCTAAGAGCATGTTGGGAGCGTGTTGGGAGCGTGTTGGGAGGGTGATTGAGGGTACTGAAGGTATCGGGCGGGTATTCGGAGGGTATTCGGAGAGTACAGGAAGATGCAAACTAAAGATGCAGGGTGTTGGGGCGGTATTGGGAGGCTATTGAGAGGGTGTTAAGAGCATGTTGGGAGCGTGTTGGGAGGGTGATTGAGGGTACTGAAGGTATCGGGCGGGTATTCGGAGGGTATTCGGAGAGTACAGGAAGATGCAAACTAAAGATGCAGGGTGTTGGGGCGGTATTGGCAGGGCATTGGGAGGGTATTGGCAGGGTATTGGGAGGCTATTGAGAGGGTGCTAAGAGCATGTTGGGAGCGTGTTGGGAGCGTGTTGGGAGGGTGATTGAGGGTACTGAAGGTATCGGGCGGGTATTCGGAGGGTATTCGGGGGGTACGGGAAGATGCAAACTAAAGATGCATGGTATTGGGAGGGTATTGGGAGGGTATTGGGAGGGTGTTGGGAGGCTATCGCGAGGGTATTGGGAGGGTACCATCTAGTTTTTGTGATAAAAGTTGAGTGTTTCACTGATTGGGTCGCAGGGTTTGGCTTCATGTGGCGCGTGGTCTTGCTTCGACGAGTTCAACAGGATAGACCTGGAGGTGCTCTCCGTGGTGGCCCAACAGATCCTGACCATACAGAGGGGCATCAATTCGGGGAGCGACCGGATGGTCTTCGAAGGAACGGAGATCAATCTCGACCCGACGTGCGCCGTCTTCATAACCATGAACCCTGGTTATGCTGGGCGCTCCGAGTTGCCCGACAACCTGAAGGCGCTCTTCAGGTCTGTGGCGATGATGGTGCCGGACTACGCGCTGATATCGGAGATCGAACTCTACTCGTACGGCTTCCTGACCGCAAAGCCGTTGTCTGTGAAGATTGTCGCCACTTATAGGCTGTGTTCCGAACAGCTTTCTTCGCAGTGCCACTACGATTACGGTGAGTAATGCAGAATTTCGCGCTTTGAAGGGTAACAATTCTTGTGGTTGCAGGAATGCGTGCTGTGAAATCTGTGCTGAGGGCTGCTGGCACCTTGAAGCTGCACTATCCGAATGAAAAGGAGGATATACTCGTCTTGCGCTCTATTAAGGATGTCAACTTGGCGAAATTCCTCGTCCACGATGTTCCATTGTTTCAGGTATACTTTCGTTACAACTTCCTTTCTTGGTCCACTCCTCTTATACTCTTAGGTCCAGTTGTACAATTATCTATGATCTTTCGTTACAACTTCCTTTCTTGATCCACTCCTCTTATACTCTTAGGTCCAGTTGTAAAATTATCTATGATTTTTCGTTACAACTTCCTTTCTTGATCCACTCCTCTTATACTCTTAGGTCCAGTTGTAAAATTATCTATGATTTTTCGTTACAACTTCCTTTCTTGATCCACTCCTCTTATACTCTTAGGTCCAGTTGCACAATTATCTATGATCTTTCGTTACAACTTCCTCACTTGATCCACTCCTCTTATACTCTTAAGTCCACTTGCACAATTATCTATGATCTTTCGTTACAACTTCCTTTCTTGATCCACTCCTCTTATCCTCTTAGGTCCAGTTGCACAATTATCTATGATCTTTCGTTACAACTTCCTTTCTTGATCCACTCCTCTTATACTCTTAGTTGTACAATTATCTATGATCGTGCATTGGCGTCAAACCATTTAACCTTTCGTTTAGGGAATTACGTCTGACCTGTTCCCTGGCGTAATCCTGCCTGAGCCCGATTACGTCCTGCTGAACGAAGCAGTGTCCGAGGTGTGCAAGGCCATGAATCTGCAGAGCACCCCATTTTTCGTCGAGAAAATTCAACAGCTGTACGAGATGATAATCGTCAGGCATGGATTGATGCTCGTGGGCTTACCGTTTGGCGGGAAGACGTCGTCTTACAGGGTGCTGGCCGAGGCTTTGGGTATCGTCGAAGAGAAAGTGAGTGAGAAATTTCGTATATATGTTCAATATTTATTTCGAATTTACGTGAAATTTTCGTTTCAAAATTTGAGCTGAGTTTAGACACCTTCAGTTTTCATGTTTTGTTTTGCAAATAATCATTTCATGTATCTGTGGTATTAAGGCAAAACCAGACAATTCACCTAAGCGAAGATTTCAATGGACAACCCTCTATACAATTCCCATGTTTCTAGAATACGTTGTGTAATGGAATATACAATACAAGTCGTTGCTCCTTTATGCTTACCTTAGCAAGGCCGCAACAATACAATAATACAGTGGCGGATTTATACTTCTGCGGAGGGTGTTGGGAGGGCATCGGGAGGGTACTGGAGGGTATCGGGCGGGTATTCTGAGGGTACGGGAAGATGCAGATGGGGGGTATTGGGAGGATATAGGGAGGGTATCAGGAGAGTATTGGGAGGGTATTGGGTGGGTAGCATCTAGTTTTTGTGATAAAAGTTGAGTGTTTCACTGATTGTATTCTGAGGATACGGGAAGATGCAGATGGAGGGTATTGGGAGAGTACTGGGAGGGTGTTGGGAGGGTATCGGGAGGGTATCAGGAGAGTATTGGGAGGGTATTGTATGGGTAGCATCTAGTTTTTGTGATCAAAGTTGAGTGTTTCACTGATTGTATTCTGAGGATACGGGAAGATGCAGATGGAGGGTATTGGGAGGGTACTGGGAGGGTGTTGGGAGGGTATCGGGAGGGTATCAAGAGAGTATTAGGAGGGTATTGGGTGGGTAGCATCTAGTTTTTGTGATAAAAGTTGAGTGTTTCACTGATTGTATTCTCAGGATACGGGAAGATGCAGATGGAGGGCATTGGGAGGGTGTTGGGAGGGTATCGGGAGGGTATCAGGAGAGTATTGGGAGGGTATTGGATGGGTAGCATCTACTTTTGTGATAAAAGTCGAGTGTTTCAATGATTGTATTCTGAGGGTACGGGAAGATGCTGATGGAGGGTATAGGGAGGGTATTGGGAGGGTGTTGGGAGGGTATCGGGACGGTATCAGGAGAGTATTGGAAGGGAATTGGGCGGGTAGCATCTACTTTTTGTGATAAAAGTTGAGCGTTTCACTGATTGTATTCTGAGGATACGGGAAGATGTAGATGGAGGGTATTGGGAGGGTATTGGTAGGGTGTTGGGAGGGTATCGGGAGAGTATCAGGAGAGTATTGGGAGGGTATTGGGTGGGTAGCATCTAGTTTTTGTGATAAAAGTTGAGTGTTTCACTGATTGGGTAGCAGGGTTTGGCGTGAGGCTACCGCCAACAAAAATTTGCCACCCTGGGCTATAGCCCTCATAGCCCCCCCCCTAAATCCGCCACTGACTTCTGACCTCACAACGTGGAACCAAAATAAATGTTCCGATATGGATGTTAAGAATTATCGTGAGCAGAACCCAATAATATATTTACTTTTTGACTTTGGATTTTTTGACTTATGGGTTCTGTCTTAGTACCAAAGAAATACAGTCATGCTCACATAAATCTAGTACAAGAAATTAGGTTACAATAGCAATTTTATTCAAATGTTTTGTACTAGATTTATATGAGCATGACTGTACCTAACTCTGAAGGTATTACGTTGATGGTTTTTAAGGGAGGTATGGACGAGCACCACGCAATTTACACGGTGATAAATCCTAAATCAATAACGATGGGTCAGCTGTACGGGCAGTTCGATCTTGTGTCCCACGAATGGTCTGATGGCATCTTGGCGGTCAGTTTCAGGCAGTTTGCAATGTCGACAACGGAAGAAAGGTCACCACCACATAACTTTGAAGCGCGCAAACGTTGCAATGAGTAGTGTTTCAGGAAATGGCTGATCTTCGACGGACCCGTGGATGCCGTTTGGATCGAGAACATGAACACGGTCCTCGACGACAACAAGAAGCTTTGCCTGATGTCCGGCGAGATCATCCAGCTGGCCAACACGACCAACTTAATCTTCGAGCCGATGGACCTGGAAGTTGCGTCCCCTGCCACAGTAAATTCTTGCAAACGAAGACTTGGATGTGGTATACTGAGGTGTGTTTGCTCTTTCTGCAGGTATCACGGTGTGGGATGATCTATTTGGAACCCATGTCGTTGGGATGGCAGCCGCTGCTCACTTCCTGGCTGAAGACGTTGCCACCGTCCATTGGTGAAGGCGAGTTATCGGCCATCGAGTGTTTGTTCATGAGGTTCATACCACCTGTGCTCTGGTTATTGAGAAGAGGTGGTACTAAGGTGAGTAACAGCTTAGTGTCTTAACGCCCTTAACATCTTGAGGTAGTACTAAGGTAAGTAACACCTTGACACCCGTAACACCTCGAGGTGGTACTAAGGTAAGTAACAAATGAATACCCCAACACCTTGAGGTGATACTAAAGTAAGTAACACCTTAATACCGTAACACCCTTAACACCTTGAGGTGGTACCAAGGTAAGTAACAAATTAATACCCTAACACCTTGAGGTGATACTAAGGTAACACCTAAATACATTAACACCCTTAACACCTTGGGGTGGTACTAAGGTAAGTAACACCTTAATACCTTACCACCCTTAACACCTTGAGGTGAACAATACAATGGTTTGTGTATTAGCAGTGTCATGTTTAATTTCCAATTCATATTTTGCACTTTTCAACGAATACTGCTAATCCTCGGTAACTTTCATTGAACACTTCATCAATTCCAAGTACTAAGGTCCAATATCATTCCCGATGATACTGAATGTGCTCTCCCATTGTGCCTCTTCTTCTTATTATCAGATCCTTGGGCCCAGTCTGTGCTCATTTGATTTTTGGTAGGGAGATACCGTTTGAAGATTAGTAGTCTAAACCTCCTTATTGGACAATAACAACTTTCAGGAGATGGCGCCGACTTCAGACGCCAACCTTCTGCGCTCCACGACGAACCTCTTCGAGTCCTTCCTGGACGACTTCAGGGACGACAAGTTCCTGGAGCAGATCACCGAGCTGGACAAGCGGGCCCAGCTGGAGGGGGTGTTCTTCTTCTCTTGCATCTGGGGCATGGGAGGCACCCTGGACGCGGACAGCAGGGGCAAGTTCAGCCTCCTCATCAGGGGCATGCTGGAGAAGAACTTTCCTCCTGCGATAACCGCGCAGCTGGAGATTCCGTTTAGCATACCCAAACCGGACAAGTCCTACATCTTCACGATTCCGGTGGGCGAGACGGTGTTTGACTACAGATACATTAAAGAGGTAAGCTTTTACGGGCACAATTGAGGGATCTAGAAGAAAAGGGTTTAAGTGTTAACTTCTATACCTTTTCAAGTTCAAATTGAGAACAATCAAGTTCATATTGAGACCAATCAATTTCAAATTGATGCCAATAGAGTTCAAATTGATATCAATCGATTTCTAATTGAGACCAATCAATTTCAAGTTGAGACCAATCAATTTGAAATTGAGACTAAACAAAATCAAATTGACACTAAACAATATCAAGTTGTCATAATAAATTTTATTTGTTTACTCTCAACTTGATATTGTTTAGTGTCAACTTGATTTTGTTTAGTCTCAATTTGAAATTGATTGGTATCAATTTGAACTTGATTGGCCTCAATTTGAAATTGATTAGTCTCAATTTGAACTTGATTGGTCTCAATTTGAACTTGAAAAGGTATATTGTATAGGTATAGGTGTACCTCTGAATTATTACACGTATATTAAATTCGCATTTGGCAGGGCAAAGGCAAATGGAAGTTGTGGTCCGATGAGCTGCAATCTCTGCCGCCGATCTCCCGAGATATACCAGTAAACCAGATAATAGTGCCCACGTTGGAGACAGTCAGGAATATGGCGGTGATACACTACTTGGTATCCCATCAAAAGGCTATAATGGTGGTAGGACCTACTGGCACAGGAAAATCCGTTTACGTCACTGTAAGTTAGCCTCATACTTTTATATGTAAGGTATTAAAACCCAAAATATATTTTCCTTCATGCCCTACCCTCTTTCAGGACTACCTGCTGAAAAGGTGCGATAAAAACGTTTACACTCCCTTGTTCATAAACTTCTCCGCGCAAACGTCGGCCAACCAAACTCAAGACATCATAATGAGCAAGCTGGACAAGAGGAGGAAAGGTTAGTTTTCCCCCTGAGTTAAACAATTGTGCAATTCGGGCTGTTTCCTTAGGCGTTTATGGACCTCCTGTTGGTAGAAAGTGCGTGATATTTGTTGATGATGTGAGCATGCCGTTGAAGGAGGTATACGGTGCACAGCCACCAATTGAGCTGTTAAGGCAGTGGTTTGATCACAAGATATGGTACGATCGAAAGGATATTGTGCCCTTAAAACTAATTGATATACAGGTAAGTTCAGTAGCTAGATTGTACGAATCGGTGGTTAATTTTTAATCTACCGTCATGATTCTCTCTGTTCTGTATTTTCACTCCTTTGCTTCTTTTACTTTTTCATTACCTCTTGCACCACTGTACGTCATTTATTTCTTTTTCGGTTCTGCTACCACGATGATGTCTACTTTTGCCTTCTCCATTTCTTCCATTGGTCCTTCTTCTTTTCCACTTATTCTTGTTTTAAGTTTGTCTGCGCCATGGGACCTCCCGGAGCCGGAGGAAACACCGTCACCGCCCGCTTCTCGAGGCACTTCAACCACATCTGCATCGACGAGTTTCAAGATCAAGTAATGATCGCCATCTTCAGCAAGATCATGCTGTGGCATTTGGACACAAGGTGCGACCAGATGCCAGGGTATCGGGAGGGGAAGTGGAGGGTACAAGAAGATGCAAACTAAAGAACTAAAGATGCAGGGTGTTGGGAGGGTATCGGGAGGGGAAGTGGAGGGTACAAGAAGATGCAAACTAAAGATGCAAAGTATTGGGAGGGTATTGGGAGGATGTTGGGAGAGTATCCGGAGGGGAAGTGGAGGGTACAAGAAGATGCAAACTAAAGATGCAGGGTGTTGGGATCGAATCGGAAGGGGAAGTGGAGGGTACAAGAAGATGCAAACTAAAGATGCAAAGTATTGGGAGGGTATTGGGAGGGTGTTGGGAGAGTATCCGGAGGGGAAGTGGAGGGTACAAGAAGATGCAAACTAAAGATGCAGGGTGTTGGGAGGGAATCGGAAGGGGAAGTGGAGGGTACAAGAAGATGCAAACTAAAGATGCAAAGTATTGGGAGGGTATTGGGAGGGTGTTGGGAGAGTATCCGGAGGGGAAGTGGAGGGTACAAGAAGATGCAAACTAAAGATGCAAAGTATTGGGAGGGAATCGGAAGGGGAAGTGGAGGGTACAAGAAGATGCAAACTAAAGATGCAAAGTATTGGGAGGGTATTGGGAGGTTGTTGGGAGAGTATCCGGAGGGGAAGTGGAGGGTACAAGAAGATGCAAACTAAAGATGCAGGGTGTTGGGTGGGAATCGGAAGGGGAAGTGGAGGGTACAAGAAGATGCAAACTAAAGATGCAAAGTATTGGGAGGGTATTGGGAGGGTGTTGGGAGAGTATCCGGAGAGGAAGTGGAGGGTACAAGAAGATGCAAACTAAAGATGCAAGGTGTTGGGAGGGAATTTGAAGTGTGTTGGGAGGGTATCGGGACGGTGTTGGGTGGGTATCGGGAAGGTGTTGGGAGGGTATCGGGAGGGTACTAGACGGTATCGGTATTCGGAGGGTATTCGGAGGGTACAGGAAGATTCTCCCATGTTATTCTTATGGGAAAAAAAGTTTACCCAGGTGTCCCAAGGTCTACTCTCATTCCACAATCCTATGAGTTATAAACTAATATCATAATATGCTATTGTTGCACGTCGCAGAGGCTTCTCGAAAGACTTCGACCCGTGCATCGAGCAGATTGTCGGAGCGACGTTGGAAGTCTACAAGCAGAGCAGAACGAACTTGCTTCCGACTCCGGCGAAGTCGCACTACCTCTTCAACCTGCGGGACTTCTCCAGGGTCATCCAGGTAAGGCTCGCACCAAAGTCTTCCGCATCAAAGAGGTGACGACCGTTTTAGGGCGTACTGCTGTCCGTCCCCGAGACCATTGAGGATTTGATAGCCATGAAGAGGCTGTGGGTGCACGAGGTGCTCCGAGTCTACTGCGACCGCCTGGTGGACGACGTGGACAGGGAATGGCTGTACCAGACACTTCGGGAGGTCTCTAGGGATAAGCTCGAAGAAGATATGAACAAGATCCTTGAAAGATTATGCACCAAAGATACTAAAACGGTAATTGGTCATAACATTTTTGCTTTCATAGACGGTTTTGCACCCTAAAGTTGTGGCGTCTTTATGTCCCTATCGTTCTTAGACTTCAGACCGTCTTGAGGCTTAAAACAGGTCACTTTTTATACAGTCCCCTTTTTAAACATCTCTTGAACACATCTGCTTTAAAAGAGTACTTTGAACTTTAGACCGTCTTTAGATTTTAAAACAGGTCAGTTTTAAAAGTCCTCTTTTTAAATAGATCTCTCTTAAACACATCTGTTTTAAAAGAGAACTTTAAACTTTGGACCGTCCTTAGATTTTAAAGCAGGCCTCTTTTTAAACAGTGCTCTTTTTAAACAGGTCTATCTTAAACACATCTGTTTTAAACGAGAATTAAACTTTAGATCGTCTTTAGATTTTATAACAGGTCTCTTTTTAAACGGTCCTCTTTTTGAATAGATCTCTCTTAAACGCATCTGTTTTAAAAGATAACTTTAACCTTTAAACCGTCTTTAGACTTTAAAACAGGTCTCTTTTTAAACAGTCCTCGTTTTAAATAGATCTCTCTTAGATTCATCTGCTTTAAAAGAGAACTTTAAACTTTAGACCGTCTTTAGATTTTAAAACAGGTCTCTTTTTAAACAGTCCTATTTTTAAACAGGTCTCTCTTAAACACATCTGTTTTAAAAGATAACTTTTACCTCTAAACCGTCTTTAGACTTTAAAACAGGTCTCTTTTTAAACAGTCCTCGTTTTAAATAGATCTCTCTTAGATTCATCTGCTTTAAAAGAGAACTTTAAACTTTAGACCGTCTTTAGATTTTAAAACAGGTCTCTTTTTAAACAGTCCTATTTTTAAACAGGTCTCTCTTAAACACATCTATTTTAAAAGATAACTTTTACCTCTAAACCGTCTTTAGACTTTAAAACAGGTTTCTTTTTAAACAGTCCTCGTTTTAAATAGATCTCTCTTAGATTCATCTGCTTTAAAAGAGAACTTTAAACTTTAGACCGTCTTTAGATTTTAAAACAGGTCTCTTTTTAAACAGTCCTATTTTTAAACAGGTCTCTCTTAAACACATCTGTTTTAAAAGATAACTTTTACCTCTAAACCGTCTTTAGACTTTAAAACAGGTCTCTTTTTAAACAGTCCTCGTTTTAAATAGATCTCTCTTAGATTCATCTGCTTTAAAAGAGAACTTTAAACTTTAGACCGTCTTTAGATTTTAAAACAGGTCTCTTTTTAAACAGTCCTATTTTTAAACAGGTCTCTCTTAAACACATCTGTTTTAAAAGATAACTTTTACCTCTAAACCGTCTTTAGACTTTAAAACAGGTCTCTTTTTAAACAGTCCTCGTTTTAAATAGATCTCTCTTAGATTCATCTGCTTTAAAAGAGAACTTTAAACTTTAGACCGTCTTTAGATTTTAAAACAGGTCTCTTTTTAAACAGTCCTCTTTTTGAATAGATCTCTCTTAAACACATCTGTTTTAAAAGATAACTTTTACCTTTAAACCGTCTTTAGACTTTAAAACAGGTCTCTTTTTGCACAGTCCTCGTTTTAAATAGATCTCTCTTAGATTCATCTGCTTTAAAAGAGAACTTTAAACTTTGGACCGTCTTTAGATTTTAAAACAGGTCTCTTTTTAAACAGTGCTATTTTTAAACAGGTTTCTCTTAAACACATCTGTTTTAAAAGATAACTTTTACCTCTAAACCGTCTTTAGACTTTAAAACAGGTCTCTTTTTAAACAGTCCTCGTTTTAAATAGATCTCTCTTAGATTCATCTGCTTTAAAAGAGAACTTTAAACTTTAGACCGTCTTTAGATTTTAAAACAGGTCTCTTCTTAAACAGTCCTATGTTTAAACAGGTCTCTTATACATATTTGTTTTAAAAGAGAACTGTTTAAAAGAGGCCTGTTTAAAAAGAGACCTGGGGGAAGATCTAGGGGGAGGTTCCCAACGAATTAAGTAGCAAGATAAAGCATTAATCGACAACTTCTACAGATCGGTGAGCTAGAGCTTAGAAGTCTTGTCTACTGCGACTTCGCGAACCCGAAAGCTGACCAGCGCTTCTACATAGAGGTCCTCGACCTGGAGTCGCTGCGGGACATCGTCGAAGGGTACCTCCACGAGTTCAACAACATGTCGAAGAAGCCGATGAACCTGGTGCTGTTCAAGTACGTCGAAGCCGCGGAAGCCAAAGAGGAGGACGATCGTTTGCTGTTGCAGGTTCGCCATCGAGCACCTCTCGAGGATCTGCAGGATCGTGAAGCAGCCTCGCAGCCATGCCCTTCTCGTGGGAGTTGGAGGTTCTGGGAGGCAGTCTTTGACCCGTCTAGCAGCGCACATCTCCGATTACGAGCAGTTCCAGGTGGAGCTGACGCGGCAGTACGGCCCTGTTGAATGGCACGAAGACATCAAGGTCATCCTGCGCAAAGTTAGCGCCACCGATCAGCATGGCGTGTTCTTGTTTACCGACGCTCAGGTAAACAAGAAACTTTATTTTCGATGAAAATTACAGATCAAATATCTGAGCCACTGCAGCCTTTCCAGTGGAGGTCACGCCAAACTCGAAGGAGGCTACCTCAAAATTTGGGAGCTACTGATTCAAAATTTTTGCTCATAGATTAAGGAGGAGTCGTTTGTGGAGGACATTAGCAACCTGCTGAACTCCGGCGAAGTGCCCAATCTCTTCAACATGGACGAGAAGGTCGAAATTTTCGAGAAGATGCGGTCACTGGATAGGCAGAGGGACAAGTCATTGCAGACCGATGGAACTCCAGCTGCGCTCTTCAACTACTTCATTACGATAATCAAAGAGCAACTGCACGTGGTTTTGGCCATGTCCCCAATTGGTGATAGCTTCAGGAACAGGATCAGGAAGTTCCCTGCGCTCGTCAACTGCTGCACCATCGACTGGTTTCAAGTAAGAATTGACCCAAATATCACATCAACATCAAATAACATATACATCTAATTTTATAAGATTATAGAGATATAATGGGTCATTCCATGTCAACTGGACCAGTGGTCCCTGCTCGACCACCTTCAATTTTGATGAAAATTAATATGTATTTTCAAAACAGGTCCACTTGACATGGAATGACCCAATTTTTTTTTTCTTGATTGAATAAATGTTGCCGTTGCAGCCTTGGCCTGAAGATGCCCTGCAGGCAGTGGCCACGCGTTTCTTGGGAGAGGTCGACTTGCCCGAGAACGAGAGAAAGATTTGCATAGAAATGTGCCAGACTTTCCACACATCCACGCAGTCTTTATCCGTGGAGTACTACAAGCGCTTAAAGCGGCAGACATACGTCACTCCTACGTCTTACTTGGAACTCATCAGCACGTTCAAAACGTTTTTGGCCAGGAAACGAGAGTAATTATTCTTTTAATCAAAATTGAGGGGTCTAGAAGTAAAAGGGTTTACGTGCATTTTTGGTAGTTCTGAGATAAATGGCTTTAAAGTTAACTTGAATTTCTTAAATCAAAATTGAGGGGTGAACTACCAAACATGCACTTAAACCCTTTTACTTCTAGACCCCTGAACTCACCTATTTAAATGCGATGATGAATTAATATTCCAGCGAAATAATGACGGGCAAGAAGAGATATGAAGTGGGTCTGGAAAAACTGGACAGCGCCGGGGCCGAGGTGTCCGTGATGCAGGCAAGTCTAGAAGCCCTCCAACCTGCACTGGTGGTGGCTGCTGCCAATGTTGCAGAAACTGTTAAGCAAGTCGAGAAGGAATCAGCCGAGGCTGCCGTGGTGGAGCAGAACGTGATGGCTGACGAGCTTGTGGCCAACGAGCAGGTGAGCAGTCGATAGCTCTGCAGAAGGTATTCACCGAGAGATGTTTAGGCGAAAGCAGCGGGAGCCATCAAAGAAGAATGCGACGCGAACCTGCTGGAGGCGCTGCCAATTTTGGACGCTGCCATGGCCGCTTTGAACACCTTGACGCCGGCAGATATCACCATCGTGAAGACCATGAAGAATCCCCCGAAGGGAGTGAAGCTGGTCATGGAGGGGATATGTATTTTGAAGGTACAACTACCCGCGAATTATAGTATTTTCATGATACATGTATTGAGATCACAACACCCTTAGGCCCAGTTGTACGATGGTGGATCAACCTTGACCATGGTTTAGTTACCTGGGATACAATTGTTGATACAATGGTATCCTAAGAGCCGGTTGTACACACGTAGATTACCTTTGACCATGGTTCAGTTATCTAAGTTACAATGATTGACACAAAGGTATCCTTAGAAATTGAACCACAATCAAAGATAATCCACGTATTTTGAAGGTACAACTACCCGCGAATTATAGTATTTTCATGATACATGTATTGAGATCACAACACCCTTAGGCCCAGTTGTACGATGGTGTATCAACTTTGACCATGGTTTAGTTACCTGGGATACAATTGTTGATACAATGGTATCCTAAGTGCCAGTTATACAAACGTAGATTACCTTTGACCATGGTTCAGTTATCTAGGTTACAATGATTGACACAAAGGTATCCTTAGAAATTGAACCACAATCAAAGATAATCCACGTATTTTGAAGGTACCCGCGAATTATAGTAATATCGTGATATATGTATTGAGATCACAACACCCTTAGACCCAGTTGTACGATGATGGATCAACCTTGACCATGGTTTAGTTACCTGGGATACAATTGTTGATACAATGGTATCCTAAGAGCCGGTTGTACAAACGTAGATTACCTTTGACCATGGTTCAGTTACCTAGGTTAAAATTATTGACACAATGGTATCCTTAGAAATTGAACCACGATAAAAGATAATCCACGTATTTTGAAGGTACAACTACCCGCGAATTATAGTATTTTCATGATACATGTATTGAGATCACAACACCCTTAGACCCAGTTGTACGATGATGGATCAACCTTGACCATGGTTTAGTTACCTGGGATACAATTGTTGATACAATGGTATCCTAAGAGTAAGTTGTACAAACGTAGATTACCTTTGACCATGGTTCAGTTACCTAGGTTACAATTATTGACACAATGGTATCCTTAGAACTTGAACCACGATCAAAGATAATCCACGTATTTTGAAGGTACAACTACCCGCGAATTATAGTATTTTCATGATATATGTATTGAGATCACAACACCCTTAGACCCAGTTGTACGATGGTGGATCAACCTTGACCATGGTTTAGTTACCTGGGATACAATTGTTGATACAATGGTATCCTAAGAGCCGGTTGTACAAACGTAGATTATCTTTGACCATGGTTCAGTTAGCTAGGTTACAATTATTGACACAATGGTATCCTTAGAAATTGAACCACGATCAAAGATAATCCACGTTTGTACAACTAGACCTTAGAAACTGAACCACGATCAAGGATGATCCACGATCGTACAACTGGGCCTAAGGCCTAAGGTACTGAGAATAATTGTACCACTTACTGAAAATGCTTCTAGAAATTTAGCATTGGGGTAAATGGGGATCGATTCTGTTTAGGACGTGAAGCCTGACAAACTGCCGGCACCAAGTGGCATAGGTACCATCGAAGATTATTGGGCCCCTTCGAAAAAGGTGCTGGGCGACATGAAGTTCCTGGAGAGCCTGATGCTGTTCGACAAGGACAACATCCCGCCGAGGGTCATGCAGAAGCTGACCGAGAAGATCCTGCACGACGAGAACTTTGACCCGGACAAGGTGAAGACCGCGTCGAACGCCGCCGAGGGCCTGTGCAAGTGGACCTTGGCCATCTCCAAGTACGACAAGGTGGCGAAGGTTGTGGCCCCGAAGAAGATAGCGCTGGCGGCGGCCGAAGAGGAGTACCAGACGGCAGTGGCAGCTCTGGAGGTGAAGCGGGCCCAGCTGCAGGAGGCCAGGGACAAGGTCGAAAAGCTGGAGGCCGCATTGGAGCAGGAGAACAAGAAGTACGAGCAGCTGAACGACGAGTCCAATCTTTGTTCTGTGAAGCTTCAGAGGGCTGAAGAGCTGATCGGCGGGCTGGGCGGGGAGAAGCACCGATGGTCAGCGACGGCCAAAGCACTGGGAGAGAAGTACTTTGTGCTTACAGGTAAGAAATGCGCGAAACTGGACCAGCTGGTTGATGTTAACGCTTTGCAGGTGATATCTTGATCAGCGCCGCCGTGGTGGCATACCTGGGTCCGTTCACAATGCAGTTCAGAGCGAAGCAAACCGAAGAATGGGTACAGGCGTTGATCAACTATAAGGTGGTCTGCTCCAAAGACTTCCAGCTGACTGCTATCTTGGGAGAACCGGTGGAGATACGGCAATGGAACATCTACGGCTTACCATCTGATTTGTTTAGTGTGGACAACGGTATTATAATCAAGTAAGTAATTATTGGGTAAGGCAAAAGTAGAACAATTCTATAGTAAGGTCATTTCTGACACTTTGAGTTTAGAGTGACCTCCACTGGAAGAGCTGCAGTGGCTCAGATATTTGATATCTGCAAGGTACAAGCCTAAAAGTATGCTCATTGGAATCGGGAGGGTCCAATTCGTCGAGGCATGTACCTCAAAAGTCCCTGTTTAAAGTCCCCTCCAAAGTTGTCCAAAGGGACAACTCGTTTTTTTTGGGGATTTTTGGGAATTACCACGTAGTAAGAGTCCCAACCACCCTGATGATGTAATCCACTTACAGGAATGCCCGTCGCTATGCCCTGATGATTGACCCTCAAGGGCAAGCAAATAAGTGGACGAAAAACATGGAGAAGATCAACAACCTGTCCATAATCCGTTTGAACCAGCCTGACTATGTGCGCGTACTGGAAAACGGCATACAATTTGGGCTGCCTGTAAGAACTTTCGCCCAATCACTATTTCAGGCATATTGTGACCATCCAAGTTTCAGGTTCTGCTGGAGAACATCGGCGAAGAGCTCGACGCAATCCTCGAGCCGGTCTTAGCACAGCAGACGTTCAAGCAGGGGGGCGCGATGTGCCTCAAGCTGGGGGACACCGTCATCGAGTACAACAAGGACTTCCGCCTTTACATCACCACCAAGCTGAGGAACCCCCATTACCTGCCCGAGGTGGCCGTCAAGGTGACCCTGGTGAACTTCATGATCACCACGCGGGGCCTGGAGGACCAGCTGCTGGGCATCGTCGTGGCCAAGGAGAGGCCAGACCTGGAGGCCGAGAAGAACCAGCTGATCCTGCAGGGCGCAGAGAACAAGCGCACGCTCAAGGAGATCGAGGACAAGATCCTGATGGTGCTGAGCACGTCGGAGGGGAACATCCTGGAGGACGAGACCGGCGTGCAGATACTGAGCTCCTCCAAGATATTATCCAACGACATAGCGTCCAAGCAGGCCGTGGCTGAGGTCACGGAGAAGCAGATTGACGTGGCGCGGTTGGAATATAAGCCCATAGCTGTTCATTCTGCAATTTTATTCTTCACCATTGGTAATCATTAACACACATTATCTATCTCGCACATATTGCGTGGTATGTCACCATTTCTCCAGTCGCATCCTACCCTTTCATTGCCTCGAAATCTCCATCTTACCCATTGCCCGAATCCAAGCCGACCGGAAAATTTATTACTTGCAAATTTGAAATTAGATTCGTATACAGTACACCTGAAACTAATTCTCCTGAAAATTTGACAAAGTTTCAGGGAGAAAATTAAACATATAACTTTCTGCATTGACAAGAATGAGTTAGCTATTACTGAAATTTCTGAAAATTTATTATTTGCAAATTTGATTTTGGATTCCTGTACAGTACATCTGAAACTAATTCTTCTGAAAAGTTGACAAAGTTTCAGTACTAAATAAGGGAGAATATCATACATATAATATTGCTGTGGATTTTTTTAAAATCGTTTTTACTTTTTGATTTTTCAAAGGAGATCATAGTAATCATATTAATATCACAGAAGTTCAATGGATCTACGTGATAGCCAACATCCACAGAGAATAAGCGGTTGAATAAGAAGATTACAGTAGTTTTTTAGCTTCCATCCTTGACTCTTCTTCTTCAACTCTTTTGTGGCTGTTAGGCGTTTTTTCCATTTCTTTAACAATGCCTTCCTATTTTGTAAAAATGAAAAATTCACCCATATCATCTATAATTTCAGCTGAGCTAGCGAACATAGACCCAATGTACCAATACTCACTGCTATGGTATTTAAATCTCTTCAAAACAACCATAGACAGTACAGAAAGGGTGGAGGATCTCGTAAAGCGGCTGAGCGACTTGCAAGTCAACTTTACGTACGCCCTGTACGTTAACATATGCAGAAGCCTCTTTGAAAAGGTGCGCAACTAACACCTCTAGCATTGAATGCAAGAACTATACCTCTTCAAGTTCAAATTGAGACCAATCAAGTTCAAATTGATACCAATCAATTTCAAAGTGAGACCAATTAAGTTCAAATTGAGACCAATTAAGTTCAAATTGAGACCAATCAATTCCAAATTGAGGCCAATCAAGTTCAAATTGATACGAATCAATCTCAAATTGAGACCAATCAATTTCAAATTGAGACCAATCAATTTCAAATTGAGACCAATCAATTTCAAATTGAGACCAATCAATTTCAAATTGAGACCAATTTCAATTGAGACTAAACAAAATTAAGTTGACACTAAACAAAATCAAGTTGTCACAATAAATTTGATTTGTTTACTCTCAACTTGATATTGTTTAGTGTCAACTTGATTTTGTTTAGTCTCAATTTGAAATTGATTGGTATCAATTTGAACTTGATTGGCCTTAATTTGAAATTGATTGATCTCAATTTGAAATTGATTGGTCTCAATTTGTACTTGATTGGTCTCAATTTGAAATTGATTGGTCTCAATTTGAACTTGATTTGTCTCAATTTGACATTGATTCGTATCAATTTGAACTTGACTGGCCTCAATTTGAAATTGATTGGTCTCAATTTGAACTTGATTGGTCTCAAGTTGAACTTGATTTGTCTCAATTTGAAATTGATTGGCCTCAATTTGAACTTGATTGGTCTCAATTTGAAATTGATTGGTATCAATTTGAACTTGATTGGTCTCAATTTGAACTTGAAAAGGTATAGAGGTGCCTAGTCTTTTGCAAGTGTTACTTGTACAAGTTTAATTAAATTTCAGGACAAACTGTTGTTCTCATTGCTGCTGGCAATCAATCTTTTGAAGAGCAGGACGAGCTTCGATCAGTCGGAATGGATGTTTCTACTGACTGGAGGTATTGGTTTGGACAACCCTCACGTGAACCCTAGCCAGTGGCTGGTGCAGAAAAATTGGGACGAGTTGTGCAGGTTGAACGACCTTCCGAATTACAAGTACGTTCATTTCAATATGAACAATGTCTAAATCTAAATCTAAAATAAAAAATCTGAGATGTGCACATAAGGCCCAGTTGTACGATGGTGGATCAACTTTGACCATGGTTTAGTTACCTAGGATACAATTGTTAATACAATGGTATCCTAGGCAACTGAACCATGGTTAAGGATAATCCACGATCATACAACTGAGCCTTAGGCCCAGTTGTAAGAACGTAGATCAGTTTGACTATGGTTCAGTTACCTAGGATACCATTATTGACACAATTGTATCCTAGGTGACTGAACTACGATCAAGCTGATCTCCGTTCATACAACTGGGCCTTAGGTCCAGTTGCTCTTGTTGCTCTTGTTTCGTATATTTTCTTCGTGTTTCTTTCTTCTCTCATTCGTCTCATGTGTCCATACCAGCTCATTTGGCCTTCTGTTATTTTTTCCTGTATTGGTTTTATATTTAAGTTTTTCCTGTTCGTCTCGTTCCTTATCCTGACTCTTCTTGTTTTGTTTTCTTAGGAATCTCATCTCCATGGTATTTATTCTTTTCATTTGTTTTCCTGTTATCGTCCATATTTTGCTGCTGTAAGTTAGCGTTGGTCTAATTACTTTTTTGACTATTTCTGTTTCTGTGTCTCTTGATATCTCCTTCTTGCTTTATTGTCGGCAAGAAGACTGAACGTCATCTGTGATATACAGAGGCATGAAGAAATGATCAGTGCGTTCTTGCAGGGGAATTAGGCAACATTTCGATGAAAACCTCGCGATGTGGAGGAGCATGTTTGATTCCGCTGAGCCGCAGCTGTTTGGAATGCCTCCGCCTTGGGATACGAAACTATCCGTCCTGCAAAAACTGCTGGTGCTGCGGTGCATCAGGCCGGACAAGATTGTTCCTGCGGTACAAAACTTCGTTGCTGGCAAGTATCCTGATGGTGTAACATAAAAAAATAATCTTAACACACCTTCAAAACGTTGTTGCTGGCAAGTATCCTGATGATGTAATTTAAAAAAATGCTCTTAACACACCTTCAAAACTTTGTTGCTGGCAAGTATCCTGATGATGTGTCCAAAAACGATCTTAACACACCTTCAAAACTTTGTTGCTGGCAAGTATGCTGATGATGTAACATCAAAAAATGCTCTTAACACACCTTCAAGATTTTGCTGCTCACAAGTATCCTGATGATGTTACATCAAAAACTGCTCTTAACACACCTTCAAAACTTTGTTGCTGGCAATTATCCTGATGATGTAACATCAAAAATGCTCTTAACACACCTTCAAGATTTTGCTGCTCGCAAGTATCCTGATGATGTTACATCAAAAAATGCTCTTAACACACCTTCAAAAAGTTGTTGCTGGCAAGTATCCTGATGTAATTTAAAAAATTGCTCTTAACACACCTTCAAAACTTTGTTGCTGGCAAGTATCCTGTTGATGTAACATCAAAAAATGATCTTAAGAAACCTTCAAAACTTTGTTGCTGGCAAGTATCCTGATGATGTAATTTAAAAAATTGCTCTTAACACACCTTCAAAACTTTGTTGCTGGCAAGTATCCTGATGATGTAACATCAAAAAATGCTCTTAACACACCTTCAAAACTTTGTTGCTGGCAAGTATCCTGATGATGTATCATCAAAAAATGCTCTTAACACACCTTCAAAACTTTGTTGCTGGCAAGTATCCTGATGATGTGTCAAAAAATGATCTTAACACACCTTCAAAACTTTGTTGCTGGCAAGTATCCTGATGATGTGTCAAAAAATGATCTTAACACACCTTCAAAACTTTGTTGCTGGCAAGTATCCTGATGATGTGTCAAAAAATGATCTTAACACACCTTCAAAACTTTGTTGCTAGCAAGTAGCCTGATGATGTAACATCAAAAAATGCTCTTAACACACCTTTAAAACTTTGTTGCTGGCAAGTATCCTGATGATGTGTCAAAAAATGATCTTAACACACCTTAAAAACTTTGTTGCTGGCAAGTATCCTGATGATGTGTCAAAAAATGATCTTAACACACCTTCAAAACTTTGTTGCTGGCAAGTATCCTGATGATGTGTCCAAAAATGCTCTTAACACACCTTCAAAACTTTGTTGCTGGCAAGTATCCTGATGATGTAACATCAAAAAATGCTCTTAACCCACCTTCAAAACTTTGTTGCTGGCAAGTGTCCTGATGATGTAACATCAAAAAATGCTTTTTATACACTAACTATAATTGAGCCGTTGATTTTGAAAGTGGGGCAAGTCCACTTTTTTAAAAATTCAGTTAAGTCCAGAAGTACATAAGGAATGTTGTGCAGGTTGAACGACCTTGCGAATTACAAGTACGTTCATTTCAATATGAACAAGGTATCTTTGATGGGGGTTTGATGGGGGTTACCCATCTTTGATGGGTAACCCCATCTTGTCAGTGGGGTTACCCCTGATTATAGGGGTAACCCCACAATATATCGTGTTAATTGTAACTTTTGTTGGCGAGGAGACTGAAATTATATACTTCTGGAGTTTCCTCAGTTAAAAAAAAGGGATGTAGCTTACCAAAATTAACGGCTCAATTGCAGGCGAAATGGGGCAAGCATACATCGAACCTCCACCTTTCGACTTGTACTCTTCGTACAGCGACTCCCACAGCTGCATACCTCTGATCTTCATCCTGACCCCTGGAGCTGACCCAACTGCCGTCCTGCTGAAGTTCGCCGAAGACCAGGGGTTCGGCAACAGGCTGCATTCGCTGTCCCTGGGTCAAGGTCAGGGGCCCATCGCCATGAAGATGATCGACGACGGGATCCGGACGGGGACCTGGGTCGTCCTGCAGAACTGCCACCTGGCCAAGAGCTTCATGCCCTCCTTGGAAAGGGTAAGATCGTCTGCAGATTACCTTACATACATCTACATGAAGCGTTCAGATTTGCGAAGGGTTATCGCCGGACATGACGCATCCCGACTTCCGGCTGTGGCTGACCTCCTATCCGGCGGACCACTTCCCGGTGCTCGTCCTGCAGAACGGCGTCAAGATGACCAACGAGCCGCCCAAAGGTCTGCGCGCCAACATCATCAGGTCCTACATGAGCGACCCAATTGCGGACATTGAGTGGTTCGAGAGCTGCAAGCAGGGCGACCACATGAAGAAGCTGCTCTACGGCCTGTGCTTCTTCCACGCCCTGGTGCAGGAGAGGCGGAAGTTTGGACCTTTGGGGTGGAACATTCAGTACGAGTTCAACGAGACCGACTTGAGGATCAGCGTGATGCAGCTGCACATGTTTCTGAACCAATATTCGGTACGAAGTAGTGACTTGTGAATCCAACTGATTATAAGAGAACAGAGAAGTCCCAAAGAAAGTTTTCATAAGTTTTCACCTAACCAAATATTTACATCAGTAAATTCTATACCTTTTCAAGTTCAAATTGAGACCAATCAAGTTCAAATTGAGACCAATCGATTTCAAATTGAGACCAATCAATTTCAAATTGAGACCAATCAGTTTCAAATTGAGACCAATCAATTTCAAATTGAGACTAAACAAAATCAAGTTGACACTAAACAATATCAAGCAATATTTATGTCATAATAAATATTATTTCGTTACTCTCAACTTGATATTGTTTAGTGTCAACTTGATTTTGTTTAGTCTCAATTTGAAATTGATTGGCCTCAATTTGAAATTGATTGGCCTCAATTTGAAATTGATTGGTCTCAATTTGAAATTGATTGGTATCAATTTGAAATTGATTGGCCTCAATTTGAAATTGATTGGTCTCAATTTGGAATTGATTGGTCTCAATTTGAACTTGATTGGCCCCAATTTGAAATTGATTGGTCTCAATTTGAAATTGATTGGTCTCAATTTGAACTTGAAAAGGTATAGTTCTTGAAAGCCCAAAATTTTACAAATTCAAATAGATTCATCTTTGATTCTAGGATGTTCAATACGACGCAATCAGGTATCTGACCGGCGAATGCAACTACGGCGGAAGAGTTACTGACGATTGGGACAGAAGATGCTTGACGACAATACTCGGGCAGTTCTACTGCAAGGAGTTGGTCGAAGACGAGAGCTACACCTTTGATCCTACTGGTAAGTACTCATTATATGCAGTATACCAGAACTTATAATCGGTTTTAGGACGATATTATTGTCCCAATGAAAGGGACTACGACGCTTTCATCAACTACACAAAGGCTTTACCGTTTATCACGAAACCAGGAGTGTTTGGAATGAACGACAACGCAGACATCATGAAAGACCAGCAGGAGACCGATCTGCTGTTTAATACTACATTGCTCACTCAGGTAGGCATCAGTTTTAATTGGATATCTTAGTGTACCCAGATATCCTATTAAAATTATTGATCCCCATCAATAATCCCCCAAATTATTGATGGGGAATAATTAATATGAGTTCCATGTAAAGTTGCTAAAATCATCTTCTCACTGGCAACAGTAGAACTTGTGACTTACCTGAAAGGTCCTCAGCAAAAAACAATCACCGCAATTACAATGTAGCAGAACCACTCCAATTATAACTTTTGTCGGCGAGGAGATTAAATACGTGTGTAACCGACGTAGTCTGTTGTACACTCCTGTTCTCGCTCGTTGGTCTCGCTCGTTGGACTCGCTCGTGTTCTCGCTCGTTGGTCTCGCTCGTTGGTCTCGCTTGTGTTCTTGCTCGCTGGTCTCGCTCATGTTCTCGCTCGTTGGTCTCGCTCGTTGGTCTCGCTCGTGTTCTCGCTCGTTGGTCTCGCTCATGTTCTCGCTCGTTGGTCTCGCTCGTTGGTCTCGCTTGTGTTCTTGCTCGCTGGTCTCGCTCGTTGGTCTCGCTCGTGTTCTCGCTCGTTGGTCTCGCTCGTTATGTGCCGTGTACTGATTGTGATCTGCTTGATGCACGGATGCACAAAGCCATGTACACATACGTGTACTTTTCGTCTTCACACCCAAAGCAGATTCCGCGATCAACATCCCACCATAGACGATGGATGGCGCGAGTATGTCCGCTCATAAAATCAACAATTTCCCATAGAAATTAGTCTTAAATGTCCATTTAAGACCGTATCAAACTACTTTTTTTTAAAATTTTTTTCTTTATATTTTAATCAATCTGAGTTCGACAATTTCATTTATGAATGCTGACTACATACAAATACCATGACAAAATGAGATTGAAAATTTCTTTTATACAAATGCCGACTTTATACAAATACCGTGACAAATTGAGTGTGAAAATTCCTTCTATGCAAATACTTTGGAATTTGTCGTATCAAAGACATTCAATTATGTCTTTGTCTATCCAATTCCTATATTTCTAATTTAATTGTGCTCTTTTGCAAATACGTACTTGACCAGGATCGTTGGGTAAGTGGTACTTTTAATTTAGTAGTTATAGCCGCGTACTTACGAATTACTGAAAATTCTTGAAAATGTATTAATTGCATATTTAGTATTAGATTTGTATTCAGTACACCTGAAGACAATTCTCATAAAAATTTGACTAGGTTACTGTATAAAATAAGTGAGGACACCTGAAACAAATTCTCCTGAAAATTTGACAAAGTTTCAGCAATAAATAAGGGAGAAAATCAAACACTTAACTTTCTGCATTGACAAGTATGGGTTAGCTATTACTGAAATTTCTGAAAATTTATTTTTTGCAAATGTGATATTCGATTCGTGTACAGTACACCTGAAACTAATTCTCCTGAAAATTTGACAGTTATAGTATTAAATAAGGGAGAAAATCAAACACTTAACTTTCTCCATTGACAAGTATGGGTTAGCTATTACTGAAATTTCTGAAAGTTATGTTATTGCAAATTTGATACTGATTTAGTATATAGTACACCTGAAACTGATTCTCCTGAAAATTTGACAAAGTTTCAGTATTAAATAAAGGAGAAAATCAAACATAACTTTCTGCATTCACAAGTATGGGTTAGCTATTACTAAAATTTCAAAAAATTTATTATTTGCAAATTTCATATTAGATTCGTGTACTGCATACCTGAAACTAATTCGCCTGAAAATTTGACAAAGTTTCAGTATTAAATAAGGGAGAAAATGAAACACTTAACTTTATGCATTGCCAAGTATGGGATAGCTATTACTGAAGTTTCTGAAAATTTATTATTTGCAAATGTAATATTAGATTCGTGTATAGTACATCTGAAACTAATTCTCCTGAAAATTTGACAAAGTTTCAGTATTAAATAAGGGAGAAAATCAAATATCTAACTTTCTGCATTAACAAGTATGGGTTAGCTATTACTAAAATTTCTGAAACTTTATTATTTGCAAATTTAATATTAGATTCATGTACAGTACACCTTAAACTAATTCTCCTGAAAATTTGACAAAGTTTCAGTACTAAATAAGGGAGAAAATCAAACATAAAACTTTCTGCATTGACAAGTCTGGGTTAGCTATTACTGAAATTTCTGAAAATTTATTATTTGCAAATTTGATATTGGATTCGTATACAGTACACCTGAAACTAATTCGCCCGAAAATTTGACAAAGTTTCAAAATTAGATAAGGGAGAAAATCAAACATATAACTTTCTGCATTAACAAGTATGGGTTAGCTATTTCTGAAGTATCTAAATATTTATTATTTGCAAATTTGATATTAGATTGGTGTACAGTACACCTGAAACTAATTCTCCTGAAAATTTGACAAAGTTTCAGTATTAAATAAGGGAGAAAATCAAACACTTAACTCTCTGCATTGACAAGTGTGGGTTAGCTATTACTGAAATTTCTGAAAATTTATTATTTGCAAATTTAATATCAGATTCGTGTACAATACACCTGAAACTAATTCTCCTGAAAATTTGACAAAGTTTCAGTATTAAATAAGGGAGAAAATCCCACACTTAACTCTCTGCATTGACAAGTATGGGTTAGCTATTACTGAAATTTCTGTAAATTTATTATTTGCTATTTTGATATTAGATTCGTATACAGTACACCTGAAACTAATTTTCCTGAAAATTTGACAAAGTTTCAGTATTAAATACGGGAAAAATCAAACACTTAACTTTCTACATTGACAAGTATGGGTTAGCTATTACTGAAATGTCTGAAAATTTATTATTTGCAAATTTGATATCAGATTCGTGTACAGTACACCTGAAACTAATTCTCCTGAAAATTTGACAAAGTTTCAGTATTAAATAAGGGAGAAAATCAAGCACTTAACTTTCTACATTGACAAGTATGGGTTAGCTATTACTGAAATTTCTGAAAATTTATTATTTGCAAATTTGATACTAGATTCATGTACAGTATACCTAAAACTAATTCTCCTGAAAATTTGACAAAGTTTCAGTATTAAATAAGGGAGAAAATCAAACACTTAACTTTCTACATTGACAAGTATGGGTTAGCTATTACTGAAACTTCTGAAAATTTATTATTTGCAAATTTGATATTAGATTCATGTACAGTACACCTGAAACTAATTCTCCTGAAAATTTGACAAAGTTTCAGCATTAGATAAGGGAGAAAATCAAACACTTAACTTTCTGCATTGATAAGTATGAGTTAGTTATTACTAAAATTCATGAAAATTTATTATTTGCAAATTTGATATTAGATTCGTGTACAGTACACCTAAAACTAATTCTCCTGAAAATTTGTCAAAGTTTCAGTATTAAATAAGGGAGAAAATCAAACATATAACTTTCTGCATTGACAAGTATGGGGTAGCTATTACTGAAATTTCTGAAAATTTGTTTTTTGCTAATTTTATATTAGACTAGTGTACAGTACACCTGAAACTCATTCTCTAGAAAATTTCACAAAGTTTCAGTAATAAATAAGGGAGAAAATCAAACACTTAACTTTCTGCATTGACAAGTATGGGTTAGCTATTACTGAAATTTCTAAAAATGTATTATTTGCAAATTTGATTTTAGATTCGTGTACAGAACACCTAAAACTAATTCTCCTGAAAATTTAACAAAGTTTCAGTACTAAATGAGGGAGAAAATCAAATATATAACTTTCTGCATTGACAAGTATGGGTTAGCTATTACTGAAATTTCTGAAAATTTATTATTTGCAAATTTGATATTAGATTGGTGTACAGTACACCTGAAACTAATTCTCCTGAAAATTTGACAAAGTTTCAGCATTAAATAAGGGAGAAAATCAACTATATAACTTTCTGCGTTGACAAATAAGAGTTAGCTATTACTGAAATTTCTGAAAATTTATTATTTGCAAATATGATATTAGATTCGTGTACAGTATACCAGAAACTAATTCTCCTGAAAATTTGACAAAGTTTCAGTATTAAATAAGGGAGAAATCAAACCTCTAAGATACTGCATTGACAAGTATGGGTTAGCTATTACTGAAATTTCTGAAAATTTATTATTTGCAAATATGATATTAGATTCGTGTACAGTATACCTGAAACTAATTCTCCTGAAAATTTGACAAAGTTTCAGCATTAAATAAGGGAGAAATCAAACATATAACTCTCTGCATTGACAAGTATGGGTTAGATATTACTAAAATTTCTGAAAATTTATTATTTTCAAATTTGATATTGGATTTGTGTACAGTACACCTGAAACTAATTCTCCTGAAAATTTGACAGGGTAACCGTATAAAATAAGTGAGAAAATCAAAGATGTAACTTTTTTGCGAATACAGATATGCAGTTTGTTGAAACTTTGAACGATTATGCAGTTAAGGTAAATTCATTGCATGGATGTAATTAGTTATTTTAATACAAAGAGTGTATGACATTCGATGAATTTAATATGTAATTTTATATACATGTCTTCCTATATAGGATATAATTCAATTGGAGGTGAGTCTATTAATAATTACTGATACCAATTTTGCAATCTAAATTATCATCTCATTAAATATTTTCTTATTGCTAACAAGGAGCTAATCAAAGCACAAGTAAGTAGCAACTAAGTACCTGCTAATTAACTATAAGGTGTTTCAAATTAACCCACCCAAATCGCTCTTTCAAGCCAGCAGATGGTACTTATTTAGGGTAAAATAGAAATAAGTAAATCTGACAACTAAGCTACAATTTAGAACAGGAATCTGTTATACCGATCGATTGTCATGTCATTGCTATCAATGTCATCAGTTAAGCTTCAAGATATGTAATAAATCTGTGTTATTTGTGTGTCTTACTTGGAATTGATGCATCCACTTCACATTGAAACTCGTTTATGTAAATTAATTCAAGCCATAATTAGTAAATATATGAAATTGTTTCAAACTGACAGTGACAGCTGTCACCTTTGAAATGATTAAAAATTTACGCAGTTGCCAGAGTTCTGTTTTTTACGTTTTTCTACAGAAAGATGATGCCATCTGGTAGATGGAAATGGGGAATTGGGTGGTTTAATTTGAAACGTACGTTACAGAAACCCTAATGTTTTTTTTTTTGTGTGGTTTGTTAGGATTCTTCATCGACTGGTTCCAGTGCTAAATCATCTGACCAGATTGTGCTGGAAGTGGCAACGGACATCTTAGCCAGGCTGCCTCCAAACTTCGACAGGGATGTGGTCATGGAGAAGTATCCCACTTCTTACACGCAAAGCATGAACACCGTGCTTGTGCAGGAAATGGGGCGCTTCGCCAGTCTCACCACGGTCATAAGAAGCAGCCTCGGAAATGTGCAAAAAGCAATTAAAGGTACCTACACACTACTTATTGCAGAAATTTAGCTCTAAATATGTTGGAATTACAAAGTGATATTAGTGATTTCATGTACCAAAATCTTCAAATTGTACAAGGAAGGTCGTTTAACACATGCCATCACTGCATTGGCATTTGTGTCTACCAATGCAATTAAAGGTACCTTCCAACAACTTATTGCAGAAATTTAGCTCTAAATATGTTGGAATTACAAAGTGATATTAGTGATTTCATGTACCAAAATCTTCAAATTGTACAAGGAAGGTCGTTTAACACATGCCATCACTGCATTGGCATTTGTGTCTACCAATGCAATTAAAGGTACCTGCCCACAACTTATTGCAGAAATTTAGCTCTAAATATGTTGGAATTACAAAGTGATATTAGCGATTTCATGTACCAAAATCTCCAAATTGTACAAGGAAGGTCGTTTAACACATGCCATCACTGCATTGGCATTTGTGTCTACCAATGCAATTAAAGGTACCTGCCCACAACTTATTGCAGAAATTTAGCTCTAAATATGTTGGAATTTCAAAGTGATATTAGTGATTTCGTGTACCAAAATCTCCAAGTTGTACAAGGAAGGTCGTTTAACACATGCCATCACTGCATTGGCATTTGTGTCTACCAATGCAATTAAAGGTACCTGCCCACAACTTATTGCAGAAATTTAGCACTAAGTATGTTGGAATTACAAAGTGATATTAGCGATTTCATGTACCAAAATCTTCAAATTGTACAAGGAAGGTCGTTTAACACATGCCATCACTGCATTGGTATGTGTGTCTACCAATGCAATTAAAGGTACCTGCACACCACTTATTGCAGAAATTTAGCTCTAAATATGTTGGAATTACAAAGTGATATTAGTGATTTCATGTACCAAAATCTCCAAATTGTACAAGGAAGGTCGTTTAACACATGCCATCACTGCATTGGCATTTGTGTCTACCAATGCAATTAAAGGTACCTGCCCACAACTTATTGCAGAAATTTAGCTCTAAATATGTTGGAATTACAAAGTGATATTAGCGATTTCATGTACCAAAATCTCCAAATTGTACAAGGAAGGTCGTTTAACACATGCCATCACTGCATTGGCATTTGTGTCTACCAATGCAATTAAAGGTACCTGCCCACAACTTATTGCAGAAATTTAGCTCTAAATATGTTGGAATTTCAAAGTGATATTAGTGATTTCGTGTACCAAAATCTCCAAGTTGTACAAGGAAGGTCGTTTAACACATGCCATCACTGCATTGGCATTTGTGTCTACCAATGCAATTAAAGGTACCTGCCCACAACTTATTGCAGAAATTTAGCTCTAAATATGTTGGAATTACAAAGTGATATTAGCGATTTCATGTACCAAAATCTCCAAATTGTACAAGGAAGGTCGTTTAACACATGCCATCACTGCATTGGCATTTGTGTCTACCAATGCAATTAAAGGTACCTGCCCACAACTTATTGCAGAAATTTAGCTCTAAATATGTTGGAATTACAAAGTGATATTAGCGATTTCATGTACCAAAATCTCCAAATTGTACAAGGAAGGTCGTTTAACACATGCCATCACTGCATTGGCATTTGTCTCTACCAATGCAATTAAAGGTACCTGACCACAACTTATTGCAGAAATTTAGCTCTAAATATGTTGGAATTACAAAGTGATATTAGTGATTTCATGTACCAAAATCTCCAAATTGTACAAAGAAGGTCGTTTAACACATGCCATCACTGCATTGGCATTTGTGTCTACCAATGCAATTAAAGGTACCTGCCCACAACTTATTGCAGAAATTTAGCTCTAAATATGTTGGAATTACAAAGTGATATTAGCGATTTCATGTACCAAAATCTTCAAATTGTACAAAGAAGGTCGTTTAACACATGCCATCACTGCATTGGCATTTGTCTCTACCAATGCAATTAAAGGTACCTGACCACAACTTATTGCAGAAATTTAGCTCTAAATATGTTGTAATTACAAAGTGATATTAGCGATTTCATGTACCAAAATCTCCAAATTGTACAAGGAAGGTCGTTTGATACATGCCATCACTGCATTGGCATTTGTGTCTACCAATGCAATTAAAGGTACCTGCCCACAACTTATTGCAGAAATTTAGCACTAAATATGTTGGAATTACAAAGTGATATTAGCGATTTCATGTACCAAAATCTTCAAATTGTACAAGGAGGTCGTTTAACACATGCCATCACTGCATAGAAATTAGTTAGCATTTGTGTCTACCAATGCATTTCTACGCCACCTTGTGGATAGGTACGAATCACATAAATGAATTCACACAGTAAAATACTTCTAAATGTTTAAAGAAAGTACTTTAATGTATGTCATCATCGCGTGATATTATTAGCATTTGTGTCTACCAATAATTTCAGCCATGTAAAAAACTTTAAGAGGTAATGTTACTCAAAATTGATTATAGTTTAGTAGGATACAGTAAAATTATCGGTTGGAGCTTGTGAAATATTAACACTTAAAGAAAAATAACAAATTATCCTTTTTAGGATAATAATATTATTAGGATAATTTGTTATTTTTCTTTAGGATACAGTAGTATTCTACTTCTGGCTACGAGTTGGCTAGTTGGCTAGTTGGCTACGAAAAGAAATGTAAAATGTAATGTATCTTCTTCAGGTCTCATCGTAATGTCAGTGGATTTGGAAGAAGTGGTGACTAGTATACTAATTGGCAGGATACCTAATATGTGGTCCAAGAAGTCGTACCCATCGCTAAAACCATTGGGCAGTTACGTCAATGATCTACTAGCCAGGCTTGCATTTTTGCAGGTAATTCTCCTTTCGAATTCTTCCTTTTGATTTTATTTATTTATCCATCTATCTCCATTTTGACTTCCTCTGTTCACCAGTTTGTGACTTTTGATTCGGGTTTGAAATGGAAAATTTCTTAAATCTGCCATTATTGCAGACGTGGTATGATGTTGGCCCACCGGTGACCTTCTGGATCTCAGGCTTCTTCTTCACGCAGGCCTTCCTGACGGGAGCTCAGCAGAACTACGCGAGAAAATATACGATCCCCATTGATCTATTGGTTTTTGATTACGAAGTAATTGCTCTTGAGCCTGAAACTGTAGCAGTCCCGTTGAGAGCTGACAGTGACTCCATATTTCGCAATTCCATATTGATTTTGAAAGTGAGGCACTTTTTTTAAATTGAGAAAAGTCCGGAAATATACAAGGGGCATCATTCCTTGTGTATTTGTGGACTTGTCTGAATTTAAAAATTGACTTGCCCAACTTTCAAAATCAATGGGACATTCATTAGCATTTGTGTCTACCAATGCATTTTAACGCCACCTTGTGGATAGCAACGAATCACACAGATCATGAATGAATTCACACAGTAAAATACTTCAAAATGTTTAAAGAAAGTGTTCTAATGTATGTCATCATCGCGTGATATTATTAGCATTTGTGTCTACCAATAACATAATAAGGTGATACCAAATTGGTATTACCATGGGAATTTAAGTTTAAAGAAAGTTTTAAGTTTAAAGAAAGTATTCTAATGTATGTCATCATCACGTGATATTATTAGCATTTGTGTCTACCAATAATATAATAAGGTAATACCAAATTGGTATTACCATGGGAATTTAAGTTTAAAGAAAGTTTTAAGTTTAAAGAAAGTATTCTAATGTATGTCATCATCACGTGATATTATTAGCATTTGTGTCTACCAATAACATAATAAGGTAATACCAAATTGGTATTACCATGGGAATTTAAGTTTAAAGAAAGTTTTAAGTTTAAAGAAAGTATTCTAATGTATGTCATCATCACGTGATATTATTAGCATTTGTGTCTACCAATAACATAATAAGGTAATACCAAATTGGTATTACCATGGGAATTTAAGTTTAAAGAAAGTTTTAAGTTTAAAGAAAGTATTTTAATGTATGTCATCATCACGTGATATTATTAGCATTTGTGTCTACCAATAACATAATAAGGTAATACCAAATTGGTATTACCATGGGAATTTAAGTTTAAAGAAAGTTTTAAGTTTAAAGAAAGTATTTTAATGTATGTCATCATCACGTGATATTATTAGCATTTGTGTCTACCAATAACATAATAAGGTAATACCAAATTGGTATTACCATGGGAATTTAAGTTTAAAGAAAGTTTTAAGTTTAAAGAAAGTATTTTAATGTATGTCATCATCACGTGATATTATTAGCATTTGTGTCTACCAATAACATAATAAGGTAATACCAAATTGGTATTACCATGGGAATTTAAGTTTAAAGAAAGTTTTAAGTTTAAAGAAAGTATTTTAATGTATGTCATCATCACGTGATATTATTAGCATTTGTGTCTACCAATAACATAATAAGGTAATACCAAATTGGTATTACCATGGAAATTTAAGTTTAAAGAAAGTTTTAAGTTTAAAGAAAGTATTTTAATGTATGTCATCATCACGTGATATTATTAGCATTTGTGTCTACCAATAACATAATAAGGTAATACCAAATTGGTATTACCATGGGAATTTAAGTTTAAAGAAAGTTTTAAGTTTAAAGAAAGTATTTTAATGTATGTCATCATCACGTGATATTATTAGCATTTGTGTCTACCAATAACATAATAAGGTAATACCAAATTGGTATTACCATGGGAATTTAAGTTTAAAGAAAGTTTTAAGTTTAAAGAAAGTATTTTAATGTATGTCATCATCACGTGATATTATTAGCATTTGTGTCTACCAATAACATAATAAGGTAATACCAAATTGGTATTACCATGGGAATTTAAGTTTAAAGAAAGTTTTAAGTTTAAAGAAAGTATTTTAATGTATGTCATCATCACGTGATATTATTAGCATTTGTGTCTACCAATAACATAATAAGGTAATACCAAATTGGTAATACCATGGGAATTTAAGTTTAAAGAAAGTTTTAAGTTTAAAGAAAGTATTTTAATGTATGTCATCATCACGTGATATTATTAGCATTTGTGTCTACCAATAACATAATAAGGTAATACCAAATTGGTATTACCATGGGAATTTAAGTTTAAAGAAAGTTTTAAGTTTAAAGAAAGTATTCTAATGTATGTCATCATCACGTGATATTATTAGCATTTGTGTCTACCAATAACATAATAAGGTAATACCAAATTGGTATTACCATGGGAATTTAAGTTTAAAGAAAGTTTTAAGTTTAAAGAAAGTATTCTAATGTATGTCATCATCACGTGATATTATTAGCATTTGTGTCTACCAATAACATAATAAGGTAATACCAAATTGGTATTACCATGGGAATTTAAGTTTAAAGAAAGTTTTAAGTTTAAAGAAAGTATTTTAATGTATGTCATCATCACGTGATATTATTAGCATTTGTGTCTACCAATAACATAATAAGGTAATACCAAATTGGTAATACCATGGGATTACCATGGGAATAAATATAGAAAACGTGTTCGAAAAAACATGAGTCATTGTCAGCTCTCCTCCGGACGACTGTATCTCTGGTTACTAACAGTTGTTTGCAGGTACGCAAAGAGACGAATCTTGATTACTCTCCTGAGGATGGTGTCTTCGTCTATGGCCTTTTTCTGGACGGGGCCCGCTGGAATTCGGACACGATGGCGTTGGATGAGTCGTTCCCGAAAGTTCTGTACGAATCGATGCCTTTTGTAAGTTTTTTGATATAGTTTCATCCATTTTTGTTATATAAGGTGTACCAAAATGATTGTTGTTATGTAATCACTTCAATTCAATTGTGCCGCCTTTCAAATATGTACACCGTACTATTTAAGAACTGTCACTGTCACCTGTCAACTGTCAGACAACATAAAAAGAGTGGTTTGAACAGTAGTTTGTTAAAATGTACTGTCATGCTCACATAAATCTAGTACAAACATATTGACATTGCCATTTAAAATTTCTATTGTAACCTAGTTTTTTGTACTAGATTTATGTGAGCATGACTGTACACTGATCAGAAGAACACTTTTATTGTTGAGGCTTACTTTCGTAATGGACGATTTGAAAATGGGGAATGGATTTATTCAATTCCAGAGTGCCTCCGGGAATTTCAACACAAGTTTCCTGACCACCAATTTGAATACTCGGTTTTGCCAACACATATTTCACGAATGGTGCACCGTTTTAGGGAAACTGGTAGTGTTCAGAAAGGGAAATCCTCAGGCAGGCCCTCAGTATCAGGAGAGGTTGTTGCAGATGTTCGTGAACGACTCGAAGTAAGCCCTCAAAAGTCAATTCGTAAATTGGCTATGCAAGCCGGAATTCCCTCGACCATAGAATTGTGAGAAATAGGTTGAATTTACACCCTTATAGGGTCTCAGTGGTGCAAGAATTGTTGCCAGTAGATCCTCAACGCTGATTGAGTTATTGCCGATGGTTTATGGAAAAATTAAATGGCGCTCGATTTAACATTTTTCAGTGATGAGGCTTGGTTCCACCTATCAGGATATGTTAATTCACAAAACTATAGCTGAAAACCCTCATCTTTTTGTGGAAGCACCACTACATCTTCAGAAAGTTGGATGTTGGTTGGCTGTGTCTCGCCGTAGAATTTGGGCCTATATTCTTTCATGCCACAATAAACGGTGAGAGATATCGGCAACAAATTATTCAGCCTTTCATAAACCAATTAGATGATGAAGAATTGCAGAACGGATATTTCCAACAAGATGGTGCAACAGCTCATACAGCCAGAGCAACGTTAGCCTATCTGCAAGAATTTTTTGATAATAGGCTAATTAGTCAATCACTATGGCAGCCACGCTCTCCAGATCTAACTCCACTGGACTCCTCAACTTTTGGATATTTAAAAGATAGAGTTTTCCAAAGAAGACTACGTTGGAAGAGTTAATGGCAGAAATCGTAAATGTTTGCCGAACCATAACTCCTCAAATGCTAATCAACATTTTCAACAATAAAAGAAGACGAGTGCAAATGTGTTTACAAGCAAATGGTACACATTTTCAACATCTGCTTTGATTATATATTTTATTTATTAATTATGTTTTCTAAATCTTTACTTCTTTTTATGTTTCCATTTATTACAAAAAATGATTACTTTAATAATTATATGTGATTGTTTTATTGTCTGCTAGTCCTCAATTGGCAATAGTAAAACATTTTGTAACATTAAAGCAGAGCAATTATTAGATTTGTCGCAGCTCGTTTATTTCATTAAGCATGATTTTCAGTTTACAGCTTGTTTGTGCCGTAAAGTAATCTGCCTCACTTAGTAATGTTGCCTGTGAGGACTTAATTTTCATGCATATCTGGTTACTTATATGTACACACAATTTAAGAATGCCCCCGACTTTAAAAGTAAGGTTACGTAAATAATGTACATTTAAACTCGTAGGCCCTTAAGTAATTCTTCATTGTAGTCTTTTCACGTACTTGGAAGCCACAAATATTGCCGAAACTAATAATAATTTAGTATTTGAGTAGTGGAATATCGACGGACACAATTGAGATTTGAATTGCACGAAGATAGCCATCTTCATGAGTAATGAATGTTTCGTGCGTCTTTAAATAATTTTTCATTGTTGTCTTTTCATGTGTTTGGAAGCCACAAATATTGCTGAAACTAATAATAATTTCGTATTTGAGCAGTTAAATATGAAAGTCCACAATAAAAATTAGATTAGCATGAAGATAATTTGTATTGCCATTTCATGTCTAATGAGTGCAAGTGAAGTTACGTATGTCTAAAATAGAACTATTTTTACTGGAGCGGTACAAAAATATGGTTACATAATTACAATCATTTAGGTACACCTTGTAGATGAGCAGTGAGATGATTGCATGAGCAAAATTCTCGCGGCAGACGCTTCGGGTTTAGAGTGACCTCCATGGGAAACGCTGCAGTGGCTCAGATATTTGATATCTGGAGCTAAAACTTCACAGAAGTTCCTTTCAAATATACATATACATCCCTATTAATTTTCATTAAAATTGAAGACGGTCGGGCGGGGAATATATTCAAAACTGGTCCACTTGACATGTAATGACCCTAAAGCAACATTTGCATAAACTTAAAAAATCATCAGTGAAACTAGATCCAGAAAATATGCCTATCTATTTACCCCAACCGTCATTGACGAGAAAGTTACAAACTGAGGTAAATCCCAGAAGTGCATTACAAATATTGGCGCAGTCGGTAGGATTAAATTGAGCATCAACGGAGAATTTTAATTCATGTTACCACAGCTGTCAGTAGCGAGAGAGAACTCGAAAGTCATGAATCCTTAATGAAAACTGAGAGAAATCCCAGAAGTGCATTACTTTAGTTAAGCAATGATGACCATGAGTGCAGCCAATTTTTTTGGCAGTTATAGCAGCCAATACAGGTGCTCTAATAATACTCGAATATATGATCGTTTGTCATGGTATCGCGCTAAAGTGTACAATTGTACACTGTTCTGTACTATACTGTATTGTACTGTACTACAGTGTATTGTACTACTATACTGTATTGTACTGTACTATACTGAACTGTAATATATGTATTGTGCATACGTATGCACGATCTGTGTCTGCCATCGTTCCTGATTTGATTTGGCAGATTTAAGCCAGACAAACCGATGCATTCCACCTCTTCCCACAACATCTACAAGCCTTTATTTCTTTCTGGGCGAGATTCTCATCTCGTAATGCCCTTTTTGAGTCCCACATTGTGCATTTGGACATGCGACATGCGTCGGTAGGATTACAATCATTTAGGTACACCTTGTAGTTTCATCCATTTTTAATACAAGTTATTATTGTTTTGATTTTTTTGTTTTTATTCTTCTATTCTTCTTTTTTAATTATATATAGATGTTTTTGTGTTTGGTTGTCTCTACGTTTCCAATGGTGGTTTAAATTTTGCAGATTTGGCTGGTCCCTCTGAAGAAGGAAGATTTGGTCGAGGGGCACACTTATCTGTGTCCACTCTACAAGACGTCTGAGCGTCGCGGCGTCTTGTCTACCACGGGGCACTCCACGAATTTCGTGATTGCCATGTCCCTAAACACCATTGAACCCCCTAAGCACTGGATTATGCGAGGAGTCGCCATGCTATGCCAGCTATCTCAGTAAGGCGACGATTCGCCATTCGTATTGTATATTTTTTTGTATACTAAATATATCTTTGCATACACGAACTATATTGTAAATATTCATTATACCTAATGCAATTATAAACATGCAGGAAAGAAATGGACTGAAATAGCAAGTAGTAGACAACAATGGAAGCAATTTGGAGAGGCCTATGTCTAAAGATGGACCACAGAAGGCTGAAAAGAAGAAGAAGAATGCAATTACAATGCAAATGTTATAAAAGTGATTTTTCTACTAGAGTACGTAAACTTAGCTTTTACGCACGGAGCGTAAAGTGATACTTTTTAGTACAAGTGAGTAAACTTAGTTTTTACTCATGGTGCGTAAAGTGATACTTTTTAGTATAGGTGCGTAAAAAAAATCACCTGTACGTAAAAACATCAACTGTGCGCAAAATACGTTTTACACACAATTCATTTACTCACCAATTAAAAACAAAAGATAGTATTTTGCATGAAGTTTCAGCTGTTTTCATAATAGCATTTTTTAGTACAAGTGAGTAAACTTAGTTTTTACTTATGGTGCGTAAAGTGATACTTTTTAGGACAAGTGAGTAAACTTAATTTTTACTCATGGTGCGTAAAGTGATACTTTTTAGTATAGGTGCGTAAAAAAAAATCACCTGTACGTAAAAACATCAACTGTGCGTAAAATACGTTTTACACACAATTCATTTACTCACCAATTAAAAACAAAAGATAGTATTTTGCATCAAGTTTCAGCTGTTTTCATAATAGCTGTCGTAGTCACGCTCGTACAAAAAAAGCACTTTACGAACTTATGTCACAAATATAATTATATTTGTTATATCAGCCCAACGAACGAGACGTAAGTATTATTTAGGATTTTATCATTTTTTTTTCATTATTGAGATGTGTGTACGTATTGAATGGTTGTAGTAAAGAGAGAAAATTCGCCGTAAACCGGCGAATTGCATAGCCGGGAGTCACCTGGTTACCCGGGATAGCAGCATCATGCAGGGGTGAACATCATCGATCCCGTAACCATGGCGACCGTTCTATATTAGCTTAAGACGTTACTTACATAATATTGACTTCCGGGGCCCAAATCAGATTAAAATGCATTTTATATTCGTTCGGTTGCCCGTCCTGACACCGAGCCTGCAAACCTAATCACTTTGGTCTATTAAGTAATTAACAACAGGGAAGAATTCAACAAGAGATGTTACACAGATTTTTCTGCGACAGTGCGTAAACGTAGGTTTTACGCACGTACGTAAAGTGATACTTTTTAGTGCAAGTGCGCAAAAACATACCCAGAATGTTTATGAAAATTGTGAAAACCATTGTACATTTCAATTAAATTTTCGAGAAATATTCTACATTTTCCGACATATTTTCAAGATATTTTCATTTTTTTTATAACCCTGTAACTTCCAACTTGCAGTTTATAAAAAACCAACTACTATAAATATGCATCAAAGTATTAATTTTAGCATATATTCTTGGTATAATAACTCACTCTCCTTCTTTCAAGATTTGAATACATTTTGGAAAAAATATTATATTCATACTAATGATATTTGTACATATTTTTTATAACCTTTTAAATTTTCTGGCAAATCTATGAAACTCTCCAGAATATTTATCAAAATTTTTAAACCCATAGAATATGTACAATTCATAAAATTTTCGAGAAATTTTCTACATTTTCCGACATATTTTCCAGATATTTGCAATTTTTTAAAACCCTGTAACTTCCAACTTGCAGTTTATAAAAAGCCAACTACTATAAATATGCATCAAAGAATTAATTTTAGCATACTTTCTTGATATAATAACTCACTCTCCTTCTTTTAAGATTTGAATGTATTTTGGAAAAAAGATTATATTCATCCTAATGATATTTGTACATAATTTTTATAACCTTTTAAATTTTCTGGCAAATCTATGGAACTCGCCAGAATATTTATGAAAATTTTGAAAACCATTGAATATGTACATTTCAATTAAATTTTCGAGAAATTTTCTACATTTTCCGACTTATTTTCGAGATATTTGGAAATTTTTATAATCCTGTAACTTCCAACTTGCAGTTTATAAAGAGTCAAGTACTACAAATATGTATCAAAGAATTAATTTTAGCATATTTTCTTGGTATAATTACTCTCTCTCCTTCTTGCAAGATTTGGATACATTTTGGAAAAAAGATTATGTTCATACTAATGATATTTGTACATATTTTTTATAACCTTTTAAATTATCTGGCAAATCTATGGAACTCTCCAGAATATTTATGAAAATTTTGAAAACCATAGAATTTGTACATTTCAATTACATTTTCGAGAAATTTTCTCCATTTTCTGATATATTTTCGAGATATTTGCATTTTTTTTATAACCCTGTTAACTTCAAACTTGCAGTTTATAAAAAGCCAACTACTATAAATATGCATCAAAGAATTAATTTTAGTATACTTCTTGATACAATAACTCTCTCTCCTTCTTTCAAGATTTGAATACATTTTGGAAAAAATATTATTACATACTAATGATATTTGTACATATTTTTTATAACCTTTTAAATCTTCTGGCAAATCTATGGAACTCTCCAGAATATTTATGAAAATTATGAAAACCATTGAATATGTACATTTCAATTAAATTTTCGAGAAATTTTCTACATTTTCCGACATATTTGCAATTTTTTTATAACCCTGTAACTTCCAACTTGCAGTTTATAAAAAGCCAACTACTATAAATATGCATCAAAGAATTAATTTTAGCATATTTTCTTGGTATAATAACTCTCTCTCCTTCTTTCAAGATTTGCATACATTTTGGAAAAAAATATTATATTCATACTAATGATATTTGGACATATTTTTATAACCATTTAAATTTTCTGGCAAATCTATGAAACTCTCCAGAATATTTATCAAAATTTTTAAACCCATAGAATATGTACAATTCATAAAATTTTCGAGAAATTTTCTACATTTTCCGACATATTTTCCAGATATTTGCAATTTTTTAAAACCCTGTAACTTCCAACTTGCAGTTTATAAAAAGCCAACTACTATAAATATGCATCAAAGAATTAATTTTAGCATACTTTCTTGATATAATAACTCACTCTCCTTCTTTTAAGATTTGAATGTATTTTGGAAAAAAGATTATATTCATCCTAATGATATTTGTACATAATTTTTATAACCTTTTAAATTTTCTGGCAAATCTATGGAACTCGCCAGAATATTTATGAAAATTTTGAAAACCATTGAATATGTACATTTCAATTAAATTTTCGAGAAATTTTCTACATTTTCCGACTTATTTTCGAGATATTTGGAAATTTTTATAATCCTGTAACTTCCAACTTGCAGTTTATAAAGAGTCAAGTACTACAAATATGTATCAAAGAATTAATTTTAGCATATTTTCTTGGTATAATTACTCTCTCTCCTTCTTGCAAGATTTGGATACATTTTGGAAAAAAGATTATGTTCATACTAATGATATTTGTACATATTTTTTATAACCTTTTAAATTATCTGGCAAATCTATGGAACTCTCCAGAATATTTATGAAAATTTTGAAAACCATAGAATTTGTACATTTCAATTACATTTTCGAGAAATTTTCTCCATTTTCTGATATATTTTCGAGATATTTGCATTTTTTTTATAACCCTGTTAACTTCAAACTTGCAGTTTATAAAAAGCCAACTACTATAAATATGCATCAAAGAATTAATTTTAGTATACTTCTTGATACAATAACTCTCTCTCCTTCTTTCAAGATTTGAATACATTTTGGAAAAAATATTATTACATACTAATGATATTTGTACATATTTTTTATAACCTTTTAAATCTTCTGGCAAATCTATGGAACTCTCCAGAATATTTATGAAAATTATGAAAACCATTGAATATGTACATTTCAATTAAATTTTCGAGAAATTTTCTACATTTTCCGACATATTTGCAATTTTTTTATAACCCTGTAACTTCCAACTTGCAGTTTATAAAAAGCCAACTACTATAAATATGCATCAAAGAATTAATTTTAGCATATTTTCTTGGTATAATAACTCTCTCTCCTTCTTTCAAGATTTGCATACATTTTGGAAAAAAATATTATATTCATACTAATGATATTTGGACATATTTTTATAACCATTTAAATTTTCTGGCAAATCTATGAAACTCTCCAGAATATTTATCAAAATTTTTAAACCCATAGAATATGTACAATTCATAAAATTTTCGAGAAATTTTCTACATTTTCCGACATATTTTCCAGATATTTGCAATTTTTTAAAACCCTGTAACTTCCAACTTGCAGTTTATAAAAAGCCAACTACTATAAATATGCATCAAAGAATTAATTTTAGCATACTTTCTTGATATAATAACTCACTCTCCTTCTTTTAAGATTTGAATGTATTTTGGAAAAAAGATTATATTCATCCTAATGATATTTGTACATAATTTTTATAACCTTTTAAATTTTCTGGCAAATCTATGGAACTCGCCAGAATATTTATGAAAATTTTGAAAACCATTGAATATGTACATTTCAATTAAATTTTCGAGAAATTTTCTACATTTTCCGACTTATTTTCGAGATATTTGGAAATTTTTATAATCCTGTAACTTCCAACTTGCAGTTTATAAAGAGTCAAGTACTACAAATATGTATCAAAGAATTCATTTTAGCATATTTTCTTGGTATAATTACTCTCTCTCCTTCTTGCAAGATTTGGATACATTTTGGAAAAAAGATTATATTCATACTAATGATATTTGTACATATTTTTTATAACCTTTTAAATTTTCTGGCAAATCTATGGAACTCTCCAGAATATTTATGAAAATTTTGAAAACCATAGAATTTGTACATTTCAATTAAATTTCGAGAAATTTTCTACATTTTCCGACATATTTTCGAGATACTTGCAATTTTTTTATAACCCTGTAACTTCTAATTTGCAGTTTATAAAAAGCCAACTACTATAAATATGCATCAAAGAATTAATTTTAGCATACTTTCTTAGTATAATAACTCTCTCTCCTTCTTTCAAGATTTGCATACATTTTGGAAAAAATATTATATTCATTCTAATGATATTTGTACATATTTTTTATAACCTATTAAATTTTCTGGAAAATCTATGGAACTCTCCAGAATATTTATTGAAATTTTGAAAACCATAGAATTTGTACACTTCAATTAAATTTTCGAGAAATTTTCTACATTTTCCGACATATTTGCAATTTTTTTATAATCCTGTAACTTCCAACTTGCAGTTTATAAAAAGTCAAATACTATAAATATGCATCAAAGAATTAATTTTAGCATACTTTCTTGGTATAATAACTCTCACCCCTTTTTTCAAGATTTGGATACATTTTGGAAAAAAGATTATATTCATACTAATGATATTTGTACATATTTTTTATAACCTCTTAAATTTTCTGGCAAATCTATGGAACTCTCCAGAATATTTATGAAAATTTTGAAAACCATAGAATTTGTACATTTCAATTAAATTTCGAGAAATTTTCTACATTTTCCGACATATTTTCGAGATACTTGCAATTTTTTTATAACCCTGTAACTTCTAATTTGCAGTTTATAAAAAGCCAACTACTATAAATATGCATCAAAGAATTAATTTTAGCATACTTTCTTAGTATAATAACTCTCTCTCCTTCTTTCAAGATTTGCATACATTTTGGAAAAAATATTATATTCATTCTAATGATATTTGTACATATTTTTTATAACCTATTAAATTTTCTGGAAAATCTATGGAACTCTCCAGAATATTTATTGAAATTTTGAAAACCATAGAATTTGTACACTTCAATTAAATTTTCGAGAAATTTTCTACATTTTCGAGATATTTGCAATTTTTTTATAACCCTGTTAACTTCCAACTTGCAGTTTATAAAAAGCCAACTACTATAAATATGCATCAAAGAATTAATTTTAGCATATTTTCTTGGTATAATAACTCTCTCTCCTTCTTTCAAGATTTGAATGTATTTTAGAAAAAAATATTATATTCATACTAATGATATTTGTACATATTTTTTATAACCTTTTAAATTTTCTGGCAAATCTATGGAACTCTCCAGAATATTTATGAAAATTTTGAAAACCATAGAATATGTACATTTCAACTAAATTTTTGAGAAATGTTCTACATTTTCCGAGATATTTTCAATTTTTTTATAACCCTATTAACTTCCAACTTCAGTTTATAAAAAGCCAACTACTATAAATATGCATCAAAGAATCAATTTTAGCATACTTTCTTGGTATAATAACTCTCTCTCCTTCTTTCAAAATTTGAATACATTTTGGAAAAAAAATTATATTCATACTAATGATATTTGTACATATCTTTTATAACCTTTTAAATTTTCTGGCCAATCTATGGAACTCTCCAGAATATTTATGAAAATTTAGAAACCCATTGAATTTGTACATTTTATTTAAATTGTCGAGAAATTTTCTACTTTTTCCGACATATTTTCGAGATATTTGCAATTTTTTTATAACCCTGTAACTTCCAACTTGCAGTTTATAAAAAGCCAACTACTATAAATATGCATCAAAGAATTAATTTTAGCATACTTTCTTGATATAATAACTCACTCTCCTTCTTTCAAGATTTGAATGTATTTTGGAAAAAAAAAATTATATTCATTCTAATGATATTTGTACATATGTTTTTAACCTTTTAAATTTTCTGGCAAATTTATGGAACTCTTCAGAATGTTTATGAAAATTGAAAATTTCGAAACGTTTCTCCAATATTCGTGCAAATTTCATTAATATATCTAGGTATGTTAGGGTGGTTCTTAATATAGGTTTTTTTGGGAACCACCTTACGAGTTTCACTTGAGATTTAAAACCTTTTACATCAAGTTGCCGCAGACTCTGTGGTAGCGCATTAAAGAATTTAATTGCACAGAAAGTTGTTCCTGTTTGGATGGGTAACAGTATGTTATCTTTGGGATACACATTGTCTTTAGTACATGTATTATTATTATTATTATTATTATTATATCTGCTGGGTATCTACGAGCCACGCCCATTACTGTTCAGGCAAAATAATAAGCCCCACTTCCTAACAGCTCAGTTGGGAAACTGAAAAACTTCTGATTGAAAATTGAGAACCGGCGGAAAAAAAAGGTCTTTGATTTTCGTACGAACAGACGGTTTCGGAGGAGTAACCCTCATTCCAGCCAAGAAACTGTGGTTTGTGTTATTGGCCGCCCCCATGATTACACGCTGCAGATGGGGTAATCGGCTCGTGCGATTTTCAATTTCCACCGCTGGAGATTAATAATTTAAGTGCACTCCACTCAAATCGGAGCCGAAGGAAACCCGCCGGCCCACGGGATTTCCCGGCCGAGGGAAAGCGAATACGTCCTGCGGAGCAACAAAGCAGCAGGTAGGAACAAATTTCAGTCGGTGGTAGTAATTAATTTCCCAACGACAACTGGAAAAGCGATTAAGCACATTTCCAAAGAGAGGAAAGTCCGGAATCGCGAGGGGCGGCCGCCCCCCTTCCGCCCCCGACTCCTTCGCCGCCCCCATCGCCCCCCCCCAATTGGTGCAAGTGTGTGTGTGTGCCCCACTTAGGGCGTGGTGGTGGTTGGTGGCGGCGGAGTTGGTCCTGGGAGCGGCTGGGGCGTCACACCGTCTCGCAGCAGCTGGTTGCCATGGAGACGGCTCCAGCCACCCGGCCAGATATTGATCTGCGGGGAACCCCCTGCACTCGGCCCCGAAAAATTACATCAACTACAGTTTTAGCCTTCTTTTAACCATATAATTTGCGAAGAGATGCTACACTCCCCCCCACGGGGGGCCTACACTCCTTTGAAGTGCCCCGGCGGTGTTTTCCTTTCGAAATTGTTCCCCTTTCCGCGCCCTCAAAGGTGCGAGGACGCGCTTTTCCAGCGGGAAAAAGACCTTAGCGGAAAAAAACATCTATTTAAAAATTGAATCGGTTTGGGTGTTGCCGAAGATGAAGATTTTCCCACTTCCCACTTACGTCCCACTTACAGCAATCAGAGACTGTGCTGCATTAAATTCGTTTTCGATATTTAGAGACAGGGGCGGATGGGCCATACGGGAAAATGGGAAATTTCTCGGTGGGCCGGTAGCCATCCCGAATGTTGGGCCCCAGAAATTTCCCAGATCCGACGACAAGTTTATTAATAATTTTGATTTAATGTATTAACACAAGGCGGAAAGACCCCATGTGGTCGATAGCCCAATAAAGATTGTTAATATATGTATTAACACAGTGGTTCCCAAACTTTTTCGCCTCGCAGCTCCCTTTTTGAACTAGGATTTTCCATGGATCCATTCCGTTTCCTTAATATTTTTTGCAAATTTATATGAAATATGAAATAATTTGGCGATGAATATAAATTGTGTAGATAGCCTTTATAATTTTCAACTAAAAATTGGCAGGTTCCATTAATCTTTGTAATTTATAAAAAAATTGGTATTTCTAATAAAAAATGTATTGAAAATTTTGAAGCTTTTGTAAATTTAATTTACAATCGACATGATTTAATTTTAATATGCTGTGGTTTGATTAGCTTTTTGCAATTTTTAATAAAATGTTCTAATTTGTAAGGAAAATGTATATGTAGTAAAATTTTAGTATTTATAATAAGAATTTCATAATATCTAATAAACATTTTGTAATCTCTAATGAAAAGGTCGTAATTTCCACCTAAGTTTATTTTCATAAAATTTTCTACAAATAACTATAAACATTTTAACAACTCGATACAAATTTTGGAAATGCCAATGACATTTTGCATTTTATAGTGAAATTTTGGCAATTTGCAATAAAATTTTCATAATCGCTGCTGAAATGTTGTAATTTATAATACGAATGTTGAATATTTTACATTTTACAGTGAAATTTATCAATTAACAATAAAATTTTCATGAAGTTATTGCAATTTTGTAATTTAGAATGATGAAAGTCACAACGAAAATTACATAATACCAATAAAACTGATTTATTTCTTTATTTACTTATATACTTCTTTATTATTGTATTTGTTATAGTGTTAATGTAAACATAATTATACTTTAATATTTATCAATTAACAATGAAATTTTCATAAAGTTATTGCAATTTGGTAATTTAGAATGATGAATGATGAAAGTCACAAAGAAAATTACATAATTCCAATAAAACTGATTTATTTCTTTATTTACTTATTTGCTTATTAATTATTGTAATTGTTATAGTGATAATGTAAACTTATTTATACTTTATGATTGTTTTCTAATTCTATTGAAATATTGTATTCATAATAAAAACTTTGCAATTTTCACTACAATGTTCCAATTTATATTCAACGTTTACAAATTCTAAAACTTTTGAAATCTAGAATTAATTCTCTATAATTTCTATTGAAATACTGAAATCCATCATCAAAATTTTGTAACATTCATCATTTTGAATTTAAAAACATTTTAATCAACATTTTACACCATCCGTTATATTTTTTGCGAATTTCTATGAAATGGTTGTTAATACATTTGCAAGGAATACGATTTCTGGGGAAAGACGTTATAAATTATAATAAAAAAACTCGCAGATTCCATTGATCTTTACAATTTATGAAAAGTCTAGTAATTATATTAAAAAATACTAACGAAAATTTTGTAATTTCCAATTCATTGCAGTTTACAAGCGAGATGTTTCAATGAGAATTATATGGTTTGATGAACTTGCAATTTGTAATAAAATATCAAAATTTGTCATTTGCAATGAAAACTTCATAGCTTCTCTTTGTAATTTTGTACATAATTTTGTATTTTGCATTAATATGTTTGCAAATTTCTGTCAGAATATTAATAACTTAGTGAGTTATATGTTTTAAGGATAAAGTTTTTTTATTATGTATAATAAAAATGTCAAATTTTAATTTAAAATTGAAATTTATAATTAATATTTTCGAATTTACTATAAGAATTTTATAATTTCCAACTAAATTCTATCATTTATCATGATAACTTTGTTATTTCATTTGAGTTTTGGAATTTATAATATACGTTTTTTACTTTCATGTAAAAATTTAAATCAAGTTTCAAGTTCATTTTCATTTAGTAAGTTTTAATTTTTAATTTTTATGTGTATATTATGCAGGTTCTCCCGCTAGCAAATATTATTATTATTATTATAATTTTCAATATAAATTATATAATGCAAATGACGATTTTGTGTTTTGATTAATATTTTACAATTTAAATTATACTTTGTACTGTAAAATTTGTAAAAGTAATAATGTTGAAAATTACATTTAAATTTTTTTAATTATTAATTTTTTTCTTTCATGTTCAAAATTTTTTTGCAAATAACATTTTAACAACTTTGTGACGGATATGTTTTCGGGACAAAACTCCAATAATTCAAAAAAAATTGCTGGGTCTGATAAAACTTTGTAATTTTAATGAAGATTTTATAATTACAATTAAATTTTCTTAGTCAAAGCATGAATTCTAATTACCTAATCTTTTTCATATTTTATTTAATATGATTGAAAGCAGTACAGTAATCGCACACTTTAGGAACCTCTGTATTAATAAATAAATAAGTATTATGAAAAACTTACGGTATTAAATTTTATATTTTTTTTTCTTTATGGGGAGTACTTTCTCTTAGTTATGCAATCTTTTTATTTGATGTTCTTCACCCAACTTGTTTCGGCTTTTATTAGCCATCCTCAGAGGTGTTATGTCTCTGATAATACATTTTAATATATTTTAAAAATGAAAATAATATATTCAATTTTAAATTATTTATTGTAAAGTATTTTTTATTTTTACATATTTGTCAAATTTTGAAGTATGATTATTATTTTGATTATATGGTATTATTGAAATTTTATGTGAATGCAAAATGGGCCGATAAAAGTTTGTTCCCGGGCCGCTTGTATGTTCCCCATCCTCCCCTGGTTAACTCTAATGTTTTTTTTAAATTTTAATATAATAATTTATTTATTCACGGGCTCGGCCCAATAGACAACATACTACCTATATAACATAATACATATAATATATAACACATACCATATAACACATTGCTAAAAATGCCAAATAAAAATTAGCAGATTTGACAAAATCATCACAAGAATTTGCTAAATTTTAAGTTAATTTGAACCAATTTTCGGTTACTGCCTGAATTTTTGCAGAAATATTAATATAGGTTTCTAAATGTACCATTTATATGGAAGCATATAGTATACACTTTTTATTCTACGATAATTTTAATGTCAACTAATAAACATCAATGCAATTACTATAAATTATGTATCAGTTTCTCAAATAAAATATTATTATTATGATACCAGTACAAAATAGCACATAAGGAAATGGTTTTTAAAATGTTATTACAGTAATCAACAAACTTTGAACTCCATTAAACTACATTAATGTCTACTAATATACATTAATGCAATTACTAGAAATTATGCATTGGTTTCTCAAATAAAATATTATTATTATGATACTAGTACAAAATAACACATAAGAAAATAGTTCTTTAATTGTTATTACATTAATCAACAAACTTTGAACTCAATTTTCAAGGAATCTCGAAATTGTCACATAAACCATTTTGCTTCTTGCAGCTTCAATAATGAAATGCTAAATATCATTATAATTAACATAAATATAATATAAATAACATAGGCCTTTCAGCCTCAGCATTTCTATTAAAAACAAGATCCATGTTATTTACAAACAATTTACCAAAGGAATACGATTGTCGAATAACGTGATCAAAAAACATCCACCTTTGTGAGCACTGCAAAGATAAAGACGAATAACTCTAAAAAGCATTCAGACGAACACAAAGGCACAACGTTTAATCTCGAGGCGCTGTTTGTGCATGATAAATATAGAATTTTCAATTTTCTGGTTCTCACAGTATGAACAAAAGACTTTATACAGTTGTATTGAATTTGCTTTGTTCTTATGTTGAAACAATATACTACTCAATATACTATAAAGAAAAATTCTTTAATATTAAAGCAGCTGTAGCAATAATATGTGGTAATTATTATTTACATGTGCCATTACAAGACTGCCACTAACATATTATAGTAAATCATACAGATATTTGTAGCTGTAGATGTATAGATTATAAATATAGATATTTACAGATATTTTCGTTATGATGCATGTAGAAATCTTTAAACTGAAAGCTTGATTTGATTAATTAGAGCCCATGAAATATTTATTAAACGATAGAAATCCTTGAATTGAAACCTTAATTTGATTAATTTGAGCCCATAAAATGTTAGGTTAGGTAAGGCTAGGTAAGGCGAGGTTAGGTCTCTATTACAGATTTATTTTATAATTAATTTTAGATTTGTGTTCAGTATACCTGAAGCTAATTCTGCTGAAAATTTGAAAGAGTTTCAATATTAAATAAGTGAGAAAGTCAGAACGAGGTTAGGTAAGGTTAGGTTAATCTAGGCGAGGTTAGGTCTCTGTTGCAGATTTTTTTAATATTTAATTTTAGATTTGTGTTCAGTATACCTGAAGGTAATTCTGCTGAAAATTTGACAGAGTTTCAGTATTAAATAAGTGAGAAAGTCAGAACGAGGTTAGGTAAGGTTAGGTTAATCTAGGCGAGGTTAGGTCTCTGTTGCAGATTTTTTTTATATTTAATTTTAGATTTGTGTTCAGTATACCTGAAGGCAATTCTGCTGAAAATTTGACAGAGTTTCAGTATTAAATAAGTGAGAAAGTCAGAACGAGGTTAGGTAAGGTTAGGTTAATCTAGGCGAGGTTAGGTCTCTGTTGCAGATTTTTTTAATATTTAATATTAGATTTGTGTTCAGTATACCTGAAGGTAATTTTGCTGAAAATTTGACAGAGTTTCAGTATTAAATAAGTGAGAAAGTCAGAACGAGGTTAGGTAAGGTTAGGTTAATCTAGGCGAGGTTAGGTCTCTGTTGCAGATTTTTTTAATATTTAATATTAGATTTGTGTTCAGTATACCTGAAGGTAATTCTGCTAAAAATTTGACAGAGTTTCAGTATTAAATAAGTGAGAAAGTCAGAACGAGGTTAGGTAAGGTTAGGTTACTCTAGGCGAGGTTAGGTCTCTGTTGCAGATTTTTTTAATATTTAGTATTAGATTTGTGTTCAGTATACCTGAAGGTAATTCTGCTGAAAATTTGACCAAGTTTCAATATTAAATAAGTGAGAAAGTCAGAACGAGGTTAGGTAAGGTTAGGTTAATCTAGGCGAGATTAGGTCTCTGTTGCAGATTTTTTTAATATTTAATATTAGATTTGTGTTCAGTATACCTGAAGGTAATTCTGCTAAAAATTTGACAGAGTTTCAGTATTAAATAAGTGAGAAAGTCAGAACGAGGTTAGGTAAGGTTAGGTTAATCTAGGCGAGGTTAGGTCTCTGTTGCAGATTTTTTTAATATTTAATATTAGATTTGTGTTCAGTATACCTGAAGGTAATTCTGCTAAAAATTTGACAGAGTTTCAGTATTAAATAAGTGAGAAAGTCAGAACGAGGTTAGGTAAGGTTAGATTAATCCAGGCGAGGTTAGGTCTCTGTTGCAGATTTTTTTAATATTTAGTATTAGATTTGTGTTCAGTATACCTGAAGGTAATTCTGCTGAAAATTTGACAGAGTTTCAGTATTAAATAAGTGAGAAAGTCAGAACGAGGTTAGGTAAGGTTAGATTAATCCAGGCGAGGTTAGGTCTCTGTTGCAGATTTTTTTAATATTTAGTATTAGATTTGTGTTCAGTATACCTGAAGGTAATTCTGCTGAAAATTTGACCAAGTTTCAATATTAAATAAGTGAGAAAGTCAGAACGAGGTTAGGTAAGGTTAGGTTAATCTAGGCGAGATTAGGTCTCTGTTGCAGATTTTTTTAATATTTAATATTAGATTTGTGTTCAGTATACCTGAAGGTAATTCTGCTGAAAATTTGACAGAGTTTCAGTATTAAATAAGTGAGAAAGTCAGAACGAGGTTAGGTAATGTTAGGTTAATCTAGGCGAGGTTAGGTCTCTGTTGCAGATTTTTTTAATATTTAATTTTAGATTTGTGTTCAGTATACCTGAAGGTAATTCTGCTGAAAATTTGACAGAGTTTCAGTATTAAATAAGTGAGAAAGTCAGAACGAGGTTAGGTAAGGTTAGGATAATCTAGGCGAGGTTAGGTCTCTGTTGCAGATTTTTTTAATATTTAATATTAGATTTGTGTTCAGTATACCTGAAGGTAATTCTGCTGAAAATTTGACAGAGTTTCAGTATTAAATAAGTGAGAAAGTCAGAACGAGGTTAGGTAAGGTTAGGTTAATCTAGGCGAGGTTAGGTCTCTGTTGCAGATTTTTTTAATATTTAGTATTAGATTTGTGTTCAGTATACCTGAAGGTAATTCTGCTGAAAATTTGACAGAGTTTCAGTATTAAATAAGTGAGAAAGTCAGAACGAGGTTAGGTAAGGTTAGGTTAATCTAGGCGAGGTTAGGTCTCTGTTGCAGATTTTTTTAATATTTAATTTTAGATTTGTGTTCAGTATACCTGAAGGTAATTCTGCTGAAAATTTGACAGAGTTTCAGTATTAAATAAGTGAGAAAGTCAGAACGAGGTTAGGTAAGGTTAGGATAATCTAGGCGAGGTTAGGTCTCTGTTGCAGATTTTTTTAATATTTAATATTAGATTTGTGTTCAGTATACCTGAAGGTAATTCTGCTGAAAATTTGACAGAGTTTCAGTATTAAATAAGTGAGAAAGTCAGAACGAGGTTAGGTAAGGTTAGGTTAAGCTAGGCGAGGTTAGGTCTCTGTTGCAGATTTGTTTAATATTTAATATTAGATTTGTGTTCAGTATACCTGAAGGTAATTCTGCTGAAAATTTGACAGAGTTTCAGTATTAAATAAGTGAGAAAGTCAGAACGAGGTTAGGTAAGGTTAGGTTAATCTAGGCGAGGTTAGGTCTCTGTTGCAGATTTTTTTAATATTTAATTTTAGATTTGTGTTCAGTATACCTGAAGGTAATTCTGCTGAAAATTTGACAGAGTTTCAGTATTAAATAAGTGAGAAAGTCAGAACGAGGTTAGGTAAGGTTAGGTTAATCTAGGCGAGGTTAGGTCTCTGTTGCAGATTTTTTTAATATTTAATTTTAGATTTGTGTTCAGTATACCTGAAGGTAATTTTGCTGAAAATTTGACAGAGTTTCAGTATTAAATAAGTGAGAAAGTCAGAACGAGGTTAGGTAAGGTTAGGTTAAGCTAGGCGAGGTTAGGTCTCTGTTGCAGATTTGTTTAATATTTAATATTAGATTTGTGTTCAGTATACCTGAAGGTAATTCTGCTGAAAATTTGACAGAGTTTCAGTATTAAATAAGTGAGAAAGTCAGAACGAGGTTAGGTAAGGTTAGGTTAATCTAGGCGAGTTTAGGTCTCTGTTGCAGATTTTTTTAATATTTAATTTTAGATTTGTGTTCAGTATACCTGAAGGTAATTCTGCTGAAAATTTGACAGAGTTTCAGTATTAAATAAGTGAGAAAGTCAGAACGAGGTTAGGTAAGGTTAGGTTAATCTAGGCGAGGTTAGGTCTCTGTTGCAGATTTTTTTAATATTTAGTATTAGATTTGTGTTCAGTATACCTGAAGGTAATTCTGCAGAAAATTTGACAGAGTTTCAGTATTAAATAAGTGAGAAAGTCAGAACGAGGTTAGGTAAGGTTAGATTAATCCAGGCGAGGTTAGGTCTCTGTTGCAGATTTTTTTAATATTTAGTATTAGATTTGTGTTTAGTATACCTGAAGGTAATTCTGCTGAAAATTTGACAGAGTTTCAGTATTAAATAAGTGAGAAAGTCAGAACGAGGTTAGGTAAGGTTAGATTAATCCAGGCGAGGTTAGGTCTCTGTTGCAGATTTTTTTAATATTTAGTATTAGATTTGTGTTCAGTATACCTGAAGGTAATTCTGCTGAAAATTTGACAGAGTTTCAGTATTAAATAAGTGAGAAAGTCAGAACGAGGTTAGGTAAGGTTAGGTTAATCTAGGCGAGGTTAGGTCTCTGTTGCAGATTTTTTTAATATTTAGTATTAGATTTGTGTTCAGTATACCTGAAGGTAATTCTGCTGAAAATTTGACAGAGTTTCAGTATTAAATAAGTGAGAAAGTCAGAACGAGGTTAGGTAAGGTTAGGTTAATCTAGGCGAGGTTAGGTCTCTGTTGCAGATTTTTTTAATATTTAGTATTAGATTTGTGTTCAGTATACCTGAAGGTAATTCTGCTAAAAATTTGACAGAGTTTCAGTATTAAATAAGTGAGAAAGTCAGAACGAGGTTAGGTAAGGTTAGATTAATCCAGGCGAGGTTAGGTCTCTGTTGCAGATTTTTTTAATATTTAGTATTAGATTTGTGTTCAGTATACCTGAAGGTAATTCTGCTGAAAATTTGACAGAGTTTCAGTATTAAATAAGTGAGAAAGTCAGAACGAGGTTAGGTAAGGTTAGGTTAATCTAGGCGAGGTTAGGTCTCTGTTGCAGATTTTTTTAATATTTAATATTAGATTTGTGTTCAGTATACCTGAAGGTAATTCTGCTAAAAATTTGACAGAGTTTCAGTATTAAATAAGTGAGAAAGTCAGAACGAGGTTAGGTAAGGTTAGGTTACTCTAGGCGAGGTTAGGTCTCTGTTGCAGATTTTTTTAATATTTAGTATTAGATTTGTGTTCAGTATACCTGAAGGTAATTCTGCTGAAAATTTGACCAAGTTTCAATATTAAATAAGTGAGAAAGTCAGAACGAGGTTAGGTAAGGTTAGGTTAATCTAGGCGAGATTAGGTCTCTGTTGCAGATTTTTTTAATATTTAATATTAGATTTGTGTTCAGTATACCTGAAGGTAATTCTGCTAAAAATTTGACAGAGTTTCAGTATTAAATAAGTGAGAAAGTCAGAACGAGGTTAGGTAAGGTTAGGTTAATCTAGGCGAGGTTAGGTCTCTGTTGCAGATTTTTTTAATATTTAATATTAGATTTGTGTTCAGTATACCTGAAGGTAATTCTGCTAAAAATTTGACAGAGTTTCAGTATTAAATAAGTGAGAAAGTCAGAACGAGGTTAGGTAAGGTTAGATTAATCCAGGCGAGGTTAGGTCTCTGTTGCAGATTTTTTTAATATTTAGTATTAGATTTGTGTTCAGTATACCTGAAGGTAATTCTGCTGAAAATTTGACAGAGTTTCAGTATTAAATAAGTGAGAAAGTCAGAACGAGGTTAGGTAAGGTTAGATTAATCCAGGCGAGGTTAGGTCTCTGTTGCAGATTTTTTTAATATTTAGTATTAGATTTGTGTTCAGTATACCTGAAGGTAATTCTGCTGAAAATTTGACCAAGTTTCAATATTAAATAAGTGAGAAAGTCAGAACGAGGTTAGGTAAGGTTAGGTTAATCTAGGCGAGATTAGGTCTCTGTTGCAGATTTTTTTAATATTTAATATTAGATTTGTGTTCAGTATACCTGAAGGTAATTCTGCTGAAAATTTGACAGAGTTTCAGTATTAAATAAGTGAGAAAGTCAGAACGAGGTTAGGTAATGTTAGGTTAATCTAGGCGAGGTTAGGTCTCTGTTGCAGATTTTTTTAATATTTAATTTTAGATTTGTGTTCAGTATACCTGAAGGTAATTCTGCTGAAAATTTGACAGAGTTTCAGTATTAAATAAGTGAGAAAGTCAGAACGAGGTTAGGTAAGGTTAGGATAATCTAGGCGAGGTTAGGTCTCTGTTGCAGATTTTTTTAATATTTAGTATTAGATTTGTGTTCAGTATACCTGAAGGTAATTCTGCTGAAAATTTGACAGAGTTTCAGTATTAAATAAGTGAGAAAGTCAGAACGAGGTTAGGTAAGGTTAGGTTAATCTAGGCGAGGTTAGGTCTCTGTTGCAGATTTTTTTAATATTTAGTATTAGATTTGTGTTCAGTATACCTGAAGGTAATTCTGCTGAAAATTTGACAGAGTTTCAGTATTAAATAAGTGAGAAAGTCAGAACGAGGTTAGGTAAGGTTAGGTTAATCTAGGCGAGGTTAGGTCTCTGTTGCAGATTTTTTTAATATTTAATTTTAGATTTGTGTTCAGTATACCTGAAGGTAATTCTGCTGAAAATTTGACAGAGTTTCAGTATTAAATAAGTGAGAAAGTCAGAACGAGGTTAGGTAAGGTTAGGATAATCTAGGCGAGGTTAGGTCTCTGTTGCAGATTTTTTTAATATTTAATATTAGATTTGTGTTCAGTATACCTGAAGGTAATTCTGCTGAAAATTTGACAGAGTTTCAGTATTAAATAAGTGAGAAAGTCAGAACGAGGTTAGGTAAGGTTAGGTTAAGCTAGGCGAGGTTAGGTCTCTGTTGCAGATTTGTTTAATATTTAATATTAGATTTGTGTTCAGTATACCTGAAGGTAATTCTGCTGAAAATTTGACAGAGTTTCAGTATTAAATAAGTGAGAAAGTCAGAACGAGGTTAGGTAAGGTTAGGTTAATCTAGGCGAGGTTAGGTCTCTGTTGCAGATTTTTTTAATATTTAATTTTAGATTTGTGTTCAGTATACCTGAAGGTAATTCTGCTGAAAATTTGACAGAGTTTCAGTATTAAATAAGTGAGAAAGTCAGAACGAGGTTAGGTAAGGTTAGGTTAATCTAGGCGAGGTTAGGTCTCTGTTGCAGATTTTTTTAATATTTAATTTTAGATTTGTGTTCAGTATACCTGAAGGTAATTTTGCTGAAAATTTGACAGAGTTTCAGTATTAAATAAGTGAGAAAGTCAGAACGAGGTTAGGTAAGGTTAGGTTAAGCTAGGCGAGGTTAGGTCTCTGTTGCAGATTTGTTTAATATTTAATATTAGATTTGTGTTCAGTATACCTGAAGGTAATTCTGCTGAAAATTTGACAGAGTTTCAGTATTAAATAAGTGAGAAAGTCAGAACGAGGTTAGGTAAGGTTAGGTTAATCTAGGCGAGGTTAGGTCTCTGTTGCAGATTTTTTTAATATTTAGTATTAGATTTGTGTTCAGTATACCTGAAGGTAATTCTGCAGAAAATTTGACAGAGTTTCAGTATTAAATAAGTGAGAAAGTCAGAACGAGGTTAGGTAAGGTTAGATTAATCCAGGCGAGGTTAGGTCTCTGTTGCAGATTTTTTTAATATTTAGTATTAGATTTGTGTTTAGTATACCTGAAGGTAATTCTGCTGAAAATTTGACAGAGTTTCAGTATTAAATAAGTGAGAAAGTCAGAACGAGGTTAGGTAAGGTTAGATTAATCCAGGCGAGGTTAGGTCTCTGTTGCAGATTTTTTTAATATTTAGTATTAGATTTGTGTTCAGTATACCTGAAGGTAATTCTGCTGAAAATTTGACAGAGTTTCAGTATTAAATAAGTGAGAAAGTCAGAACGAGGTTAGGTAAGGTTAGGTTAATCTAGGCGAGGTTAGGTCTCTGTTGCAGATTTTTTTAATATTTAGTATTAGATTTGTGTTCAGTATACCTGAAGGTAATTCTGCTGAAAATTTGACAGAGTTTCAGTATTAAATAAGTGAGAAAGTCAGAACGAGGTTAGGTAAGGTTAGGTTAATCTAGGCGAGGTTAGGTCTCTGTTGCAGATTTTTTTAATATTTAGTATTAGATTTGTGTTCAGTATACCTGAAGGTAATTCTGCTGAAAATTTGACAGAGTTTCAGTATTAAATAAGTGAGAAAGTCAGAACGAGGTTAGGTAAGGTTAGGTTAATCTAGGCGAGGTTAGGTCTCTGTTGCAGATTTTTTTAATATTTAGTATTAGATTTGTGTTCAGTATACCTGAAGGTAATTCTGCTAAAAATTTGACAGAGTTTCAGTATTAAATAAGTGAGAAAGTCAGAACGAGGTTAGGTAAGGTTAGATTAATCCAGGCGAGGTTAGGTCTCTGTTGCAGATTTTTTTAATATTTAGTATTAGATTTGTGTTCAGTATACCTGAAGGTAATTCTGCTGAAAATTTGACAGAGTTTCAGTATTAAATAAGTGAGAAAGTCAGAACGAGGTTAGGTAAGGTTAGATTAATCCAGGCGAGGTTAGGTCTCTGTTGCAGATTTTTTTAATATTTAGTATTAGATTTGTGTTCAGTATACCTGAAGGTAATTCTGCTGAAAATTTGACAGAGTTTCAGTATTAAATAAGTGAGAAAGTCAGAACGAGGTTAGGTAAGGTTAGATTAATCCAGGCGAGGTTAGGTCTCTGTTGCAGATTTTTTTAATATTTAGTATTAGATTTGTGTTCAGTATACCTGAAGGTAATTCTGCAGAAAATTTGACAGAGTTTCAGTATTAAATAAGTGAGAAAGTCAGAACGAGGTTAGGTAAGGTTAGATTAATCTAGGCGAGGTTAGGTCTCTGTTGCAGATTTTTTTAATATTTAGTATTAGATTTGTGTTCAGTATACCTGAAGGTTATTCTGCTGAAAATTTGACAGAGTTTCAGTATTAAATAAGTGAGAAAGTCAGAACGAGGTTAGGTAAGGTTAGATTAATCCAGGCGAGGTTAGGTCTCTGTTGCAGATTTTTTTAATATTTAGTATTAGATTTGTGTTCAGTATACCTGAAGGTAATTCTGCTGAAAATTTGACAGAGTTTCAGTATTAAATAAGTGAGAAAGTCAGAACGAGGTTAGGTAAGGTTAGGTTAATCTAGGCGAGGTTAGGTCTCTGTTGCAGATTTTTTTAATATTTAGTATTAGATTTGTGTTCAGTATACCTGAAGGTAATTCTGCTGAAAATTTGACAGAGTTTCAGTATTAAATAAGTGAGAAAGTCAGAACGAGGTTAGGTAAGGTTAGATTAATCCAGGCGAGGTTAGGTCTCTGTTGCAGATTTTTTTAATATTTAGTATTAGATTTGTGTTCAGTATACCTGAAGGTAATTCTGCTGAAAATTTGACAGAGTTTCAGTATTAAATAAGTGAGATAGTCAGAACGAGGTTAGGTAAGGTTAGGTTAATCTAGGCGAGGTTAGGTCTCTGTTGCAGATTTTTTTAATATTTAGTATTAGATTTGTGTTCAGTATACCTGAAGGTAATTCTGCTAAAAATTTGACAGAGTTTCAGTATTAAATAAGTGAGAAAGTCAGAACGAGGTTAGGTAAGGTTAGATTAATCCAGGCGAGCTTAGGTCTCTGTTGCAAATTTTTTTAATATTTAGTATTAGATTTGTGTTCAGTATACCTGAAGGTAATTCTGCTGAAAATTTGACAGAGTTTCAGTATTAAATAAGTCAGAAAGTCAGAACGAGGTTAGGTAAGGTTAGGTTAATCTAGGCGAGGTTAGGTCTCTGTTGCAGATTTTTTTAATATTTAATATTAGCTTTGTGTTCAGTATACCTGAAGGTAATTCTGCTGAAAATTTGACAGAGTTTCAGTATTAAATAAGTGAGAAAGTCAGAACGAGGTTAGGTAAGGTTAGATTAATCCAGGCGAGCTTAGGTCTCTGTTGCAAATTTTTTTAATATTTAGTATTAGATTTGTGTTCAGTATACCTGAAGGTAATTCTGCTGAAAATTTGACAGAGTTTCAGTATTAAATAAGTCAGAAAGTCAGAACGAGGTTAGGTAAGGTTAGGTTAATCTAGGCGAGGTTAGGTCTCTGTTGCAGATTTTTTTAATATTTAATATTAGCTTTGTGTTCAGTATACCTGAAGGTAATTCTGCTGAAAATTTGACAGAGTTTCAGTATTAAATAAGTGAGAAAGTCAGAACGAGGTTAGGTAAGGTTAGGTTAATCTAGGCGAGGTTAGGTCTCTGTTGCAGATTTTTTTTAATATTTAATTTTAGATTTGTGTTCAGTATACCTGAAGATAATTCTGCTGAAAATTTGACAGAGTTTCAATATTAAATAAGTGAGAAAGTCAGAACGAGGTTAGGTAAGGTTAGGTTAATCTAGGCGAGGTTAGGTCTCTGTTGCAGATTTTTTTAATATTTAATTTTAGATTTGTGTTCAGTATACCTAAAGATAATTCTGCTGAAAATTTGACAGAGTTTCAGTATTAAATAAGTGAGAAAGTCAGAACGAGGTTAGGTAAGGTTAGGTTAATCTAGGCGAGGTTAGGTCTCTGTTGCAGATTTTTTTAATATTTAATTTTAGATTTGTGTTCAGTATACCTAAAGATAATTCTGCTGAAAATTTGACAGAGTTTCAATATTAAATAAGTGAGAAAGTCAGAACGAGGTTAGGTAAGGTTAGGTTAATCTAGGCGAGGTTAGGTCTCTGTTGCAGATTTTTTTATTATTTAATTTTAGATTTGTGTTCAGTATACCTGAAGATAATTCTGCTGAAAATTTGACAGAGTTTCAATATTAAATAAGTGAGAAAGTCAGAACGAGGTTAGGTAAGGTTAGGTTAATCTAGGCGAGGTTAGGTCTCTGTTGCAGATTTTTTTTAATATTTAATTTTAGATTTGTGTTCAGTATACCTGAAGATAATTCTGCTGAAAATTTGACAGAGTTTCAGTATTAAATAAGTGAGAAAGTCAGAACGAGGTTAGGTAAGGTTAGGTTAATCTAGGCGAGGTTAGGTCTCTGTTGCAGATTTTTTTAATATTTAATTTTAGATTTGTGTTCAGTATACCTAAAGATAATTCTGCTGAAAATTTGACAGAGTTTCAATATTAAATAAGTGAGAAAGTCAGAACGAGGTTAGGTAAGGTTAGGTTAATCTAGGCGAGGTTAGGTCTCTGTTGCAGATTTTTTTATTATTTAATTTTAGATTTGTGTTCAGTATACCTGAAGATAATTCTGCTGAAAATTTGACAGAGTTTCAATATTAAATAAGTGAGAAAGTCAGAACGAGGTTAGGTAAGGTTAGGTTAATCTAGGCGAGGTTAGGTCTCTGTTGCAGATTTTTTTAATATTTAATTTTAGATTTGTGTTCAGTATACCTGAAGATAATTCTGCTGAAAATTTGACAGAGTTTCAATATTAAATAAGTGAGAAAGTCAGAACGAGGTTAGGTAAGGTTAGGTTAATCTAGGCGAGGTTAGGTCTCTGTTGCAGATTTTTTTAATATTTAATATTAGCTTTGTGTTCAGTATATCTGAAGGTAATTCTGCTGAAAATTTGACAGAGTTTCAGTATTAAATAAGTGAGAAAGTCAGAACGAGGTTAGGTAAGGTTAGGTTAATCTAGGCGAGGTTAGGTCTCTGTTGCAGATTTTTTTAATATTTAATTTTAGATTTGTGTTCAGTATACCTAAAGATAATTCTGCTGAAAATTTGACAGAGTTTCAGTATTAAATAAGTGAGAAAGTCAGAACGAGGTTAGGTAAGGTTAGGTTAATCTAGGCGAGGTTAGGTCTCTGTTGCAGATTTTTTTATTATTTAATTTTAGATTTGTGTTCAGTATACCTGAAGGTAATTTTGCTGAAAATTTGACAGAGTTTCAATATTAAATAAGTGAGAAAGTCAGAACGAGGTTAGGTAAGGTTAGGTTAATCTAGGCGAGGTTAGGTCTCTGTTGCAGATTTTTTTAATATTTAATTTTAGGTTTGTGTTCAGTATACCTGAAGGTAATTCTGCTGAAAATTTGACAGAGTTTCAGTATTAAATAAGTGAGAAAGTCAGAACGAGGTTAGGTAAGGTTTGGTTAATCTAGGCGAGGTTAGGTCTCTGTTGCAGATTTTTTTAATATTTAGTATTAGATTTGTGTTCAGTATACCTGAAGGTAATTCTGCTGAAAATTTGACAGAGTTTCAGTATAAAATAAGTGAGAAAGTCAGAACGAGGTTAGGTAAGGTTAGGTTAATCTAGGCGAGGTTAGGTCTCTGTTGCAGATTTTTTTATTATTTAATTTTAGATTTGTGTTCAGTATACCTGAAGGTAATTCTGCTGAAAATTTGACAGAGTTTCAGTATTAAATAAGTGAGAAAGTCAGAACGAGGTTAGGTAAGGTTAGGTTAATCTAGGCGAGGTTAGGTCTCTGTTGCAGATTTTTTTAATATTTAATTTTAGATTTGTGTTCAGTATACCTGAAGGTAATTCTGCTGAAAATTTGACAGAGTTTCAGTATTAAATATGTGAGAAAGTCAGAACGAGGTTAGGTAAGGTTAGGATAATCTAGGCGAGGTTAGGTCTCTGTTGCAGATTTTTTTAATATTTAATTTTAGATTTGTGTTCAGTATACCTAAAGATAATTCTGCTGAAAATTTGACAGAGTTTCAATATTAAATAAGTGAGAAAGTCAGAACGAGGTTAGGTAAGGTTAGGTTAATCTAGGCGAGGTTAGGTCTCTGTTGCAGATTTTTTTAATATTTAATTTTAGATTTGTGTTCAGTATACCTAAAGATAATTCTGCTGAAAATTTGACAGAGTTTCAGTATTAAATAAGTCAGAAAGTCAGAACGAGGTTAGGTAAGGTTAGGTTAATCTAGGCGAGGTTAGGTCTCTGTTGCAGATTTTTTTAATATTTAATTTTAGATTTGTGTTCAGTATACCTAAAGATAATTCTGCTGAAAATTTGACAGAGTTTCAATATTAAATAAGTGAGAAAGTCAGAACGAGGTTAGGTAAGGTTAGGTTAATCTAGGCGAGGTTAGGTCTCTGTTGCAGATTTTTTTATTATTTAATTTTAGATTTGTGTTCAGTATACCTGAAGATAATTCTGCTGAAAATTTGACAGAGTTTCAATATTAAATAAGTGAGAAAGTCAGAACGAGGTTAGGTAAGGTTAGGTTAATCTAGGCGAGGTTAGGTCTCTGTTGCAGATTTTTTTTAATATTTAATTTTAGATTTGTGTTCAGTATACCTGAAGATAATTCTGCTGAAAATTTGACAGAGTTTCAGTATTAAATAAGTGAGAAAGTCAGAACGAGGTTAGGTAAGGTTAGGTTAATCTAGGCGAGGTTAGGTCTCTGTTGCAGATTTTTTTAATATTTAATTTTAGATTTGTGTTCAGTATACCTAAAGATAATTCTGCTGAAAATTTGACAGAGTTTCAGTATTAAATAAGTGAGAAAGTCAGAACGAGGTTAGGTAAGGTTAGGTTAATCTAGGCGAGGTTAGGTCTCTGTTGCAGATTTTTTTAATATTTAATTTTAGATTTGTGTTCAGTATACCTAAAGATAATTCTGCTGAAAATTTGACAGAGTTTCAGTATTAAATAAGTCAGAAAGTCAGAACGAGGTTAGGTAAGGTTAGGTTAATCTAGGCGAGGTTAGGTCTCTGTTGCAGATTTTTTTAATATTTAATTTTAGATTTGTGTTCAGTATACCTAAAGATAATTCTGCTGAAAATTTGACAGAGTTTCAGTATTAAATAAGTCAGAAAGTCAGAACGAGGTTAGGTAAGGTTAGGTTAATCTAGGCGAGGTTAGGTCTCTGTTGCAGATTTTTTTAATATTTAATTTTAGATTTGTGTTCAGTATACCTGAAGGTAATTCTGCTAAAAATTTGACAGAGTTTCAGTATTAAATAAGTGAGAAAGTCAGAACGAGGTTAGGTAAGGTTAGGTTAATCTAGGCGAGGTTAGGTCTCTGTTGCAGATTTTTTTAATATTTAATTTTAGATTTGTGTTCAGTATACCTAAAGATAATTCTGCTGAAAATTTGACAGAGTTTCAGTATTAAATAAGTCAGAAAGTCAGAACGAGGTTAGGTAAGGTTAGGTTAATCTAGGCGAGGTTAGGTCTCTGTTGCAGATTTTTTTAATATTTAATATTAGCTTTGTGTTCAGTATACCTGAAGGTAATTCTGCTGAAAATTTGACAGAGTTTCAGTATTAAATAAGTGAGAAAGTCAGAACGAGGTTAGGTAAGGTTAGATTAATCCAGGCGAGCTTAGGTCTCTGTTGCAAATTTTTTTAATATTTAGTATTAGATTTGTGTTCAGTATACCTGAAGGTAATTCTGCTGAAAATTTGACAGAGTTTCAGTATTAAATAAGTCAGAAAGTCAGAACGAGGTTAGGTAAGGTTAGGTTAATCTAGGCGAGGTTAGGTCTCTGTTGCAGATTTTTTTAATATTTAATATTAGCTTTGTGTTCAGTATACCTGAAGGTAATTCTGCTGAAAATTTGACAGAGTTTCAGTATTAAATAAGTGAGAAAGTCAGAACGAGGTTAGGTAAGGTTAGGTTAATCTAGGCGAGGTTAGGTCTCTGTTGCAGATTTTTTTTAATATTTAATTTTAGATTTGTGTTCAGTATACCTGAAGATAATTCTGCTGAAAATTTGACAGAGTTTCAATATTAAATAAGTGAGAAAGTCAGAACGAGGTTAGGTAAGGTTAGGTTAATCTAGGCGAGGTTAGGTCTCTGTTGCAGATTTTTTTAATATTTAATTTTAGGTTTGTGTTCAGTATACCTGAAGGTAATTCTGCTGAAAATTTGACAGAGTTTCAGTATTAAATAAGTGAGAAAGTCAGAACGAGGTTAGGTAAGGTTAGGTTAATCTAGGCGAGGTTAGGTCTCTGTTGCAGATTTTTTTATTATTTAATTTTAGATTTGTGTTCAGTATACCTGAAGGTAATTTTGCTGAAAATTTGACAGAGTTTCAATATTAAATAAGTGAGAAAGTCAGAACGAGGTTAGGTAAGGTTAGGTTAATCTAGGCGAGGTTAGGTCTCTGTTGCAGATTTTTTTAATATTTAATTTTAGGTTTGTGTTCAGTATACCTGAAGGTAATTCTGCTGAAAATTTGACAGAGTTTCAGTATTAAATAAGTGAGAAAGTCAGAACGAGGTTAGGTAAGGTTTGGTTAATCTAGGCGAGGTTAGGTCTCTGTTGCAGATTTTTTTAATATTTAGTATTAGATTTGTGTTCAGTATACCTGAAGGTAATTCTGCTGAAAATTTGACAGAGTTTCAGTATAAAATAAGTGAGAAAGTCAGAACGAGGTTAGGTAAGGTTAGGTTAATCTAGGCGAGGTTAGGTCTCTGTTGCAGATTTTTTTATTATTTAATTTTAGATTTGTGTTCAGTATACCTGAAGGTAATTCTGCTGAAAATTTGACAGAGTTTCAGTATTAAATAAGTGAGAAAGTCAGAACGAGGTTAGGTAAGGTTAGGTTAATCTAGGCGAGGTTAGGTCTCTGTTGCAGATTTTTTTAATATTTAATTTTAGATTTGTGTTCAGTATACCTGAAGGTAATTCTGCTGAAAATTTGACAGAGTTTCAGTATTAAATATGTGAGAAAGTCAGAACGAGGTTAGGTAAGGTTAGGATAATCTAGGCGAGGTTAGGTCTCTGTTGCAGATTTTTTTAATATTTAATTTTAGATTTGTGTTCAGTATACCTGAAGGTAATTCTGCTGAAAATTTGACAGAGTTTCAGTATTAAATAAGTGAGAAAGTCAGAACGAGGTTAGGCAAGGTTTGGTTAATCTAGGCGAGGTTAGGTCTCTGTTGCAGATTTTTTTAATATTTAGTATTAGATTTGTGTTCAGTATACCTGAAGGTAATTCTGCTGAAAATTTGACAGAGTTTCAGTATTAAATAAGTGAGAAAGTCAGAACGAGGTTAGGTAAGGTTAGGTTAAGCTAGGCGAGGTTAGGTCTCTGTTGCAGATTTGTTTAATATTTAATATTAGATTTGTGTTCAGTATACCTGAAGGTAATTCTGCTGAAAATTTGACAGAGTTTCAGTATTAAATAAGTGAGAAAGTCAGAACGAGGTTAGGTAAGGTTAGGTTAATCTAGGCGAGGTTAGGTCTCTGTTGCAGATTTTTTTAATATTTAATTTTAGATTTGTGTTCAGTATACCTGAAGGTAATTCTGCTGAAAATTTGACAGAGTTTCAGTATTAAATAAGTGAGAAAGTCAGAACGAGGTTAGGTAAGGTTAGGTTAATCTAGGCGAGGTTAGGTCTCTGTTGCAGATTTTTTTAATATTTAATTTTAGATATGTGTTCAGTATACCTGAAGGTAATTTTGCTGAAAATTTGACAGAGTTTCAGTATTAAATAAGTGAGAAAGTCAGAACGAGGTTAGGTAAGGTTAGGTTAAGCTAGGCGAGGTTAGGTCTCTGTTGCAGATTTGTTTAATATTTAATATTAGATTTGTGTTCAGTATACCTGAAGGTAATTCTGCTGAAAATTTGACAGAGTTTCAGTATTAAATAAGTGAGAAAGTCAGAACGAGGTTAGGTAAGGTTAGGTTAATCTAGGCGAGGTTAGGTCTCTGTTGCAGATTTTTTTAATATTTAATTTTAGATTTGTGTTCAGTATACCTGAAGGTAATTCTGCTGAAAATTTGACAGAGTTTCAGTATTAAATAAGTGAGAAAGTCAGAACGAGGTTAGGTAAGGTTTGGTTAATCTAGGCGAGGTTAGGTCTCTGTTGCAGATTTTTTTAATATTTAGTATTAGATTTGTGTTCAGTATACCTGAAGGTAATTCTGCTGAAAATTTGACAGAGTTTCAGTATTAAATAAGTGAGAAAGTCAGAAGTAGGTTAGGTTAGGTAAGGCTAGGTAAGGCGAGGTTAGGTCTCTATTACAGATTTTTTTAATATTTAATTCTAGATTTGTGTTCAGTATACCTGAAGGTAATTCTGCTGAAAATTTGACAGAGTTTCAGTATTAAATAAGTGAGAAAGTCAGAAGTAGGTTAGGTTAGGTAAGGCTAGGTAAGGCGAGGTTAGGTCTCTATTACAGATTTTTTTAATATTTAATTCTAGATTTGTGTTCAGTATACCTGAAGGTAATTCTGCTGAAAATTTGACAGAGTTTCAGTATTAAATAAGTGAGAAAGTCAGAACGAGGTTAGGTAAGGTTAGGTTAATCTAGGCGAGGTTAGGTCTCTGTTGCAGATTTTTTTAATATTTAGTATTAGATTTGTGTTCAGTATACCTGAAGGTAATTCTGCAGAAAATTTGACAGAGTTTCAGTATTAAATAAGTGAGAAAGTCAGAACGAGGTTAGGTAAGGTTTGGTTAATCTAGGCGAGGTTAGGTCTCTGTTGCAGATTTTTTTAATATTTAGTATTAGATTTGTGTTCAGTATACCTGAAGGTAATTCTGCTGAAAATTTGACAGAGTTTCAGTATTAAATAAGTGAGAAAGTCAGAACGAGGTTAGGTAAGGTTAGGTTAATCTAGGCGAGGTTAGGTCTCTGTTGCAGATTTTTTTAATATTTAGTATTAGATTTGTGTTCAGTATACCTGAAGGTAATTCTGCTGAAAATTTGACAGAGTTTCAGTATTAAATAAGTGAGAAAGTCAGAACGAGGTTAGGTAAGGTTTGGTTAATCTAGGCGAGGTTAGGTCTCTGTTGCAGATTTTTTTAATATTTAGTATTAGATTTGTGTTCAGTATACCTGAAGGTAATTCTGCTGAAAATTTGACAGAGTTTCAGTATTAAATAAGTGAGAAAGTCAGAAGTAGGTTAGGTTAGGTAAGGCTAGGTAAGGCGAGGTTAGGTCTCTATTACAGATTTTTTTAATATTTAATTCTAGATTTGTGTTCAGTATACCTGAAGGTAATTCTGCTGAAAATTTGACAGAGTTTCAGTATTAAATAAGTGAGAAAGTCAGAAGTAGGTTAGGTTAGGTAAGGCTAGGTAAGGCGAGGTTAGGTCTCTATTACAGATTTTTTTAATATTTAATTCTAGATTTGTGTTCAGTATACCTGAAGGTAATTCTGCTGAAAATTTGACAGAGTTTCAGTATTAAATAAGTGAGAAAGTCAGAAGTAGGTTAGGTTAGGTAAGGCTAAGTAAGGCGAGGTTAGGTCTCTATTACAGATTTTTTTAATATTTAATTTTAGATTTGTGTTCAGTATACCTGAAGGTAATTCTGCTGAAAATTTGACAGAGTTTCAGTATTAAATAAGTGAGAAAGTCAGAACGAGGTTAGGTAAGGTTAGGTTAATCTAGGCGAGGTTAGGTCTCTGTTGCAGATTTTTTTAATATTTAGTATTAGATTTGTGTTCAGTATACCTGAAGGTAATTCTGCTGAAAATTTGACAGAGTTTCAGTATTAAATAAGTGAGAAAGTCAGAACGAGGTTAGGTAAGGTTAGGTTAATCTAGGCGAGGTTAGGTCTCTGTTGCAGTTTATTTTAATATTTAATTTTAGATTTGTGTTCAGTATACCTGAAGGTAATTCTGCTGAAAATTTGACAGAGTTTCAGTATTAAATAAGTGAGAAAGTCAGAATGAGGTTAGGTAAGGTTAGGTTAATCTAGGCGAGGTTAGGTCTCTGTTGCAGATTTTTGTAATATTTAATTTTAGATTTGTGTTCAGTATACCTGAAGGTAATTCTGCTGAAAATTTGACAGAGTTTCAGTATTAAATAAGTGAGAAAGTCAGAAGTAGGTTAGGTTAGGTAAGGCTAGGTAAGGCGAGGTTAGGTCTCTATTACAGATTTTTTTAATATTTAATTTTAGATTTGTGTTCAGTATACCTGAAGGTAATTCTGCTGAAACTTAGTGTACACGAATCTAATATCAAATATGCAAATAAACAAATTTTCAGAAATTTCAGTAATAGCTAACCCATACTTGTTAATGCAGAAAGTTAAGTGTTTCATTTTCTCCGTTATTTATTACTGAAACCCTGTCCAAATTTCAGGAGAATTAATTTCAGGTGTAGTGTACATGAATCTAATATCAAATTTCCAAATAATAAATTTTCAGAAATTTCAGTAATAGCTAACCCATACTTGTCAATGCAGAAAGTTATATGTTTGATTTTCTCGCTTGTCTAATACTGAAACTTGGTCAGATTTTCATTTTCATGTCTAATTACCACCACAATGCATGTGGCTCGTAAAAATTTTACGCTACATCGATTCCCATTTCGCTGTTTTCGCTGCACCAACAATACACAAACCCATTAATTTTTTTGGCAATAAAGGCGTGTAAAATCCAGTGCAGTTACGAGGCAAACATGCCGTGCAACTTTTATATTCCCGCTGAATTTAACAGCCCGATTGAAGAATGCAGGGTGCAACTTGCCCTGGAGATTGTCGTCAAAATGATTTCTCGATTAATTGTCCAAAGCGCTTTACGATCGCCACCGGAAGTTAAAGGCCAGGTGCGGGTGCGTAAAGGATCCTTTTCCGGCCTCCATTGTAATCGCAGCTTGTCAAAAAAAAAAAAAATCTGGAATTTTCTTCGCCTTTTCCGCGACTTGTGCACACTGTCCACGTACAAATTGTAAATAATGCATGGCGAAGAGTATCTATTGCATTATTTGCAAACAGGGTCCATCATTCAAGTTATTCGAACGCAATGGCTGCGAGATGAAATCTGTTGCCATGGCGACGGGATCGATACGCCCGAGCTTTTCATCATTTCCCAGGGAAGGGCAGAAGCGGATCGAGCCCGCTGGGAAATTAAAACCGGCGGACGGGCGGCCGGAAAAATAAATAAATAAACAAACGAGAGTCGATCGGCGCCCAGCTCTTAGGGAAGTGGAGCAAACGGGTCACTTTCGGCCAATTAAGCGGCGCCGCGCGTGTTTTTTTTCCTGTCTCACAAATTGGCAGACAAAACATAACCGCCGGTTAGATGATTAAATGGTCCGCGATTTTTTTTGCCCTTTTTTTGTGGGGTCGATGGGGCAGTCCGTCCCTGTGCCATCGCACATCCTTGCCAGGACTTATTTCGGCACATATTGTAGCATTCAAAGAATTTCATTTCGCCTCCTCTCAGTGGCAGTACAAACTGTTTCTCATTTTGTAAATGATTCTTGTAGCGTGATCGCAATACTTTAGAACAAGGAAAGTTTTTTTTTTCAATGTTAAAGTTGGAATGAAAGTTTTGATGAACAACAGTATTCCTACAAGGGAAAAAATATTTTCAACAATTTTATTGCATAACTGTTACTTAAATTAATCATCTTCAAGAGAATTGCACTAAAAAACGGAAAGTCAACAATAGGACAAGATTTCGCCGTAAATAACATGTAAACAAATGAACCGAGGACTTACAAATTTGAGAAAATAAAAATCTCTTGTGTTTATTTTTATTCAAGCAGCATTTTTGAGTTGCTATTGAATGTTTTTTTTTGTTAAATGGACAATTCAACTAAAACAAAAATAATTTCCAACAAAACTGCACTAAAACAATGGAAACTCAAAAATCGTGATAAGATTTCACCGTGAATAATTGTAAAAAAATTAGTGAGTAATTACAAATTTAAAAATATAAAAATGCCTCGTGTTTTATTTAAATCAATAAGCATTTTGGAGTTGTTATTGAAAGGTTTTGAAAAAGAAATTTAAGAGAAAAAATAGTCCTGTTTAATAAAAATATTATAAAAAATTCTCGTTTTCTTAATTCAGTAAAAAAATTTGAGTTAATTTAATAAACATTGATGCGCTACTTTTTGAGATATGCCTAAAACAGTAGAGGCAAGAATTGAGATAATATCCTGAAAATCCACGCTGATGGAAAACTGCAATTATCTCAAGAATCTAAATGCCAATATATCTCTAAATATCAACAACAAATTTAATCAAAATTGATGCGCTAGTTTTGGAGATATGCCTGCGACAGTAGAGGCAAAATTTGAGATGATATCGTAAAAATGCATGCTTATGCTAAACGGTAATTATCTCAAGAACTGTGCATTGGATATTAATTAAATTAAAGACGTAATATTCTAGTATATCACCAAATATCAGCAGCAAATTTAATAAATATTGATGCGTTAGATTTGGAGATATGACCAAAACAGTAGTACCAAAAATTTGCAATTATCACCTAAAAACACGTGCTTACATTAAACTTCATATCTCTAGAACTACGCATTGGATATTAATCCAATTCAAGATGTGATATACTAATATCTCTCTAAATCTCAACAACAAATTAAATTAAAATTGGTGCGCTAGTTTTGGAGATATGCCTAAAACAGTAGAGGCAAGAATTAAGATAATATCCTGAAGATCCATGCTGATGCTAAACTGCAATTATCTCAAGAATCTAAATGCCAATATATCTCTAAATATCAACAATAAATTTAATCAAATTTGATGCCCTAGTTTTGGAGATATGCCTAAAACAGTAGAGGCAAGAATTAAGATAATATCCTGAAGATCCATGCTGATGCTAAACTGCAATTATCTCAAGAATCTAAATGCCAATATATCTCTAAATATCAATAACAAATTTAATCAAAATTGATGGCCTACTTTTGGAGATATGCCTAAGACAGTAGAGGCAAAATTTGAGATGATCTCGTAAATATGCATGCTTATGCTAAACGGCAATTATCTCAAGAACTGTGCATTGGATAATAATTAAATTAAAGACGTAATATTCTAGTATATCACCAAATATCAGTAGCAAATTTATTAAACATTGATGCGCTAGTTTTGGAGATATGACTAAAACAGTATTACAAAAAATTTGCAATTATCACCTAACAACACGTGCTTATATTAAACTTCATATCTCTAGAACTACGCATTGGATATTAATCCAATTCAAGATGTGATATACTAATATCTCTCTAAATCTCAACAACAAATTTAATTAAAATTGGTGCGCTAGTTTTGGAGATATGCCTAAAACAGTAGAGGCAAGAATTGAGATAATATCCTGAAGATCCAAGCTGATGTTAAACTGCAATTATCTCAATAATCTAAATGCCAATATATCTCTAAATATCAACAACAAATTTAATCAAAATTGATGCCCCAGTTTTGGAGATATGCCTAAGACAGTAGAGGCAAAATTTGAGATGATCTCGTAAAGGTACATGCTTATGCTAAACGGTAATTATCTCAAGAACTGTGCATTGGATATTAATTAAATTAAAGACGTAATATTCTAGTATATCACCAAATATCAGTAGCAAATTTATTAAACATTGATGCGCTAGTTTTGGAGATATGACTAAAACAGTATTACCAAAAATTTGCAATTATCACCTAAAAACACGTGCTTACATTAAACTTCAAATCTCTAGAACTACGCATTTGATATTTATCCAATTCAAGATGTGATATACTAATATCTCTCTAAATCTCAACAACAAATTTAATTAAAATTGGTGCGCTAGTTTTGGAGATATGCCTAAAACAGTAGAGGCAAGAATTGAGATAATATCCTGAAGATCCACGCTGATGGCAAACTACAATTATCTCAAGAATCTAAATGCCAATATATCTCTAAATATCAACAACAAATTTAATCAAAATTGATGCCCTAGTTTTGGAGATATGCTTAAGACAGTAGAGGCAAAATTTGAGATGATATCGTAAAGATGCATGCTTATGCTAAACGGCAATTATCTCAAGAACTGTGCATTGGATATTAATTAAATTAAAGACGTAATATTCTAGTATATCACCAAATATCAGTAGCAAATTTAATAAACATTGATGCGCTAGTTTTGGAGATATGACCAAAACAGTAGTACCAAAAATTTGCAATTATCATCTAAAAACACGTGCTAACATTAAACTTCATATCTCTAGAACTACGCATTGGATATTAATCCAATTCAAGATGTGATATACTTATATATCTCTAAATATCAACAACAAATTTAATCAAAATTGGTGCGCTAGTTTTGGAGATATGCCTAAAACAGTAGAGGCAAGCATTGAGATAATATCCTGAAAAATAACTGTTAAATTGTCAATTATATCTGCAAAACAATCAATAATTTTGCCAAAAAAAATTGAAACGTTTCATTAATACCTACATTTTATTGCTATTACTTGTATATTAAATTACTGCCCCCTTTTTTTAGTAAATGTACAGTTATCACCTTCCCTATTTTAAAAATTACCATCAAAATTTCAATTGCTTCTGTGAAAATTGCAATGATTACTGCCAAAGATTCGAATTTGAGATTTCAGTAAAATTGTAGACATTTTAGTCAAAATGTTAAATATTACTGACACATTTTCAATTATTAGTGCAAAATAACTATTACGTTTTCAATTATTTCTTCAAAAAACTTAATCATTTTGTCATACAGTTTGAAATGTTTATCGACATTTAATTACTATATATTACACAAACTTAAAATTACTGCCAATTTTTAAAAATAAATTTACAGTTATTACATTCATCATTTCAAGTATTACTGTAGCAATTTCAATTACTTCGGCGAAAATTGCATTGATTGCTGCCAAATTTTTGGTAGACACAAATGCTAATAATATCACGCGATGATGATATCGATGACACATTTTAAACTTTTTGTTTTAATAAAATTGCTGTTGCGAAGACCGTGAGGCAATTTAATTTTAATGCAGCATTTCTGCGCTCCTTCGATTTTGCTCGGCGCCTTTCTTCGCCATCAATCTCCCTCTCGTTTCTCGCGTTTGATTGAGCGCCGATAAGGGTTGGGGGGCCTTCATCTGGCAATCTTTGCAATTACCACCGTCTAGGGGGCAGCGATGCGAAAGAGAACGGTCCAGACGCGTGGGTGATTGCGTGAGTGCCCCCTGAAGCCCCCAGCATCTCGTCTCCTTCTGGTCTTGGAGCTGACCACCGACTTGCGCGCAAACGCACGAAGCGCATACGCGCGCGCGGATGCTGCCGGACGGCATGAATTGCTAAGGGGGCGGTTGGGATGGGGGCCGTGGCCCCTTTTCACTTCCAGCAGGGCTGCCCGCGGAGAGGCGGCCTTGATAGTGACATTGTCATGCCAAGGGCCGTCGCGCTTCACGTTGCTTATTGATTTGCGACCCTCCGCCGCTCCCCACTGCGATGATAAGGCACAGATGATGTTTTAGAAGGGACGGAAAGGGATTATTTTTCGCCGGTTCGGTATCTATCACTGTCGATTGTAAAAGGACACTTTTTAAGCTTCCATTAATATTTTTTTACGGCACCCCATAAATGCTCCATTTTTTAAATTCCACAAATTTATCACCTAAGCACAATCACTATACAACACAAATCAGTAATTAATAATCGATACAAATACATACCTAAAATGTAAAATATTAATATTATTAAACTACCAAAATTATCTAAAAAAAAATAATTTTCTATGTCAGTGTGTAAACTATGTTTTTACGCACTGCTCACAGTACGTAAAATTATACTTTTTAGCACAGGTGAGTAAATAAATCACCTGTGCGTAAAGTAAGTATCACACACAATTCAATCACTCAACAATTAAAAAAAACAGCACAGTATTTTGCATCAAATTTTAGCCTCATTTCATAATAGCTGTCGTAGAAAAAACTTGCATGATCCATTTTCGTATAGGTTTTGTACTACTGTTTTAGGCATATCTCCAAAATTAGAGCATCAATGTTTATTAAATTTGCTGCTGCTATTTGTTGATGTACTGAAATATTACGTCTTTAATTTAATAAATATCCAATGCATAATTCTTGAGATAATTGCTATTTAGCATAAACATGCATCTGTACGAGATTATCTCAAATTTTGCCTCAACTGTTTTAGGCATATCTCCAATACTAGTGCATCAATTTTGATTAAATTTGTTGTTGATATTTAGAGATATATTGGTATCTTGATTCTTGAGATAATTGCAGTTTAGCATCAACATGCATATGTGGGATATTATCTCAAATTTTGCGTTTATGTTTTAGGCGTATCTTCAAAACTAACGCATTAATTTTGATTAAATTTGTTGTTGGCGTTTAGAGATATATTGGTATATTAGATCTTGAATTGGATTTATATCCAATAAATAGTTCTAGAGATATGAGGTTTAATGTAAGCACGTGTTTTTAGGTGATAATTGCAAATTTTTGGTACTACTGTTTCAGTCGCATCTCCAAAACTAGGGTATCAATATTTATCAAATTTGCTGCTGATATTTGGTGATATACTGGGAGATTACATCTTTAATTTAATTAATATCCAATGCACAGTTCTTGATATTATTGCTGTTTAGCATAAGCATGCATCTTTACGAGATTATCTCAAATTTCGCTTCAACTGTTTTAAGCATATCTCCAAAACTAACGCATAAATTTTGATTAAATTTGTTGTTTATATTTGGTGCAATACTGGAATATTACGTCTCGAATTTAATTAATATCCAATGCACACGTTTTGAGATAATTGCTGTTTAGCATAAGCATGCATTTTTAAGAGATAATCTCAAATTTTGCCTCAACTGTTTTAGGCATATCTCCAAAACTAGCGCATCAATTTTGATTAAATTTGTTGTTGATATTTAGATATATATATTGGTATCTTTATTCTTGAGATAATTGCAGTTTAGCATCAGTATGCATCTTTAGGATATTATCTCAAATGTTCCTTCTACTGTTTTAGTCATATCTCCAAAACTAGCGCATCAATTTTGATTAAATTTGTTGCTATTATTTAGAGATATATTGGTATATTACATCTTAAATTCGATTAATATCCAATATGTAGTTCTAGAAATATGAAATTTAATGTAAGCTGTATTTAGGTGATAATTGCAAATTTTTGGTACTACTGTTTTAGTCGCATCTTCAAAACTAGAGTATTAATGTTTATAAAATTTGCTGCTGATATTTGGTGATATACTGGAATATTACGTCTCTAATTTAATTAATATCCAATGCATAATTCTTGAGATAATTGCCGTTTAGCATAAGCATGCATCTTTACGAGATTGTCTCAAATTTCGCCTTTACTCTCTTAAGCATATCTCCAAAACTAACGCATCAATTTTGATTAAATTTGATATTTGGTGATATACTGGAATATTACGTCTCGAATTTAATTAATATCCGATGCACATTTCTTTAGATAATTGCCGTTTAACATAAGCATGCATTATTAAGACATTTTCTCAAATTTTGCCTCTACTTTTTCATCATATCTCCAAAACTAGACTATCAATTTTGATTAAATTTGTTGTTGATATTTAGAGATATATTAATATCTTGATTCTTCAGATAATTGCAGTTTAGCATCAGCATGCATCTTTAGCATATTATCTCAAATTTTGCGCTTACTGTTTTAGGCATATCTTTAAAACTAGCGCATCAATTTTGTTAAATTTGTTGTTGACGTTTAGAGATATATTGGTATATTATATCTTGAATTGGATTAATATCCAATATACAGTTCTACAGATATGAAGTTTAATGTAAGCACGTGTTTTTAGGTGATAATTGCTAATTTGTAGTACTACTGTTTTAGCCATATCTTTAAATCTAGCGCATCAATTTTAATTAAATTTGTTGATGACGTTTAAAGATGTATTAGTATATTATATCTTGAATTGGATTAATATCCAATATGTAGTTCTAGATATATGAAGTTTATTGTAAGCACATGTTTTTAGGTGATAATTGCAAATTTTTGGTACTACTGTTTTAGTCATATTTCCAAAACTAGCCCATCAATATTTATTAAATTTGCTGCTGATATTTGATGATATACTGAAATATTGCGTCTTTAATTAATTAAATATCCAATGCACAATTCTTGAGATAATTGCTATTTAGCATAAACATGCATCTGACCGCGATTATCTCAAATTTTGCCTCTACCGTTTTAGGCATATCTCCAAAACTAGCTTATTAATTTTGATTCAATTTGTTGTTCATATGTAGAGATATATTGGTATCTCGATACTTGAGATAATTGCACTTTAGCATCAGTATGCATCTGTAGGGTATTATCTCAAATATTGCCTCCACTGTTTTAGGCATATCTCAAAAACTAGCGTATCAATTTTGATTAAATTTGTATCTGACGTTTAGAGATATACAAGTATATAAAATCTTGAATTTGATTAATATCTAATATGTAGTTTTAGAGATATTAAATTTAATGTAAGCACGTGTTTTTAGGTGATAATTGCAAATTTTTGGTAATACTGTTTTAATCATGTATCCAAAACTAGCGGATCAATGTTTATTAAATTTAGTGCTGATATTTAGTGATATACTGGAATACTACGTCGTCAATTTAATTAATATCCAATACACAATTCTTGAGATAATTACCGTTTAGCATAAGCATGCATTTTTAAGAGATAATCTCAAATTTTGCCTCACCTGTCTTAGGCATATCTCCAAAACCAGCGCATCAATTTTCAATAAATTTGTTTTTGATATTTAGAGATATACTGGTATCGCGATTCTTGAGATAATTGCAGTTTAGCATCAAGATGAATCTTTAGGGTATTATCTCAAATTTTTCCTCTACTGTTTTAGGTATATCTCAAAAACTAGCGTATCAATTTTGATTAAATTTGTTGTTGACGTTTAGAGATATATTAGTATATTAGATGTTTAATAGGATTAATATCCAATATATAGTTCTAGAAATATGAAATTTAATGTAAGCACGTGTATTCAGGTGATAATTGCAAATTTGTGGTACTACTGTTTTAGTAATATTTCCAAAACTAGCGCGTCAATGTTTATTAAATTCGCTGCTGATATTTGGTGATATACTAGAATATTACATCTTTAATTTATTTAATATCCAATACACAATTCTTGAGATAATTGCTGCTTAGCATAAACATGCATTTTTAAGACATTTTCCTCAAATTTTGCCTCAACTGTCTTAGGCATATCTCCAAAACTAGCGCATCAATTTTCAATAAATTTGTTTTCGATATTTAGAGATACATTGGTATCTCGATTATTGAGATAATTGCAGTTTAGCGTTAGCATGCATCTGTAGGGTATTATCTCGAATATTGCCTATACTGTTTTAGGCATATCTCAAAAACTAGCGTATCAATGTTAATTAAATTTGTTACTGACGTTTAGAGATATATAGGTATCTCGATTCTTGAGACCATTGCAGTTTATCATCAGCATGCATCTTATAGATATTATCTCATATTTAGCCTTTACTGTTTTAGGCATATCTCCAAAACTGGCGCATCAATTTTGATTAAATTTGTATCTGACGTTTAGAGATATATAAGTATATAAAATCTTGAATTTGATTAATATCTAATATGTAGTTTTAGAGATATGAAATTTTATATAAGCACGTGTTTTTAGGTGATAATTGCAAATCTTTGGTAATACTGTTTTAATCATAAATCCATAACTAGCGGATAAATGTTTATTAAATTTGCTGATGATATTTGGTGATATACTGAAATATTACGCCACGAATTTAATTAATATCCAATGCACATTTCTTTAGATAATTACCGTTTAACATCTGCATGCATGTTTAAGACATTTTCTCAAATTTTGCCTCTACTTTTTTAGGCATATCTCCAAAACTAGATCATCAACTTCGATTAAATTTGTTGCTGATATTTAGAGATATATTAGTATCTTGATTCTTGAAATAATTGCAGTTGAGCATTAGCGTGCATCTTGAAGATAATATTTCAAATTTTGTATCTACTGTTTTAGGCATGGCTTGAAAACTAGCGCATCAAATTTGATTAAATTTGTTGTTGACGTTTAGAGATATATTAGTATATTAGATCTTGAATTCAATTAATATCAATTCTTGAGATATTTGCCGTTTAGCATAAGCATGCATCTTTACGAAACTATCTCAAATTTCGCCTCAACTGTCTTAGGCATATCTCCAAAACTAACGCATCAATTTTGATTAAATTTGATGTTGATATTTGGTGATATACTGAAATATTACGCCTCGAATTTAATTAATATCCAATGCACATTTATTTAGATAATTACCGTTTAACATAAGCATGCATTTTTAAGACATTTTCTCAAATTTTGCCTCTACTTTTTTAGGGATATCTCCAAAACTAGCGCATCAATTTTGATTAAATTTGTTGTTGATATTTAGAGATATATTGGTGTTTCGATTCTTGAGGCAATTGAAGTTTAGCATCAGCATGCATCTGTAGGGTATTAACTCAAATATTGTCTCTACTATTTTAGGTATATCTCAAGAATTGGCGAATCAATTTTGATTAAATTTGTTGTTGACGTTTAGAGATATATTGGTATGTTACATCTTCAATTTGATTAAAATCCAATATGTAGTTTTAGAGATATGAAGTTGAATGTATGCACGTGTATTTAGGTGATAGTTGCAAATTTTTGGTACTACTGTTTTAGTCATATCTCCAAAACTAGCGCATCAAGGTTTATTAAATTTGCTGCTCACATTTGGTGATATACTGGAATATTGTGTCTTTAATTTTATTAATATCCAATGCACAGTTCTTGAGATAAATTGGATTAGTTCTTATAATTTTAGTCTGCAAATGATTAGTGAGTATTATTTGCTGTTAGCAAATCAGTGATTAAATTTATAATTGCCTCCATGCACAATAGTTAATATCCCTCAACAAGTATTATGCAATGATTGGTGACTGCACTGGGCCCGATAACGTTCAGCGGGTCTTACGTAACTATTGGTGCATGCGCCAGATACGATAATACCCTGTGAGTATGCACTGTTATTATGGAGCTGTTGGCGCATACACTAAACGCAACCTATTTGCGTTTCAATTCGACTCTTCAATTTCAAAGTTTTTGTTGCGAAGTTATATACAGGGTGTCGCAGAATTTTTTTCGAAGCAAAAAAATAAAAAAATCCCCCCAAGCGGGCGATCTAATTTATCTAATTTCTTCTCATTGTTCGTTGTTGGGCTCTCGTGCAACGTGGAACAATGAAATCCTCTTAGCGATGGAAATGCGCTGCCCCTCTGACGTCGACGTGGACGTCGAGGGCAGACGCCGGCTAAATCATGCACCCCTCGTGCCACAGGGCCACCCCACACACTCCTCTGCATCTCACCCCCGCCTCTGGCCGTCCCTGCCCTAAAGGGACCGCGCATTATGCGGACCGTAATCGCGAGTTAAAGTACAAACAAAAAATTAGACACACGCTGCCCTTTAATCGCGGCCCTCGGGCCAGAGGGGTCGGGTGGGGTGGGGGCAATTTGCATTCCTCGTAATCAACGCTCGCAGCCGTTACTGTAATCCGTGTACTCCGGGGTACGCAAACAGAACGGTTTTCTTTGCTTAATTGCTTATTCCTCGCTAATCTCTTTCTGCCACTTTGTAATTCGTGCCATCGTCGTTTTTAATTAAAATTAACACTACTAAAATAAAGCACCGCGCGTTCTGAATTCACAAAAGGCGAAAGAAATTAACCGAACTATAAACGCAAACAAGTTATTGAAACAAATCAGTTAGCACCACTAATTAGCACTATTTATTTAGCAGTTAGCACCACTGCAAAATATTACTTACTATTGTTGTCTGGGCAATTAATAGTTATTTATGTAACGAGGACAAAAAACTGCATTTTTAATGAAAAGTTTGATGACCGAGGCGTAGACGAGGCAATCAAACAGACGAGGCCTAAATACATACCTTTTCCCAGTGGCAAATTATTTTTTCCATCGGTCTCTAAAATATAAAAGAAGTCCCTTACTTTATGGAGGAGTCGTAGGAATTATTGAAATTATTATTATTATTATATGACAGTTAAGTTATGACAGTCCATAATGACAGGTCGCTGTAGTATCAAGTATCTAGCAGCCGTTAATTAAATCAAAATAAAACGATTATTACATTCGTAACTCTAACCAATCATTGGTACATTTTTTTTGGGTTAAGCGCATCTCTATCTATAGGCATCATAGGTATAAGAGCAGTAGAGATTAGTGTTATTATTATTATTGTGAACAACGATTTGAAAGATGTGCAACGTAATTTTTCAATACTTCCCCTGAATTATGGCTGTTGCTTATTTAATGCAACAAACAGTACATTGACAGTTTAACATTGACAGTGACACTAGCGGACGAAAAGTGTTTGCGGATGAAAAAGTACCACTTTTCGTCTGCGTATAGTAACGAAAAAAAAACACTATTAGATAAGGTTTATGGAAACATTTTTTTCTGCCTTGGTAACAAGACGCTTTGGGCAATAGATTAGTGTTATTATTATTATTGTAAACAAGAATTTGAAAGATGTGCAACAAAATTTTTCAATATTTCCCCTGAATTATGTTTGTTGCTTGTTTAATACAACTCACAGTACTTTGACATTGACAGTAGCGGACGAAAAGTGTTTGCGGACGAAAAAGTCCCTCTTTTCATCTGCGTATAGAAAGGAAAAAATCCCATTTTAGATACGGTCGATGGAAACATTTCTTTCTGCCTAAATAACAAGAAGCTTTGTATACTAGAGATTCGTGTTATTATTATTATTATTGTGAACAACGATTTGAAAGATGTGCAACATAATTTTTCCATACTTCCTCTGAATTATGCCTGTTGCGTGTTTAATTCAACAAATAGTACATTGACATATTGACATTGACAGTAGCGGACGAAAAGTGTTTGCGGACGAAAAAGTAGCACTTTTCGTCTACGTATAGAAACGAAAAAATCCCATTTTAGATACGGTCGATGGAAACATTTCTTTCTGCCTAAATAACACGAAGCTTTGGACAATAGAGATTAGTGTTATTATGATTATTATTGTGAACAACGATTTGAAAGATGTGCAACATAACATAATTTTTCAATACTTTCCCTGAATTATGTTTGTTGCTTGTTTAAGACAACAAACAGTACATTGACAGATTGACATTGACAGTAGCGGACGAAAAGTGTTTGCGGACGAAAAAGTACCACTTTTCGTCTGCGTATAGTAACGATACAATCCACTATTAGATAGGGTCTATGGAAACATTTTTTTCTGCCTACATAACAAGAAGCTTTGAGCAATAGAGATTAGTGTTATTATTATTATTATTGTGAACAACGATTTGAAAGATGTGCAACATAATTTTTTCATACTTCCTCTGAATTATGCCTGTTGCTTGTTTAATTCAACAAATAGTACATTGACAAATTAACATTGACAGTAGCGGACGAAAAAGTACTACTTTTCGTCTGCGTATAGGGACGAAAAAATCCACTTTTAGATAAGGTCTATGGAAACATTTCTTTCTGCCTAAATAACAAGAAGCTTTGTATACTAGAGATTCGTGTTATTATTATTATTATTGTGAACAACGATTTGAAAGATATATTTTTTCAATACTTCCCCTAAATTACGGCTGTTGCTTATTTAATACAGCAAACAATATATTGACAGATTGACATTGACAGTAGCGGACGAAAAGTGTTTGCGGACGAAAAAGTACCACTTTTCGTCTGTGTATAATAACGGAAAAAAAACACATTTAGATAAGGTTTATGGAAACATTTCTTTCTTCCTAAATAACAAGAAGCTTTGGACAATAGAGATTAGTGTTATTATTATTATTATCATAAACAACGATTTGAAAGATGTGCAACATAATTTTTCAATACTTCTCCTGATTTATGGCTGTTGCTTATTTAATACAGCAAACAGTACATTACAGATTGACATTGACAGTAGCGGACGAAAAGTGTTTGCGGACGAAAAAGTACCACTTTTCGTCTGCGTATAGGGACAAAAAATAATCCAGATAAGGTCGATAGAAAAAAATAGATAAGGTCGATAGAAACATTATACCTGCCTTGATAACAAGAAGCTTTGTACAGTAGAGATTAGTGTTATTATTATTATTATTGTGAACAACGATTTGAAAGATGTGCAACATAATTTTTCAACACTTCACCTGAATTATGTATGTTACTTGTTTAATACAACAAACAGTACATTGACAGATTGACATTGACAGAAGCGGGCGAAAAGTGTTTGCGGACGAAAAAGTACCACTTTTTGTCTGCGTATATTAACGAAAATATAAACTTTTAGATTAGGTCTATGGAAACATTTATTCTGCCTACATAACAAGAGGCTTTGTGCAATAGAGATTAGTGTTATTATTATTATTGTAAACAACTATTTGAAAGATGTGCAACATAATTTTTCAAGATTTCACCTGAATTATGTTTGTTGCTTGTTTAATACAACAAATAGTACATTGACATATTGACATTGACAGTAGCGGACGAAAAGTGTTTGCGGACGAAAAAGTACCACTTTTCGTCTGCGTATTGGGACGAAAAAATCCACTTTTAGATACGGTCTATGGAAACATTTTTTTCCGCCTAGGTAACAAGAAGCTGTGGGCAATAGATATTAGTGTTATTATTATGATTGTAAACAACGATTTGAAAGATCTGCAATATAATTTTTCCATACTTCCTCTGAATTATGCCTGTTGCTTATTTAATACAGCAAACAGTACATTGACAGATTGACATTGACAGTAGCGGACGAAAAAGTACCACTTTTCGTCTGCATATAGGGACGTAAATATCCACTTGTAGAAAAGGTGGATGGATACTTTTTTGTCCTGCCTAGATAACGAGAAAGTTTTGTTGTTAGCATTGTTAGTGTTAGTATTGTTAGTATTGTTGTATGTTTGTTAGTCTGGATAACTAAAATAAATTAAAGAACAAATTTTGAACCGAGTTATTTAATTTCAAGTGAATTATAAAAGATTTTCAAAGCGTAAACAGCAATGAAAGTAATTTGAAATTATACTTTTTTTATTTTCTTTTATATACCGGGTGGCCCAAAAGTAGGTATACAGATATACAGTATACAGGTACACAGTTATTTCTTTTGTTTCTAATGTAAACCATGGCTGGAAATGGCTTTGGGATTATATATGTAATTAAACCTGTAATAAAAGTATTTCTGTATAATTATATAAATAACTGTATACCAAATTATATATCTACTTTTGGGCCACTCGGTATATTACAAATTATACATTAAATAATTTATTAGGTTTATGCTTAAATTACCAGTTATATATTTAAGGTTGTTACATTATTATTTAGTACTTACTGGTAAAAAGTTTTATTTTCATATTATTTTATGATTTAATTCGCCTGACTATATGCAATCATCAGAGGCATGCATTCAATGTTTATACAAAATTACACTTCTAGTAAATTAAAGATGTATAAACAATGAATGATGATATGGTTGCATATAACCTAAACTAGTCGGACGAAATAAATCATAAAATAAAATGAAAACAAAACTTTTTACCAGTTAGTACTAACTACTAATAATAATATAACCTTAACTTAAATAATTTATACTTCCTTAATAAGTAAAAGTTACCAAATAATAACGAAATAACTCAGATTTGTATATTTTATAAATTTCTATATATATATATATATATATACCTTCATATACACATACACACACATATATATATATATATATATATATATATATATATATATATATATATATATATATATATATATACCTTCTACCAATAAGTGTAGGTGTTTTTGTTTACATTTTTCATTTTCTTCTTAAATTCTTCTATAAATTTGTAATTTTGTAATAAAAATTTCTATATTTTGAGAATATTTTAGTACAAAATGAGCAATCAGTAATGAATAATTTATAATTGACAACCAAAACTTATTATATATAACTTAATTATGTAAAACTTTTGTAATACTTGTTTTGCAAGTCTATTACAATAAATATATTATTATTGTTATTATCATGAACATTTTTCTGTAACTTTATATCATAACTTGAAATTTCTATGTTTAAAAGTCTGTACACAGTAATTGCTGTAATAAGTAACGAAAGTGATACAATACAATTATAAAAATTGGCATTCTAATGTAATAATTTTGCAAGTGGCACCTAAAATGGAAAATTTAATAAATTTTAGTACAAATACTTACTTGTAATTTCACAAATGTAAATGACATTAATTGAGAATTTAATTCTGGAAAAAATAGCTTTGAGATACAATCATTTTGCAAATTGCACTCAAAAATGTGAAATTGGATTATGAGGTTTATAAGGATTATTGAATTATAAGATTTACAGACTTTTACACAAAATTAGAAAATAAGCACAATAAAATTTTATTATTTAAGAAATTATAGAAACTCAAAAATTTATAATACATAATTTTTCCTCTAATACTCAAAGTATTAACAATCTAAACTAAAATAATAAATTCCACTTTATGAATACGACTAATGTGCATTTGGGAATTATAAATTCGGAATCACTGGACTGATGAGACCCGATTAGGTCGAAACCGGTCTGCCATTATCCGCAGAAACAATTCCCAAATGCACATTCCAATTTTACAATATTATATTTTGTTATGTCTGAGAGAGCATAAATCTTTACATTAAATGTATCTCATAATGCATACTTTCAAGGTCAGTACATTGGCAATAATTTTGCAATATTTTTTTCAACTGTATGCACAAATTTGGAAATTTTCTTTTTTAACATCTAAGTAAATACTAAAAGATGAGTAACTTTAAAAATATATATTCAGTATCTCTGGTAGGTTACATTCTCTATATTGCAAGTTTGATAGGTATATTTTCAAGGTCAGTACATTTCCAAAAATTTTGTAATATTTTCTAGCTATATGCACTAATTTTGATTTCCTGTTGCAACATCTAAATCAATATTAAAAATTGACTGAAAACTTTATAAATTGTTTAATTTGGAACCGATGATAGAATTTTTTATAATGTATATAAATTGCTAAATATATTTTATGGTGTATAGTTTTAAAGTACTATTGCCAATAATTTTGCAATATTTTCAAACTGCATGCACAAATTTTGATTTTTTTATATAACATCTAAGTAAAATAACACAATAAGTGAGTAAATTTTGAAAATATATTTAGTGCCTCTGTTGGGTTACATTCTTCGATATTGCAAGTTTGTTTGACAGGTATGTTTTCAAGGTCAGTACATTTACAATAATTTTGTAATATTATATAGTTATATGCACAAATTTTGACTTCCTGTTGCAACATCTGAATCAATATTAAAAATGACTGAAAACTTTATGAATTGTTTAATATGGAACCAATGATAGAATTTTATATAATTTTTTGAAATAGCTAAATATATTTTATGGTGTATACTTTTGATGTATTATTGCCAATAATTTTGCAACATTTTATAACTGTATGCACAAATTTTGATTTTCTTTTTAACATCTAAGTAAAGACTAAAAATTGAGTAACTTTAAAAATATATTTAGTACCTCTGTTAGGTTACATTCTCTGATATTGTAAGTTTGTTTGATAGGTATATTTTCAAAGTTAGTAACTAAATTGTCAATAATTTTCCAATATTTTCTAACTGTATGCACAAATTTTGATTTTCTTTAATAACATCTAAGTAAATTCTAAAAATTGAGGAACTTTAAAAAAATATTTGGTACCTCTGTTGGGTTATATTCGCTGATATTGCAAGTTGGTTTGACAGGTATGTTTTAAAGGTCAGTACATTGTCAATAATTTTGCAAAATTATCTAACTGTAAGCACAAATTTTTGATTTTCTATTTTAACATCTAAGTAAATACTAAAAATTGAGTAACTTAAAACAAAGTATTGTTATAAGTTCTTCTGTTAGGTTACATACTTTGATATTGAAAGTTTGTTTGATTGGTATATTTTCAAAGTTAGTACCTAAAATGTCAATAATTTTGCAATATTTCCTAACTGTATGCACAAATATTGATTTACTTTTTTAACATCTAAGTAAATAAGTATCTAAGTAATCAAAATAACTTTAAAAAAATATTTAGTACCTCTGGTAGGTTACATTTTCTGATATTGCAAATTTGTTTGATAGGTATATGTTCAAAGTTAGTACATTGCCAATTATTTTGAAAACTATATGGTTATATTCTGATTTTATTTTTTAACATCTAAGTAAATACTAAAAATTCAGTAACTTTAAAAAAATATTTAGTACCTCTGTTAGGTTATATTCTGTGATATTGCAAGTTCGTTTGTTAGATATTTTCAAGGTCAGTACATTTCCAATAATTTTGCAATATTTTCTAGATGTATGCACAAATTTTGATTTTCTTTATTAACATCTAAATAAATACTAAAAGATGAATAACTTTAAAAAAATATATTTAGTACCTCTGGTAGGTTACATTCTCTGATATTGCAAGTTTGTTTGATAGGTATATTTTCAAGGTCAGTACATTTCCAATAATTAATTATTAATAATTATTATTTATAATTTTGCAATATTTTCTAGCTATATGCACAAATTTTGACTATATGTGCATCATCTGAGCAAATATTAAAAATTGATACTGTTTGGTCTATAAAATCTAAAAATTATAAAAAAATGCGAAAATCAGAAAACACCCCAACGATAGTTTTCCTGCAATTTCCAATTGAAAAATTTCCCATAATTGAAATTCTAGGTTTGTAACCTCTACACCTGTATGGTAAAAGAGGATTAAAGATGATGATGATGATGATGTTTTCCTGCAATATCCAATTGAAAGATTTCCCATAATTGAAATTCTAGGTTTATAACCTCTACACCTGTATGGTAAAAGAGGATTAAAGATGATGATGATAATGATGATAATGATGATGACGATGATGAAATTCTAGGTTTGTAATCAAAATTTGTTTCTTTACAAGATATATTTAGCAATGTGTTCTTAAAAGTTGTATAAGTAATCTAAATGGTTTGCCCTATAAGAACAGGTAAAAATTAAAACACTTAATCGATAGTTTTCCCAGAAATTTATAAGGAAACGTTAAAAATTAGCTAAAACTTAATCAGAAAAGAACCAGAAAATTAACCATGAATTTATAAAATAATGTTAAATTTACCAGAAAGTTGTCTATATTTCATTCACGACCTTTTTGCAACTGAGTTGGCAGGGTTTTCTTTTTGTCATGTTGAACAAACTGATTCAGTGATGCAACGGGAGTTAATTATTTTTTTTGTATTTTTGTAATTATTTTACTATAATTATATTTATATTTTGTACAATTACATTTAACTAAGGATTTAAGTTAAGTAAGTAAGTAAGTAAGGATCTCTAAGGATTTAAGTTAAACGAAACTTGTAGCCTTGTCTATTAGACATTTTCTTCCTACCACATATATATTTTTTTACTACTAGCTTTTAACGAAATCTTTTTTTTACTGCCTATTCGATTGAATTAATTGAATGTATTTCCTTGCATCATTTTTCATTTTCTTTCCTGCCGTTCCGTTTTCATCTCTAATAATTTTAACTTTATACTGTTGGCAACAATGTTTTTTTTTTTAAGTATAACCTTAAATTGAAAACAACTTAACCTAAAAAAAAATGACAAGTTCCATTGGGGAATTCAGTTATTTCCGAAACACTACCAACAAAATTACTAGATATTCATAGACTCCCCTGACGCAAAAACATCTTGAATGAACTTAATGCTCAAGAATTCAAGATGCACTGAATGCATCTTGAATTTGTGCATTCCACTAGATGAAAAATTAAAAATATAATTTAATGTAACTATTGAGTTAGTATGCTTTTAAGTAGATAGACGTATTACAGATACACGGAAATTTGTTTTAAACATCAATTCTAGTTCAAATTCAAGAAATAAAAAAAAACATACGATTTAAATCCTGATGTAAATCAATTGATACATAAATCTTAAAAAACACCTAATCGATAGTTTTCCCACAATTTATAAGTGAATGTTTGAAATTAACCAGAAATTAACCAGAAAATTAACGTTGAATTTATAAAATAATGTTAAATTAACCAGAAAATTAACCATGAATTTATAAAATAATGTTAAATTAACCAGAAAGTTATCTATATTTCATTGACGATTTTTTTGCAACTGAGTTGGCAGGGTTTTCTTTTTGTCATGTTGGACCAACTGATTCAGTGATGCAACGGAAGTTAATTATTTTTTTGTATTTTTGTAATTATTTTACTATAATTATATTTATATTTTGTACAATTACATTTAACTAAGGATTTAAGTTAAGTAAGTAAGTAAGTAAGGATCTCTAAGGATTTAAGTTAAACGAAACTTGTAGCCTTGTCTATTAGACATTTTCTTCCTACCACATATATAATTTTTTTGCTACTAGCTTTTAAAGAAATCATTCTTTTTTTAACTGCATATTCGATTGAATTATTTGAATGTATTTCCTTGCATCATTTTTCATTTTCTTTCCTGCCGTTCCGTTTTCATCTCTAATAATTTTAACTTTATACTGTTGGCAACAATGTTTTTTTTAAATATAACCTTAAATTGAAAACAACTTAACCTAAAAAAAATGACAAGTTCCATTGGGGAATTCAGTTATTTCCGAAACACTACCAACAAAATTACTAGATATTCATAGACTTCCCTGACGCAAATACATCTTGAATGAACTTAATGCTCAAGAATTCAAGATGCACTGAATGCATCTTGAATTTTAATGCTCAAGAATTCAAGATGCACTGAATGCATCTTGAATTTTAATGCTCAAGAATTCAAGATGCACTGAATGCATCTTGAATTTGTGCATTCCACTAGATGAAAAATTAAAAATATAATTTAATGTAACTATAGAGTTGGTATGCTTTTAAGTAGATAGACTTGGTACAGATACACATAAATTTCTTATAAACATCAATTCTGGTTCAAATTCAAGAAATTAAAAAAAAATCATGCGATTTAAATCCTGATGTAAATTAATTGATATATAAATCTTAAAAAACACCTAATCGATAGTTTTCCCACAATTTATAAGTGAATGTTTGAAATTAACCAGAAATTAACTAGAAAATTAACGATGAATGTATAAAATAATGTAAAATTAACCAGAAAATTAACCATGCATTTATAAAATAATGTTAAATTATCCAGAAAGTTATCTATATTTCATTCACGACCTTTTTGCAACTGAGTTGGCAGGGTTTTCTTTTTGTCATGTTGGACAAACTGATTCAGTGATGCAACGGAAGTTAATTATTTTTTTGTATAAAAGTCTTATATGTATAAATATACATTCTATAAATTCTTAATATAAAAATCTTCAAAATCACCTAATAGTTTTCCCACATTTATAAAGGAATTTGTATTTGTATTTGAATAAATTGAAATTAACCAGAAATTAACCATGAATTTAAATACGTAATCGATAGTTTTCCCACAATTTATAAAGGAATGTTTGAAATTAAGCAGAAAGTTAATCCGAAATTAACCAGAAAATGAACCATGAATTTATAAAATAATGTTAAATTTGCCAGAAAGTTACCTATAATACGATTTTGTTGAAAACATAAAGTAAAGTTCAAAAATGATCACATTTAAAACATATGCAATATGAAACTGAGTAGCCATTTTTAGTATTTTGTATGATCTATCTTATGATACACTCATTAGACACACTTATAAGATATATCATACAAAATACTAAAAACGGCTACTCAGTTTTGTATGATATCATTTTAGGGGTATTTTAGTTCACAATTCTAAATTATTTTTCAAACTTTGTACGATCTATCTTATGATACACTCATAAGGCACACTTATAAGATAGATCATACAAAACACTAAAAACGGCTACTCAGTTTTGTATGACACCATTTTAGGGGTATTTTAGTTCACAATTCTAAATTGTTTTTCAAACTTTGTAGGATCTATCTTATGATACACTCATAAGGCACACTTATAAGATACATCATACAAAATTCTAAAAACGGTTACTCAGTTTTGTATGACACCATTTTAGGGGTATTTTAGTTCACAATTCTAAATTATTTTTCAAACTTTGTAGGATCTATCTTATGATACACTCATAAGACATACTTATAAGATAGATCATACAAAATACTAAAAACGGCTACTCAGTTTTGTATGATATCATTTTAGGGGTACTTTAGTTCACAATTCTAAATTATTTTTCAAACTTTGTAGGATCTATCTTATGATACACTCATAAGACACACTTATAAAATAGATCATACAAAATAGTAAAAACGGATACTCAGTTTTGTATGACATCATTTTAGGGGTATTTTAGTTCACAATTCTAACTTATTTTTTAAACTTTGTAGGATATATCTTATGATACACTCATAAGGCACACTTATAAGATAGATCATACAAAAACGGCTACTCAGTTTTGTATGATATAATTTTAAGGGTATTTTAGTTCACAATTCTAAATTATGTTCCAAACTTTGTAGGATCTATCTTATGATACACTTAGATGATACGCATTTAATCATTATAATCCATATGATGGTTGCGACCGTTACTACATGGTAATCCAAAGTTAAAGACAGCATAAAACAATTGCGCAATGTTTTAACCACATAACTATGGGGTTAAAACACGGTAAGTGTTTTATTCGGTACTTGATAAATAATTGTGGAGAGATGATGGTTATGAACTAGTAATTAATCGGACCTTAAGTTTAGCCAACGCCAGATAATTGCAGCGATATATGTTTTGCGGAAAACTCGTTAATCTTAAAGTTATTTTCACATTTGAGAGCACAAAACAGTTTTCAGAGAACTTCAAAAGGAACTATTTGAAAGTGTATATGGGGGGCGGCTAAATTTAGTTGATGCAATTTTTCGGCTGCGGGGGGATCCCCCACGGATCAATACTGGGTCGGCTTTCTGGAACCGTCTCCAAGGCAACTATCTGCTACTACGAGACGGTGTGAGCCCAAACTCGGTGGACCCCAACAAGAACCGCCACATCTAAGTGAGGCACGTAAATGGTTATACATATGCATATACATGTATGTATATGTATATGTATGAGGGCGTGGGGGTGTTGGGTCCTGGGAGCGGCTGCGGCGTCACACCGTCTCGCAGCAGCTGGTCGCCATGGAGACGGCTCCAGCCACCCGACCTAGTATTGATCTGTGGGGGATCCCCCAGCAGCCGAAAAATACATCGCGTATACAGGGTGTTCCAAGTTGCGAGCGTAAAGTTACTTGTACTTATCTGCCCAAAGGGCCTCAAGGGCCACAATTCGATGCCGCTTTATCGGCGTTGCAAAAGCGTTGGTCCACTCTGAAGGTCTGTTCTGTTGAAGTGAGTCTGCTCTTGGCATTCACCGCGTGCCTTATGAATCGAATGAACATAAGGGCCAACAGTGAACACTAGGAGAATGACAAATTACGCAGTTAGTTTTTGTGGGGGAGTGGTGGAGGTCGAAATGAGTGTTACTCACTGTTGGCAGCTTTTGGGGTGCAGGGATGGTCCGAGGTGGTGGTTGAGGTTGGCGGTCGCAGCTCCTGTAACAGTTTAAAAATTAAAATCTGCCAAAATATTTAAAACCAATCACTTAATCATGTATAAAGGGACGAAACTTGGCTGTTTCAGGTATTCAAAAATTGGTATTTCTAATAAAAAATGTAATGAAAATTTTGAAGCTTTTGTAAATTTAATTTACAATCGACACGATTTAATTTTAATATTCGGTGGTTTGATTAGCTTTTTGCAATGTTTAATAAAATTTTCTAATTTGTAAGGAAAATGTATATGTAGTAAAATTTTAGTATTTATAATAAGAATTTCATAATATCTAATAAACACTTTGTAATCTCTAATGAAAAGTTCGTAATTTCCACCTAAATTTATTTTCATAAAATTTTCTACAAATAACTAAACATTTTAACAACTCGATACAAATTTTGGAAATGCCAATGACATTTTGCATTTTATAGTGAAATTTTGCCAATTTACAATAAAATTTTCATAATTGCTGCTGAAATGTTGTAATTTATAATACGAATGTTGAATATTTTACATTTTACAGTGAAATTTATCAATTAACAATAAAATTTTCATAAAGTTATTGCAATTTTGTAATTTAGAATGATGAATGATCAAAGTCACGACGAAAATTACATAATTCCAAAAAAACTGATTTATTTATTTATTTACTTATTTACTTCTTTATTATTGTATTTGTTATAGTGTTAATGTAAACATATTTATACTTTAAAATTTATCAATTAACAATGAAATTTTCATAAAGTTATTGCAATTAGGTAATTTAGAATGATGAATGATGAAAGTCACGACGAAAATTACATAATTCCAATAAAACTGATTTAGTTATTTATTTACTTATTTGCTTATTTATTATTGTATTTGTTATAGTGATAATGTAGACTTATTTATGCTTTATGATTGTTTTCTAATTCCATTGAAATATTGTATTCATATTAAAAACTTTGCAATTTTCACTACAATGTTCCAATTTATTTTCAACGTTTACAAATTCTAAAACTTTTGAAATTTAGAATTAATTCTCCATAATTTCTATTGAAATACTGAAATCCATCATCAAAATTTCGTAACATTCATCATTTTGAATTTAAAAACATTTTAATCAACATTTTACACCATCCGTTATATTTTTTGCGAATTTCTATGAAATGGTTGTTAATACATTTGCAAAGAATGGGGAAAGACGTTATAAATTAGAATACAAAAACTCGCAGATTCCATTGATATTTACAATTTATGAAAAGTCTAGTAATTATATTAATCAATTCTAACGAAAATTTTGTAATTTCCAATTCATTGCAATTTACAAGCGAGATGTTTCAATGAGAATTTTATGGTTTGATGAACTTGCAATTTGTAATAAAATATCAAAATTTGACATTTGCAATGAAAACTTCATAGCTTCTCTTTGTAATTTTGTACATAATTTTGTATTTTGCATTAATATTTTTGCAAATTTCTGTCAGAATTTTAATAACTTAGTGAGTTATATGTTTTAAGGATAAAGTTTTTTTATAATTTATACTAAAAATGTCAAATTTTAATTTAACATTGAAATTTATAATTAATATTTTCGAATTTACTATAAGAATTTTATAATTTCCAACTAAATTCAATCATTTTAATCAACATTTTACACCATCCATTATATTTTTTGCGAATTTCTATGAAATGGTTAACACAATTGCAAGGAATATGATTTCTGGGGAAAGACGTTATAAATTAGAATAAAGAAACTCGCAGATTCCATTGATCTTTACAATTTATGAAAAGTCTAGTAATTATATTAAACAATTCTAACGAAAATTTTGTAATTTCCAATTCATTGCAGTTTACAAACGAGATATTTCAATGAGAATTTTATGGTTTGGTGAACCTGCAATTTGTAATAAGATATCAAAATTTGTCATTTGCAATGAAAACTTCATAGCTTCTCTTTGTAATTTTGTACATAATTTTGTATTTTGCATTAATATTTTTGCAAATTTCTGTCAGAATATTAATAACTTATAGTGAGTTATATGTTTTAAGGATAAAGTTTTTTTAGTATTTGTAATAAAAATGTCAAATTTTAATTTAATATTGAAATTTATAATTAATATTTTCGTATTTACTATAAGAATTTTATAATTTCCAACTAAATTCTATCATTTATCATGATAACTTTGTTATTTCATTTGAGTTTTGGAATTTATAATATACATTTTTTACTTTCATGTAAAAATTTGAATCAAGTTTCAAGTGCATTTTCATTTAGTAAGTTTTTATTTTTTATTTTTATGTGTATATTATGCAGGTTCTCCCGCTAGTATATATTAATATTATTATTATAATTTTCAATATAAATTGTATAATGCAAATGACGATTTTGTGTTTTGATTAATATTTTACAATTTAAATTATAATTTGTACTGTAAAATTTGTAAAAGTAACAATGTTGAAAATTACATTTAAATTTTTTTAATTATAAATTTTTTTCTTTCATGTTCAAAAATTTTCTGCATATAACAATTTAATAACTTTGTGAGGGATATGCTTTCGGGATAAAACTCCAATAATTAAAAAAAATTGCTGGGTCTAATAAAACTTTGTAATTTTAATGAAGATTTTATAATTACAATTAAATTTTCTTAGTCAAAGCATGAATTCTATTTACCTAATCTTTTCATATTTTATTTAATATGATTGAAAGCAGTACAGTAATCGCACACTTTAGGAACCTCTGTATTAATAAATAAATAAGTATTATGAAAAACTTACGGTATTAAATTTCATATTGATTTTTTCTTTATGGGCAGTACTTTCTCTTAGTTATGCAATCTTTTTATTTGATGTACTTCACCCAACTTGTTTCGGCTTTTATTAGCCATCCTCGGAGGTGTTATGTCTCTGATAATACATTTTAATATATTTTAAGAATAAAAATAATATATTCAATTTTAAATTATTTATTGTAAAGTATTTTTGATTTTTACATATTTGTCAAATTTTGAAGTATGATTATTATTTTGATTATATGGTATTATTGCAATTTTATGTGAATGCAAAATGGGCCATATCACTATATCATATATTCAATTTGGTGGTTAAACTCCAGTGCGATATTCTTTAGATATCTGATAATTAGTATAAAAATGTATTTTCCAATAATATATTATACTGTGTATAAATACACACTTTCCGTATGTATTTCCAATACACACTATAAACGTATTTTAATACAATGCACCTGTTTACCATAAAAAGCTCACTTCAGTGCGAATTGGCACGTCGTAGATTAGCGCAACCGCAGAAACAAGTGACTGTCATGATGCATAAAAGCGTCCCTAAATTGGTCGCGTTTTCGCCAAAAAAAAGTGATAAAATCTGCCGTGATCATGTAACGAGTGCCGAAATCACTTGAAATAGTGTCTTCCGCGTCTTTTGAGTGCATTTGCCAGGCTCGGGATAGTCGAAAATCACTTTAATCGCAAAGTTTTAAAACCTAAGCCTGTAGTCATAACCTATAGAAGTTTGCGGGTTGGCCGCTGTGAGGCGCAAGTGTGCCAATTCCTATTATCCAAAATGGCTTTGTTGTTTATAATATTTCTAATGCGTGAACTTTTGTGATTATGCGTGCCATTGCTATGCTAGTGCAGGAGAATAGCAACAAAAGTCTTATTTAAGGTAAGATTTGAACAAATATTTGGCGCATAATATGTATAAATGGTGAACAGTTGACTCGCTTAAAGCTTTGAGTGACTCCTTTCAGCAGTCTAAAGTTTTAAAATATAGTCTTATATGCTTCTACGCATTATATTTGCGTACTTGATAATGTAATTTTGTGTTATCGTTAATTATAGTAACATCGGAAAATACGTTTACACTTTGCTGGGTTTTCTTTCAACGATAAACAATAATTAAAATATTTACATATATAATTGATAGAATTATAGCAAATTATGAACTTTTAACAGAAGTAAATGAAATTTGGTTGAAAGTTTTCATTGCTGAATTCGAAAAGTAATAAATAAAATTAATGCTGCTGATTCTAGACAAACTATAAATCTTAATTTATAAAGATATTTGTAAAATGCCTATCTTCACTCATATATTTGAACACTTTTAATCAGTTTTATACATATTTTTGATAAATATTTATAAAACTGATTAAGTTTGATAGTATAGTATCAACTTTTAACAATAACATTTGGCATAAGAATTGAAATTTTTATATAATTAATTGACAGATTGATAGTAAATTATAAACATTTAACAATGACATTTGGCCTAATAATTGAAATATTTACACATATAATTGATAGAATTATTGCAAATTATGAACTTTTGACAGAAGTAAATGAAATTTTGTTGAAAGTTTTCATTGCTGAATTCAAAAAATAACAAATAAAATTAATGCTGCTGATTCTTGAAAAACTATAAATCTTAATTTATAAAGATATTTGTAAAATGCCCATCTTCACTCATTTATTTGAACACTTTTAATCAGTTTTATACATATATTTGATAAATATTTATAAAACTGATTAAGTTTAATAGTATATTATGAACTTTTAACAATAACATTTGGCATAAGAATTGAAATTTTTATATAAATAATTGACAAATTGATAGTAAATTATGAACATTTAACAATGACATTTGGCCTAATAATTGAAATATTTCCATATATAATTGATAGAATAATAGCAAATTATGAACTTTTAACAGAAGTAAATGAAACTTTGTTGAAAGTTTTCATTGCTGAATTCGAAAAATAATAAATAAAATTAATACTGCTGAATCTAGAAAAACCATAAATCTTAATTTATAAAGATATTTGTAAAATGCCTATCTTCACTCATTTATTTCAGCACTTTTAATCAGTTTTATACATATTTTTGATAAATATTTATAAAACTGATTAAGTTTGACAGTATATTATGAACTTTTAACAATAACATTTGGCATAAGAATTGAAATTTTTATATAAATAATTGGCAGATTGATAGTAAATTATGGACATTTAACAATAACATTTGGCATAATAATTGAAATATTTACATATATAATTGATAGAATTATAGCAAATTATGAACTTTTAACAGAAGTAAATGAAATTTTGTTGAAAGTTTTCATTGCTGAATTCGAAAAATAATAAATAAAATTAATACTGCTGAATCTAGAAAAACCATAAATCTTAATTTATAAAGATATTTGTAAAATGCCTATCTTCACTCATTTATTTGAACACTTTTAATCAGTTTTATACATATTTTTGATAAATATTTATAAAACTGATTACGTTTGATAGTATATTATGAACTTTTAACAAAAACATTTGGCATAAGAATTAATATATTTAAATAAATAATTGACACATTGAAAGTAAATTATGAACATTTAACAATTACATTTGGCCTAATAATTGAAATATTTACATATATATTTGATAGAATTATAGCAAATTACGAACTTTTAACAGAAGTAAATGAAACTTTGTTGAAAGTTTTCATTGCTGAATTCGAAAAGTAATAAATAAAATTAATGCTGCTGAATCTAGAAAAACTATAAATTTTAATTTATAAAGATATTTGTAAAATGCCTATCTTCACTCATTTATTTGAACACTTTTAATCAGTTTTATACATATTTTTAATAAATATTTATAAAACTGATTAAGTTTGGTAGTATATTATGAACTTTTAACAATAACATTTGGCATAAGAATTGAAATTTTTATATCAATAATTAACAGATTGATAGTAAATTATGAACATTTAACAATGACATTTGGCATAATAATTGAAATATTTACATATATAATTGATAGAATTATAGCAAATTATGAACTATTAACAGAAGTAAATGAAATTTTGTTGAAAGTTTTCATTGCTGAATTCGAAAAATAATAAATAAAATTAATGCTGCTGAATCTAGAAAAACTATAAATCTTAATTTATAAAGATATTTGTAAAATGCATGGCTATTACTCATTTATTTGAACACTTTTAATCAGTTTTATACATATTTTTGATAAATATTTATAAAACTGATTAAGTTTGATAGTATATTATGAACTTTTAACAGGAACATTTGGCATAAGAATTGAAATTTTTATATAAATAATTGACACATTCATAGTAAATTATGAACATTTAACAATGACATTTGGCCTAATAATTGAAATTTTTACATATATAATTGACAGAATTATAGCAAATTATGAACAGAAGTAAATGAAACTTTGTTGAAAGTTTTCATTGCTGAATTCGAAAAATAATAAATAAAATTAATGCTGCTGATTCTAGAAAAACTATAAATCTTAATTTATAAAGATATTTGGAAAATGCCTATCTTCACTCATTTATTTGTACACTTTTAATCAGTTTTATATATATTTTGATAAATATTTATAAAACTCAATAAGTTTGATAGTATATTATGAACTTTTAACAAAAACATTTGGCATAAGAATTAATATATTTAAATAAATAATTGACACATTGAAAGTAAATTATGAACATTTAACAATTACATTTGGCCTAATAATTGAAATATTTACATATAAATTTGATAGAATTATAGCAAATTACGAACTTTTAACAGAAGTAAATGAAACTTTGTTGAAAGTTTTCATTGCTGAATTCGAAAAGTAATAAATAAAATTAATGCTGCTGAATCTAGAAAAACTATAAATTTTAATTTATAAAGATATTTGTAAAATTCCTATCTTCACTCATTTATTTGAACACTTTTAATCAGTTTTATACATATTTTTAATAAATATTTATAAAACTGATTAAGTTTGGTAGTATATTATGAACTTTTAACAATAACATTTGGCATAAGAATTGAAATTTTTATATAAATAATTGACAGATTGATAGTAAAATATGAACATTTAACAATTACATTTGGCCTAATAATTGAAATATTTACATATATAATTGATAGAATTATAGCAAATTATGAACTTTTAACAGAAGTAAATGAAACTTTGTTGAACATTTTCATTGCTGAATTCGAAAAATAATAAATAAAAGTAATGCTGTTGATTCTAGAAAAACTATAAATCTTAATTTATAAAGATATTTGTAAAATGCCTATCTTCACTCATTTATTTGAACACTTTTAATCAGTTTTATACATAGTTTTGATAAATATTTATAAAACTGATTAAGTTTGATAGTATATTATGAACTTTTAACAATAACATTTGGCATAAGAATTAAAATTTTTATATAAATAATTGACAAATTGATAGTAAATTATGAACATTTAACAATGACATTTGGTCTAATAATTGAAATATTTACATATATAATTGATAGAAATATAGCAAATTATGAACTTTTAACAGAAGTAAATGAAACTTTGTTGAAAGTTTTCATAGCTGAATTCGAAAAATAATAAATAAAATTAATGCTGCTAATTCTAGAAAAACCATAAATCTTAATTTATAAAGATATTTGTAAAATGTCTATCTTCACTTATTTATTTGAGCACTTTTAATCAGTTTTATACATATTTTTGATAAATATTTATAAAACTGATTAAGTTTGATAGTATATTATGAACTTTTAACAATAACATTTGGCATAAAAATTAAAATATTTATATAAATAATTGATAGATTGATAGTAAATTATGAACATTTAACAATGACATTTTGCCTAATAATTGAAATATTTACATATATAATTGACAGAATTATAGCAAATTATGAACTTTTAACAGAAGTAAATGAAATTTTGTTGCAAGTTTTCATTGCTGAATTCGAAAAATAATAAATAAAGTTAATGCTGGTGATTCTAGAAAAATTACAAATCTTAATTTATAAAGATATTTGTAAAATGCCTATCTTCGCTCATTTATTTGAGCACTTTTAATCAGTTTTATACATATTTTTGATAAATATTTATAAAAATGATTAAGTTTGATAGTACATTATGAACTTTTAACAATAACATTTGGCATAAGAATTGAAATTTTTATATAAATAATTGACAAATTGATAGTAAATTATGGACATTTAACAATGACATTTGGTCTAATAATTGAAATATTTACATATATAATTGATAGAATTATAGCAAATTATGAACTTTTAACAGAAGTAAATGAAACTTTGTTGCAAGTTTTCATTGCTGAATTCGAAAAATAATAAATAAAATTAATGCTGCTCATTCTAGAAAAACTATAAATCTTAGTTTATAAAGATATTTGAAAAATGTCTATCTTCACTCATTTATTTGAACACTTTTAATCAGTTTTATACATATTTTTGATAAATAATTATATAACTGATTAAGTTTGATAGTATATTATGAACTTTTAACAATAACATTTGGCATAAGAATTGAAATTTTTATATAAATAATTGACACATTGATAGTAAATTATGAACATTTAATAATGACATTTGGCCTAATAATTGAAATATTTACATATATAATTGACAGAATTATAGCAAATTATGAACTTTTAACAGAAGTAAATAAAATTTTGTTGAAAGTTTTCATTGCTGAATTCGAAAAATAATAAATAAAATTAATGCTGCTGATTCTAGAAAAACTATAAATCTTAATTTATAAAGATATTTGTAAAATGCCTATCTTCACTCATTTATTTGAGCACTTTTAATCAGTTTTATACATATTTTTGATAAATATTTATAAAACTGATTAAGTTTGATAGTATATTATGAACTTTTAACAATAACATTTGGCATAAGAATTGAAATTTTTATATAAATAATTGGCAGATTGATAGCAAATTATGAACATTTAACAATGACATTTGGTCTAATAATTGAAATATTTACATATATAATTGATAGAATTATAGCAAATTATGAACTTTTAACAGAAGTAAATGAAACTTTGTTGAAAGTTTTAATTGTTGAATTCGAAAAATAATAAATAAAATTAATGCTGCTGATTCTAGAAAAACTATAAATCTTAATTTATAAAGACATTTGTAAAATGCCTATCTTCACTCATTTATTTGTACACTTTTAATCAGTTTTACACATATTTTTGATAAATATTTATAAAACTGATTAAGTTTGATAGTATATTATGAACTTTTAACAATAACATTTGGCATAGGAATTGAAATTTTTATATAAATAATTGACAAATGGATAGTAAATTATTAACATTTAACAATAAGAGAAATATTCACATTAATGTTTACATTTTTGTTGTGGTTAATAAATTTCGATTTCCTAATTTTCACTGATTTAATTTTTGTCTTGTCTTAGAATGGTATTTGGTATTTCTTATGGTGTATTATAGTTGTGTGTTGGTTCCTCGTTGGTTGTCAATGGCCCGAGGAGCACTTTCGATTTTATAAAATCGATGTGAGCCAGACAGGGGGTTCAGGGGGTCGGGGGGCCCGGCGAGTAGCGGTGTAGGGTGCACAGCACACAGGACACGGGGGTGCAGCTCGCCACCCCATTGTTCCACGGGGAAATAACGGGGCCCCTTTCCACCCCAACCCAGAGGCATCAGTGGCGGTGCACGAGGGGGGCGCACGTGCGGCTACCATTTAATGCGACCGGCCACATGCCGAATTATTATTCCCTCCTGTTCCCGATTCCCCTGCTGCTCCCGGATTTTTTTGGGGGCGCCCCCGGATGGGATAATGTCCGCGCGGCGCTCGCCGGGAATTAACGGGTGACGGTGATGGAAATGGGGCCCCCTTGCATCTGTAATTCGAGTTTTGCCCAATTCGCACGGCTGGCCGACCCGGAATTAGGGATTTTCAATTAAAACTCCCGGATTTGAGTGGCAATATTAATTGGACACGAGCTCATTTATTAAACGAAATTTAATTGCTTTCACAACGTAACATGCACAAAAAACGAAAATTAGCCCGAATTAGCACTTCTAGAATTACACATACTTTTTGGAGACAGATATCACAATATATATATATATATATATATATATATATATATATATATATATATATATATATATATATATATATATATATTTATATATATATATATATATATATATATATATATATATATATATATATATATATATATATATATATATTAAAAACCAAAAAGATTAAATGCTAGCTCATTTTCTGCATTAGCATTGAATGGCTGACTCTTGCAGGTGATTAAACGCGCGTCACACAATTAACCCAGGGCCGGTTTAACAGCTGATGGCCACGTGACGGTGGCGTGCGTCGTGTGACGTCACACGACGTCGCGACGCTTCGGTCGATAAGCCGGGGGCTCGTTCCACATTAGATCCCGTCTGGTCTTGCGACAGTTTCGATTAAATTTCTACATTTCTGACGATTTCTACAATCCAGAAATCACACAGCATGTATAACTAAATGTGTCTTTTAACATCTTATCCTCAGAATAAGCGAGAGTGAAAAATTAGGGGGTCTAAATCGATAAAATATAAAAAAAAAACATTTTTGTTAATATTTATCTTATTAGGCAATCAAATTATTTCAGAATCGCACAGAATGTATAACTAAACGTGTCTTTTAACATCTTATACTCAGATTAAGTGAGATTGAAAAATTAGGGGGTCGAAGTATATTAACCTCTAATAAAATTGTAAATACAGAACACTTATGTGAAATTTTCACTTATTTGTGTTTCAAAAAATCTCAGAATCACACTGCATGTATAACTAAATGTGTCTTTTAATATCTTATCCTCAGAATAAGCGAGAGTGAAAAATTAGGGGGTCCAAATCGATAAAATATAAAAAAAGTACATTTTTCTTAATATTTCTCTTATTAGTTAATCAAATGATTTCAGAATCACACAGAATGTATAACTTAATGTGGCTTTTAACATCTTATACTCAGATTAAGCGAGATTGAAAAATTAGGGGGTTGAAGTATATTAACCTCTAATAAAATTGTAAATAAAGAATACTTATGTGAAATTTTCACTTATTTCTGTTTCAAAAAATCTCAGAATCACACTGCATGTATAACTAAATGTGTCTTTTAATATCTTATCCTCAGAATAAGCGAGAGTGCAAAATTAGGGGGCCAAAATCGATAAAATATAAAAAACAGTACATTTTTGTTAATATTTCTCTTATTAGGCAACCAAATTATTTCAGAATCACACATAATGTATAACTAAACGTGTCTTTTAACATCTTATACTCAGATTAAGTTAGATTGAAAAATTAGGGGGTCGAAGTATATTAACCTCTAATAAAATTGTAAATACAGAACACTTATGCGAAATTTGCACTTATTTGTGTTTCAAACAATCTCAGTATCACACTGCATGTATAACTAAATGTGTCTTTTAATATCTTATCCTCAGAATAAGCGAGAGTTAAAAATTAGAGGGTCAAAATTGATAAAATATAAAAAAAGTACATTTTTGTTAATATTTCTCTTATTAGGCAATCAAATTATTTCAGAATCACACATAATGTATAACTAAACGTGTCTTTTAACATCTTATACTCAGATTAAGTGAGATTGAAAAATTAGGGGGTCGAAGTTTTAACCTCTAATAAAATTGTAAATAAAGAATACTTATGTGAAATTTTCACTTATTTCTGTTTCAAAAAATCTCAGAATCACACTGCATGTATATCTAAATGTGTCTTTTAATATCTTATCCTCAGAATAAGCGAGAGTGAAAAATTAGTGGGTCAAAATCGATAAAATATAAAAAAAGTACATTTTTGTTAATATTTCTCTTATTAGGCAATCAAATTATTTGAGAATCACACATAATGTATAACTAAACGTGTCTTTTAACATCTTATACTCAGATTAAGTGAGATTGAAAAATTAGGGGGTCGAAGTATATTAACCTCTAATGAAATTGTAAATAAAGAATACTTATGTGAATTTTTCACTTATTTCTGTTTCAAAACATCTCATAATCACACTTCATGTATATCTGAATGTGTCTTTTAATATCTTATCCTCAGAATAAGCGAGAGTGAAAAATTAGGGGGTCAAAATCGATAAAATATGAAAAAAGTACATTTTTGTTAATATTTCTCTTATTAGTTAATCAAATGATTTCAGAATCACACAGCATGTATAACTAAACGTGTCTTTTAACAACTTATACTCAGATTAAGTGAGATTGAAAAATTAGGGGGTCGAAGTATATTAACCTCTAATAAAATTGTAAATAAAGAATACCTATGTGAAATTTTCACTTATTTCTGTTTCAAAAAATCTCAGAATCACACTGCATGTATAACTAAATGTGTCTTTTAATATCTTTTCCTTAGAATAAGCGAAAGTGAAAAATTAGGGGGTCAAAATCGATAAAATATAAAAAAAGTACATTTTTGTTAATATTTCTCTTATTAGGCAACCAAATTATTTCAGAATCACACAGAATGTATAACTTAATGTGGCTTTTAACATCTTATACTCAGATTAAGTGAGATTGAAAAATTAGGGGGTCGAAATTTATTAACCTCTAATAAAATTGTAAATACAGAACACTTATGTGAAATTTTCACTTATTTCTGTTTCAATAAATCTCAGAATCACACTGCATGTATATCTAAATGTGTCTTTTAATATCTTATCCTCAGAATAAGCGAGAGTTATAAATTAGGGGGTGTAAATCGATAAAATATAAAAAAAAGTACATATTTGTTAATATTTCTCTTATTAGGCAACCAAATTATTTGAGAATCACACAGAATGTATAACTTAATGTGTCTTTTAACATCTTATACTCAGATTAAGTGAGATTGAAAAATTAGGGGGTCGAAGTATATTAACCTCTAATAAAATTGTAAATACAGAACACTTATGTGAAATTTTCTCTTATTTGTGTTTCAAAAATTCTCAGAATCACACTGCATGTATATCTAAATGTGTCTTTTAATATCTTATCCTCAGAATAAGCGAGAGTGATAAATTAGGGGGTCTAAATCGACAAAATATAAAAAAGTACATTTGTGTTAATATTTCTCTTATTAGTCAATAAAATGATTTCAGAATCACACAGACAGTATAACTAAATGTGTCTTTTAATATCTTATACTCAGAATAAGCGAGAGTGAAAAATTAGGGGGTCAAAATCGATAAAATATAAAAAAAGTACATTTTTGTTAATATTTCTCTTATTAGGCAATCAAATTATTTCAGAATCACACATAATGTATAACTAAATGTGTCTTTTAACATCTTATACTCAGATTAAGTGAAATTGAAAAATTAGGGGGTCGAAGTATATTAACCTCTAATAAAATTGTAAATAAAGAATACTTATGTGAAATTTTCACTTATTTGTGTTTCAAAAAATCTCAGAATCACACTGCATGTATATCTAAATGTGTCTTTTAATATCTAATCCTCAGAATAAGCGAGAGTGAAAAATTAGGGGGTCAAAATCTAAAAAATATAAAAAAAGTACATTTTTGTTAATATTTTTCTTATTAGTTACTCAAATGATTTCAGAATCACACAGAATGTATAACTAAACGTGTCTTTTAACATCTTATACTCAGATTAAGTGAGATTGAAAAATTAGGGGGGCGAAGTATATTAACCTCTAATAAAAGTGTAAATACAGAACACTTATGTGAAATTTTCACTTATTTGTGTTTCAAAAAATCTCAGAATCACACTGCATGTATAACTAAATGTGTCTTTTAATATCTTATCCTCAGAATAAGCGAGAGTAATAAATTAGGGGGTCAAAATTGATAAAATATAAAAAAAAGTACATTTTAGTTAATATTTCTCTTATTAGGCAATCGAATTATTTGAGAATCACACAGAATGTATAACTAAACGTGTCTTTTAACATCTTATACTCAGATTAAGTGAGATTGAAAAATTAGGGGGTCGAAGTATATTAACCTCTAATAAAATTGTAAATAAAGAATACTTATGTGAAATTTTCAATTATTTCTGTTTCAAAAAATCTCAGAATCACTCTGCATGTATAACTAAATGTGTCTTTTAATATCTTATCCTCAGAATAAGCGAGAGTGAAAAATTAGGGGGTCAAAATTGATAAAATATAAAAAAAGTACATTTTTGTTAATATTTCTCTTATTAGGCAATCAGATTATTTCAGAATCACACATAATGTATAAGTAAACGTGTCTTTTAACATCTTATACTCAGATTAAGTGAGATTGAAAAATTAGGGGGTCGAAGTATATTAACCTCTAATAAAATTTTAAATAAAGAACACTTATGTGAAATTTTCACTTATTTCGTTTGGTGTTCTGCTCTCGTGATATAGTAAATAGACGATTCATGGCGGGCTGTATTAAAAATAAGTCGTGTTATTGACAAAACTCTAAGTAGTTCAAGGGGGTTGGTTACGGGCTGATGATTGCGGCGTGATTAGAGCGTTTAGACTGTGACGTGGCAGGCAGACGTATCGATGTGTTTCGCGTACAGAAACCGTACAATATTTACCCCAAACATCCCTCTCAATAAATAAGAAAATCCGAGAAGCGTCGAGAAAGCGGATAAGAAATTTATATCCGGATAAAGATGTACGGTTAAAAGGAGGCAAAACGATTAAGGATTGCTATAAAAAATATTACCGTATAATTTAGGTTTTTCTTTTGTTTTAATACTTCGTCAAAACTGCCAAATTACAACTAATGAATTTACAAATAAATCAACGTGAATTTGGAACAGTCTATAAACCTTATGGGAATTTTAATGAGGGTAGCATACCATGGTTGAAATCAATTCGGACGCACTGGACTGATGAGACCCACTAGGTAGAATCCGGTCTCCAGTTGTCCATGGAAGTGTGTCCATAATGCACACCATATTTTTATTATTTATGGGAATTTGTTCTAGAACCCCCATTTTTGTTCTACTGCTATGTTATGTAGTTTTGCTTAAATAAAACTACTAACAAAGTGTTAAATTATTTCTATTATCTTTAGTGCCACAAATACCTCCTTTATTTTTATAATAAATTACTATTTTTTTAAATACCAGAATGAGTTATAACATTCACAACTAATTCAATTTCTTTGTTATAAGTCTTAAAGACTTAAAGACCCCATATACGAATTAAACTTAAAAATTATTTAGTGTAAAATTTAAGATATTTCGGAATCAATATTACTAATAACGATTGCAAATTGGCGGTTTTTGACTAGATATAAAATCTATTTTCATCCTCGATTCTCAATAATTTTGCCATAACTTGTTAATGATCCATGAGGCCCAACGCGTGCTGCCTTCGTCCTAACCTCCGTCCCTTCAGCAACCCACACCAAAGTCTTTTACATAATCAATAGACTCACCGATTGTGGAATCGCAGTGGTAATAGACGTGGAGTTTCGTTTCTGCCCTTTATTTGTGCAACGTTTATTAAGGTAATTCGCTGTACGTTGCTTACGAGAATCGTTTAAAAGAGTACCGAAGCAATCCATAGCACAAACATAGAATAAAACGTAGCAAGTGATTGACAATTGGTACAAGAAACCAACTAAAATTCAAAAATGGTGTAGACTTATTTTAGCGAGCTCTCAAAGAAATTCAAATCTTCCATCTACTTCGAGGATTGAGCAGACGAAATACTGATGATGTAACATTTGATGTTTAAATATAGATTACCATATTATAGATACAGTAACGATTACCATATTATAGATACAGTAACGATTACCATATTATAGATACAGTAACGATTACCATATTATAGATACAGTAACGATTACCATATTATAGATACAGTAACGATTACCATATTATAGATACAGTAACGATTACCATATTATAGATACAGTAACGATTACCATATTATAGATACAGAAACGATTACCATACAGTAACGGTCGCTACTAACCTGATGATGTCTCTAATACGCTGAGCAAACTAAATTACATTGAAATCTTCTTAAAACTACTTTTGATCGTTACTGCAAAATGGAAGAAATTCCCTTTTTCTACGACTATAAAACAGTAAACTTATTGTTATAAGTTGATTTATTCATTGGTTATTAAATGCAGTACATTGTGAGTAACCTTTTCATTTCAGTTAAGCTGCAACTTCACCCCGTGCACAACGTGCATATTGTGCACGGGGTGAAGTTGCAGCTATACTTTTTTCAGTACAGCTGCAACTTCACCTCGTGCACAACATCCATATAGTGTACGGGGTGAAGTTGCAGCTATACTTTTTTCAGTACAGCTGCAACTTCACCTCGTGCACAAGATGCATATTGTGCACGGGGTGAAGTTGCAGCTATACTTTTTTCAATACAGCTGCAACTTCACCTCGTGCACAACATCCATATTGTGCACGGGGTGAAGTAGCAAGAAAGTGAAATTGCCTGACGCCCATAATACCAGTCAATTCCAAAGTAATAAATGCTGTAGTAGTAGAAAAAGTATAGTGTACAACTCACATGGAATGTCCATTGCCCACTCGTATGAATTAGTATTATTAGTGTTATCAAATTAGTACCATTCTGTACTCGTTGTACAGTATACTATACCTTTTCAACTTGCACTAATCACTGTCAAGTTGGCATTAACCTTTATTAATTTGGCATTACTCAAAACCATGTTGGCATGGTTGTTATCAATTTGGCATTACTCAAAACCATGTTGGCATGGTTGTTCATTAAACATGAATTTGTTTAATGCCAACATGGTTTTGATTAATGCCAAATTGATATTGACTAATGCCAACTTGAGTGTGATTAGTGCCAACTTGAAGTTGAAAAGGTATAGTGTACACAAATTAGTTAACAATATTAAATTGGAAAATGTACAAATTAAAAATTGATTTAATTTATTTTATATTATTTTTTTCAATTTAAACAGTAAATTTCTTTCATTTTGTGCTAACGATCAAGATTTTTTTAAAGTAGAATTCAATATAATGTGGCTTAAAAAACATAATTTTATTGTTGAAAGTTTCAATAATTTCTGTAAACAGTTAATGAAGGCACAGTTTTCAAATTTTATATACGTAATCTATGTTATTTATTCTCTAAGAAAATATGAAAATCAGGAAATACCCCATTCATAGTTTTCCCCAAAATTTATAAAGAAACACGCAGATATTTATTAGAAGTTATCCTGTTCTCAAATTTTATATACATAATCTATGTTATTTATTCTATCAGAAAACTCGAAAATCCAGAAATACCCCATCCACAGTTTTTCCACAATTTATAAAGAAATATGCACAAATTTATTAGAAAGTTATATCATGGATGGTTTTCCAACAATTCATGAAGGAACATAACTAGAAAGTTATTAAATTGCTTAATTTTAATCCGATTGATTTTTTTTTTATTTTTCTGAAATACTATTATTCTCATGTTTTACAGTATATGTGAATTCGCTGCTTAAATTTATCAGCAAAAACATTTGAAAGTACAAAGACAAGTGTTCTAATAAGTTCTTCTAAATTAAACATTAAAAATGTGTGACTATGTAAAAAAAACAAATTTTCTATCACAAAAATAAAGTTTTCACGTACGTGCGTAAAGTGATATTTTTTAGCACAAGTGCGTAAAAATATCACTTGTGCCCGTTGTGACTTTGTAATCACTAAACTTTGTAAAAGTACAGATACATAATTGTTCTAATAACTTCTTCTTAATTAAATATCAATTATATGTAACTATTTTTAAAAAATCTATTTTTCTAAGACGGTGTGTAAACTAAGTTCTTACGTACGTGCGTAAAGTGGTACTTTTCAGCACAAGTGAGTAAAAATATACCTTGTGCCCTTTGTCACTTTGTAATCACTAAATCACTTTGTAAAAGTACAAAGACATGAGTGTTCTAATAAGTTCTTCTAAATTAAACATTAAGAATGTGTAATTATGTAAAAAAAAACTTTTTTTTACGACAGTGCCTAAACGAAATTTTTACATACGTGTGTAAAGTGATACTTTTTTAGCACAAATGTGTAAAAAGTCACTTGTGCGCAAAAACGTCAACGGTGCGTAAAATAAGCTTTACACATAATTCATTCTTTACCAATTAAAAAAAAAATTATAGAATTTGATAGAAAAAAAAAAAGATTGTAAGATTTGTAGATTTGAAAAGTATTTTTCATCAAATATTAGCTGTTTTTCATAATAGCTGCCGTAGAAAAAACTTTGTATGATACATTTTCGTAAAGTAGTGCTTTACGAACTTGTTTAATAAATAACTATTTTGGGGGTAGTATTTTACGTAATTTAAAAAATGCAAAATCATATAATAATCTAACTATTCATTATTTACATTGATTGAATTCATAATAAATAATACACATTACTTTGAATTGAATTCAATGAATAATTGAATTCATTTTAAATATCTAAGAATTTCCAGAAATTTTGGTAATAGAAAATTATTGTCTCGAGTCTCAGGACCAAAAAAACTTTCTAAGTAAGTTTTCTAATAAGTCTAACATAGTTTTTAAAAAATGAAGCTAATTGTTTATTTACTTTGATAAATAATTATTAATGAATGAATGAACTTACATTAATTTGGAAAATTATTGTCTCGAGACATAAAAAAATGTCTTAGAATCATAGTTTTACTCTTAGAGAATGTCTCACGTCAGATATGCTTTGAAAATTATATTTACGTAATAGCAACGATAATTCATAATTCATAATTCATAATTCATAATTCATAATTCATAATTCATAATTGAAAGTAATCTGACAAAGGCATAAAAAATGCAGCAGCTAATTAAGTGACTAGTACTGTAATATGTCATCGAGTTAAGTACCTCCCGGTACATATATAATTTAGAATGTAAATAGAACAAAAAACAAAGTTGTTATATTATTATTTAGTACTTACAGGTAATTTTTTTTTTACCAGTAAGTACTAAATAATAATATAACAACCTTAAATATATAACTGGTAATTTATGGAAAAACTAAAATAGCAAAGCTAAAATAGTGTAAGCAAAAAATAAGAATTAGTAATAAAAATTAATATGCACCCTAAAATTTTTAGAGAATCGTTTTTCAATATTTAGTGTTTTCAATCCCATCAGAGATAATTTCCTCAGAGAAAACATCGCAGGGTTTTTTTAGACAACGGAAATGTTAAACGTTTTCAATATATTTTTTTGAATTAGTGGCATATTAATTTTTTTTTTTTCAAAAAGTCATAAAGAACACTAAAAAATTTCAATAATTCCTATCAAAATTTTATCGAATATTCTTAAAATTTGAGTTATAGTGGTATAAGTTTCATTGCAATTGATATTCATATTACTACAAAATTTCATTAATTCTTATCAAAATTTTATCGAATATTCTTAAAATTTGAGTTATAGTGGTATAAGTTTCATATTCATATCACAGGAATAATATGTAGACATTTTGTTATTTTTTTATATATATATTTTGTTTTAAAAATATTATAATACAATAAATTATTGACGTATATTGTACTTAAAAAAATGCAATTTTTAATATTTTCAGTTTTCAATTAATGCTATTATTAATTTGAGATAATGCCGTACTTTTTTTGCCTAACAACTTTTTCTAAAGTTGTCTTAGCTAAAACGCATACTAAAAAAGTTGTCCTATTGTTACCTATTATACTGATCACGCTGTATATGTTTTTTTTTTGCAAAATTGTATCTACTGATATACATGATATTACTTTTAATGTTTAGAACAAATATTTCATTTTTTTGTGCGAAATTCTACTTCAATTGATGACTGTGGGTAAATCATCTGATATACATGATTTTGCTGATTGGTATACCGGGTGTTTTAAGTTATACCTCCGAGCGATATTTAGTCATTTACAGTTGCATAAGAAATATTTAAATTTGTCAGTACATACATAGGATGCCAATTTTGCAGAAACTGGTCTAAAATATCCTTTTCGCCAGATTATTCATTGAATTAAAAAAACGATTTACGAAATAAAAATTAAAGAGAAAAAATGATTAGATTTCAAGTTAGACACTTTAATATTGCTAACCCAAAGAGATGGCGATTTATAATTTCAAAGTCAACTGGCCATACATCATTGGGGCAATCCCACAAATCAGGTGCTTGCAATAAACTAATCACTGTGCCTCTGGAATTCTTTAGTATCACTTACAGTATCAAATACTGTCATTTTTTTTAATGAACACTGCTAAATGTTCAATCAGTTCTGTAACCATTTGAATTATTTGGTCGAAATTGCAATGCTTACGTGAAAATTTCAGTTTCTGTCATATTTTTAATGTTTACTAATAATTTTAATCTAATTTTATTTATTTTTAAAGATTCAGTATCAAATACTGTCATTTTTTCAATAGACACTACTAAATGTTCAAACAGTTCTCTAACCATTTCAATTATTTCGTCAAAATTTCAATGCTTACCGTCAAAGTTTCAGTTACTGTCATATTTTTAATGCTTACTTATAATTGTAATCCAATTTTATTGATGTTTAAAGATTCAGTATCAAATACTGTCATTTTTATAATAGACACTACCAAATGTTCAATCAATTCTGTAACCATTTGAATTATTTCGTCAAAATTCCAATGCTTACAATGAAAATTTCAGTTACTGTCATATTTTTAGTGCTTACTTATAATTGTAATTTAATTTTATTTATTTTTAATAACCTGACACTGTAACATCCACTAGGATCATAATGCTGTGAAATATACTACTACTATTACTTTATTACCTTTGACATACTTCAATTTTTATTATAATTTTGCAATAATCTCTTGAAATGAATATACAGTGTGTTCGATAAAAAGGGCGCAGAGTGCAGCGACTTCATTTTTTATTTAATAATCAACAAACTATATATATTATTAAATGGAACAGTAATTGTTTATTGCAGAGAATTTAGGATTTAATAGCTTACTAGCTCAAATCAGTTTTACACGCTTTTTGCATAAAAAATCATAGTATAACAATACTAAAAATTCAGGCCCGCGAAAAGTACTTGAAATGCTCTACAAGAATACACCAAAAATCTTGTTTTTTGTGCAAAATTGTACTCCAAGTTGTTTGGTAGATTATACTAATTCTTTGATGAATGAAATACACATTTCAGTGTTTTTTGGGATTAAATGATTCTGAGTTTCAGAGATTTTTTTTGTTGCAAAATTGTACTTTTAATTTTTTAGTAGATGATACTGATGTACAATGTAAACGATATTTAATCTTGACGAATAAAACTGATATAATCTTATCTAAAGTGTTATCGGAGATATTAAAAAAAAATAACGATTAAAAAAAAATCAACACCCTGTAGCAAAAAATTTACGCCGTTGCGGATATATGTTCATATGAAATTTTCTTCATAAAATGACCTGATGAATTACACCCTTAAATATTAGCACGTCATTAAGTTACACCCTGTATATTAGAATTTTTTTGCAAAATTTTAACTCAAGTTCTTTGATAGATGATTCTAATTCTTGATAAATCAAACTGATATTTTATTGGTTTTTGTGCAAAATTGTAAAGTTTTTTGGTAGATAACACTAATTCATTGATGAATGAAACTGATATTTTAGTGTTTTATGAGTTATATATTAGTTTTTTTTCATAATTTTAACTTTGCTAGATACTAGTTAGTGCTAGATAGTTCTTTGCTAGATACTATTTTTTGATGAATTAAACTGATATATTATTGATTTTTGTGCAATATTGTACTCCAAGTTCTTGGTAGGTGATACTAATTCTTTGATGAACGAAACCGAAAATTTAGTATTTTTGTGCAAAATTGTACTCTAAGTTCTTTGGTAGATCTTAAGCGGATATTTTACCTTTTTTTTGCAAAATTGTTCTTTAAGTATTTTGGTAGATTATACTAATTCTTTAACGAATGAAATAAGATATTTTAATGTATTTTTGAGTTTGAGTGATTTTGAGTGCTTGAGATGTTTTTTTTTTGTTGCAAAATTGTACTTTTAATTCTTTAGTAGTGATACTGATGTACAATGTATACGATACTGAATCTTGATGAATGAAACTGATATTTAGTTGATATATTAAAGGTTTTTTTTTTTACAAAATTTTGCCTTAAGTTCTTTCATAGATGATACTAATTCTTTGATGAATTAAACTGATATATTATTGTTTTTTGTGCAAAATTGTACTCCAAGTTCTTTGGTAGATTTTACTAATTATTTAATGAATGTAATTGATATTTTAGTGTTTTATGAGTTAACCAATGTTCCTTAATGACGTGTTAATATAATATTTAAGGGGGTAATTCCTCAGGTCATATTATGAAAAAAAATTAAGTGAACATATATCCGCAACGGCTTAATTGTTTTGCTATAGCGCGATGAAATATTTTTTTAAATCGTTTTTTTTTCATACCTCTATTATTATTGATGAATAAATTTTGAACAATAAATCTAGATAATATGAAACAAATAAAAAATTTACAAATATCAATTAAAACAATAATTACGTTGTAGGTGATTTTCGATTTTTAGTGTTTTATTGAATTTACTTTATTGTTTCGCTGTTTCTACTCGAATATCTCGGTAAATTGTGGTTTTATATACTACTAACTCATACCAAAATTGAAAAAAAAATCTAAAGTGTTTTCGAAAAAGTGTTAAAGAGATATCAAAAAAAATAACGATTTAAAAAAAACGATTTATAAAAATTACGATTTAAAAAAAATTCAACACCCTGTAGCAAGAAATTTAAGATGTTGCGGATATATGTTCATATGAAATTTTCATTCGCCTTAAGTTCTTTGATAGATGATATTAATTCTTGATAAATCAAACTGATATTTTATTGTTTTTTGTGCAAAATTGTACTGTAAGTTCTTTGGTAGATAATACTAATTCTTTGATGAAGGAAACTGATATTTTATTGTTTTTTGTGCAAAATTGTACTCCAAGTTCTTTGGTAGATAATACCAATTCTTTGATGAATGAAATAGATATTTTAGTGTATTTTTGAGTATGAGTGATTTTGAATGCTTGAGATGTTTTTTTTTTGCAAAATTGTACTTTTTATTCTTTAGTAGATGATACTGTTATACAATGTATACGTTACTAAATCTTGACGAATGAAACTGATATTTAGTTGATATAGGCATTGATTGAGTTCCAGAGATAATGATTTACGTGTTTACATGATATTGGGTGTATAAAACGGATATGTTAGAGGGTTTTTTTTGTGCAAAATTTTGCCCAAGTTCTTTGATAGATACTACTTATTCTTTGATGAATGAAACTGATATTTTATTGTTTTTTGTGCAAAATTGTACTCAAAATATTGTACTACTATAATTGTATACAATAATTGTACTACAAAATTGTAAGTTCTTTGGTAGATAATACTAATTATTTGATGAATATAATTGATATTTTAGTGTTTTATGAGTTATACACAGTGTTCCTTAATGACGTGTTAATATAATATTTAGGGGGGTAATTCCTCAGGTCATTTTATGAAAAAAAAAACCATATCTGTAACGGCTTACATTTTTTGCTACAGGGCGTTAAAATATTTTAAAAAATCGTTGTTATTTTTTTTTTATATCTCTATTAATATTAAAGAATGAAGATGAATAAATGAAATTTTGAATACTAAATCTAGTTAATATGAAACAAATAAAGTTTTCACAAATATCATTTAAAACAATAATTAAGTAAGTTGAAGGTGTTGTTCGATTTTCAGTGTTTCATTGAATTTACTTTATTGTTTCGCCATTTTTCGGCAAATTGTGGTTATATATCCTACTAACTCATATCAAAATTGAAAAGAATATCTAAAGTGTTTTCGGAGATATTAAAAAAAATAACGATTTAAAAATATTTCAACACCCTGTAGCAAGAAATTTACGCCGTTGCGGATATATTTTCATATTCTTCATAAAATGACTTGATGAATTACACCGTTAAATATTAGCACGTCATTAAGTAACACCCCGTATATTAGAATTTTTTTTGCAAAATTTTGCCGCAAGTTCTTTGAGAGATGATACTAATTCTTGATGAATGAAACTGATATTTTATTGCTTCTTGTGCAAAATTGTACTCCAAGTTCTTTGGTAGATGATACTAATTCTTGATGTTTGAAACCGATATTTTAATGTTTTTTATGCAAAATTGTATTCCAAGTTCTTTGGTAGATAATAAGAATTCTTTGATAAATCAAACTGATAATTTAGTGCGTTTTTGACTTTGAGTGATTCTGAGTTTCTAAGATGTTTTTTGTTTTTTGCAAAATTGGACTTTAAATTCATTAGTAGATGATACTGATGTACAATATATACGATACTGATTGAGTTATAGAGTTCATGGTTTACATGTTTACATGATATTGGGTGTATAAAACGGATATTTTAGAGAGGTTTTTTTTGCAAAATTTTGCCTCACGTTCTTTGATAGATGATACTAATTCTTGATGAATCAAACTGATATTTTATTGTTTTTTTGTGCAAATATGTACTCCAAGTTCTTTGGTAGATAATACCAATTCTTTGATAAATCAAACTGATAATTTAGTGTGTTTTTGACTGAGTAATTCTGAGTTTCTAAGATGTTTTTTGTTTTTTGCAAAATTTGAGTTTACATTTATTAGTAGATGATACTGATGTACAATATATACGATACTGATTGAGTTCTAGAGTTAATGGTTTACATGTTTACATGATATTGGGTGTCTAACACGGATATTTTAGAGAGTTTTTTGTGTGCAAAATTTTCTCTCACGTTCTTTGATAGATGATACTAATTCTTGATGAATCAAACTGATATTTTGTTGTTTTTTGTGCAAAAATGTACTCCAAGTTCTTTGGTAGATTATACTAATTCTTAGATGAATGAAACTGAAAATTTATTGTTTTTTGTGCAAAATTGTACTCCAACTTCTTTGGTAGATGATACTAATTCTTTAATAAATAAAACTGATATATTATTGTTTTTTGTGCAAAATTGTACTCCAAGTCCTTTGGTAGTTAATACTAATTCTATAATGAATGAAATAGATATTTTAGTGTATTTTTAGTTTGAGTGATTCTGAGTTTCTGAGATGTTTTATTCTATTTTTTTGCAAAAGTGTACTTTAAATTCTTTAGTAGATGATACTGATATACAATGTATACGATACTAAATCTTGACGAATGAAACTGATATTTAGTTGATATTAGTATTGATTGAGTTCCAGAGATAATGATTTATGTTTTCACATGATATTGGGTGTATAAAACGGATATTTAAGAGGGTTTTTTTGTGCAAAATTTTGGCTCAAGTTCTTTGACAGATGATACTGATTCTTGATGAATGAAACTGATATTTTATTGTTTTTTGTGCAAAATTGTACTCCTAAGTTCTTTGGTAGATTATACTAATTCTTTGATAAATGAAACTGATATTTTAGTGTTTTACGAGTTTGAGTGTTCTAAGTGATATTTTATAAACTATTATTTTGCAAAGTTCTACTTTAAATCCATCAGTAGATAATACTCATGTACAATGTATATGATACTGAATCTTGACGAATGAAATTGATATTTAGTTGATATTAGTATTGATTGAGTTCCAGAGATAATGATAAAACTGATATTTTTGACGGTTTTTGTGTGCAAAATTTTGCCTCAAGTTTTTTGATAGATGATACTAATTCTTGAAGAATTAAACTGATATTTTATTGTTTTTTGTGCAAAATTTTGATATTTTACAAGGTTTTTTTGTATAAAATTTTGCCTCAAGTACTTTGATAGATGATACTATTTCATGATAACAAAACCGATCTTTTACTTTTTTTGTGCAAAACTGTACTCAAAGTCCTTTGGTAGATTATACTAATTCTCGATGAATGAAACTGATATTTTATTGTGTTTTGTGCAAAATTGTACTCCAAGTTCTTTGCTAGATGATATTAATTCTTGATGAATCAAACTGATATTTTATTGTTTTTTGTGTAAAATGGTACTCCTAAGTTCTTTGGTAGATAACACCAATTCTTTGATGAATGAAACTGATATTTTAGTGTCTTACGAGTTTGACCGTTCTGAGTGATATTTTATACATATTTTTTTTTGCAAAGCTGTACTATAAATCCCTCAGTAGATAATACTGATGTACAATGTATATGATACTGAATCTTGACGAATGAAACTAATATTTTGTTGATATTGGTATTGATTGATTTCCAGAGACAATGATTTGCGTATATACGTGATATTGAGTGTATAAAACCGATATTTTAGAAGGTTTTTTTATTCAAAATGTTGCCTCAAGTTCTTTGACAGATGATACTTATTCTTGATGAATGAAACTGATATTTTATTGTTTTTTGTGCAAAAATGTACTCCAAGTTCTTTGGTAGATGATACTAATTCTTGATGAATCAAACTGATATTTTATTGATTTTGTGCAAAATTGTACCCCTAAGTTCTTTGGTAGATAACACCAATTCTTTGATGAATGAAACTGATATTTTAGTGTTCTGCGAGTTTGCGCGTTCTGAGTGATATTTTATACATTTTTAATTTGCAAAGCTGTACTTTAAATCCACCAGTAGATAATACTGATGTACAATGTATATGATACTGAATTTTGATGAATGAAACTGATATTTAGTTGATATTGGTATTGATTGAGTTCCAGAGATAATGATTTACGTGTTTACGTGATATGGGGTGTATCAAACGGATATTTAAAGGTTTTTTTTGCAAAATTTGGCCTCAAGTTCTTTGATAGATAATACTAATTCTTTGATGAACGAAACCGATCTTTTACTTTTTTTTTGTGCAAAATCGTACTCAAAGTCCTTTGGTAGATGTTTGGTAGATGTTTTATTGTTTTTTTGTGCAAAAATGTACTCCAAGTTTTTTTGTAGATGATACTAATTCTTGATGAATGAAACTGATACTTTAGTGTTTTTGTGCAAAACTGTACTCCAAGTTCTTTGGTAGATAATACTAATTCTTTGATGAATGAAATAGATATTTTAGTGTTTTTTTGTGCAAAATTATATTTTAATTTTAAAGTTCTTTGATGGATTATACTGATATTTGAGTGTTTTTAGTGCGAAATTTTGCTTAAATGAAGTTGTAGAGATAATTATTTGCATTGGGTGTATAAAACATGGATATTTTAGTGTATTTGCAGAGGGAGGTTAGAATAAATATGTACGAGTGTGAATTTAAAATTCAAATGCATTACATTTTAAGTGCCCCCCGATGATAGGCTGCATTATTCGATGGCGATAAAATACAAAATTAACGCCGTACTGATTTATACGGAGATATCACAGGTGATAAGGGGGGAAAAACGGCGGAGGAATACGTAAATGGGGTTACTATCTAATCTAAAAAAATACGTGCCCACAAAAATACGCACCGGCTAATGCGTTGTAACGGCGGAAGTGCGTAATAATAATAATAATAATTGTGATGTACATGCAGGTGATGGAGATTGTGGCAAAAATAGAATGTGCGTTACCTACGTTACCGTTCCTCACTTTTTCGCATCGACCAATTCAGTGATCACAAACAGTCTTAAGTTCGCGGAGTGTCGTTTAAGTTTTCACTCTGTATATTAATGGTGCGCTTGAACACTTTTTGGGGGGTGGTTTCTTGGTGTCGCTGGTGTTTGGCTGGTCGTCGGCTGGGTTTTTAGGGGGGCGGTTGGCTGGTGGTCGTGTGTGCGTTTACGTGTGTTGGGGGGTGCGTGATTTTTTTGTCGAAATGGGGGCCGTAGCACTGCCTGCACTGGCTGCACCCGTCTGAGTGTCGTGTATACAGTGTGGTGGCCGTTCAGAATATATGGCAAAGTTCACTTACCCGACGAGAGCTGTCACATCCAGTCGTCAGAGACCTGCCGACGCCAGTCTGTCTACCCACTATCTGCTGCGTCGCGACGGCCGTCGCGTACCCTCCATCCCGTGCGCACGCTTACCCCACCCCTGGGGCGCCCCCCCACCACGACGCCCCAACCCCCGGTGGCGGACGCCGATTGGCGCGCGAACTTTGTTTTGCGAGAATTTTGGCAACTGCCGGCGATTTTTGTTTTCCCATTTTCCCCGCTTTCCCGTCCAAGCCTTAATTGCGACTGCGATCAATTAAAAAACAAAACAAAAAAACGCGCCCACCCCAAAAATAATCGAAACGATTATTTCGTGGCCTTTCTTGCTCAAATCTTGACCCACAGACCGTCGCGTCCGCAAACCGCCCGAAAACGCGGAAAATTCCGTTTTCTTGCCTGTTCTTTGCCCCGTTTTGACAATGTCTGGTGCCGCCTCGGCCGGGGAGGGTTCGCTTTCACCCCTGTGGAAATGGCCATTGATTATTTGATTAGAGCATGCGCCTGGACTCCAAATCGGAGGGAACTTCAAAAATAACGCCCGCTGCTCGACGAACCAACAAATTTAATGCAGTTTAATGCACGGACTAATTAACATACTCGCACAGAAATCAGAAAACTATCCCACAATCACCACAATCACCACAATCACATGAAACCCCGTTTCGAGCAGTACTACGCCACCACCAAACGTGCCAACAAGGCATACATTTTTTCGCACACTTTTAAGAACTGCCAATGTCCGTTCCGGATTAAGAATTGGCAAACGCAACAGCCAAACCTATCTCTTACAGCTCTTGTAACTGTTCGAACCCAGGTATATGCAGGTCTTAGAGAGCTTTATTAATTTCCGATCATGTTCCATCTCAACATGTTGTAGGCACCATGCTAAAAGCGTTGTCGCTATAGTACATGCAAGTCTTAGAGAGCTTTATTAATTTCTGGCATATGCTTAAGTGGTGTCATGTACAGTATACCTGAAACTAAATCTCCTGAAAATTTGACAAAGTTTCAGTATAAAATAAAGGAGAATATCAAACATATAACTTTCTGCATTGACAATTATGGGTTAGCTATTACAAAATTTTGTATTATTTGCAAATTTGATATTAGATTCATGTACCGTATACCTGAAACTATATCTCCTGAAAATTTGACAGAGTTTCAGTATTAAATAAGTGAGAAAGTCAGAACGAGGTTAGGTAAGGTTGGGTTAAGCTAGGCGAGGTTAGGTCTCTGTTGCAGATTTTTTTAATATTTAATATTAGAATTGTGTTCAGTATACCTGAAGGTAATTCTGCTGAAAATTTGACAGAGTTTCAGTATTTAATAAGTGAGAAAGTCAGAACGAGGTTAGGTAAGGTTAGGTTAAGCTAGGCGAGGTTAGGTCTCTGTTGCAGATTTTTTTAATATTTAATATTAGATTTGTGTTCAGTATACCTGAAGGTAATTCTGCTGAAAATTTGAGAGTTTCAGTATTAAATAAGTGAGAAAGTCAGAACGAGGTTAGGTAAGGTTAGGTTAAGCTAGGCGAGGTTAGGTCTCTGTTGCAGATTTTTTTAATATTTAATATTAGAATTGTGTTCAGTATACCTGAAGGTAATTCTGCTGAAAATTTGACAGAGTTTCAGTATTAAATAAGAGAGAAAATCAAACATATAATTTTCTGCATTAACAAGTACGAGTTGGCTATTTCTAAAATTTATAAAAATTTATTATTTGTAAATTTAATATTAGATTCGTATACATTACACCTGAAACTAATTCTCCTGAAAATTTGACAAAGTTTCAGCATTAAATAACGGAGGAAATCAAACATATAACTTTCTGCATTAACAAGTACAAGTTAGCTATTACTGAAATTTCTGAAACTTTATTATTTGTAAATTTGATATTAGATTCGTATTCAGTACGCTTAATACTAATTCTCCTGAAAATTTGACATAATTAAATAAGGGAGAAAATCAAACACTTAACTTTCTGCATTGACAAGTATGGGTCAGCTATTTCTGATATTTCTGAAAATTTATTATTTGAAAATTTCATATTAGATTCGTGTACAGTACACCTGAAACTAATTCTCCTGAAAATTTGACAACGTTTCAGCATTAAATAAGGGAGAAAATCAAACAACAAACTTTCTACATTGACAAGTATGGGTCAGCTATTTCTGAAATTTCTGAAAATTTATTATTTGCATATATCATATTGGATTTGTGTACAGTACACCTAAAACTAATTCGCCTGAAAATTTGACAAATTTTCAGTATTAAATAAAGGAGAAAATCAAACATATAATTTTCTTCATTTACAAGTACTAGTTAGCTTGTTCTAAAATTTCTAAAAATGTATTATTTGCAAATTTGATATTAGATTCCTATACAGTACACCTGAAACTAAGTCTCCTGAAAATTTGACAAAGTTTTAGTATAAAATAAGACAGAAAATCAAACATATAACTTTCTGCATTGCCAAGAATAGGTTAGCAATTACTGAATTTTCTGAAAATTTATTATTTGTAAATTTGATATTAGATTCGTATACAGTACACCTGAAACTAATTCTCCTGAAAATTTCACAAAGTTTCAATATTAAATAAAGGAGAAAATCAAACATACAACTTTCTACATTGGCAAGTATGGGTTAGCTATTACTGAATTTTCTGAAAAATTATTTTTTGCAAATTTGATGTTAGATTCGTATACAGTACACCTTAAACTAATTCTCCTGAAAATTTGATAACGTTTCAGCAATAAATAAGGGAGAATATCAAACATATAACACTCTGCATTGACAAGTATGGGTTAGCTATTACTGAAATTTCTGAAAATTTATTATTTGCAAATTTGATATTAGATTCGTGTACAGTACACCTGAAACTAATTCTCCTGAAAATTTGACATAGTTTCAGTATTAAATAGGGGAGACAATCAATTATATAACTTTCTGCATTGATAAAAATGACAAAATTTATGACAAAATGATTAAGTTTTTTGAAGAAATAATTGAAAATTTAATAGTTATTTTGCACAAGTAATTGAAAATGTGTCAGTAATATTTAACATTTAGACTAACATGTCTACACTCTTACTGAAATTTCAAATTTGAATTTTTGGCAGTAATCAATGCAATTTTCACCGAAGTAATTAACATTGTTACAGTAACACTTGAAATGTGAATGTAATAACTGTAAATTTACTAAAAACAAATTGGCAGATATTTAATGTTTATGTATGTATATATACATATATATATATCTATATATATATATATCTATATATATATATATATATATATATATATATATACATATATATATATATATATATATATTTATCATTACACCTTCTACCAATTAGTGTACGTGTAGTGTATATGTAATATGTGTAATTTAAACGTTTTAAAATTTATGGTAAAATGATTAAGTATTTTTAAGAAGTAATAGAAAATTTAATAGTTATTTTGCAGTTATAATTGAAAACGTGTTAGAAATATTTAACATTTTGACTAATATGTCTATAATAACTGTAAATTTACTAAAATAAATTGGCAGTAATTTAGTGTACGTGTAATATGTAGTAATTAAATGTCGGTGTGATTGAAACGTTTCGAAACTTATGACAAAATGATAAAGTTTTTTGAAGAAATAATAAGATTTAAAACTAAAATCTTTTAATAATAATAGTAATAATAATAATAATAATAGTTGAAGGTTTGGTGATCCATCCTGAATGATTGTAGTAGGGTTTGGGTAAAGCACTTTCAGGTTACGTTTATTAACCTGAATACAATACAATAAACGTAACCTGAAAGTGCTTTACCCAAACCCTACAATAATAATAATCTTTGCAGTAATCAATGCAATTTTCACAGAAGCAATTTAAGTGTTGATATTAAAACTTCAATTGTTGAATGTAATACCTGTAAATTTACTACAAAAAATGGCACTAATTTAATGTACGAGTAATAGTAATAAAATGTCGGTGTAATTAAAACGTTTCAAAATTTTTGACAAATTGATTGTTTGCAGAAATAATTGTACATTTAACAGTTATTTTACAATAATAATTGAGAATGTGTCAGTTATATTTGATATTATGAAGCCTGCACAAAAAGTTATCAACAAAGTTCAACAGGAAAATTTGCAGTTGCATTAAAAAAATTGGCAGTTTTTTATAAATCCTGCAGTATACCTGAAAAACCTGTATGCAGTTAAACATTGCAAATAAAAAACTAACAGGGGGGGATAGTTCAAGTTGAAAATTTGACAAGTTTTGATGGTGCGAACTGAAATTTGATAGGTTTTGATGGTTGCAGTAGAGAATTTTACAGGAATTAGCTGTTGGAGTTGAAAATTTTAAAGATTTTGATAGTCTGAATTGAAAATTTTTAGTTGCAGCTACTCATTACTTGCGCCTCAGAAAAATTTCGGCCATGCAAAGTGCCACTAGTATAGCCAAAATTGGTTAACTTGTGGCCTGCTTGAAGGGTTGTGCGTCTTTCCAAGTGCCGAATAAAGCTACAAATTAATCATTGAAAATAAGTACTGTTTAAGGTCGTGGCTACTGGAATGGTTAGTAGGAGATGGTTTGGAGCTATTGTGGCCTCGAAATTACGTAAATGATAATGAGTGGGTGATATGTATGCAATTTTATGATCCTAGGTTTCATGTGTACTGCAAAAACACATGTAGTAATTATAAGGGCTGTTATTTGTATTTGGGGGTTGTTTGGGTTAAACTCGAAACCACCACTATGAAGTACATCACCACGTATTAGAGATTTTTAATTGTATACGTTGTTAATTAACACCATTAACCATCAGAGTTTTCATACACACTAAGAGCTGTGGGAACCAACAAGGGGTGGTTTTTTTGGAAATGTGCCACCATAAATTAAACGCACATACTTGCAGTAATGGGTGAAATTGCAACCACATGAATTTACGTATAGTCTTTAAATTAAAATTGTTAACTGTATTGCGTTTTATGGTGTGATTTGTGGAAGGGAAGTTAATGATAAACCCCAATATACCCCAATTGGTTCAATACGTATTCCTTAATGCGTGTGTGAAGTAAGGTAGCTGCAAGTCAAGAGACAACACTAAAAATAATTAAAACGTGCTAAGGGTTGGTGGTGCATTTGTGGGGGTGGCCGCGCAAATTTGGGCCCCAGAGTATTTTTCTGCATACGATTTTGTGCCCAGAAATAAAATTTTGCGCCATTCTGGTAATTAACAACGCCGCAATTAGTATTCTGATTTAACGTTGTTATTATTATTATAATTGGTATAATAATGTCCATCTTTTGCTTTATAGTATTCAGCTTTACTTTGTATGAATTATTATGTGCGTAGGGTATTAATTCCTCGCAAAATAGTCCATTTATATTATATTAATAATTTGATTATAAGGAGCAATTATTAAGATAACAATTTTTGCGATATAAATAATCGGTGCACAAAATTCCTTAATAATGCCCGAACAATAGCTATTTTTTATCTATGTTACTGTCCGAGCTGCATTTTGAATAAATTAAATCTGTTTATAGAAATCGGTGCACCTGCAGATAAGAAGTGATTTGCATCCCTGTCTTGCATCTGCTTCGGAAGAAGAGAGTGGTATTGCGCAGACCTTCAGGGATGCCTTGCGCCACTCCAGTTGGCGAAAATACAAGAACACTTCCGTATCGTTGTATTAAAGAAACGGCGATAATGGAGAAAATTGCGGGCATGAAGGGCCTACAATTAGCACAATCGATGCAAGAAGGGGCAATTTCACGTGTGGACATGTTTAGGAGGCGATCCATTGCCTATATCTTCAATGGGCCTTCATAAAGGTACAGGGACAGCCAAGGGCATTCAAAGTCGGCGCAGAAAGGAAGCCGGCCGAAGCGACGCAGAATTGAGCATTACCAGCGCAAGAGAATGAAGACTTCCTTCGCGGAATTAAACGTGAGTTTCTTACTTCTTATCATATCATATCCTCGGTGGACATTGGCGACAATAATTGCCCATATAACAATGTCCACCGCTGATTTAAATACTACATAGTTTTCTACTTAAGTATAAATATCTTGAATGCATATACAGGGGAGGATGGGGAACATACAAGCGGCCCGGGAACAAACTTTCATCGGCCCATTTTGCATTCACATAAAATTCCAATAATACCATATAATCAAAATAATAATCATACTTCAAAATTTGGCAAATATGTAAAAATCAAAAATACTTTACAATAAATAATTTAAAATTGAATATATTATTTTCATTTTTAAAATATATTAAAATGTATTATCAGAGACATAACACCTCTGAGGATGGCTAATAAAAGCCGAAACAAGTTGGGCGAAGAACATCAATTAAAAATATTGCATAACTAAGAGAAAGTACTCCCCATAAAGAAAAAATCAATATGAAATTTAATACCGTAAGTTTTTCATAATACTTATTTATTTATTAATACAGAGGTTCCTAAAGTGTGCGATTACTGTACTGCTTTCAATCATATTAAATAAAATATGAAAAGATTAGGTAATTAGAATTCATGCTTTGACTAAGAAAATTTAATTGTAATTATAAAATCTTCATTAAAATTACAAAGTTTTATTAGACCCAGCAATTTTTTTTTAATTATTGGAGTTTTATCCAGAAAGCATATCCCTCACAAAGTTGTTAAAATGTTATTTGCAGAAAATTTTTGAACATGAAAGAAAAAAATTAATAATTAAAAAAATTTAAATAAGTAATTTTCAACATTATTACAAATTTTACAGTACAAATTATAATTTAAATTCTAAAATATTAATCAAAACACAAAATCGTCATTTGCATTATACAATTTATATTGAAAATTATAATAATAATATTAATATATACTAGCGGGAGAACCTGCATAATATACACATAAAAATTAAAAATAAAAACTTACTAAATGAAAATGAACTTGAAACTCGATTTGAATTTTTACATGAAAGCAAAAAATGTATATTTTAAATTCCAAAACTCAAATGAAATAACAAAGTTATCATGATAAATGATAGAATTTAGTTGGAAATTATAAAATTCTTATAGTAAATACGAAAATATTAATTATAAATTTCAATGTTAAATTAAAATTTGACATTTTTAGTATAAATTATAAAAAAAACTTTATCCTTAAAACATATAACTCACTAAGTTATTAATATTCTGACAGAAATTTGCAAAAATATTAATGCAAAATACAAAATTATGTACAAAATTACAAAGAGAAGCTATGAAGTTTTCATTGCAAATGACAAATTTTGATATTTTATTACAAATTGCAAGTTCATCAGACCATAAAATTCTCATTGAAACATCTCGCTTGTAAACTGCAATGAATTGGAAATTACAAAATTTTCATTAGAATTGTTTAATATAATTACTAGACTTTTCATAAATTGTAAAGATCAATGGAATATGCGAGTTTTTGTATTCTAATTTATAACGTCTTTCCCCAGAAATCATATTCCTCGCAAATATATTAACAACCATTTCATAGAAATTCGCAAAAAATATAACGGATGGTGTAAAATGTTGATTAAAATGTTTTTAAATTCAAAATGATGTTACGAAATTTTGATGATGGTTTTCAGTATTTCAATAGAAACTATGGAGGATTAATTATAAATTTCAAAAGTTTTAGAATTTGTAAACGTTGAATATAAATTGGAACATTGTAGTGAAAATTGCAAAGTTTTTAATATGAATACAATATTTCAATGGAATTAGAAAACAATCATAAAGCATAAATAAGTCTACATTATCACTATAACAAATACAATAATAAATAAGCAAATAAGTAAATAAATAACTAAATCAGTTTTATTGGAATTATGTAATTTTCGTTGTGACTTTCATCATTCATCATTCTAAATTACGAAATTGCAATAACTTTATGAAAATTTCATTATTAATTGATAAATTTTAAAGTATAAATATGTTTACATTAACACTATAACAAATACAATAATAAAGAAGTAAATAAGTAAATAAATAAATAAATCAGTTTTATTGGAATTATGTATTTTTCGTTGTGACTTTCATCATTCATCATTCTAAATTACAAAATTGCAATAACTTTATGAAAATTTTATTGTTAATTGATAAATTTCACTGTAAAATGTAAAATATTCAACATTCGTATTATAAATTACAACATTTCAGCAGCGATTATGAAAATTTTATTGTAAATTGCCAAAATTTCACTATAAAATGCAAAATGTCATTGGCATTTCCAAAATTTGTATCGAGTTGTTAAAATGTTTATAGTTATTTGTAGAAAATTTTATGAAAATAAACTTAGGTGGAAATTACGAACATTTCATTAGAGCTTACAAAATGTTTATTAAATATTATGAAATTCTTATTATAAATACTAAAATTTTACTACATATACATTTTCCTTACAAATTTTAAAAAAATTGCAAAAAGCTAATCAAACCACAGCATATTAAAATTAAATCATGTCGATTGTAAATTAAATTTACAAAGGCTTCAAAATTTTCAATACATTTTTTATTAGAAATACCAATTTTTTTATAAATTACAAAGATTAATGGAACCTGCCAATTTTTAGTTGAAAATTATAACGGCTATCTACAAAATTTATATTCCTCGCCAAAATATTTCATATTTCATAAAAATTTGCAAAAAATATTATGGAAACGGAATGGATCCATGGAAAATTCTGGTTCAAAAAGGGAGGTGCGAGGCGAAAAAGTTTGGGAACCACTGTCTCAATACATATATAAACAATCTTTATTGGGCTATCGACCACATTAATACATTAAATCAAAATTATTAATAAACTTGTCGTCGGATCTGGGAAAATTCTGGGGCTTCCGGCCCAACATTCGGGATGGCTACCGGCCCACCGGGAAATTTCCCATTTTCCCGTATGGCCCATCCGCCCCTGTATTAGTATGTATACAGTGCTTGTTTGTTGCAAGTACAATTACTATGTATTTGCCTGTTGCAAGTACTATTAGTATGTATACAGTGCTTGATTACTATGTATTTGCGTGTTGCAAGTACTATTAGTATGTATACAGTACTTGTTTGTTGCAGGTACTACTACTATGTATACAGTACTTGTTTGTTGCAAGTAGTATTAGTATATATACAGTACTTGTTTGTCGCAAGTACACACAATAGCATTAACTCTTTCACGCACTATAAAAACTGCGTATATTTTTTGTCAGCAAACTTTTGATCAGTGACAAAAAAAAACGTGTTCGTTGCGAGTTCATTAAAGGGCAACATGATCAACTTGTTTTTTTTTTTGTCATCCAATGCCCCTGTGGCAAAAAGTGCGAGGCAAAGCCGCAACTGCGAATTCCCAGGCAGTAATTGAATTTGTCACCACTCTGTTGCATTACCATACATTACCATTCCTATTGGATTACGAGACTTTCGAACGCAGCGGCGCCTTTGAAAGGCATGTGCATACACGTAATACGCACACAGACAGACGGACATCCTCGGAAAACATGCACAGCACGCACAGGATAATCCAACTGCAAGGGCCCCACTATAACGCAATTTTCGGCGATGTAATTGGCGAAATTGTTGCTGGAATGTTTTAGAAATATTTGAGTTTTTTTATAAGCAGCCCAATTTTTTTTAGCCTTTTTAATATTTTACATCAATTAGTTCGAAAGTTATCGCAAAATTTAGATAGTTTAGTGTACAAATGAACGGATCTTGAACAACAACATAAACAACAATTACAATTTATTTTCAATAATTGCAAATATAAACAACATTTGTATTATAGTTTCATCCATTATACCTGTATATACATATTATATTCTTCATTCTTCTTTTCTCGTACTTACTGGTAATACAGTAAGTACGTTTAAAATAATTAGGTCCTATAGTTTTTTAAATGCTATTATTTTTTTAAGGCAATATACAATATACATATCAAGTAAAAAAGCACTCTTATTATATAATCTGGACATACAAATAACAAGAATGACGAAATTCTTTCTTTGAAATTCCATTTGAATTGCAATAGGAATTTGAGATTTTACAATGATTTTTTAATGTTTTGTCAGACTTTTTGAAATGTTGACATTTGGGTAAAATTATTTACGCTCACAAAATTTTTAAACTTTCGAAGACCGATTTAACGATGTCTAAAACAATCAGAAATTAAAAAGTTCATACGATTTTTCCAAATTCGAACTTTGGGAAGTTCTGTAGCATTTATGGTGTATTCTACCTGAGATCCATGTAGCCACGAATAATTAGCATACAAAAATCTACGAAATATGTAAATTTTGTTTAATTCTGCCCAGAAATAACAAAGTTTAAAAAATAAAAGATTTCAGAAAAATTAATTGCGCTCACAAAATTTTTAAATTTTCAAAAACTGATTTAACGATTTCTAAGACAATTGTTGGCATTTTCCTAAAAAAAAATTTTTCTGGAAAATTATTTGCGCTCACAAAAATTATAAATTTCCGAAAACGGATTTAACGATGTATAAAACAATTTGAAGCATTATCTAGATTTAAAGAAAATTAACAGGTTTGCAGTAATAACTGAGAAGTGCAATTCTCAACGTTCCCATTTTTTTCGTAATGAGCGTTTTTTTTTATAGTTTTTATAATACAATTTGGAAAATTCAAGTCGGAAAATTAACTTCGAAAGTTTAGTTTGAGATAATGTATGTATACAAATTAATCTTTATAAATTTATCTATAATATTATAATATTATAATATAACTAATGTATCAAATAAAGTTACGCACTTTTTAAATTTTCAAAATTGTTTTTTATTGTTCACGACAATTGTTTCGCCACACTGTGGCTTCTTCAGGTGAAGAAATGATTTCTTCACCTGAAGAAGCCACAGTGTGGCGAAACAATTGTCGTGAACAATAAAAAACAATTTTGAAAATTTAAAAAGTGCGTAACTTTATTTGATACATTAGTAATTATGAATTTTCAACAAATAAAAGCCACATCGATCAATCTATTATAATATAATATTTATGATCTTGATAGATTATTTATATCAGAAATGAACATTTTTGGAAATTTATATGTAACATTTTTGAAACTACATAACTTGAGTGTACCTTATCGAAGATATTTTTTAGCATAGATACAAGTTTTAATAAGCTTTATAAATTTCGAAAATACTTCTCAATAGTACTTGATTTTTGACACTTTTGAAAATTATAAAACATTTCGGTAAAAATATTCCTTACCAAACTATTTGTTTTCACAAGAGATAGTAGAAACTGAATATATACGTTTTAATAAACCTTATACATTTTGAAAATACTTCGCACTAGTACTTGTTGTTTGACACTTTTGAAAATTATAAAACGTTCTGGCAAAAAAATTCCTTACCATACTTCTTTAATACTGAAATTTTGTCAAATTTTCAGGTGAATTAGCTTCAAGTGTACTTACTACTAAACTTAAATATAATATTAAATTTGTAATTAATAAATTTTCAGAAATTTCAGTAATAGCAAATCAATACTTGTAAATGCAGAAAGTTATACATTTGATTTTCTTACTTATTTATTACTGAAACTTTGTCAAACTATTTAATTTCACAAGAGATTGTTGAAACTGAATATACACGTTTTAATAAACCATATAAATTTTGAAAATACTTCACAGTAGTGCTTGATTTTTGACCCTTTTGAAAATTATAAAACGTTTTGGTAATAAAAAATCCTAACCAAACTATTTGTTTTCACAAGAGATAGTTGAAACAGAATATATTTTCAATTATTAAATCCTGAAATTTTCTAAAATTTTCAAGAGAATTAGCTTCAAGTGTACTAAACATAAATCTAATATTAAATTTGTAATTAATAAATTTTCAGAAATTTCTGAAAAGTTAATCCATACTTGTAAATGCGGAAAGTTATACATATGATTTCCTCACTTATTTAATACTAAAACTTTGTCAAACTATTTGATTTCACAAGAGACACTTGAAACTGTATATATATACATATATATATATATATATATATATATATATATATATATATATATATATATACGTTTTAATAAACCTTATAAATTTTGAAAATACTTCACAATAGTACTCGATTTTTGACAATTTTGAAAATTATATAACATTTTGGTAAAAAAATCCTTACCAAACTATTTGCTTTCACAAGAGATAGTTGAAACTGAATATATTCTCAGTTATTTAACACTGAAATTTGGTTACATTTTCAGAAAAATTAGCTTCAAGTGTAATTTTGAAAATTATAAAAGGTTTTGGTAAAAAATTCCTTACCAAACTATTTGTTTTCACAAGAGACAATTGAAACTGAATATATACAGGACCAAATAAACTTGGGCAAACTTGTGTAATTTGTTTGTACTGTCATAAGTTTGAATTAAGAAAATTTAATGCAGACGGGACCAAATAAACTTGGGTGTACTCTATCAGTGTCATTTATTTGCATTATTACAAGTTTTGATAAGTCATTAAATTTTGAAAACAACTTTGTGTTGTTTTGGTGGGTTTCAATTGGAAATCCAATTGAATAGATTAGAATAGATTCCAATTAGAATGAGAATAGATTCCAATTAGAATGAGAATAGATCCAATAAATTTTCGAAGACCGATTTAACGGTCTCTAAGACAGTTGACCTGAACATTTTTTTTCCGAAAAATTAATTGCGCTCAGAATTTTTTTAAATTTTGGAAGACCGATTTAACGATGTCTAAAACTATTTGAAGCATTATCCTGAAAAAATTATCTGGGAAAATTAATTGCGCTCACAAATTTTTGAAATTTTCGAATACCGATTTAATGGTCTCTAAGACATTTTCCTGAAAAAAAAAATTTCAGAAAAATTAATTGCGCTCACAAAAATTATAAATTTTCGAAAACCCATTTGACGATCTCTAGAACAATTTTCTGCATTTACCTGAAAACAAATTTTGGGTAAAATAATTTATGCTCACAAAAATTTTAAATGTTCGAAGACCGAATTAATGATCTCCAAGACAACTTTTTTGCATTTTACTGAAACATTTTTGGTAAAAATTATTAACGCCCGTGGCGTCGCGTGGCGTCAATTCAATTCAAATTTTTGGCAAAAATTAATAACTCCCACAAATTTTTTAAATTTTCAATGAGCGAAATAACGATCCAAAACATGTTTTGCATTTTCCTGAAAAAAAAATATTGGGAAAAATTATTTACGCTCACAAAATTTTTAAATTTTCGAAGACCGATTTAACGATCTCTAGAACAATATTTTGCATTTTCCTGAAAAAAAAAAATTGCAATGTGCAGTAATGGGAAGAGGCGCAAGTCAATCACCCAAATCTCTCTAACGTTTTCAATTAACCGACACACTTGGGATGAGGCCGTTACTTCCTCAGCAGATCGTGGTCCATCAAAGTGCCTGGGCGGCAATTTGAGGAAGATAAAGGACGATAAAGCCCCCCCCCCCCCCCCACCCCCCCCCCCCCCCCCCCCCCCCCCAGTTGCCCGCGGAAGTGTAATGCATTTACAACGCAGGCGGCGGTGGCTGCAAAAAAGCGTCCGTCCCGGTCGCAGTAGGCCCGGGCCGAGCCAACGCCGCCTCCTAAATATAACGGCGGCGGCGGCGGCGGCGGCGGCGGCGGCGGCGCTCTCGTCCTTCGTCCTCCCGTCCTCCCGTTCCTCTCCCAGGACCCCAGGATATTGAATCCAGAATCCAGGCAGTGCAATCCTGGAAAATGGGGGCCGTAAATATACACACACAGTCGATACCGCTCGATACAATTCGGTTACGGATGGAAGCCATGGCGAGATGAACATCCCTCGATCAATGAATCAGCCATATTCCGAGCATCTTTACCTGCAGAACTTCATATCTTATAAGATAATGGAGAAATAATCTATCTAAGGTGTTATATTGGGCCAAAATACATTTTTTTTTCAAAGAAATTTTTAATTTTGCATGAAATATTTTATATCATAAAAACTACTCGTCGTAGAAAAAGGTCTCTGCAAAAAAAATTATAGATTTTTTTAAAATGTCTGTTGTATGCCATTCAGGTCTTTAATGTTGGTCTTCTGAAATAAATAACACCCTAAAGATTATGACATAACCAATAATTTGCTCAAGTGCTTGAAAGGCTCTTTCGTACGTATTTTATACGTTGCTTTTTATTACACCTGCACCATAATGTGGAAATAAAGAGAAAATAAGAAACATTTAGATTCACTTTACAAGGTGTGGATGACTTTTTAATCGTTACAGTAAAAAAAATAATGAGTGCAATTCTAAATAACTATAATGTTTCTATGTTTAACGACTATTCGTGCTAAATTGTTTTTAGTTACTATTTTGGTAGCTATTCTGGGTTAAAATTAAGTAATAATTGTTGTCTTCGTCGTCATTAAATGAAGGGAACAATTCTCATATCACAGTAAAAAAATAATGAGTGCATAACTATAACGTTTCTATGTTTAACGACTATTCGTGCTAAATTGTTTTTAGTTACTATTTTGGTAGCTATTCTGGGTTAAAATTAAGTAATAATTGTTGTCTTCGTCGTCATTCAATGAAGGGAACAATTCTCATATCACAGTAAAAAAATAATGAGGGCATAATTATAATATTTCAATGTTTAACGATTATTCGTGCTAAATTGTTTTTAGTTACTATTTTTGTAGCTATTCTGGGTTAAAATTAAGTAATAATTGTAGTCTTCGTCGTCATTCAATGAAGGGAACAATTCTCATATCACAGTAAAAAAATAATTAGTGCATAACTATAACGTTTCTATGTTTAACGACTATTCGTGCTAAATTGTTTTTAGTTACTATTTTGGTAGCTATTCTGGGTTAAAATTAAGTAATAATTGTTGTCTTCGTCGTCATTAAATGAAGGGAACAATTCTCATATCACAGTAAAAAAATAATGAGTGCATAACTATAACGTTTCTATGTTTAACGACTATTCGTGCTAAATTGTTTTTGGTTACTATTTTGGTAGCTATTCTGGGTTAAGATTAAGTAATAATTGTTGTCTTCGTCGTCATTAAATGAAGGGAACAATTCTCATATCACAGTAAAAAAATAATGAGTGCATAACTATAACGTTTCTATGTTTAACGACTATTCGTGCTAAATTGTTTTTAGTTACTATTTTTGTAGCTATTCTGGGTTAAAATTAAGTAATAATTGTTGTCTTCGTCGTCATTAAATGAAGGGAACAATTCTCATATCACAGTAAAAAAATAATGAGTGCATAACTATAACGTTTCTATGTTTAACGACTATTCGTGCTAAATTGTTTTTAGTTACTATTTTTGTAGCTATTCTGGGTTAAAATTAAGTAATAATTGTTGTCTTCGTCGTCATTAAATGAAGGGAACAATTCTCATATCACAGTAAAAAAATGATGAGTGCATAACTATAACGTTTCTATGTTTAACGACTATTCGTGCTAAATTGTTTTTAGTTACTATTTTTGTAGCTATTCTGGGTTAAAATTAAGTAATAATTGTTGTCTTCGTCGTCATTAAATGAAGGGAACAATTCTCATATCACAGTAAAAAAATAATGAGTGCATAACTATAACGTTTCTATGTTTAACGACTATTCGTGCTAAATTGTTTTTAGTTACTATTTTGGTAGTCATTCTGGGTTAAAATTAAGTAATAATTGTTGTCTTTGTCGTCATTAAATGAAGGGAACAATTCTCATATCACAGTAAAAAAATGATGAGTGCATAACTATAACGTTTCTATGTTTAACGACTATTCGTGCTAAATTGTTTTTAGTTACTATTTTTGTAGCTATTCTGGGTTAAAATTAAGTAATAATTGTTGTCTTCGTCGTCATTAAATGAAGGGAACAATTCTCATATCACAGTAAAAAAATGATGAGTGCATAACTATAACGTTTCTATGTTTAACGACTATTCGTGCTAAATTGTTTTTAGTTACTATTTTTGTAGCTATTCTGGGTTAAAATTAAGTAATAATTGTTGTCTTCGTCGTCATTAAATGAAGGGAACAATTCTCATATGACCGTAAAAAAATAATGAGTGCAGTTCTAAATAACTATAATGTTTCTATGTTTATCGACTATTCGTGCTAAATTGTTTTTAGTTACTATTATGGTAGCTATTCTGGGTTAAAATTAAGTAATAATTGTTGTCTTCGTCGTCATTTAATGAAGGGAACAATTCTCATATGACCGTAAAAAAATAATGAGTGCAGTTCTAAATAACTATAATGTTTCTATGTTTAACGACTATTCGTGCTAAATTGTTTTTAGTTACTATTTTGGTAGCTATTCTGGGTTAAAATTAAGTAATAATTGTTGTCTTCGTCGTCATTAAATGAAGGGAACAATTCTCATATCACAGTAAAAAAATAATGAGTGCATAACTATAACGTTTCTATGTTTAACGACTATTCGTGCTAAATTGTTTTTAGTTACTATTTTGGTAGCTATTCTGGGTTAAAATTAAGTAATAATTGTTGTCTTCGTCGTCATTAAATGAAGGGAACAATTCTCATATCACATAATGAGTGCAGTTCTAAATAACTATAATGTTTCTATGTTTAACGACTATTCGTGCTAAATTGTTTTTAGTTACTATTTTGGTAGCTATTCTGGGTTAAAATTAAGTAATAATTGTTGTCTTCGTCGTCATTAAATGAAGGGAACAATTCTCATATCACAGTAAAAAAATGATGAGTGCATAACTATAACGTTTCTATGTTTAACGACTATTCGTGCTAAATTGTTTTTAGTTACTATTTTTGTAGCTATTCTGGGTTAAAATTAAGTAATAATTGTTGTCTTCGTCGTCATTAAATGAAGGGAACAATTCTCATATCACAGTAAAAAAATGATGAGTGCATAACTATAACGTTTCTATGTTTAACGACTCTTCGTGCTAAATTGTTTTTAGTTACTATTTTGGTAACTATTCTGGGTTAAAATTAAGTAATAATTGTTGTCTTCGTCATCATTAAATGAAGGGAACAATTCTCATATCACAGTAAGAAAATAATGAGTGCAGTTCTACATAACTATAATGTTTCTATGTTTAACGACTATTTGTGCTCAATTGTTATTAGTTACTATTTTGGTAGCTATTCTGGGTTAAAATTAAGTAATAATTGTTGTTTTCGTCGTCATTAAATGAAGGGAACAATTCTCATATCACAGTAAAAAAATAATGAGTGCAGTTCAAACTATAATGTTTCAATGTTTAACGAGTATTCATGCTAAATTGTTTTTAGTTACTATTTTGGTAGCTATTCTGGGTTAAAATTAAGTAATAATTGTAGCCTTCGTCGTCATTAAATGAAGGGAACAATTCACATATCACAGTAAACAAATCATGAGTGCAGTTCTAAATAACTATAATGTTTCTATGTTTAACGACTATTCGTGCTAAATTGTTTTTAGTTACTATTTCGGTAGCTATTCTGGGTTAAAATTAAGTAATAATTGTTGTTTTCGTCGTCATTAAATGAAGGGAACAATTCTCATATCACAGTAAAAAAATTATGAGTGCAGTTCTATATTACTATAATGTTTCTATATTTAACGACTATTCGTGCTAAATTGTTTTAGTTACTATTTTTGTAGCTATTCCGGGTTAAAATTAAGTAATAATTGTTGTCTTCGTCGTCATTACATCAAGGGAACAATTCTCATATCACAGTAAAAAAATAATGAGTGCAGTTCTAAATAACTATAATGTTTCTATGTTTAACGACTATTCGTGCTAAATTGTTTTAAGTTACTATTTTGGTAGCTATTCTGGGTTAAAATTTGGTAATAACTGTTGTCTTCGTCGTCATTAAATGAACGGAACAATTCTCATATCACAGTAAAAAAATAATTAGTGCATAACTATAACGTTTCTATGTTTAACGACTATTCGTGCTAAATTGTTTTTAGTTACTATTTTGGTAGCTATTCTGGGTTAAAATTAAGTAATAATTGTAGCCTTCGTCGTCATTAAATGAAGGGAATAATTCTCATATCACAGTAAACAAATAATGAGTGCAGTTCTAAATAACTATAATGTTTCTATGTTTAACGACTATTCGTGCTAAATTGTTTTTAGTTACTATTTCGGTAGCTATTCTGGGTTAAAATTAAGTAATAATTGTTGTCTTCGTCGTCATTAAATGAACGGAATAATTCTCATTTCACAGTAAGAAAATAATGAGTGCAGTTCTAAATAACTATAATGTTTCTATGTTATTATATAATGTTAAAATATTAAAACGAAATCGCAAGATTTTGACGAATATCTCTGGAAGTAAGCGGAAATTTCTGGTTTTATTAAAAGAATATTACTAATCACTAAATTGCGCAACTTTTTTTGCACTTTAACCGCCTTTGTTACTTGTACGGTTTCCGAGATTCCCATTCTGTTGATTATTACTTTGGACACCCTGTATATATTATATATAGTTTTTTTTTAATTCTCTCGTCTCCACAAATAATCTTCTCATTTGTATACACTCTCGTGTTTATTTCCCACCGCTTTACGTCGCGTTATTGCAGTGTCTTTTCCCCTGGTAAATTGGTTCTCGTTCTTCTCTGCGCCCTCCACTTCGATCACACAGCTGAAATATTTGCTATTTACGTGTAACCGTTGTAACGTTGTAACCGCTGCGTGTTGGGGGGGGGGGGGGGGGGGGGGGGTGACGGCGCAGTCCATGTTCGGTATCCAGGCTGCGCCCATCTCTAGCCAGGATCAGGACGAGGTCCGGGGACGAGCGGAGTTGCTAGGCAACCGTACGCGACTCCTGTCCCCGGAGCAGTGATCAAGGTTACTCCGGCACGCTCCACTTCACACAGGACTCCGAACATTAAAAACTGAGAAAAGACCATCGCCGCCGCCACTGCAAAAATTTGGGCGCAATTAGGGCCAAAGCGAGCCTGCAAATTGCCTAAACGCACAAGCTGACGTGGTAGCTTTCACATTTTTCAATAAACAGTTGAAGGTAGTCTAAAACCAGTTGCCTGGTAAAACAAAATTTCATAGCACTCTTCGATTATGGAGAAAAAACGGTGTCTAAACTATCTTCCGTTTCTTCCGCATTGAGACGTGAGCTTTACCGGGAACGTAGTAAACTGGGGCGTCTGGTGTCATATTTATAAACACCCACCAGACAGTCACTTTTCTATTATTGATTTTTCGTTTTTCGTTCTTCAGAACTTGAAAATTTTCAGCGTCGTCCGACAATTCATAATCGTTGCCATGGTGATCATTCAATAATATACAATTTCTAATTTACTTTCTTCGCAAATCCAAACGTCCAATAATATATATAGATACTAACAAAGTAATGAGTTTTCTTTATCACTACATTATTTATTATTATTTGTGCCCTAATTATTCACAATATTAACTAAAAAGCATTATCTAATTAATTATCTAACTCGATAACTATCTAACTAAACCTATTCCTACTCTATTAATTTAAATAAAACTATCAACAAAATTTCTAAATAACTATAAAATTAACTATAATACTATAGCAATACTATATATAATACTATAATAAATATCATCATAAATTATAATAGGGAATTGTGAGCTGCCCACATAAGATTTTTCAATCAGCTATTAATTATGGTTGCCAGTAATTAGGGCATGTATTTGATGTGTGTTGTACGATTGGGTCTGTGTGAGTACGTTTTGTGTACGTTCGTATGCGTGTTTGTGTGTGTGTGTGTGTGTGTGAAGGGTTGATTTTCATAAAACACTTTCACCCTACGGCCGTACGTCAAAATCAATAGGGGTTTTACACCCCAAACTCCGTGCACATATTCATGTTTATCATAATGCTCATTAAAATGCTGGCTCGTAGTGTACGTGTACGTGTACAGATGTAGATGTAAAATGTAATCAGAAATGTCTCGTATCTCAACAAGGGCTCAGTTTTGTACACAGAATATAACAATTACTATAATTTAAGTACACTTTCTCACATTACCATTCTCGTAGGAGCAATGGATCAATTGGAGTTCATTGGTTTTGATTTTTTTTAAATGGCAGTATTTGGGAAATATGTCATAATATCACAAAAAACTTGCTGAATATTTTTATAGAGTTAATGCTAAAACAGTCCTCATTAAAAAATTACAATTATTTTAAAATTCAGAATAAAACACTACTATGTTTTAACCACACAATTTAATTACCATTTCGTAAAGTACTGGATATTATACATTACAAAAAAACCGAATGTATGAACAGAAGACAAAAAAATATTTAACAGTGACAAAATTGAGCAAATTTAAAACTTACAATTATTTTAAAATTCAGAATAAAACACTACTCTGTTTTAACCACACAATTTAATTACCATTTTGTAAAGTACTGGATATTATACACAACAAAAAAAACAGAATGTATGAACAGAAGATTTTATTTTTGACAAAGTGACAAAATTTAGCAAATTTAAAACTTACAATAATTTTAAAATTCAGAATAAATCACTACTATGTCTTAACCACACAATTTAATTGCCATTTTGTAAAGTACTGGATATTAAACACAACAAAAAAACAGAATATATTAACAGAAGACAAACAAATATTTCACAAAGTGACAAAATTGAGCAAATTTAAAAATTACAATTATTTTAAAATTCAGACTACTATGTTTTAACCACACAATTTAATTACCATTTAGTAAAGTACTGGATATTATACCCAACAAAAAAACCGAATGTATGAACAGAAGACTTTTTTTTTGACAAAGTGACAAAATTGGGCAAATTTAAAAATTACAATTATTTTAAAATTCAGACTACTATGTACCACACAATTTAATTACCATTTTGTAAAGTACTGGATATTATACACAACAAAAAAACCGAATGTATGAACAGAAGACCAAAAAATATTTGACAAAGTGACAAAATTGAGGAAATTTAAAAATTACAATTATTTTAAAATTCAAAATAAAACACTACTATGTTTCAACCACACAATTTAATTACCATTTTGTAAAGTATTGGATATTATACACAACAAAAAAAAACGAATGTATGAACAGAAGACAAAAAAATGTTTCACAGAGTGACAAAATTGAGCAAAAATTGAGCGTGGGAATATTTGGTAGATTTAGACAAATACTGATGTAAATCTCTGTGAAGGTAAAAACTCGACAGATTTTGACAATTACATTTAAATAATAATAAATCATCAATAACGAAAATTTAAAAAAATGTCAATAGGTGATAATTGGTGATAAATCACAATATTCATTGGCAGTTGAAAATTTGACAGATAATGATAATCATTCCAGTAAATATGACAAATTATCACAACTGGAAGTCATAATTTGACAAATTTCACTCATCACTCATTCACTCATCAGTTTGAAAAGAGGGCGGATTTTATGCATACTTTAGAAAATTTTGCACATTTTGAAAGTTGCATTCCTAAATTTTACAGCTTTTCACAACTTCTGTTAGGTATTTTGACAGTGGCAAGAAAATATCATTGATTTCAATTGTCAGTGTTGTAAATTTTACAAACTTTAACAGATGGAGCTAAAATATAACAAATTTATCAATTACATGTGATAATTTCATGAATTTTAACAATTTTAATTGAAAATTTGATAAATTTTACCAATATTAATTAAAAATGTGAAAAAATTTACCAACGTCAATTGAAAATTTAACATATTCGAAAAGTTTTGTTAAAAAAATGTCAAAAATTTTGAATTGAATTTGATTCAATTTAAAATTAAACCAATTGAATTGGTTGAATTTTATAATTGTTCTGATTTTCAATAAAAATCGTTTGGAAACATGTTAGATTTTGACAGTTGCAGTTTAGTTTTATTGCATTATACTAATTTCAATTGAAAATTTAACATACCTATTCAAAGAGTTCTATTTGAAAATATCGCAAAACATTTGACAGTTGAATTTTAAAGTTTTTTTTCTGATTTTCAAAACAAATTGTTTGGAAACATGTTGGATTTCGACAGTTTCAGTTCATTTTTACCAATTTCAATTGAAAATTAACCTATTCAAAGAGTTCTATTAGAAAATATCTCAAAAGATTTGACAGTTTAATTTTAATTTTTTTCTGATTTTCACTAAAAATCGTTTCTAAAAATGTTGGATTTTGACAATTGCAATTTAATTTTATTGAATTTTACCAATTTAAGTTGAAAATTTAATATACCTACTCAAAGAGTTCTATTAGAAAATATCGGAAAAAAATTGACAGTTGAATTTTAAAGTTTTTCTGATTTTCAAAACAAATCGTCTGGAAATACATTGGATTTTGACAGTTGCAGGTTAATTTTATTGAATTTTACCAATTTTAATTGAAAATTTAACATACCTATTCAAAGAGTTCTGTTAGAAAATATTTTAATAGGTTTAATAGTTGAATTTTAAAAAAATTCCGATTTTCAAATCAAATTGTTTGGAAACATATTGAATTTCGACAGTTCCAGTTTAATTTTATTGAATTTTACTAATTTCAAATGAAAATTTAACATGCCCATTCGAAGAGTGTTAGAAAATATCTCAAAAATTTGATAGTCGAATTTTTTTTTTCTGATTTTCACTCAAAATCATTTTTAAACATGTTGGATTTTGACAGTTGCAGTTTAATTTTATTGAATTTTACCAATTTCAATTGAAATTTTAACATATCTATTCAAAGAGTTCTGTTAGAAAATATTTCAAAAGATTTGGCAGTTGAATTTTAAATTTTTCTAATTTTTACTAAAAATCGTCTGGAAACATATTGTATTTCGACAGTTGCAGTTTAATTTGATTGATTTTTACCAATTTAAATTGAAAATTTAACATATCCATTCGAAGAGTTCTGTTAGAAAATATCTTAAAAGATTTGACAGTTGAATTTTAAAACTTTTCTGATTTTCACTAAAAATCGTTTGGAAACATGTTGGATTTTAACAGTTTCAGTTTATTTTTGCCAATTTCAATTGAAAATTTAATGTACCTATTCAAAGAGTTCTATTAGAAAATATTTCAAAAGATTTGCAGTTGAATTTTAAAGTTTTTCTGTTTTTCAATAAAAATCGTTTGAATACATTTTGGATTTCGACAGTTTCAGTTCATTTTTACCAATTTCATTTGCAAATTTAACGTACCTATTCAAAGAGTTCTATTAGAAAATAATTCAAAAAATTTGATAGTTGAATTAAAAAAAAAATCTGATTTTCATTACAAATCGTTTGGAAACATATTGGATTTCGACAGTTGCAGTTTAATTTTACTGAATTTTACTAATTTCAAATGAAAATTTAACATACCAATTCCAAGAGTTCTGTTAGAAAATAATTCAAAAGGTTTGATAGTAGAATTCTAATTTTTTTCAGAATTTCATTACAAATCGTTTGGAAAAATGTTGAATTTCGACAGTTGCAGTTTAATATTATTGAATTTTACCAATTTTAATTGAAAATTTAACATACCTATTCAAAGAGTTCTGTTAGAAAATATCTCAAAAGATTTGACAGTTGAATTTTATTTTTTTTCTGATTTTCACTAAAAATCGTTTGGAAACATGTTGGATTTTGACAGTTGCAGTTTAATTTTATCGAATTTTACCAATTTAAATAGAAAATTGAACATACTTATACAAAGAGTTCTGTTAGAAAATATCTCAAAAGATTTGAAGTTGAATTTTTTTTTTTTTCTGATTTTTACTAAAAATCGTTTGGAAACATATAGGATTTCGACAGTTTCAGTTCATTTTTACCAATTTCCATTGAAAATTTAACGTACCTTTTCAGAGAGTTCTGTTAGAAAATATTTCAAAAGATTTGACAGTTGAATTTCAATTTTTTTCTGATTTTCACTAAAAATCGTTTGGAAACATGTTTGATTTTGACAGTTTCAGTTCATTTTTACCAATTTCAATTGAAAATTTAACGTACCTATTCAAAGAGTTCTAGTAGAATATAATTCAAAAAATTTGACAGTTGAATTTTTTTTTTCTGATTTCCAATAAAAATCGTTTGAAAACATGTTGGATTTTGACAGTTGCATTTTAATTTTATCGAATTTTAGTAATTTAAATTGAAAATTTAAAATACCCATTCGAAGAGTTCTATTAAAAAATATTTCAAAAGATTTGATAATTGAATTTTCAAATTTTTCTGATGTTCACTAAAAATCGTTTGTAAACATGTTGGATTTTGACAGTTGCAGTTTAATATTATTGAATTTTACAATTTAAATTGAAAATTTAACATATCCATTCGAAGAGTTCTGTTAGAAAATAACTCAAAAGATTTGACAGTTGAATTTAAAAAAAAAAGAATTTATATCAAGTTTAAAAAATAAGCCTAGTTAGTGAATCCTGAAGTAATAGATGGAATGTGGCATTGGAAGACACAAACAGGCGAGGATAATTTACCAATATCTCAATTTCTGTGACAATTGGAATCGACAGCCTATTTGAATCAACAACGACTGCAGTTAACATTATTAACGCTCTAAGCAAGCAGTGCTTTGCACAACATCGCTTAATCTAAATTAGAAATCTGTGTGTTTCCATCGTAAACACTGCGGCATAAATGATGCAAGGTAGTTGATATTCCAACATTCGGTGTTTAACGAGGTTGCCCCCTTCGGCACAGAATCTTGTGGTCCTCTGCGGCCGCACAGGCGCATTGGGGGCCCTCTCCGGGATGTGTAAACATTCACCTGGTTACTACTGTGTAGGTGATGCTGTAGCTGCAGTCACCGTAGAAACGCGAGATCAATAACAATCAAATGGGATGACTACGCCCTAAACACCCTGCCCGGCTGCACACTTTCCGAACCGGCGACCTCGCGCAAGCACCGTGTGCCCCCCTCCCCCTACAGCCATCCCCCTCCCCCTACAGCCACCCCCACCACTGCAGCCGCCCCCCTGCCCCTACAGCCGCCCCCCGGCCGGGACGCCGCTGTTGCCGTTCGGGCGAGTCTGCTACATCGCGATGGTGGCACATTAGCAATTACCACGAAATTTACTAATTAAGAGTTTTGCACAAATGATTTCAATAATATTCATATTTTAACTCATGAAAAATTGCCTCAACAGGCAAACTTTTTTTTTCAATTTTTAGATTTTTCATTAAATTTCTGTATGAAATTGCAATAAGTTTACATTTCTGCATAATGGTATAACGGACAAAAGATTTTAGATGTCTGACGTACGGAGGAAGAGGGACATTCATTAGTACCGTAACAAAAATTTACAAATCAATCTGCAGGCCCAAGATTGACTACGGCCAGATCATATCAGTTTTCAATCATTTTTGAAGTCTCACTCAAGTATTTTTCAAGATCATAAAAATGCCATTAAATTTCATGAAAGTTGCATTAAAATTTAATTTGAATTTTATGTCAATTCATAGAAATTACGTTAATCATCAAAGTTGTGCTTCTAAAGTTTATGAAAATTGAAAGAAAAGAACAGAAAATGCGCCAGATTTTCAGTAACAGGAATATGATTTTAAAATTTGATGTGAAAATTTCATCAAATTTCGTCGAAATTCCATATAAACTCATGATCATTTTGTTAGGCTTTCAAAACCATTGGGACTATTTCGTTTTCTGATTTTCAATTGAAAAACATTATGTTAGATCTCGAAAACTAAATATATCAAATGAACTAACATTTAAAAATTGCCAAGAGTAATTAAATCATCATTAAATTATACATGAAATTATCAGATATTCTGATGAAATCATCAGATGAGGTTAAATTTAATTTCCTGTCAAAAGTATGCAGTTTTCAATCATTTTTAAAGTCTCACTCAAGTATTTTTCAAGATCATAAAAATGCCATTAAATTTCATGAAAGTTGCATTAAAATTTAATTTGAATTTTATGTCAATTCATAGAAATTACGTTAATCATCAAAGTTGTGCCTCTAAAGTTTATGAAAATTGAAAGAAAATAACAAAAAATGCGCCAGATTTTCAGTAACAGGAATATGATTTTAAAATTTGATGTGAAAATTTCATCAAATTTCGTCGAAATTCCATATAAATTCATGATCATTTTGTTAGGCTTTCAAAACCATTGGGACTATTTCGTTTTCTGATTTTCAATTGAAAAACCTTTTCTCAGATCTCGAAAACTGAATATATCCAATGAACTAAAATTTAAAAATTGCCAAGAGTAATTAAATCATCATAAAATCATAAATGAAATTATCAGATGTTCCGATGAAATCATCAGATGAGCTGAAATTTGATTTCCTGTCAAAAGTATGCAGTTTTCAATCATTTTTAAACTCTCATTCAAGTATTTTTCAAGATCTCAAAAATGCCATTAAATTTCATGGAAGTTGTATGAAATTGAAATTTTATGTTAATTCATAGAAATTACGTTAATCATCAAAGTTGTGCTTCTAAAGTTTATGAAAATTGAAAGAAAATAACAGAAAATGCGCCAGATTTTCAGTATCAGGAATATGATTTTATCATTTGTGAAATTTTGGTTAAATTTCGTCGAAATTTCATACCAATTCATAATCATTTGGTTAGCCTTTCAAATCCATTGGAACTATTTCGTTTTCTGAATTTCCATTGAAAAACATTTTGTTAGATCTCAAAACCTAAATATATCAAAAGAACTAATATTTAAAAATTGATAAGAGTAATTAAATCATCATAAAATCATAAATGAAATTATCAGATGTTCCGATGAAATCATCAGATGAGCTGAAATTTGAGTTCCTGTCACAAGTATGCAGTTTTCAATCATTTTAAAACTCTCATTCAAGTATTTTCAAAATTATAAAAATGCCAGTAAATTTCGTGGAAGTTGCATTAAAATTTAATTGAAATTTTATGTCAATTCATAGAAATTTCGTTAATCATCAAAGTTGTGCTTCTCAAGTTAAAGAAAATTGAAAGAAAAGAACAGAAAATGCGCCAGATTTTCAGTATCAGGAATATGATTTTATCATTTGTGAAATTTTCGTTACATTTCGCCGAAATTTCATACTAATTCATGGTCATTTTGTTGGGCTTTCAAAACCATTGGGATTATTTCGTTTTCGGATTTTCAATTGAAAAACATTATGTTAGATCTCGAAAAGTAAATATATCAAATGAACTAAAATTTATAAATTTTAAGAGCTAAGAGTAATTAAATCATCATAAATAAAATTATCAAATGTTCTGATGAAATCATCAGATGAAAGGTGAAATTTAATTTCCTGTCAAAAGTATGCAGTTTTCAATCATTTTTAAACCCGCATTCAAGTATTTTTCAAGATCATAAAATGCCATTAAATTTCATGGAAGTTGCATTAAAATTTAATTAAAATTATATGTCAATTCATTGATCGTTAATCTTTAAAGTTGTGCTTTTCAAGTTAATGAAAACTGAAAGAAAAGAATAGAAAATGCATCAGATTTTCAGTATCAGGAATATGATTTTAAAACTTGGCGCAGTCGGTAGGATTAAATCGATATTAACGCAAAGTTCTAACTTGATGAACGAAATACAGCAACTCTATGATACTCAAAATCTTCATGTACTTGATATTTTCTCAAGCTTCCTTCCAATTTTTACAGCCGAATGAGATAAAAACTGGTTCTCTAGAAGTAGTTGTACGTTTCTGGTGGTTTCTTGCCGCGCCTGGTAAGTTCGTAATCAATTTTCTTCGGCTAAAGACTCTCGCTTTCAATTGCTGTTGGCCTGCAGACATCCCCAGGAGCAATTAAACCCTTAATGGCGGGGCAATTTTCCACGCTCGTTTCAGTCAGTTACGCAATGAGAGCCCCCCGATTATGGCTGCTCTTGGGGGTGTTACTGCTTGAAGGAACCGCAACTGCGGTGGATCAGTTTTGAGAAAAAAAAGTGCGAATTAATAATTAGCCCAATTAAAAATGCATGTTAACATTTGCGTAGCCAGTGCTTGGGGGATTTCCGAAAATGAATTATAGATTAACGGGGGCGAACAAAGATGAGAATATAATGGCATAATGAACGTAAAGAAGATGGATTTGGAAAATAAATTACGGGACGGTGGATGAAGAGAGGGGTTGGGGGGATGGGGGGATACGGGCCGGGGGCGGCTGCGTGCGTTAGCTAGACTGGGACGGCAGACCGGGATCCCCAGATGGTTTCCATGGATACAATCCAGGAGTGTGACGTCATCGCGGGAGGGTCGATCACGGCTAGTTTCGAGGACCGTTTTAAATAACTAATTGGCCAATTTCGTGTACGGCGAAAACTGCTAATTGCGTCCAGAACGGACCCTCTGGACTGCTGCTGCTGCTGCAGCAGTCAAGATCACATCAAGAGCACACAGAACAATAACGCAGTCAACGAAACTGTCTCGAGCTCCCGAGGTACAGACGGCCACAGTTTGCATGCTGGATGGCAAATTGGTTTCAATCAATTTGACGTTAGATACTAAGGGAATTGGTTAAATTTCTGCTCACGTTTTACTGCGAGATTATTTATTTATCGCTTACATTTTACAAAGTATAATCCATATTCACCATAATATAATATAGGTATAATGGTAATTATTTCATGTTTTATATCAGGTAACAGAAAACTATATGAACGAGCAGACAAATCACAAATAGTGGGCTATTTTCAAAAAAATATCTAGAGAATCAAATTTGATCTCATTTGGCTTTAAAAATTGGAAGGAAGCTTGAGAAAATATCAAATACATCAAGATTTTGAGTACCATAGAGTTGCTATGTTTCGTTCATCAAGTTACAAATTTGCGTTAATGTCGATTTAATCCTACCGACTGCGCCAATATTCAAGGTGTCTTACGCTGAATTTCAATTGAAATACATTTTGTCAGATCTCGAAAACTAAATATATCAAATGCACTGAAATTTAAAAATTACTAAGAGTAATTAAATCATCATAAAATCATAAATGAAATTATCAGATGAGGTGAAATTTAATTTCCTGTCAAGAGTAAGTATTTTTCAAGATCATAAAAATGCCATAAAATTTCATGGACGTTGCAGTACGTAGAGTCTTTCTGCAAAAATTGTCTCTTTTTAATAGCTCCCTCGCATATGATCACTCTAAAAGTTGTTTTATTACAAAACAAACACGAAATTTGTTTTGCTTAGAGGCCATAATGAAAGGCCGAAAGTACAAATCGTGGAAATTGCTTGGAAGAAGTTTTTGAAGTTTTGAACATTTTTACAAAGTTATAATCCTCTCAAAAATTGTATCAAGATGATGTATATCTAAATGGAATTGTAGACGTTAATTGCTCATTGAATATGTTTGCAAAATAAACTATTGATGCATTATTTTGCTGTTATGGCCGATGATAGTAGAACATAGCACTGAAAAGTTATACTGAAAATGATGAAATACCATATTCATCGAACATTTTTAAACCATAATAATTAGAAATATTTTCTATATGTGGTGTCGTTACACGACGTACACAAGTCATACAAATTAATATTATACTTATTACGTACTTGAAAATACCAATATTTTTATGAAGTTGTGAAATATCTATTGTAATATAGACACTGCAGTGAAAATTTTAACTTTTACACCTTGAATTTAAAAATTTAGTGGCAATAACAAAGTTTTTACTGGAAATAGTGAAGTTTTCATGGAAACTCTTAATGTGTTCATCGAAAATTATGTCATTATAATTGAAAATCAGCAATATTCGTTGGAAACCGTAATATTGTAAATAGAAATTAAAAACAGCACTGAAAATTATAATATTATGTTGTTGGAAACTGCAACATTTTTAATGAAAACTGCAAAAAAATTACTGCAAATTTTCATAAAAACAAAGAAAAACTAGAAATTGCACTTGAAAATTACAACTTTTCACAGAACATTGCGAAATTTCGATTGTAAACAAAACGTTGCCGTAAAAATTATCAAATTTGGGCATAAATATAAATACTGGGAATGATGAAATTTCCATTGGTAGTTATAAAACTTTCTACGAAAATTATGAAATTGCGTTTGAAAATTTCAAGTCTTCATTGTAAATTACGAAATTTCTCTTTGTAAATTAAATATTGCAGTGAAAGTTATAAAAATTGTAAGCATAAATTGAAACAATTACCAGCATTTTCAAATTTTTTACTGGAAATGCGGCGAAATTTTCATTGAAGCTTATGAAGTCAGTAGGTAGAAATTTATTTGCAAATAAAATATCAAACGGGCGAAAGAGTCCATAATTTCAATTTAACTATAAAAAATAGCAGATATTCGGTTTATCACTTTTCATAGTGAAATTTCCGTTTTGAAGTTGATGAAATGATTTTCTACTTATCTCTATAAGTTCAATGAAAATTTCGTCGTATTTCCAGTAGATTTTAAAAAAATCTGTATATATCAGCAATTCCTCAAAATTTCAAAAAAGGTTCTCTCAAATATGATCACTGTAGAAGCTGTTTTATTACAAAACAAACACCAAATTTGTTTTGTTAAGAGGCCATAATGTAAGGCCGAAAGTATAAATCGGGGAAACTGTTTAGAAGAAGTTTTTGAAGTTTTGTAAACAAATTTAACCATTTTTACAAAGTTATACTCCTCCCAAGAATTGTGTCTACATGATGTGTATCTAAATGGAATTGTAAACAGTACCGCTAATTGTTTATTGAATATGTTTGCAAAACTATTGATGCATATTATTTCGCTGTTATGGCCGATGATAATAGAACAGAAGATAGATTAAGAATGATGGTAAATTATTTTTATGCCATTAAGGCAGTTAAATTAACATATCCGACAATTTTAGAATATTTTAAAGAATGTCTGATGCAACAGCAAAATGGCTAGACGCGTTGCTCATTAAAAAATGTACCATTTTGCGTTTGTTCTTATATTTGAGCAAACTCTTGAAGTCGCTTCAGGAGTTCATCAATTGCTTCAGAGCGAAAAGTTTGTTTCATCTAAAGCTTCTCTTGGTATTAAAACCTTAATTGTAACCTTTGAAACTTTGGGGGAAAATGAACAACACTTTGTGAAATTGGCTTTCAGCCAATCACAGGTGTAGGCATTCGCGCGCCAAATTTGAAACACTCCTCCAAGTTTTTAAATAGAGTATAGACATAATCTAGACATGGTCTAGATTTGGTCTAGATTTGGTCTAGACTTGGTCTAGACTTGGATTAGACATGGTCTAGACATGGTCTAGATATGGTTTAGACTTGGTCTAGACATAGTATAAATTTTGCACCACATATCTTTGTTGTAATAAAAACATAGAAACGCTGGTGCAAGAGGACATATTTTTTTAATTTCATATATCTCCCACATTTAATAACCAACTATTTGGGGGTGGTCCATGGCCTTGTGCTCGCTCCCTCGCAGTATTAATCCTGCGGATGAATCACGTTCCATCGTGCATACGTGCACCAAACGATGTTAAACTAAAAGCGTTTATTTGAATAGTGGCCGTCGGTCCGTCCGTCCGTCCCCCTGCCGCCCCTTGAGAGGGGGCATTATCAATTTTAGATGTAGCCGGTAATCACCCCTCGGCCTGATTTAACTACAGCGCCTGCGGCGGCATTTACCCCAGTCTAAACTAAATATGTTAAAGACCCCTAGACATTTTCCGATGATGAACTCTTCTGGACGGTCACAGAAACAATATATCCGATGAGCAGGGGCGGATGGGCCATACGGGAAAATGGAAAATTTCCCGGTGGGCCGGTAGCCATCCCGAATGTTGGGCCGGAAGCCCCAGAATTTTCCCAGATCCGACGACAAGTTTATTAATAATTTTGATTTAATGTATTAACACAAGGCTGAAAGACCCCATGTGGTCGATAGCCCAATAAAGATTGTTTATATATGTATTAACACAGTGGTTCCCAAACTTTTTCGCCTCGCAGCTCCCTTTTTGAACTAGGATTTTCCATGGATCCGTTCCGTTTCCATAATATTTTTTGCAAATTTTTATGAAACATGAAATAATTTGGCGAGGAATATAAATTGTGTAGATAGCCGTTATAATTTTCAACTAAAAATTGGCAGGTTCCATTAATCTTTGTAATTTATAAAAAAATTGGTATTTCTAATAAAAAAATGTATTGAAAATTTTGAAGCTTTTGTAAATTTAATTTACAATCGACATGATTTAATTTTAATATGTTGGGTTTGATTAGCTTTTTGCAATTTTTAATAATTTTTTTTAATTTGTAAGGAAAATGTATATGTAGTAAAATTTTGGTATTTATAATAAGAATTTCATAATTTCTAATAAACATTTTGTAATCTCTAATGAAAAGTTCATTTTCATAAAATTTTCTACAAATAACTATAAACATTTTAACAACTCAATACAAATTTTGCAAATGCCAATGACATTTTGCATTTTATAGTGAAATTTTGGCAATTTACAATAAAATTTTCATAATCGCTGCTGAAATGTTGTAATTTATAATACGAATGTTGAATATTTTACATTTTACAGTGAAATTTATCAATTAACAATAAAAATTTCATAAAGTTATTGCAATTTTGTAATTTAGAATGATGAATGATGAAAGTCACAACGAAAATTACATAATTTCAATCAAACTTATTTATTTCTTTATTTACTTATTTACTTATTTATTATTGTATTTGTTATAGTGTTAATGTAAACTTATTTATACTTTAAAATTTACCAATTAACAATGAAAATTTCTTAAAATTTGTGCAATTTTGTAATTTAGAATGATGAATGTAGTGATAATGTAAACTTATTTATACTTTATGATTATTTTCTAATTCCATTGAAATATTGTATTCATAATAAAAACTTTGCAATTTTCACTACAATGTTCCAATTTATATTTAACATTTACAAATTCTAAAACTTTTGGAATTTATAATTAATTCTCCATAATTTCTATTGAAATACTGAAAGCCATCATCAAAATTTCGTAACATTCATCATAATGCTATTACTACTTATTTGATATGAGAATGAAATTTCTGTAATGTGTAGTTAAAATGCGAAAATTTCATTGTTTCTGTTGAATTTAACAACATTTTAATCAACATTTTACACCATCCATTATCATTTTTGCGAATTTCTATGAAATGGTTAATACATTTGCAAGGAATATAATTTCTGGGGAAGACGTTATAAATTAGAATAAAAAAACTCGCAGATTCCAATGATCTTTACAATTTATGAAAGGTCTAATAATTATATTAATAAATTCTAACGAAAATTTTGTAATTTCCAATTCATTGCAGTTTACAAGCGAGATGTTTCAATGAGAATTTTATGGTTTGATGAACTTGCAATTTCTAATACAATATCAAAATTTGTCATTAGCAATGAAAACTTCATAGCTTCTCTTTGTTATTTTGTACATAATTTTGTATTTTGCATTAATATTTTTGCAAATTTCTGTCAGAATATTAATAACTTAGTGAGTTATATGTTTTGAGGTTACAGTTTTTTTATAATTTATACTAAACATTTCCAATTTTTATTTAACATTGAAATTTATAATTAATATTTTCGTATTTACTATAAGAATTTTATAATTTCCAACTAAATTCTATCATTTATCATGATAACTTTGTTATTTCATTTGAGTTTCGGAATTTATAATATACATTTATTACTTTCATGTAAAATCTCAAATCAAGTTTCAAGTTCATTTTCATTTAGTAAGTTTTAATTTTTAATTTTTATGTGTATATTATGCAGGTTCTCCCGCTAGTAAATATTATTATTATTATTATAATATTCAACTAAATTGTATAATGCAAATGACGATTTTGTGTTTTGATTAATATTTTACAATTTAAGTTATAATTTGTAATGTAAAATTTGTAAAAGTAATAATGTAGAAAATTACATTTAATTTTTTTTAATTATTAATATTTTTCTTTCGTGTTAAAATATTTTCTGCAAATAACATTTTAACAACTTTGTGATGGATATGCTTTCGGAATAAAACTCCAATAATTAAAAAAAAAATGCTGGGTCTAATAAAACTTTGTAATTTTAATGAAGATTTTATAAATTACAAATAAATTTTCTTAGTCAAAGCATGAATTTTAATTACCTAATCTTTTTCATATTTTATTTAATATGATTGAAAGCAGTACAGTAATCGCACACTTTAGGAACCTCTGTATTAATAAATAAATATTATGAAAAACTTACGGTATTAAATTTTATATTGATTTTTTATTTATGGGGAGTACTTTCTCTTAGTTATGCAATCTTTTTATTTGATGTTCTTCACCCAACTTGTTTCGGCTTTTATTAGCCATCCTCAGAGGTGTTATGTCTCTGATAATACATTTTAATATATTTTAAAAATGAAAATAATATATTCAATTATAAATTATTTATTGTAAAGTATTTTTGATTTTTACATATTTGTCAAATTTTGAAGTATGATTATTATTTTGATTATATGGTATTATTGCAATTTTATGTGAATGCAAAATAAGCCGATAAAAGTTTGTTCCCGGGCCGCTTATATGTTGCCCATCCGCCCCTGCCGATGAGGCTCTGGCTCTAGAGAAAAACGTTATGCATTTGTTTCTAAACGTCATATCTGTCACTAACCTAACCTCAATTGAATATATGAATGAAGAAGGGACATAATTCCAGATAACATTCAATAATTACATGATAAATGGTAATAGAGCATCAAACTTCCGTTGAACAATCCGGAGAATTAGTTTCAGGAGTACTGTACACGAATCTAATATCAAATTTGCAACTAATAAAATTTCAGAAATTTCAGTAGTAGCTAACCCATACTTGTCAATGTAGAAAGTTAAGTGTTTGATTTTCTCCCTTATTTAGTACTGAAACTTTGTCAAATTTTCAGGAGAATTAGTTATAAGTATACTGTACATGAATCTAATATCAAATTTGCAAATAATGAGTTTTCAGAAATTTCAGTAATAGCTAACCCATACTTGTCAATGCAGAAAGTTATATGTTTGATTTTCTCCCTTATTTAATGCTGAAACTTTGTCAAATTTTCAGGAGAATTAGTTTCAGGTGTACTGTACACGAATCTAACATCAAATTTGCAAATAATAAATTTTCAGAAAAAAAAGAACGCACATACAAAAAACAAATACCGAAAGCCCCCATCGCCATGGCGATCCGTTTTAATATGCAGATCGTCCCTTGTTTCATTACACTGCCGCCCGTTTTTTTTACCGGTTCTCGCCCGGCTTCGAATTTCGAACCCGTTCGCAAATTACCGGCGCTCAATACCTCGATGACGATCGCAGCATACCGAATTTCCCCTCGTCTGCATACACAGAAATTTCATTATTTTTACGCCGTGTGATGTAACACACATACACACACATATGGAACAGGAGGGAGGGAAACTGTGCGGTCTAAACGGGATTAAATATGCATGTTCGAAGTTTTTTTAAATGATGAACGAGTCGACTCGAATCGAATATCAGCAAAAATGTTTATACCTGCATCATAATCTTTGGTTATCGCACTAATAAGCGTGCGAAAAGCAGTCTTTCTAGCACTGCGTGTTTAAAGTTGCCTAATAACAACTCATTTTGGAGTAATGTTCCGTGTTGTTTTTTTTCTTTCACTCTTCGGGTTGTGTTAGGGGGCATCTCCAAATGCACAATGCGCGACCCAAAACGGGCATTACGAGATGAGAATCTCGCCCAGAAAGAAATAAAGACTTGTAGATGTTGTGGGAAGAGGTGGAATGCATAGGTTTGTCTGGCTTAAATCTGCCAAATCAAATCAGGAACGATGGCAGACACAGATCATGCATACGTATGCACAATACATATATTACAGTTCAGTATAGTACAGTACAATACAGTATAGTAGTACAATACACTGTAGTACAGTACAATACAGTATAGTACAGTACAGTGTACAATTGTACACGTTGGTGTGATACCATGACAAACGATAATAAATTCGATTATTATTAGAGCACCTGTATTTCCTGCTATAACTGCCAAAAAAATTGGCTGCACTCATGGTCATCATTGCTTAACTAAAGTAAAGTACTTCTGGGATTTCTCTCAGTTTTCGTTAAGGATTCATGACCTGAACTTTTCGAGTACTCTTTCGCCACTGACGATTGTGGTAACATGAATTAAAATTCTCCGTTGATGCTCAATTTAATCCTACCGACTGCGCCAATATTTGTAATGCACTTCTGGGATTTACCTCACTTTGCCACTTTCTCGTCACTGACGGTTGGGGTTAATAGATAGACATATTATCTGGATCTAGTTTCACTGATGATTTTTTAAGTTTATGCAAATGATGCTTTAGAGTCATTACATGTCAAGTGGACCAGTTTTGAATATATTCCCCGCCCGACCATCTTCAATTTGAATGAAAATTAATAGGGATGTATATGTATATTTGAAAGGAACTTCTGTGAAGTTTTAGCTCCAGATATCAAATATCTGAGTCACTGCAGCGTTTCCCATGAAAACACATGAAAAGACAGCAATGAAGAATTATTTAAAGACGCACGAGACATTTCACTCATTACTCATGAAGATGGCTATCTTCGTGCAATTCAAATCTCAATTGTGTCCGTCGAAATTCCACTACTCAAATACTAAATTATTATTAGTTTCGGCAATATTTGTGGCTTCCAAGCACGTGAAAAGACTAAATGAAGAATTACTTAAGGGCCCACGAGTTTAAATATACATTATTTACGTAACCTTACTTTTAAAGTCGGGGGCATTCTTAAATTGTGTGTACATAAAAATAAGCAGATATGCATGAAAATTAAGTCCTCACAGGCAACATCCTCAAGTGGGGCAGATTACTTTACGGCACAAACAAGCTGTAAACTGAAAATCATGCTTAATGAAATAAACGAGCTGTGACAAATCTAATAATTGCTCCGCTTTAAATCTGCCAATGTTATAAAATGTTTTACTATTGCCAATTGAGGACTAGCAGACAATAAAACAATCACATATAGTTATTAAAGTAATCATTTTTTGTAATAAATGGAAACATAAAAATAAGTAAAGATTTAGAAAACATAATTAATAAATAAAATATGTAATCAAAGCAGATGTTGAAAATGTGTACCATTTGCTTGTAAACGCATTTGCAGTCGTCTTCTTTTATTGTTGAAAATATTGATTAGCATTTGAGGAGGTATGGTTCGGCAAACATTTACGATTTCTGCCATTAGCTCTTCCAACGTAGTCTTCTTTGGAAAACTCTATCTCTTAAATATCCAAAAATTGAGTAGTCCAGTGGAGTTAGTTCGGGAGAGCGTGGCTGCCATAGTGCTTGACTAATTAGTCTATTATCAAAAAAATCTTGCAGATAGGCTAACGTTGCTCTGGCTGTATGAGCTGTTGCACCATCTTGTTGGAAATATCCGTTCTGCAATTCTTCATCATCTAATTGGTCTATGAAAGGCTGGATAATTTGTTGCCGATATCTCTCACCGTTTATTGTGTCATGAAAGAATATAGGCCCTATTATTCTACGGCACAGCCAACGAAATTCCAACGTTTTGAAGATGTTGTGGTGCTTCCACAAAAAGATGAGGGTTTTCATCTATAGTTTTGTGAATTAACATATCCTGATAGGTGGAACCAAGCCTCATCACTGAAAAATGTTAAATCGAGCGTCATTTATTTTTTCCATAAACCATCGGCAATAACTCAATCGGCGTTGAGGATCTACTTGCAACAATCTTGCACCACTGAGATCCTATAAGGGTGTAAATTCAACCTATTTCTCACAATTCTATGGACGAGGGAATTCCAGCTTGCATAGCAAATTTACGAATTGACTATTGAGGGCTTACTTCGAGTCGTTCACGAACATCTGCAACAACCTCTCCTGATACTGAGGGTCTGCCCGAGGATTTCCCTTTCTGAAGACTACCAGTTTCCCTGAAATGGTGCACTATTCGTGAAATATGTGTTGGCAAAACCGAGTTTTCAAATTTGTGGTCAGGGAACTTGCGCTGAAATTCCCGGAGGCACTCTGGAATTGAATAAATCCATTCTCCGTTTTCAAAACGTCCATTACGAAAATAAGCCTCAACAATGAAAGTGTTCTTCTGATTAGTGTACATTTTAACAAACTACTGTTCAAACTACTGACAGTTGACAGTTGACAGGTATGGTTGACAGTGACAGTTCTAAAATAGTACGGTGTACATATTTGAAAGGCGGCACAGTTGAATTGAAGTGAACAATCATTTTGGTATACCTTGTATTAACTCAGAAAATAATGTTTGAATGCGATTTTGATTGCGATTTGCATTTAAACCCTTCACATCGGAGGCAGTTAGTAAATCATGAACCTTCCGAGGTTCAGTCTTGTGTTTGCTTTAATTAAATCTTGCGATAACCCCCGCCCTGTTCCATCCCCGGAGCTGAGAGGGTCCGAAGGATCCGGACTCCGGGTGACTCCGGGAGCGGACCTCGGTGCGCCCGGGTCCGGGACCCGCTCCGGTGTCGGCGCACATGTGCGGGGGCTCCGGAGTTTCGGGTCGTTCCGGAGCATCCGGGGCTGCATGAGGGTGGGGCCCTTCGCGTGTGCAGAAGATGAAAGGGTTGCTAAGTTACATGCCGGGCGCACTTTGCGTGTACAATAAGGCGGATTACTCCCGTTCCGATGGGCTCTGGTTCTTTTTTTTGAATGCCAATTAATCATTTATCGCGCTGGTGGGTGGTGGGGAAAATGCGAACGAGAGGGTGATTAGTTATAGGGGATGTACGGGGCCAATTGTGCGAAGGCGGCGGCCCGATTTTATCTGCAAAAATTGTCCCTTTTTAATAGCTCCCTCAAATATGATCACTGCAGAAGTTGTTTTATTACAAAACAAACACCAAATTTGTTTTGTTTAGAGGCCATAATGAAAGGCCGAAAGTACAAATCGTGGAAACTGTTTAGAAGAAGTTTTTGAAGTTTTGAAAAAAAAATTAACCATCTTTACAAAGTCATAATCCTCCCAAGAATTGTGTCTAGATGATGTGTATCTAAGTGGAATTGCAAACATTACAGCTAATTGCTTATTGAATATGTTTGTAAAATAAACTATTAATGCAATTATTTTGCTGTTATGGCCGATGATAATAGAACATAGCACTGAAAAGTTTTACTGAAAATGATGAAATACCATATTTATCGAACATTTTTAAACCATAATAATTAGAAATATTTCCTATATGTGGTGTCGTTATACGACGTCCACAAGTCATACAAATTAATATTACACTTATTACGTACTTGAAAATACCAATATTTTTATGAAATTGTGAAATATCTATTGTAACATAGACACCGCAGTAAATTTTTTAACTTTTACACCTTGCATTCAAAAATTTAGTGGCAATAACAAAGTTTTTACAGGAAATAGTGAAATTTTCATGGAAACTCTTAATGTGTTCATCGAAAATGATGTCGTTATAATTGAAAATCAGCAATATTCGTTGGAAACGGTGATATTGTAAATGGAAATCAAAGACAGCACTGAAAATTTTAATATTATGTTGTTGGAAAATGCAACATTTATAATGAAAACTGCAAAAAAAATACTGCAAATTTTCACAAAAACAAAGAAAAACCAGAAATTGCACTTGAAAATTACAACTTATCACAGAAAATTGCGAAATTTTTATTGTAAACAAAACGTTGCCGTAAAAATTATCAAATTTGGGCATAAATTTAAATTTCATCTGGCATTTGCAAAGTTTTTACAGGAAATGACGAAATTTCCATTGGTAGTTATGAAACTTTCTACGAAAATTATGAAATTGCGTTTGATAATTTCAAGTCTTCATTGTAAATTACGAAATTTCTCTTTGTAAATTAAATATTGCAGTGAAAGTTATAAAAGTTGTAAGCATAAATTAAAACAATTACCAGCATTTTCAATTTTTTTACAGGAAATACAGCGAAATTTTCATTGAAATTTATAAAGTTAGTAGGTAGAAATTTATTTGCAATCAAAATATCAAACGGGCGAAAGAGTCCATAATTTCAATTTAACTATCAAAAATAGCTAAAATTCGGTTTATCACTTTTCATGGTGAAATTTTCTTTTTGAAGTTGATGAAATGATTTTCTACTTATCTCTATAAGTTTAATGAAAATTTCGTCGTATTTTCAGTAGATTTAAAAAAAACATATTTCTGTATATTTCAGCAATTCCTCAAAATTTCAAAAAAGGTTCTCTCAAATATGATCACTGTAGAAATTGTTTTATTACAAAACAAACACAAACTTTGTTTTGTTTAGAGGCCATAATGAAAGGCCGAAAGTACAAATCGCGGAAACTGGATTTTGCCGCCCTGGGCTATAGCCCTCATAGCCCCACCCCCCTCTTAAATCCGCAACTGACTCGAAACAATAAACGGCACAGTCCTGCCATCTGCACATGCTTTAAAAAAAATACGGTCATTTGGATCGTTATAAAAACAGATTGCTTACGTCATTAAGCAGTAATAACTTTCGCCCCCGCAATATAGGTGGCAACACTTGTCGAAGCCACCGGTTCCGGCGTTTCGTTGTCATGGCGACGGCTTCGTCTTTTGTTCTCTTTGGCCCAGTCGTTCGTCGGGGGTGATGCTGGATTGAATTGTAATCGGATTGCCATGGGCGTAACGCTCGGCTGGCAAAAAGGGGGCTCACATGTAACATGTAATTATGAGAGTATTATTTGTAAATCACGAGACAAGCAGATATTACAAATTATGAGAATTTGTATATCACAAGACAAGCAGATATTACAAATTATGAGAATTAGTACAACAAAGGTGTTGAACATATTCTCATAATTTGTAATATCTGCTTGTCTAATGATTTACACATTCTTATAATTTGTAGTATTTCTTTGGTTCGTGATCTACAAATTTTCATAATTTGTAATATTTGTTTGGCTCGTGATTTAATCGTAGCAATTTACATTATGTTTGATTTTGAAATCATTATCGTGACAACTTAATTTGGTTGGTTTTATGAGTAATGTGTCTGTTAGTAATTTTAACACATTTTAATGATTACTATCAAATTTTCAATAATTACTGTCAATTGCAACATTTTTGTGATTACTATTTTGTTGAATTATTTCTGTGAATATTCCAAAGAATGCTGTCAATATTTCAATTATTTCTGATTTTTGTTTGAGTATCGAAATTCGAAATTGCAACATAAATGTAAAGATTAGAATTATGCTGATATATTACAGCCAAATTTTCAGTTATTACCGTCAATTTTTCAAGAATTGCATCAAAATTTCGATTAGTATTGCTAAATTGCAATAATTATTGCTAAATTGCAATAATTATTGCTAAATTGCAATAATTATTGCTAAATTGCAATAATTATTGCTAAGAAAATCAATATTTTATGAAGTTCTAGACTAAAAATATATATAATAAATCGCTATTATCAGAAGTTAATAATTGAAAATGTTACAGTAATCTTAGAAATGTTGACTATAATGACTGATATTTTACTGACAATTGAAAATCTGGCCACAATTTTTGAAAATTTGACTGTAATGACTGAAAATTTACTAAAAATTGTAAAGTTGCCTGAAATATTTGGAATGTTTGTAGGATTACAACTTTAGCAATAATAATTACAAATTTTGTAGCAATCATTGAAAATTTGACAGTTATCTTTGAAACAGTGACGGCAATATCTAAAAATTTATTGAAAATCAGAACTTTTCCAGAAAGCTATAAAAAAAATTGCATTTCCAGAAATGGATTTTGAAAATTTTGCAGAAAGCTATAACATTTTTGCATTTCCAGAAATGGATTAGTTTTTACAATTATAGTCCATAAAATATTATTAAATTTTCCACACATATTCAAAACACAATTTTCTATCAGAAAATGGAAACACCCCAAATATTACAACAATGTTATTAAGTTTTAGTAAAATTTCGGTCATTCCTTTCAAAAATTTTAAATATAACATTATTTTTGGTCTCATTATGACAATTATTATGACTATCTAATTTACAGTTCTTTTTGGCAATGTATAATTATTCTAATCAAAATTTTAATGAATACTATCAAAACTTCAATAATGACTATAATTTTTAACGTTTATGTGATCACTGTTATGTTAAATTATTTCTGTCAATATTGCAAATAACGCTTTCAAAATTTCTATTAGTTTCTGATTTTTGTTTGAATATCGAAATTCGAAATTGCAACAATTAATGTAAAGATTTGACTTATACTGAAATTTTAGAGCCTAATTTTCAGTTATTACCGTCAATTTTTTAAGGATTGCATCAAAATTTCGATTAGTATTGCTAACATGCAATAATTATTGCCAAATTTTGAATTCTACCAAAACTACAAATATTATAAGAAATTTTGATTTCATTCAATTTTCGATTACAGCAATTTAAAAAAAAATAATTGTTGCTATCAAATTTCCTAAGATTTGTTTCAGAATTTTATTAATCTATATTCGCACTTGCAACAATTAATGTAAAGATTTGAATTGTACCTACTGAAATATTACAGCTAAATATTCAGTTATTCAAGTCATTTTTTTAAAGAGTTGCATCGAAATTTCCATTAATTTTTAACTAAATTGCAATACTTATGCCAATTTTTGAATTCTACCAAAGGTTTCAATATTACAAGAAATTTTAATAAATATTTTATTCAATTTTCAAGTACAATAATATTAAAAGATTAATTGTTGCTATTAAATTTCCAATCATTTGTTTCAAAATTTTATGAATTGATATAAGAAATTGTAAAAAAAAACTCCTAATATTATAAGAAATTTTGAAAAAAATTTCATTCAATTTTCAATAATATTGAAAGGTATCAAATCTCCAATGATTGCTTTTAAAATTTTATTAATTGGGTAATAAAATTCATAGTAATGTACTATCAGATATTTATAGTTATGTATTATCTTTTTTTTTTATAATACTGCTACAAAATTGGGATAATTACTGTCTACGTTTCAATTCTATTTAAAATTTCAGAAATAGCTGAAAAATGTACATTTTTTTGTATCAAAATTTCAATTATTACTGCCTAATTTTCAATTCTATCTATCAATGTTTGATTACACTGATCAACATTTTAATGGTTAGTATCAAAATCTCAATAATTACTGCAAATTTTAACGTTTTTGTGATTATTGTTATGTTAAATTATTTCTGTTAATATTTCAAAGAATGCTGTCAAAATTTCAATTATTTCTGATTTTTGTTTGATATCGAAATTCGAAATTGCAACAATTAATGCAAAAATTTGAATTATACTGAAATTTTGCAGCCAAATTTCTAGTTATTACAGTATTTTTTTTAAAGAATTGCATCAAAATTTCTAATAGTATTGCTAAATTGCAATAATTATTGCAAAATTTTAAATTCTACCAATACTACAAATATTACACGAAATTTTGATTTCATTCAATTTTTAATTACAGTAATGTTGAAAGATTATTTGTTACCATCAAATTTCTAAAGATTTTTTCAAAATTTTGTTAATCGGGTAATAACATTAATAGTAATGTACTATCAAATATTGATAGTTGTGTACTATTATTTTTTATTTTTTTTAATAATATTGCTACAAAACTGGAATAATTACTGTCTACGTTTCAATTCTATTTAAAATTGCTGAAAAATGTTCATTCTTTGGTATCAAAATTACCACTATTACTGCCTAATTTTCAATTCTTTCTATGAATGTTCAATCACTCTGATCAACATTATAATGATTTCTATAAAAATTTCAATAAATACTGCCGATTTTAAAGTTTTTGTGATTACTGTTATGTTGAATTATTTCTGTCAATATTCCAAATAATGCTGTCAAAATTTCAATTATTTCTGATTTTTGTTTGAATATCGAAATTCGAAATTGCAACAATTATTGTAAAGATATTTAGTTATTACCGTCAATTTTTTTAAGAATTGCATCAAATTTTCGATTAGTATTGCTAAATTGCAATAATTATTGCCAAATTTTGAATTCTACCAAAACTACAAATATAACAAGAAATTTTGATAAATATTTCATTCAATTTTCAATACAATAATATTGAAAGATTACTTGTTGCTATCAAATTTCCAATGATTTGTTTCAAAATTTTATTAATCGGGTAATAATATTCATAGTAATGTACTATTAAATATTGATAGTTGTGTACTATCATTTTTAATTTTTTTTTAATAATATTGCTACAAAACTGGAATAATTACTGTCTACGTTTCAATTCTATTTAAAATTGCTGAAAAATGTTGATTCTTTGGTATCAAAATTTCAATTATTACTGCCTAATTTTCAATTCTTTCTATGTGTAATGTTTAATTACTCTGATCAACAATTTAATGATTACTATCAAAATTTGAATAATAACTGTCAAATTTAATATTTTTGTGATTACTTTTATGTTAAATTATTTATATCAATATTTCATAGAATGCTGAGAAAATTTCAATTATTTCTGATTATTGTTTGAATATAAAAATTCGAAATTGCAACAATTAATGCAAATATTTGAATTATACTGAAATTATGTAGCCAAATTTGTAGTTATTACCGTCAATTTTTTTAAGAATTGCATCAAAATTTCGTATAGCTAAATTGCAATAATTATTGCAAAATTTTGAATTTCACCAATACTACAATTACACGAAATTTTGATTTTATTCAATTTTTAATTACAGTAATATTGAAAGATTATTTGTTACTATCAAATTTCTAATGATTTTTTTTTTCAAAATATTATTAATCAGGTAAATAATATTCACAGTAATATACTAGCAGATATTTATAGTTGTTTACTATCATTTCTCTTTTTTTTAATAATATTGCTACATAACAGGAATAATTACTATATATTATTGAATTTAATTTAAAAATTCAGAGATTGCTGAAAAATGTTAATTCCTTGGTATTAAATTTTCAATGATGACTGCCTAATTTTCAATTCTTTCTATCAATGTTTACTTACTACGATCAACATTTTATTGATTAGTATCAAAAATTCAATCATTACTGTCAATTTTAACGTTTTTGTGATCACTATTATGCTAAATTAGTTCTGTCAATACTTCAAAGAATGTTGTCAAAATTTCAATAATTTCTGATTTTTGTTTGAATATCGAAATTTGAAATTGTAACAATTAATGTATAGATTTGAATTATACTGCAATTTTGCAGCCAAATGTTCAGTTATTACAGTTATATTTTTGAGAATAGCATCAAAATTTCTATTAGTATCGCTAAATTGCAATAATTATTGCCAAATTTTGAATTCTACTAAAACTACAATACAAGAAATTTCGATTTATTTTAATTCTCGATTACAGCAATTTTGAAAGATTATTTGTTGCTATCAAATTTCTAATGATTTTTTTTCAAAAATTTGTTAATTGGGTAATAATATTCATCGTAATGTACTAACAGATATTCATAGTTGTGTACTATCATTTCTCTTTTTCTTAAATATAATGTTGTTACAAAACTGGAATAATTACTGTCTAAGTTTCAATTCTATTTAAAATTTCTGAAAAATGTTGATTTATTGGTATCAAATTTTCAATTATCACTGCCTAATTTTCAATTCTTTCTATCAATGTTTAATTACTACGATCAACATTTTATTGATTAATATCAAAAAATCAATAATTACTGTCAATTTTAACGTTTTTGTGATCAGTATTATGCTAAATTAAAATACTAGATTTCTCAATCAATTCATTTTATTCCCTTCCTAAATATAATTCGTGGTGTTCTCAAAAATCGACAATGATTTTAAAAATACAACTTATTTCAACCCCAAACTTTGGAAAATGCATTCTCGTCGTTGGGGTCGTTGGCAATTCTATTTAAAATTGCTGAAAAATGTTCATGTTTGGTATCAAAATTTCAATTATTACTGCCTAATTTTCAATTCTTTCTATCAATGTTTAATTACTCCGATCAACATTTTATTGAATAGTATCAAAATTTCAATAATTACTACCGATTTAAACGTTTTTGTGATGACTATTATGCTAAAGTATTTCGGTCAATGTTTCAAAGAATTCTGTCAAAATTTCAGCTATTTCTGTTTTTTGTTTGAATATCGAGATTAGAAATTGCAACAATTAATATAAAGATTTGAGTGAAAGTTTACAGCTAAATACATGTTTAGAACGCAGCCAAGTGGCTTGTGGGTGGTTTGGAAAAATCGATTTTTGCATCGCTCTCGACGCGACCCCTACTAAACGCCGCCACTGGCCGCTCACCCCTATTCTCTGGTCCACGGGGTTGCATCTGTCACATTCTGCCGTACACACAGTAAACATTAAGCGAACGCGATTGTGGTGTGAAAATTGCTCCCTGCGTGTTTTTGGGCGCGCATAATTCGGCGAGGTCGTCTGTAAAGTGCAGTTTTACGCGTGCCAAGGGTGTTATTCGATACGTGAGTAGGTTATCAAGATTTCAAACTGAAAACGTTGTTTTCGTGTTGATAAGTTATGGGGGGTGACATCGAGAGATGAACGGCGCTAAATGGTTCGATTAAAAGGATGGATGTGACTCTGGTGGTGGTGCAGCCTTGAAAGAAGCAGGTCTGTGGAGGCGGTTTAATTGGGGGCAGGCATGAAGTCGTTTGAATGCGAGTCCTCTTCAGAGGGGGACGAGCCGACTGTGTACCCCATCTCGCGCTCGATGGTGGCGCCACCGCAGTGGCTCCGCGGCAACGCGCCCACCTGGGGCTGGCCCCATCCGGTAAGAACAGGAATCTGCATGCCATGCGAAAACTGTAGCCCTGCTGGCCGTTTCAGGGAGCCTCTTCAAGCGCGGGAGGCCCTAGCAGTTCGAACGCCCCCCTGGACCCCGCCGGCTTCGCGCCCTTCGCCCACCACTCCACGGAAGAGGGGCAGATCCCGGGGCGGAGGACCCCCCTGGGGGCCGTGGGTCTGGGTGGCTTCCAGTTCCAGGGGGGCCACAGCTCGAACATCAGCCACGGGCCCCCTTCGGACGAGAACAACCCCGACCCCACAGGTCCCACCCAGGCTAGGTAGGGCCCAGGAATCCAAGCCCTAGGAGTTCTCTCAATTATGTACTTTAAGGTCGCCCCAGTCGAGGACGCTGCCCAACAGCCAGAACAACCAGTCCTCGAAGGCGAAGAACAGACAGGGCAAGTCTGTCCGTCTGAACATCAACGCCAGGGAGCGCAGGAGGATGCACGACCTGAACGACGCCCTCGACGAGCTCAGGTCGGTCATACCCTACGCCCATTCGCCCTCCGTGAGGAAGCTGTCCAAGATCGCGACCCTCCTGCTCGCCAAGAACTACATCCTGATGCAGGCCAACGCCCTCGAGGAGATGAAGAGACTGATCGCGTACCTGCAGGGCACCGCGGGCACCGCGGCCATCGTCGCGCCCCCCGGCTTCGACCTGCAGGGCTTCCCTGCGGCGGCCAAGTTCCTGCAGCAGCAGCAGATGCAGGACGACAGCAGGAACGACGGTGGAGGCGGCGGCGGCGGCGGGGCCCCTGGGTCGGCCCTGTAAACAAACCGAAACGTCTTGAACGTGTAAATTGATATTTTACACTAAATTTGCAAACGTCTTGTCGTGTAAATTGATACTTTACACTTGATGGTCTTTCAAAAGCCAACCAATTTAGTCAAATTCTCGCAATTCCAATTGCGATTAGCATTAGCATTTATATTTCAAAGGCAAACACTTATTTTCTCAACCCAATTGCTCGGCGGAGTTGAAACTTTATTTATTAAAAAGGGTCCAGGCTATTGTGTGGCGCCCTTAAATCGTTCTCCTCGATTATTTGGTTAGGCCTGAAATCGTTGCCAATTCTTAAATTCCCAAAACTTTTAGGCCTGAAATCGTCGCCAATTCATAAATTCCCAGACCTTTTAGGCCTGAAATCGTCACCAACTCATAAATGCACAGACCTTTTACACCTAAAATTGTCACCAATTCATAAATGTACATACCTTTTAGGCCTGAAATCGTCACCAGTTCATAAATGCACAGACCTTTTAGGCCTGAAATCATCGCCAAATCATAAATACACAGAACTGTTATAGTTTTCGTCGTCGCTTACTCAAATATGTGCACGCATAGGTGCAGACTGCGTGGGTGCGTCTGGTGCTCAAGCACCCATCAAATAGGTCATCATCATGATGTTGATCAAAAATAATTTATCATAATACTAATCACAAAAACGTTAAAATTGACAGTAATTATTGAAATTTTGATAATAGTCATTAACATGTTGATCAAAGTTATTAAACATTGATAGAAACAATTGAAAATTATACAGTAATCATTGAAATTTTGATACCTAAGAATGAAAATTTTTCAGCAATCTCTGAAATTTTACATAGTCAGTGATTATTCCAGTTTTGCAGCAATATTATTTAAAAAAAAGAGAAATATTATAGTACACTACTATGAATATTTGATAGTACATTACTATGAATATTATTACCTCATTAATAAAATTTTGAAAGCAATCAATAGAAATTTGATAGCAACAAATAATCTTTCAATATTATTGTAACTGAAATAGAATGAAATCTCTTTCATTTCTTGTAATATTTGGTAAAAATTTCATGTGCTATTTGGAGTTTTGATAGAATTCAAAATTTGGCAATATTTATTGCAATTTGGCAATACTAATCGTTTTTTTTACAATTCTTAAAACATTAACGATAGTTACTGAAAATTTGGCTGTAATATTTCAGTATAATTCAAATATTTCCTTTAATTGTTGCAATTTTGAATTTCGATATTCAAACCAAAATCAGAAATAATTGAAATTTTGACAACATTCCTTGAAATATTGACCAAAATAATTTAACATAATAGTAATAACAAAAACGTTAAAATTTACAGTGATTATTGAAAATTTGATAGTAATCATCAAAATGTTGATAAAAAATAATTTAACATAATAGTAATCACAAAATCGTTAAAATTGGCAGTAATTATTGAAATTTTGACAGTAATCATCAAAATGTTGATCAGAAATAATTTATCATAATAGTAATCATAAAAACGTTAAAATTGGCGTGGAAATTTTGATAGTAATCATTAAAATTTTGATCAAAGTTATTAAACATACATAGAAACAATTGAAAATTAGGCAGTAATAGTTATCTCTGAATCTCTGAAAAAAAATAGTAATGATAGTACATAACTATGAATATATGATAGTACATTACTATGAATATTATTACGCAATTAATAAAATTTTGAAAGCAATCAATAGAAATTTGATAGCAACAAATAATCTTTCAATATTATTGTAACTGAAATAGAATGAAATCTCTTTCATTTCTTGTAATATTTGGTCAAAATTTCGTGTGCTATTTGGAGTTTTGGTAGAATTCAAAGTTTGGCAATATTTATTACAATTCAGCAATACTAATCGATTTTTTTTTTCAATTCTTAAAACATTAAATAACTGAAAATTTGGCTTTAAAATTTCAGTATAATTCAAATCTTTACATTGATTGTTGCAATTTCGAATTTCTATATTCAAACAAAAATCAGATATAATTGAAATTTTAACAGCATTCTTTGGAATATTGACAGAAATAATTTAACATAATAGTAATCACAAAACCGTTAAAATTGACAGTAATTACTGAAATTTTGATAGTAATCATTAAAATATTGATCAGAATAATTAAACATTGATAGAAAGAATTGTAAATTAGACAGTAATAATTGAAATTTTCATACCAAAGAGTATGAAATTTTTTTTCACTTTTCAGCCATCTCTGAAATTTTAAACAGAATTAAAATATATGCAGTAATTATTCGAGTTTTGTAGCAATATGATTAAAAAAAAACTATTAGTTATAGTACATTAGTATGAATATTATTAGTATTGATAGTACATAAGTATGAGTATTTGAGAGTTACTATTAACTTTTACTATTTGACTATTTGAGAGTTACATACATTACTATGAATATTGTTACCCGATTGATAATATTTTGAAACCAATCATTAGAAATTTGATAGCAACAAATAACCTTTCAATATTAAATAGAATTGAAACGTAGACAGTAATTATTCCAATTTTGTAACAATATTACAAATAAAAAATGAAAAATGACTATGAACATAACTATGAATATCTGATAGAACATTACTATGAATTTTATTACCCGATTAATAAAATTTCGAAAAAAGTCATTGGGTATTTGGTACTAACAAATAATCTTTCAATATTACTGTAATTGAAAATTGAATGAAATCAAAATTTCTTGTAATATTTCCAGTTTTGGTAGAATTCAAAATTTGGCAATATTTATTGCAATTCGGCAATACTAATCTATTTTATTTTACAATTCTTAAAACATTAACGATAGTTACTGAAAATTTGGCTTTAATATTTCAGTATAATTCTTATCTCTACGTTAATTGTTGCAATTTCGAATTTCGATATTCAAACAAAAATCAGAAATAATTGAAATTTTGACAACATTCCTTGAAATATTGACCAAAGTAATTTAACATAATAGTAATCACAAAAACGTTAAAATTCGCAGTAATTATTGAAATTTTGATAGTAATCATCAAAATGTTGATCAGAAATAATTTAACATAATAGTAATCATAAAAACGTTAAAATTGGCGTGGAAATGTTGATAGTAATCATTAAAATTTTGATCAAAGTAATTAAACATTGATAGAAAGAATTGAAAATTAGACAGTAATCATTGAAATTTTGATACCTAAGAATGAAAATTTTCAGCAATCTCTGAAAGTTTTAACAGAATTAAAACGTAGGCAGTCATTATTCGGGTTTTGTAGCAATATTATATAAAAAAAGAGAGAAATTATAGTACACTACTATGAATATTTGATAGTACATTACTATGAATATTATTACCCAATTAATAAAATTTTGAAAGCAAGCAATAGAAATTTGATAGCAACAAGTAATCTTTCAATATTATTGTAATTGAAATAGAATGAAATCTCTTTCATTTCTTGTAATATTTGGTCAAAATTTCGTGTGCTATTTGGAGTTTTGGTAGAATTCTAAATTTGGCAATAATTATTGCAATTTAGCAATGCTAATCGAAATTTTTATGCAATTCTTAAAAAACTAACGGTAATAACTGAACATTTACAAAAATTTGGAATTTGAATTTGAATATTATTACTCCATTAATAAACTTTTGCAATCTCTCATTGGAAATTTGATAGCAACAAATAATCTTTCAATATTATTGTAATTGAAATTGTATGAAATATTTTTCATTTCTTGTAATATTAGGAGGTTTAGTAGAATTTAAAATTTGGCAATAATTATTGCAATTTAGCAATACTCATCGAAATTTTGATTCAATACTTAAAAAATTGACGGTAACAGCTGAAAATTTGGCTGTAAATGTTCAGTATAATTCAAATCTTTACATTAGTTGTCGCAAGTTTAAATTTAATTGAAATTGAAAGTTAGACAATAATAATTGCAATTTTCATACCAATTATGAACATGTTTCAGCAATCTCTGAAATATTAAATAGAATTAAAACGTAGTCAATAATTATTCTAGTTTTGTGTGTTAAAATTCACAGTAATTACTGAAATTTTGATAGTAATCATCAAAATGTTGATCAGAAAACAATTAACACAATAGTAATCACGAAAACGTTAAAATTGAGAGTAATTATTGAAATTTTGATAATAATCATTAACATGTTGATCAGAGTAATTAAACATTAATAGAAACAATGATGCCTAAGAATGAAAATTTTTCAGCAATCTCTGAAATTTTTAACAGAATTAAAACGTAGTCAGTAATTACTCCAGTTTTGCAGCAATATTATAAAAAAAAGAGAAATAATGGTATACAACTACGAATATTTGATAGTTCATTATTTGAATTATTATTAATAAATGATAGTATATAACTATCAGTATTTTATAGTACATTACTATAAATATTATTACCCGATTAATAAAATTTTGAAAGCAATCATTGAGACTTTGATAGCAACAAACAATCTTTCAACATTATTGTAATTGAAAATTTAATGAAATCTTTGAAACTTTGAAAAATAATTCTTGTAATATTTGAAGTTTTTGTAGAATTCAAATTTTGGTAATTATTATTCCAATTTAGCAACACTAATCGAAATTTTGATGCAATTCTTAAAAAAAATTGACGAAAATTGAAATTTTGACAGCATTCTTTGAAATATTGATAGAAATAATTTAACATAATTGTAGTCACAAAACCGTTAAAATTTACAGTAATTATTCAAATTTTGGTAAAAATCATTAAAATTTTGATTAGAGTAATTAAACATTGTCAGAAAGAACTGTAAATTAGATAGACATAATTATTTTCATGACGCCAAATATAATGTTTTACTTTTACTTTTTAATGTAATATTTTACTAAAAATTAATAATATTATCGTAATATTTGGGGGTTTTTCCATTTTCTGATAGAAAATTGTGTTTTGAATATGTGTGGAAAATTTGATAATATTTTATGAAATATAATTGTAAAAGCTAACCCATTTCTGGAAATGCAAAAATTTTATAGCTTTTTGTAAAATTTTCGAAATCCATTTCTGGAAATACAAAAATTTTAAAGCTATCTGGAACATTTCTGATTTTCCGTAAATTTTTAGATATTGCCGTCACTTTTTCAAAGATTACTGTCATATTTTCAATTATTACTACCATACTTATTATTATTATAATTTAATTAATATTGCTAAAGTTGTAATCCTACCAAAATTCCAAAGATTACAGACAACTTTGCAATTTTTATTAAATTATCAGTCATTACAGTAAAAAAATTAAGTAAATTGTAGCTACATTTTCAATTGTCAGTAAATTATCAGTCATTGAATCATTGAATTATGAATTATGAATTATTATGAATTATGAATTATTATGAATTATGAATTATAGTGAAATTTCCACAGATTACTGTACATTTTTCTATTAGTATCTTTTGATAATACTAATTGTTTCTATATATTTTTAGTCTAGAACTTCATAATATATTGATTTTCTTGAAACCTGCAAAATTAAATGCAATATCTTGATTATCACAATGCTTTCAGTTTATACGAAAATTCAGGCAAAACCAAAGATTAGTTAATAATAAAGAATATGTATTAGCATAAAAACCCTACATAATATACAAAATTTCAACAAAACAACAAAAGAAAACACAAATAGCTAAGTTTTTCTAATTTTTTTCCCATTTTTAGCTTGAAAAGTCTGTTTTGAATATGTGTGGAAAATTTGATAATAATTTATAGACTATAATTGTAAAAACTAATCAATTTGTGGAAATGCAAAAAAATTATAGCTTTCTGGAAAATTTCCGATTTTCAGTAAATTTTTAGATATTGCCATCAGTGTTTCAACGATTACTATCAAATTTTCAATTATTGCTACCAAACTTATAATTATTATTGCAAAAGTTGTAATTCTACAAAAATTCCAAATATTACAGGCAACTTTGCAATTTTTAGAAAATTTCAATCATTACAGTCAAATTTTCATAATTTGTAGCCAGATTTTCAATTGTCAGTAAAATATCAGTCATTATAGTCAAAATTTCGAAGATTACTGTATAATTTTCAAATACTATCTTCTGAAAATACTGATTTTTAATATTTTTTTAGTCTAGAACTTCATAAAATATTGATTTTCTTGAAACCTGCAAAATTAAATGCAATATCTTGATTATCACAATGCATTAAGTTTAAACAAAAATTCAGGCAAAACCAAAGATTAGTTAACAATAAAGAATATGTATTAGCAAAAAAACGCTACATAATCTACAAAATTTCAACAAAACAACAAAAGAAAACACACAAATAGTTGTTCTCATATTTTTTTCCATTTTTTGCTTGAAAAGTGTGTTTTGAATATGTGTGGAAAATTTGATAATATTTTATGAACTGTAATTGTAAAAAACTAATCAATTTCTGGAAATGCAAAATTTTTATAGCTTTCTGGAAAATTTCCGATTTTCAGTAAATTTTTAGATATTGCCATCATTGTTTCAACGATTACTGTCAAATTTTCAATTATTGCTACCAAACTTGTAATTTTTATTGCAAAAGTTGTAATTCTACAAAAATTCCAAATATTACAGGCAACTTAGCAATTTTTAGAAAATTTCAGTCATTACAGTCAAATTTTCAAAAACTGTAGCCAGATGTGCAATTGTCAGTAAAATATCAGTAATTATAGTAAAAATTTCGAAGATTGATGTAAAATTTTCAATTATTATCTTCTGATTATTCACATCAACAAATTCATCCAAAATTAATTGCAATATCTTGATTATTACAATAATAATAATAATAATAATAATATTTATTAGCAGAAAGCTACATACATATTCCAAAAAATTAACACAAATCAAATAAGTAACAACAAAAAATAAAAATAAAACACAAATAGCAAAAACATTTTTCATCCTACAATCTTTTGAGCAAAAGTCCATTTGACAAACATACTCCCTCATCTTTGCATTAATCCATTAAGTTCAGGCACGAAATTCAGGCAAAACTAAAGATTAATCGGTTGAAATATTAACTTTTGGAGGATAATTGTTACTTATCTTTAAAAGTAAACTAACTTTTGGAGGATAATTGTTACTTTTCTATAAAAGTACATTAACTTTTGGAGGATAATTCTTACTTTTCTTTAAAAGTAAAGATTAGTTGTTCTCATTTTTTTTCCATTTTATGCTAGAAAAGTGTAAGTTTATTGGCCAGCACCCACTATGATTTTCAAAAGTCGGCGCCTCTGCGTACACAGTTTGCAGGTTTGCGCAAACCGAGATATAAGAAGTAGTCGATCAACAAAACTTGAGTGAAAACTATAGTTTAAAGTTGATCAACTCTATTGAAACAAAGGTTCTCATTATATAAAAGTAGTTAAGCAACAAGAGTTCCAACGCACCCCCCGCAGAGATTTATATTAAAATAATTCGCGGTTTGATTCGCGTTAATCGGCGTAATTAGAGTAATTGTGGTGTAAGTACCGCGGATAATTGTCGAGATTATCCCATTAAAAACGCGAATCGCCACTTTATTGATGTAATTACCCGCAAATTCTGCCGATTAACGCGAATCAAACCGCGAATTATTTTAATATAAATCTCTGCGGGGGGTGCGTTGGAACTCTTGTTGCTTAACTACTTATAAATTTCGGTGTTCCAGTACAATCGATCAATTAAACTTGATTGATCAACAAAAGTTAAATGAAAACAATAGTTTGAAGTTGATCAAATCTATTGAGACAAAGGTTCTCATTATATCAACTACAATCGATCAATTAAACTTGATTTATCAACAAAAGTTGAATGAAAACTATAATTGAAAGTTTATTAACTCTAGTGAACAAATGTTCTCACTATATCATAGTTTGTTGATCAACTACAATTGATCAAGAAAAGTTGAATGAAACCAAAAATTTAAAGTTGATCAACTCTATTGAAACAAAGATTCTCACTATATAAACTTTCTTTAATCAACTACAATCCATCAATTAAACTTGATTCGTAAGAAGGCGCCTTTGTCAAAATTTTTTTTTTGCCATTTTTTTCATTTTTTACGCTTGTTTTCGAATGTGCTCAGTTTTAAATCTGTACATATGACCTTGCATTGGTAATTTTTAATGATAATTCTGTCCACAACTCAAGCAATACTTAAACTAGTAGCTGACAATGCGAAGTATTTTATATAGATGTCCGTATATATATATATATATATACATATATAAAACAAATGCCTCTCTCTGGCCCCCGAGAGCGTTGCTATTGTGATGTGTCCAAGCAACGTGGAGATGTTCTAGTCAAGATTTTAGTCGTAGCCTTTAGCTCCAATTGGCATTTTAACTCTTCTTATTTTTATGGTGATTAGTCTGAGCGGTGGTTTTTCCTTAAATATCCCAAATGCATAGATGGTTTGTTAACTGATGAACTGAGAGATACATTTATTGCTGATTTTCAATTTATAGTTCATTGCAAAAATCTTCCACTTTTTTTTAAATTGTTTAATTATTTTTTATCTTTAAAATTCTGCTATTTAAATTTATGAGCAAAACACTGTTGTTTTTTTTTATAATAATGTAATAATGTTTGCTAAAAACTATGAGCAAAACAGCTCAATAGCAATATAAATGAAAATAGCCCAAAATCAGTATTTGTAAATAAATTACTTCCCCTTCATATTTGTTTGTAAAATTACCACTTTAGAAGTAAATCCTAACTTCGAATGTAAAGGATATTTAGCGACAAACTTCGCTGTTTTATGTGTTATAGTACAATATATTGTGCCAAAAAATAGTTAAGATAATAGCATTACATTTTTAGGGAAGTGTAGACGTGATAGGAGATATTTTATTTTCTAGGTTTAATATATGATAATTATTATATTTGTAAACGACAATGACTGAGGATGGTCTGAATAATAAACTCAAAATGAATTTTATTACGTCAACATGGAGGACACTCTGTGAAATATTACTTTCCCATCACATGATTTCTATTTTCCCATTGCTGTGTTATTATTTATTCTGCACATGATTTTATTAATCCCTGATCTTCCAAAATACCTTGCACTTTTAGATATTCATGCCCTTAGCAGTATTATCACACGTAATATTTAGTTATCAAACTAATAAGCGTGCGAAAAACCGCCTTTCTAGCACGGCGTGTTGTAAAGTTGCCTAGCTACAACACACTTATTGACCAACTTTCATGCACAATAAACGTCAGGCAGTACTAATTTGTATTGAAATAAATATTAAATACTTACGATTGCTGGAAATATGAGAACCAGAAACCTAAATTGGAAATTAGCAGTTTCAACCTTCACAATTTCGTTGATAACATTGACGTTTAATTAACGATTATTTAAACTGAGTGTAGCTGCAAGTAAACGCCTGAAATTTTTTGTTCCCAATCCTAAAAGCTTCGTACTCTTTATTATTAGTTATTTGGAAATTAGCAGTTTCAACCTTCCGAATTTCGTTGATGACATTGCCGTTTAATTAACGATTAATTAAACTAAGTGTAGCTGCAAGTAAAGCCCTGAAATATTTGTTCACAATCCTAAAAGCTTCATATTCTTTATTATTAGTTATTTGGAAATTAGCAGTTTCAACCTTCAGAATTTCGTTGATGACATTGACGTTTAATTAACGATTACTTATACTGAGTGTAGCTGCAAGTAAACGCCTGAAAATGTTTGTTCCCAATCCTAAAAGCTTCATACTCTTTATTATTAGTTATTTGGAAATTAGCAGTTTCACCATTCAGAATTTCGTTGATGGCATTGACGTTTATTTAACGATTAATTAAACTAAGTATAGTTGCAAGTAAACGCCTGATAACTTTTGTTCCCAGTGCTAAAAGCTTCATACTCTTTATTATTAGTTATTTGGAAATTAGCAGTTTCAACCTACAGAATTTCGTTGATGACATTGACGTTTAATTAACGATTACTGAAACTAAGTCTAGGTGCAAGTAAACGCCTGAATTTTTTTGTTACCAATCCTTAAAGCTTCATACTCTTTATTATTAGTTATTTGGAAAATAGCAGTTTCAACCTTTAGAATTTCGTTGATGACATTGATGTTTAATTAACGATTACTGAAACTAAGTGTACTTGCAAGTAAACGCCTGATATTTTTTGTTCCCAATCCTAAAAGCTTCATAATCTTTATTATTAGTTATTTTGAAATTAGCAGTTTCAACCTTTAGAATTTCGTTGATGACATTGACGTTTAATTAACGATTACTTATACTGAGTGTAGCTGCAAATAAACGCCTAAAAATTTTTGTTCCCAATCCTAAAAGTTTCATACTCTTTATTATTAGTTATTTGGAAATTAGCAGTTTCAACCTTCAGAATTTCGTTGATGACATTGATGTTTAATTAACGATTACTTATACTGAGTGTAGCTGCAAGTAAACGCCTGAAAATTTTTGTACCCAATCCTAAAAGCTTCATTGTCTTTATTATTAGTTATTTGGACATTAGTAGTTTCAACCTTCAGAATTTCGTTGATGACATTGACGTTTAATTAACGATTAATTAAACTAATTGTAGCTGCAAGTAAACGCCTGAAAATTTTTGTTACCAATCCTAAAAGCTTCATACTCTTTATTATTAGTTATTTGGAAATTAGCAGTTTCAACCTTCAGAATTTCGTTGATGATATTGATGTTTAATTAACGATTACTTAAACTAAGTGTAGCTGCAAGTAAACGCCTGAAAATATTTGTTACCAATCCTATAAACTTCATTCTCTTTATTATTAGTTATTTGGAAATTAGCAGTTTCAACCTTCAGAATTTCGATGATAACATTGACGTTTAATTAACGATTAATTCAACTAAGTGTAGCTGCAAGTAAACGCCTGAAAATTTTTGTTACCAATCCTAAAAGCTTCATACTCTTTATTATTAGTTATTTGGAAATTAGCAGTTTCAACCTTCAGAATTTCGTTGATGACATTAACGTTTAAATAACGATTACTTATACTGAGTGTAGCTGCAAGTAAACGCCTGAAAATTTTGGTTCCCAATCCTAAAAGCTTCATACTCTTTATTATTAGTTATTTGGAAATTAGCAGTTTTAACCTTCAGAATTTCATTGATGACATTGACGTTTAATTAACGATTACTTAACAAAGTGTAGCTGTAAGTAAACGCCTGAAATATTTGTTCCCAATCCTAAAAGCTTCATACTCTTTATTATTAGTTATTTGGAAATTAGCAGTTTCAACCTTCAGAATTTCGTTGATGACATTGAGGTGTAATTAACGATTAATTAAACTAAGTGTAGCTGCAAGTAAACGCCTGAAAATGTTTGTTCCCAATCCTAAAAGCTTCATACTCTTTATTATTAGTTATTTGGAAATTAGCAGTTTTAACCTTCAGAATTTCGTTGATGACATTGACGTTTAATTAACGATTACTTAAACTGAGTGTAGCTGCAAGTAAACGCCTGAAAATGTTTGTTACCAATCCTAAAAGCTTCATACTCTTTATTATTAGTTATTTGGAAATTAGCAGTTTTAACCTTCACAATTTCGTTGATGACAGTGACGTTTAATTAACGATTACTTAAACTGAGTGTAGCTGCAAGTAAACGCCTGAAAATGTTTGTTACCAATCCTAAAAGCTTCATACTCTTTATTATTAGTTATTTGGAAATTAGCAGTTTTAACCTTCAGAATTTCGTTGATGACATTGACGTTTAATTAACGATTACTTAAACTGCGTGTAGCTGCAAGTAAACGCCTGAAAATTTTTGTTCCCAATCCTAAACGCTTCATACTCTTTTTATTAGTTATTTGGAAATTAGCAGTTTCAACCTTCAGAATTTCGTTGATGACGTTTCATTAACGATTACTTAAACTAATTGTAGCTGCAAGTAAACGCCTGAAATATTTGTTCACAATCCTAAGAGCTCCATACTCTTTATTATTAGTTATTTGGAAATTAGCAGTTTTAACCTTCAGAATTTCGTTGATGACATTGATGTTTAATTAACGATTAATTAAACTTAGTGTAGCTGCAAGTAAACACCTGAAAATGTTTGTTCCCAATCCTAAAAGCTTCATACTCTTTATTATTAGTTATTTGGAAAATAGCAGTTTTAACCTTCAGAATTTCGTTGATGACATTGATGTTTAATTAACGATTAATTAAACTTAGTGTAGCTGCAAGTAAACACCTGAAAATGTTTGTTCCCAATCCTAAAAGCTTCATACTCTTTATTATTAGTTATTTGGAAATTAGCAGTTTCAACCTTCAGAATTTCGTTGATGACGTTTCATTAACGATTACTTAAACTAATTGTAGCTGCAAGTAAACGCCTGAAATATTTGTTCGCAATCCTAAGAGCTCCATACTCTTTATTATTAGTTATTTGGAAATTAGCAGTTTTAACCTTCAGAATTTCGTTGATGACATTGACGTTTAATTAACGATTACTTAAACTGCGTGTAGCTGCAAGTAAACGCCTGAAAATTTTTGTTCCCAATCCTAAACGCTTCATACTCTTTTTATTAGTTATTTGGAAATTAGCAGTTTCAACCTTCAGAATTTCGTTGATGACATTGACGTTTAATTAACGATTACTTAAACTGCGTGTAGCTGCAAGTAAACGCCTGAAAATGTTTGTTCCCAATCCTAAAAGCTTCATACTCTTTATTATTAGTTATTTGGAAATTAGCAGTTTTAACCTTCAGAATTTCGTTGATGACATTGACGTTTAATTAACGATTACTTAAACTGAGTGTAGCTGCAAGTAAACGCCTGAAAATGTTTGTTACCAATCCTAAAAGCTTCATACTCTTTATTATTAGTTATTTGGAAATTAGCAGTTTTAACCTTCACAATTTCGTTGATGACAGTGACGTTTAATTAACGATTACTTAAACTGAGTGTAGCTGCAAGTAAACGCCTGAAAATGTTTGTTACCAATCCTAAAAGCTTCATACTCTTTATTATTAGTTATTTGGAAATTAGCAGTTTTAACCTTCAGAATTTCGTTGATGACATTGACGTTTAATTAACGATTACTTAAACTGCGTGTAGCTGCAAGTAAACGCCTGAAAATTTTTGTTCCCAATCCTAAACGCTTCATACTCTTTTTATTAGTTATTTGGAAATTAGCAGTTTCAACCTTCAGAATTTCGTTGATGACGTTTCATTAACGATTACTTAAACTAATTGTAGCTGCAAGTAAACGCCTGAAATATTTGTTCACAATCCTAAGAGCTCCATACTCTTTATTATTAGTTATTTGGAAATTAGCAGTTTTAACCTTCAGAATTTCGTTGATGACATTGATGTTTAATTAACGATTAATTAAACTTAGTGTAGCTGCAAGTAAACACCTGAAAATGTTTGTTCCCAATCCTAAAAGCTTCATACTCTTTATTATTAGTTATTTGGAAATTAGCAGTTTCAACCTTCAGAATTTCGTTGATGACGTTTCATTAACGATTACTTAAACTAATTGTAGCTGCAAGTAAACGCCTGAAATATTTGTTCGCAATCCTAAGAGCTCCATACTCTTTATTATTAGTTATTTGGAAATTAGCAGTTTTAACCTTCAGAATTTCGTTGATGACATTGATGTTTAATTAACGATTAATTAAACTTAGTGTAGCTGCAAGTAAACACCTGAAAATGTTTGTTCCCAATCCTAAAAGCTTCATACTCTTTATTATTAGTTATTTGGAAAATAGCAGTTTTAACCTTCAGAATTTCGTTGATGACATTGACGTTTAATTAACGATTACTTATACTGAGTGTAGCTGCAAGTAAACGCCTGAAATTTTTTGTTGCCAATCCTAAAAGCTTCATATTCTTTATTGTTAGTTATTTGGAAATTGGTAGTTTCAACCTTCAGAATTTCGTTGATGACATTGATGTTTAATTAACGATTAATTAAATTGAGTAAATAGCTGCAAGTAAACGCCTGAAATTTTTAGTTCCCAATCGTAAAAGCTTCATACTCTTTATTATTAGTTATTTGGAAATTAACAGTTTTAACCTTCAGAATTTCGTTGATGACATTGATATTTAATTAACGATTAATTAAACCAAGTGTAGCTGCAAGTAAACGCCTGAAAATTTTTGTTCCCAATACTAAAAGCTTCATACTCTTTATTATTAGTTATTTGGAAATTAGCAGTTTTAACCTTCAGAATTTCGTTGATGACATTGACGTTTAATTAACGATTACTTAAACTGAGTGTAGCTGCAAGTAAACGCCTGATTTTTTTTGTTACCAATCCTAAAAGCTGCATACTCTTTATTATTAGTTATTTTGAAATTAGCAGTTTTAACCTTCAGAATTTCGTTGATGACATTGATGTTTAATTAACGATTAATTAAACTAAGTGTAGCTGCAATTAAACGCCTGAAAATTTTTGTACCCAATCCTAAAAGCTTCATACTCTTTATTATTAGTTATTTGGAAATTAGCAGTTTTAACCTTCACAATTTCGTTGATGACATTGACGTTTAATTAACGATTAATTAAACTAAGTGTAGCTGCAAGTAAACGCCTAAAAATATTTGTTCCCAATCCTAAAAGCTTTATATTCTTTATTATTAGTTATTTGGAAATTAGCAGTTTTAACCTTCAGAATTTCGTTGATGACATTGACGTTTAATTAACGATTAATTAAACTAAGTGTAGCTGCAAGTAAACGCCTGAAAATTTTTGTACCCAATCCTAAAGGCTTTATACAAGAGTATAAAGCTGCTATATAAACTGCTAATTTCCAAATAACTAATAATAAAGATATTATTAGTTATTTGGAAATTAGCAGTTTCAACCTTCATAATTTCGTTGATGACATTGACGTTTAATTAACGATCAATTAAACTAATTGTAGCTGCAAGTAAACACCTCAATTGTTTGTTACTAATCCTACAAGCTTTATACTTTTTATTATTAGTTATTTGAACATTAGCAGTTTCAACCTTCAGAATTTCGTTGATGACATTGACGTTTAATTAACGATTACTTATACTGAGTGTAGCTGCAAGTAAACGCCTGAAAATGTTTGTCCCCAATCCAAAAAGCTTCATACTCTTTATTATTAGTTATTTGGAAATTAGCAGTTTCAACCTTCAGAATTTCGTTGATGACATTGACGTTTAATTAACGATTACTTAAACTGAGTGTAGCTGTAAGTAAACGCCTGAAATTTTTTATTCCCAATCCTAAAAGCTTCATACTCTTTATTATTAGTTATTTCGAAATTAGCAGTTTTAACCTTTAGAATTTCGTTGATGACATTGAGGTTTCATTAACGATTACTTAAACTGAGTGTAGCTGCAAGTAAACGCCTGAAAATTGTTGTACCCAATCCTAAAAGCGTCATACTCTTTATTACTAGTTATTTGGAAATTAGCAGTTTCAACCTTCAGAATTTCGTTGATGACATTGACGTTTAATTAACGATTACTTATACTGAGTGTAGCTGCAAGTAAACGCCTGAAAATGTTTGTCCCCAATCCAAAAAGCTTCATACTCTTTATTATTAGTTATTTGGAAATTAGCAGTTTCAACCTTCAGAATTTCGTTGATGACATTGACGTTTAATTAACGATTACTTAAACTGAGTGTAGCTGTAAGTAAACGCCTGAAATTTTTTATTCCCAATCCTAAAAGCTTCATACTCTTTATTATTAGTTATTTCGAAATTAGCAGTTTTAACCTTTAGAATTTCGTTGATGACATTGAGGTTTCATTAACGATTACTTAAACTGAGTGTAGCTGCAAGTAAACGCCTGAAAATTGTTGTACCCAATCCTAAAAGCGTCATACTCTTTATTACTAGTTATTTGGAAATTAGCAGTTTCAACTTTCAGAATTTCGTTGATGACATTGACGTTTAATTAACGATTACTTAAACTAAGTGTAGCTGCAAGTAAACGCCTGAAAATTTTTGTTCCCAATCCTAAAAGCTTCATACTCTTTATTATTAGTTATTTGGAAAATAGCAGTTTCAACCTTCAGAATTTCGTTGATGACAGTGACGTTTAATTAACGATTACTTAAACTAAGTGTAGCTGCAAGTAAACGCCTGAAAATTTTTGTTACCAATCCTAAAAGCTTCATACTCTTAATTATTAGTGTTTTGGAAATTAGCAGTTTTAACCTTCAGAATTTCGTTGATGACATTGATGTTTAATTAACGATTAATTAAACTTATTGTAGCTGCAAGTAAACGCCGGAAAATTTTTGTTCACAATCCTAAAAGCTTCATACTCTTTATTATTAGTTATTTGGAAATTAGCAGTTTCAACCTTCAGAATATCGTTGATGACATTGACGTTTAATTAACGATTACTTAAACTGAGTGTAGTTGCAAGTAAAGGCCTGAAATTTTTTGTTACCAATCCTAAAAGCGTCATACTCTTTATTATTAGTTATATGGAAATTAGCAGTTTCAACCTTCAGAATTTCGTTGATGACATTGACGTTTAATTAACGATTAATTGAACTAAGTGTAGTAAACGCCTGAAAATTTGAGGTGTTATATGTGGCGTGTAAATTCATAGATAAATTATGCTGTTCCCAACGAAATAAGTTGGAATTTCAATGGGTGTAATGACTGGTTTTTCACATTCTGAGAGCCTGTGACGGCAGTGATTCGCTTTCCACTGATACCACGAACGTTTTATGAATTCACTCTCCCCGATAGCTTCGTCCCGGAAATTAATGTGTCTACTTTTTCGCAACATTTGCTAGCGCATCAACTTATATAAATAAAAAAAAACTTAAAAGCGCACTCTAAAGCCAGCAGCAAAACTTTGAGGGCGAAGTCAATTACCGTACATCATCTCCCAACTATCACATCTTAGAGGCTAAGTGATAACTGATGACTGGCGAGATACAAAATATGCATGTTGTGAATGGTATTATTGCATAAGATTTAAAGAATTGCCCTAGAAATTCATTATCTAATGAGAATTGAAAATGCACTATTTATAATCAAAATTTTGCATTTTCGCTTTCCGTGATATTCTCAAATATTGTTTATCAGATATTTTAAAAAGTAGCGTATCAATTTTAATACAATTTATTGCCAATATTCAGTGATATATGGGTATCACATATCTTAAATTAGAATCATATATAATGTATAATTGTTAAGATACTAATATTTTATTGGTTTTTGTGATATTCTCTAATAATATTGATCCTTAATCAGTGATATTTGATAAAGTAGCGCATTAATATTGATACAATTTGTTTCTAATATTTAGTGATACACGTGTCTCACATACCCTAAATTGGATTAATGTTTAATGTGCAATTCTTGAGATATTTGCTTTGGTGTTTACTGATGTTCGCAAATATTGTTTAACGATCGGGATTTGAGGCCTCATCTCTTTGACTTGTACGTTGCTTTCATTTGCGGGTTGCGCGTTGTGTCATTCCATGCTCAAGATGCAATTCAAAATTCGTTGAAATGGGCACGTCTGCGAATTGTTTTCCTGGTAATCTTGCGACGAGGACGCCCAGGGAGGCTCCTCCGAGCACCCCCCAACCGCCCCCCGTCGTAATCCTCGGGGGGCGCGAAGGGGGCGAAATAAGGACGGCGCCGGCGCCCCTCGCCCTTCTCTCCTGCCGCCTTTGTCGGTGCACGACACGACAGAGAGTCCTCCGAAAAGTACTCCAGCAGGTGTCCAGTGCTTATGCGCGAACCTCTGCAGGATCGGTAATCAGTATCAGATATGTACCATGCAGCCGTCCCCTCTGGTTCAGTCGTCTTCACGCCGCCGCCGGAAGCGCCACACTCGGAAGGGGGCAGCCGAAGGGCACAGCGGGTCACACTGATTGGGTGGCGTGCTTTCCCACGAAAACTGTAAGTCACACTAAAAAACACCATCAAAACCCCAAACAGAATCAGTGGAAAACTGCTGGACACCAGCTTTGATCATTTACATGTCTCAATTTATCACCCCCAAATAGCAACCCTTTGTTGTTTGCTCGCAAGCAACAACTTTCATCAATCGATACATTAACTTTAGTGTTCTTCACACCACTTATTTATACTTATTTCTTTTACATGAGTACTCCAGTTCTAAGTACTCATATTTTTGAACACGTCTATTTGATATGTTTGTCTTCACACCACTTATTTATACTTATATCCTTCACATGAGTACTCCAGTTCTAAGTACACATATTTTGGAACACGTCTATTTGATAAGTTTGCGTACTAATTAAATACACCTACTATTCACCTCCATTTAATATGGATAATATATTAAGACAATAATAAACAATTTTTTGTTTCGGTATCAGCCCTATATGGCCTTACATTAGAAATACATTTTATTTACTACAGTTTTGAAAATCCTTCATGTGAAGTTCCTTCACATGAGTACCCGAGTTCTAACTAACTAACTAATGACTTTCTTTATTGACTCAAAGAGTATTAGTTAGTTTTGGATAAAAGATGTACTTAACGTCAATAACTTCACACATTGCTCAACTGCTCAATGCATATCACCACTTAATGAAATATGTCACTGTTTGTGCCTTCCAATGTCACATTCCATCTATTACTTCAGGATTCACTAACTAGATTTTGATAGATACAATTTTGTTAAAGATACCTGCAAATTGTTCGTACGACTGATATTAATGAATTTGCAATATGATTATTTATAACTCGTTTATACTCATTACACAAAACAACCAATAATTTGCCCAAGTATTGCCCAGTTATTATGTAAATTATACCTTAATATTTTATACTTATTCCCTGGAGAACATTATCGTTGTTAGATTTCAGCTTTAAATTTAGAATAAGATTTATTAAACAAGCAATTTCGATAATTTTATTGATTTCATTTTATTAACCTTTAGTTTTATTTCCGTAATGTTTCTCATTTAAACTTAATCTTCATTGATTCGAATTCATGTTATTAATTAGTTATAATTAAATAATGTTTTGCCACTTTAGGTTATATTTTAATAATTTATACTTATTCCCTGAAGAGTATTATCCTCTCTATACTTCATTTTAAATTTATAATGACAGTATTTTATTAATTAGGAAATTCAAATGATATTCCTTATTTCATTTTAATTGATATTTTTATGACTTCTGTTAGCTTGTGAGGAGAATTGTTAATCATGTCTACTAAGGTAAACACAATTGGAGATGGTATCATTCACCGGTCTGAACCCGAATGAAACCAGCTAATTCTCCTGAAAATTTGACAAAGTTTCAGCATTAAATAAGGGAGAAAATCAAACATATAACTTTCTGCATTGACAAGTATGAGTTAGCTTTTACTGAAAATTCTGAAAATTTATTATCTGCAAATTTGATATTAGATTCGTGTACAGTACACCTGAAGCTAATTCTCCTGAAAATTTGACAAAGTTTCAGCATTAAATAAGGGAGAAAATCAAGCACTTAACTTGCTGCATTGACAAGGAAGACTTAGCTATTACTGAAATTTCTGAAAATTTATTATTTGCAAATTTGTTATTAGATTCGTGTACAGTACACCTGAAACTAATTCTACTGAAAATTTGAGAAAGTTTCAGCATTAAATAACGGAGAAAATCAAACATTTAACTTTCTGCATTGACAAGTATGAGTTAGCTTTTACTGAAAATTCTGAAAATTAATTATCTGCAAATTTGATATTAGATTCATGTACAGTACACCTGAAGCTAATTCTCCTGAAAATTTGACAAAGTTTCAGCATTAAATAAGGGAGAAAATCAAGCACTTAACTTGCTGCATTGACAAGGAAGACTTAGCTATTACTGAAATTTCTGAATATTTATTATTTGCAAATTTGATATTAGAATCCTATACAGTACACCTGAAACTAATTCTCCTGAAAATTTGACAAAGTTTCAGCATTAAATAAGGGAGAAAATCAAGCACTTAACTTGCTGCATTGACAAGGAAGACTTAGCTATTACTGAAATATCTGAAAAGTTAGTATTTGCACATTTGATATTAGATACGTGTACAGTACACCTGAAACTAATTCTCCTGAAAATTTGACAAAGTTTCAGCATTAAATAAGGGAGAAAATCAAACATATAACTTTCTGCATTGACAAGGAAGACTTAGCTATTACTGAAATTTCTGAAAAGTTAGTAATTGCACATTTGATATTAGATTCGTGTACAGTACACCTGAAACTAATTCTCCTGAAAATTTGACAAAGTTTCAGCATTAAATAAGGGAGAAAATCAAACATATAACTTTCTGCATTGACAAGCAAGGCTTAGCTATTACTGAAATTTCTGAATATTTATTATTTGCAAATTTGATATTAGAATCCTATACAGTACACCTGAAGCTAATTCTCCTGATAATTTGACAAAGTTTCAGCATTAAATAAGGGAGAAAATCAAGCACTTAACTTGCTGCATTGACAAGGAAGACTTAGCTATTACTGAAATTTCTGAAAATTTATTATTTGCAAATTTGTTATTAGATTCGTGTACAGTACACCTGAAACTAATTCTACTGAAAATTTGAAAAAGTTTCAGCATTAAATAACGGAGAAAATCAAACATTTAACTTTCTGCATTGACAAGTATGAGTTAGCTTTTACTGAAAATTCTGAAAATTAGTTATCTGCAAATTTGATATTAGATTCGTGTACAGTACACCTGAAACTAATTCTACTGAAAATTTGACAAAGTTTCAGCATTAAATAAATGAGAAAATCAAACATTTAACTTTCTGCATTGACAAGCAAGGCTTAGCTATTACTGAAACTTCTGAATATTTATTATTTGCAAATTTGATATTAGAATCCTATACAGTACACCTAAAGCTAATTCTCCTGAAAATTTGACAAAGTTTCAGCATTAAATAAGGGAGAAAATCAAGCACTTAACTTGCTGCATTGACAAGGAAGACTTAGCTTTTACTGAAAATTCTGAAAATTAATTATCTGCAAATTTGATATTAGATTCGTGTACAGTACACCTGAAACTAATTCTCCTGAAAATTTGACAAAGTTTCAGCATTAAATAAGGGAGAAAATCAAACATATAACTTTCTACATTGACAAGCAAGGCTTAGCTATTACTGAAATTTCTGAATATTTATTATTTACAAATTTGATATTAGAATCCTATACAGTACACCTGAAACTAATTCTCCTGAAAAGTTGACAAAGTTTCAGCATTAAATAAGGGAGAAAATCAAACATATAACTTGCTGCATTGACAAGGAAGACTTAGCTATTACTGAAATATCTGAAAAGTTAGTATTTGCACATTTGATATTAGATTCGTGTACAGTACACCTGAAACTAATTCTCCTGAAAATTTGACAAAGTTTCAGCATTAAATAAGGGAGAAAATCAAACATATAACTTGCTGCATTGACAAGGAAGACTTAGCTATTACTGAAATTTCTGAAAATTTATTATTTGCAAATTTGATATTAGATTCGTGTACTGTACACCTGAAGCTAATTCTCCTGAAAATTTGACAAAGTTTCAGCATTAAATAAAGGTGAAAATCAAACATATAACTTCCTGCATTGACAAGTATGAGTTAGCTATTAATGAAATTTCTGAAAAATTATTATTTGCAAATTTGATATTAGAATCCTATACAGTACACCTGAAACTAATTTTCCTGAAAATTTGACAAAGTTTCAGCATTAAATAAGGGAGAAAATCAAGCACTTAACTTGTTGCATTGACAAGGAAGACTTAGCTATTACTGAAATATCTGAAAAGTTAGTATTTGCACGTTTGATATTAGATTCGTGTACAGTACACCTGAAACTTATTCTCCTGAAAATTTGACAAAGTTTCAGCATTAAATAAGGGAGAAAATCAAGCACTTAACTTGCTGCATTGACAAGGAAGACTTAGCTATTACTGAAATTTCTGAAAATTTATTATTTGCAAATTTGTTATTAGATTCGTGTACAGTACACCTGAAGCTAATTCTCCTGAAAATTTGACAAAGTTTCAGCATTAAATAAGGGAGAAAATCAAGCACTTAAATTGCTGCATTGACAAGTATGAGTTAGCTATTACTGAAATATCTGAAAAGTTAGTATTTGTACATTTGATATTAGATTCGTATACAGTACACCTGAAACTAATTCTCCTGAAAATTTGACAAAGTTTCAGCATTAAATAAGGGAGAAAATCAAACATATAACTTTCTGCATTGACAAGTATGAGTTAGCTTTTACTGAAAATTCTGAAAATTAATTATCTGCAAATTTGATATTAGATTCGTGTACAGTACACCTGAAACTAATTCTCCTGAAAATTTGACAAAGTTTCAGTATTAAATAAGGGAGAAAATCAAACACTTAACTATCTGCATTGACAAGTATGAGTTAGCTATTACTGAAATATCTGAAAAGTTAGTATTTGTACATTTGATATTAGATTCGTATACAGTACACCTGAAACTAATTCTCCTGAAAATTTTACAAAGTTTCAGCATTAAATAAGGGAGAAAATCAAGCACTTAACTTGCTGCATTGACAAGGAAGACTTAGCTATTACTGAAATTTCTGAAAATTTATTATTTGCAACTTTGTTATTAGATTCGTGTACAGTACACCTGAAACTAATTCTCCTGAAAATTTGACAAAGTTTCAGCATTAAATAAGGGAGAAAATCAAGCACTTAAATTGCTGCATTGACAAGGAAGACTTAGCTATTACTGAAATTTCTGAAAATTTATTATTTGCAAATTTGATATTAGATTCGTGTACAGTACACCTGAAACTAATTCTCCTGAAAATTTGACAAAGTTTCAGTATTAAATAAGGGAGAAAATCAAACACTTAACTATCTGCATTGACAAGTATGAGTTAGCTATTACTGAAATATCTGAAAAGTTAGTATTTGTACATTTGATATTAGATTCGTATACAGTACACCTGAAACTAATTCTCCTGAAAATTTTACAAAGTTTCAGCATTAAATAAGGGAGAAAATCAAGCACTTAACTTGCTGCATTGACAAGGGAGACTTAGCTATTACTGAAATTTCTGAAAATTAATTATCTGCAAATTTGATATTAGATTCGTGTACAGTACACCTGAAACTAATTCTCCTGAATATTTGACAAAGTTTCAGCATTAAATAAGGGAGAAAATCAAACATATAACTTTCTGCATTGACAAGCAAGGCTTAGCTATTACTGACATTTCTGAGTATTTATTATTTGCAAATTTGATATTAGAATCCTATACAGTACACCTGAAGCTAATTCTCCTGAAAATTTTACAAAGTTTCAGCATTAAATAAGGGAGAAAATCAAGCACTTAACTTGCTGCATTGACAAGGAAGACTTAGCTATTACTGAAATTTCTGAAAATTTATTATTTGCAACTTTGTTATTAGATTCGTGTACAGTACACCTGAAACAAATTCTCCTGAAAATTTGACAAAGTTTCAGCATTAAATAAGGGAGAAAATCAAGCACTTAACTTGCTGCATTGACAAGGAAGACTTAGCTATTACTGAAACTTCTGAAAATTTATTATTTGCAAATTTGTTATTAGATTCGTGTACAGTACACCTTAAACTAATTCTTCTGAAAATTTGACAAAGTTTCAGCATTAAATAAGGGAGAAAATCAAGCACTTAACTTGCTGCATTGACAAGGAAGACTTAGCTATTACTGAAATTTCTGAAAATTTATTATTTGCAAATTTGTTATTAGATTCGTATACAGTACACCTGAAACTAATTCTCCTGAAAATTTGACAAAGTTTCAGCATTAAATAAAGGAGAAAATCAAGCACTTAACTTGCTGCATTGACAAGGAAGACTTAGCTATTACTGAAATTTCTGAAAATTTATTATTTGCAAATTTGTTATTAGATTCGTATACAGTACACCTGAAACTAATTCTCCTGAAAATTTGACAAAGTTTCAGCATTAAATAAGGGAGAAAATCAAGCACTTAACTTGCTGCATTGACAAGGAAGACTTAGCTATTACTGAAATTTCTGAAAATTTATTATTTGCAAATTTGTTATTAGATTCGTATACAGTACACCTGAAACTAATTCTCCTGAAAATTTGACAAAGTTTCAGCATTAAATAAGGGAGAAAATCAATCACTTAACTTGCTGCATTGACAAGGAAGACTTAGCTATTACTGAAATTTCTGAAAATTTATTATTTGCAAATCTGTTATTAGATTCGTGTACAGTACACCTGAAACTAATTCTCCTGAAAATTTGACAAAGTTTCAGCATTAAATAAGGGAGAAAATCAAGCACTTAACTTGCTGCATTGACAAGGAAGACTTAGCTATTACTGAAATTTCTGAAAATTTATTATTTGCAAATTTGTTATTAGATTCGTATACAGTACACCTGAAACTAATTCTCCTGAAAATTTGACAAAGTTTCAGCATTAAATAAGGGAGAAAATCAAGCACTTAACTTGCTGCATTGACAAGGAAGACTTAGCTATTACTGAAATTTCTGAAAATTTATTATTTGCAAATTTGATATTATAATCCTATACAGTACACCTGAAACTAATTCTACTGAAAATTTGAGAAAGTTTCAGCATTAAATAACGGAGAAAATCAAACATTTAACTTTCTGCATTGACAAGTATGAGTTAGCTTTTACTGAAAATTCTGAAAATTAATTATCTGCAAATTTGATATTAGATTCGTGTACAGTACACCTGAAGCTAATTCTCCTGAAAATTTGACAAAGTTTCAGCATTAAATAACGGAGAAAATCAAACATTTAACTTTCTGCATTGACAAGTATGAGTTAGCTCTTACTGAAAATTCTGAAAATTAATTATCTGCAAATTTGATATTAGATGCGTGTATAGTACACCTGAAACTAATTCTCCTGAAAATTTGATAAAGGTTCAGCATTAAATAAGGGAGAAAATCAAACATTTAACTTTCAGCATTGACAAGTATGGGTTAGCTATTACTGAAATTTCTGAATATTTATTATTTGCAAATTTGATATTAGAATCCTATACAGTACACCTGAAACTAATTCTACTGAAAATTTGAGAAAGTTTCAGCATTAAATAACGGAGAAAATCAAACATTTAACTTTCTGCATTGACAAGTATGAGTTAGCTCTTACTGAAAATTCTGAAAATTAATTATCTGCAAATTTGATATTAGATGCGTGTATAGTACACCTGAAACTAATTCTCCTGAAAATTTGATAAAGGTTCAGCATTAAATAAGGGAGAAAATCAAACATTTAACTTTCAGCATTGACAAGTATGGGTTAGCTATTACTGAAATTTCTGAATATTTATTATTTGCAAATTTGATATTAGAATCCTATACAGTACACCTGAAACTAATTCTCCTGAAAATTTGACAAAGTTTCAGCATTAAATAAGGGAGAAAATCAAACATTTAACTTCCTGCATTGACAAGTATGAGTTAGCTATTAATGAAATTTCTGAAAAATTATTATTTGCAAATTTAATATTAGATGCGTGTATAGTACACCTGAAACTAATTCTACTGAAAATTTGAGAAAGTTTTTGCATTAAATAAGGGAGAAAATCAAACATTTAACTTTCAGCATTGACAGGTATGGGTTAGCTATTACTGAAATTTCTGAAAATTAATTATTTGCAAATTTGATATTAGATTCATGTACAGTACACCTGAAACTAATTCTTCTAAAAATTTGGCTTTTTGTCTAGTTCTGGCGAGAACTGTATTTACGGACGATTGTGATTGATTTTTTTGTAGTTTCGTGCAAGACTCTTTGATGGTTGTTATTAAAATCGTGGCGAAGCTGTGAGGGTGAGGGGAATGGGGGGGGGGGGGGCTCATAAATTAATTATGTGTGCATGTATGTACGCTAAGGTGAGTTCATTCCGCTGAGTGTTGATAAATACGTAATGTCGGCCGCAGAGGGAGCAACGAGCGCTATGCAGCATATTGACTCAAAAAAAACAAAACACAAGCGTTTCAGGAATATCGGTACCACTGGCACTACCAGCACTAAGTTATTTATCCAGCAACGGTATTGAGGTTTTGAGGGGATTATCAACGAACGATGACCGAGCAACATATTAACTCAAGAATATTTCAGATTTGTAGAATTATTTAGCTTGTAAGGACCAAATCCATATTTAATATATACAAAAAGGTGTGAATAAAGATTCGCGATGGTAGACACAAATGCTAATAATATCACGCGATGATGATATACATTAAAGTACCTTCTCTAAACAGTATTTCCATGGCTGAAATTATTGGTAGACACAAATGCTAATAACTGACCACTTTGCTGAAACCGGGCAATCCTCGTAAAGTGTGACAAACATATTATTTCTATCTCCATTTCACACATCTGTTTATCAATATATCGACCAATACATCCCAATAGAAAGCGTATCAATCCGAACATCGTAAACCTGAATGGGGGCGTCAATTTGCGGACGGAAAAGTGTTTCTTTTCGGCTCGTTGTTTTCCACCTATTCCTTTAACTGCGACCGCGGCAATTCGCGGAACGCACGAACACGTGCCAAAGCGGGACGGAAGAGGGAAGCCACAGATTGGCGATTCCGCTCATTTTTATGGTCCTCGAATTGATTCCCCCGCCAAACGCTGGCAAGCTAATGGATATGAATAACGGTGTTCATCTGTTACACAAATTCCGACAAATCGCACAATCAAAATCAAAATAAAATGACACGGAAATTGAAAAGCGACTATACAACAACGTACCTATTATGATTTATTCATTGGGTATTAAATGAAGTGCATTGTGAATGATTTTTTCGATTTCCGTTTAGCTGCAACTTCACCCCGTGCACAATATGCATCTTATGAAGTAGCAGAGTACCTGTCATTCTGACAGTAGCAGAGTAGCTGTCAATGTGACACTAGCAGAGTAGCTGTCAATGTGACAGTAGCAGAGTACCTGTCATTCTGACACTAGCAGAGTAGCTGTCAATGTGACAGTAGCAGAGTAGATGTCAATGTGACAGTAGCAGAGTAGCTGTCATTTTGACAGTAGTAGAAAATTTTCATTTTAAATTCTATGAACATTTTATCTAATATTTACGCGTAAATATTAGATTGTGATTGTAATGTTTTTGGACGTTTCCGCTTTCTTGACGCTGTTTTATCTCTTCCATTTAACTGCAGTTCGAACTAAAATTTATTTCTGCGATATTTCTCAGATTAAGGTTCATTAATTCTATAATTTAAATAATAAGATTATGGACGTACAATTATTACTTAAACTATAAAATTTATTTATTTTTATATAATTTATCAAAGTGTTGCTCATTTTCCCCCAGAGTTTCAAAGGTTACAATTAAAGTTTTGATACCAAGAGAAGCTTTAGATGAAACAAACTTTTCACTCTGAAGCAATTGATGAACTCCTGAAGCGACTTCAAGAATTTGTTCAAATGTAAGAACAAACACAAAATGGTACATTTTTTAATGAGCAACGCTTCTTGCCATTTTGCTGTTGCATCAGATATTCTTTAAAATATTCTAAAATTGTCGGATATGTTAATTAAACTGCCTTAATGGCATAAATATGATTTACCATCATTCTTAATTTATCTTCTGTTCTATTATCATCGGCCATAACAGCGAAATAATATGCATCATAGTTTTGCAAACATATTCAATAAACAATTAGCGGTACTGTTTACAATTCAATTTAGATACACATCATCTAACCACAATTCTTGGGAGGAGTATAACTTTGTAAAAATGGTTAAATTTGTTTTCAAAACTTCAAAAACTTCTTGTAAACAGTTTCCGCGATTTGTACTTTCGGCCTTTCATTATGGCCTCTAAACAAAACAAATTTGGTGTTTGTTGTGTAATAAAACAATTTCTACAGTGATCATATTTGAGAGAACATTTTTTCAAATTTTGAGGAATTGCTGTAATATACAGAAATATGTTTTTTTTAAGCTACCAGAAATACGACGGAATTTTCATTGAACTGATAGAGATAAGTAGAAAATCATTTAATCAACTTCAAAAAGAAAATTTCACTACGAAAAGTGATAAACCGAATTTCTGCTATTTTTGATGGTTAAATTGAAATTATGGACTCTTTCGCCCGTTTGATATTTTAATTGCAAATAAATTTCTACCTACTAACTTTATAAGTTTCAATGAAAATTGCGCCGTATTTCCAGTAAAAAAATTGAAAATGCTGGTAATTGTTTTAATTCATGCTTACAATTTTTATAACTTTCACTGCATTATTTAATTTACAAAGAGAAATTTCGTAATTTACAATGATGACTTGAAATTTTCAAATGCAATTTCATAATTTTCGTAGAAAGTTTTATAACTACCAATGGAAATTTCATCATTTCCAGCAAAAACTTTGCAACTGACAGATGAAATTTAAATTTATGCCCAAATTTGATTATTTTTACTACAACGTTTCATTTACCATCAAAATTTCGCAATTTTCTGTGAAAAGTTGTAATTTTCAAGTGCAATTTTTAGTTTTTCTTTGTTTTTATGAAAATTTGCAGTAAATTTTTTGCAGTTTTCATTAAAAATGTTGCAGTTTCCAACAACATAATATTATAATTTTCAGTGCTGTTTTTAATTTCCATTTACAACATTACTGTTTCCAACGAATATTGCTGATTTTCAATTATAACGACATAATTTTCAGTGATTATATTATAGAGAACCTTGTTTTGAAATTTTGAGGAATTGCTGAAATATACAGAAATATGTTTTTCTTTTAAATCTACTGGAAATACAACGAAATTTTCATTGAACTTATAGAGATAAGTTGAAAATTATTTCATCAACTTCAAAAAGAAAATTTCACTACGAAAAGTGATAAACCGAATTTCTGCTATTTTTGATGATTAAATTGAAATTATGGACTCTTTCGCCCGTTTGATATTTTAATTGCAAATAAATTTCTACCTACTAACTTTATAAGTTTCAATGAAAATTGCGCCGTATTTCCAGTAAAAAAATTGAAAATGCTGGTAATTGTCTTAATTCATGCTTACAATTTTTATAACTTTCACTGCAATATTTAATTTACAAAGAGAAATTTCGTAATTTACAATGAAGACTTGAAATTTTCAAATGCAATTTCATAATTTTCGTAGAAAGTTTTATAACTATCAATGGAAATGTCATCATTTCCAGTAAAAACTTTGCAACTGCCAGATGAAATTTAAATTTATGCCCAAATTTGATAATTTTTACGGCAACGTTTTGTTTACAATCAAAATTTCGCAATTTTCTGTGAAAAGTTGTAACTTTCAAGTGCAATTTCTAGTTTTTCTTTGTTTTTATGAAAATTTGCAGTAAATTTTTTGCAGTTTTCATTAAAAATGTTGCAGTTTCCAACAACATAATATTATAATTTTCAGTGCTGTCTTTGATTTCGATTTACAATATTACCGTTTCCAAAGAATATTGCTGATTTTCAATTATAATGACATAATTTTCGATGAACACATTAAGAGTTTCCATGAAAATTTAACTATTTCCAGTAAAAACTTTGTTATTGCCACTAGATTTTTAAATAAAATGTGTAAAAGTTAAAATTTTCACTGCAGTGTCTATGTTACAATAGATATTTCACAACTTCATAAAAATATTGGTATTTTCAAGTACGTAATAAGTATAATATTAATTTGTATGACTTATGGACGTCGTGTAACGACACCACATATAGAAAATATTTCTAATTATTATGGTTTGAAAATGTTCGATGGATATGGTATTTCATCATTTTCAGTAAAACTTTTCAGTGCTATGTTCTATTATCATCGGCCATGGCAGCAAAATAATATGCATCAATAGTTTCTTTTACAAACATATTCAATAAGTAATTAGTGGTACCATTGATTATAATACCCTTAAGGGTATTATAATCAATGGTGGTACTGTCTACAATTCCGTTTAGATACATATCATCTAGGCACAATTCTTGGGAGGATTATAACTTTGTAAAGATGGTTAATTTTTTTTTTCAAAACTTCAAAAACTTCCTAAACAGTTTCCACGGTTTGTACTTTCGGCCTTTCATTATGGCCTCTAAACAAAACAAATTTGGTGTTTGTTTTGTAATAAAACAACTTCTGCAGTGATCATATTTGAGAGAGCTATTAAAACGAGACTAGTTTTGCATCTATGATACTCAAAATCTCGTTGTATTTGGTATTTTCTCGAGCTCCTTCCAATTTTTAAAGCCGAATGAGATAAAAACTGGTTCTCTAGAATTTTTATGAAAATAGCCTGTACATGAAGCAGATTGCTGAATATTGCCGGATTCTAGCCAAAAATAGTCCCCAAACCGTTTATGTACTTTGGAAGCTTCTTTTGTTTTATACATCCTGCTGATTATGGATAATAGTAGCAAATGTGTAGGTAATCGGTGGCTCTTAAAGACGCCCCCTTTTGTAGTTATTTGGGCCTCGATGTTAATGTCGAGATCAAACAGTTCACTGGGAAATTGAATATATTGATCCCTGCACTGTGCCACTGCCGAAATATTGATTTTCCGAGAGGGGCGTTTGTGGAAAACGCCGTCGACACGAGGCGTCGCAACGCCATCAGCCGTTACGATCGCACGACAATCGAACCGAAGAAGCAGAAGAAGCGTACTTTACGATTTGGCGAAGAGCAACTTAATTGGTGAGCCCCGATTATACTTCATCCCCTGGCCGAACGGTGAAGGGGGAAAAATTAGGGCGCGCGCCAATTAGCTTAAAACTAACTAACGCGCGAGTTAATGACACTATAAATTGTAATTAGCATATAACCTGTTGATACGTAATAAATTAAATATATAAAATGCGCTCGCTGTTATCGGCAAAGAGTCGGGAAAGAATTGAGTGGCAAGTGGCACGAATGAGCGCAACATAACTGTATTTTATGTGGACCAAGCAATGCAGTGTCATTGCTCGCATTAGCTGTTTTACTAATTTTTAACAGCCATATGCTTAGCGGTGAACTTAGAAGCTTCTGAACCTTAGTACAGTGGTTCCCAAAATGGGCCCAAAATTTCAGAGATTGCTGAGAAATGTTCTTTCTTTGGCATCAAAATTTCAATTGTTACTGTCAATTTTAAGTTGGTATTTTTGTCATAGATATTAATATATTATCCATATTAAATGGAGGCAAATAAATATATGTGATTAGTATGTAAACATATGAAATGGACGTGTTATAAAATATATAAATAGTACTTATCCATATTAAATAGAGGTGAATAGACATATGTAACACTGGTCAACACAATGTTTGTCCCTTATACGTAAATAGCAGATTCCCATAGAAAATGTTGCACTGATTACAGAAACGTAAAAAAATAGCACGTCAGGTTTTTGTGATATTTCAATTTCTTGCAAACTTGTAACTTAATTTTTTTTGGGATGCCCTTAGAAAATTTTGCGCTGATTACAGAAACGTAAAAAAAAAGCACGTCAGGTTTTTATGATATTTCAATTTTTGCACAACGTGTAACTTATTTTTTTTAAGATGCAAGACCGATTTCGATGATTTTTTATGGTAATACTGGATTTAAATTTCAATTTACAGTTATTGGTATCACTTTTATAACCTATCTTCAACTCGGAACGTGTTTTTGTAAGTAAATAGTGCAAAAACGATGTAAAAATTCTAAAAACAAATTACCTTCAACACATTTATATTAAGTTTACGGTTCATAAATTACCAGTTATGTATTTAAGGTATTATTATTAGGTACTTACTGGCAGAATTATTTTTATTACATTTTATTATTTATTTATTTTATTTCGCCTGACTAGCTTCGGTTTCTAAAAAAACATCATCAGAGGCATGATATATGTATTTTAATATGTATATGTCTGATCTTATTTTTACTATAACTATTTGTAATCAATTTGAATTTTGAAGTTTGCAATATTTTTTTGCATTTCGTACTCATGCATAGTGAATATGTAAAGGATCGGAATATCCATATTTTGTATGATTAATTTAACATAAAACCATAAAAAAATACTGATATTAATTGAGATGTTTAGTAGTAATTTTAAAACAATTTCATAATCGGATATAAACATTAATCAACACATAAAAGCCAAGTATTTTGTTACAATAGGAAGGGCTGATCATTTGGGGAAATAATAAGTAATATGATCAAAGAATCACTTCAAAAATTACCAAAGACAAATACCCCGTGAAAAATATATATAATCTTTCCAGTTACATATAATTGGTATTTCAAGAACTTTATTAATTTCTGGCATACGCTTTCAGCCATATCGTGGATTTTAATGAGGTATTCTTTCTTAGTTTCATGTGTACTGTACACGAATCTAATATCAAATTTGCAAATAATTGATTTTCAGAAATTTCAGTAATAGCTAACTCATACTTGTCAATGCAGAAAGTTAAGTGTTTGATTTTCTCCCTTATTTAATGATAAAACTGTGTCAAATTTTCAGGAGAATTAGTTTCAGGTGTACTGTACACAAATCTAATATCAAATTTGCAAATAATAAATTTTCAGAAATTTTAGTAATAGCTAACCCATACTTGTCAATGCAGAAAGTTATATGTTTGATTTTCTCCCTTATTTAATGCTGAAATTGTGTCTAATTTTTAGAAAAATTAATTTCAGGTGTACTGCAGACGAATATAATACCAAATTTGCAAATAATTAATTTTCAGAAATTTCAGTAATAACTAACCCATACTTGTCAATGCAGAAAGTTATATGTTTGATTTTCTCCTATATTTAATGCTGAAACTTTGTCAAATTTTCAGGAGAATTAGTTTCAGGTGTACTGTACATGAATCAAATATCAAATTTGCAAATAATAAATTTTCAGAAATTTCAGTAATAGCTAACTCATACTTGTCAATGCAGGAAATTATATGTTTGATTTTCTCCGTTATTTAATGGTGAAACTTTGTCAAATTTTCAGGGGAATTAGTTTCATGTGTACTGTACACGAATCTAATATGAAATTTGCCAATAATAAATTTTCAGAAATTTCAGTAATAGCTAAGCCTTGCTTGTCAATGCAGAAAGTTAAGTGTTGATATTCTCCCTTATTTAATGCTGAAACTTTGTCAAATTTTCAGGAGAATTAGTTTCAGGTGTACTGTACATGAATCAAATATCAAATTTGCAAATAATAAATTTTCAGAATTTTCAGTAATAGCTAACTCATACTTGTCAATGCAGAAAGTTATATGTTTGATTGTTTCCTTTATTTAATGCTGAAACTTTGTCAAATTTTCAGAAGAATTAGTTTCAGGTGTACTGAACACGAATCTAATATCAAATATGCAAATAATAAGTTTTCAGAAATTTCAGTAATAGCTAACCCATACTTGTCAATGCAGAAAGTTAAGTGTTTGATTTTCTACCTTATTTAGTACAGAAACTTTGTCAAAATTTCAGGAGAATTAGTTTCAGGTGTACTGTACACGAATTAAATATCAAATTTGCAAATAATAAATTTTCAGAAATTTCAGTAATAGCTAACTCATACTTATCAATGCAGGAAATTATATGTTTGATTTTCTCCCTTATTTAAAGCTGAAACTTTGTCAAATTTTCAGGAGAATTAGTTTCAGGTGTACTGTACACGAATCTAATATCAAACTTGCAAATAATAAATTTTCAGAAATTTCAGTAATAGCTAACCCATACTTGTCAATGCATGAAGTTATATGTTTGATTTTCTCACTTATTTAATGCTGAAACTTAGGCAAATTTTCAGGAGAATTAGTTTCAGGTGTACTGTACACGAATCTAATATCAAATTTGCAGATAATTAATTTTCAGAAATTTCAGTAATAGCTAACCCATACTTGTCAATGCATGAAGTTATATGTTTGATTTTCTCACTTATTTAATGCTGAAACTTTGTCAAACTTTCAGTAGAATTAGTTTTAGGTGTACTGTACACGTATCTAATATCAAATTTGCAGATAATTAATTTTCAGAAATTTCAGTAATAGCTAACCCATACTTGTCAATGCATGAAGTTATATGTTTGATTTTCTCACTTATTTAATGCTGAAACTTTGTCAAACTTTCAGTAGAATTAGTTTTAGGTGTACTGTACACGTATCTAATATCAAATTTGCAGATAATTAATTTTCAGAAATTTCAGTAATAGCTAACCCATACTTGTCAATGCATGAAGTTATATGTTTGATTTTCTCCCTTATTTAATGCTGAAACTTAGGCAAATTTTCAGGAGAATTAGTTTCAGGTGTACTGTACACGAATATAATATCAAACTTGCAAATAATAAATTTTCAGAAATTTCAGTAATAGCTAACCCATACTTGTCAATGCATGAAGTTATATGTTTGATTTTCTCACTTATTTAATGCTGAAACTTTGTCAAACTTTCAGTAGAATTAGTTTCAGGTGTACTGTACACGAATCTAATATCAAATTTGCAGATAATAAATTTTCAGAAATTTCAGTAATAGCTAACCCATACTTGGGTTAGCGGAATGCGGAAAGTTATATGTTTGATTTTCTCCCTTATTTAATGCTGAAACTTAGGCAAATTTTCAGGAGAATTAGTTTCAGGTGTACTGTACACGAATATAATATCAAACTTGCAAATAATAAATTTTCAGAAATTTCAGTAATAGCTAACCCATACTTGTCAATGCATGAAGTTATATGTTTGATTTTCTCACTTATTTAATGCTGAAACTTTGTCAAACTTTCAGTAGAATTAGTTTTAGGTGTACTGTACACGTATCTAATATCAAATTTGCAGATAATAAATTTTCAGAAATTTCAGTAATAGCCAACTCGTACTTGTCAATGCAGAAAGTTATATGTTTGATTTTCTCCGTTATTTAATGCTGAAACTTTGTCAAGTTTTCAGGAGAATTAGTTTCAGGTGTACTGTACACGAATCTAATATCAAATTTGCAAATAATAAATTTTCAGAAATTTCAGCATTAGCTGACTCATACTTGTCATTGCAAGAAGTTATGTATTTGATTTTCTCCCTTATTTAATGCTGAAACTTTCTCAAATTTTCAGTAGAATTAGTTTCAGGTGTACTATAAACGAATCTAATATCAAACTTGCAAATAATAAGTTTTCAGAAATTTCAGCATTAGCTAACTCATACTTGTCATTGCAAGAAGTTATGTATTTGATTTTCTCCCTTATTTAATGCTGAAACTTTGTCAAATTTTCAGGAGAATTAGTTTCAGGTATACTGTACACGAATTTAATATCAAATTTGCAAATAATAAATTTTCAGAAATTTCAGTAATAGCTAACTCATACTTATCAATGCAGAAAGTTATATATTTGATTTTCTCCTTTATTTAATGCTGAAAGTTTGTCAAATTTTCAGGAGAATTAGTTTCAGGTGTACTGTACACGAATCTAATATCAAACCTGCAAATAATAAATTTTCAGCAATTTCAGTAATAGCTAACTCATACTTATCAATGCAGAAAGTTATATGTTTGATTTTCTCTCTTATTTAGTACGGAAACTTTGTCAAATTTTCAGGAGAATTAGTTTCATGTGTACTGTACACGAATATAAGATCAAATTTGCAAATAATATATTTTCTGAATATTCATTAATAGGCCCATACTTGTCGATGCAGAAAGTTGTGTTAAACATGTACGAACTCGAAAATGTGTTGCTAAATTAAATCCAATGGCACAGATCAGTGAATTTGTAGGCTGCGAATTATTATTCGTGGAGGCCAATGTCAGGGACAAAGTTCGGCACGCCAGATATCATAAAAATGATTTTATTGCGGCGCGGAGCGATAAGATTTGTGTGCGCACCTCCTCGTTTCGCACGGTTTAACATCTTCGGCCAGATTCAATTGTCCCTGGAGGAAGCCTGATTTATCCACTATTGAGTTGATGGACGAAGCCGTTACTATCTACTATTGGTGGATCAACAGTCATTTGTTTGTTGGTTATTAAATGCAGTACATTGTGAATGCTTTTTCTAGCATTTGAGCTTCATAGCGTCTCATTTGAGTATAGCTGCAACTTCAGCCCGTGCACAATGTGCATATTGTGCACGGAGTGGAGTAGTACCGGCGGGCAGGCCCCCGGGTAATTATATGGAGTGGCACCTCGGTTAGTAGTGGAGCATAAGGCCTGTGCCCGATTCATAAACAAGTAAACATCCGCCTAAGTGATCAGCAAGATCCCAAATTTAAATGTGGGACGCAACAATGGTCCCGTAATATACGGGACACTTAACAATATTACTACACCTCCTCCCTATCCCCCTCTAGCCACTGTTTGCCGGGGAATATGGCTGCAATATATTCCGTCTATACGTGAAATCAATGTGTTCAGTTGGTTGCCGTGGCGACGGGGCGTCGTCGCCTTGGCAACGTGGCGTAACTGCACGGGCCGCAACGGCGCTCCTCGGCGACGCGGCCAACTAGAAACTGAAAACTTACGCTCCATGGGGGCCCTTCGGGCGCCCCCGCCGCTGCTCGGCCGCCCCCGGCGATGCGCAAATTTTTCGCAATTATTTCTCCATGACCTGATTCCTATTGCTTTTCGCCTACAACGCTCATGGTTACCATTACTTTCATATTTACCATCGTCTTGGACGGGACCTCAGCTGATTGTCCGTTGCGCTGCGTGCGAACAGGCGCTCTTTGTTCCACGTTTAAAAAAAAAGCGTCCGTAAAATTAACTTTACCGTCGAGATTGGAGCCACTATTTCTAATAAACAAATGTATTGAAAATTTTGAAGCTTTTGTAAATTTAATTTACAATCGAAATGATATAATTTTAATATGTTGTGGTTTGATTAGCTTTATGCAATTTTTAATAAAATTTTCTAATTTGTAAGGAAAATGTATATGTAGTAAAATTTTAGTATTTATAATAAGAATTTCATAATTTCTAATAAACATTTGGTAATCTCTAATGAAAAGTTCGTAATTTCCACCTAAGCTTATTTTCATAAAATTTTCTACAAAGAACTATAAACATTTTAACAGCTCGATACAAATTTTGGAAATGCCAATGACATTTTGCATTTTATAGTGAAATTTTGGCAATTTACAATAAAATTTGCATAATCGCTGCTGAAATGTTGTAATTTATAATACGAATGTTGAATATTTTACATTTTACAGTGAAATTTATCAATTAACAATAAAAATTTCATAAAGTTATTGCAATTTTGTAATTTAGAATGATGAATGATGAAAGTCACAACGAAAATTACACAATTCCAATAAAACTTTTTTATTTTTTATTTACGTATTTGCGTATTTATTATTGTATTTGTTATAGTGTTAATGTAAACTTATTTATACTTTATGATTATTTGCTGATTCCATTGAAATATTGTATTCATAATAAAAACTTTGCAATTTTCACTACAATGTTCCAATTTATATTTAACATTTACAAATTCTAAAACTTTTGAAATTTATAATTAATTCTCCATAATTTCTATTGAAATGCTGAAAGCCATCATCAAAATTTCGTAACATTCATCATAATGCTATTACTATTTATAGGATTTTCGAAGAAATTTCTGTAATGTGTAGTTAAAATGCGAAAATTTCATTGTTTTTTCATTGTTTCAACATTTTACACCATCCATTATATTTTTTGCAAATTTCTATGAAATGGTTAATACATTTGCAAGGAATATGATTTCTGGGGAAGACGTTATAAATTAGAATTAAAAAACTCGCAGATTCCATTGATCTTTACAATTTATGAAAGGTCTAGTAATTATATTAATAAATTCTAACGAAAATTTTGTAATTTCCAATTCATTGCAGTTTACAAGCGAGATGTTTCAATGAGAATTTTATGGTTTGATGAACTTGCAATTTGTAATAAAATATCAAAATTTGTCATTAGCAATGAAAACTTCATAGCTTCTCTTTGTTATTTTGTACATAATTTTGTATTTTGCATCAATATTTTTGCAAATTTCTGTCAGAATATTAATAACTTAGTGAGTTATATGTTTTGAGGATACCGTTTTTTATAATTCATACTAAAAATTTCAAATTTTAATTTAACATTGAAATTTATAATTAATATTTTCGTATTTACTATAAGAATTTTATAATTTCCAACTAAATTCTATCATTTATCATGATAACTTTGTTATTTCATTTGAGTTTCGGAATTTATAATATACATTTTTTACTTTCATGTAAAATCTCAAATCAAGTTTCAAGTTCATTTTCATTAAGTAAGTTTTAATTTTTAATTTTTATGTGTATATTATGCAGGTTCTCCCGCTAGTAAATATTATTATTATTATAATTTTCAATCTAAATTGTATAATGCAAATGACGAATTTGTGTTTTGATTAATATTTTATAATTTAAGTTATAATTTGTAATGTAAAATTTGTAATAATGTTGAAAATTACATTTAAATTTTTTTAATTATTAATTATTTTCTTTCATGTTCAATAAATTTTCTGCAAATAACATTTTAACAACTTTGTGAGGGATATGCTTTCGGAATAAACTCCAATAATTCAAAAAAAATTGCTGGGTCTAATAAAACTTTGTAATTTTAATGAAGATTTTATAAATTACAAATAAATTTTCTTAGTCAAAGCATGAATTCTAATTACCTAATCTTTTCATATTTTATTTAATATGATTGAAAGCAGTACAGTAATCGCACACTTTAGGAACCTCTGTATTAATAAATAAATAAGTATTATGAAAAACTTACGGTATTAAATTTTATATTGATTTTTTCTTTATGGGGAGTACTTTCTCTTAGTTATGCAATCTTTTTATTTGATGTTTTTCACCCAACTTGTTTCGGCTTTTATTAGCCATCCTCAGAGGTGTTATGTCTCTGATAATACATTTTAATATATTTTAAAAATGAAAATAATATATTCAATTTTAAATTATTTATTGTAAAGTATTTTTGATTTTTACATATTTGTCAAATTTTGAAGTATGATTATTATTTTGATTATATGGTAATATTGCAATTTTATGTGAATGCAAAATAAGCCGATAAAAGTTTGTTCCCGGGCGGATAGAAGACGGGAGGCGAAATGACGGACCCTGTATATTGATACTAAAATTGACTAATTAGATGGTTGCAATTAAGATCGTATATGCACACCAATCGGGCGAGGACTCAAAATACTTACTTTGAACTAATTTTAACGGAGAATTCTTCGGAAAAAAAACCATATAACCCATTTAATATCAATAAGTCTTTCGTGGTGAAAATTTCCACCGTCCAATCTGAAACGATCGTAAATGTATACCCAAAACGTAATACATTTCCGGATCGTGCGTGGGGCGAAAGTTCATGCGTGGGTGGCACAATGTTGTCCTCCTCTGCTTGTGAACACCACTGAATACTGAATGTGCCTAATATGCGAAGGACGAAGGGATAACCGACGGAACAATGAAGAACGAACGACCCGATAAGTGTGGGTGGGCCGATAAAAGCGGATTGAAATGCGACATTCCGTCATAGCGGCGAAAATCCTGAAGGGGAATTAAAGCGATTAGAAACTTGTAAACAATAAGCGGCTGAAAATGCCCGATTATTTTACGCGAATGAATGTCGTCTGGTGATTATTTGTAGAAGGGATTTTATATCCGGAAAACCTAGATTCAGATGCAGCTAGATAATCTAATTAATAGTGACAAATAATTAATACATTCACACATCATTTGCATAAAATCAGAAAAACGTCAAAAAATATTTCTGAATCTTTGTAAAAACGTTAAAATGTTGGGGATTTTGTAGGTTTCTTGTATTCGTTTTTCCCTAAATTCTCTATAAAATAATGATTTTAATGGGTAAACGAAATAATCGATAAACTACTCTAGTAAAGCAGATTTTAAAAGGTAGTAGTAAAAAGTGAAAATGTAGTTAAGTTCTGTTAAGATCTTCATAAGTTTTCCAAAATTTCCTACAAAATTTAATCTTGATTTCAAACGATATAGAAAAATATTCAACAAAAACTGTATAAATTCGCAAAACATTGGCATTAAATTATACGAACGTCAAAAAATATTTCTGAATCTTTGTAAAAACGTCAAAATGTTGTGGATTTTTTAGGTTTCTTGTATTCGTTTTCCCTAAATTCCCTATAAAATCATGATTTTAATGGGTAAAGGAAATAATCGATAAACTACTGTAGTAAAGCACATTTTAAAAGGTAGTAGTAAAAAGTGAAAAATGTAGTTAAGTTCTTTTAAGATCTTCATAAGTTTTCCAAAATTTCTACAAAATTTGATCTTGATTTCAAACGATATAGAAAAATATTCAACAAAAACTGTATAACATCACAAAACATTGGCATAAAATTATAAGAACGTCACAATATATTTCTGAATATTTGTGAATACGTTAAAATGTTGTGAATTTTTTAGGTTTCTTGTCTTCGTTTTCCCTAAATTCCCTATAAAATCATGATTTTAATGGGCAAAGGAAATAATCAATAAACTACTGTAGTAAAGCAGATTTTAAAAGGTAGTAGTAAAAAGTGAAAAATGTAGTTAAGTTCTTTTAAGATCTTCATAAATTTTCCAAATTTTCTACAAAATTTGATCTTGATTTCAAACGATATAGAAAAATATTCGACAAAAACTGTATAAACACGCAAAACATTGGCATTAAATTATAAGAACGTCAAAAAATATATCTGAATCTTTGTAATAACGTTAAAATGTTGTGAATTTTTTAAGTTCTTTGTATTCGTTTTTTCCTAAATTCTCTATAAAATCATGATTTTAATGGGCAAAGGAAATAATCGAGGAACTACTGTAGTAAAACAGATTTTAAAAGGTAGTAGTAAAAAGTGAAAAATGTAGTTAAGTTCTGTTAAGATCTTCATAAGTTTTCCAAAATTTTCTACAAAATTTAATCTTGATTTCAAACGATATAGAAAAATATTCGACAAAAACTGTATAAATTCACAAAACATTGGCATAAAATTATAAGAACGTCAAAAAATATTTCTGAATCTTTGTAAAAACGTTAAAATGTTGTGAATTTTTTAGGTTTCTTGTCTTCGTTGTTTCCCAAATCCTCTATAAAATCATGATTTTAATGGGTAAAGGAAATAATCGATAAACTACTGTAGTAAAGCAGATTTTAAAAGGTAGTAGTAAAAAGTGAAAAATGTAGTTAAGTTCTGTTAAGATATTCATAAGTTTTCCAAAATTTCCTACAAAATTTAATCTTGATTTCAAACGATATAGAAAAATATTCGATAAAAACTGTATAAATTCACACAACATTGGCATAAAATTATAAGAACGCCAAAAAATATCTCTGAATCTTTGTAATAACGTTAAAATGTTGTGAATTTTTTAGGTTCTTTGTATTCGTTTTTTCCTAAATTCTCTATAATGATTTTAATGGGTAAAGGAAATAATCGATAAACTACTGTAGCAAAGCAGATTTTAAAAGGTAGTAGTAAAAAGTGAAAAATGTAGTTAAGTTCTGTTAAGGTCTTCATAAGTTTTCCAAAATTTTCTACAAAATTTAATCTTGATATCAAACGATATAGAAAAATATTCGACAACAACTGTATAAATTCACAAAACATGGGCAAAAAATTATAAGAACGTCAAAAATATTTCTGAATCTTTGTGAAAACGTTAAATTGTTGTGGATTTTTTAAGTTTCTTGTCTTCGTTTTCCCTAAATTCTCTATAAAATCATGATTTTAATGGGTAAAGGAAATAATCGATAAACTACTGTAGTAAAGCAGATTTTAAAAGGTAGTAGTAAAAAGTGAAAAATGTAGTTAAGTTCTGTTAAGGTCTTCATAAGTTTTCCAAAATTTTCTACAAAATTTGATCTTGATTTCAAACGATATAGAAAAATATTCGACAAAAGCTGTATAAATTTGCAAAACATTGGCATAAAATTATAAGAACGTCAAAAAATATTTCTGAATCTTTGTAAACACGTTAAAATGTTGTGAATTTTTTAGGTTTCTTGTCTTCGTTGTTTCCCAAATCCTCTATAAAATCTTGATTTTAATGGGTAAAGGAAATAATCGATAAACTACTGTAGTAAAGCAGATTTTAAAAGGTAGTAGTAAAAAGTGAAAAATGTAGTTAAGTTCTGTTAAGGTCTTCATAAGTTTTCCAAAATTTTCTACAAAATTTGATCTTGATTTCAAACGATATAGAAAAATATTCGACAAAAGCTGTATAAATTTGCAAAACATTGGCATAAAATTATAAGAACGTCAAAAAATATTTCTGAATCTTTGTAAAAACGTTAAAATGTTGTGAATTTTTTAGGTTTCTTGTCTTCGTTGTTTCCCAAATCCTCTATAAAATCATGATTTTAATGGGTAAAGGAAATAATCGATAAACTACTGTAGTAAAGCAGATTTTAAAAGGTAGTAGTAAAAAGTGAAAAATGTAGTTAAGTTCTGTTAAGGTCTTCATAAGTTTTCCAAAATTTTCTACAAAATTTAATCTTGATATCAAACGACATAGAAAAATATTCGACAACAACTGTATAAATTCACAAAACATGGGCAAAAAATTATAAGAACGTCAAAAATATTTCTGAATCTTTGTGAAAACGTTAAATTGTTGTGGATTTTTTAAGTTTCTTGTCTTCGTTTTCCCTAAATTCTCTATAAAATCATGATTTTAATGGGTAAAGGAAATAATCGATAAACTACTGTAGTAAAGCAGATTTTAAAAGGTAGTAGTAAAAAGTGAAAAATGTAGTTAAGTTCTGTTAAGATCTTCATAAGTTTTCCAAAATTTTCTACAAAATTTAATCTTGATTTCAAACGATATAGAAAAATATTCGACAAAAACTATATAAATTCGCAAAACATTGGCATTAAATTATAAGAACGTCAAAAATATTTCTGAATCTTTGTAAAAACGTTAAAATGTTGTGGATTTTTTAGGTTTCTTGTCTTCATTTTTTCCCAAATTCTCTATAAAATCATGATTTTAATGGGTAAAGGAAATAATCGATAAACTACTCTAGTAAAGCAGATTTTAAAAGGTAGTAGTAAAAAGTGAAAAATGTAGTTAAGTTCTTTTAAGATCTTCATAAGTTTTCCAAAATTTCTACAAAATTTAATCTTGATTTCAAACGATATAGAAACATATTCGATAAAAACTGTATAAATTCATAATACATTGGCATAAAATTATAAGAACGTCAAAAATATTTCTGAATCTTTGTGAAAACATTAAAATGTTGTGAATTTTTTAGGTTTCTTGTCTTCGTTTTTTCCCAAATTCTCTATAAAATCTTGATCTTAATGGGTAAAGGAAATAATCGATAGACTACTCTGGTAAAGCAGATTTTAAAAGGTAGTAGTAAAAAGTGAAACATGTAGTTAAGTTCTGTTAAGATCTTCATAAGTTTTCCAAAATTTCTACAAAATTTAATCTTGATTTCAAACGATATAGAAAAATATTTGACAAAAACTGTACAAATTTGCAAAACATTGGCATAAAATTATAAGAACGTAAAAAAATATTTCTGAATCTTTGTAAAAATGTTATAATGTTGTGAATTTTTTAGGTTTCTTGTCTTCGTTTTTCCCTAAATTCCCTATAAAATTATGATTTTAATGGGCAGAGGAAATAATCGATAAACTACTGTAGTAAAGCAGATTTTAAAAGGTAGTAGTAAAAAGTGAAAAATGTAGTTAAGTTCTGTTAAGATCTTCATAAGTTTTCCAAAATTTTCTACAAAATTTAATCTTGATTTCAAACGATATAGAAAAATATTCGACAAAAACTGTATAAATTCGCAAAACATTGGCATAAAATTATAAGAACGTCAAAAAATATTTCTGAATCTTTGTAATAACGTTAAAATGTTGTGGATTTTTTAGGTTTCTTGTCTTCGTTTTTTCCCAAATTCTCTATAAAATCATGATTTTAATGGGCAGAGGAAATAATCGATAAACTACTGTAGTAAAGCAGATTTTAAAAGGTAGTAATAAAAAGTGAAAATGTAGTTAAGTTCTTTTAAGATCTTCATAATTTTTTCAAAATTTCCTACCAAATTTAATTTTGGTTTCAAACGATATAGAAAAATATTCGACAAAAACTGTATAAATTCACAATACATTGGCATAAAATTATAGGAACGTCAAAAATTGTTTCTGAATCTTTGTAAAAACGTTCAAATGTTGTCGATTTTTAGGTTTCTTGTCTTCGTTTTTTCCCAAATTCTCTATAAAATCTTGATTTTAATGGGCAAAGGAAATAATCGATAAACTATTGTAGTAAAGCAGATTTTAAAAGGTAGTAGTAAAAAGTGAAAAATGTAGTTAAGTTCTTTTAAAATCTTCATAAGTTTTCCAAAATTTCTACAAAATTTAATCTTGATTTCAATCGATATAGAAAAATATTCGACAAAAATTGTATAAATTCGCAAAACATTGGCATAAAAGTATAAGAACGTCAAAAATATTTCTGAATCTTTGTGAAAACGTTAAAATGTGAATTTTTTAGGTTTCTTGTCTTCGTTTTACCCAAAATTCTCTATAAAATCTTGATTTTAATGGGTAAAGGAAATAATCGATAAACTACTCTAGTAAAGCAGATTTTAAAAGGTAGTAGTAAAAAGTGAAAAATGTAGTTAAGTTCTGTTAAGATCTTCATAAGTTTTCCAAATTTTCCTACAAAATTTAATCTTTATTTCAAACAATATAAAAAAATATTCGACAAACACTGTATAAATTCACAAAACATTGGCATTAAATTATAAGAACGTAAAAAAATATTTCTGAATCATTGTAATAACGTTAAATTGTTGTGATTTTTTTAGGTTCTTAGTATTCGTTTTTTCCTAAATTCTCTATAATGCTTTTAATGGGTAAAGGAAATAATCGATAAACTACTGCAGTAAAGCAGATTTTAAAAGGTAGTAATAAAAAGTGAAAAATGTAGTGAAGTTGTGTTAAGATCTTCATAAATTTTCCAAAATTTTCTACAAAATTTAATCTTCATTTCAAACGATATAGAAAAATATTCGACAAAAACTGTATAAATGCACAAAACATTGGCATAAAATTATAAGAACGCCAAAAAATATTTCTAAATCTTTGTAATAACATTAAACTGTTGTGGATTTTTTAGGTTTCGTGTCTTCGTTTTTTCCCAAATTCTCTATAAAATCTTAATTTTAATGGGTAAAGGAAATAATCGATAAACTACTGTAGTAAAGCAGATTTTAAAAGGTAGTAGTAAAAAGTGAAAAATCTAGTTAAGTTCTTTTAAGATCTTCATAAGTTTTCCAAAATTTCCTACAAAATTTAATCTTGATTTCAAACGATATAGAAAAATATTCGACAAAAACTGTATAAATTCGCAAAACATTGGCATTAAATTATAAGAACATAAAAAAATATTTCTGAATCTTTGTAAAAACGTTAAATTGTTGTGGATTTTTTAGGTTTCTTGTCTTCGTTTTTTCCCAAATTCTCTATAAAATCTTGATTTTAATGGGTAAAGGAAATAATCGATAAACTACTGTAGTAAAGCAGATTTTAAAAGGTAGTAGTAAAAAGTGAAAAATGTAGTTAAGTTCTTTTAAGATCTTCATAAGTTTTCCAAAATTTTCTACAAAATTTAATCTTGATTTCAAACGATACAGAAAAATATTCGATAAAAACTGTATAAATTCACAAAACATTGGCATAAAATTATAAGAACGTCGAAAAATATTTCTGAATCTTTGTGAAAATGTTATGAATTTTTTAGGTTTCTTGTCTTCGTTTTCCCTAAATTCTCTATAAAATCATGATTTGAATGGGTAAAGGAAATAATCGATAAACTACTGTAGTAAAGCAGATTTTAAAAGGTAGTAGTAAAAAGTGACAAATGTAGTTAAGTTATGTTAAGATCTTCATAAGTTTTCCAAAATTTCTACAAAATTTAATCTTGATTTCAAACGATATAGAAAAATATTCGACAAAAACTGTATAAATTCACAATACATTGGCATAAAATTATAAGAACGTCAAAAAATATTTCTGAATCTTTGTAATAACGTTAAAATGTTGTGAATTTTTTTAGGTTTCTTGTCTTCGTTTTCCCCTAAATTCCCTATAAAATCATGATTTTTAATGGCTAAAGGAAATAATCGATAAACTACTGTAGTAAAGCAGATTTTAAAAGGTAGTAGTAAAAAGTGAAAAATGTAGTTGAGTTCTGTTAAGATCTTCATAAGTTTTCCAAAATTTTCTACAAAATATAATCTTGATTTCAAACGATATAAAAAAATATTCGACAAAAACTGTATAAATTCGCAAAACATTAGCATTTAATTATAAGAACACCAAAAAATATTTCCAAATCTTTGTAAAAACGATAAAATGTTGTGGATTTTTTAGGTTCCTTGTCTTCGTTTTTCCCTAAATACTCTATAAAATCTTGATTTTAATGGGAAAAGGAAATAATCGATAAACTGCTGTAGTGAAGCAGATTTTAAAAAGTAGTAGTAAAAAGTGAAAAATGTAGTTAAGTTCTGTTAAGATCTTCATAAATTTTCCAAAATTTTCTACAAAATTTAACCTTGATTTCAAACGATATAGAAAAATATTTGACAAAAACTCTATAAATTCGCAAAACATTGTCATTAAATTATAAGAACGTCAAAAAATATTTCTGAATCTTTGTAAAACGTTAAATTGTAGTGGATTTTTTAGGTTTCTTGTCTTCTTTTTTCTCTAAATTCCCTATAAAATCATGATTTTAATGGGTAAAGGAAATAATCGATAAACTATTGTAGTAAAGCAGATTTTAAAAGGTAGTAGTAAAAAGTGAAAAATGTAGTTAAATTCTGTTAAGATCTTCATAAGTTTTCCAAAATTGCTACAAAACTTAATCTTGATTTCAAACGATATAGAAAAATATTCTACAAAAACTGTATAAATTCACAAAACATTGGCATTAAATTATAAGAACTTCAAAAAATATTTCTGAATCTTTGTAAATACGTTAAAATGTTGTGAATTTTTTAGGTTTCTTGTCTTCGTTTTTTCCCAAATTCTCTATAAAATCTTGATTGTAATGGGTAAAGGAAATAATAATAATAATAATATTAATCGTTATACTACTGAGGGGATGTGTCTGCGTCTGCAACAGAGGCAATAAAAATAAACGCGGCCTGCATTTTTCAGCCATTGACAAATGATTTCTCGCTTAATTATAATGTTGAAACCAACAAAGGAACTTTCCTAATCAAAGTTCCGCCATCCTCCTCTTCCGCTTTGAACGGCCGTTCGCTGCTGAGCGAGAATCCCCCATCCTCTTCTCCCAGCAATCAACCGCTCTCTCTCTCTCTTTCTCTCTCTTTTTCACATACATGTATACAGATATGCATGTATATATTGTTTTGTTTCTGTCTACACTCGATTATTCGAGCCGGCCCTGTGTTAACCGAAGAGTGGGAGTTCTCACCCCGAAATCTCCATTTCAAAAGGGTTTTACGGATAATATTATTTATATACGGAGATCAATAATTCGCGTCGGCGGAGGCAGACGAGCGCAGCCGATCCCCCCCCCCCCCCCCAAACCGGGCGCTCATGGAGATTAAATCCGATGGGAGGCGCTGATCGCAGGCACAATTCAAGAGGCGAAAACCATATCTGGCCAACTTCATCCCAGCCAAAAATTTACCAACAGGTGTTTTTTTTATATATTTTTTTGGGGCTATAAATTTTCAGATATAAAAATCGTATATATAAATATATAGGCATAATTGCTTCAGCCGATATACCTCATTAGGAATTTTCAGCATCGAATTAATAAATTAATTAAAAGTCTGCGTTAATGTCGATTTAATCCTACCGACTGCGCCAATATTCAAGGGGTCTGTCGCAAGCCGTTGATTAAAAGTTTATGAAAAATATACCAGAGAACCAATTTTTATCTCATTCGGCTTTAAAAATTGGAAGGGAGCTTGAGAAAATATCAAGTACATCATAATAATTATAAATATTTTCTATGTGGTGTCGTTACACGACGTACACAAGTCATACAAATTAATATTACACTTATTACGTACTTGAAAACACCAATATTTTATGAAGTTGTGAAACATCTATTGTAACATAGACACTGCAGTGAAAATTTTAACTTTTACACCTTGAATTTAAAAATTTAGTGGCAATAACAAAGTTTTTACTGGAAATTGTGAAATTTTCATGGAAACTCTTAATGTGTTCATCGAAAATTATGTCGTTATAATTGAAAATCAGCAATATTCGTTGGAAACGGTAATATTGTAAACGGAAATTAAAAACAGCACTGAAAATTATAATATTATGTTGTTGGAAACTGCAACATTTTTAATGAAAACTGCAAAAAATTTACTGCAAATTTTCATAAAAACAAAGAAAAACCAGAAATTGCACTTGAAAATTACAACTTTTCACAGAAAATTGCGAAATTTTGATTGTAAACGAAACGTTGCAGTAAAAATTATCAAATTTGGGCTTAAATTTTAATTTCATGTGGCAGTTGCAAAGTTGTTACTGGAAATGATGAAATTTCCATTGGTAGTTATAAAACTTTCTACGAAAATTGTGAAATCGCATTTGAAAATTTCAAGTCTTCATTGTAAATTACGAAATTTCTCTTTGTAAATTAAATATTGCAGTGAAAGTTATAAAAATTGTAAGCATAAATTAAAACAATTACCAACGTTTTCAATTTTTTTACAGGAAATACGACGAAATTTTCATTGAAACTTATAAAGTTAGTAGGTAGAAATTTATTTGCAATTAAAATATCAAACGGGCGAAAGAGTCAATAATTTCAATTTAACCATCACAAATAGCAAAAATTCGGTTAATCACTTTTCATAGTGAAATTTTCTTTTTGATGTTGATGAAATGATTTTCTACTTATCTCTATAAGTTCAATGAAAATTTCGTCGTATTTCCAGTAGATTTAAAAAAAACATATTTCTGTATATTTCAGCAATTCCTCAAAATTTCATCAAAGGTTCTCTCAAATATGATCACTGTAGAAGCTGTTTTATTACAAAACAAACACCAAATTTGTTTTGTTTAGAGGCCATAATAAAAGGCCGAAAGTACAAATCTTGGAAACTGTTTAGAAGAAGTTTTTGAAGTTTTGAAAACAAATTTAACCATTTTTACAAAGTTATACTCCTCCCAAGAATTGTGTTTACATGATGTATATCTAAATTGAATTGTAAACAGTACCGCTAATTGTTTATTGAATATGTTTGCAAAACCATTGATGCATATTATTTTGCTGTTATTGCCGATGATAGTAGAACAGAAGATAAATTAAGAATGATGGTAAATCATATTTATGCCATTAAGGCAGTTAAATTAACATATCCGACAATTTTAGAATATTTTAAAGAATGCAACAGCAAAATGACTAGACGCGTTGCTCATTAAAAAATGTACCATTTCGTGTTTGTTCTTATATTTGAGCAAACTCTTGAAGTCGCTTCAGGAGTTCATCAATTGCTTCAGAGCGAAAAGTTTGTTTCATCTAAAGCTTCTCTTGGTATTAAAACATTAATTGTAACCTTTGAAACTTTGGGGGAAAATGAAATTAAATTATATAAAAATAAATAAATTTTATAGTTTAAGTAATCATTGCACGTCCTTAATCTTATTACTTAAATTATAGAATTAATATATCATAGAAATAAATTTTAGTTCGAACTGTAGTTAAATGAAAGAGCTAAAACAGCGTCAGGGAAACGAAAATGTTCAAAAACATTACAATCAGTCTTGTAGTATGATGATACTTGTTCAATTAATTTTCGAAGTAATATTTACGACTAAATACTAGATAAAATATGCACAGAATTTAAAGTGAAATTTTAAGTGAATTGTACCTACTGAAGCTGCATTTCTGTTATGTTCAACCTTTAAAATGTAGATTTTTTGCAGCGTTATTATTATTTAAAATAAAGTTATTCTTTTGTCGGAATGGGCATTTTTTCGTTTTATTATTTTTGTTAAATGTAGCGCATGAACAAATGTTATAATCATTTTTTTACACATACAGGGTGTTTGAAAGTTAGTCATTGATAATAATATTTTGTCCCAAATACAGACCTGTGCTCTCGTTTTGCATTAAGGTTAGGATCCAGAAATTTAGAGAATGTGAAATAGTTGATGATTTTATTGATTAAAGCTGGAAAATGGTCATTTAGGAAAGGAAATTTGTTTATTTTTAATTTTGTGCCACCTTATTATCGAAACATCTAGATTTGACTCAAGTTAATAAGTAAAAAAGTTGTATGCGAAAGTACCAAATACATTCAGTGTTACTTATTTTTTTCTGCTCTTTCCAAATATGCAAATTTTAAAACATTGATATACAGGGTGTTGTATCGAGTGTAAACCTACTTATTATTTTTTTTAAGCCAAGACCTAGAATAAGATTTCCATTTATTATGTTAATCTACACTACAGCGGACAAAGAACATACGTACCAAATATTACAAAAAATTGTAGGGCGGTTCGTAAGTTATGAGTATTACTTTTACAAGGTATTACTTTACTAGGTACGAGGTATTACTTTTACTTTAAACACTGGTTGCCCATGGAAGCCAAATGTTATTTTTACGTGTGGTATCCAGACGACGATGCTCAAGACTACATCTGATCATGGGACACGTACAGTAATACGAAGCCCTCATAGTTCATTTTGGTTGGTTTCTCGTATTTAAATATGAAAATTATTGTTGCAAATATTATTTTGACCTTTCCCTAAATACATTTTGCTTTTACTTTCTCTCGAAGATTTCGTTATTTTTGAAGTGTAACTGCAGGAGAATATTGCCTCTATGTAGGCCACATGCAATGCCCTCCTCCTCATGGAATTTTCGCCTAATCAAATTTACACGGAAGTATTTTCCTCATATGTGAACAATGGTCGATATTCTGCCGGCTGATTATTCTAGTTTCCTTAATCGATGACCGCACTGACGTCAATATGACCTGCACAGTGAGTCGATTACGTGCTGGACGACTATGCGTGTATATATATACATACATATATGTATAATGTATATGTATATGTATGTATGCGCATACGTCACCTCGGAAATTGTTGTGTGACCACATAGTGAACCATCGCCGAGTCATAATATGCATCACGGTCGGCCAAACTAACGATTACATCGCTACCGTAGATTGCCTCTTCCTCTTCTTCTCCTCGTCTCCTTCGCCGAACCAACTCCTGAAAGTTTCCAGAGATATAACGGCGCTTTGATCTTTCTCCTCTTACTTAAAATGCACGGGAGACCTTATGGAAAAAATGTAACGCACACACAAACACGAATACCACATTCGAATGCGGTTATGCAAGCATCAGAATTAGATTGGTTATCAAACTTTGATAGCATCAGAATTAGCTTGATTATGAAACTTTGATGAAGGCCCTTGGTTCAAAGATACTGAGCGATTTATCGCTGCAGTTTTCTTTTAGATTCGCAAACTTTGCCACTGGATTGGTCGCAGATTGTGGATAGTGTTCGTGTTTAGAGATGCGAGCGTGGCTGGCATAAGCCAAGTCCATAAGGTTAGCTATTACTGAAATTTCTGAAAATTTCTTATTTGCAAATTTGATATTAGATTCGTGTACAGTATACCTGAAACTAATTCTCCTGAAAATTTGACAAAGTTTCAGTATTAAATAAGCGAGAAAATCAAACACAACTTCCTGCATTGACAAGTATGGGTTAGCTATTACTGAAATTTCTGAAAATTTGATATTTGTAAATTTGATATTAGATTCGTATAGAGTACACATGAAACTAATTCTCCTGAAAATTTGATCAAGTTTTCAGTACAAAATAAAGGAGACAATCAAACATATAACTTCCTGTATTAACAAGTATGGGTTAGCCATTACTGAAATATCTGAAAATTTATTATTTGCAAATTTGATATTAGATTCGTGTACAGTACACCTAAAACTAATTCTCCTGAAAATTTGACAAAGTTTCAGTATTATATAAGGGAGAAAATCAATTATATAACTTCCTGCATTGACAAGTATGGGTTAACTATTGCTGAAATTTCTGAAAATTTATTTTTTGCAAATTTGATATTAGATTCGTGTATAGTACACCTGAAACTAATTCTCCTGAAAATTTGACAAAGTTTCAGTATTAAATAAGGGAGAAAATCAAACATATAACTTTCTGCATTGATAAGTATGGGTTAGCTATTACTGAAATTTCTGAAAATTTATTATTTGCGAATTTTATATTAAATTCGAATTCGTGTACAATATACCTGAAACTAATTCTCCTAAAAATTTGACAAAGTTTCAGTATTAAATAAGGGAGAAAATCAAACAGTTAACTTTCTGCATTGACAAGTATAAGTTAGCTATTTCTGAAATTTCTGAAAATTTATTATTTGCAAATTTGATATTAGATTCATGTACAGTACACCTGAAACTAATTCTCCTGAAATTTTGACAAAGTTTGAGTATTAAATAAGGGAGAAAATCAAACACTTAACTTCTTGAATTGACAAGTATGGGTTAGCTTTTACTGGAATTTCAGAAAATTTATTATTTGCAAATTTGATATTAGATTCTTGTACAGTACACCTGAAACTATTTCTCCTGAAAATTTGACAAATTTTCAGTATTAAATAAGGCAGAAAATCAAATACTTAACTTCCTGCATTGACACGTATAGGTAGCTATTACTGAAATTTCAGAAAATTTATTATTTGCAAATTTAATATTAGATTCGTGTACAGTACACCTGAAACTAATTCTCCTGAAAATTTGACAAAGTTTCAGAATTAAATAAGCGAGAAAATTAAACACTTAACTTCCTGCATTGACAAGTATGGATTAGCTATTACTGAAATTTCTGAAAATTTATTATTTGCAAATTTGATATTAGATTCGTATAGAATACACCTGAAACTAATTCTCCTGAAAATTTGACAAAGTTTCAGTATTAAATAAGGGAGAAAATCAAACACATAACTTTCTGCATTGACAGGTATGGGTTAGCTATTACTGAAACTTCTGAAAATTTATTATTTGCAAATTTGATTATAAATTCATGTACAGTACACCTGAAACTAATACTCCTGAAAATTTGACAAAGTTTTAGTATTAAATAAGGGAGAAAATCAAACACTAAACTTCTTGCATTGACAGGTATGGGTTAGCTATTACTGAAACTTCTGAAAATTTATTATTTGCAAATTTGATTATAAATTCATGTACAGTACACCTGAAACTAATACTCCTGAAAATTTGACAAAGTTTCAGTATTAAATAAGGGAGAAAATCAAACACTAAACTTCTTGCATTGACAGGTATGGGTTAGCTATTACTGAAACTTCTGAAAATTTATTATTTGCAAATTTGATTATAAATTCATGTACAGTACACCTGAAACTAATACTCCTGAAAATTTGACAAAGTTTTAGTATTAAATAAGGGAGAAAATCAAACACTTAACTTCTTGAATTGACAAGTATGGGTTAGCTATTACTGAAATTTCTGAAATTTTATTATTTCCAAATTTGATATTAGATTCGTGTACAGTACACTTGAAGCTAATTCTCCTGAAAATTTGACAAAGTTTCAGTATTAAATAAGGGAGAAAATCATACACTTAACTTTCTGCATTGACAAGTATGGGTTAGCTATTACTGAAATTTCTGAAAATTCATTATTTGCAAATTTGATATTAGATTCGTGTACAGTACACCTGACACTAATTCTCCTGAAAATTTGACAAAGTTTCAGTATTAAGTAAGGGAGAAACTCAAACACTTAACTTCTTGCATTGACAAGTATGGGTTAGCCATTGCTGAAATTTCTGAAAATTTATTATCTCCAAATTTGATATTAAATTCGTATACAGTACACCTGAAACTAATTCTCCTGAAATTTTGACAAAGTTTCAGTACTAAATAACGAAGAAAATCAAACATATAACTTCCTGCATTGACAAGTATGGGTTAGCTATTACTGAAATTTCTGAAAATTTATTATTTGCAAATTTGATATTAGATTCGTGTACAGTACACCTGAAACTAATTCTCCTGAAAATTTGACAAAGTTTCAGTACTAAATAAGCGAGAAAATCAAACACTTAACTTTCTGCATTGAAATGTATGGGTTAGCTATTACTGAAATTTCTGAAATTTTATTAGTTGCAAATTTGATATTATATTCGTGCACAGTACACCTGAAACTAAATCTCCTGAAAATTTGACAAAGTTTCAGTATTAAATAAGGGAGAAAATCAACACTAAACTTCTTGCATTGAAAAGTATGGGTTACCTATTACTGAAATTTCTGAAAATTTATTATTTGCAAATTTGATATTAGATTCGTGTACAGTACACCTGAAACTAATTCTCCTGAAATTTTGACAAAGTTTCAGCATTAAATAAGGGAGAAAATCAAACATATAACTTTCTGCATTGACAAGTATAGATTAGCTATTACTGAAATTTCTGAAAATTTATTATTTGCAAATTTGATATTAGATTCGTGTACAGTACACCTGAAACTAATTCTCCTGAAATTTTGACAAAGTTTCAGCATTAAATAAGGGAGAAAATCAAACATATAACTTCCTGCATTGACAAGTATGGATTAGCTATTACTGAAATTTCTGAAAATTAATTATTTACAAATTTGATACTAGATTCGTATGCAGTACACCTGAAACTAATTCTTCTGAAAATTTGACAAAGTTTCAGAATTAAATAAGCGAGAAAATCAAACACTTAACTTCTTGAATTGACAAGTATGGGTTAGCTATTACTGAAACTTCTGAATATTTATTTTTTGCAAATTTGATATTAGATTCATGTACAGTACACCTGAAACTAAATCTCCTGAAAATTTGACAAAGTTTCAGTATTAAATAAAGGAGAAAATCAAACATATAACTTTCTGCATTGAAAAGTAAGGGTCAGCTATTACTGAAATTTCTGAAATTTTCTTATTTGCAAATTTGATTTTAGATTCATGTACAGTACACCTGAAACTAATTCTCCTGAAATTTTGACAAAATTTAAGTACTAAATAACCGAGAAAATCAAACACATAATTTTCTGCATTGACAAGTATGGGTTAGCTATTACTGAAATTTTTGAAAATTTATTATTTGCAAATTTGATATTAGATTCGTGTACAGTACACCTGGAACTTATTCTCCTGAAAATTTGACAAAGTTTCAGTATTAAATAAGTGAGAATATCAAAAGTATAACTTTCAGAATATATGTCATTACTGAACATCTTAATAAAATAGATATATGGGGGTGCGGCTCCACGTAATTTACGATATATAGCCAAACGAACCGATACTCTTTTGTGCTGGCAATCTTTCAACATTAGCACTGCTGGATACAAGCAGAGGCCGCAAATCTCTTTACACCGAAGAGGTTTAACACCGCAAAAGCGCGCAAACCTCCCAAAGCCGCCTGCGATAAAAATACAAAACGGAGTGTGCTCCTGAAAATTATCATAAACAATTGCCACCGGAATGGCGGGAAAATCCATTTCCCTCGCGCACGGCTACCTGCCACGCCGCCAGAGGGCAGCACCGTCGCCGGAACATCGATTGGCGGGCTTTTTTGCGGGTTCATTTCAGCGCTTTCCGGAATAACGTTTTGTTTTGCACGTTTTGGACGGCGAATGTACACACACACATACACGAGAAACTACGTACACGAGGGCACACACAAAACGGAACTCATTTTGGAGTAATGTTCCGTGTTGTTTTTTTTTCTTCCACTCTTCGGGTTGTGTTACGGGCGCATCTCCAAATGCACAATGCGCGACTCAAAACGGGCATTACGAGATGAGAATCTCGCCCAGAAAGAAATAAAGGCTTGTAGATGTTGTGGGAAGAGGTGGAATGCATCGGTTTGTCTGGCTTAAATCTGCCAAATCAAATCAGGAACGATGGCAGACACAGATCATGCATACGTATGCACAATACATATATTACAGTTTAGTACAGTACAGTACAATACAGTATAGCAGTACAATACACTGTAGTATAGTACAATACAGTATAGTACAGTACAGTGTACAATAGTACACTTTAGCGCGATACCATGACAAACGATTATAAATTCGAGTATTTTTAGAGCACCTGTATTTTCTGCTATAACTGCCAAAAAAATTGGCTGCACTCATGGTCATCATTGCTTAACTAAAGTAATGCACTTCTGGGATTTCTCTCAGTTTTCATTAAGGATTCATGACTCGAACTTTTCGAGTTCTCTCGCGCCACTGACGGTTGAGGTAACGTGAATTAAAATTCTCCGTTGATGCTCAATTTAATCCTACCGACTGCGCCAATATTTGTAATGCACTTCTGGGATTTACCTCAATTTGCCACTTTCTCGTCAATGACGGTTGCGGTAAATAGGTAGACATATTTTCTGGATCTAGTTTCACTGATGATTTTTTAAGTTTATGCAAATGTTGCTTTAGGGTCATTACATGTCAATTGGACCAGTTTTGAATATATTCCCCGCCCGACCATCTTCAATTTTAATGAAAATTAATAGGGATGTATATGTATATTTGAAAGGAACTTCTGTGAAGTTTTAGCTCCAGATATCAAATATCTGAGCCACTGCAGCGTTTCCCATGGAGGTCACTCTAAACCCGAAGCATCTGCCGCGAGAATTTTGCTCATGCAATCATCTCAATGCTCATCTACAAGGTGCACATAAACGATTGTAATTATGTAACCATATTTTTGTTCCGCTCCAGTAAAAATAGTTCTATTTTTGACATACGCAACTTCACTTGCACTCATTAGACATGAAAAGGCAATAAAAGTCATCTTCATCCTATTCTAATTTTTATTGCGGAATTTCATATTTAACTGCTCAAACACGAATTATTATTAGTTTCAGCAATATTTGTGGCTTCCAAACACATGAAAAGACAACAATGGAGAATTATTTAAAGACGCACGAGACATTTCACTCATTACTCATGAAGATGGCTATCTTCGTGCAATTCAAATCTCAATTGTGTCCGTCGATATTTCACTACTCAAATACAAAATTATTATTAGTTTCGGCAATATTTGTGGCTTCCAAGCACGTGAAAAGACTACAATGAAGAATTACTTAAGGGCCCACGAGTTTAAATGTACATTATTTACGTAACCTTACTTTTAAAGTCGGGGGCATTCTTAAATTGTGTTTACATAAAAGTAACCTGATATGCATGAAAATTAAGTCCTCACAGGCAACATCCCCAAGTGGGGTAGGTTACTTTACGGCACAAACAAGCTGTAAACTGAAAATCATGCTTAATGAAATTAACGAGCTGTGACAAATCTAATAATTGCTCCGCTTTAAATCTGCCAATGTTATAAAATGTTTTACTATTGCCAATTGAGGACTAGCAGACAATAAAACAATCACATATAGTTATAAAAGTAATCAATTTTTGTAATGAACGGAAACATAAAAAGAAGTAAAGATTTAGAAAACATAATTAATAAATAAAATATATAATCAAAGCAGATGTTGAAAATGTGTACCATTTGCTTGTAAACACATTTGCAGTCGTCTTCTTTTATTGTTGAAAATGTTGATTAGCATTTGAGGAGTTATGGTTCGGCAAACATTTACGATTTCTGCCATTAACTCTTCCAACGTAGTCTTCTTCGGAAAACTCTATCTTTTAAATATCAAAAAATTGAGTAGTCCAGTGGAATTAGATCTGGAGAACGTAGCGGCCATAGTCGTTGATTAATTGGTCTATTATCAAAAAATTCTTGCAGATAGGCTAACGTTGCTCTGTCTGTATGAGTTGTTGCAAAATCTTTTTGGAATATCCGTTCTGCAATTCTTCATTATCTAATTGGTCTATGAAAGGCTGGATAATTTGTTGCCGATATCTCTCACCGTTTATTGTGTCATGAAAGAATATAGGCCCAATTATTCTACGCCCCAACCGAATTCCAACTTTCTGAGGATGTAATGGTGCTTCCAGAAAAAGATGAGGGTTTTCACCTATAGTTTTGTGAATTAACATATCCTGATAGGTGGAAGCAAGCCTCATCACTGAAAAATGTTAAATCGAGCGTCATTTATTTTTTCCAAAAACCATCGGCAATAACTCAATCCGCGTTGAGGATCTACTGGCAACAATCTTGCACCACTGAGATCCTATAAGGGTGTAAATTCAACCTACTTCTCACAATTCTATGGTCGAGGGAATTCCAGCTTGCATAGCCAATTTACGAATTGACTATTGAGGGCTTACTTCGAGTCGTTCGCGAACATCTGCAACAACCTCTCCTGATACTGAGGGTCTGCCTGAGGATTTCCCTTTCTGAACACTACCAGTTTCCCTGAAACGGTGCACTATTCGTGAAATATGTGTTGGCAGAACCGAGTGTTCAAATTGGTGGTCAGGGAACTTGTGTTGAATTTCCCGGAGGCACTCTGGAATTGAATAAATCCATTCTGCATTTTCAAATCGTCCATTACGAAAGTAAGCCTCAACAATGAAAGTGTTCTTTTGATTATTGTACATTTTAACAAATTACTGTTCAAACTACTGAAAAAAAAGTGTAGGCACACGTGGGAATTGGGTGGTCGTGGATCGTCGGCGCTTCTGGCGAGGCGTCTGCGGTGGCGTCGTGACGCAGGGCGCCGTCTCCAAGGCGACGGGCGCGCCATTGGGCCCCGCCGGTTGGTCTCGCATCGAATGGTCGTTTTTCGGGCTCTCCCTGGCTGATAATTTAGTTCTGCCACTTGTGCGACTGCTTTAATTATTCATGTGCACAGTCTGGTGGTAATTGCAGCCGAGGCGGCCGTCTTTGTCCGCCCCCGAAGGCCCGCACTTCCGCGCGCCCTTCAATTAGGCGCGTGTTTATCTCCCGCTGGCGATACGACGAAACACACGCGCGGGCGATAATTAGCCAATTAAGCCCGGACGATCGGAGGGCATCGATTGGCGTCCGCCGCTTTGGAATGCGGCCAATTTGTATTATTCACGATGGACATATTCACACATCCGGACATATCTCTGCACGTCGGTCATTCGATCGCCCACAAGCTTCTGGGCACAACTTCAACGCCAAATTCACAATTGTTATAATTAATAATTGTTATATACTACTACAATTATTTCACCTCCCGTCTTCTATAGCTCAGTTACTAATCGAGTTAGGATTTTGATATAAGTGATATAAGTGATTTGAAGTTTGAATAGTTTGACACTAAATTTTGACAACGCAACAACATCCAAATCAATTTGCCCACTTTGCATTCACATAAAATTCCAATAATACCATATAATCAAAATAATAATCATACTTCAAAATTTGACAAATATGTAAAAATCAAAAATACTTTACAATAAATAATTTAAAATTGAATATATTATTTTTATTTTTAAAATATATTAAAATGTATTATCAGAGACATAACACCTCCGAGGATGGCTAATAAAAGCCGAAACAAGTTGGGTGAAGAACATCAAATAAAAAGCTTGCATAACTAAGAGAAAGTACTCCCCATAAAGAAAAAATCAATATAAAATTTAATACCGTAAGTTTTTCATAATACTTATTTATTTATTAATACAGAGGTTCCTAAAGTGTGCGATTACTGTACTGCTTTCAATCATATTAAATAAAATATGAAAAGATTAGGTAATTAGAATTCATGCTTTTACTAAGAAAATTTAATTGTAATTATAAAATCTTCATTAAAATTACAAAGTTTTATTAGACCCAGCAATTTTTTTTGAATTATTGGAGTTTTATCCCGAAAGCATATCCCTCACAAAGTTGTTAAAATGTTATTTGCAGAAAATTTTTGAACATGAAAGAAAAAAATTAATAATTAAATTTTTTTTATATAATAAACGTTTACAAATTTTACAGTACAAATTATAATTTAAATTGTAAAATATTAATCAAAACACAAAATCGTCATTTGCATTATACAATTTATATTGAAACTTATAATAATAATAATAATATTTACTAGCGGGAGAACCTGCATAATATACACATAAAAATTAAAAATAAAAACTTGCTAAATGAAAATGAACTAGAAACTTGATTTGAATTTTTACATGAAAGTAAAAAATGTATATTATAAACTCCAAAACTCAAATGAAATAACAAAGTTATCATGATAAATGATAGAATTTAGTTGGAAATTATAAAATTCTTATAGTAAATACGAAAATATTAATTATAAATTTCAATGTTAAAATAAAATTTGAAATTTTTAGTATAAATTATAAAAAACTTTATCCTCAAAACATATACCCACTAAGTTATTAATATTCTGACAGAAATTTGCAAAAATATTAATGCAAAATGCAAAATTATGTACAAAATTACAAAGAGAAGCTATGAAGTTTTCATTGCAAATGACAAATTTTGATATTTTATTACAAATTGCAGGTTCATCAAACCATAAAATTCTCATTGAAACATCTCGCTTGTAAACTGCAATGAATTGGAAATTACAAAATTTTCGTTAGGATTTTTTAATATAATTACTAGACTTTTCATAAATTGTAAAGATCAATGGAATCTGCGAGTTTTTTTATTCTAATTTATAACGTCTTTCCCCAGAAATCACATTCCTTGCAATTGTGTTAACCATTTCATAGAAATTCGCAAAAAATATAATGGATGGTGTAAAATGTTGATTAAAATGATAGAATTTAGTTGGAAATTATAATATTCTTATAGTAAATACGAAAATATTAATTACAAATTTCAATGTTGAAATAAAATTTGAAATTTTTAGTATAAATTATAAAAAACTTTATCCTCAAAACATATAACACACTAAGTTATTAATATTCTGACAGAAATTTGCAAAAATATTAATGCAAAATACAAAATTATGTACAAAATTACAAAGAGAACTATGAAGTTTTCATTGCAAGTGACAAATTTTGATATTTTATTACAAATTGCAGGTTCATCAAACCATAAAATTCTCATTGAAACATCTCGCTTGTAAACTGCAATGAATTGGAAATTACAAAATTTTCGTTAGAATTTTTTAATATAATTACTAGACTTTTCATAAATTGTAAAGATCAATGGAATCTGCGAGTTTTTGTATTCTAATTTATAACGTCTTTCCCCAGAAATCATATTCCTTGCAAATGTATTAACAACCATTTCATAGAAATTCGCAAAAAATATAATGGATGGTGTAAAATGTTGATTAAAATGATAGAATTTAGTTGGAAATTATAAAATTCTTATAGTAAATACGAAAATATTAATTATAAATTTCAATGTTAAAATAAAATTTGAAATTTTTAGTATAAATTATAAAAAAATTTATCCTCAAAACATATAACTCACTAAGTTATTAATATTCTGACAGAAATTTGCAAAAATATTAATGCAAAATACAAAATTATGTACAAAATTACAAAGAGAAGCTATGAAGTTTTCATTGCAAATGACAAATTTTGATATTTTATTACAAATTGCAAGTTCATGAAACCATAAAATTCTCATTGAAACATCTCGCTTGTAAACTGCAATGAATTGGAAATTACAAAATTTTCGATAGAATTGTTTAATATAATTACTAGACTTTTCATAAATTGTAAAGATCAATGGAATCTGCGAGTTTTTTTATTCTAATTTATAACGTCTTTCCCCAGAAATCATATTCCTTGCAAATAAAACCATTTCATAGAAATTCGTAAAAAATATAATGGATGGTGTAAAATGTTGATTAAAATGATAGAATTTAGATGGAAATTATAAAATTCTTATAGTAAATACGAAAATATTAATTATAAATTTCAATGTTAAAATAAAATTTGAAATTTTTAGTATATATTATAAAAAACTTTATCCTCAAAACATATAACTCACCAAGTTATTAATATTCTGACAGAAATTTGCAAAAATATTAATGCAAAATACAAAATTATGTACAAAATTACAAAGAGAAGCTATGAAGTTTTCATTGCAAATGACAAATTTTGATATTTTATTACAAATTGCAAGTTCATCAAACCATAAAATTCTCATTGAAACATCTCGCTTGTAAACTGCAATGAATTGGAAATTACAAAATTTTCGTTAGAATTTTTTAATATAATTACTAGACTCTTCATAAATTGTAAAGATCAATGAAATCTGCGAGTTTTTGTATTCTAATTTATAACGTCTTTCCCCATTCCTTGCAAATGTATTAACAACCATTTCATAGAAATTCGCAAAAAATATAACGGATGGTGTAAAATGTTGATTAAAATGTTTTTAAATTCAAAATGATGAATGTTACAAAATTTTGATGACTGATTTCAGTATTTCAATAGAAATTAATGGAGAATTAATTCTCGATTTCAAAAGTTTTAGAATTTGTAAACGTTGAATATAAATTGGAACTTTGTAGTGAAAATTGCAAAGTTTTTATTATGAATACAATATTTCAATGGAATTAGAAAACAATCATAAAGTATAAATAAGTTTACATTATCACTATAACAAATACAATAATAAATAAGCAAATAAAGAAATAAATCAGTTTTATTGAAATTATGTAATTTTCGTTGACTTTCATCATTCATCATTCTAAATTACCAAATTGCAATAACTTTATGAAAATTTCATTGTTAATTGATAAATTTCAAAGTATAAATATGTTTACATTAACACTATAACAAATGCAATAATAAAGAAGTATATAAGTAAATAAGGAAATGAATCAGTTTTATTGGAATTATGTAATTTTCGTTGTGACTTTCATCATTCATCATTCTAAATTACAAAATTGCAATAACTTTATGAAAATTTTATTGTTAATTGATAAATTTCACTGTGAAATGTAAAATATTCAACATTCGTATTATAAATTGCAACATTTCAGCAGCGATTATGAAAATTTTATTGTAAATTGCCAAAATTTCTCTATAAAATGCAAAATGTCGTTGGCATTTCCAAAATTTGTATCGAGTTGTTAAAATGTTTATAGTTATTTGTAGAAAATTTTATGGAAATAAATTTAGGTGGAAATTACGAACTTTTCATTGGAGATTACAAAATGTTTATTAGATATTATGAAATTCTTATTATAAATCCTTACAAATTAGAACATTTTATTAAAAATTGCAAAAAGCTAATCAAACCACAGCATATTAAAATTAAATCGTGTCGATTGTAAATTAAATTTACAAAAGCTTCAAAATTTTCAATGCTTTTTTTATTAGAAATACCATTTTTTTTTGTAAATTACAAAGATTAACGGAACCTGCCAATTTTTAGTTGAAAATTATTAGGGCTATCTACAAAATTTATATTCCTCGCCAAAATATTTCGTATTTCGTAAAAATTTGCAAAAAATATTGTGGAAACGGAATGGATCCATGGAAAATCGTAGTTCAAAAAGGGAGCTGCGAGGCGAAAAAGTTTGGGAACCACTGTGTTAGTACATATATGAACAATTTTTATTGGGCTATCGACCACATGGGGTGTTTCCGAATTGGGTTAATACATTAAATCAAAATTATTAATAAACTTGTGGGATCTGGGAAAATTCTGGGGCTTCCGGCCCAACATTCGGGATGGCTACCGGCCCACCGGGAAATTTCCCATTTTCCCGTATGGCCCATCCGCCCCTGGCCATGGGTGTGGGTGTGTAATAACTGTTGCTCCTTGGCAAGTGGTGCGGTCGCAGAGAGGGCAGTGGCGGCGCGCACATCTCTAAACCGACGATGGTGGGCTCGTCCGTCTGCGTTGGTGTCATGTGCTTCACGTCCATCGACAGTGCGCAGGTCCGTTCAGATGGCTTCTCTCGAACCGTGCTGCTAGTTTACAAACCTAATCTGCCTCCGAACAGTTCTGGGCCACATAGTGCGATGAACTGTACAAAGAACTGCACCGAATAGTCGTCATTCCTCTGGGTGCAAGACAGCCGAGACCGTGCCCAATGCGCCGAAGAGTTCTTGTGCAAGTGACCCTCTGAGGGTGTTCGAATTTCGCGCGGCTTTTGCGAACGCGACGATCGACGAGGTGCCCCCCATCGACCCCCCCCCTATATCGGGGCCCCGACGGACGGGAAAATAAAGGACCTTCTACTTCTATCGTCCAAAGTTTCTCGGCTTGAAATCTCCGAGCCACTCTTTGAGCCACTCGAGACCTGCAGCAGGGACACATTGCGGTAAATGCGGTGCGGTTACCAATCGCAGGAGCAGCAGGTGAACGTAACGTTTCGTTTTTGAGGCCGAACGACGTCCAACGCGCAGTGATTGTGTCGGTGAGTGCGGCGATAGTCGACGGCACTTCTTCTGCTCACCACGAAGACTCCTTCAGTGTTACTCCCGAAGAACGCAACACACACAGCAAGCCGCGGGAGTCTGGCCAACTACCAGAAGAACTCGTTACTGCTAGGTGAATAATTTTTTGCCTCCACACAACACACATCCTCATGCACAAATATACACACAAACATACATACAAACATTACAAACATACACACAAACATACATACAAACATTACAAACATTCACATACATATGACACCCGAAAATACGCTCACCATGAAAGTATCATGCACACATAGCACACACACACACACACACACACACACACACACACACACACACACACACACACACACATACACACACACACACACACAAAGCTAACGGCTGTGGGTGAGCGCGACGGGCGAAAGGTGCATGTACGCCGACGTCCGTTAAGGGCCACTTTTCCGTACCGCCGCCAGTGACGGCGGAACACCCGTGCGCCTGTAAAGCCGTGGAAAAGAAACTTTGCCGCGTTTTGGCCGTTTCCCAACTTTCCTGCGACCAAAGTCGCACCTCCGACGTCCCATTGTTGCGCCTCGCTCGGGCCTTTCGGCCGCGCAAAAGTCTTCGAAAAACGGGTTTTTCAGACCGTCGAAAGTTGCACATTCTAATTCCGTTCCGTTCTCGCGACTGCCGTCCTTATGCGCACGTCGCACCAGGCTATTTCTGAGCGGTTACGTTCGCTGGCAAATTGATAATGTCCTACACCAAACGAGAAACTTATCGCATATGTTTTGCGGTTTAGATCGGTCAAAATGACCCATCATTTGTTGACAAATTTCTACGTATGCCTTTAAAATTGAACCAAATTTGCTGAATTTAATCATTTTTAATCCCCCCAAATAACCCCACCAGGGGCGGATGGGCCGTACGGGAAAATGGGAAATTTCCCGGTGGGCCGGTAGCCATCCCGAATGTTGGGCCCCAGAATTTTCCCAGATCCGACGACAAGTTTATTAATAATTTTGATTTAATGTATTAACCCAATTCGGAAACACCCCATGTGGTCGATAGCCCAATAAATATTGTTTATATATGTATTAACACAGTGGTTCCCAAACTTTTTCGCCTCGCAGCTCCCTTTTTGAACTACAATTTTCCATGGATCCATTCCGTTTCCATAATATTTTTTGCAAATTTTTATGAAACATGAAATAATTTGGCGAGGAATATAAATTGTGTAGATAGCCCTAATAATTTTCAACTAAAAATTGGCAGGTTCCATTAATCTTTGCAATTTATAAAAAAATTGGTATTTCTAATAAAAAATGTATTGAAAATTTTGAAGCTTTTGTAAATTTAATTTACAATCGACATGATTTAATTTTAATATGCTGTGGTTTGATTAGCTTTTTGCAATTTTTAATAAAATGTTCTAATTTGTAAGGAAAATTTTAGTATTTATAATAAGAATTTCATAATATCTAATAAACATTTTGTAATCTCTAATGAAAAGTTCGTAATTTCCACCTAAGTTTATTTTCATCAAATTTTCTACAAATAACTATAAACATTTTAACAACTCGATACAAATTTTGGAAATGCCAATGACATTTTGCATTTCATAGTGAAATTTTGCCAATTTACAATAAAATTTTCATAATCGCCGCTGAAATGTTGTAATTTATAATACGAATATTGAATATTTTACATTTTGCAGTGAAATTTATCAATTAACAATAAAATTTTCATAAAGTTATTGCAACTTTGTAATTTAGAATGATGAATGATGAAAGTCACAACGAAAATTACATAATTCCAATCAAACTGATTTATTTCTTTATTTACTTCTTTATTATTGTATTTGTTATAGTGCTAATGTAAACATATTTATACTTTTAAATTTATCAATTAACAATGAAATTTTCATAAAGTTATTGCAATTTTGTAATTTAGAATGATGAATGATGAAAGTCACAACGAAAATTACATAATTCCAATAAAACGGATTTATTTCTTTATTTACTTATTTGCTTATTTATTATTGTATTTGTTATAGTGATATTGTAAACTTATTTATACTTTATGATTGTTTTCTAATTCCATTGAAATATTGTATTCATAATAAAAACTTTGCAATTTTCACTACAATGTTCCAATTTATATTCAACGTTTACAAATTCGAAAACTTTTGAAATCTAGAATTAATTCTCCATAATTTCTATTGAAATACTGAAATCCATCATCAAAATTTGCGTAACATTCATCATTTTGAATTTAAAAACATTTTAATCAACACTTTACACCATCCATTATATTTTTTGCGAATTTCTATGAAATGGTTGTTAATATATTTGCAAGGAATATGATTTCTGGGGAAAGACGTTATAAATTAGAATACAAAAACACGCAGATTCCATTGATCTTTACAATTTATGAAAAGTCAAGTAATTATATTGAAAAATTCTAACGAAAATTTTGTAATTTCCAATTCATTGCAGTTTACAAGCGAGATATTTCAATGAGAATTTATGGTTTGGTGAACCTGCAATTTGTAATAAAATATCAAAATTTGTCATTTGCAATGAAAACTTCATAGCTTCTCTTTGTAATTTTGTACATAATTTTGTATTTTGCATTAATATTTTTGCAAATTTCTGTCAGAATATTAATAACTTAGTGAATTATATGTTTTAAGGATAAAGTTTTTTTATAATTTATACTAAAAATGTCAAATTTTAATTTAACATTGAAATTTATAATTCATATTTTCGAATTTACTATAAGAATTTTATAATTTCCAACTAAATTCTATCATTTATCATGATAACTTTGTTATTTCATTTCAGTTTTGGAATTTATAATATACGTTTTTTACTTTCATGTAAAAATTCAAATCAAGTTTCAAGTTAATTTTCATTTAGTAAGTTTTTATTTTTAATTTTTATGTGTATATTATGCAGGTTTGTTATTTGATAAAATAGAAAATAATTGTAAATACAAATGTTTTAGAGAACCAAAAGCGCATGTTGAACGTTTTTTTTTTTTTTAAATATTCCTCAAAATGAGGGAGTAATGACGATTTTTCGAAAAACAAAAGAACGCCAGTAACTAAGAATTTGGGCTCAAATTCAAAATTTTTAAATACTTGGTGAGAATTTTATAATTTTTAGTGCTGTGTTTAAATTCCAATCAAAATTTTGCACTTTCCAATTAATATAGCTAATTTTCAATTACAGTTACTTAATTTTTGGTGAATGTTAGATAACTCTCATTGAAAATTTCATTAATTCATAAGTTTCTTAAGTTCCTGTAAACTTATTTTGGAATTGCCTGTAAAATTTTAGATCATGTTAGTTTTTTTTAATAATTTTCACTGCAATGTTTAATTTTCAATCAAAATTTTGCACTTTCCTATAAATATTGTTAATTTTCAATTACAGTTTCTTAATTTTCGATGAATTTTTGGTTAACTTTCATTAAAAAATATATCAATTCCGGTAATAAAATACTGTAATAAAAACATTTGCAATTGCCAGCAAAATTTGAAATACTTGCTGAGAATGTTATAATCTTTAGGGCTGTGTTTAATTTCTAAACAAAAATTTGCACTTTCCAATTAATATAGCTAATTTTCAATTACAGTTGTTTAATTTTCGCTGAATATTAGATAACTCTCATTGAAAATTTCATTAATTTTCATAAGTTTCATAAGTTCCGGTAAACTTATTTTGCAATTGCCAGTAAAATTTTAGATCATCTTTGTTTTTTTTTATAATTTTCACTGCAACGTTTAATTTTCAATCCAAATCTTGCACTTTCCAATAAATATTGTTAATTTTCAATTACAGTTTCTTAATTTTCGATGAAATTTTGGTTAACTTTAATAAAAACATATATCAATTCTGGTAATAAAATACTCTAATAAAAATATTTGCAATTGCCAGCAAAATTTGAAATACTTGCTGAGAATGTTATAATTTTTAGTGCTGTGTTTAATTTTTAATCAAAATTTTGCACTTTCCAATTAATATAGCTAATTTTCAATGACAGTTGTTTAATTTTCGATGAATAACTCTCATTGAAAATTTCATTAATTTTCATAAGTTTCATAAGTTTCGGTAAACTTATTTTGCAATTGCCAGTAAAATTTTACATCCATGTAATTTTTATTTTATAATTTTCATTGCACTGTTTAATTTTCAATCAAAATTTTGCACTTTCCAGTGAATATTGTTAATTTTCCATTACAGTTTCTTAATTTTCGATGAATTTTTGGTAATTTTCATTAAAAATTTCCCGTTATAAATTAATGTAATAAAAATATTTGCAAATGTCAGCAACATTTTAAATATTTGCTGAGAATGTTATAATTTTTAGTGCTATGTTTAATTTCCAATTAAAATTTTGCACTTTCCAATTAATATTGCTAATTTTCAATTACAGTTATTTAATTTTTAATCAACATTTTGCACTTTCCAAATTGTTGGCATGTATATGTTTACCTTTTGTATATTATGTAGCTTTTCTGCTAATAAATATTCTTTATTATTATTAATATTGTTAATTTTCAATTACAGTTTCTTAATCTTCGATGAATTTTTGGTAACTTTCATTAAATTTTTTGTCGATTCTGGTAATAAAATACTGTAATAAAAATATTTGCAATAGCCATCAAACTTTTAAATGCCTGCTGAGAATTTTATAATTTTTAGTGTTGTATATAATATCCAATCAAAATTTTCTACGATATGTTTAATTTATAATCAAAATTTTACACTATCCACTGATTATTGCTAATTTTCAATTACAGTTTCTTAATTATCGATGAGTATTTGGTAATTTTTATTCAATTCCAGTAAAAATGTTGCCATGAAGTAGGCCAAAGGGTCCTAATATATTAATTTGGCGTTTCGGAATAAAACATGGCAAACATTAATATTTTTTTGGATGCTGCCCAAATTTTTATTTTTTTTAGTTTGTCCATATAAGAACTTGGGGGAAGTATTGTTTTCGTGAAAGTTTTTTGTTTCAAGACTACAATGCTTTGAGCTGTCCATATCAGTGCAGGTTAAACTAAAAGCATAAAAAATGCCAAAAATTATTCGAATTATTATTTTGGAAAGGTGCTGCCCACATTTGTTTCCTTTAGTTTGTAATACGGGGAAGTATTGTTTTCGTGAAAGTTTTTGAATCCAAGACTACAACTCTTTGAGCTGTCCATATCAGTGCAATGTTAGAAGCATCAGAATTTATTTCATACGAGTGTCTATATTAATCAGTTGCATTGTTGTTAACTGATAAAATGATAGCGCCTCAGGAATTATCAATTAGTTCGATATAGATAAGCGATGAACTCGAACACTGCCCAATTTTTGAATGTAGACGTAAAAGACGCACCAATATCTCGAAAATAAAGAGAATCGCACTTCCCTTTAATCGGAAACAATTTTTCGATTCGGGAATTTATCGCGTGCTTTTCCCTCCTACATTTTCACTTTATTTATGAGCAAAGTTTTTTAATTAAAACCAACATGCGCCGACATTCCAGCCGTTCGGTGTGACAGTCGAGTGCTTTATCGATAATTCACACAAATCGGACGGGCCTTTATCAATCCACCGCGAATGAATTAGTGCGGCGAATTTTCCCTAATTTTCCGCAATTTTCCGTATTCCGTTGGAGTTATGCTCGTATAGAGTTCTCAATTGAACGCCTCGACGCGCTGCACAAACTACTTGCATATAGGAAAGGAGGACATCGGCACAAACAGGAAGTTATTACTTATTAGTGCCTAGTGTATCCCATAACTTTCCTTAAATTTCAATACGCTGTAAACTAAATTTTCAACATTTCTCGCCCAGAGGCGGATTTAGGAATTAACGATTAAGAATGACTAAAGGCACAAGTCATAATAAAAAATAAATGAAATAAATTGAAAATTAGCAATAATCATTGGAAAGTGTAAAATTTTGATTATAAATTATAAAGTATTTAAAATTTTGCTGGCAATTGCAAATGTTTTTATTACAGTATATTATTACCGGAATTGATATATTTTTTAATTAAAGTTAACCAAAAATTCATCGATAATTAAGAAACTGTAATTGAAAATTAACAATATTTATTGGAAAATGCAAAATTTTGAATGATAATTAAACACTGCAGTGAAAATTATTTAAAAAAATAACATGATAGTTAAATTAAACATTTAACAATTTAACATCGAAAATGATACAATTCTCAACGAGAAATTAAAATTTTGCTGGCAGTTGCAAATATTTTTATTACAGTATTTTATTACCGGAATTGATACATTTTTTAATGAACGTTTAAAGGCAATTGCAAAATAAGTTTACTAGAACTTTTGAAACTTATGAAAATTGATGAAATTTTTAATGAGAGTTATCAAATGTTCATCGAACATTAAGTAACTGTAATTGAAAATTAGCAATATTAATTGAAAAGTGCAAAATTTTGATTGGATATTATGTACAACACTAAAAATTATAAAATTCTCAGCAGGCATTTAAAAGTTTGTTGGCTATTGCAAATATTTTTATTACAGTATTTTATTACCAGAATCGACAATTTTTTTAAGAAAGTTACCAAAAAATCATTGAAGATTAAAAAACTGTAATTGAAAATTAACAATATTAATTATAATAAAGAATATTTATTAGCAGAAAAGCTACATAATATACAAAAGGTAAACATATACATGCCAACAATTTCATTGGAAAGTGCAAAATGTTGATTAAAAATTAAATAACTGTAATTGAAAATTAGCAATATTAATTGGAAAGTGCAAAATTTTAATTGGAAATTAAACATAGCACTAAAAATTATAACATTCTCAGCAAATATTTAAAATTTTGCTGACATTTGCAAATATTTTTATTACAGTAATTTATAACGGGAAATTTTTAATGAAAATTACCAAAAATTCATCGAAAATTAAGAAACTGTAATGGAAAATTAACAATATTCACTGGAAAGTGCAAACTTTTGATTGAAAATTAAACATCGCAGTGAAAATTATAAAATAAAAATAACATGGATGTAAAATTTTACTAGAAATTGCAAAATAAGTTTACCGGAACTTATGAAACTTATGAAAATTAATGAAATTTTCAATGAGAGTTATCTAATATTTATCAAAAATTTAGTAACTGTAATTGGAAATTAGCAAATTAATTGGAAAGTGCAATATTTTAATTGGAATTTAAACATAACACTAAAAATTATAAAATTTTCAATCGATGTTTTTGGTAATTTTTATTAAAAATTTCCGGTTATAAATTACTGTAATAAAAATATTTGCAAATGTTAGCAAAATTTTAAATATTTGCTGACATTTGCAAATATTTTTATTACAGTAATTTATAACCGGAATTTTTTAATGAAAATTACCAAAAAATCATGGAAAATTAAGAAACTGTACATTTTCTTTGAAAATTAACCATGCAGTAAATATTATAAAATAAATTTACACGGATCTAAAATTTTACTGGCAATTGCAAATATATTTAACGGAGCTGATGATATTTGTAAAAATTTATGACATTTTCAATTAAAGTTATCAAACATTCATCGAATATTAAGTAAGTGTAATTGAAAATTAGCAATATTAATTGGAAAGTGCAAAATTTTGATTGGAAATTAAACATAGCACTGTAAAGTTTTACTGAAAATGATGAAATACTATATTCATCGAACATTTTTAAATCATAATAATTATAAATATTTTCTATATGTGGTGTCGTTACACGACGTACACAAGTCATACAAATTAATATTATACTTATTACGTACTTGCAAATACCAATATTTTTATGAAATTGTGAAATATCTATTGTAACATAGACACCGCAGTGAAAATTTTATCATTTACAGCTTCAATTTAAAAATTTAGTGGCAATAACAAAGTTTTTACTGGAAATAGTGAAATTTTCAAGGAAACTCTTAATGTGTTTATCGAAAATTATGTCATTATAATTGAAAATCAGCAATATTCGTTGGAAATGGTAATATTGTAAATCGAAATCAAAGACAGCACCGAAAATTATAATATTATGTTGTTGGAAACTGCAACATTTTTAATGAAGACTGCAAAAAAATTACTGCAAATTTTCATAAAAACAAAGAAAAACCAGAAATTGCACTTGAAAATTACAACTTAACACAGAAAATTGCGAAATTTTGATTGCAAATGAAACGTTGCAGTAAAAATTATCAAAATTGGGCTTAAATTTAAATTTAATCTGGCAGTTGCAAAGTTTTTACTGGAAATGATGAAATTTCCATTGGTAGTTATAAAACTGTCTACGAAAATTATGAAATTGCGTTTGAAAATTTCAAGTCTTCATTGTAAATTACGAAATTTCTCTTTGTAAATTAAATATTGCAGTGAAAGTTATAAAAATTGTAAGCATAAATTTAAACAATTACCAGCATTTTCAATTTTTTTTACTGGAAATACGGCGAAATTTTCATTGAAACTTATAAAGTTAGTAGGTAGAAATTTATTTGCAATTAAAATATCAAACGGGCGAAAGAGTCCATAATTTCAATTTAACTATAAAAAATAGGAAAATTCGGTTTATCACTTTTCATAATGAAATTTTATTTTTGAAGTTGATGAAATGATTTTCTACTTATCTCTATAAGTTCAATGAATATGTCGTCGTATTTCCAGTAGATTAAAAAAAACATATTTCTGTATATTTCAGCAATTCCTCAAAATTTCAAAAAAGGTTCTCTCAAATATGATCACTGTAGAAGTTGTTGTATTACAAAACAAACACCAAATTTGTTTTGTTTAGAGGCCATAATGAAAGACCGAAAGTACAAATCGTGGAAACTGTTTAGAAGAAGTTTTTGAAGTTTTGAAAACAAATTTAACCATTTTTACAAAGTTATACTCCTCCCAAGAATTGTGTCTACATGATGTGTATCTAAATTGAATTGTAAACAGTACCGCTAATTGTTTATTGAATATGTTTGCAAAACCATTGATGCCTATTATTTTGCTCTTATTGCCGATGATAATAGAACAGAAGATAAATTAACAATGATAGCAAATCATAATTATGCCATTAAGGCAGTTAAATTAACATATCCGACAATTTTAGAATATTTTAAAGAATATCTGATGCAACAGCAAAATGGCTAGACGTGTTGCTCATTAAAAAGTGTACCATTTCGTGTTTGTTCTTATATTTGAACAAATTCTTGAAGTCGCTTCAGGAGTTCATCAATTGCTTCAGAGCGAAAAGTTTGTTTCATCTAAAGCTTCTCTTGGTATCAAAACATTAATTGTAACCTTTGAAACTTTGGGGGAAAATGAAATTAAATTATATAAAAATAAATAAATTTTATAGTTTAAGTAATAATTGTACGTCCTTAATCTTATTACTTAAATTATAGAATTAATATATCATAGAAATAAATTTTAGTTCGAACTGTAGTTAAATGGAAGAGCTAAAACAGCGCCAGGGAAACGAAAATGTTCAAAAACATTACAATCAGTCTAGCAGTATGATGATACTTGTTCAATTAATTTTTGAAGTAATATTTACGACTAAATACTAGATAAAATATGCACTGAATTTAAAGTGAAATTTAAAGTGAAGGGTACCTACTGAAGCTGAATTTCTGTTATGTTCAACCTTTAAAATGTAGATTTTTTGCAGCGTTATTATTATTTAAAATAAAGTTATTCTTTTGTCGGAATGGGCATTTTTTCATTTTATTATTTTTGTTAAATGTAGCGCATGAACAAATGTTATAATCATTTTTTTACACTAACAAAGTTAGTCATTGATAATAATATTTTGTCCCAAATACAAACCTGTGCTCTCGTTTTGCATTAAGGTTAGGATCCAGAAATTAAGAGAATGTGAAATAGTTGATGATTTTATTGATTAAAGCTGAAAAATGCTCATTTAGGAAAGGATATTTATTTATTTTTAATTTTGTGCCACCTTATTATCGAAACATCTAGATTTGACTCAAGTTAATAAGTAAAAAAGTTGTATGCGGAAGTGCCAAATACATTCAGTGTTACTTATTTTTTTCTGCTCTTTCCAAATATGCAAATTTTAAAACATTGATATACAGGGTGTTGTTTCGAGTGTAAACCTACTTATTATTTTTTTTAAGCCAAGACCTAGAATAAGATTTCCATTTATTATGTTAATCTACACTACAGCGGACAAAGAATATACGTACCAAATATTACAAAAATTTATAGGGTGGTTCGTAATTTATGAGTATTACTTGTACAAGGTATTACTTTACTAGGTACGAGGTATTACTTTTACTTTAAACACTGGTTGCCCATGGAAGCCAAATGTTATTTTTACATGTGGTATCCAGACGACGATGCTCAAGACTGCATCTGATCATGGGACACGTGCAGTAATACGAAGTAATATTTACGCCTAAATATTAGATAAAATGTTCATAGAATTTAAAATCAAATCAATCATTCTTGTAGGATGACGATACTTGTTCAGTTAATTTTTGAAGTAATATTTACGACTAAATACTAGATAAAATGTGCGTAGAATTTAAAGTTAAATTTTCAGTAAAATATTCTAAGCGTACCTACTGAAGGTTCGCACAGAATGGCGAAGTGCTTCTTGGATGTTGAACTTTTTAAGAAGGTCTTGTAATTCGCCGTTCTGTTCCAGGATGAGGTCCCTCGTGGAGCGCCGGGCGTTCCCGCTGCCACTGTAGGCAGTTCTGTTCCACCGGAAGCAGCACGAGGACCGAATGAGACATAGAAGAGTTGGGCCTAGAAGAGTTTGTTCGTTCACCGCGAGAATGTACTTCACGACGGAGCATGAATGAACTCTGCCATGAACAAATTTTAGCCCGGTAGGTTCATTTTATCAGTCGATTTTTAATTTAATTTAAATTTATTAAAAAGATTTAAAAAAGAATTTGCCCAATGTTTATTAAAGGTTATTTTCTTTTATTTAATTCTCAATTAAATATTTTTAGATATTTTTAAGAAAAATGTATACAATTTATTTTCCGGCAAACTTCCAGAATTTTGAGGGTTCAATTTCGTATTATTTCAAGAACACATAAAATTTCATGAAATTTTAAATACATTACCGAAATTCATGAATGTAAAAAAACCCATTATTTACTGCTCAGTTACACGAATTCCGTAAATTGTTAAGCCCGTTCTTACGGATTCGTAGGATTTCATGATTTCGTGAATGTGATGAAAATTAATGCACTAATTTCTGTTCCAAAGGTTGGCGTTTTTATTACACCTTTGATAAAATAGAGATATTCAGTAGATCGCACGTAGTTGCTGTACGAAGATAGAAACGATTTTCATTGGTTAACCTTCAACGGCTGTCGTCATCGCCTTGTACAGCCAGATGGCAGGAAACCTTCCGGTTTTGCGCTTTATTGCGTTTGCAAACGATAAAAATATCAAAATTAACACTTCGTCACCAAAAAGTATAAATATCTGATCACAAATGTGCAAAATAGGCGCTAGCGCTATGGGCAGGGCAGGATTTAGGTACAGGGGCCCCTAAGAACACTTGTTTTTGACCCCCCGCCCCCGATTTTTTTTAACATACTTTTGGCAGTTTATTGATATTGAAATTTTACAAGACTATTAAGTGGACTTGGAACCATTGGAAAATGCAATAATCAGAGTAATCCACATCTCTACATTTACAAATAATTTTCAAGTCTGCAGAGTAATATATAGACAAGAACAGTTTTGGTATTATTTTCTAAAATAGTGGCATATGAAATCAAATTATTCACAAGGTCATTAGGTTAACTTAACACTACTGAAAAATGCAAAAATCAGAATATATCCTGTCTCTAGTTTTTCCAGAACTTTAATCTAAAACTTTTGAAGCATTATCATAACATACACATTTCACTACTTTTAGATTTGATTTTTTTAACATACTTTTGGCAGTTTATTGATATTCAAATTTTACAAGACTATTAAGTGGACTTGGAACCATTGGAAAATGCAATAATCAGAGTAATCCACATCTCTACATTTACAAATAATTTTCAAGTCTGAAGAGTAATATATAGACAAGAACAGTTTTGATATTATTTTCTAAAATAGTGGCATATGAAATCAAAATTTTCACAAGGTCATTAGGTTAACTTAACACTACTGAAAAATGCAAAAATCAGAATATATCCTGTCTCTAGTTTTTCCAGAACTTTAATCTAAAACTTTTGAAGCATTATAATAACATACACATTTCACTACTTTTAGATTTGATTTTTTTAACATACTTTTGGCAGTTTATTGATATTCAAATTTTACAAGACTATCAAGTGGACTTGGAACCATTGGGAAATGCAATAATCAGAGTAATCCACATCTCTACATTTTCAAATAATTTTCAAGTCTGCAGAGTAATATATAGACAAGAACAGTTTTGATATTATTTTCTAAAATAGTGACATATGAAATCAAATTTTTCACAAGGTTATTAGGTAAACTTAATACTACTGAAAAATGCAAAAATCATAATGTATCCTGTCTCTAGTTTTTCCAGAACTTTAATCTAAAACTTTTGAAGCATTATCATAACATACACATTTCACTACTTTTAGATTTGATTTTTTTGACATACTTTTGACTGTTTATTGATATTCAAATTTTACAAGACTATTAAGTGGACTTGGAACCATTGGAAAATGCAATAATCAGAGTAATCCACATCTCTACATTTTCAAATAATTTTCAAGTCTGAAGAGTAATATATAGACAAGAACAGTTTTGATATTATTTTCTAAAATAGTGGCATATGAAATCAAATTTTTCACAAGGTCATTAGGTAAACTTAATATTACTGAAAAATGCAAAAATCATAATGTATCCTGTCTCTAGTTTTTCCAGAACTTTAATCTAAAACTTTTGAAGCATTATCATAACATACACATTTCACTACTTTTAGATTTGATTTTTTTGACATACTTTTGACTGTTTATTGATATTCAAATTTTACAAGACTATTAAGTGGACTTGGAACCATTGGAAAATGCAATAATCAGAGTAATCCACATCTCTACATTTGCAAATAATTTTCAAGTCTGCAGAGTAATATATAGACAAGAACAGTTTTGATATTATTTTCTAAAATAGTGGCATATGAAATCAAATTTTTCACAAGGTCATTAGGTAAACTTAATATTACTGAAAAATGCAAAAATCAGAATATATTCTGTCTCTAGATTTTCCAGAACTTTAATCTAAAACTTTTGAAGCATTATCGTAACATACACATTTCACTACTTTTAGAATTGATTTTTTTAACATACTTTTAACTGTTTATTGATATTCAAATTTTACAAGATTGTTAAGTGGACTTGGAACCATTGGAAAATGCAATAATCAGAGTAATCCACATCTCTACATTTTCAAATAATTTTCAAGTCTGAAGAGTAATATATAGACAAGAACAGTTTTGATATTATTTTCTAAAATAGTGGCATATGAAATCAAATTTTTCACAAGGTCATTAGGTAAACTTAATATTACTGAAAAATGCAAAAATCAGAATGTATTCTGTCTCTAGTTTTTCCAGAACTTTAATCTAAAACTCTTGAAACATTATCATAACATACACATTTCACTACTTTTAGATTTGATTTTTTTGACATACTTTTGACTGTTTATTGATATTCAAATTTTACAAGACTATTAAGTGAACTTGGAACCATTGGAAAACGCAATAATCAGAGTAATCCACATCTCTACATTTACAAATAATTTTCAAGTCTGAAGAGTAATATATAGACAAGAACAGTTTTGATATTATTTTCTAAAATAGTGGCATATGAAATCAAATTTTTCACAAGGTTATTAGGTAAACTTAATACTACTGAAAAATGCAAAAATCAGAATATATCCTGTCTCTAGTTTTTCCAGAACTTTAATCTAAAACTTTTGAAGCATTATCGTAACATACACATTTAACTACTTTTAGATTCGATTTTTTTGACATACTTTTGACTGTTTATTGATATTCAAATTTTGACTATTAAGTGGACTTGGAACCATTGGAAAATGCAATAATCAGAGTAATCCTCATCTCTACATTTTCAAATTTATTTCAAGTCGGAAGAGTAATAGGTATGTAGACAAGAACAGTTTTGATATTATTTTCAAAAATAGTGGCATATGAAACTAAATTTTTCACAAGGTTATTAGGTACACCTAATACAACTAAAAAGTAGAAAAATCAGAATATCTAGTTTTTCCAGAATTTTAATCTAAAACTTTTGAAGCATTATTATAACTTACACATTTTATTACTTTTAGAATCACACTTTCGATAGTTTAATGATATTATATCTGTGATGGGTGGGAAAAACAGTATAAGTCGAAAATTTGGTGAAATGAGTTTAAGTCAAAGTCATTGTGTTTGACATAGTATATGTCACATTATTCAGTTAAGGCTTTTAAATAGGTTGATAGTTTTAGTACAACTTTAAATGCTACAATTATTGGAGGGAAAAAAGGTATAAGTCGACGCTTCCTTAAAATGCTAATTCTTGACTTGTACTGTTTTTTTATATTGTTTGATGAACTTTTTATTTGTCAGCCTGAACGTAATGCAACTCTTGTGTTTCAGGGCAAAATGTCAACAGATATAACGTCGCCAATTGTAGATCAAAAGACAGCTTTAACCGAGTTATCAGAGAAGAGATTGCGCGCCAAGATGGGTTCAAACGGTTCCAAGGATGACGAGTGCGCCCAGCAATTGGACAACGGTCCGAACGTTGTCGAGTCTCTTAAAGTTTTTGTTGAGAAGCCTCAAAGTACAAATGAGATGAGCGACTTTGGCGATTCAAAGTCGGTTTATGAGGAGCCACAATCAAACCAAGCAATAGACGCCAACGACGGCGAGGACTCTGCCACGGAGAGCCTGCCCCCGGTGGAGGAAATGACCGAGGAGCCCCACGACCGGTCGGACGGCTCGGACTCCGGCCTGGGGCTGGAACTGTGCGACGAGAGGCCCGGGACGGCCGCCCCGTTGGGGGAGAGCGACAGCGAGACGTCGTTCCTCGACAGGATCAACGAGCCGGTCCCGGGGACGGACTTCGACCTGCCGACCACCAGCTTCCAGAGCAAGCCCGAGGAGGCGAACCTTAGCCTGGAGCAGAGCACGAAGGTGATCGAGAGCGATATTGGGGCTATCCTCGAGGAGGCGCAGAAGCAGCGGGGGCCCACGAAGAGCAGCCTGAAGAGGAAGCTGGCCGGCGACTTCCTACACGACCAGCAGCCCAAGTGCAAGAAGAAGAAGGGGATTACATTCGACAGTGTGACGGTGTATTATTTTCCGAGGGCGCAGGGTTTCACCTGCGTGCCCTCGCAGGGCGGGTCCACCCTGGGCATGGGCTCGCAGCACACGCACACGAAGAAGTTCTCGATTTCGGAGCACGCGCTCGAGCAGCGGCGGATACACAGGCAGCTGCTGCAGCAGCTTCGGTCCGAGCGGCAGGTGACCAGCTCGAATAGGGGCTCTTCTAGCGACGACAGCGACAGCGATGAAGAGCCGAGCGACGCGTCCGAGTCCGAGATGGACCTGGACAACTACTATTTCCTCCAGCCGGTGCCCACGCGGCAGCGGAGGGCGCTCCTGAGGGCTGCCGGGGTCCGCAAGATTGACTCGCTGGAGAAGGACGAGTGCCGTGACATCAGGACCTCCAGGGAGTTCTGCGGCTGCGGGTGCAAGGGCTACTGTGACCCGGACACGTGTTCATGCAGCCAGGCGGGCATCAAGTGCCAAGTGGACAGATTAAACTTCCCGTGCGGCTGTTCGCGGGACAATTGCGGCAACTCAAGCGGTCGAATCGAGTTCAACCCTGTGAGAGTGCGGACTCACTTCATACACACGCTGATGCGGCTGGAGCTGGAGAAGAAGCAGAAGGCCGAGGATGAGGCGTCCGACAAGAAGTGGATGGACAATGAGCGCCTCTCGGCGTACAGGAAGCCCGACGAGTCCCACGCCAAGTCCGCGGGGAAGTATAACAGCAGCTTGCTGAGGGACGTCAGCCTGACCTCCCACATAGAGGTGGAGAGCTGCGTGCACGATGGCAGCTTCACGAACCTCCACTACGGCGCCCCCGGGGAAGGGCCCGGGCCGGTCGCGCACCCCCCGCCCAGCTTCGCCAACCTACCCGCGCGTGAGGACTCCCTTGACCTCTACACGTTCCGCGAGGAGTGCTACCAGGAGGAACGGGAAGGGCCAGAGAGGAAGCATTTCCCTGGCCAGGCGTTTCACTTCCCCGATCCCCGTTTCTCTGACGTCGTCGGCTTCCCGACCGGTGCCTCTCCCTACCACAGCCCTTCCAATCAATACACCCAACCGTACCAACAGCAGCAGCAGCAGCCGGGGTTCGCCGACTTCACCCCCGTCGTGTTCAGCCCCTACGCAGCCCTCTACTCCCAGGAGTTCGCCGCGAAGCCGGCCCACGAAGGCGGCGGCGGAGGCGGTTTTCAGCACCCAACCTCGGCCTTCGAGCACTTTGCACCGCAGCAGCAGGAGGCGGCGGCGGCGGTCGTCGAGGCAAAGGAGAACCACTACACGAGTCTCAGCCCCGTCGCCGCCGGCAACAAGGTGGAGTCCTTCTCCGACCTGCTACACGGCAGGTACACGTACGGTGGGTACGAGGATGCGGCGGCTGCCGCCTTCCCTGCGCTGCGTGCGCCGGACGCCGTCCCCGATGACGACAAATGTGATTCCACGACGACCAACTCCGCCGAAGACTCCGGCGAGAACTTCGGCGAGATCATCAAGAAGTCCATGGTCGAGACGGTCTCAGCTTAATTTATACACTAAATACGCATATTATTGAGAAATAAGTAATACGTTCCATATTATTATTATGTAAATGAATTTATATATATATAAACAAAATTGTAGAAACCATAGGCAAATGTTTTAATAAATGTTGTGAAAAAATGGCCCTGTTAAGCGGCACTCGAGAGGCGTAATTTCTGTTTTTATAGGTGCAAACTATTAAATTTATTTTCCAAAATCTCGCATCTATAATTGTCCTCTTGCACTACATTTTATATTTTCCGGTCCTATTTGTGTTCTCTTATACCATCTATCTGGATATATACAGAGCGTTTTATAACGGGTATGCAAAAATCAGAGAAATGGGAGAATAAACTTTTTACAAATCTCCTCACGCTCCAGAATTAACTGAGTTGAAAAATTAGGCAAAACAATATAATTTATTCAGAATAACATAGGCCTTGGAACGTAAATTGCGAGCAAAAATAAAGTCCTGACGAATAATATAAGAATTAAGTTTTTATTTATCCATATTTACCAGTTATTTATATTTAAGGTTGTATTAAGTACTTGCCGGTATTTATTTTTAATTTGTTTTATTATATTATGTATTTCTATCGCCTGACTAGTTTCGGTTTATTTAAAAAACCATCTTCAGAGGCATATGTATTTTAATATGTATATCTTGATCTTTACATCTTTACTTGCCGGTTTTACAATCGTGGAACATCTTTGTTCCTGGTACAATTACCTTGGATACAATTGTATCCTAGGTAATTGAACCAAGAACAAAGATGTTGGGTACTACGGGTTTAACGTGTCCGAGTTCCTTGTATCTCCGTTTAAAGAGCCCTGGAAACTTTCAATAATATCGTCAATCATACTCATCGTGTACAAAGTGATTGATCGCTTGTAATTGATCAATGAGTCGTACTTCAATTGAAACCATCAATATAATTGATATTATTGACCGCCTCCGGGCTACTTAAGGCCCGTTCTCGCTTGCTCTTGGAAATCCCAACGGTGACTTTTACGATATAATCGAAATACTTCGGAACCGACATGACTTTATTAATTTGGTGCTCGCACATAACAATTACTTCTGCTTCCCCCATTCTCATACATGTTGGACTTTATATTTCAAAACCTGTTAGGAGCTAATTATTCATGCCCTTTTTAATACAGAGCTGGTTTTGAACTGTCTGTAAGTTAACCTAATAATCATGGGGAGAATTTATTCGGGAGTCTTTCTTCATTTGATACATTGAGTCAGTATTCAAACATGAGTGCTTCCAGGGCATTTTGCATCTCCTTATTAGGTTCTTTGTAGTTGGAATGCTAAATTAGAGCTTTTTTTTACTGTCACTGGGGGCATTTTCAAATGCAAAAAGCGACAGTTTTTAATTTTTTGGCGACATCTGCCACATATTTATCTAACTGCTCACTGAAGTGCGGGTAAAAAAGATATCTGGAATTCCAGAAATCTTTTTAACCTACAAAAAATAGAAACCTGTAATATTTATTTGTTTCTTTGTTCAATCGTGCGTCAGCAGATGTCTCTGGGGTGCTTTTTAGTTCATATTTTTTGTCGCCAGACGTCGCGTTGATCGCAATTTCAATGCATCAAACAAATGCACATGAAATTTTTCCTTGTAACGTGCTTCTAACCTAACTAATCCTAATCCTAATCTAATCCTAAAAGTATATTCTCTGGAAGGACGTTCAAAGGCATTCGGCGAACCTGTTAAACCGCTCGTGATTGCACAAAACGCGGCCACAATTGATCAAAATCTTAGTACGGCATATTTTACAGCATCCACGAGAACAACAAACGTTTATTTAATCTCTGAAATGAGAATTTCACATTGCGCACCAAAATTTAAAAAAATTAGCCAAATTTTCGCTACAACTAACGACATGTTTCGATGTACCGAAAATTGGGATAATTGAATGAACATTTGCGAATCAACGTATATAAAGACAAATTAAACACTTTTCGATACACCTTTGATGTTATTATGTCCTATAAACACATATTCCCAAACTAATTGAGCTAATTAAAGCAAGTGAATAAATTTATCAGAATTTTCAGTACATCGAAAGTGGCAGTTAGTTGTATAGAAAATTCGGTGCACTAAGAAGTTCCGTAGCCACAAAGAGATGGCACTGCGACAAATTAACTTTAAATACAAAATTTGAGTACAATTCGTGAGAAAAGTAACAAGTTAACTGTAGAAAATGCCCTATATATATATATGTAGATATATATATTGTTCAAAAATTCGTAAGTGACTGTAGCACAGTATAATTACAAGTGACTGTAGCACATACACAACACATCCCCACACATTGCTACCATACAGACCACAAAAAATATAAAAAAACCAAAACAAAGATGCGCTCCACACTAATTACCCGAATTGCGATTAATTGAGCGTACTCCCAGTAATTAAACGTCCCGCTATCTGGCCGATGGGCCGTGGAGAATGGGGTCCATCGAGCGAACATCCTCCACCGTACCCAAGTGAATCAGCACTTCTTGCACCACAGCCGGACTGCCCACGTATTGTGTAAGCCGTTTGGACTCACTGGAGAGGCACACTGTGGTAACAGCCAGTGGCCATGGCCACCACCAGGATACCCGAGCAGAAGGTGATCCTGTGCGGGGAGTACGGGGTCGGGAAGAGCTCGCTCTTCAGGCGGTTCGCCAACAACACTTTCGTCACCGCCACAGACCGGCAATCTACGTTAGGTTTAGATCATTATGATAAAGTTTACAGGGTCGACGATAAAGATATTAAGGTAATTATAATAAGCAGGCGATTGATGATAAAACAATGCACCCCAAAGGCGTTCGGTGCAGTCCATTCGGGTGGGCAGCGGTGGTTACGCTGCCAGTTTTGTTCATGATTCGACTACGTTAATTGATGTGTCTGTTATCTGTTGAATATTCGTAATCAAATTTTACGAAATATAGTAAAGCACTTTCAATATTTTCAAAACGTTTCACTACAATTGTTTTGCCATACTGTTGAAAACAATTGTGGCAAATTAACAATAAAACAGTTTTGAAAATTTTAAAAGTGCTTTGCCTTATTTCATACTATAAGATTCGACTAATTGCTTATGAATGTACACAAGCTTTTTACTTAAACGTGAGCAATTATGCAACTTCAATTGTCTTGGTTTGCGTAGCTTCAGCTTTGGGATACCGGGGGCATGGAGCGGGTAGCCTCGATAACCTCGAGCTACTACAAGTTCGCCGAGGCCGCCATACTCGTCTTCTCCCTCGACAACCCCGCGTCCTTCCACGTCCTGTCCCAGCACCTCCTGGACATAGTCACGTACGCGGAGAACGCCAAGATATACCTGTGCGGCAACAAGATGGACTTGGCGGGGAACGTCTCGCAAGTCTCCGAAGCTGACATAGAGTCTTTCTGGTGGGAATTGAGCTACGATGATATTAATTTGTGCCCCTAATCTTTGTCGTTTTTTAGCGAGCAGTGCCATAACCTGATAATCACCACGTACAAGACCTCATGCAAAACCGGCCAGGGGATCGAGGAGATGTTCGAGGACATAGCGTGCCATCTGGTGCACTCGAACCGGTCCCGGCTGGAGCTGCAGGCGATGGACTCACACGGGTTCAAGATCGTGAGCGGCGAGGAGCCGGTCGAGGACAGCTGCCTGTGCTAGCGGGCTTCAGTCGTCGGTTTTAGTCTAGAATCTCTAACCATTTAAGTTGTAAAGCAGTGGAGATCAAACTTATTATGTATTCAGTGGGAAAGAAATTGATAGTTTTACTCGAAATGGCATGGAGATCAATCTTTTAAGTCAGAAAGAATTTGATATTGTAATAGTTTAAAATAAGTTGCTAATTTAACTCGTGAAGCCATGCTGGTCACACGTTTAATTTTAGTCTGAAAGCAAACGATAGCTTAACTCAAGACTATGAATCAAGCTTTTATTGAAAGAGTCGTCATGGATGACATAAATGACTATATCTGTATAAAAAAATGTACAGCGTTATTCATAAAAATGTAAACCGTGGTTTAGCGGTGTTTTACAAAAGGTTACTTACTACATTAAACCACCGTTAAACCGTGGCTTAAATTTTTATCTGAGTTATTTGGAGGTCATGATTTTTGTGTTCCAACCTTTTATTATATAACTTAGAAGAATTTAATGAATTTGTGACAAAAATTCAACAATTTTGTAAGTACTGATATAGGGGAAACAATTTTTGCGAAGCCGCTCTTTTCTTTGCTAATTAACTAGCTAGTCTATTAATCGAATTAAGGTTTCTTTGATTTTATGCGAGTTGTCGACAAATTTAGATATTTGGGAATATCAATTTTACATGGAATAGTGTGCATTTGACACATCCTGAAACTGTGATGATTTTCAACTGAACCAAATGCTGCGCCCTCGTATTTGCTTTTCTGGGGGCGCCACATGTTACGTTTTATATTATGTTTGTTTGTGCCAAAAATGTAAAGCGCTTTTTGTAAACGGAAGGTCAGATAAAACATTGTTTTGTACAATTATTTAATAGAAAATAAATTTTATACATCATGATGAAGGCTGATGTACGCATTAGAATGCATTAAGTTGATTCCTAGTTGTAAATTAAAACCTAGCGAATCGTGCAATTATCAGATAAATCTAAATTGCGGTTGGAAAGGGAGCAACACGTTTCCAGGGACTCAGTGTGGTGGTTTCAAAAATCGGTTAGAAAGTTTTCATGATGCGAATACTCTACTCAAAAGAATTATCCCATATCAAAAAAAATTAATAATTAATTTTTAATTATATATTGGATTGATGAGGCTGATACATGACGAGCTCCATGCTCCATGCTAATATATAAATAAAACACAATTGGTGTGAGTTTCACAAAATATTTAATTGTGTCTTATTTATATATTTTTAAATATTAAATTGTAACATTAATGGGAATATATGATAATTCTTTTGAGTAGTCTATTAATAACAATCATTACCTCCAGCTGTGTTTGACGCAAATGTTCGAAGATGAGCATTTGAGGGTGACATAATGAACACCGCTACCTGGGGTTATCATGCATGTGAAGAGAACGCCGCCAATTACCAGATGTGAGATTTTGACTTTACACGAGGCTTTAATGCAAACAGCATGAGAAAAATGCTTTTCAAACGTCGCCAGTAAATCACATTTTTATTTTGCCTTACCAAATAATGTTGATTTTGCTAATGTCTTTAGATATAACGAGGCGATCTGAATTATGGTTTTGCTTCATTTTAACAAATAATACATCTCTTAATTCTGGAAACGGTCGAATTGAACCCAACTGCTTGTTTCTGTAAACATGTTGCGTCCATTTAACCGTGCTTTAATGTTGGGACCATTGGATCGTTTTCAGATCGACACCTTCCTGCACCATTTCCCACAGGGGGCTCATCTCACGCAACCTTGTCACATGCTCTATGCACTTGTTGGCGGTGTAGTCCACTTCTTCTTCAGTTGTAAACCGACCGATGCCAAATCTGCACAGAAAAACCCGTTTTAATTCGATTGGCCTGTCAAACTGTTAAGGCTATTAATCTTGAAGAATATATCAAATAGATAATACGAGTTTCAAATCTTATTGAGACCATTAAAATATGCTGAGTAAGTTTATAACAGAGATGAAAATGTTCTCCGATTTTCAACTGCCTGATTAATTGTTTCAATCGAAATTAGGATCCCTTATGTTTATTTTTTTCGGATATTAAAAAGGTTGTTGATTACCTTATAGAACTGTGGGCCAAATCCTCGTCGGCACCGATTGCTCGTAAAACGTATGAAGGTTCCAACGATGCGGAAGTGCACGCGGAACCACTGGATAGAGCTATGTCTTTTAAAGCCATTAATAATGACTCGCCTGTAACGATTAAAAAAAGGTAAATGCGGGATTCTCCGTATACGTCTCACCACCTAACGGGATCGTCACGTGCTATTTTCAAGTTAATTAATCACCTTCAACGTAGGCGAACGAGAGATTAATACAGCCGGGGTAGGAAAGCACGGGATCACCGTTCCTGATTACGTGCGTCAGTTTACTGAAGACCCTATCCATCAGACGCTTGCTCAGATGCTCCATCCACCGATGGTCGTATTCCATCTCGGACAGTGCAATCCTGCAGGCCGTGCCCAAACCAACAGCCAATGGTGGTGGGAGTGTGCCACTGCGGAGCCCCCTTTCCTGCCCGCCACCACTTTGCAGGGCTTCAATGCGAACCCTGGGCCTGCGCCTGACGTACAATGCCCCCACACCTAAAAACAAAACAAATGGAACACTACAGTGAACTGTGTAAGATAAAACCCAACAAATGAAATACAAGAATATTACAATGAACTGTCTAAGTTAAAAAAAACAATTGAATTTTGCAAAATTATGGCGACTATATATTTCGACACATCAGCTGGTCATTATCAAACTTATAATTGAATTGCAAATTTTGAAAACAACTTATCTCAGGATGGACTTCTCGCCCATTTTTATATACACATGTAGACTGACATTTTATGAACAAGAAAGGCGGTTATGTTTTTCGGTTATGAGCTGTTTACAAATTTGCAATTTAATTATAACTATACTATGCATTATTTATTTAAAACAAATGAAATATACGTGATAGTCGTAAGATTATAGTGGTGAAAGAGTTATTTTAGGAAAATAAAAACTGCTCAGATAATGGTTCAAGAGGAATTCAGTTTGTTGTATCTCCAGATTTTTTTTAAATTTCGGATATGTGCCCTTTCCAAATAGCAATTTAACTATAAGTATACTATGCATTATTTATTTAAAACAAATGAAACATGTGTGGTAGTCATAAGATTATTATTATCTCAAAATACCTTTTGGGCCGTAAATTTTGTGCCCGCTAATCGACATCAGGTCGATGTTCATCTTCTGCACGTCGAGCGGGATCTTGCCGACGGCCTGGGCGGCGTCCGTGTGGAAGAAGACCTTCCTCGACTTGCACAGCCTGCCGATCTCCTCGATCGGCTGCTTGACGCCGATCTCGTTGTTCACCGTCATGATCGAGACGAGCGACGTGTCAGGCCTGATTGCCCGCTCGAGCCCCTCGAGAGATATGATGCCGTTTGTCTCGACGGGCAGGTAGGTGACGTCGAATCCCTCGCCCTCCATCGCCCTGCAAGAGTCGAGGACGCATTTGTGCTCCTGGAAGAAACGTGTGGGATTACGTTGTAACATTTGTAAACCACCAATTGTCAATAAATTCACTGGGCGAGTATTGAATGACTGATAGTTAATCAGAGCAATTAAAATTAAGGATGGATTCATCAAATTTTTGGGTCGAAACTAAATATAATATTTTATTTCTTACTTTAAGATTAATTGATTATTCAATACATTTTAAATGCAATAGCTTAATTTGCATTTAAAAAGTATTGAATAATCAATTAATCTAAGAAATAAAATATTATATTTAGTTTCGGCACATTTCACGTTTATCGCTGGGATTATTATGTAAAAACATATGATAGTATTATAAATAAATAAAACAAGTTACTTTGTGAGTATTGCATAAATCATTTTATGTGATATTCGCAAAATAACTTGTTTCATTTATAATTGATAAAATGTACGAAGTAAGTGCTACCACAATTCAAAATACATAGGACGGTATTGCAAACTTACTGTCTGCGTGGTGATTATGTGTTTCTTTTTGGACTTGTAGAATCGCGCCACTCCTTTCACTGAGATGTTGTTGCTCTCCGTGGCGCCGGACGTGAATATAATTTCTTTCGGATCGGCCCCGATCAGCTGGGCGACTTCCGCCCTGGCGGTTTCCACGGCCTTCTCAGTCTCCCAGCCGTAAGTGTGCGTGCGGGAATGTGGGTTGCCATAGAAGCACGTCAGGTACGGCAGCATTTCTTCTAACACCCTCGGATCCTAAATGGAATTGAAAATTGTAAACAATGTCAAGTAATGAACCATATCACAGAGGTTTTTTAAATTGTACGCAGGCACTGATTTGAAGGAGTCAATGTTTAAAGTGCCATGAATCAGCCTTTAAACTCGTACATATATGAATTGGCCAAACTGACACTACCCTAATTAATACACAAAACACGAGCAATACAACCACATCAATGAAAAAGCCTTGGCCAAACCTACAGCTCTTCAATGCAGCGGTCAACAAAACAATGATCTTGAATATGATAGCCAACATCAGAGTCAACAATCGAGGCCGGTCATGACACACCGATAAGAAGAAAAGTAGAGTTGTGCGTTCGGCCAAACATAAAATAATCGTGCAACTAAGATTACCGAAATTCGAGTACGATTATAATTGTAGGATTGTTACCAGTGGTGTTGTCGCCTGTGCATCAAGGTACAGTGGCCTGCCGGTGTACCCCTCATCCTTAAGCTTGAAATCTGCAAATAGATTTTGTCGGACATAACCTGCAGGTGGGCCAAAAAACTGCTTACCTGTTGATTGCGCCCTTATCGCAGCGATTCGGAATGACTTGTCGCCCACAATTTTGATTAGTCGCGGTTTTGCTAAGTTGCGGAACATTTTGGTTGAATTATCGCTTCAGTACTGTTAAAATTAATTATCCAATTGAGTCATTGCACGATAAAATTGACTTCAAAATAAACGAGTGCGACTGACGTCAAACGTGTGTCAAACAAATGAGCCCAGCTGTCAACTATCACGTGGTGTATATTTGGTTGCCTAGGTAGTGGCAAGGATTATATAGACTGATCAACAATGCTTGAAATTTAAACTTAAATTTAATAATTATTATCAATTGTTATTATTAAATTGCAAATTCAATAATACCAATTAAATATTTAGATTATAATTAAGGGGTTTAGAAGTGAAAGGGTTTAAGTCTTAGGTTTAGACTAAAATATCATCACAGTTTTCCAAACTTATTGAAGAAATTTTGAAATTCAAGTAAACTTTAAAGCCATTTATCTCAGAACTACCAAAAATGCACTTAAACCCTTTTACTTCTAGACCCCTCAATTGATTAGAATAGTTAGATTCGTATTCGACGACAAGTTCAATTGATGTAATTGCTCATTATAACTCCGAGAAGATTTAAATTTAGCAAGATGATGTAGATCAGTCGAGTTTTCTTTTGCTCCAATCATATTTTTGACAGTTGTCATAGAATAACAGCTTTCTAGTAAGCAAAACGTGAATATCAGTGTTATGTAATTTAATGCTTTGTTTTTCATGCCATTATGTGCCTCTCCCTACTCACATCAATTTTTCGAACACCTCCACAAATTTTCGATTGATGCAGCTTCAAAAGGAACATTTTAGTTTCCAGTAACAGCGAAGTACATATTCTTACCCTTCGTATTTACTTCTCCAGCTGCCTTCAAAGTTGAGCAATACTTGACTCGAAATTATGCAATGCCTTTATGTGTCTCTCCCTACTGTCATCAATTATTCGAACACCTCCATAAATTTTCGATTGGTACAACTTGAAGAGGAACATTTTAGCTTCCAGTAACCGCAAAGTACATATTCCTATCCTTCGTATTTACTTCTCCAGCTGCCTTCAAAGTTGAGCAATGCTTGACTTGAAATTATGTAATGCTTTTATGTGTCTCTCCCTACTCTCATCAATTTTGCGAACACCTAAACAAATTTTCAATTGGTACAGCTTGAAGAGGAACATTTTAGCTTCCAGTAATCGCAAAGTACATATTCCTATCTTTCGTATTTACTTCTCCAGCTGCCTTCAAAGTTGAGCAATACTTGACTTGAAATTATGTAATGCTTTTATGTGTCTCTCCCTACTCTCATCAATTTTTGGAACAACTCCACAAATTTTCGATTGGTAAAGCTTGAAGAGGAACATTTTTGCTTCCAGTAATCGCAAAGTACATATTCCTATCTTTCGTATTTTCTTCTTCAGCTGCCTTCAAAGTTGAGCAATACTTGACTTGAAATTATGCAATGCTTTTATGTGTCTCTCCCTACTCTCATCAATTTTGCGAACACCTAAACAAATTTTCAATTGGTACAGCTTGAAGAGGAACATTATACCTTCCAGTAACCGCAAAGTACATATTCCTATCTTTCGTATTTACTTCTCCAGCTGGCCTCAAAGTTGAGCAATACTTGACTTGAAATTATGTAATGAGTTTATGTGTCTCTCCCTACTCTCATTAATTTTTCGAACACCTCCACAAATTTTCGATTGTACCAAGCTAAAAGAGGAACATTTTAGCTTTTAGTAACCGTAAAGTACAAATTCCCAACCTTCGTATTTACTTCTCCAGCTGCCTTCAAAGTTGAGCAATACTTGACTTGAAATTATGCAATGCTTTTATGTATCTCTCCCTACTCTCATCAATTTTTCGAACACCTCCACAAATTTTCGATTAGTACAGGTTGAAGAGGAACATTTTAGCTTCCAGTAACCGCAAAGTACATATTCCTATCTTTCGTATTTACTTCTCCAGCTGCCTTCAAAGGTGAGCAATACTTTACTTGAAATTATGCAATGCTTTTATGTGTCTCTCCCACTCTCATCAATTTTTCGAACACCTCTACAAATTTTTGATTGGTACAGCTTGAAGATGAACATTTTAGCTTCCACTAAGCGCAAAGTACAAATTTCTACCCATTGTATTTACTTCTCCAGCTAGCTTCTAAGTTGAGCAATGCTTGACTTGAAATTATGTAATGCCTTTATGTGTCTCTCCCTACTCTCATCAATTTTTGGAACAACTCCACAAATTTTCGATTGGTAAAGCTTGAAGAGGAACATTTTTGCTTCCAGTAACCGCAAAGTACATATTCCTATCCTTGGTATTTACTTCTTCAGTTGGCTTCAAAGTTGAGCAATACTTATAGACATAGGTGTAGACTAAAATGTTAACACAGTTTTCTAAACTTATTCCTGGAATTTTGAAAATCAAGTTAACTTTAAAGCCATTTATCTCAGAACTACGAAAAATGCACTTAAACCCTTTTACTTCTAGACCCCTCAATTGATTAGAATAGTTAGATTCATATTGGACGACAAGTTGAGTTGATTTAATTGTTTATTATAACTCGGGGAAGATTTAAATTTAGCAAAATGATGTAGAAACAGTCAGGTTTTCATTGGGTCTAGTCATATTTTTAATAGCTGTCATAGTCATAGAATATCAGTGTAATGTAAAATTACAAAGATTACAAAAGTGATGTACAAAATATAAATTAAAAAAAACAATTGTATACAACATGAATGAAAATGCATTCAAATTTCAATCGTTTTATTTAATTTTGATTATCATTAGTTGCTTGCGTTAACCACTTGTTTTCACAGTGTTTGCTTATTTATCAAAATCAGAACCAGATTTTTAGGGTAACAAGACCTTGTTAGGTCAGGTTAGGTTGGGTATTGTTAGGTGTTATAGTGTGGTATTGGCAGGTATTGTTATGCACACATTTATAGAAAAACACTAGCATAAATATATAAACGAAATAGATTGCAATAATCCCATAAGCATTTTACAAAATTGGAGATTTTTGGTTTGATTGGCTGCGTTCACAATTTAAAGAAGAACTCCAGACTGATGGAGTGAATACCGGTATCCAGTTGTTCACCTAAACGTACAAATAAGTAAAATTTTATAATTAAATTAACATCCACATTATTGATTAATTAAAATTATTGTATTGATATAATTGAACATAATATATCCACGAAAGCGTTGGCTTTGTACAATTAAAACTACAATATGTACATAGCTTACGTGTATATTTATTTGTGGGTAATAAATAACATTTAATAAATATTCGATTTGTACTTAATTTAATTATGACTACCTTTAACCCTCCGAGAGTGTTACATACTGAGGGTCAGGATGCATACGCGGTCAGGGCGAGATTACTAATACAAAACATTAAGAATGCATGTGGGGGGGGCTCGTTTTGGTTTAATCCGCTCCACGAAGGGGAGTTTTCCGCGGAGATGCAATTTTCATGCGACACGGCCCCCGGCTAGACCTGGACGCGCTGAATCTTTAACTGCACTCGTGCCTCTGGGTGAGGGTCCTGCAGGTCTTGCATTTTACATAGCAGCAGTAGTAGTACTTGCACTGGCACCGTTCGATCTTCTCCTCGACGACAGTCCTGTACCCACGTCCACAGCACAGTTGGCGGCAGCTGTCGGTGCCGTTGGAGGTCACGTTGCACTTTCTGAAATGAATAAAATCCGATGTGGGCAGCACGTGACTTTGCTGCAGGTTAATACGAAGAAAATGCTGAAAGTTAAATGTCCAGGCAGTTTTGTTCGAAAGCTGCTTTGTTGGATTACATTTAAGTTTTATCACAAATATCTGTCATAATTTCTAAATAATTGGCAAAAACAAAAATATAAGAGGTCATAATCGAATATCTGTTGTAGTTTCTAATTCATTGGTAAAAACAAAAATATATGAGGTCACAATATTTTTCAAATATCTGTCATATTTTCCTAGTTACTGATAAAAAAAACAAAATTATGTCACAATATTTTTCAAATATCTGTCATATTTTCCTAGTTATTGATAAAAAAAACAAAATTATGACACAATATTTTTCAAATATCTGTCATATTTTCAAAATAATTGACGAAAACAAAAATATAAGACGTGGTAATAGGGCGCTTTCTGTGTTTTTTTCAAAATCTTTTCAAACCAAATTTTTGTTCAAAAAATTAACTTGTCTTGATTTAAAATTGGACAGTTCTCGCATCTGTGCAACGAATCCCTGCAATGGTGAAAATGCTACGGAACTTTTTCCCGCTGCCATTCCTTTGCAAATTGCAGGGGGCCCCAATGCGGCCGAGAATTTCGAAGTCTTTCTCGATGTCCCTTTTTGCCCACCAAATTAGCGCGGAATGCCGGAGGACCGCCTCTTCTCTTACCTCCCGACGGTGCCGAGGCTTCCTAGGCGCTCGTCCCTGGTGCAGTAGTCCGGGGACTTCGTCAGATAGACGAGCTGCTCGGAAACGGACCTGCGGCCCGGAACTTCCGGGGCGTCGCCGTCGTCCGGCAGCAAGTGGCCCCTCTGGACCTCGCGCGCGTTCGTGAAGCGTCGAAGGAGCCTTTGTCCGACCTCCCGCATCTCGGGGATGGCCCTCCAGCACGTCTTTATGCTGCAGGAACCGGACACGCCGTGGCACTTGCACTGCGTCGTGAGACTCTCCACGATCACCTACACAGAATGAGGTGCAATCAGCAAACATCATCAAACAAGCAAACTACTGAAAAAAGAAAGACACATAAAGGCATTGCATAATTTCAAGTCATGTATTGCTCAACTTTGAAGGCAGCTGCAGAAGTAAATACGAAGGATAGGAATATGTACTTTACGGCTACCGGAAGCTAAAATGTTCCTCTTCAAGCTGTACCAATCGAAAATTTGTGGAGGTGCTTGAAAAATTGAAGAGAATAGGGAGAGACACATAAAGGCATGACATAATTTAAAGTCAAGTATTGCTCAACTTTGAAGCCAGCTGGAGAAGTAAATACGAAGGGTGGGAATATGTACTTTACGGCTACTGGAAGCTAAAATGTTCCTCTTCAAGCTGTCCCAATCGAAAATTTGTGGAGGTGTTCGAAAAATTGATGAGAGTAGGGAGAGACACATAAAGGCATGACATAATTTAAAGCCAAGTATTGCCCAACTTTGAAAGCAGCTGGAGTAGTAAATACGAAGGATAGGAATATGTACTTTACGGCTACTGGAAGCTAAAATGTTCCTCTTCAAGCTGTACTAATCGAAAATTTGTGGAGGTGTTCGAAAAATTGATGAGAGTAGGGAGAGACACATAAAGCCATAGCATAATTTCAAATCAAGTATTGCCCAACTTTGAAGGCAGCTGGAGAAGTAAATACGAACGATAGAAATACGTACTTTGCGGTTACTGGAAGCTTAAATGTCCCTCTTCAAGCTGTCCCGATCGAAAATTTGTGAAGGTGTTCGAAAAATTGATGAGAGTAGGGAGGGAGAGACACATGAAGGCATTACATAATTTCAAGCCAAGTATTGCTCAATTTTGAAGGCAGCTGGAGAAGTAAATACGAACGATAGAAATACGTACTTTGCGGTTACTGGAAGCTTAAATGTTCCTCTTCAAGCTGTACCAATCGAAAATTTGTGGAGGTGTTCGAAAAATTGATGAGAGTAGGGAGAGACACATAAAGGCATGACATAATTTCAAGCCAAGTATTGCTCAACTTTGAAGGCAGCAGGAGAAGTAAATACGAAGCTTAGGAATATATAGTTTACGGCTACTGGAAGCTGAAATGTTCCTCTTCAAGCTGTACCAATCGAAAATTTGTGTAGGTGCTTGAAAAATTGATGAGAATAGGGAGAGACACATAAAGGCATTGCATAATTTAAAGCCAAGTATTGCTCAACTTTGAAGGCAGCTGGAGAAGTAAATACGAAGGATAGGAATATGTACTTTGCGGCTACTGGAAGCTAAAATGTTCCTCTTCAAGCTATCCCAATCGAAAATTTGTGGAGGTGCTTGAAAAATTGATGAGAGTAGGGAGAGACACATAAAGGCATGACATAATTTAAACCAAGTATTGCTCAACTTTGAAGGCAGCTGGAGAAGTAAATACGAAGGGTGGGAATATGTACTTTACAGCTACTGGAAGCTAAAATGTTCCTCTTCAAGCTATCCCAATCGAAAATTTGTGGAGGTGTTCAAAAAATTGATGAGAGTAGGGAGAGACACATGAAGGCATTATATAATTTTAAGTCAAGTATTGCTCAACTTTGAAGGCAGCTGGAGAAGTAAATACAAACGATAGAAATACGTACTTTGCGGTTACTGGAAGCTTAAATGTTCCTCTTCAAGCTGTACCAATCGAAAATTTGTGGAGGTGTTCGAAAAATTGATGAGAGTAGGGAGAGACACATAAAGGCATGACATAATTTCAAGCCAAGTATTGCTCAACTTTGAAGGCAGCAGGAGAAGTAAATACGAAGCTTAGGAATATACAGTTTACGGCTACTGGAAGCTGAAATGTTCCTCTTCAAGCTGTACCAATCGAAAATTTGTGTAGGTGCTTGAAAAATTGATGAGAATAGGGAGAGACACATAAAGGCATTGCATAATTTAAAGCCAAGTATTGCTCAACTTTGAAGGCAGCTGGAGAAGTAAATACGAAGGATAGGAATATGTACTTTGCGGCTACTGGAAGCTAAAATGTTCCTCTTCAAGCTATCCCAATCGAAAATTTGTGGAGGTGCTTGAAAAATTGATGAGAGTAGGGAGAGACACATAAAGGCATGACATAATTTAAACCAAGTATTGCTCAACTTTGAAGGCAGCTGGAGAAGTAAATACGAAGGGTGGGAATATGTACTTTACAGTTACTGGAAGCTAAAATGTTCCTCTTCAAGCTATCCCAATCGAAAATTTGTGGAGGTGTTCAAAAAATTGATGAGAGTAGGGAGAGACACATGAAGGCATTATATAATTTTAAGTCAAGTATTGCTCAACTTTGAAGGCAGCTGGAGAAGTAAATACAAACGATAGAAATACGTACTTTGCGGTTACTGGAAGCTTAAATGTTCCTCTTCAAGCTGTACCAATCGAAAATTTGTGGAGGTGTTCGAAAAATTGATGAGAGTAGGGAGAGACACATAAAGGCATGACATAATTTCAAGCCAAGTATTGCTCAACTTTGAAGGCAGCTGGAGAAGTAAATACAAACGATAGAAATACGTACTTTGCGGTTACTGGAAGCTTAAATGTTCCTCTTCAAGCTGTACCAATCGAAAATTTGTGGAGGTGTTCGAAAAATTGATGAGAGTAGGGAGAGACATATAAAGGCATTACATAATTTCATGTCAAGTATTGCTCAACTTTGAAGGCAGCTGGAGAAGTAAATACGAACGATAGAAATACGTACTTTGCGGTTACTGGAAGCTAAAATGTTCCTCTTTAAGCTGCACCAATCGAAAATTTGTGGAGGTGTTCGAAAAATTGATGAGAGTAGGGAGAGACACATAAAGGCTTGACATAATTTCAAGCCAAGTATTGCTCAACTTTGAAGGCAGCTGGAGAAGTAAATACAAACGATAGAAATACGTACTTTGCGGTTACTGGAAGCTTAAATGTTCCTCTTCAAGCTGTACCAATCGAAAATTTGTGGAGGTGTTCGAAAAATTGATGAGAGTAGGGAGAGACACATAAAGGCATGACATAATTTCAAGCCAAGTATTGCTCAACTTTGAAGGCAGCTGGAGAAGTAAATACAAACGATAGAAATACGTACTTTGCGGTTACTGGAAGCTTAAATGTTCCTCTTCAAGCTGTAAAAATCGAAAATTTGTGGAGGTGTTCGAAAAATTGATGAGAGTAGGGAGAGACATATAAAGGCATTACATAATTTCATGTCAAGTATTGCTCAACTTTGAAGGCAGCTGGAGAAGTAAATACGAACGATAGAAATACGTACTTTGCGGTTACTGGAAGCTAAAATGTTCCTCTTCAAGCTGTCCCAATCGAAAATTTGTGGAGGTGTTCGAAAAATTGAAGAGAGTAGGGAGAGACACATAAAGGCATGACATAATTTAAACCCAAGTATTGCTCAACTTTGAAGGCAGCTGGAGAAGTAAATACGAACGATAGAAATACGTACTTTGCGGTTACTGGAAGCTTAAATGTTCCTCTTCAAGCTGTACCAATCGAAAATTTGTGGAGCTGTTCGAAAAATTGGTGAGAGTAGGGAGAGACACATAAAGGAATTGCATAATTTCAAGTCAAGTATTGCTCAATTTTGAAGGCAGCTGCAGAAGTAAATACAAAGGGTAAGAATATGTACTTTACGGCTATTGGAAGCTAAAATGTTCCTCTTCAAGCTGTACCAATCGAAAATTTGTGTAGGTGTTCGAAAAATTGATGAGAGTAGGGAGAGACACATGATGGCATGACATAATTTCAAGTCAAGTATTGCTCAACTTTGAAGTCAGCTGGAGTAAATACGAACGATAGAAATACGTACTTTGCCGTTACTGGAAGCTTAAATGTTCCTCTTCAAGCTGTACCAATCGAAAATTTGTGGAGGTGTTCGAAAAATTGATGAGAGCAGGGAGAGACACATAAAGGCATTACATAATTTCAAGTCAAGCATTGCTCAACTTTGAAGGCAGCTGGAGAAGTAAATACGAAGGATAGGAATATGTACTTAACGGCTACTGGAAGCTAAAATGTTCCTCTTCAAGCTGTATCAATCGAAAATTTGTGGAGGTGTTCGAAAAATTGATGAGAGTAGGGAGAGACACATCAAGGCATGACATAATTTCAAGCCAAGTATTGCTCAACTTTGAAGGCAGCTGGAGAAGTAAATACGAAGCTTAAGAATATGTACTTTGCGGCTTGTGGAAGCTAAAATGTTCCTCTTCTAGCTGTACCAATCGAAAATTTGTGGAGGTGTTCGAAAAATTGATGAGAGTAGGGAGAGACACATGAAGGCATGGCATAATTTCAAGTCAAGTATTACTCAACTTTGAAGTCAGCTGCAGAAATAAATACGAAGGATAGGAATATGTACTTTACGGCTACTGGAAGTTAAAATGTACCTCTTCAAGCTGTACCAATCGAAAATTTGTGGAGGTGTTCGAAAAATTGATGAGAGTAGGGAGAGACACATGAAGGCGTGACATAATTTCAAGTCAAGTATTGCTCAACTTTGAAGGCAGCTGCAGAAGTAAATACAAAGGGTAGGAATATGTACCTTACGGCTACTGGAAGCTAAAATGTTCCTCTTCAAGCTGTACCAATCGAAAATTTGTGGAGGTGTTCGAAAAATTGATGAGAGTAGGGAGAGACACATAAAGGCATTACATAATTTAAAGCCAAGTATTGCTCAACTTTGAAGGCAGCTGGAGAAGTAAATACGAAGGGTGGAAATATGTACTTAACGGCTACTGGAAGCTAAAATGTTCCTCTTTAAGCCGTCCCAATCGAAAATTTGTGGAGGTGTTCGAAAAATTGATGAGAGTAGGGAGAGACACACAAAGGCATTACATAATTTCAAGTCAAGTATTGCTCAACTTTGAAGGCAGCTGCAGAAGTAAATACAAAGGGTATAAATATGTACTTTACGGCTACTGGAAGCTAAAATGTTCCTCTTCAAGCTGTCCTAATCGAAAATTTGTGGAGGTGTTCGAAAAATTGATAAGAGTAGGGAGAGACACATGAAGGCGTGACATAATTTCAAGTCAAGTATTGCTCAACTTTGAAGGCAGCTGCAGAAGTAAATACAAAGGGTAGGAATATGTACCTTACGGCTACTGGAAGCTAAAATGTTCCTCTTCAAGCTGTACCAATCGAAAATTTGTGGAGGTGTTCGAAAAATTGATGAGAGTAGGGAGAGACACATAAAGGCATTACATAATTTAAAGCCAAGTATTGCTCAACTTTGAAGGCAGCTGGAGAAGTAAATACGAAGGGTGGAAATATGTACTTAACGGCTACTGGAAGCTAAAATGTTCCTCTTTAAGCCGTCCCAATCGAAAATTTGTGGAGGTGTTCGAAAAATTGATGAGAGCAGGGAGAGACACATAAAAGCATTTTCAAGCTCTATTTCAATAGCATTGTAAGCATTTTTGATCGTACCTTCCTTCCAACTTTGTTGTTGTGAAGATTAACTGCAGCCACGTAGTTCCTCATGTTGGCGTTTCCCTTGTCCTCGGCCTGCTGCTCTTCGGAGACGCTCCTCTTGGTGTTGTGCTTCTCGACGGTGTCCACGAACCGCTTGGCGAAGTGCGTGCCCCATTTAACGTTGTCCCCGCAGCCGCCCCATTTGAAGCTTCCGTGGGGCGGGCCCCTGGGGGGGCTCGCGCAGGCACAGTGGTAGAGGCTGCCGCTGGAACACGCCCTGGCCATGGTGTAGGTGAGGGCCGCCGAGCTGATCGCGTAGACGAAGGCCTGCTCCCTCGTGGCTGCGGAGGAATAGCGATTTGATGCATCGGGGCTGCGATAAGCCCTTTAATCGAGTTAACGAACCGATCGGCCGATAACTGCGACGTGCATTATGCCGAATATCCATCGGACGCACGCCTGGAGATTGCTTCCTTCTCGGACGTGAGCTGAATGTTTGCGAGCACGTTTGATACATCGGGCATGCAAGCTGCCCCGGCAGTTGGCGGAGGAAAAGGGGCCCGTTTAATGAACTCCGCCCGGGACTGGGACGGCGAGTTTTCATCCTGAGGGATCGGGGGGCCTTTGTGGGGCGAGCGTTGAAAAGCAGCGATTCCGTTTATTCGCGCGGAAAGGGGAAGTTTCGATGATGATGGTAAGGCGTATGAAAAGTTAAGACGTCCACAACTCATACAATTTAATATTATACTTATTACGTACTTGAAAATACCAATATTTTTATGAAGTTGTGAAATATCTATTGTAACATAGACACCGCAGTGAAAATTTTAGCATTTACAGCGTCAATTTAAAAATTTAGTGGCAATAACAAAGTTTTTACTGGAAATAGTGAAATGTTCATGAAAACGCTTAATGTGTTCATCGAAAATTATGTCGTTATAATTGAAAATCAGCAATATTCGTTGGAAACGGTAATATTGTAAATCGAAATCAAAGACAGCACTGAAAATTATAATATTATGTTGTTGGAAACTGCAACATTTTTAATGAAAACTGCAAAAAATTTACTGCAAATTTTCATAAAAACAAAGAAAAACTAGAAATTGCACTTGAAAATTACAACTTATCACAGAAAATTGCGAAATTTTGATTGTAAACAAAACGTTGCCGTAAAAATTATCAAATTTGGGCATAAATTTAAATTTCATCTGGCAGTTGCAAAGTTTTTACTGGAAATGATGAAATTTCCATTGGTAGTTATAAAATACGAAAATTATGAAATTGCATTTGAAAATTTCAAGTCTTCATTGTAAATTTCGAAATTTCTCTTTGCAAATTGAATATTGCAGTGAAAGTTATAAAAATTGTAAGCATAAATTAAAACAATTACCAGCATTTTCAATTTTTTTACTGGAAATACGGCGCAATTTTCATTGAAACTTATAAAGTTAGTAGGTAGAAATTTATTGCAATTAAAATATCAAACGGGCGAAAGAGTGCATAATTTGAATTAAACCATAAAAAATAGCAGAAATTCGGTTCATCACTTTTCATAGTGAAATTTTCTGTTTGAAGTTGATGAAATGATTTTCTACTTATCTCTATAAGTTCAATGAAAATTTCGTCGTATTTCCAGTAGATTTAAAAAAAATCTGTATATATCAGCAATTCCTCAAAATTTCAAAAAAGGTTCACTCAAATGTGATCACTGTAGAAATTGTTTTATTACAAAACAAACACCAAATTTGTTTTGTTTAGAGGCCATAATGAAAGGCCGAAAGTACAAATCGTGGAAACTGTTTAGAAGAAGTTTTTGAAGTTTTGAAAACAAATTTAACCATTTTTACAAAGCTATACTCCTCCCAAGAATTGTGTCTACATGATGTGTATCTAAATTGAATTGTAAAGAGTCCCGCTAATTGTTTATTGAATATGTTTGCAAAACCATTGATGCATATTATTTTGCTGTTATTGCCGATGATAATAGAACAGAAGATAAATTAAGAATGATGGTAAATCATATTTACGCCATTAAGGCAGTTAAATTAACATATCCGACAATTTTAGAATATTTTAAAGGATATCTGATGCAATAGCAAAATGGCTAGACGTGTTGCTCATTAAAAAATGTACCATTTTGTGTTTGTTCTTATATTTGAACAAATTCTTGAAGTCGCTTCAGGAGTTCATCAATTGCTTCAGAGTGAGAAGTTTGATTCATCTAAAGCTTCTCTTAGTATTAAAACTTTGATTGAAACCTTTGAAACTCTGGGGGGAAACGAACAACACTTTGATAAATTATATAAAAATTAATAAATTTTATAGTTTAAGTAATAATTGTACGTCCTTAATCTTATTACTTAAATTATAGAATTAACGAACCTTAATATGAGAAATATCACAGAAATAAATTTTGGTTCGAACTGCAGTTAAATGAAAGAGATAAAAAGGCTCAAGAAAGCGATAACGTTCAAAAACATTGCAACCATTTTTGTAGTATGATGATACTTGTTCAATTGACAAAGTTATTTTTCGAAGTAATATTTACGACTAAATACTAGATAAAATGTTTATAGAATTAAGTGAAATTTTCTGAAAAAGTAAAATATCCCAAGGGTACCTAATGAAGCTTTGCACACAATGTCAAAGTGCTTCTTGGGCGTTGAACTTTTAAATAATTTTAGTACTCTTGATTGATTCTGAAATTTTCTCTGCCACTCAATTCTACATCTCCTGCTCTGATTTCATCTGACTGGAGTTTTCGTTTTTTTTCTGTTCGTTTCATCTTCATACTAAGTTACTTTTGCTTTTATTAGTGCTCAATTTTCATAAATGTTAAATTTTGTTCTTATACATTATATACTGATACGGTTGATAGATCGATCTCAGGCTATTGTAGCTTATTACTTTATACGTTAAATCGAGATAACATATCTCAGCATAAAATAGGCAAAAAAGTCGTTTCTAATCTTTGTAGTTGAAGGAGGTAGTTAGATGCGTCATTTGTTTATTTATTTGTATATTTATTTTGAATTGTGCCTTTGGTGTTTTTCCTAAAACTTGCCGCCCCTGGATTTTGCCGCCCTGGGCTACAGCCCTCGTAGCCCCTCATACATCAGCCACTGATCGAGATTGAAAGATCAAATCTTTCGTTTCGATCCGTTTTACCTCTCAGCAGGTCCGGAGTGAGGAACGGCGCCTTGTCTATGGACGAGCAGTTCCACCGCCTCTCCTGGAAGACCAACTTGCAGGTCTCGGAGGCCAGCGCGGCCGCCGTCTGGACGTAGGGCATCGCCTCCACGGAGGTCCTGCACATCTTCGTCTGCAGCTTCGCCAGGCCGTAGCGCCTCCTCGCTATGGAGCACGGAGATTTCATCCCCGAGCGGATCCCTCGTCCTCCGGTGTCTGAGAGCTGTCCGGCGTTCCACTTCAGGTGCGAGTGCTGCAAAGATCTGCAAAATCCAATGGCCCAGAATAATTTCGCAAAGAATAATTAATAAATCGCGTAAATTGTAATTTATAATTGGAAAGATTTCTGTCGGTTTTGTTGAAGCTAATTTTGTAGAAAAAATCTTATGACCGCATTTTGTGAAAAGACTGTTAACAGGCAAATTTCAGCTTTTTTTGAATACTTCTCTACAAAAAGCTCCAAATTCACTACAAATTATTATAAAAAAACTTGATTAAATAGACATAGGTTGACCGATGGTTACAAATATCTTCGTGCGTGATTAGGAACACGTATAAACCGCATTTTCTAATTAGGCCCCATAAAAATGTACTGAGGGAAATACCGTACATATTACAAACGATAAACTCAAGCCCATAAAAATGTCTAAGAAACTAATCTCGATACCAGTTCTTTAAATGTTAAAAGTAATCTTTCGGCGGTCCTATAAAACAATTTCTCGCACCGTAAATGTTCCAGCAGGAAAATGGTATTCGAGTGTCCCATTTCTCGATTATCTGGGGGATTTCCGGAACGGCCGCGTCCAATAAAGCGATCAAGCAATAAAGGCGGCGGCAATAAAACGAATACCATCGGGAGGAAAAGCGGTGGAAATCGTCGGCACGTAAGCCCTAATTAACACACCTATGTAAAGCGGCTTACATCTCACGGCGGGCAATAAAGAATGCGACGAGGAACCTGCGGTTACGACACGCTCTTTGTGTGGCTACAATAAAAGCAGACGAGCCGTTCGAGGTCAAGGGTTGCATGCAGGGATGATGGAATGGGATGATATGGGATGAGAGGATAGAAGAGATGCAACATTACATAATTACAACTGAAGTATTGCTCAATTTTGAAGCCAGCTGAAGAAGTAAATACGAAGGGCAGAAATACGTACTTTACGGCTACTGGAAGCTAAAATGTTCCTCTTCAAGCTGTACCAATCGAAAATTTATGGAGGTGTTTCAAAAATTGATGAGAGTAGGGAGAGACACATAAAGGCATTACATAATTTCAAGTCAAGCATTGCTCAACTTTGAAGGCAGCTGGAGAAGTAAATACGAAGGATAGGAATATGTACTTTACGGTTACTGGAAGCCAAAATGCTCCTCTTCAAGCTGTACCAATCGAAAATTTATGGAGGTGTTCGAAAAATTGATGAGAGTAGGGAGAGACACATAAAGGCATTGCATAATTTCAAGTCAAGTATTGCTCAACTTTGAAGGCAGCTGGAGAAGTAAATACGAAGGGTGGGAATATGTACTTTACGGCTACTGGAAGGTAAAATGTTCCTCTTCAAGCTGTACCAATCGAAAATTTGTGGAGGTGTTCGAAAAATTGATGAGAGTAGGGAGAGACACATAAAGGCATTACATAATTACAAGTCAAGTATTGCTTAACTTTGAAGGCAGCTGAAGAAGTAAATACGAAGGGTGGAAATATGTACTTTACGGCTACTGGAAGCTAAAATGTTCCTCTTCAAGCTGTACCAATCGAATATTTGTGGAGGTGTTCGAAAAATTGATGAGAGTAGGGAGAGACACATAAAGGCATTACATAATTACAAGTCAAGTATTGCTTAACTTTGAAGGCAGCTGAAGAAGTAAATACGAAGGGTGGAAATATGTACTTTACGGCTACTGGAAGCTAAAATGTTCCTCTTCAAGCTGTACCAATCGAAAATTTGTGGAGGTGTTCGAAAAATTGATGAGAGTAGGGAGAGACACATAAAGGCATTACATAATTTCAAGTCAAGCATTGCTCAACTTTGAAGGCAGCTGGAGAAGTAAATACGAAGGGTAGGAACATGTACTTTACGGCTACTGGAAGCTAAATGTTCCTCTTCAAGCTGTATCAATCGAAAATTTATGGAGGTGTTCGAAAAATTGATGAGAGTAGGGAGAGACACATAAAGGCATTACGTAATTTCAAGTCAAGCATTGCCCAACTTTGAAGGCAGCTGGAGAAGTAAATACGAAGGGTGGGAATATGTACTTTACAGCTACTGGAAGCTAAAATGTTCCTCTTCAAGCTGTACCAATCGAAAATTTGTGGAAGTATTAGAAAAATTGATGAGAGTAGGGAGAGACACATAAAGGCATTGCATAATTTCAAGTCAAGCATTGCTCAACTTTGAAGGCAGCTGGAGAAGTAAATACGAAGGGTGGGAATATGTACATTACAGCTACTGGAAGCTAAAATGTTCCTCTTCAAGCTGTACCAATCGAAACTTTGTGGAGGTGTTCGAAAAATTGATGAGACTAGGGAGAGACACATAAAGGCATTACATAATTTCAAGTCAAGCATTGCTCAACTTTGAAGGCAGCTGGAGAAGTAAATACGAAGGGTGGAAATATGTACTTTACGGCTACTGGAAGCTAAAATGTTCCTCTTCAAGCTGTACCAATCGAATATTTGTGGAGGTGTTCGAATAATTGATGAGAGTAGGGAGAGACACATAAAGGCATTACATAATTTCAAGTCAAGCATTGCTCAACTTTGAAGGCAGCTGGAGAAGTAAATACGAAGGGTAGGAATATGTACTTTACGGCTACTGGAAGCTAAAATGTTCCTCTTCGAGCTGTACTAATCGAAAATTTGTGGAGGTATTCGAAAAATTGATGAGAGTAGGGAGAGACACATAAAGGCATTACATAATTTCAATTCAAATATTGCTCAACTTTGAAGGCAGCTGCAGAAGTAAATACGAAGGGCAGAAATACGTATTTTACGGCTACTGGAAGCTAAAATGTTCCTCTTCAAGCTGTACCAATCGAAAATTTGTGGAGGTGTTCGAAAAATTGATGAGAGCAGGGAGAGACACATAAAGGCATTACGTAATTTCAAGTCAAGCATTGCTCAACTTTGAAGGCAGCTGGAGAAGTAAATACGAAGGGCAGAAATACGTACTTTATGGCTACTGGAAGCTAAAATGTTCCTCTTCAAGCTGTACCAATCGAAAATTTGTGGAGGTGTTCGAAAAATTGATGAGAGTAGGGAGAGACACATAAAGGCATTGCATAATTTCAAGTCAAGCATTGCTCAACTTTGAAGGCAGCTGGAGAAGTAAATACGAAGGGCAGAAATACGTACTTTACGGCTACTGGAAGCTAAAATGTTCCTCTTCAAGCTGTACCAATCGAAAATTTGTGGAGGTGTTCGAAAAATTGATGAGAGTAGGGAGAGACACATAAAGGCATTACATAATTTCAAGTCAAGCATTGCTCAACTTTGAAGGCAGCTGGAGAAGTAAATACGAAAGATAGAAATACGTACTTTACGGTTACTGGAAGCTAATATGTTCCTCTTCAAGCTGTACCAATCGAATATTTGTGGAGGTGTTCGAAAAATTGATGAGAGTAGGGAGAGACACATAATTTCAGTTTGGGAACTACGATGTTCGAGCGATTAAGAATTAACAATTAGGCAGTACAGAGCGTGACGATTCTCTTTGTTCGTGTTTTTTTTGTGAAAAGCGCGGATGACCTCCGTTCTTCCTCATCATCCTTAGGGCCAATCTGCGCCCCCACGAGCGCGCACTAAATAATAAATGATACGTTTAAAAAAGGTGAAAAGGGAGAAGAGTGGCCGTCAGTCTGGCACCTAATAATCGTCCGCTACACCTGTAATTAGGGGGCGCCCCTCGCCATACCTGGGTCGATGTTATCACACGTTAATTATACAAGGAGGCATTTTCACGCGATCCGTGAGTTGCCAACCTCGAGGCGGGGGCCGACGATGGTATGTAAATAGGCTAGTGATTAATCAGTGTTTCTTTCCACGGCCAGAGATTCTCAATGAACATGGATGTCTGGCCGAGCAACGACAAATGTGGTCTCTTTTTAATAGCTCTCTCAAATATGATCACTGTAGAAGTTGTTTCATTACAAAACAAACACAACATTTTGGATTAATTGGAAAGTGCAATATTTTAATTGGAATTTAAACATAGCACTAAAAATTATAAAATGTTCAATCGATGAAATGTCGGTAATTTTCATTAAAAAAATTTCGGTTATAAATTACTGTAATAAAAATATTTGCAAATGTCAGCAAAATTTTAAATATTTGCTGACATTTGCAAATATTTTTATTACAATATTTATAACCCGAAATTTTTAATGAAAATTACCAAAAATTCATCGAAAATTAAAAAACTGTACATTCTTATTGAAAATTAAACATTGCAGTAAAAAAATATAAAATAAATTTACATGGATCTAAAATTTTACTGGCAATTGCAAATATATTTAACGGAGCTGATGAAATTTGTAAAAATTGATGACATTTTCAAGTAAAGTTAATTAAAACCATTCATCGAATATTAAGTAAGTGTAATTGAAAATTGGCAATATTAATTGGAAAGTGCAAAATTTTGATTGGAAATTAAACATAGCACTGAAAAGTTTTACTGAAAATGATGAAATACCATATTCATCGAACATTTTTAAATCATAATAATTATAAATATTTTCTATATGAGGTGTCGTTATACGACGTCCACAAGTCATACAAATTAATATTATACTTATTACGTACTTGAAAATACCAATATTTTTATGAAGTTGTGAAATATCTATTGTAACATAGACACCGCAGTGAAAATTTTATCATTTACAGCTTCAATTTAAAAATTTAGTGGCAATAACAAAGTTTTTACTGGAAATAGTGAAATATTCATGGAAACTCTTAATGTGTTCATCGAAAATTATGTCATTATAATTGAAAATCAGCAATATTCGTTGGAAACGGTAATATTGTAAATCGAAATCAAAGACAGCACTGAAAATTATAATATTATGTTGTTGGAAACTGCAACATTTTTAATGAAAACTGCAAAAAATTTACTGCAATTTTTCATAAAACAAAGAAAAACCAGAAATTGCACTTGAAAATTACAACTTATCACAGAAAATTGCGAAATTTTGATTGGAAATGAAACGTTGCCGTAAAAATTATCAAATTTGGGCATAAATTTAAATTTCATCCGGCAGTTGCAAAGTTTTTACTGGAAATGATGAAATTTCCATTGGTAGTTATAAAACTTTCTACGAAAATTATGAAATTGCATTTGAAAATATCAAGTCTTCATTGTAAATTACGAAATTTCTCTTTGTAAATTAAATATTACACTGAAAGTTATAAAAAATGTAAGCATAAATTAAAACAATTACCAGCATTTTCAAATTTTTTACTGGAAATACGGCGAAATTTTCATTGAAACTTATAAAGTTAGTAGGTAGAAATTTATTTGCAATTAAAATATCAAGCGGGCGAAAGAGTCCATAATTTCAATTTAACTATAAAAAATAGCTAAAATTCGGTTTATCACTTTTCATAGTGAAATTTTCTTTTTGAAGTTGATGAAATGATTTTCTACTTATCTCTATAAGTTCAATGAATATGTCGTCGTATTTCCAGTAGATTTAAAAAAAATCTGTATATATCAGCAATTCCTCAAAATTTCAAAAAATTTGTTTTATTACAAAACAAACACCAAATTTGTTTTGTTTAGAGGCCATAATGAAAGGCCGAAAGTACAAATCGTGGAAACTGTTTAGAAGAAGTTTTTGAAGTTTTGAAAACAAATTTAACCATTTTTACAAAGTTATACTCCTCCCAAGAATTGTGTCTACATGATGTGTATCTAAATTGAATTGTAAACAGTACCGCTAATTGTTTATTGAATATGTTTGCAAAACCATTGATGCATATTATTTTACTGTTATTGCCGATGATAATAGAACAGAAGATAAATTAAGAATGATGGTAAATCATATTTACGCCATTAAGGCGGTTAAATTAACATATCCGACGATTTTAGAATATTTTAAAGAATATCTGATGCAATAGCAAAATGACTAGACGCGTTGCTCATTAAAAAAGTGCACCATTTTGTGTTTGTTCTTTTATTTGAATAAATTCTTGAAGTCGCTTCAGGAGTTCATCAATTGCTTCAGAGTGATAAGTTTGATTCATCTAAAGCTTCTCTTAGTATTAAAACTTTAATTATAACCTTTGAAACTCTGGGGGGAAATGAACAACACTTTTGATAAATTATATAAAAATAAATAAATTTTAAAGTTAAAGTAATAATTGTACGTCCTTAATCTTATTACTTAAATTATAGAATTAACGAACCTTAATATGAGAAATATCACAGAAATTAATTTTAGTTCGAACTGCAGTTAAATGAAAGGGATAAAAAGGCTCAAGAAAGCGATAACGTTCAAAAACATTGCAATCAATTTTGTAGTATGAGATACTTGTTCAATTGACAAAGTTAATTTTCGAAGTAATATTTACGACTAAATACTAGATAAAATGTTTATAGAATTAAGTGAAATTTTCTGAAAAAGTAAAATATCCCAAGAGTACCTAATGAAGCTTTGCACACAATGTCAAAGTGCTTCTTGGGCGTTGAACTTTGAAATAGTTTTAGTACTCTTGATTGATTCTGAAATTTTGTCTACCAATCAATTCTACATCTCCTGCTCTGATTTCATCTGACAAGATTTTTCGGTTTCTTTTCTGTTCGTTTCATCTTCATACCAAGTTACTTTCGCTTTCATTAATGCTCAATTTTCATAAATGTTATATTTTGTTCTTATACATTGTATACTGATACGGTTGATAGATCGATCTCTGACTATTGTAGCTTATTATTTTTACGTTAAATCGAGATAACATATCTCAGCATAAAATTGATAACAAAAGTCGTTTCTGATCTAATCACTTCTTGTATTTGCCTTTTTTCGTTCGTCATTTATTTATGTATTTGTATATTTATTATTTATTGTGACTTTTGTATTATTCCAAAAATCTCGTGTCAACTTCTCTAATTTTTAATCTAAGCATCCCCCCTTCCCCGCCGTGCATTAAACGATGATTTAGTGGACGCTTAACGCGCAACACGCGGCGCCCTTATTAAATTCAAAAACGGCGCCCCCGAATTTAACGGCGCCCGGGGGTTAATCGCCACCCCCGGGCCCCGATAAATTACACGTGCGCCCACCCCCGAATTGCGGACATACATCTTAATATTTGCAGGGGGCCCCAATTAGCGGGGCTGCCGGTTAATTAGGAGTAACGGCCGCGCGTATCGGGGAAAATGCAAATTGGGGATTCGCGCTGCACGGCAGATCCACGGGGGCGCACATTGGGGCTTAAGTGATTGGGGGGCCAGGCGGGGGTCGACCCCGGTGTTTTAAGGCGCAAACGGCTGATTGGAAAATTGGAAAATTGCGGTCCGGACTGGAAACGCTTTGCTGTGCGGCCGATTCCTTACGAACAAAAAAAAAATAATGAGTAAGCCAAACAATAAATTAAAGCGCACGGTAATTCACTTAGCAAAGTAAGCATATTGAACAGTTAGAATTTCAACTAAAAGCACATTAAATCTAAAATAGCACGTTGCTGCAGGTTAATTAAAGATGCGAGCATGGGCCCCATATTCAAGGGCGGATGGGCCATACGGGAAAATGGGAAATTTCCCGGTGGGCCGGTAGCCATCCCGAATGTTGGGCCGGAAGCCCCAGAATTTTCCCAGATCCGACGACAAGTTTATTAATAATTTTGATTTAATGTATTAACACAAGGCGGAAAGACCCCATGTGCTCGATAGCCCAATAAAGATTGTTTATATATGTATTAACACAGTGGTTCCCAAACTTTTTCGCCTCGCAGCTCCCTTTTTGAGCTAGGATTTTCCATGGATCCATTCCATTTCCATAATATTTTTTGCAAATTTTTATGAAATATGAAATAATTTGGCGAGGAATATAAATTGTGTAGATAGCCGTTATAATTTTCAACGAAAAATTGGCAGGTTCCATTAATCTTTGTAATTTATAAAAAAATTGGTATTTCTAATAAAAAGTGTATTGAAAATTTTGAAGCTTTTGTAAATTTAATTTACAATCGACATGATTTAATTTTAATATGCTGTGGTTTGATTAGCTTTTTGCAATTTTTAATAAAATGTTCTAATTTGTAAGGAAAATGTATATGTAGTAAAATTTTAGTATTTATAATAAGAATTTCATAATATCTAATAAACAGTTTGTAATCTCTAATGAAAAGTTCGTAATTTCCACCTAAGTTTATTTTCATAAAATTTTCTACAAATAACTATAAACATTTTAACAACTCGATACAAATTTTGGAAATGCCAATGACATTTTGCATTTTATAGTGAAATTTTGGCAATTTACAATAAAATTTTCATAATCGCTGCTGAAATGTTGTAATTTATAATACGAATGTTGAATATTTTACATTTTACAGTGAAATTTATCAATTAACAATAAAATATTCATAAAGTTATTGCAATTTTGTAATTTAGAATGATGAATGATGAAAGTCACAACGAAAATTACATAATTCCAATAAAACTGATTTATTTCTTTATTTACTTATTTGCTTATTTATTATTGTATTTGTTATAGTGATAATGTAAACTTATTTATACTTTATGATTGTTTTCTAATTCCATTGAAATAATGTATTCATAATAAAAACTTTGCAATTTTCACTACAATGTTCCAATTTATATTCAACGTTTACAAATTCTAAAACTTTTGAAATTTAGAATTAATTCTCCATAATTTCTATTGAAATACTGAAATACATCATCAAAATTTCGTAACATTCACCATTTTGAATTTAAAAACATTTTAATCAACATTTTACACCATCCGTTATATTTTTTGCGAATTTCTATGAAATGGTTGTTAATACATTTGCAAGGAATATGATTTCTGGGGAAAGACGTTGTAAATTAGAATTAAAAGAACTCGCAGATTCTATTGATCTTTACAATTTATGAAAAGTCTAGTAATTATATTAAACAATTGTAAAGAAAATTTTGTAATTTGCAATTCATTGCAGTTTACAAGCGAGATATTTCAATGAGAATTTTATGGTTTGGTGAACCTGCAATTTGTAATAAAATATCAAAATTTGTCATTTGCAATGAAAACTTAGCTTCTCTATGTAATTTTGTACATAATTTTGTATTTTGCATTAATATTTTTGCAAATTTCTGTCAGAATATTAATAACTTAGTGAGTTATATGTTTTGAGGATAAAGTTTTTTATAATTTATACTAAAAATTTCAAATTTTATTTTAACATTGAAATTTATAATTAATATTTTCGTATTTACTATAAGAATTTTATAATTTCCAACTAAATTCTATCATTTTAATCAACATTTTACACCATCCATTATATTTTTTGCGAATTTCTATGAAATGGTTAACACAATTGCAAGGAATATGATTTCTGGGGAAAGACGTTATAAATTAGAATAAAAAAACTCGCAGATTCCATTGATCTTTACAATTTATGAAAAGTCTAGTAATTATATTAAAAAATTCTAACGAAAATTTTGTAATTTCCAATTCATTGCAGTTTACAAGCGAGATGTTTCAATGAGAATTTTATGGTTTGATGAACTTGCAATTTGTAATAAAATAACAAAATTTGTCATTTGCAATGAAAACTTCATAGCTTCTCTTTGTAATTTTGTACATAATTTTGTATTTTGCATTAATATTTTTGCAAATTTCTGTCAGAATATTAATAGCTTAGTGAGTTATATGTTTTAAGGATAAAGTTTTTTTATAATTGATACTAAAAATGTCAAATTTTAATTTAACATTGAAATTTATAATCAATATTTTCGAATTTACTATAAGAATTTTATAATTTCCAACTAAATTCTATCATTTATCATGATAACTTTGTTATTTCATTTGAGTTTTGGAATTTATAATATACATTTTTTACTTTCATGTAAAAATTCAAATCAAGTTTCAAGTTCATTTTCATATAGTAAGTTTTTATTTTTAATTTTTATGTGTTTATTATGCAGGTTCTCCCGCTAGTAAATATTATTATTATTATTATAATTTTCAATATAAATTGTATAATGCAAATGACGATTTTGTGTTTTGATTAATATTTTACAATTTAAATTATAATTTGTACTGTAAAATTTGTAAAAGTAATAATGTTGAAAATTACATTTAAATTTTTTTAATTATTAATTTTTTTCTTTCATGTTAAAAAATTTTCTGCAAATAACATTTTAACAACTTTGTGAGGGATACGCTTTCGGGATAAAACTCCAATAATTAAAAAAAAAATGCTGGGTCAAATAAAACTTGTAATTTTAATGAAGATTTTATAATTACACTTAAATTTTCTTAGTCAAAGCATGAATTCTAATTGCCTAATCTTTTCATATTTTATTTAATATGATTGAAAGCAGTACAGTAAACGCACACTTTAGGAATCTCTGTATTAATAAATACACATAACGAAAACTAAATTTCAACAGATATAATTGAAGTTTTGGCAGCAAATCATTTATATTTTACTAAACAAGTGAAATATTGACAGTCAATGGCATTTGACAGAATAATTACAATTTCACACAGATATAATTGGAAATGACAGTTGAACAATGAAATTTGCCTGAAATTTTTACATAAATAATTGACAGATTGATAATGAACTATGAACTTTTAACAGATGAAATGAAATGTTGAAAGCTTTCAATGCTGAATTCCAAAGAGAATATATAATATTAATGCTGCTGGTTCTAGATATAATATTATAAATCCTAATTTCTAAAGATATTTTTAAAATGTCCATCTTCTGTTCTTCTTTCACCATGTGGCGATTTTATCGAGATCTTCGTTTGCTATTTTTTTTAATTGGCTTATGTGTTTGTGTGAGTGTGTGAATGTTTTCGTGCCTTAACTGTTCGAAGCTTGAATGTGAATTAAAAATTAAAACTCGTGAAATTTGCATTGTTTTTGTTGTACTCTGGGGCAACAATTAACATTGTTATTATTTTCCATCTCGCAAACTGTCTTGATGAGTTCGATTAAAATAATCAAAATCCGCGCTGTTCACATGGCGCGATTTGCATGCCAATTGAGCGGCGCATTGTCCGAAATTGAACCGCTAAACAACAAGGAGATGAAAGGGGAATTGAATGCTATTGTGCGGCAGCTATAACAAACATCGCCTATGAAAATACTCTCAAACATAAGTGCAATTTTTTCAATGATCTCATGTGAAAAAAATAATCAAATAATACAACACATTAAAACAAGTTTACACGAAAATAATGTCAACATTTCAATAGATTCTGCAAGTCAATTTTTGATCTCTCAGTTTTAAAATATAAACATTATCAGATTTTTAAGTTCAACAGCTCATATATGTATTTTTTTTTCACCAACATTTCTCACTAGTTTTACAGTGCAGCTAGGCCAAAAACTTAAGTGTTTACAGATCAGCACAAAAAAACCATACGAGAGTTATTTGTATATGCAAAACGCATAGAAATTTTGAGAAAACCGCGACAATTCAGAAATTTTCAATGATGTTTATTTATGTGTTATAGGATTTACATGAATACTGCTGTAATTAAATTTTGCTGCGAGGAAATTAGTCGCATCAGTATAATAAAATTATTGGTCATGGGGAATTAATTATTATTTGAGGTAAAATAATGATTGTCCTACTCACAACCAACGTATACACCGTCCATCATCCACGAGCATCAACGCCACCGTTACCATCAACAAATATCCAAGTCCCATCTCTTGCGGCGTGGACAACTGTTCTTCTGTACGAAGAGAAACTTTCCTCTTCTGGGGGGTGATTGAGGAAACGCGCGCTTTTGAGGGGGTTCCGTCCGTGCACCTGTTACGCCCGCAACAGTACAGTGCGAACTGCGGACGAAGAATAGGCTTTGCGCCTTCGCCCTGTCCGAGAAAGAAGGCGGACCCGTCGCAGAGCCCCTGGGGGGAAACAAAGGCGGATGAGGAACGAGATCAATTCGGTCAATTGCCGGACGATTTGCGGAAAAGCAGAACGGGGCACTGCCTTTTATCGACGGGGGCTAATTGAATTCGTGGGACTGTGCATTGCAAGGATTGTAAGTCCTGAAAGTTACTGCTTGGATGCATTCGGATCTATGCGGGTCCAATTTGTATTATAAAAACTCAGGTGCACGAGTTCAATCTAATAAACCGTCTGAAAAACCGAAAGCGTCAATTAATGGGTAATTGTAATTCAGTTTGGTGAATTGCAATCAAAATCCACACAAAACATGATTTTATAAAGTAGTTAACTAAGTGTACGACAGCAGAACAGATTTTGTTTTTTGGTTTGCGATTTTCCCATTTGGATTTTGATGGATTCTTCAAGTGGAGTAGTTTTAAAACAAATGCTCCATTCTACATGAAGAATTAGATTTAATAGAATTGACGACTCTGAATTGCAATCGATGTTTTCTGAATTAGAATTCAAAAATCTTAATTACAAGTTATAGTATCTGAATTGACTATTCTTAATTGTAATTAATACCCTGAAAAATATCTGACCTATTTTGAAGTACAATTGGAAAACGTGTAGGTGAAACAGTCTCTTTAGTTGGTAGAAGATAATAATAGTATCGAACTTTTAATTTCGTAGAATATAAATGGATACACTGTAATCAGGATTGTCACCCGGCGCCTTCACCAAACGTATAAATTATACCTATAATTTGGGACATTTGTTGCTTTTTGTTCCCACTTGCGAACGTGAATATCTCCGCCAATATTACTCCAGGAACATTGAAACTTGACAGCAAAACATTGTATCTTAAACAAAAAAGTTAGCTAATTTTTCGCTCTATTTTTCTGTCCAAGTTTCAACTTTCCCGGACTTATAATGGCCGAGATATCGGCGTTCTCACTCTCGGCCCTTTTGACAGCCTCCTGTGACAGCTGCCAAAGACTTCGATACATCAAAAGTTAGCTAATTTTTCGCTCTATTTTTCTGTACAAGTTTCAACTTTCCCGGACTTATAATGGCCGAGATATCGGCGTTCTCACTCTCGGCCCTTTTGGCGGCTTCCTGTGACAGCTGCCAAAAACTTCGACACATCAAAAGTTAGCTAATTTTTCGCCCTATTTTTCTGTTTAAGTTTAAAATTTCCGGACTTATAATAGCCGAGATATCGGCGTTCTCACTCTCGGCCCTTTTGGCGGCTTCCTGTGATAGCTGTCAAAAACTTCGATACATCAAAAGTTAGCTAATTTTTCGCTCTATTTTTCTGTCCAAGTTTCAACTTTCCCGGACTCATAATAGCCGAGATATCGGCGTTCTCACTCTCGGCCCTTTTGACAGCTTCCTGTGACAGCTGTCAAAAACTTCGATACATCAAAAGTTAGCTAAGTTTTCTCTCTATTTTTCTGTCCAAGTTTCAACTTTCCCGGACTTATAATAGCCGAGATATCGGCGTTCTTACTCTCGGCCCTTTTGGCGGCTTCCTGTGATAGCTGCCAAAAACTTCGACACATCAAAAGTTAGCTAATTTTTGGCTCTATTTTTCTGTCCGAGTTTCAACTTTCCCGGACTCATAATAGCCGAGATATCGGCGTTTTCACTCTCGGCCCTTTTGGCGCCCTCCTGTGACAGCTCCCAAAAACTTCGACACATCAAAAGTTAGCTAATTTTTCGCTCTATTTTTTGGTCCAAGTTTCAACTTTACCGGACTCATAATAGCCGAGATATCGGCGTTCTCACTCTCGGCCCTTTTGGCGGCTTCCTGTGACAGCTGCCAAAAAGTTAGACACATCAAAAGTTATCTAATTTTTCGCTCTATTTTTTGGTCCAAGTCTCAACTTTACCGGACTCTTAATAGCCGAGATATCGGCGTTCTCACTCTCGGCCCTTTTGACAGCTTCCTGTGACAGCTGTCAAAAACTTCGACACATCAAAAGTTAGCTAATTTTTCGCCCTATTTTTCTGTCCAAGTTTCAACTTTCCCGGACTTATAGTAGCCGAGATATCGGCGTTCTCACTCTCGGCTCTTTTGGCGGCTTCCTGTGACAGCTGCCAAAAAGTTAGACACATCAAAAGTTAGCTAATTTTTCGCCCTATTTTTCTGTCCAAGTTTCAACTTTCCCGGACTTATAGTAGCCGAGATATCGGCGTTCTCACTCTCGGCCCTTTTGGCGGCTTCCTGTGACAGCTGCCAAAAACTTCGACACATCAAAAGTTAGCTAATTTTTCGCCCTATTTTTCTGTCCAAGTTTCAACTTTCCCGGACTCATAATAGCCGAGATATCGGCGTTCTCACTCTCGGCCCTTTTGGCGCCCTCCTGTGACAGCTCCCAAAAACTTCGACACATCAAAAGTTAGCTAATTTTTCGCTCTATTTTTTGGTCCAAGTCTCAACTTTACCGGACTCATAATAGCCGAGATATCGGCGTTCTCACTCTCGGCCCTTTTGGCGGCTTCCTGTGACAGCTGCCAAAAAGTTAGACACATCAAAAGTTATCTAATTTTTCGCTCTATTTTTTGGTCCAAGTCTCAACTTTACCGGACTCTTAATAGCCGAGATATCGGCGTTCTCACTCTCGGCCCTTTTGACAGCTTCCTGTGACAGCTGTCAAAAACTTCGACACATCAAAAGTTAGCTAATTTTTCGCTCTATTTTTCTGTCCAAGTTTCAACTTTCCCGGACTTATAATGGCCGAGATATCGGCGTTCTCACTCTCGGCCCTTTTGGCGGCTTCCTGTGACAGGTGCCAAAAACTTAGACACATCAAAAGATAGCTAATTTTTCGCTCTATTTTTCTGTCCTAGTTTCAACTTTCCCGGACTTATAATGGCCGAGATATCGTCGTTCTCACTCTCGGCCCTTTTGGCGGCTTCCTGTGACGGCTGTCAAAAACTTCGACACATCAAAAGTTAGCTAATTTTTCGCTCTATTTTTCTGTCCAAGTTTCAACTTTCCCGGACTTATGATAGCCGAGATATCGGCGTTCTTGCTCTCGGCCCTTTTGACAGCTTCCTGTGACAGCTGTCAAAAACATCGAAACAACAAAAGTTAGCTAATTTTTCGCTCTATTTTTCTGTCCTAGTTTCAACTTTCCCGGACTTATAATGGCCGAGATATCGTCGTTCTCACTCTCGGCCCTTTTGGCGGCTTCCTGTGACGGCTGTCAAAAACTTCGACACATCAAAAGTTAGCTAATTTTTCGCCCTATTTTTCTGTCCAAGTTTCAACTTTCCCGGACTTATAGTAGCCGAGATATCGGCGTTCTCACTCTCGGCCCTTTTGGCGGCTTCCTGTGACAGCTGCCAAAAACTTCGACACATCAAAAGTTAGCTAATTTTTCGCCCTATTTTTCTGTCCAAGTTTCAACTTTCCCGGACTCATAATAGCCGAGATATCGGCGTTCTCACTCTCGGCCCTTTTGGCGCCCTCCTGTGACAGCTCCCAAAAACTTCGACACATCAAAAGTTAGCTAATTTTTCGCTCTATTTTTCTGTCCAAGTTTCAACTTTCCCGGACTTATGATAGCCGAGATATCGGCGTTCTTGCTCTCGGCCCTTTTGACAGCTTCCTGTGACAGCTGCCAAAAACTTCGACACATCAAAAGTTAGCTAATTTTTCGCGCTATTTTTTGGTCCGAGTTTCAACTTTCCCGGACTTATAATAGCCGAGATATCGGCGTTCTCACTCTCGGCCCTTTTGGCGGCTTCCTGTGACAGCTGCCAAAAACTTCGACACATCAAAAGTTAGCTAATTTTTCGCGCTATTTTTTGGTCCGAGTTTCAACTTTCCCGGACTTATAATAGCCGAGATATCGGCGTTCTCACTCTCGGCCCTTTTGGCGGCTTCCTGTGACAGCTGCCAAAAACTTCGATACATCAAAAGTTAGCTAATTTTTCGCTCTATTTTTCTGTCCAAGTTTCAACTTTCCCGGACTGATAATAGCCGAGATATCGGCGTTCTCACTCTCGGCCCTTTTGGCGGCTTCCTGTGACAGCTGCCAAAAACTTCGATACATCAAAAGTTAGCTAATTTTTCGCTCTATTTTTCTGTCCAAGTTTCAACTTTCCCGGACTTATAATAGCCGAGATATCGGCGTTCTCACTCTCGGCCCTTTTGGCGGCTTCCTGTGACAGCTGCCAAAAACTTCGATACATCAAAAGTTAGCTAATTTTACGCTCTATTTTTCTGTCCAAGTTTCAACTTTCCCGGACTTATAATAGCCGAGATATCGGCGTTCTTACTCTCGGCCCTTTTGGCGGCTTCCTGTGACAGCTGTTAAAAACTTCGACACATCAAAAGTTAGCTAATTTTTCGCTCTATTTTTCTGTCCTAGTTTCAACTTTCCCGGACTCATAATAGCCGAGATATCGGCGTTCTCACTCTCGGCCCTTTTGGCGGCTTCGTGTGACAGCTGTCGAAAACTTCGATACATCAAAAGTTAGCTAATTTTTCGCTCTATTTTTCTGTCCAAGTTTCAACTTTCCCGGACTTATAATGGCCGAGATATCGGCGTTCTCACTCTCGGCCCTTTTGGCGGCTTCCTGTGACAGCTGCCAAAAACTTCGACACATCAAAAGTTAGCTAATTTTTCGCTCTATTTTTCTGTCCAAGTTTCAACTTTCCCGGACTTATAATAGCCGAGATATCGGCGTTCTTACTCTCGGCCCTTTTGGCGGCTTCCTGTGACAGCTGCCAAAAACTTCGACACATCAAAAGTTAGCTAATTTTTCGCTCTATTTTTCTGTCCAAGTTTCAACTTTCCCGGACTCATAACAGCCGAGATATCGGCGTTCTCACTCTCGGCCCTTTTGGCGGCTTCCTGTGACAGCTGCCAAAAACTTCGACACATCAAAAGTTAGCTAATTTTTCGCTCTATTTTTCTGTCCAAGTTTCAACTTTCCCGGACTTATAATGGCCGAGATATCGGTGTTCTCACTCTCGGCCCTTTTGGCGGCTTCCTGTGACAGCTGCCAAAAACTTCGACACACTAAAAGTTAGCTAATTTTTTGCTCTATTTTTCTGTCCAAGTTTCAACTTTCCCGGACTCATAATAGCCGAGATATCGGCGTTCTCACTCTCGGCCCTTTTGGCGGCTTCCTGTGACAGCTGCCAAAAATTCGACACATCAAAAGTTAGCTAATTTTTCGCTCTATTTTTCTGTCCAAGTTTAAACTTTCCCGGATTTATAATAGCCGAGATATCGGCGTTCTCACTCTCGGCCCTTTTGGCGGCTTCCTGTGACAGCTGCCAAAAACTTCGACACATCAAAAGTTAGCTAATTTTTCGCTCTATTTTTCTGTCCAAGTTTCAACTTTCCCGGACTCATAATAGCCGAGATATCGGCGTTCTCACTCTCGGCCCTTTTGGCGGCTTCCTGTGACAGCTGTCAAAAACTTCGACACATCAAAAGTTAGCTAATTTTTCGCTCTATTTTTCTGTCCAAGTTTCAACTTTCCCGGACCTATAATGGCCGAGATATCGGCGTTCTCACTCTCGGCCCTTTTGGCGGCTTCCTGTGACAGCTGCCAAAAACTTCGACACATCAAAAGTTAGCTAATTTTTCGCTCTATTTTTTGGTCCAAGTCTCAACTTTACCGGACTCATAATAGCCGAGATATCGGCGTTCTCACTCTCGGCCCTTTTGACAGCTTCCTGTGACAGCTGTCAAAAAATAGTTATATGCATTTAATTTGTACGAAAATTAACGGAGGTTCGGTGTAAGGTGTTCTTATAAACACTTTAATCGATGTTTTACGGTGCAATATAAGGTTTTATTGCGTTTCGAGACGTGCAATCATCATTGCACGTTATCCTCCAGATGGCGTATTTCCTTTATAAATGGCCATTAAATCGTTGTGCAAAGATGACATGCGCGGATTATGACAGAAGTCAAACCAAACCGTCAAAAACGACAGAGTTTATGGCAGTTTATATGACAATTTTTTGAAGGGAAAGGTTTTACGGTGCTCTCAGACGGAGGGAAACGTTCCTGTGTGCGAATTTACAGAGTGGAGCTTGCAGTGTCAATGTCCCGTGGCGGTGTAATTCATGTCGTCGATACAGGGCTCAACAGCGATGGACGTTGACTCCCCAGCAGGGACCCTGAAGAGGTGCTCCAGTGCTCCCATGATAAACGAGAACAACACAGGGATGACCACTTCTCCATCGGCCACCTCATCCACCAGGTAATTGGGCAGACTTGGCCCGAACAACCGTTGCAATGGAAGGCATAGCAAACAATGCCTGTTAAATTTTGACGAATAATTTTCAATAATAACTTATTATTGTTAACAATTTAGTTATCACTTACATGGCCTCCACCGAAGAGATAATAGTAATGTGATTGCATATTTCTGCAAATAAAGTAACTAAAGTTTGAAACTAAATATGAGATGACCAATGTCCAATGTAAATGATTTGTATTTTCATTTTAGGGACTCCGGAAATTTAAATTTATTTGGCCCTAGCAGCCAACCAAGAACGAGAAGATTTAGTGCCAGTTTTAGTCCTTTAGGTGGCTCACCTGTAAGTAATGCACTTCCTATTAATTTCTTACGTTTCTCTTTGCCGCAATTAATTGTCATTTATTTGTTTATGTCATTATTCTTTTGTTAATTGTCGGTGCGTTGCACATGTTATCTGTTATTTACTTATGAAAACGTTTGTTATATGTAAGATGTTAGATGTTATTGTTTGTTGTAATGTCATTATTTGAATAATTTCATTGATTATTTCTTTGTCCAATATCACTTGACGTTATCATTAGGAAATTGTGATATTGTTTCTTTCGCAGAACGCAGGACTGCGCCTGACTCCTCGAATCAATCAGTTAAGACAGGAGGAATGCGCAGACCTGAGCAACTCCCGGGAGTTGGCTCATGAGAGGGAGATCCATCACACGATGCAGATATCTCAATCGTGGGAAGACCTAAGACTTGTAACCGAATCACCTAAACCAAATAAAATGGCTCCGTTACATGTAACTTTGCCACCTTACGGAAATGTGCACTGCAATTCTCCCTCGCCTACTAGATTAAGGTAAACTACACGTAGCATAAATTATAAAAACACATTTTTAATTAATGAATAAGAGAAGCATGTAAGTGCCGTTTCGTGGTGAAATCGGATTACTGCTGAGACAACGACTCCCAGTTTTAGTAAATATATTTCTGTACCTGAGAAGCAGAAGGATGTATGTCCAATATATGCAGAACTGAGGTAAAGGTGTATTATTTTTTATACATTTTATAGGTATAACATAAAATGTAATGCTAAAATTAATAAAAAATAATTAAATTGACTTTATAATAGTTGCGAGATAATTAAGAACTATTGTTTAAGCTATCTACAATTCAGTAGATTGTATAAGCACCGCATTTTAGTTTTTGGACATACATCATTCTGCTTCTCAGGTACAGATTTAATTGATGAATTTTAATGATCGACACACATTTTTTGGGGCGAATCTATAATGCATCAGGACAGTATCTTGAAATAGAAAATACTATTGCTTAATATTAACATTCATCTGTAATATTTGGTTTTAGTATATTTTTCAGTGTTCAAGCCGTTATTTTTTGCTGTGCAAAATGACTGCTAAAATATTGTTTGTTTTAGTTCACCAGGTTTCCAAAGTCCAACTAGGGGTTTCCGTGTATTTATAAGAAGATCAGCTAGTCCAGTTTTAAGGCCGAGTCCTCTAGGTGCCAAACGCAAGCTCGACGAGGACAAGTCAGATTTTCACCTGAGCCCGCGGGCCAAACGTCTGCCAAATTGCAATTCTTCGGAGCGCGGGGGCCTGCTGACGACCTCCAGCCCGTTGCCGGGCTCTCTGAGTTCCATAGGGACGCCGGAGAGCATTTCCAGCGCGGACTCGCCCGGCTTTCAGTTTCGAATGATCGACAGTCCGTCGCCGATCAGGCCGCCCGCCGAGCCGATGATTGTGTCAAAGCAGGACCAAGAAATGACAGACGAGGGGCCCAGTTAAAACAGCGAAATGCGTTTGTTTTTTGGTTTTGTTGCTATTTTATTAAGGCAATGTATGTTATGTGTAAAGACAATCTAATCCCTGTATTTTTTATTAGTCAAGTTGTTTCTGTTACTCGGCAGAACTTATTATATTTTTGAAGGATTGATGTTATTTCCAAAAATATGTGCCAAACATTATTAGAGAGTGTATGAGATATTTGTATGTGTAGAATATTAGTTCAAAGTTCATATTTAATAATTTGTGAAATGATTATATTTAACACAATTTCAAACGTAGCTTTAGTAACAGGGTTCTAATGTAAAGTTTTGGCCCAATAATTGCAATCGCACTATCTGTAATTATTTTAAATCGTGTACAATGTATTTTTAGCCATAACTATTACATTAGTAAAATTTTATTTTTCAGCTAGACACTCGTTTTTGTCATATGAAATATGAACATGAGCATTCACCTTGAATTCTTGTTATCAATATCAAAGAGAAATTGTGTGGCCGAGTAAAAATCACAAATATTGTATATATTTATATATGAAAAATGAGATTCTGAATGGTGAACTAACAAGAATATCTAGTCTGTGTAAGCTAGTATTTAGGTTACCGTAATGGTCACGAGAAAACTTATTGTTTAACACTTGTTAAGAGTTTAGTATGTGCAAGTCGGTCGGTTGTATATTTTGCTCTGGCAGTAGCAGTACAATTTCGATCAATATTTAAATTGTTTTGTTTTCAATCAAACATTGTTTTGTTTAATGTTGCAATGTTATTTTTTTATACCAAGCATTTTCTTTGTTAGAATAATTCAGCAAAGATTTTTTTGTATTTAAAGTGAAAATGTAGTTACAAGGAATACTTGGTATTTCAGTATATAAGGAAACATGCATATAGACTGAATATGTAATATACATATAGGCAATTAATATATAATAAATCATTGTATATATTACGAGTGTATATATTTTTGTTTTCGGAAGCTCATTTATTGCGTCATTTTTCACGCATTGTACAGTACGTTTCAAATTAAACCACCCAATGCGCTATTTCCATCTACCAGATGGCAACTATTTTTCTGTAAGAAAAAAGTAAAAAACAGAACTCTGGCAACTGTGCGAGTTTTTAATTACTTCAAAGGTGACAGCTGTCACTGTCAGTTTTAAACAATTTTATATATTTACTAATTATACCTTGAATTCATTTGCAAGAACAACTTTCAATTGTGAAGTGGTTGCATCAATTGCAAGTAAGACATGCAAATAACACTGATTTATTATAAATCTTGAAACTTAAGTGGTGACATTGACAGTAACGATCGGTATTACAGATACCTGCTGAAAATGTTTGCTTAGTTGCCAGATTTACTTATTTCTATTTTACCCTAAATATGCGCCATCTGTGGAACACCCTGTAAATCACGCAAATTCATACGGCGCGTAAGCTTGGTTGCCTAAATTTCAGTTATAAGTGCGCCATCTAATTTCTTTTTATTCGATTGAAAGCGAGAATAGATATCTGTTGAGTACTCCCACTCATTAGTGGACGAGATAGTCCGTTGGAAACCTGTATTAACAGTATTTCCAAGGTTCGACCATCTGTTGTAATCAGACGGTGTCGCCATAATATACATCATTGTCTATATTCGCTGACATTTTCAGTCTTGTTAGAGCAGAACATGGCGTTGACACGCAAAAAGCAGGACGAGAAAAACTTGAAAACATTACGCGAATTAGTGTCTCTGCCGCACAACAAACATTGTTTTGACTGTAACCAAAGGGGGCCCACATATGTGAACGTGACGATCGGTAGTTTTGTGTGCACCAAATGCTCAGGAATGTTGTAAGTAGCTAACTCGTTATTGTGTTTCTGACACACGCATTTTGTTCGTTCACATTCATAATAAATACAGCAAGTTATTGCCGTACCTGTGTACAATTTATAAACATAAGTGCCTTGCAGATTTAATATTCAAATGAGATAGTTACGTTAGAAATCGAAAGCATGCTGTAAACAATAGGAACAATTTTGCTCAACCCACTGCTGTCTCGCTCGAAACCGTTTTCGAATGGCATCAATTATTATTGCAACTGGCAAATATCGTCAATGTAATTCCAATCAATTATTCGTCCTTCACTTTATACGAACAATTGTTGATGGCACGTTAAATATCTCGTCAAAAATAGGTAGCACTCATTGCTACAATCGCAGAAACTATTGTCATCTTGAATCAATCTCAATCACATTTCTAGTGCTATTATAGACAAATAGCAAACAATGATACTAATACTCTAAAATTTGACAAACGTCAAACATTTCTAGTGCTATTATAGACAAATATTAACAATAATGATACTCTAAATATCATCTAATACTAAATATGCAATTAATAAATTTTCAAAAATTTCAGTAATAGCTAACCCATACTTGTCAATGCAGAAAGTTATATATTTGATCTTCTCTCTTATTTAATACTGAATCTTTGTCAAATTTTCAGGAGAATTAATTTCAGGTGTACTGTACACGAATCTAATATCAAATTTGCAAATAATAAATTTTCAGAAATTTCAGTAATAGCTAACCCATACTTGTCAGTGCAGAAAGTTAAGTGTTTGATTTTCTCCCTTATTTAATACTGAAACTTTGTGAAATTTTCAGGAGAATTAGTTTCAGGTGTACAGTACACGAATCTGATATCAAATTTGCAAATAATAAATTTTCAGAAATTTCAGCAATAGCTAACCCATACTTGTCAATGCAGAAAGTTATATGTCTGATTTTCTCCCTTATTTAGTACTGAAACTTTGTTAAATTTTCAGGAGAATTAGTTTCAGGTGTACTGTACACGAATCTAATATCAAATTTGCAAAAAATAAAGTTTCAGAAATTTCAGCAATAGCTAACCCATACTTGTCAATGCAGAAAGTAAAATGTTTGATTTCCTCCTTTATTTAGTACTGAAACTATGTTAAATTTTCAGGAGAATTAGTCTCAGGTGTACAGTACACGAATCTAATATCAAATTTGCAAATAATAAATTTTCAGAAATTTCAGCAATAGCTAACCCATAATTGTCAATGCAGAAAGTAATATGTTTGCTTATCTCCCTTATTTAATACTGAAACTTTGTCAAATTTTCAGGAGAATTAATTTAAGGTGTACTGTACACGAAACTAATATCAAATTTGCAAATAATAAATTTTCGGAAATTTCAGCAATAGCTAACCCATACTTGTCAATGCAGAAAGTTATATGTTTGATTTTCTCCCTTATTTAAGACTGAAACTTTGGCAAATTTTCAGGAGATTAGTTTCAGGTGTACTGTACACGAATCTAATATCAAATTTGCAAATAATAAGGTTTCAGAAATTTCAGCAATAGCTAACCCATACTTGTCAATCCAGAAAGTTATATATTTGATTTTCTCCCTTATTTAATACTGAAACTTTGTCAAATTTTCAGGAGAATTAATTTCAGGTGTACTGTACACGAATCTAATATCAAATTTGCAATTAATAAATTTTCAGAAATTTCAGTAATAGCTAACCCATACTTGTCAATGCAGAAAGTTATATGTTTGATTTTCTCCCTTATTTAATACTGAAACTTTCTCAAATTTTCAGGAGAATTAATTTAAGGTGTACTGTACACGAATCTAATATCAAATTTGCAAATAATAAAGTTTCAGAAATTTCAGCAATAGCTAACCCATACTTGTCAATGCAGAAAGTTATATGTTTGATTTTCTCCCGTATTTAATACTGAAACTTTGTCAAATTTTCAGGAGAATTAGTTTCAGGTGTACTGTACACGAATCTAATATCAAATTTGCAAATAATAAATTTTCAGAAATTTCAGCAATAGCTAACCCATACTTGTCACTGCAGAAAGTTAAGTGTTTGATTTTCTCCCTTATTTAATACTGAAACTTTGTCAAATTTTCAGGAGAATTAGTTTCAGGTGTACTGTACACAAATCTAATATCAAATTTGCAAATAATAAATTTTCAGAAATTTCAGCAATAGCTAACCCATACTTGTCACTGCAGAAAGTTAAGTGTTTGATTTTCTCCCTTATTTAATACTGAAACTTTGTCAAATTTTCAGGAGAATTAGTTTCAGGTGTACTGTACACCAATCTAATATCAAATTTGCATATAATGAATTTTCAGAAATTTCAGCAATAGCTAACCCATACTTGTCAATGCAGAAAGTTAAGTGTTTGATTTTCTCCCTTATTTAAGACTGAAACTTTGTCAAATTTTCAGGAGAATTAGTTTCAGGTGTACTGTACACGAATCTAATATCAAATTTGCATATAATGAATTTTCAGAAATTTCAGCAATAGCTAACCCATACTTGTCAATGCAGAAAGTTATATGTTTCATTTTCTCCCTTATTTAAGACTGAAAGTTTGTCAAATTTTCAGGAGAATTAGTTTCAGGTGTACTGTACATGAATCTAATATCAAATTTGCAAACAATAAATTTTCAGAAATTTCAGCAATAGCTAACCCATACTTGTCAACGCAGAAAGTTAAGTGTTTGATTTTCTCGCATATTTAATACTGAAACTTTGTCAAATTTTCAGGAGAATTAGTTTCAGGTGTACTGTACACGAATCTGATATCAAATTTGCAAATAATAAATTTTCAGAAATTTCAGTAATAGCTAACCCATACTTGTCAATGCAGGAAGTTATATGTTTGATTTTCTCCCTTATTTAATACTGAAACTTTGTCAAATTTTCAGGAGAATTAGTTTCAGGTGTACTGTACACGAATCTAATATCAAACTTGCAAATAATAAATTTTCAGAAATTTCAGCAATAGCTAACCCATACTTATCAATGCAGAAAGTTAAGTGTTTGATTTTCTCCCTTATTTAATACTGAAACTTTGTCAAATTTTCAGGAGAATTAGTTTCAGGTGTACTGTACACGAATCTAATATCAAATTTGCAAATAATAAATTTTCAGAAATATCAGTAATAGCTAACCCATACTTGTCAATGCAGATAGTTAAGTGTTTGATTTTCTCCCTTATTTAAGACTGAAACTTTGTCAAAATTTCAGGAGAATTAGTTTCAGGTGTACTGTACACGAATCTAATATCAAATTTGCAAATACTAAATTTTCAGAAATTTCAGCAATAGCTAACCCATACTTGTCAATGCAGATAGTTAAGTGTTTGATTTTCTCCCTTATTTAAGACTGAAACTTTGTCAAATTTTCAGGAGAATTAGTTTCAGGTGTACTGTACACGAAACTAATATCAAATTTGCAAATAATAAATTTTCAGAAATTTCAGCAAGAGCTAACCCATACTTGTCAATGCAGATAGTTAAGTGTTTGATTTTCTCCCTTATTTAATACTGAAACTTTGTCAAATTTTCAGGAGAATTAGTTTCAGGTGTACTGTACACGAATCTAATATCAAATTTGCAAATAATAAAGTTTCAGAAATTTCAGGAATAGCTAACCCATACTTGTCAATGCAGAAAGTTAAGTGTTTGATTTTCTCCCTTATTTAATACTGAAACTTTGTCAAAATTTCAGGAGAATTAGTTTCAGGTGTACTGTACACGAATCTAATATCAAATTTGCAAACAATAAATTTTCAGAAATTTCAGCAATAGCTAACCCATACTTATCAATGCAGAAAGTTAAGTGTTTGATTTTCTCCCTTATTTAATACTGAAACTTTGTCAAAATTTCAGGAGAATTAGTTTCAGGTGTACTGTACACGAATCTAATATCAAATTTGCAAACAATAAATTTTCAGAAATTTCAGCAATAGCTAACCCATACTTATCAATGCAGAAAGTTAAGTGTTTGATTTTCTCCCTTATTTAATACTGAAACTTTGTCAAATTTTCAGGAGAATTAGTTTCAGGTGTACTGTACACGAATCTAATATCAAATTTGCAAATAATAAATTTTCAGAAATATCAGTAATAGCTAACCCATACTTGTCAATGCAGATAGTTAAGTGTTTGATTTTCTCCCTTATTTAATACTGAAACTTTGTCAAATTTTCAGGAGAATTAGTTTCAGGTGTACTGTACACGAATATAATATCAAATTTGCAAATAATAAATTTTCAGAAATTTCAGCAACATCTAACCCATACTTGTCAATGCAGAAAGTTATATGTTTAATTTTCTCCCTTATTTAATACTGAAACTTTGCCCAATTTTCAGGAGAATTAGTTTCAGGTGTACTGTACACGAATCTAATATCAAATTTGCAAATAATAAATTTTCAGAAATTTCAGCAATAGCTAACCCATACTTGTCAATGCAGAAAGTTATATGTTTGATTTTCTCCCTTATTTAAGACTGAAACTTTGTCAAAATTTCAGGAGAATTAGTTTCAGGTGTACTGTACACGAATCTAATATCAAATTTGCAAATACTAAATTTTCAGAAATTTCAGCAATAGCTAATCCATACTTGTCAATGCAGAAAGTTAAGTGTTTGATTTTCTCCCTTATTTAATACTGAAACTTTATCAAATTTTCAGGAGAATTAGTTTCAGGTGTACTGTACACGAATCTATTATCAAATTTGCAAATAATAAACTTTCAGAAATTTCAGCAATAGCTAACCCATACTTGTCATTGCAGAAAGTTATATGTTTGATTTTCTCCCTTATTTAATACTGAAACTTTATCAAATTTTCAGGAGAATTAGTTTCAGGTGTACTGTACACGAATCTAATATCAAATTTGCAAATAATAAATTTTCAGAAATTTCAGCAATAGCTAACCCATACTTGTCAATGCAGATAGTTAAGTGTTTGATTTTCTCCCTTATTTAAGACTGAAACTTTGTCAAATTTTCAGGAGAATTAGTTTCAGGTGTACTGTACACGAAACTAATATCAAATTTGCAAATAATAAATTTTCAGAAATTTCAGCAAGAGCTAACCCATACTTGTCAATGCAGATAGTTAAGTGTTTGATTTTCTCCCTTATTTAATACTGAAACTTTGTCAAATTTTCAGGAGAATTAGTTTCAGGTGTACTGTACACGAATCTAATATCAAATTTGCAAATAATAAAGTTTCAGAAATTTCAGGAATAGCTAACCCATACTTGTCAATGCAGAAAGTTAAGTGTTTGATTTTCTCCCTTATTTAATACTGAAACTTTGTCAAAATTTCAGGAGAATTAGTTTCAGGTGTACTGTACACGAATCTAATATCAAATTTGCAAACAATAAATTTTCAGAAATTTCAGCAATAGCTAACCCATACTTATCAATGCAGAAAGTTAAGTGTTTGATTTTCTCCCTTATTTAATACTGAAACTTTGTCAAAATTTCAGGAGAATTAGTTTCAGGTGTACTGTACACGAATCTAATATCAAATTTGCAAACAATAAATTTTCAGAAATTTCAGCAATAGCTAACCCATACTTATCAATGCAGAAAGTTAAGTGTTTGATTTTCTCCCTTATTTAATACTGAAACTTTGTCAAATTTTCAGGAGAATTAGTTTCAGGTGTACTGTACACGAATCTAATATCAAATTTGCAAATAATAAATTTTCAGAAATATCAGTAATAGCTAACCCATACTTGTCAATGCAGATAGTTAAGTGTTTGATTTTCTCCCTTATTTAATACTGAAACTTTGTCAAATTTTCAGGAGAATTAGTTTCAGGTGTACTGTACACGAATATAATATCAAATTTGCAAATAATAAATTTTCAGAAATTTCAGCAACATCTAACCCATACTTGTCAATGCAGAAAGTTATATGTTTAATTTTCTCCCTTATTTAATACTGAAACTTTGCCCAATTTTCAGGAGAATTAGTTTCAGGTGTACTGTACACGAATCTAATATCAAATTTGCAAATAATAAATTTTCAGAAATTTCAGCAATAGCTAACCCATACTTGTCAATGCAGAAAGTTATATGTTTGATTTTCTCCCTTATTTAAGACTGAAACTTTGTCAAAATTTCACGAGAATTAGTTTCAGGTGTACTGTACACGAATCTAATATCAAATTTGCAAATACTAAATTTTCAGAAATTTCAGCAATAGCTAATCCATACTTGTCAATGCAGAAAGTTAAGTGTTTGATTTTCTCCCTTATTTAATACTGAAACTTTATCAAATTTTCAGGAGAATTAGTTTCAGGTGTACTGTACACGAATCTATTATCAAATTTGCAAATAATAAACTTTCAGAAATTTCAGCAATAGCTAACCCATACTTGTCATTGCAGAAAGTTATATGTTTGATTTTCTCCCTTATTTAATACTGAAACTTTATCAAATTTTCAGGAGAATTAGTTTCAGGTGTACTGTACACGAATCTAATATCAAATTTGCAAATAATAAATTTTCAGAAATTTCAGCAATAGCTAACCCATACTTGTCAATGCAGAAAGTTATATGTTTGATTTTCTCTCTTATTTAATACTGAAACTTTATCAAATTTTCAGGAGAATTAGTTTCAGGTGTACTGTACACGAATCTAATATCAAATTTGCAAATAATAAAGTTTCAGAAATTTCAGGAATAGCTAACCCATACTTGTCAATGCAGAAAGTTAAGTGTTTGATTTTCTCCCTTATTTAATACTGAAACTTTGTCAAAATTTCAGGAGAATTAGTTTCAGGTGTACTGTACACGAATCTAATATCAAATTTGCAAACAATAAATTTTCAGAAATTTCAGCAATAGCTAACCCATACTTATCAATGCAGAAAGTTAAGTGTTTGATTTTCTCCCTTATTTAATACTGAAACTTTGTCAAAATTTCAGGAGAATTAGTTTCAGGTGTACTGTACACGAATCTAATATCAAATTTGCAAACAATAAATTTTCAGAAATTTCAGCAATAGCTAACCCATACTTATCAATGCAGAAAGTTAAGTGTTTGATTTTCTCCCTTATTTAATACTGAAACTTTGTCAAATTTTCAGGAGAATTAGTTTCAGGTGTACTGTACACGAATCTAATATCAAATTTGCAAATAATAAATTTTCAGAAATATCAGTAATAGCTAACCCATACTTGTCAATGCAGATAGTTAAGTGTTTGATTTTCTCCCTTATTTAATACTGAAACTTTGTCAAATTTTCAGGAGAATTAGTTTCAGGTGTACTGTACACGAATATAATATCAAATTTGCAAATAATAAATTTTCAGAAATTTCAGCAACATCTAACCCATACTTGTCAATGCAGAAAGTTATATGTTTAATTTTCTCCCTTATTTAATACTGAAACTTTGCCCAATTTTCAGGAGAATTAGTTTCAGGTGTACTGTACACGAATCTAATATCAAATTTGCAAATAATAAATTTTCAGAAATTTCAGCAATAGCTAACCCATACTTGTCAATGCAGAAAGTTATATGTTTGATTTTCTCCCTTATTTAAGACTGAAACTTTGTCAAAATTTCAGGAGAATTAGTTTCAGGTGTACTGTACACGAATCTAATATCAAATTTGCAAATACTAAATTTTCAGAAATTTCAGCAATAGCTAATCCATACTTGTCAATGCAGAAAGTTAAGTGTTTGATTTTCTCCCTTATTTAATACTGAAACTTTATCAAATTTTCAGGAGAATTAGTTTCAGGTGTACTGTACACGAATCTATTATCAAATTTGCAAATAATAAACTTTCAGAAATTTCAGCAATAGCTAACCCATACTTGTCATTGCAGAAAGTTATATGTTTGATTTTCTCCCTTATTTAATACTGAAACTTTATCAAATTTTCAGGAGAATTAGTTTCAGGTGTACTGTACACGAATCTAATATCAAATTTGCAAATAATAAATTTTCAGAAATTTCAGCAATAGCTAACCCATACTTGTCAATGCAGAAAGTTATATGTTTGATTTTCTCTCTTATTTAATACTGAAACTTTATCAAATTTTCAGGAGAATTAGTTTCAGGTGTACTGTACACGAATCTAATATCAAATTTGCAAATAATAAATTTTCAGAAATATCAGTAATAGCTAACCCATACTTGTCAATACAGAAAGTTATATGTTTGATTTTCTCCCTTATTTAAAACTGAAACTTTGTCAAATTTTCAGGAGAATTCGTTTCAAGTGTACTGTACACGAATCTAATATCAAACTTGCAAATAATAAATTTTCAGAAATTTCAGTAATAGCTAACCCATACTTGTCAATGCAAAAAGTTAAGTGTTTGATTTTCTCCCTTATTTCATACTGAAACTTTGTCAAATTTTCAGGAGAATTAGTTTCAGGTGTACTGTACACGAATCTAATATCAAATTTGCAAATAATGAATTTTCAGAAATTTCAGCAATAGCTAACCCATACTTGTCAATGGAGAAAGTTAAGTGTTTGATTTTTCCCTTATTTATTACTGAAACTTTGTCAAATTTTCAGGAGAATTACTTTCAGGTGTACTCTACACGAATCTAATATGAAATTTGCAAATAATAAATTTTCAGAAATTTCAGTAATAGCTAACCCATACTTGTCAATGCAGAAAGTTATATGTTTGATTTTCTCCCTTATTTAATGCTGAAACTTTGTCAAATTTTCAGGAGGATTAGTTTCAGGTGTACTGTACACGAATCTAATATCAAACTTGCAAATAATAAATTTTCAGAAATTTCAGTAATAGCTAACCCATACTTGTCAATGCAGAAAGTTATATGTTTGATTTTCTCCCTTATTTAGTACTGAAACTTTGTCAAATTTTCAGGAGAATTAGTTTCAGGTGTACTGTACACGAATCTAATATCAAATTTGCAAATAATAAATTTTCAGAAATTTCAGCAATAGCTAACCCATACTTGTCAATGCAGATACTTAAGTGTTTGATTTTCTCACTTATTTAATACTGAAACTTTGTCAAATTTTCAGGAGAATTAGTTTCAGGTGTACTGTACACGAATCTAATATCAAATTTGCAAATAATAAATTTTCAGAAATTTCAGCAATAGCTAACCCATACTTGTCAATGCAGAAAGTTATATGTTTGATTTTCTCTCTTATTTAATACTGAAACTTTATCAAATTTTCAGGAGAATTAGTTTCAGGTGTACTGTACACGAATCTAATATCAAATTTGCAAATAATAAATTTTCAGAAATATCAGTAATAGCTAACCCATACTTGTCAATACAGAAAGTTATATGTTTGATTTTCTCCCTTATTTAAAACTGAAACTTTGTCAAATTTTCAGGAGAATTCGTTTCAAGTGTACTGTACACGAATCTAATATCAAACTTGCAAATAATAAATTTTCAGAAATTTCAGTAATAGCTAACCCATACTTGTCAATGCAAAAAGTTAAGTGTTTGATTTTCTCCCTTATTTCATACTGAAACTTTGTCAAATTTTCAGGAGAATTAGTTTCAGGTGTACTGTACACGAATCTAATATCAAATTTGCAAATAATGAATTTTCAGAAATTTCAGCAATAGCTAACCCATACTTGTCAATGGAGAAAGTTAAGTGTTTGATTTTTCCCTTATTTATTACTGAAACTTTGTCAAATTTTCAGGAGAATTACTTTCAGGTGTACTCTACACGAATCTAATATGAAATTTGCAAATAATAAATTTTCAGAAATTTCAGTAATAGCTAACCCATACTTGTCAATGCAGAAAGTTATATGTTTGATTTTCTCCCTTATTTAATGCTGAAACTTTGTCAAATTTTCAGGAGGATTAGTTTCAGGTGTACTGTACACGAATCTAATATCAAACTTGCAAATAATAAATTTTCAGAAATTTCAGTAATAGCTAACCCATACTTGTCAATGCAGAAAGTTATATGTTTGATTTTCTCCCTTATTTAGTACTGAAACTTTGTCAAATTTTCAGGAGAATTAGTTTCAGGTGTACTGTACACGAATCTAATATCAAATTTGCAAATAATAAATTTTCAGAAATTTCAGCAATAGCTAACCCATACTTGTCAATGCAGATACTTAAGTGTTTGATTTTCTCACTTATTTAATACTGAAACTTTGTCAAATTTTCAGGAGAATTAGTTTCAGGTGTACTGTACACGAATCTAATATCAAATTTGCAAACAATAAATTTTCAGAAATTTCAGTAATAGCTAACCCATACTTGTCAATGCAAAAAGTTAAGTGTTTTATTTTCTGCCTTATTTAGTACTGAAACTTTGTCAAATTTTCAGGAGAATTAGTTTCTGGTGTACTGTACACGAATCTAATATCAAATTTGCAAATGATAAATATTCAGAAATTTCAGTAATAGCTAACTCATACTTGTCAATGCAGATAGTTAAGTGTTTGATTTTCTCCCTTATTTAAGACTGAAACTTTGCCAAATTTTCAGGAGAATTAGTTTCAGGTGTACTGTACACGAATCTAATATCAAATTTGCAAACAATAAATTTTCAGAAATTTCAGTAATAGCTAACCCATACTTGTCAATGCAAAAAGTTAAGTGTTTTATTTTCTGCCTTATTTAGTACTGAAACTTTGTCAAATTTTCAGGAGAATTAGTTTCTGGTGTACTGTACACGAATCTAATATCAAATTTGCAAATGATAAATATTCAGAAATTTCAGTAATAGCTAACTCATACTTGTCAATGCAGATAGTTAAGTGTTTGATTTTCTCCCTTATTTAAGACTGAAACTTTGCCAAATTTTCAGGAGAATTAGTTTCAGGTGTACTGTACACGAATCTAATATCAAATTTGCAAATAATAAATTTTCAGAAATTTCAGTAATAGCTAACCCATACTTGTCAATACAAAAAGTTAAGTGTTTGATTTTTTCGCATATTTAATACTGAAACTTTGTCAAATTTTCAGGAGAATTAGTTTCAGGTGTACTGTACACGAATCTAATATCAAATTTGCAAATAATGAATTTTCAGAAATTTCAGTAATAGCAATCCCATACTTGTCAATGCAGAAAGTTATATGTCTGATTTTCTCCCTTATTTAAGACTGAAACTTTGTCAAATTTTCAGGAGAATTAGTTTCAGGTGTACTGAACACGAATCTAATATCAAATGTGCAAATAATAAATTTTCAGAAATTTCAGTAATAGCTAACCTTTACTTGTTAATGCAGAAAGTTATATGTTTGATTTTCTCCCTTATTTAATACTGAAACTTTGTCAAATTTTCAGGAGATTTAGTTTCAGGTGTACTGTACACAAAACTAAAATCAAATTTGCAAATAATAAATTTTCAGAAATTTCAGTAATAGCTAACCCATACTTCTCAATGCAGATAGTTAAGTGTTTGATTTTCTTCCTTATTTAATACTGAAACTTTGTCAAAATTTCAGGAGAATTAGTTTCAGGTGTACTGTACACGAATCTAATATCAAATTAGCAAATAATGAATTTTCAGAAATTTCAGTAATAGCTAACTCATACTTCTCAATGCAGATAGTTAAGTGTTTGATTTTCTTCCTTATTTAATACTGAAACTTTGTCAAATTTTCAGGAGAATTAGTTTCAGGTGTACTGTACACGAATCTAATATCAAATTTGCAAATAATAAATTTTCAGAAATTTCAGCAATAGCTAACCCATACTTGTCAATGCAGAAAGTTAAATGTCTGATTTTCTCCCGTATTTAGTAGATTACGAAAAATAAACTGAAATCCGAAATGAAACAAAACAGTTGAAATGCGAGAAATGAGTTTATATTCAACCGGTGGTCTCCCTAAATACCGTATTTCTTGGTATCTTTCTTGGCCGGTTTCTATTGGGGCCAATGGATGGAAAAGGTATCCAAGGCAAGTTTAATACATAACACAAGTGATTCACTGAGTTATTCACTTTCTTCTCTAGTTAAAATTTACTATGAGTCATTTCAAAAACCACACATTTAAACCGGATTCTATAATTATTCTGTATTCACTTGAAATTAAATAATGCCTTTGTGTGTCTCTCCCTACTCTCATCAATTTTTCGAACACCTCAACAAATTTTCGATTAGTACAGCTTGAAGAGGAGCATTTTAGCTTCCAATAGCCGTAAAGTACATATTCCTATCCTTCGTATTTACTTCTCCAGCTGGCTTCAAAGTTGAGCAATGCTTGACTTGAAATTATGCAATGCCTTTATGTGTCTCTCCCTACTCTCATCAATTTTTCGAACACCTCCACAAATTTTCGATTGGTACAGCTTGAAGAGGAACATTTTAGCTTCCAGTAACAGCAAAGTACGTATTTCTATCGTTCGTATTTACTTCTTCAGCTGCCTTCAAACTTGATCAATACTTGACTTGAAATTAAATAATGCTTTTATGGCATCTAAAAAATAACGTTTATTGTTTCATAAAATAAATGTAAAACGCCATTTATATTGCTAAATAAGCAATCTTTGGACGTATTGCATATTTATATTACGTGTATTTTTTTAATCTGGATGATGTTAATTCCATGAGATTGGGTTTCTGTGCAGACTGTCGTTGCATAAAGTTACCCTTCGAACAGGTCAACTTAATCCTTCGAGAAACCTCATAGATGTGGGACAGGTGTACATTTCTGCTGCCTTGTGTTTCCCGTGAAGCGGAAAATCCAACAGAAACCATTTACACGAATTTTAAAAGTAAATATATAAAAAAAGGTGATGGACATCCCCGATAATTATTACTGTTCGTCGAATAATTATGGTAATTATGATATTTGCCAAGGCGATATCCGAGGCTAATAAACAATCACAAGAACAATGAAAAATAACTTTAGATCGAAAACGAAGCTGTTATAAATCTTCAAGTGTTCTAAATAATATGTCTTAACGGGAGATACCGTTTAAATGACAAATGAAATTGATTATTCTAAATGGTAGTCAAAATAGTGGTAGTAAAGTGTGTGTGACTAATCGACTTCCTAAATCATCAAAAACGCGACAGACGGACGATTAAAAGATTGCTAAAAATAAAAATGCAGACAACCCAACAGATGAACTCGATGGACTTCGAACTACTGAGCAATCGCGCTGACGCTGACGTTTGGAAAAGATAAAAAAGCACGCGCGTCAACACATCTACAAGCGAAAAATAACAATATTATTAGAAGACAGGTAAAGATGATTCTTTCATTTCTGCAAGAAATCTGGCGATAGATCCAGGAACGCCGAAGAAACAGTTTCGAGTTGGGTGTACCGCAGGGCTCTGTTTAGGGTCTCCTTTTATTTTACCTTATTATAATTGCCATTATCACTGCTTTTATTTTACCATCATAACTTATTATAATTACCATTATCTCTCCTTTTATTTTTACCACCACCACTTATTATAATTATTACTACTTTCATTTTATTATCACCACTACATTTATTACGTATATTTTGCTGATGAAGGTGTCCAATGTGATTTAATTATTCTTTATGTAGAATTTTAAATTATAAGTAATTAATCTTTATCGCCACAAACACAAATCCCTCACAATAACTGACGTCGACAAATTTACAGGAAATTAAATAACATATCTTTGCTAGGCTCGTGTAAATCACCAAATGCGATTATCTTCTTCCTAACTGGAAGTAGATAAGTCAAGAGGGCATACATTTTTTGGAACTGCAAATATTTTGTTATTCTTGATAACGAGTGTATTTATGTTTGCAGAATACATACACTCCTTAGAACTGCAAATATTTTGTTATTCTTGATAAATATTGTTTTTATGTTTGCAGAATCGTAATCGTCAAATCCACCGAAATTTAATAACTAACCATGAATGACAATATATTACGAAATTATCGGATTTTATTACGATTGTGAAGTATAAAAGTGATGAGATAGTTTCGTAATTTATTTATGTCCAAATTATCTAGATTGCATTATAGTTTATATTAATTGTAAATGCAACAATGGGCATCGTCTTGCTCCGAATTGTGCAAGCCGGATTGAATGCGAAATATTGCCACGAAAAAGCGGCGAAGGCATGCTGAATAATCTTTTCCGCCTTGTTTGTAGGACGAGTAACGGATTCCGCGCTGGACGATCGCAAGAATCGAATATTTCTTAGAAATATGCAAGACCTTGAAACGAGCCAATGCGCAGGCGATAAATGATTTCTCTAAACATCATCCTGGTGATGAAAATGTTCCGTGTATTTATGATAATTTAGACGTGTTTTCAAAATATTGATTCATGAATAATATTTGCCAATAATTAGTGTAAATGTAAAAGTTATGGAACTTGAAAAAATCTACAAAAACCTGATCTGACTTCAAACGAGATATCTCAAAAATTAGCGTATCAATATTAGTTCAATTTATTGTTGATATGTAGCGATATGTTGATCTTTAAAGTGCTGAATTGGATTAATATTCAATGCATGATTCTGGAGATATTTGCATTTCAGTGAAATAATGATTTTTTCAATGATATTCGTAAATATTTCTTTTACTTTAATAGTGATATCTCAAAATTTGACGTATCAATGTTAATACAATTTATTGCTGATATTGAGTAATATGTTGGTCTCCTGTGCACTTAATAGGGTTAATATCCAATGAGTGATTTGCCATTAATGGTGATCATGTGTGATATTTTTGAGTATTGATCTGACTTCAAACGAGATATCTCGAAAATTAGCGTATCAATATTAGCTCAATTTATTGTTGTTATGGAGCGATATGTTGGTCTTTAATGTGCTGAATTGGATTAATATTCAATGCGTGATTCTGGAGATATTTGCATTTCAGTGAAATGAAGAATTTTTCAATGATATTCCTAAATATTTCTTTTACTTTAATAGTGATTTCTCAAAATCTGACGTATCAATGTTAATACAATTTATTGCTGATATTGAGTAATATGTTGGTCTCCTGTGTACTTAATTGGGTTAATATCCAATGGGTGATTTGCCATTAATGGTGATCATGGTGATATTTTTGAGTATTGATCTGACTTCAAACGAGATATCTTAAAAATTAGCGTATCAATATTAGCTCAATTTATTGTTGTTATGGAGCGATATGTTAGGCTTTAATGTGTTGAATTGGATTAATATGCAATGCGTGATTCTAGAGATATTTGCATTTTAGTGAAATGATGATTTTTTCAATGATATTCCTAAATATTTCTTTTACTTTAATAGTGATTTCTCAAAATTTGACGTATCAATGTTAATACAATTAATTGCTGATATTGAGTAATATGTTGGTCTCCTGTGTACTTAATTTTGTTAATATCCAATGAGTGATTTGCCATTAATGGTGATCGTGTGTAATATTTTTGAGTATTGATCTGACTTCAAAAGAGATATCTCAAAAATTAGCGTATCAATATTAGCTCAATTTATTGTTGTTATGGAGCGATATGTTGGTTTTTAATGTGTTGAATTGGATTAATATTCAATGCGTGATTCTGGAGATATTTGCATTTCAGTGAAATGATGATTTTTTCAATGATATTCCTAAATATTTCTTTTACTTTAATAGTGATTTCTCAAAATCTGAGGTATCAATGTTAATACAATTTATTGCTGATATAGAGTAATATGTTGGTCTCCTATGTACTTAATTGGGTTAATATCCAATGAGTGATTTGCCATTAATGGTGATCATGTGTGATATTTTTGAGTATTGATCTGACTTTAAACGAGATATCTCAAAAATTAGCGTATCAATATTAGCTCAATTTATTGTTGTTATGGAGCGATATGTTGGGCTTTAATGTGTTGAATTGGATTAATATTCATTGCGCGATTTTAGAGATATTTGCATTTCAGTGAAATAATGAATTTTTCAATGATATTCCTAAATATTTCTTTTACTTTAATAGTGATATCTCAAAATTTGACGTATCAATGTTAATACAATTTATTGCTGATATTGAGTAATATGTTGGTCTCCTGTGTACTTAATTTTGTTAATATCCAATGAGTGATTTGCCATTAATGGTGATCATGGTGATATTTTTGAGTATTGATCTGACTTCAAACGAGATATCTCAAAAATGAGCGTATCAATATTAGTTCAATTTATTGTTGATATGGAGCGATATGTTGAGCTTTAATGTGCTGAATTGGATTAATATTCAATGCGTGATTCTGGAGATATTTGCATTTCAGTGAAATGAAGAATTTTTCAATGATATTCCTAAATATTTCTTTTACTTTAATAGTGATTTCTCAAAATTTGACGTATCGATGTTAATACAATTTATTGCTGATATTGAGTAATACGTTGTTCTCCTATGTATTTAATTGGGTTAATATCCAATGGGTGATTTGCCATTAATGGTGATCATGTGTGATATTTTTGAGTATTGATCTGACTTCGAACGGGATATCTCAAAAATTAGCGTATCAATATTAGCTCAATTTATTGTTGTTATGGAGCGATATGTTGGGCTTTAATGTGTTGAATTGGATTAATATTCAATGCGTGATTCTAGAGATATTTGCATTTCAGTGAAATAATGAATTTTTCAATGATATTCCTAAATATTTCTTTTACTTTAATAGTGATTTCTCAAAATCTGACGTATCAATGTTAATACAATTTATTGCTGATATTGAGTGATATGTTGGTCTCCTGTGTACTTAATTTTGTTAATATCCAATGAGTGATTTGCCATTAATGGTGATCATGTGTGATATTTTTGAGTATTGATCTGACTTCAAACGAGATATCTCAAAAATTAGCGTATTAATATTAGCTCAATTTATTGTTGTTATGGAGCGATATGTTGGGCTTTAATGTGTTGAATTGGATTAATATTCAATGCGTGATTCTAGAGATATTTGCATTTCAGTGAAATAATGATTTTTTCAATGATATTCATAAATATTTCTTTTACTTTAATAGTGATATCTCAAAATCTGACGTATCAATGTTAATACAATTTATTGCTGATATTGAGTGATATGTTGGTCTCCTGTGTACTTAATTTTGTTAATATCCAATGAGTGATTTGCCATTAATGGTGATCATGTGTGATATTTTTGAGTATTGATTTGACTTCCAACGAGATATCTCAAAAATTAGCGTATCAATATTAGCTCAATTTATTGTTGTTATGGAGCGATATGTTAGGCTTTAATGTGTTGAATTGGATTAATATTCAATGCGTGATTCTAGAGATATTTGCATTTCAGTGAAATAATGAATTTTTCAATGATATTCGTAAATATTTATTTTACTTTAATAGTGATATCTCAATAGTTGACGTATCAATGTTAATACAATTTATTGCTGATATTGAGTAATATGTTGGTCTCCTGTGTACTTAATTTGGTTAATATCCAATGAGTGATTTGCCATTAAAGGTGATCATGTGTGATATTTTTGAGTATTGATCTGACTTCAAACGGGATATCTCAAAAATTAGCGTATCAATATTAGCTCAATTTATTGTTGTTATGGAGCGATATGTTAGGCTTTAATGTGTTGAATTGGATTAATATTCAATGCGTGATTCTAGAGATATTTGCATTTCAGTGAAATGATGATTTTTCAATGATATTTGTAAATATTTCTTTTACTTTAATAGTGATTTCTCAAAATTTGACGTATCAATGTTAATGTTAATGTTAATATCCAATGAGTGATTTGCCATTAATGGTGATCATGTGTGATATTTTTGAGTATTGATCTGACTTCAAACGAGATATCTCAAAAATTAGCGTATCAATGTTAGCTCAATTTATTGTTGTTATGGAGCGATATGTTGGGCTTTAATGTGTTGAATTGGATTAATATTCAATGCGTGATTTTAGAGATATTTGCATTTCAGTGAAATAATGAATTTTTCATTGATATTCGTAAATATTTCTTTTACTTTAATAGTGATATCTCAAAATTTGACGTATCAATGTTAATACAATTTATTGCTGATATTGAGTAATATGTTGGTCTCCTGTGTACTTAATTTTGTTAATATCCAATGAGTGATTTGCCATTAATGGTGATCACGTGTGATATTTTTGATTATTGATCTGACTTCAAAAGAGATATCTCAAAAATTAGCGTACCATGGGACTGCTCCAAATGATAATTTAACTTATCTATTTATTAAAGAGTAGCATGATTATTGCAGAGCATCTTTGCACTTGCACTATCACGTGTCGGGAATTTTTGTAGGCTATTATTTCTAACCCGTTTATATTTAGACGCGTTATGGCGTATCGTCGAGAACGGTGACCGGCTCATGCCCTTTGCCCTTCCCTATCTATTTATACAGACGGCGGATACAATTATGATGTGTGGAAAATTTGTCTTAATACTTTTTGAGAATATAAATATTTCTATATAAGATTCTTTCAGAGGATTTGTCCATGCTATTCAGTCAACACAATTTGTAACAATTAAAAAAAAATGGATTACGTATAAAAATATTCAATAATTTAATCGATTTGGATGCTTCAATTTTTTTGGCTGAAATGAAAAATATGTTTGTTTTATGAAATAGTAGTTTTTCACCAATTCTCAATCATAAAAAAAATATCGCATGTAACCGACTGGGAGAATAACAAAAACAAATGAATGTATAAGAAAAATGTATTCATAATTCCGTTCGTTAAAATTTGGATATTGCTCGAAACATCTTAATTTTAATATCTTAATTATTCAAGTGTCTGAAGCTATTAATTTATTATAAATACATATATGGTGAAAATTGTGTTCAAAGTCTACTATGTGATCAGAGTATGTAGACCACGTCATTCCAACAAGGTACGAGGAGGTACGAGCCATTGAAAACATTGGTGTTTAATATACTTCGCAAAGCTATAGAAAATATTGTGCATTAGAAATGAGTACTAATTAATTTTAAAATTACGATTTAAGAACAATTCCTTATTAATTAATGTTTTAATTTCTATGAATGTAGTTTTCACAAGGAAAACTTTATATTAAAAATGTTTTAATTTGTAACTGCCTTTTTAATTCTGTATAAACTTTAAAAATATTTAGACTTCATAAACTTTAAAATTCTTCTAACTCTAAAATTAGGACAAATGTATACAAAACTAGGACGTACAAAAAAAATGTCTTTGTAATGTTTTAATTTGTCTTTTGAATCGTTATGGGCATCAACACTAAAATTATCTCTGCATACAAAATTAGGAAATACAAAATAATCTCTTTTTTAATGGACTAACGCTGATTTCGTGCAATAACCAAGGGCTTTGCGAGGTTGTATTGCTGCCCTTGATTGTCGCTGTAGGAAATGTGAGATTAAAGTGGAGATATCTCGACCAGTTCCGGCGAGCACACATTGTAATGACCATACATTTATCACAATAAGATACGATAATAGGCTGGAATCGTGAAAATTTCGTCATTCGCGTACGTATTCTAAATTACACTGAATCCGTTGCGTATTGTTTTGAATCGCTCCTGAAAATTGGGTGGTCCCATATTCGATTACATGCGTGTCTGAATAAATAGCTGCAGTGGCATAGCTGCCTGGTCAGTTTGTGTATTGGTTGGAGGCGTTCACTGAATCAATATCTACGTGGTTATTTTTATTAGCCGGTGTGTGATCAATAAATTCGCCTAAATAGCAGAAAGTAAGGTCAACCAGAATCTTTTGCATACTTACGTACTCGAGGAAGTTGTATTGTGCGGTTTAATAATGTAATTACGAAGCATTATTTTAGCAATAACTCGTAATACTCATTATGCGAATTTTAAACACGAATGAAACAGTGAAATTATTTGTAAAATTCGTGCAAATTTTCTTTTAATATTTTACACATTATTACGTTTAATTTCTTACAATTTTTTTTCTTATACAATTTCCTACGATTTATTACAAATTTTCGGTGGATTTGTTAGAAATTTTTCATTATGACTGTGATATGAGTATTGATCTGACTTCAAACGAGATGTCTCAAAAATTAGCGTATCAATATTAGATCAATTTATTGTTGATATGGAGCGATATGTTGGTCTTTAATGTGCTAAATTGGATTAATATTCAATGCGTGATTCTAGTGATATTTGCATTTCAGTGAAATGATGATTTTTTCAATGATATTCGTAAATATCTCTTTTACTTTAATAGTGATTTCTCAAAATCTGACGTATCAATGTTAATACAATTTATTGCTGATATTGATTAATATGTTGGTTTCCTGTGCACTTAGTTTTGTTAATATCCAATGAGAGATTTGCCATTAATGGTGATCATGTGTGATATTTTTGAGTATTGATCTGACTTCAAACGAGATATCTCAAAAATTAGCGTATCAATATTAGTTCAATTTATTGTTGATATGGAGCGATATGTTGGTCTTTAATGTGCTAAATTGGATTAATATTCAATGCGTGATTCTGGAGATATTTGCATTTTAGTGAAATGATGATTTTTTCAATGATATTCGTAAATATTTCTTTTACTTTAATAGTGATATCTCAAAATTTGACGTATCAATGTTAATACAATTTATTGCTGATATTGAGTAATATGTTGGTCTCCTGTGTATTTAATTGGATTAATATCCAATGAGTGATTTGCCATTAATGGTGATCATGTGTGATATTTTTGAGTATTGATCTGACTTCAAACGAGATATCTCAAAAATTAGCGTATCAATATTAGTTCAATTTATTGTTGATATGGAGCGATATGTTAGGCTTTAATGTGTTGAATTGGATTAATATTCAATGCGTGATTCTAGAGATATTTGCATTTCAGTGAAATAATGAATTTTTCAATGATATTCCTAAATATTTCTTTTTCTTTAATAGTGATTTCTCAAAATCTGACGTATCAATGTTAATACAATTTATTGCTGATATTGAGTAATATGTTGTTCTCCTATGTATTTAATTGGGTTAATAATGAGTGATTTGCCATTAATGGTGATCATGTGTAATATTTTTGAGTATTGATCTGACTTCAAACGAGATATCTCAAAAATTAGCGTATCAATATTAGCTCAATTTATTGTTGTTATGGAGCGATATGTTAGGCTTTAATGTGTTGAATTGGATTAATATTCAATGCGTGATTCTAGAGATATTTGCATTTCAGTGAAATGATGATATTTTCAATGATATTCGTAAATATTTATTTTACTTTAATAGTGATATCTTAAAATTTGACGTATCAATGTTAATACAATTAATTGCTGATATTGAGTAATATGTTAGTCTCCTGTGTACTTAATTTTGTTAATATCCAATGAGTGATTTGCCATTAATGGTGATCGTGTGTAATATTTTTGAGTATTGATCTGACTTCAAACGAGATATCTCAAAAACTAGCGTATCATTATTAGCTCAATTTATTGGTGATATGGAGCGATATGTTAGTCTTTAATGTGCTGAATTGGATTAATATTCAATGCGTGATTGGATCGATATTACAGATACCTATACTAAATTTCGGCTTAATTGCCAGATTTACTTATTTTTATTTTACCCTAATCCATTTGGTGGATGGAAATGGCGAATTTGAAACACACTGTATATATTCTCTGAAAATTTGAAATTAACGATGAATAATAATTATTGATTACAAATTGTATTTTATTTTAAACTACATTGAAAACTGCTCAATATTTTTAACATTACCGACGCGATTAACCTTTTTTTAAATGAAAACTCCCTTTTTTTGTAATACCACTATATGTGGTAAAATCAATTATACTTCAAGCTGACTCCTATCTTATTTGTTAACATGCAGATAGCACCGAGACCAACATTTACACAAACGTATTTGTATTATTAATATTCATCAGCAAGTAGATAATACTTTCTATTGACGTCGGCATTTCAACACAAAATTATTTTAACAATATTTGGGCGTCATAGTGAGATGAAACATTAGATAAATTAGACCAAAAAAATCGCGTGCTTACGAGATTTGATATTTTTGTTTCTACAATTTTTCGATTCAAATAATTATATCTCAAAAACTACCGTATCAATATTAATGTAATTTATTACTCATATTAAGCAGTATACTGGTATTAAATAAGTGTAATTTAATTTACATCCAATGAGCGATTATTGAGATATGGCAAGTTTTATTTGAGAATATGATTTTTGGGGGCATTTTAGTTTTGTCTCCAATTGTACTAATATTTAAAATACTATATCTCAAAAACTACCGTATCAATATGAATGTAATTTATTGATGCCATTATGTGATATAGTATTACTTATTCAAATTAATTAAATTTAGATCTAATGAGCCATTCATGAGAAATTTTTATTTTAGTGAGAATATTTGATATTTTTATGTAATTCTAAATTTTTGGTTAAATTCAAATAATGATATCTCAAAAACTACCTTATCAATATTAATGTAATTTATTAATCATATTAAACAATATACTGGTATTAAATAAGTTAAATTTAATTTAGATCCAATGAGCAATTATTGAGATATTGCAATTTTTACTTGAGACTATATGATTTTTGGGACCATTCAGTTGTGTCTCTAAATATACTAATATTTAAATTACTATATCTCAAAAATTACCGTATCAATATGAATGTAATTTATTGATGCCATTATGTGATATAGTATTATTTATTGAGAGTAATTCAATGGAGATCTAATGAGCGATTCATGAGAAATTTTTAGTTTAGTGAGAATATTTCAAATTTTTATGTCATTCTAAAATTATTCTCATATTCAAAGAATGATATCTCAAAAACTACCTTATCAATATTAATGTAATTTATTGATCATAGTAAGCAACATACTGGCATTAAATAAGTGTAATTTCATTTAGATCCAATGAGCGATTATTAAGATATTGAAATTTTTATTCGCGACTATATGATTTTTGGGGCCATTTCAGCTGTGTTTCTAATTATACTAATATTTAAATTACTATATCTTAAAAACTACCGTATCAATATGAATGTAATTTATTGATGCCATTATGTGATATAGTATTATTTATTGAGAGTAATTCAATGGAGATCTAATGAGCGATTCATGAGAAATTTTTATTTTAGTGAGAATATTTGAAATTTTTATGTCATTCTAAAACTATTCTCATATTCAAAGAATGATATCTCGAAAACTACTCTATCAATATTAATGTAATGTATTACTCATATTAAGCAACATACTGGCATTAAATAAGTGTAATTTAATGTAGATCCAATGAGCGATTATTAAGATATTGTAATTTTTGTTCGCGACTATATGATTTTTGGGGCCATTTCAGTTGTGTTTCTAATTATACTAATATTTAAATTACTATATCTCAAAAACTACCGTATCAATACGAATGTAATTTATAGATGCCAGTATGTGATATAGTATTATTTATTAAAAGTAATTAAATTTAGATCTAATGAGTCATTCATAAGAAATTTTTATTTTAGTGAGAATATTTGAAATTTTTATGCCATTCTAAAATTATTCTCATATTCAAAGAATGATATCTCGAAAACTACCCTATCAATATTAATGTAATTTATTACTCATATTAAGCAACATACTGGCATTAAATAAGTGTAATTTAATTTAGATCCAATGAGCGATTATTGAGATATGGCAATTTTTATTTGAGAATATGATTTTTGGGGGCATTTTAGTTTTGTCTCCAAATGTACTAATATTTAAAAGACTATATCTCAAAAACTACCGTATCAATATGAATGTAATTTATTGATGCCATTATGTGATATAGTATTATTTATTGAGAGTAATTCAATGGAGATCTAATGAGCGATTCATGAGAAATTTTTATTTTAGTGAGAATATTTCAAATTTTTATGTCATTCTAAAATTATTCTCATATTCAAAGAATGATATCTCGAAAACTACCATATCAATATTAATGTAATGTATTACTCATATTAAGCAACATACTGGCATTAAATAAGTGTAATTTAATTTAGATCCAATGAGCGATTCTTAAGATATTGTAATTTTTATTCGCGACTATATGATTTTTGGGGCCATTTCAGTTGTGTCTCTAATTATACTAATATTTAAATTACTATATCTCAAAAACTACCGTATCAATATGAATGTAATTTATAGATGCCAGTATGTGATATAGTATTATTTATTAAATGTAATTAAATTTAGATCTAATGAGTCATTTATGAGAATTTTTTATTTTAGTGAGAATATTTGATATTGTTGTGTGATTCTAATTTTTTTGTTATATTCAAATAATGATATCTCAAAAATTATCTTATCAGTATTAATATAATTTATTACTCGTATTAAGCAATATACTTTATTTTAATCCTCTTTACTCCGATCGGAGCATAGGGCTTCTACCAGCTTCTTCCATCCTTCTCTATCTTTCTTCCGACTGACTTCCGAGGCTTGTATAAGTTTCCGTAGCACGCTCCCTTTTACGTTGCAGGGTTGCTAGACCTGCGAACAACCCTCCTCCTTTCACAGCCGGGCTTGGGACCGGTCATAGCGGAGTTATTAAGCAATATACTGGTATTAAATAGTTGAAATTTAATTTAGAGTCAATGAGCGATTATTGAGATATTGCAATTTTTAATTTACAATTATAATTTTAATTGGCTGGCAATTGTGCTGGCTGTCAAAAAATATAAACACAACTTGAAAATTTTTCATGCTTGGAAACAAAATGTCACCTCAACTTCAGCCAACTTTTGGGGATTGTGAACGATGTTTGTGATACATAATTTTATTTCTTGTAATAAATTTTCAATAGCGCGCAAACATGTGCTGTTAATTTTCTCAAACTGTATTTTAATATGTTGTGTTTGTGCTTCCAGACGAGGCTTGACACCTCCTCATCGTGTGAAATCGATATCGATGGCAACATTCAGTCCAGAAGAAGTGGAATTGGTGCGCTGCAGAGGCAACGATTACTGCCAGCACGTGTGGCTGGGCCTGTACGAAGGAACGATATCATCGGAGAGGGACGAAGTTGCTATTCACACGTTAATGTTGGACAAATATGAGAGAAAACGTTACTATTTAGAACCCTCTGTGGCGCTGCGTAACGGTTACAACAAACAGACTGAACAAGTTCAATGCCCTCCAGTGAAATCAATTACGAGTATAATAGGGGAGCCCAGGCCGCACAGGGTTGTCAACGGGGAGTTAAAGAATCATGGAAAAGACGAATTTATCGCTGATTTTGCCCATGCGGATATATTTAACGCCTCAAATAATAATATTGGACAAACGGATACGCAGCCGTCGTTTGCTAATTTTGAAAATAACCCTATATTCAAGAACGAAAGTAAGTTATTTTTTTACAATAGAGCAGAGACGAAAAAGGTTATCGAATATTTCGAATGTTTGAAATTAAAAAGTACTATTCAAAATCAAATTGATGTGCTAAGTGTGTAAGCTTTGGTATTTGTGTGTCAATGTGTTCGGTTTGCAGTGCAGCAGCAGAACGAAGAAGAATTTAGCATATTCAACTTACAGTTTACGAATTGTGGTCCTGTTTATAACCACGTTCCATTGTTTCCCAAGATGAATGTGAATCGATGGAGTAAGTCGATAGTACAGCGCCCACACTGAAAGCTTTCCATTATTTACAATTTCGCCTCAATTAGTTTATTTGGCTCTGTGAATTGCTCAGTTTTTCGCTTCTTTAATTTGTTTGATGTACGCACTTTTTCAAGTCACCATAAATTAAGCAAAACAATTTGATTTCAGGCACAAATTCAATGAATGTCAATTCTGCCCATATTTTCAATGTAGTTGAACAGCAAAATCAAATAAAGTCAGCGATCACTGGAAGCGCAGCTCCTTCGGAAGACCGATATGCGGCACTAAAAGATTTGGATAACGCTTTAAAATCGCAACCTGCCTTTGACTGGAATTCCGGAGGATCAAACTCTAGTCACTATAATTCGCCGATTCCGGCCGGCTCCATATACAGCGCCACTGCGTCTCCGCAAAGTTCATCATACGGATCCCCTAGTCAAGGTAAATAATATTCAACCTACTAATTTGCGTTTAATTACATTCTGCATTCTAGGTCAATTTATGAACCTGTTTTCTTCCCAAGAGCCTTCAAACGGTATTTCGAATCCTTTTAACGGAAACGGTGGACTATGGAACAGTAGTAACCGAAACCAGAATATTAATAACGGAATTAATCCCTTTCGTTCTTCTCCCGATCCGTTTTCCGTTAATAACGGTAGCAACCATCAAAATAATCAATCTGGCCCCGTTAATGGAACTAATTGGTCGCAGAATCCGTTTAAAGTAAGTAACATTTCTGCGGGAAAAACATTATATTGACGCAATTATTTATAGGTTGCCAACAGTAATTCGAGCAATCCGTTTTTATGAGGTACGTTGTACGTGAAATAAACATGACAGGAAACTACAGACATCCCCGCATTATTGAGAAAATAATAATGATAACAAATGTAGAAGTTTATTTTTTTAAAGTCCTAAATTGACATTACAACTTTGTCTAGTGGCCGCATTCATAAACGTCCGATAAAGCTATTGGACCAATAAGCTTTATATGTCATGAAGTTTTACGTGGCACTGACATAAATAGAATTCTACAATAATATTCGAGTTGATTTTTTTATTCATTCAGATTACAGGTAATAGACAGAGATGACACGATTCCGCTGCGGTATTAAAAATACTACATAAAATGTTATTGGCCCAATAGTTATATGTTGCTTTATCGGACGTCAGTGAATACGGTCAATAGTGTGTATTTTTTTTAAAGATCCATAAACGTCGCAATTTCTCTTGAATGCATTAGTGGTAACCCTGTGTAGTGTTGCCACTAGAAGTCAATATCTAGTGAATTTTTTTTTTTACCAACATAAAGTGACTGGTGGTGGATCGTTAAAAGAAAAACGGACTATAGACGTTTATTCATAAGTTGTTGAAATAAGGAGCAACTTAATCCAATTGTTTTATTTATTTGATTGTAGTTTTAGGTGATAAAAATGCCAAATATTGCAGGCTTTGGTAATTTGTTATTGTATAGTGTATGTAGAGAAGATATGTATTTCTATTATGTTTTGCAATTATTTTAACCGATTTAAGTTTTAAGTAATAATGTTATTACAGTAGGTGACAGAAAAAAGCTTTATCTAGATTGAGGCCGAGGTGAATACCCAGTTGCTAGATCCTCAAAAGTGTGACGGAAATTTCACACCAACGCCCGGTTTAATCACCTCGCCTTTTGCCCCCTGATATGTGTATCTATAAAATACACTTGAGCAGGAATAAATTACAGCCCATTTATGAACAAAACGGTAGTCGAGACGAAATATTAGGAAAGACGTTCTTTGAAATAGTATTAAATTGCAGTGCAACTGTAAGGTATGTGAAATATTTATATAGAGTGCGATCAACAATTTGATTATTTGGAAAATCTAATCAAAATCAGAAAATTCAATGACTGACGAATATTTTCCGGTGCGGAACTTATAAAATTTATGTACTGTATAAATTACATTGCCATTAAAAGCAAGTTTTATAAATTAAAACAACAAATAATTCTACTAAATTCGATATTTTTATCGACAAATAAAACAAATTTTAACACAGTACAGTAAAAAAGGAATTCATTATATTCGGAGTATTCTGGTATTATTTCAACGAATGTCTTTCAAATTTCAACAAGGCCTTTTCAAAAATTGAAGTATTTTGTGGCCTTCAGACCTTGTGCTATCATAATCTCTGTGATAATTCACTAAAAATTAAGCTTGTGTCCTTTAATAACTTGCTGAGTCCAGAAACGTTCTAAACTATTTAAAGTGCGATTTTGAATACACTATTTTATGTGAATATAAAACAATAGGTTTTATGTACTTGCATGTACCAAGCGATCCATTTAGGGCGAGACTTTTTTATGTTGGTAATGCAATTTAGTTACTGCTTTGTTTTTGACTACGTTTTTACTACAACCGTTTTTATGTTTCAAATTATTGTGGTTATAAATTCATGATCTTACGGACAGATTTACAATAAACACTAACATCTTTACGTCATTTGCTTAAATGTGACAAATGCGAGCATTACTTGTAACAAAATGTATCATACAAAGTATTTTACTTTAACAAAATGTATCATACAAAATTTTTTCTACGACAGCATTATGAAAAACTACTATTTGACTTACAAGCTGACAATTGCTGCAGGTTACCAACCTAAATTACAGTCGCACTCTAAATGGATTACTCTGTATAAATTATATCCATAAATGTATGTGGTAGGTACGGTCAAATAAATTACACACTAATTGAATCTCGGTGGTTTAATAAATAAGTAATTATGTAGGCTAGTATTATAAATACTAACGTTCTCCTGCAATTTATTAATCTAAAAGTCGATGTATATTCGTGATACATCAATGAAAAATGGAAAACTTAAGAAAGCCTCGGCTACGATACGAGCGGCAAGCGTCAAAACAAACGTTTCGGATGCAGTGTGCTGGGAAAATTTGCCACTATTAGCTTGCCGTTCACTGCTGCTCCTAGATATTATTATTTGCTACCACTCACCGCTCGTATCGTGCCTGAGGCCTTGTATAGAAAAACAGTTAATGTATATTACCAACAAGATACATCTCAATTTTGTGTAAGTTATGAAAACTGGAATATCTATTGGAAACGTTATAAACGTAACAGAAATCTGAAAAGTATATTGAGGGGTCTATGGTTTTAAGAGACTGATAAAATTCATTGTTAGGACGACTGCCATATTTTCACAATAGGAGGTAGTATTTGGGTGAATTATTTAGAGATCGGAACTTTGCAAATAAAGTTAACAGCTTAATTTCCATACTTTTCAGCTTGGTGTGTAAAATGTATAACGATGTAGTGTTAACTATGTACGGAAGTTTGAAAATAATTGCGTATTGCCAGACTGATTTTGGACCAGTAAGGAAACATGTGTCCGTCCCATTGAATTCTAGTTTAACATGAGAAAATTAGCACAATTTCAGTAAATGTATATATTGTAAGGTTGTGTATATATTTAAAATAATAAAATACAACATATGTTTTAAATTTTATTTATTTACAATTTTAATCTCCTTATGTCTTCCACCTTAAAATCGATCCTGTTGGAAATAAATGTTTCAATCATTTTCACAATATTTCGACGTTCCAGAGCAACAATGACCCAATTGCAAAATGAAGAATTTTTCAGGAGATGAAAAACGATCGTTAATTATTAAGTTATAATAGTTATTTATGGTAATATTTCCTACTACTTAAGTAGTAGGAAGTATACATAACTATAGATACAAGTAGGTAAAGTAGTGCTTTTTTGTATGAGCAGGAAAAAACAAAATCTTTTTTTAACTGGTAAGTGAATGAATTGTGTGTAAAACTTACTTTATGCACAGGTAATTATTTTACCCACTTGTGCTAAAAAGTCACGTAAAAACTTAGTTTATGCACTGTCGTAGAAAAATACATTTTATTAGTATATATATATATACATATTTATCATTACACCTTCTACCAATTAGTGTAGGTGTCATTTTATTAGTAATTATTTTAATGGAAATATTTACATTAAAGTTCACTTCTTTAAAACTCGATAATAAACTGTCGTAGAAAAATACATTTTATTAGTAATTATTTGAATGAAAATATTTACATTAAAATTCAGTTCTTTAAAACTCGATAATTAACAATCGTTTTTCGCCTGAAAACCATTGTTTCATCGTTTTATTGTTTCGTCACGATACGACAGAATTTACGTACCTCAATCCTAATACTGTGCGTACTTCTGAAGGTGTTAACCTCCAGGTCAGAGCACCTTCATGGCTGCCCCAGTAATCGGAAATTTCGGACACCTTTTCTAAATTTAGTATCGTGGCAATTTGAGTGAGGCGGGCAAACTTGTCCCTCACAGACCAGGACGTTGAAGTTGTTAAATACCCAGCCAAATTGCGAACCTCCTTGTCCAGAATTAATCCCCCCAACTGCAAGAGTTCGCATGAAAGTTGCAATCGTCGGTTCGCGTGCACTTTACTCACCCTGTTAAAAGTGGTCTTGAATATTACGGTTTCTAAACGGGCTGTGACATCGGCAGTCACGATACTTACTAACGTGTCATAATTGGAAGTCGTCAAAATATCCTTGAACGAGGATAATAGTGAATCGAGATTGTACATCAATGTTTGCACGAATGAAACTCCAGCTTCATAAGACGACAGTTCATCCTAATTGAGAGAAAATTGTGTATGTTATTACTTTAGCCATAACTGCCGCAGCAGTCAGCAAGTACCTCGGTAAATTGATGATTTATAGCTAAAAATGCGTCAACCCACGGGTTGATTCGAGGTTTTACGGCGCTTGACCGCAGTTGTTGCATGCCATAGTTGCATACGTCTTTCAAATTCGATATCACAGCAGAAAGGCCGGAAAGGCAACTCTCTAACTTGCCTCTTTCGTTGTCTTTTAACGCAGGCATCGCATGTTCTATATCTTGCAGAATACTGTCACATAGTGCGTCAACGTATTCGCTGGAGATGTCCGAATTATTTAGTGCTACCTGAAACGTAAGCTCTGTGAACTAGAAGTTAAACCGGAGCCGTTTTTTCTTACAATGAACGTCGTTCTGGCTTGTTCCGCATCTCCCGGTTGCAATCGTCCTTGTTGTATGGAAGAATGTATGACGTTGTAAGCTTGCGTCAAATCCAAATAACCCGATAAATATCCTTGCTTCAAGCGGGTTTGCAAAACTGTGCAATAATCACTTTCTAAAACGCGACAGCCTGTATTGATTACCGCACAGCATCCATCTAAACTTCCTGTAGATATTGCACGTCTAAAATTAGCAGTATTTTAGTTCATATCTAAATTATATCAAAAGTATAAAAAAATCAATTCGATAATATTTAATTACAAACTCAGAGTTTATGTTAAATCAGAGGAACTTTTACTGAAGTTGTAAAATCTATGTCATTTTATAGTATACAATTTTTGCATATTCCCTTATAATTTTATTATATGTTTTAACATTTTAAATAAAATAATTTTAAATAAAATAAAATATCATTTAAATGATATCTACTTCGTAATCATATGAAATTAAATAAAACAAACGATTTCTTTGTTTATATCACACTGTTTTGATATAAACATCTGAAAACAGTGATATAAATAAAAATATTGTTTTATTTTTATTTATATCACTGTTTTCAGATGTTTATATCAAAAGAGTGTGATATAAACAAAGAAAAATAAAACAATATTTTTATTAATATCACTGTTTTCAGATGTTTATATCAAAACAGTGTGATATAAACAAAGAAATCGTTTGTTTTATTTAATTTCATATGATTACGAAGTAGATATCATCATTAACCAATTTTAATTTTTCGTTATTTAACTTTTTTTGAACAAATTATAGATTTTCTTGAAATCTTGCCATTTTTGTCTCTACTTCGTTAGAAAATATGTGACCGTTAAAACCATGAAAGCTCTAAATATTAACTAAAAACAATTTTTATACACAATAATATAATAAATATTCCCCAAAAATATTTATCAATCATTAAATTTTCCAAACTAAACATAAAAGTTGCAACAATATACAAAAAAAGTATACAATTTTTATGGGTTACCTAATACACTTTCTTATTATAAAGAAGGCATCATCGACTAGTGATGAACTTTTTTGTTCCGAAGAAGTATCCAATATATCCATGCTAACGGCTTTCACGACCGACTCCTCCATAAAATATTGCTCCAAGCGTAAATAATTTCCGAGAAGTTCATGCTTGTTTTGACTGAGCTGGCTATTTTTAATAAGAATATCTAAATCGGCGAATTTCTTCTTGCGCACGCTTTCATCAGGAATTCCCACATCCAGATCGTTCTAAAATGTGACCAACATTACACAAAAATAAATTAGAATCGCACTCACGTACACCGACTTTCCTTTTAATATATTTTATATACAATTCGGCCCGGGAATGCATCAGCGTCATCTCTCCGATCAGCATGTCCAAATCTTTGGGATCGATGCGATCGAGTTTACTGAAACTGCCGCCGCTCGTCAGTTCGCTGATTGCGGAAATTTTCTTGCCGAGCTGGCGGTTCTTGTTGAATTCCAGCATGATCCTGCGGCACTGCTTGTCACATTCAGTCTGCAAAATCGTGACGGCGGAAAACAGACGGCCCGGGCCATAGTACGTCTCTATTAGCGGCTGGTGAATGTCTATTATTCTGGCCAATCCCTCGAATAGTAATGTTAGGGCGTCTGCGTAAATAACTGGGAACCGCTTGTCCGCCTTTGACGTGTTCAAAGCTGCGTTCAAATTTTTGTGAGCTGTGTCCTCCAGCTGCAAATAAATATAATTCATCTCTCCACTTCAGTTTACATTAAATGATATTTTTCTGGTGTAATGGCAAATGGATAACGTTGATATTTCTTCTGGTTTTAATTTTTAATACAGTACGTGCCAGAATAAATAGAACTGAAGTTTAGGCAGCCAACTATACACATTCACACAGTGTATATTTGGCTGCCCTAGCTTTATAACTGTTTATTCTGACGCATACTGTATTACTCTGGTTTACTTTAGTTTTACTCCAATTCAGTAATTTTTTTTAAAAACATCCTTAAAATATAATAACCAATTACTCAGAACTTAACTGAAAACCGTTATTTTTGCCCGAAAGAAAATCGGAATTGAATTAATTGAACCGGAACGAATATTAAAACAAAGAAAATATCGGTACGAATACCTGACTAAAGAATCCGTATTGGTCAAGCCCTGAAAACCGTTATTTTTGCCCGAAAGAAAATCGGAACTGAATTAATTGAAGCGGAACGAAAATTAAAACAAAGAAAATATCGGTTCGAACACCTGACTGAATCACTAAAGAATCCGTATTGGTCAAGCCTTAATAACGGAATTAACTGAACCGGAACGAAAATTAATACGAAGAAAATATCGGTTCAAACACATGAAAGCGACTTAATCACTGAAAAATCACTTTAAGAATCCGTACTGGTAAAGTTTTATAAAATCCTTATCGATCTGCAGAATTGTGCCCTCCAGCTGCAAATAAATATAATTCATGTCTCCACTCTTACATACTTTTGCACAAAGATAAATACAAAAGTCGGTGATGCCTTCGTCGTGTACCCCCAGCAAAGGGAATATTTTAAAGAATCTCTCAATAGCCACGAGGTCGCCATTTTTCGTGGCCTCGTCGAATCTATGTTTCACGATTATGCGTAATTGAGAGCCGGCGTCTTGAAGGGTGCGAACAGATTTCAGGATGCCCGATGCCTTTTCCACATCGCTCGAGGTCCTTTTGAGAAGGTTCTGGTCTATAGAAAGGAATCTGTGTATGTGCCCAGCGCCTGTCTCATAGTCCTCGTCGTTGATTGCTTTCTGCACTCCTTGCGCACACAGTTCCAGATCAATCAAGTCGGACACTCTTCGCTGGCACTCCTCGATTCTGCCCTAAAAATTATGGTTTGTAGTGAAATACTACTTATTGATCATGGATTTACTATGTGATAGTTGATCACGTTGTTACTGAGAATGGAAACATACATTTTACAACGTTTTAACGTATTAAAACAAAAGCGATATAAAACGTGTATAACTTATTGGATTAATTAAATTGAAATTACCCTCGCCAAATCTAAAGTTTTTATTTCTCCGTTTATTTTATCAGATGAATGCGATATGTGCTTTATCGATAATACGAGGTTTTCAGATTCTTGTTTGACCGCATTTAAGGTGGGTATTATTTTGGATAAAGTTTTTATTTTGTCGTCGATGTACGTTCTTTGGGCCAATAGGTCGTTCAGTTCAATAGTGGATTGTTTCTAAAACAGACAATTACATATTACGTTACCCACCAAGAAGCTTAACTTGGATGATAAATACCGTTTGCAATTTCAGTTTTTCAATTTCCCTATCTAATTCTTCTGGGGTTGCTTTATTAGCAAATTTCATTACACGTTGCAAATCCATTTGAATATTACACTTACAGTTAGATTAAGTTAGATTACATTTGACAACGTATGAGAAGTTGGCTACAAGATTAAGCAGTGATAACACAATCACCATCAGTCATACCATAACAATAATCACTACAGAGATACAGTAATCAGTGTTGCCACAATAAAAAAATCAAATGTACCTAGTAAAGATTTCGAAATGTACCAGGTAGGTTCAAGAAGTATTAAATAGGTCACATATTTTTATTAACTTTAAGGTTTTATCCATACTTTTACCATACAAAGATTTTAATCATAAATTTCAAAGAAACCTGCATTTTTAAGTGGAAATTATGATTTCGCGAGTCTAAAAAGTTTGGGAACCACTGGTCTATAAAATGAACAAGGGATTTTGGTATTTTGAAGTTGGCTAGCCTAGCTGTCGTTTCACAAGTCGTTGCTAACTTCACGCCAATTAACCACCCACACTTTTGGACGTTTTGTACCGCTTTCAGATACGTTTCTTGCATAAATCATTAACTGATAAGCGCCCTAATGTTAATTAATGTTTATGAGTTAATAAATTGCAGCAAATCACCGTAATTAAAGCATCTGCCAATCATTGTTACTTGTAACTAACTTCACACCGCCCAAAGTTATTCTATAAATTCCGGCGTTTTCATCATCATTTTATTATGGTTTACACGCAATATCAACACCAGCAGTAGATTAAATATTAATATTTGTCAATACCTAGGAATTATTCAGCTAAATCAGCGAATTAAAGTGCAAACACAGGGCGATTTCACGTTGGCTGCAACGAGGGGCCAACTTCACCCCGAACAATCCTCCATTCTAGTTCGCCAAAATTGCTGGAAAATTGCTCGTGGTTGATGAATATCTGATTCCTGGCGAGCCTGGATAATGTCGGACAGGTGAGTTGAACCTTGAACCTTATAATCAACGACGATAATCGGCTGCACCAGGTAAGGATGTGTGCGTAAAATTAAGGTTGTCTGGGCGATTCAGCCAATACGTTTCTACCTCAAGTCACTTGTTTGAGGAAGTGTTTGTTAATAACAATTCAAGATTTGCGCCAAGTCATTATAAAAAACCGTTCATACCTCTCACGTAGGCATCAGAACGTGTAAACCGCAAGACTACGCCCATTCCACGGTTACTGTAGTTGTCCGAGAAGTTAGTTTCGTTCGGAAACCAGGTTAGGCCGCCGGTAACCATGGCAGCAAGTGTGCAGAAAACTGCTCGGCCGGTTTTATTACACAGGGCGTTTTTGGACTCGGCGAATGGTTCTAGGCCTTGGTATCGGTACGTATATGGAGTGCGAGCGGTTATAATTATCGCCATTTTTATACAACAGATTAAAACAACCTCCACTGTTTAGTGATTTTCCCATCTGCATTTCGGTGTTAGATTCTGATACTAAAAGAGCTCACTTTCTAGTGTTGATGCCCTTCTGGGCGGAGAGGAAGAAATCGGGGACTACGACTTGCGGGACGACGAGGAGGATGCCCTCCTGGAAGAGGACGACACGTATGAGCAGTCGAGGGTCATCAACAGCGTGCAGGAGGACGCCATCGAGGAGTCGGGGGACATCCTCGAGCTCAGCGTCGAGGAAACGTTGAACGACGAAGAGGAAATGCCGAACGACGACGATGACGCCGGTAAATGCGGCTCGATTATTTACTAGACCTAACCAATTTTTTCTGTTCAGTTACCTATTCCTATTAAATTGTTTATTTATTTGTTTTGCTCATGTGTTGTAGTTGTTTTTTGTATGCATTTGTGCGTACAAAATGAAAATTTTAAACGTATTTTGCATGTTAATTTCTGCGTATACACACTGTATATATTTCTGTATTAATTCGATAGCGAAGTTTATAACCAATTTGTTCTGTTGATTTATACATCTACTTATATTAACTTGTTTGCTTTTTTGTTGCCATTGTTAATTTTTTTTGTCTGCCTTGGTCCCATAAAACATGGGATTTTTAAATGTATTTTGCACAATAATTTGTGCCATTACACCTAGCCTATTGTTTTGTATTAATCGAAGTTGTTATTTTTCAGACTTCAATGACACAATGCCCACCGATGACGAGTGCTTCCAAAGGGACAAGTTTGCCAGCGAGCGGGTGGAGAGCTCGCCGATCTCGATAGCGCCGGACACCACCACGCGCAACCCGAAGGGCCCCGTGAAGCAGCAGCAGGTCAAAGTGCACGGTGGCGGCGGCGGTGCCAACAACCGGGGCAAGAAGAGGAACATGCGCGGTCAGTTTAGGGGCGCGGGCCGTGGCCGAGGCGGCTATCAGGGCGGCCCGAACAGGGGCCCCAAGATGAGGCCCGAAGGTAATAAGTCCTACTTTATAAACCCGCACTTTAAGGGCAACATGCAGATCAACGGTGAGTCGTTGGTTACGTTGGTTACTTATGCGTGCTAGGTGTTCTGTGTGCCTTGCCCCCGAGCATGTCTGTAGTTTGTTGATCCTGTTGCATAAAACAAGATTGGGAGCATTCCAAATATTGCATAATTAACAAATTAAAAGTAGATTTGTTGAATAGAGTATAAAGATATAACTTTTTGGTGTTGCATGCAGTAATAATTAATGCACATCAACTTAATTTCCTGACGCTTTGATGCATCCTGTATATTAATACTCCTATTATTAATTATTATCGACTGTAATTACCGAAGGCATCCTTTAATGTATCCTGTATATCATTAATACTATTATTATTAATTATTATAGAGTGTATTTACCGAAGGCTAATACCTCGTAAAATTTTAGGCACCTACTGCTCGACTGAACTGTTGGTCATAATCCCACTACCAAGCTTACGAAAAATTCTAGCAATGTTTTTTAAATGTAAATTGACGTTTGTTTCTCATAGTTTGCAGTATTCTGCTTGTTTTCGATGTGGTACTAGGAGCTTGTGAAGTTATATAATAGAAGGAAAGCACAATTTTCCATTTTGTGAAAAAATTGTTGCTTAAATTAATTGTTTTGGAACGGTTTCTTAAGCACGTTTCTGTAGTCCGTATTTGAGCATGAGTTTGACTCGTCATATTTACGTATATTTGGTTGCGTTTGGTACGTAAGCGTTTATAGAAAATACAATAAATTTAAATTAAATAACTATTAAAATTTAAATTGTCCACCAATTATATGATTTGAATTGAACTCATGCTCAAATATAGTCCGTATTTGAGCATGAGTTTGATTCAAGTCGTATATTTGGTTGTGTATTTTCTATAAACGACTATAGATACGGGCCTTAGTAGTGCATTTTAACTATCAGTAATTTGCATCCAGTTATACACAAAATCATCCCCGCGATGATTGTGAATCAAAGTATTGAGATATTTGCCGGTAACGCATTAATTCACTAGTAATAAAAAACTGCTGTTTTTATTAACCAAAACTGCCCTGCTTTTTTTTCAGCTTGGGAGAAAAAACCTATCCCACAAATCCAATCGTGGACTCCAAATTCTGCAGTAAATATGAATAATTTCGCACACCAGATGCCAATCATGCAGCCACACCAGATGCCGGAAATACCGTTCCAGCAGATGCAACCACCGATGCAACAAATGCCGGTAATTTTCGCATGTTGATTGTATAAGAAGCGATGCAAGAGCCAAGGGCTGAGGTTTGCAACTCTTTGTTCGATGTTCTCGGAAGATGTAATTGTATTTTGGAAGGCCGAAATACTCCTGTAACCACGTGGCAGTGCGATAGTAATTTTGGTATTCTTGGGTTTGATAGCAATTAATTTAATTTGGATGTCAGATCATTGGTGTACTTGTTCCATTAAGTTATATTTATTATTCTTATTAATAATTCGATATGGTCATTGCAATGGTTTTAAATGTGTACGAACTCGTTGTTATTTTGGTGGTAATTGAAGCGTAACGGTTTGATTTATTTTCAGATGTTGAACAAACCGCCTGTGCACCAACGCCTCGGCTTCAACAGCCAGCCGGTGAACACCTTAATACCGCCGCCGGGCCCCCCCCTGCACTACGAGCCAGAGCGCCAGGTGACGATGCACCCGCTCCAAATGCCTCCCCCAAGCTATCCGCAGAACCACCAGCAGTATAACCAGGGCCCCGTCTTCAACCACCCGCCTCCGCCGCACTTCCAGCCGACCCAGCTGATCTACAATCCCCAGCAGCAGCAGCAGCAGCAGCAGCACAGCTTCCACCAGCCGCCGCCGGGCAATTACCAGCCGCAGTTCCACCAGCCGCCCCCGCAGTACCACCCTCCCGAACCGCAGCACATGCCTCACATCCAGCCGCAGGCCATGTTCCAGAACGAGCACTACAGTTTGTTCGAGCCGCCCCCGATGCACGGATACCAGCAGCCGCAGCAGCAGGAGCACCGGTTCGTCCAGCAGCAGCCCAAGTACAGCCAGATGCCGCCCCAGCAGAACTACAACCAGCGGCTGGTCGTCAACCGCATCAACCAGAACAGGATGCCGGCCAACTTCAACAGGGCCAAGAAGTTTGCATCGCCGGCCAAACGGAAGGAGAGGAAGCCAGACGGCGTCAACGGGGAGGTCGGACCCCTCAAGAGGAGGATCTTCGAGAATAAGAATCTGCAGGAGGTGCAGACAGTCGACACCACGACTCCACAAATTGAGTCGGTAAATATAGTGCATTCATAAAACTACCGTGACTTAAGACAAAGACAATAGAATATTTTGGTAACTATAAATTACCAGTTATTTTTTTATCATTTGTCAAACTGATAGATTAACAATGGAATAAAAGTTTTAAACTGCAAATTAGGGCCCGTATCTTAGTCGATACTTGAACTTGAGTAAGACTCAAGTCGTATATTTGGTTGCGTTTTGTGCATAAACGTTTATAGAAAACACGCAACCAAATATACGACTTGAGTCGTACTTATGCTCAAGTACGGACTATAGATACGGGCCTAAATGTTAAGTAACTATCAGCTAATTTGGGGAATTTTTTGTTAGCTAACCAAATGTCATTTTGACACAACGGAGTTTTGTGAATACAATATAAATCTGCAAGACCTAATCTAACGTAACATAATACACCTTTCACGTTAACAATTTAAGTAATGGATATTTAGTCGTATCACACATCCATTCCGAATGTAAAACCTGTTAGATTTCTTCCAAGAGCAGTATGACTACGAATCAATTTTGTACTGCAAATGCAATCCAACTTTGAGCTGGTTTTTCCAAAGTTGGCGACAACTCATCTGCCATAATAAGGTTGAAAATGACATGTTCTATATGTTTCTAATCTCTGTGCTTCAACCTTCTAATTCTCAAATCGTTTGGTTCAGAATATAAAGCTTGAAGAGGAGGACGAGGAGACGAAGCGCCTGCTGAAGGGCATCGCGGAGCAGAAAAGGAGGCGCGAGCTGATCGTGGCCCAGAAGGAGGAGAGGCGGAAGATAGCGGCGATGAAGCAGCTGGCCGAGGAGCAGTACAACACGGTTAAGAGCCCGATGGAGCTGCTGGCGCAGGCGGCCGTGATCGCGGCGCCGGTCAAGGCGGTGGCGGGGTTCGCCCCGGGCCCGAACCTGCGGGTGGTCGGCGGGTTCGAGCTGCCCCCCAAGCCGTGCGTCGCCCCCGCCGAGAGTAAGGTAGAGATAGAGCAGCTAAAGTCGTTCTTGAGCAACCGAAAGATCTTTGCGAAGGACAATACTTTAGTGGACACTTCGGTTGTCGTGGTCAGTAATTTAGCGGCGGGCACCACAGAGGTTAAGTTGCGTAAGATTTGCAACGGAGTGGGTGATATTCAGGTAAGAGCGAACTTGATGTGATATGTCGGTGTTTTCCGATGCCGTTGCTTTCTCTATTGTGATACCAAAGTTTCGGTTCTCGTTTCCACGTCAATGCTCGGTGCCTTTTTCCGGCGGCAACGATTATGTCGTCGTTTTGATATAATATTTATCAAAACTTCAGTTATTGTTTTAATATCGGCATTCGTTTTTATGACACACACGTTATTAATTTTTATAATACCAACATTCTTGTAATAACATTTATTACTTTGATAATGGATAAGAATATTCATTTTATACGAATCACAATTGAAATACCACATCAAAATGATGGCGAATGTTTTTTAATGTAAATGATGGATATTTAGACGTATCACAAATCCGTTCCGAATGTAAAAATTGTTAGATTATTTCCAGCAGCAGAATAACTACGAATAAATTTTGCACTACAATTTGCATACCAACTTTAAGCTGGTTTTTCCAAAGTTGTTGACAACTCATCTGCCAAATAAACCCATAATGATCACATGTTCAATGTGTTTGTAATCTCTGGGTATTGGCAGTCAGATAATTATTCACTACCTTATCAGTAGATTGAAAGACCTGTTATTAAGTGGAGATATTCGTCTGAATGATTTCAGTGTTTTCATTGATATTTCTGCAACTAATGAGAATATGGCTTATGTTTATATGACATTATTATCTTTAAATTACTTCCCGAACAAGATGGCAAAGTTTTTCACACCTATTATAAATCACCCTGTGTAATGCATTGGTTCTCAATCCGTGCTATATTTTCATTTAGGAACAGGATTTAGGAGATCGGCTTGATAGAGTTGCCAGATGCGGATGGCGGGACAGATCGGTTGAAAATCCTTTATGTATGTGTCTGCTTAATGAATCAATTTTGTACCGGCATAATGGTCAAAACGCATAGTTTTCAGGATTTATACGTATGCAAGCCACATTTACATTTTAAAACAATCAAGTTCATTTTGTACTCAAACTTGAGGATTTAAGGCCCGTATCTATAGTCCGTACTTAAGCTTGAGTTCGACTCAAGTCGTATATTTGGTTGCGTTTGGTCCATAAACGTTTATAGAAAATACGCAACCAAATATACGACTTAAGTCAAACTGAAGCTTAAGTACGAACTATAGATACGGGCCTAGATATTTTTAACCAGTGTTTTTAAATTTTAATACAAACATAAATTAAAAAATAAAATGTAGTTGAAACAGTATTGGTGTAGGTTTTCATTTTTAGATGTAAACGGAGCCAATTTTGATTAAATAAAGCGAAGTACAAATGTGTGAAGCTGTGATATTAGTTAGGGTCATGATTCAATGGTTTTTAGTACGTCACTTTTAAATAAGTCTATGAAATCTTAAGGTGCTACCATTAATTGGTTTTCATTTGAAGATTTTTATTTTATAGAGTATTATATTAATTTCAGTAGTAGCAGTACAATGTTTATTAGGCTATCAACCTAAATAGTCTTTGCGCTGTATTAATTTCATTAATTATATTAATTATACATATTAGGATTAGACATTATATTAATTAGGTGAATCCCAGCTCAAAGATCATGTCATAATATTAGATTTGTATTACATAATAAAAGTCGTCATAATTTTTGGATTTTCTTACAATATTAAAAGTCCTGCTCGGCTTGAGAGTGCAATTTCACCACTTATATAATAGTTACTGTTTCATTAATACACAACGAAGCGGGTTATTAAATTTTATGGCATTAAATGGTCAGTTTTTCATTACATTGAATAGTATAACTTTATTTTGTAAATTTGCATTAGAGAGATGTGCCATATTTTACGTTATCGTACAATTATTTGCAAAGAGCGCTAATGAGCAAAATTGTTTTAGGTTCTTTAGTTTTTGCATAAAAAAGAGGAGACATTCAGACACCAAAATGTAATTACGTTCATGCGTGTATTAATGTTCTTTGATCCGACTAGATTTTATCAATTTTGTTAGAAACCCTTATCATAACTTAGATCTGACTGGATTTTATCAATTATGCTAGAAAAACTTATCATAACTTTGATCTGATTTTTATAATGCAATAGATAATTTTTGTACATCTGCTTCATCCAGCAGTTAAACTTCATAGTAATCAATTTCATACTAATATACTGACTGTATTAATAATCTAAAAATATTTCTCGGTACAGCATGGTATTAAATTTATACTTTGCTTTCTTCCCTCAATACCAACATTCATACATATCTAATTCATGTAGATGTCTGTGGAGCAATTCAATTTCTATGATACCATTTAGAAAATTACAGCTTAGTGCTATATTTCCCATGGAAATTTCTTAACTAAATTCTGATTTTGTTGTATGAAATGTTATGATTAACGCTTTCCTATGGAAAGTAACTTGTAAAATGCAAACATAAGAATAGCCGTAAATAGTAATTAAGTATTTCTCAGGAACAATACTAATTGAAATAGTTTTGATGTAACAAAATACAAAATTTTCGTATTTTGCTACCATTATTTTTTACATATTAATATTTGAATATTTTATACTTGAATTATCATATTGATATTGAAATAGTTTTTAAAATTTACCTATAAATATTGTACATATTAATGTTTGTGTTTCATTTAAATTTTTATAAGATATTTGATATAATTATAGTGTTTATGCACATATCATAATTGAAATAGTTTTGATACATTGGCATTTAAATTTTCATTTTGGTAGTGATGCAGTTATGAAGTACTAACGTTTGAATTATCATATTGATATATTAATTTTTGGATGTTTTAAATATAGAAAATGTGCGAATTATATAAATAGTTTTGATACGCAGCATTTAATTCCGGAGAACTTTAACTGGTTAAATTGGCTTAGATTTATGTATATCCAATTTTCCATGCTTATACAAATATTTCTGACATACAGAAATTCCTGCCACATACAGTTAAATCTGCCTTATTCTCCACTTACGTTTTATTAAAAGCAAAGAAACAAGTTTGTACTTGGCAATATTCTACAGATTCAGTAACGATAAAAAAAAAATCGACTCATATCATAGTCATTAAGAATTTTATTGTAGCACACGATCGAATAATACCGTCGCTCAATAAGTTTTTGAACTGATTTTAATACACTTAAGGCTAATAGTTCCTGTAAATTATTAAAATTAAGTGGCTGAATTTTATTGTAGCACACGATCGAATAATACCGTCGCTCAATAAGTTTTTGAACTGATTTTAATACACTTAAGGCTAATATTTCCTGTAAATTATTTACTCTCAAAATTAAGTGGACAGTATTATTGCGTAAACATTAGTTTAAACTGTAGAATATTATATATTCTCACGATTAAGTGGCCGACAGAATTATTCAATTATCGCGTGAATTATTTCCTCATTTAAACCGTAGAATATGCCGGTAAAATTTGTTTCCGTTGCATCCTAGTGTTTATAGTATATAGGAGTACTGTCACTCACCAGGTATATATGAATTCCCGTGTATTTTCAGAAGTTCGAATTGTCACCAAAGGACCGACAAGCAACCATTCAATTTAAAAGTGTTGCATCGGCTCATGCCTTTTATAAGAAATACCAACGGTTTATGTTGGACTTGTCGATGATACAAGTGACGCTCAAACCTCAGTAAATAATAGTAACCCACTCGCCGTGTACCGAATGCGCGTCTGTCGATTGAATGCGCGGCGCCTAGTCGAACGGTGCATTTGTACATAATGTATTATAAGTAGTCTAGTCTAGAGATGATTTGGGTCTGTATGGAAGGTCGTTGCGGACGTACAGGCAAACAGTTTTAATAATTACAAGAGATATTCGAATTGGAAATTAATTATAGGAGTAACGAAGAGTTCCTCCATGTTGGCAGGGAGCTCCGCTGGATGAGTTCTTGCTTAGAGCGTAAAATTTTTGACTACATTCAGGATTTTCAAGTAACAAATATATTATAATCAATAAATTATCCATTGATTCAATATAATATTATTGATATTAGCTTCAACCTGACGTTGCAAAATAATTAATGATTAATTAAATACAAATTAATGCCCCCAAATTGACTACATCTTTTTTAACCAGGTTTCTTATGTATATATTTATTAATTCTCATATGGATATTCAAATGATTAGCCTTAATCCTTTTCTATGAAATAATAGTCTGCTTGGACGCCAAGATGTAATTCTTCCAAAATGAAATTGTTAGGTTAGGTTAGGTTAGGCTAATGAGGCTACCTTATTTTTTGGAGCAGTTTATTCTCTTTATTTATATGCCCATTAATTAGATTACTTCTCTAGAATAAAGGGTTCTTAATACAGAAAATATTGCTGTATTTGCTGGAGCCATTATTTTAGCTTATATCTGTCCTCGAACAAAACTCAAGTTGGTTTTCAATGGAGGATCATCCCTGCTTGGGCACCTTTTATGATCCGAAGTGAAATCGTTTCATGGTTTTGTCAGAGTATCCTATTCTCTTCCGTTTTATTGAAATACATACTTTTTTAGCATTGCTATATTTGAAATAAACATTTTTTTGATCGCATCAACAATTTTATTACCGGGAATACTTTTGTCGTGTTATTAAAGCTGCGTACCTAATTCCGCTGTAGACTCCAAGGTTTAGTTTTAGTTTTACCTCGTAATTATTACTGTGTATTGAGCATTATGATAAGTTTTATTTTTACTAACTGTTCGTTAGTGATACCGTTTGTGAGCAGTTACATTTACTTGTTCGCATGTAATGTATTCTGCAAGGTATTAAGTGTTTGATTGCCATTCTGAATAAGTCACAAGTTCAAGCTTGAACGTAATATAATAGTTTATAAGTTAATTTTAACAATCTAATTTGCGCCTGCCTTTTATCGAGCAGTGTTTATTGTAGTAACGTATTGGTTGTTACTATTTAAAAAGAAAAGATTAGTGGTTGCCACTATCTTAAGAAGTAAGATCGCTCTTAAATATGTATGTTTATTTGTACTAATCTTTATAAAACATTAAGTTGCCTTTGGGGTGTCTGCTTAAGTTTTGGCACTCGTAATTTATTATATTTCTCTTACGGAAGATAATTTTGCATCGCATTTATTATATTTTGATTCAATTAAGCCATACGTTTTTAATGCCATAATGTGTATTAAATAAAACTTGGCGGTAATAAAACGCCCAAAAAAACCTAGACTAAATAAGGTGCTAATACCTAATTAAAACTAGGCTTTAATGCACACTTGAAAATAGCTGCTGATGCCTAATTAAACTGGGCATGAATGCCTACTTAAAACTAGCCGCTAATGCCCATTTAAACCAGGTATTGATACCTCTTAAAAGTGGGCAATACTAGGCATTACTGCTTGATTGAAAACGGGTGCTTATGCCTAATTAAAGCTAGGCATTAATGCCTACTTAAAAGTGGGGACTAATGCCTAATTAAAACTAGGTATTAATGCCTAATTAAAACTAGGTATTAATGCCTACTTAAAACTAAGTATTAATGCCTACTTAGAACTAGGTATTAATGTCTAATTAAAACTAGGTATTAATGCCTAATTAAAACTAGGTATTAATGCCTACTTAGAACTAGGTATTAATGTCTAATTAAAACTAGGTATTAATGCCTAATTAAAACTAGGTATTAATGCCTACTTAAAACTAGGTATTAATGCCTACTTAAAACTAAGTATTAATGCCTACTTAAAACTAGGTATTTATGCCTAATGAAAACTAAGTATTAATGCCTACTTGAAACTAGGTATTTATGCCTAATTAAAACTAGGTATTTATGCCTAATTAAAACTAGGTATTAATGCCTACTTAAAACTAGATGCTAATGCCTAATTAAAACTGGGCGAAAACTAGGTGTTAATGACCACAATAAGTGCTAATGTCTAATTAAAACTAGGCATTAATACAAAGACTAAACTAGGCGGTAATGCCCAAGTAACTAATGCCTAAAAAAAATAGAATCTACAGTCTAAAATACTAGAATCTGTTTGTCTAGAAAGCTAGACTCTAATGTCTAAAAAATTAGGCTCTAATGGTTAAAAAACTAGGCATTTTGTCTAAGAAAATAGAATCTAATGTTTGAAATACTAGAATCTGTTGTCTAGAAAACTAGACTCTAATGTCTAAATAGGCTCTAATTGCTATTACGTTTTCTTTATTTTGCATTTGTAACGCATATTAAAATGCAGATTTCCGTTGGGTTGATGAATAAATAATTTCCAAGATAAGTAGGCGCTAATGCCATAATTCGGCATTGTGCCCAATACATTAAAAAAAAACCTGTTTAAAATTTGACGTGGCACAAGTGTAAGTGTAATATTGATCTGGCACTAGATGGGGTATGATAATTATTGAGGCAATCAATTAAGGCCCAGTTTTACAATCGTGGAACATCCTTGTTCCTGGTACAATTACCTAGGATACAATTGTTTCAACAATTGTATCCTAGGTAATTGAACCAGGAACAAGGATGTTCCATGATTGTAAAACCGGCCCTAAGAGTACCTGCTTGGGCTCCAAATTGTACTACTTTATTTTGATATCGGAAACATGAGCAGACATTTTTATTTCTCTGGTATTAAATTAATATTTTACACTAAATATTCTTCAGTGTTGGACATTCAAATGGATAGTATTTTGGTAATAGTTTCTGGTGAGCAATCTACGGGCTCCAAAATTCCAGATTTGAACCGATCACCGTTTTTAATGGATTGCGATAATCAATTAGAGATTGCTCATTTACATCTGCTCAGGCACCAAATTGAAAATTATTTTTTTCATGTTAAAACATCTCCGTAGTTAAAAATGCAGGATTTGTTTTAATTCTTGAAACATGAAACTGTAACAAAATATAAAAATCAGGGAAATAGATGGCAAATTTATAAAATTTATAGAGAAATAAAGTAAGCTTTTTTATAAGCTTGCTTATATCTGAATGGATTTTCAATTTTCTAAAAAAAAATGTGTGCCCAGATTTTATTTTATATTAAAAAAAAAATGTATCATTTTGGTTCATATTAATTCAGTTGAATGGATTTTCAATTTTCTAAAAAAAAAAATGTGTGCCCAGATTTTATATTATATTAAAAAAAAATTGTATCATTTTGGTTCATATTAATTCAGTTGAATTGATTTTCAATTTCCTAAAAATAAATGTGTGCCCAGATTTTATTTTATATTCAACAAAAAATGTACCATTTTGGTTCATATTAATTCAGTTAGTAATTTTTACATTCTACTATAAGCGCTTTTTAAGCTTGCTTAATAAAAGAAAATCACTTGTATCAGAATGGTTTTTCAATTTTCTAAAAAAACACTTGTGCCCAGATTGTTTTTATATATTAAAAAATACTTGTACCATGTTGGTCCATATTAATTCAGTTAGTAATTTTTACATTCTACTATAAGCGTATTTTTTAATTTTTTAAAAAATAACCTCGGTTCAACTGAAAACAACTTGAGCTTTTTTTCTCATACAGTTGGTAATGATTGCATTAAACTTTAAATGTCATTGTTAATTGTACTGCAAAAATACGTACTTATTTTATACAAAAGAAAATTAATTCTCATTTTCAGGCAATTTTAAAAGTAAATTTTACCCATTTTACCTCCTTGTACTTATATTTCACAGTGCATTTACTTTTTCTTTCGTTTTTAGAGATATTTTATACAAGTTCATGTTGGTGCACGATAAACAAGGGTTGGACAATTATCTGGCGCTATTATTAGAACCTCATCTTTATTGGTGTGTGCGATTTATTTTCGTAGAAGTTTTTTTTAAGTTCTTTTTACAATTACACAAGTTTTTTTAATGTAAATACATAATATGTTTTATGTACCCATTTAGATTGTAATAAAAAGTTATGTTAAGTGTTTTTGTATCTCTTGTATGATTTATTTTTTTAAATATTTGAACGAAATGTAAGCTATTAAGATTTATGTTATTATAACTATCGTTTTATTGTAACAAACAAATATATTATAACATTGTTCCATATTGTTTATTTTCAACTGTGTTTTTTGAACAACTTTAATTTCCAGGAGCAAATTTGCTGCTGATATTGCTCATTGCTGATATTTCCAGGAGCAAATTTGCCTACATAAATGCAGGGGTACGTTCAGAAAGTAAGGTAATAGTTACATTTTTACCCAAAACTGTTAAGCTCAATAACAAACACGCAAACAGAATACAAATTATATTATTATAATAATTATAAATTTGCTGTAATCGTTGGTGAAAACGAAAAAATTCACAATGAAATTGATAGAACATGAGTAATAGCAAGTTGGAATTGGTGTACTTATTATTATTATTATCATTTATTATTTCATGCAGGCACTCCAGTACAGTCATCAGCTTCCCTGCGTGGTTAAAAATAACAACAGTTACGTGTAGGATTTTAAAATTACTTCTTCCACTACTCACTTCTTCCACAATTGTAATATTTATAGTAATCGTTTAATAATATCAAATCAGTGATTGATCTTATAGATTTTTCCACATTGTTTTAAGGTAGAAAAGATGCTTGCAAAATCAATGCCAAAATGATTCACACATGAGAATTATTACTATCTTGTATTAAAATTAAGAAATTCGATAATGTAATTGTAAGATATTTTAATTAAGATTTTGTTGAACACTTGATAATAACCTGAAAAGGTTGATAGATTTGGAATTATTGTAATTGTTACAATAAATATATAGTGGTATAAAACATAATTGTTTTCTTAAGTAGTACACCTCGTGTTTTGTTATGAATTAAACGGCCAACGGCCCAAAATAATTAAAGTTTTCAGGAGGCAGATCTATTTGTTGTACAGATAAATTAATTTTATACTTGTACAATACTATTAGTGCTTAAAGTCTTCTCTCCAGTGTATTTTGATATTCTTAAACTATTTTACATTAAAGAGTTCATGTTATTATTTGAAATTTTGCCTCAAGTTAGGCAACCAAATGTACTTGTGCAAAATCAAAGTCGATGAATATGTACACTTGGTTGCCTGGATTTATATGCACTTTTAAATGCCTTATAAATCAATATCTGCACAATATTTTTGATTAAAAATTGTACCAGGGGTACTAAAAATCGTGCCCCGTAATCCCCAGTCGGTCGGTTTGCCGAAATAACGCACTTTACATCATAGGTATAAAGTTCACCACTTTCTGCGCTGCAGTCGCCTTCCAACGGGTATGTAGACAACCAAGTATACTTGTACGAGTAGTTTCGGTTGCTGTTTTTATAATATTCTTATGATAGTGTTATAATTCTCTTTAGAATTATAGGAATTAATTGTCTAATACTGTTATAGTTGAAAAAATGATTAGGCTAAAATATGTATAAATTAATAATACAATTTTAACTTTGTTGGTATCACACTTTATTGTTTTATGGCGACTATAGTTTCCACAGAACAGTCGCTCATTTTTAAACATATGTTATATTAGTAAATAATGTTATATATTATAATGTTAATAAAATAATATATGATGAAACATACATTCGATATGAATGCAGATGAGAGAAATAAAATTATTACAGCATTTAAAAAAGTGACCACAATAATAAAAATAATTATAATAATATTTTATTTATATACCTAGAATATTACGAATTAAATACAACTGTACAATTGTATTTATAGTTTTAATTTGTTTACCTACAGTATTACAAATTAAATATAACTATACAGTTGTATTTAATTTGTAATATTGTAGATATATAAATAAAATATTATAAGAATCATTAATTTTATTATTGTGGTCACTTTTTTTAAATGCTGTAATAATTTTATTTCTCTCATCTGCATTCATATCAATTGTTATGTATCATACCTACAGTATAATAATAGCAAAACTTAAACTGAGTATTGCATTATTATATAATTATATTATATAATTAAGATTGTGATATTTATAGTAATCGTTTAATAATATGAAATCAGTGATAGATTTTATAGATTTTTCCACATTGTTTTAAGGTACAAAAGATGCTTGCAAAATCAATGCCAAAATGATTCACATATGAGAATTATTACTACCTTGTATTAAAATTAAGAAATTCGATAATGTAATTGTAAGATATTTTAATTAAGATTTTGTTGAACACTTGATAATAACCTGAAAAGGTTGATAGATTTGGAATTATTGTAAATGTTACAATAAATATATACTGGTACAAAACATAATTGTTTTCTTAAGTAGTACACATCGTGTTTAGTTATGAATTAAACCGCCAGCAGCCCAAAATAATTAAAGTTTTCAGAAGGCAGATCATTTTGTTGTACAGATAAATTAATCTTATACTTGTACAATACTATTAGTGCTTAAAGTCTTCTCTCCAGTGTATTTTGATATTCTTAATCTGTTTTACACTAAAGAGTTCATGTTATTATTTGAAATTTCGCCTCAAATTAGGCAACCAAATGTACTTGTGCAAAATCAAAGTCGATAAATATGTACACTTGGTTGCCTAGATTTATGTGCACTTTTAAATGCCTTATAAATCAATATCTGCACAATATTATTGATTAAAAATTGTACCAGGGGTACTAAAAAACGTGCCCCATAATCCCCAGTAGGTCGGTTTGCCGAAATAACACACTTTAAATCATAGGTATAAAGTTCACCACTTTCTGCGCTGCAGTCGCCTTCCAACGAGTATGTAGACAACCAAGTATACATGTACGAGTAGTTTCAGTTGCTGTTTTTATAATATTCTTATGATTGTGTTATATAATTCTCTTTAGAATTATAGGAATTAATTGTCTAATACTGTTATAGTTTAAAAATTGATTAGGCTAAAATATGTATAAATAAATAATGCAATTTTAACTTTGTTAGTATCACACTTTATTGTTTTATGGCGACTATAGTTTCCACAGAACAGTCGCTCATTTTTAAACTTATGTTATATTTGTACATAATATTATATTATAATGTTAATAAAATAATGTATGATGAAACATACATTCGATATAAATGCAGATGAGAGAAATAAAATTATTACAGCATTTAAAAAAGTGACCACAATAATAAAAATAATTATAATAATATTTTATTTATATACCTAGAATATTACGAATTAAATACAACTGTACAATTGTATATATAGTTTAAATTTGTTTATCTACAGTATTACAAATTAAATATAACTATCCAGTTGTATTTAATTTGTAATATTGTAGGTATAAAATAAAATATTATAAGAATCAATATTTTTATTATTGTGGTCACTTTTTTTAAATGCTGTAAGAATTTCATTTCTCTCATCTGCATTCATATCAAATGTATGTATTATACATACAATATAATAATAGCAAAACTTAAACTGAGTGTTTCATTATAATATAATTATATTATATAATTAAGATTGTGATATTTAAAGTAATCGTTTAATAATATCAAATCAGTGATTGATTTTATAGATTTTTCCACATTGTTTTAAGGTACAAAAGATGCTTGCAAAATCAATGCCAAAATGATTCACACATGAGAATTATTACTAACTTGTATTAAAATTAAGAAATTTGATAATGTAATTGTAAGATATTTTAATTAAGATTTTGTTGAACACTTGATAATAACCTGAAAAGGTTGATAGATTTGGAATTATTGTAATTGTTACAATAAATATATAGTGGTATAAAACATAATTGTTTTCTTAAGTAGTACACCTCGTGTTTAGTTATGAATTAAAAGGCCAACAGCCCAAAATAATTAAACATTTCAGAAGGCAGATCATTTTGTTGTACAGATAAATTAATTTTACACTTGTACAATACTATTAGTGCTTAAAGTCTTCTCTCCAGTGTATTTTGATATTCTTAATCTGTTTTACACTAAAGAGTTCATGTAATTATTTGAAATTTTGCCTCAAATTATGCAACTAAATGTACTTGTGCAAAATCAAAGGCGATGAATATGTACACTTGGTTGCGTAGATTTATGTGCACTTTTAAATGCCTTATAAATCAATATCTGCACAATATTATTGATTAAAAATGGTACCAGGGGTACTAAAAAACGTGCCCCATAATCCCCAGTAGGTCGGTTTGCCGAAATAACATACTTTAAATCATAGGTATAAAGTTCACCACTTTCTGCGCTGCAGTCGCCTTCCAACGGGTATGTAGACAACCAAGTATACATGTATGAGTAGTTTCGGTTGCTGTTTTTATAATATTCTTATGATAGTGTTATAATTCTCTTTAGAATTATAGAAATTAATTGTCTAATACTGTTTTACTTCAAAAAATGATAAGGCTAAAATATGTATAAATAAATAATGCAATTTTAACTTTGTTGGTATCACACTTTATTGTTTTATGGCGACTATAGTTTCCACAGAACAGTCGCTCATTTTTAAACTTATGTTATATTTGTAAATAATATTATATTATAATGTTAATAAAATAATATATGATAAAACATACATTCGATATGAATGCAGATGAGAGAAATAAAATTATTACAGCATTTAAAAAAGTGACCACAATAATAAAAATAATTATAATAATATTTTATTTATATACCTAGAATATTACGAATTAAATACAACTGTACAGTTGTATTTATAGTTTTAATTTGTTTACCTACAGTATTACAAATTTAATATAACTATCCAGTTGTATTTAATTTGAAATATTGTAGATATATAAATAAAATATTATAAGAATCATTATTTTTATTATTGTGGTCACTTTTTTTAAATGTTGTAATAATTTTATTTCTCTCATCTGCATTCATATCAAATGTATGTATCATACCTACAATATAATAATAGCAAAACTTAAATCGAGTGTTTCATTATTATATAATTATATTATACAATTAAGAATATGATATTTATAGTAATCGTTTAAAAATATCAAATCAGTGATTGATTTTATAGATTTTTCCACATTGTTTTAAGGTAGAAAAGATGCTTGCAAAATCAATGCCAAAATGATTCACATATGAGAATTATTACTAACTTGTATTAAAATTAAGAAATTCGATAATGTAATTCTAAGATATTTTAATTTAGATTTTGTTGAACACTTGATAATAACCTGAAAAGGTTGATAGATTTGGAATTATTGTAATTGTTACAATAAATATATAGTGGTATAAAACATAATTGTTTTCTTAAGTAGTACACCTCGTGTTTAGTTATGAATTAAACGGCCAACAGCCCAAAATAATTAAAGTTTTCAGAAGGCAGATCATTTTGTTGTACAGATAAATTAATTTTATACTTGTACAATACTATTAGTGCTTAATGTCTTCTCTCCAGTGTATTTTGATATTCTTAATCTGTTTTACACTAAAGAATTAATGTTATTATTTGAAATTTCGCCTCAAATTAGGCAACCAAATGTACTTGTGCAAAATCAAAGTCGATGAATATGTACACTTGGTTGCCTAGATTTATATGCACTTTTAAATGCCTTATAAATCAATATCTGCACAATATTATTGAATAAAAATTGTACCAGGGGTACTAAAAAACGTGCCCCATAATCCCCAGTAGGTCGGTTTGCCGAAATAACACACTTTAAATCATAAGTATAAAGTTCACCACTTTCTGCGCTGCAGTCGCCTGCCAACGAGTATGTAGACAACAAAGTATACATGTATGAGTAGTTTCGGTTGCTGTTTTTATAATATTCTTATGATAGTGTTATAATTCTCTTTAGAATTATAGAAATTAATTGTCTAATACTGTTTTAGTTCAAAAATTGATTAGGCTAAAATATGTATAAATAAATAATGCAATTTTAACTTTGTTGGTTTCACACTTTATTGTTTTATGACGACTATAGTTTCCACAGAACAGTCGCTCATTTTTAAACTTATGTTATATTTGTAAATAATATTATATTATAATGTTAATAAAATAATATATGATGAAACATACATTCGATATGAATGCAGATGAGAGAAATAAAATTATTACAGCATTTAATAAAGTGACCACAATAATAAAAATATTTATAATAATATTTTATTTATATACCTAGAATATTACGAATTATATACAACTGTACAGTTGTATTTATAGTTTTAATTTGTTTATCTACAGTATTACAAATTAAATATAACTATCCAGTTGTATTTAATTTGTAATATTGTAGATATATAAATAAAATATTATAAGAATCATTATTTTTATTATTGTGGTCACTTTTTTTAAATGCTGTAATAATTTAATTTCTCTCATCTGCATTCATATCAAATGTATGTATCATACATACAATATAATAATAGCAAAATTTAAACCGAGTGTTTCATTATTATATAATTATATTATATAATTACGATTGTGATATTTATAGTAATCGTTTAATAATATCAAATCAGTGATTGATTTTATAGATTTTTCCATATTGTTTTAAGGTACAAAATATGCTTGCAAAATCAATGCCAAAATGATTTCAACATTAAATACAACTATACAGCTGTATTTAATTTGTAATATTGTAGATATATAAATAAAATATTATAATAATTTTTATTGTTATTATTGTGGTCACCTTTTTTAAATGCTGTAATAATTTTATTTCTCTCATCTGCATTCATATCAAATGTATGTATCATACCTACAATATAATAATAGCAAAACTTAAACCGAGTGTTTCATTATTATATAAATATATTATATAATTAAGATTGTAATATTTATAGTAATCGTTTAATAATATCAAATCAGTGATCGATTTTATGGATTTTTCCACATTGTTTTAAGGTACAAAAGATGCTTGCAAAATCAATGCCAAAATGATTAGATGACACCCAATTTTCTAGTCGAGCACACAAATTGTTATATTGCTCATCATGCTTCAATCCCAATCCTTGGAGTTGCGAAATCATAATTGCAGGATGTGATTGCGATTGCTTGGCGTTTTGAACCAAAAAATCGCAAATTATTAGTTAATTGCAGGTTGCAATGCAATCGGTGGATCTTCCGAGACTTCCTGCTTACAAGGAAGTCCGTTTGGTAATTGTAATTTTAATATTTCGCGGTTTATCTGTGGGAACATCTGAAGGCAATTATGCTTTTAATATTTTAGGGGGTTCGTAGTTAATTGCAGACGTTTTAAAATTACCAATTTTTTTAAATTTTACAATCAAATTTGCTAAAATTCCTATCCTAAAACTTATGCTCATATATTTTTGATTAGAATTTATAATGTCTTGCATTTTTTTAAATATTTTGAAGATTATTTGATTGTTAAACTCCTGAAAATTATTACTAACTTGTATTAAAATTAAGAAATTCGATAATGTAAGTGTAAGATATTTCAATTAAGATTTTGTTGAACACTTGATAATAACCTGAAAAGGTTGATAGATTTGGAATTATTGTAATTGTTACAATAAATATATAGTGGTATAAAACATAATTGTTTTCTTAAGTTGTACACCTCGTGTTTAGTTATGAATTAAACGTCCAAAAGCTCAAAACAATTAAAGTTTTCAGAAGATGGTTGACACAAATGCCAACCAATTTTTATCCAATAATAATATTTATTGAAGGTACCCAAGTTTTCTCCATACGAAGACAGTCATCAATCATTTAATTGTCCTCTTCTTCGTACAGGAGATAATAATAAGTCTGCCTGCCTCTGTGCTCATCAAATATTCCATCGATTGAAGATCGATTTGTCTGTCGTGGACTTGGTGAGGTTCAGTGTGTGCTCTACGTCGTTCAAGTGAAGTCGTGGTCTTGGAGGAGACTTATCACGTCTCCATAATCTTGTCCATCCATCAGGTCAACGAAGGTCCTCAAAAATTAATTCACCAAGCGTAAGTAGGAAGGAACGAGGCATGACCTCAGCACGTCTTCGCCGTGGAGCTCCACGTGGTGGGGAAACTGCTATATTGCATTGCCGGCTAATAATCGAATATTGTTTGTAAATATTGCTGTGAGTGTTGTGATCCTGCAGGAATAACCAGCTAGACGTCCTGCACTTGATTGCGAGCTTTTTTCTGCTGGCCTGCTTTAAACTTTTTTGTACACTCTCAGGTATATTAAAACCTGGTAAGTTTTATACACAGACAAATTTTGTATTGCTTCGATATTGCAATTAATAATATTCAGTTGTTAACATTGCAATATTCACAAATTTGTAATTACAAAATATATTTCTAATATGATCACTTGGAAAATGTATTAAATATTTATATCAGTGGTAATACATTTAATCTGTGACCTGTGTAAACCATTATGTTCTACCACCAATAAACTATTATTATTATTATTATTATAATCTCATTAAAAACCAGTGGGGCATAGTTAAGGCTCCGATTAATTTCTGGTCGAGGACTGAAGGATCAAGATCAAATTATGGAATTTCAATTGCAAATTCCAAATTATTGTAAAAGTAATATGTTGCTTATAAATTAGAACATTGTAGGAAAAACTAAAACATTTTCATTATTATAATACATTTTAATAATATGTATTGTAATAGTTAAAATATTTGTAAATTGGATTATTTGCACAAAAGAAGATTTTCGTGAATAAATGAATAAATAAATAAATAAAATTAATTACAGAATGAAGTTAAAATTACAAAATATCTGCCATAGTTTCAAAATCGATTGAAAATTGCAAACGTTTGAAATTTCCATTAGATATTTAATCATAAATACCAAAATTTTCATTAATAATTACAAAGTTTGATGGAATCAAATAAATTTTTGTTGGAAATTATAATGGCCTTATCTATTGAGCATATCCGTTATAAAGTTATTAACATGTTGCTAAAAGAAGATTTTCGTGAATAAATGAATAAATAAATAAATCAAATTAATTACAGAATGAAGTTAAAATTACAAAATATCTGCCACAGTTTCAAAATTGATTGAAAATTGCAAACGTTTGAAATTTCTATTAGATATTAATCATAAATACCAAAATTTTCATTAAAAATTACAAAGTTTGATGGAACAAAATAAATTTTTGTTGGAAATTATAATGGCTTTATCTATTCAACATATCAGTTATCAAGTTCTTTTACATATTTGCAGAAATTAGCAAAAATTATAATAAATATTGCAAAAATTTGTTTAGAAGTTATTAAATTTTTAACCAAATATGAGTGGAAATATTCAAAAGTTTCGTAAAAAATTACAGTTTACTTAAAAAGGTTAAAAAATAATCATTAAACTACAAAATTCCTGTTGAAATCATATAATTTCTAATAAAAATGATACGAAATGATGAATATTGAGAAATTTTGATTATACAATACAAAGTGTTTAAAATTTTCGCAGAAATTGGCAAAAACTATAATGGGAAATGCAAAATTATCTTTAGATGTGATGAAATTTTAAACCAAATTTGAATGGAATTTTTCGACAATATCATTAAAAATTACAATTTTTTGAAAAGCTCATAAATCATTATTAAACTAAATATTTTTGATTGAAATTATATAATTTATAATTTTAATGACAAAATTAAGATGTGTATTGCAAAAGTTTGTTATTGGTTACAATATTTCAGTGTAAATTAATAATTTTTTCCATAAAATCCATAAAAAACATAAGAATTGTTTTCGGATAATACACCGGATTTAACAAAAAAATTCTGAAAAATTCGTAGAAATAAGAATCGCAGTAAGAAAGAAACTCGTAGATTCTATAATTTTAAATATTTGTTAATTCATAATAAGTTTGTCCTGTAATATCTCTCTGGAATTTATTATATAAATATTTATGTTCATGTTTTTGGTGATATCTTAATAATTAGCGTATCAATATTAATGAAATTTATCACCAATATTTAATGATATATTGACATCTGATATATTAAATTGTATTAATATCCAATGCGAGATTCTTGAGATATTTGTCTTCTACTGTGAGCAAGTGTTTTAAGGTGCCATTCAGTGATATTATTAAATATTTATATTCATATTTTTGATATCTTATCTTAATATCTTAATATCTTAAAAACTATTAACTGAAAATATTAACTTATATGCCTAATAACCAAAATATCTTTAAGTTGTGCCCATAAGTACCTTCAATAAATATTATCACTGCATAAAAGGTCGTTGGCATTTGTGTCTACCATCTTCAGAAAACTTTAACAACAAATTGTCTTGGGCTTTTGGCCGTTTAATTAATCATTAAACATGAAGAGTATTGCGAAGTGAACCCTTCCAACATTCAAATATGAATCATACTTTACTCACCTGCACTTTGAATGCAGTTCTGGGGAGGCAAATTGTAATTTGCATATATTGAAAGGGTAATGAACGCGATCGATAGCTTAGTCAACTGGGGATTCCCGATGCATGAAGGAGATAATTATTAATAAGAAATTCCGCCTCCATGCAATACTATGTAAAGTATTTTATTATGTGGAAACGTTTCTGGGCCAATTGGAATTAATCGTAAATCATATGCAATTTAGAGTTCTAACGTATGCCTACCATATACAACAAGTACCTTTAAAATGCAAATAAGTTTATGTTAATATTGTTTATAGATATGAAAGCATACGTCAGTTGCAATTCTTCAGTTGCAATAACATTATATTTACTAATGTAAATGTATTTTTATTTTTATAACTGCGCAGGTGAAATAAATATTTATAGAAAAAACGTATACAGCAAATTTTTGTAATACCAGTTTAATCGATTCCGGGAAAAGCAACAGGAAGTGTTACTATTTTATTGCATAATAATACAATTATTATAATAGTATATGGTGCCTACAATGAAATTTTATTTTTATCATATGTTGTGTAGATAAACTATTGTAATCATGCAAAATATATATTCCGATTTTAACACAATTACTTATCACAGAATGACTACTTATAAAAAATATGTGCGTTCCATAAAATTTTATATTCCATAAAATGCTAATTTTAGAGATATCACCAAGAACATGAACGTAAATATTTAATTTATCACTGAATGGCACCCTAAAACACTTGCTCACACTATAAGACAAATATATTAAAAATGTCGCATTGGATATTAATATAATTTAATATATCAAATGCTAATATATAACCAAATATCAGTAATAAATTTCATTAATATTGATACGCTAGTTCTTGAGATATCATAAAAAACATGAACATAAATATTTAATAATATCACTGAATGGCACTTCAAATCTCTTGTTCACACTAGCAGACAAATATCTCAAGAATCTCGCATTGGATATTAATATAATTTAATTTATTAGATCCTATTATATCATTAAATATCAGGGATAAGTTTTATTAATATTGATACGATAATTTTTAGGATATCACCTAAAACATGAACATTAATATTTAATAATATCACTGAATGGCACCTCAAAAGGCTTCCTCACACTATAAGGCAAATATCTTTAAAATGTCGCATTGGATATTAATACAATTTAATCTGTTAGTTACCAATATGTCACCAAATATCCGGGGTAAATTTCATTAATATTGATACGCTAGTTTTTGAGATATCAACAAAAACACGAACATATATATTTAATAATATCACTGAATGGCACCTTAACATACTTGATCACACTATAAGACAAATATCACAATAAATTCATATTGGATATTAATATAATTTAATATATTAGATGCGAATATGTCATTAAATGTTAGGGGTAAGTTTCATTAATATTGATACGCTAGTTTTTGAGATATCACCAAAAACATGAACATATATATTTAGAAATATCACTGAATGGCACCTTAAAACACTTGCTCACAGTAGAAGACTAATATCTCAAGAATCTCACATTGGATATTCATACAATTTAATATGTTTAATTTCAATATATCATTAAATATCGGTGATAAATTTCATTAATATTTATGCGCTAGTTATTGAGATATCGCCAAAAACATGAACATATTTTTTTAATAATATCACAGAATGATATTTTAAAACAGTTGCTCACACTGTAAGGCAAATATCTCAAGAAACTCGCATTGGATATTAATATATTTTTTTATGTAATATGCCAATATATCATTAAATATGAGTGGTAAATGTCATTAATATTGATACGCTAGTTATAGAGATATCTCCAAAAACATGAATATAAATATTTAATAATATCACCGAATGGCACCTAAAAACACTTGCTCGCAGTAGAAAACTAATATCTCAAGAATCTCGCATTGGATATTAATACAATTTAATATGTTAAATTTCAATATATCATTAAATATTGGTGCTAAATTTCATAAGTATTGATACGCTAGTTTTTGAGATATCACCAAAAACATGAACATAAATATTTAATAATATCACTGAATGGCACCTCAAAAGGCTTCCTCACACTATAAGGCAAATGTTTCAAGAATCTCGCATTGTATATTAATTTAATTCATTGCATTAGATGCTGATATATCATTAAATATCTGTGATAAATTTGATAAATATTGATACGCTAGTTTTTGAGGTATCATCAAAAACATGAATATAAATATTTAATAATATCACTGAATGGCACCTTTAAACACTTGCTCACAGTAGAAGACTAATATCTCAAGAATATCGCATTGGATATTAAAACAATTTCATGTGTTAGATGTCAATATATCATTAAATATCGGTTATAAATTTCATTAATATTGATACGCTAGTTTTTGAGATATCACCAAAAACATGAATATAAATATTTAATAATATCACTGAATGGCACCTTAAAACACTTGCTCACAGTAGAAGACTAATATATCAAGAATCTCGCATTGGATATTAATACAATTAATATATTAGATGTCAATATATTATTAAATATCGGTAATAAATTTAATTAATATTGATACGCTAGTTTTTGAGATTTCGCCAAAAATATGAACATAATTTTTTAATAATATCACAGAATGATACTTTAAAACACTTGCTCACACTATAAGGCAAATATCTCAAGAATCTTGCATTGGATATTAATATAATTTCATATATTATATTCCAATGTATCAGTAAATATCAGTGGTAAATTTCATTAATATTGATACGCTGGTTTTTGAGATATCATCAAAAATATGAATATAAATATATAATAATATCACTGAATGACACCTTAAAACACTTGGTCACACTATTAGACAATTATATCAAGAATTACGTATTGGATATTAATATAATTTAATATATTATATGCCAATATGTTATTTCATATTAGGGGTAAGTTTCATTAAAATTTATTCGATAGTTTTTGATATATCACTAAAAACATGAATATAAATATTTAATAATATCACTGAATGGCACCTTTAAACAATTGCTCAAAGTAGAAAACAAATATCTCAAGAATCTCGCATTGGATATTAATATAATGCAATGTATCAAATTCTAATATGTCACTAAATATCAGTGATACATTTGATTAATATTGATACGCTAGCTTTGAGATATCACGAAAAACATGAACATAAATATTTAAGATATCACTGAATGGCACTTAAAAACACTTGCTCACAATACAAGACAAATATCTCAAGAATCTCGCATTGGATATTAATATAATTTAATGTATCAAATGCCAATATATCACTAAATATCTGTGATAAATTTCATTAATATTGATACGCTAGTTTTTGAGATATCATCAAAAACATGAATATAAATATTTAATAATATCACAGAAAGGCACCTTAAAACACTTGCTCGCAGCAAAAGACAAATATCTCAAGATTCTCGCATTGTTTATTAATATAATTTAACACATTAGATACCAATATGCTATTAAATATCAGGGATAAATTGAATTAATATTGATACGCTAGTTTTTGAGATTTCGCCAAAAATATGAACATAATGTTTTAATAATATCACAGAATGATACTTTAAAACACTTGCTCACACTATAAGACAAATATCTCAAGAATCTTGCATTGGATATTAATATAATTTTATATATTGTATTCCAATATATCACTAAATTACAGTGATAAGTTTTATTAATATTAGTACGCTAGTTTTTGAGATATCGCCAAATACATGAACATTAACGATAATGAAACACAGTAAAATGCGAATATCTCAATAACCTCGCATTAGATATTAATATAATTCCACGTATTAGATGCCAATACGTTACTCAACGGTAGTGATTAATTTCATTAATATTTATACGCTAGTATTTGAGATATCATCAAAAACAGGGACATTTATAATTAAGATATATGCCATTCAGTGAATGGCACTGGAAAACACTAACTCACACTAAAAGGCAAATATCTCAAGAATATTACATTGGATATTAATGTAATTCTATGCATTAAATGTCAATATGTCACTCAATATCAGTGAGAAATTGCATTATTATTTATAAGCTAGTTTTTGAGATATCACCAAAAACATGAACGTTCATATTTAGGAATATCATTGAATGGCACTGGAAAACACTTAATTGCAGTAAAAAAAATATAACTCAGTGAACTAGATGCTAATATGTCACTTAATGTCATTGATAAATTGCATTGATATTTATACGCTAGTTTTTGAGATATCACTAAAAACATGATCATTAATATTTAAGAATATCACAGAATGGCACTGGAAATCACTTACTCACAGTAAAAGGCAAATATCTCAAGAATCTCACATTGGATATTAATGTAATTCTACGCATTAAATGTCAATATGTCAGTCAATGTCAGTGCGAAATTACGTTATTATTTATAAGCTAAGTTTTGAGATATCGCCAAAAACATGAACGTTCATATTTAGGAATATCATTGAATGGCACTGGAAAACACTCGCTCGCAGTAAAAAGCAAATATCTCATGAATTTCACATTGGATCTTAATGTAATTTAATACATTAGATATCAATATGTTACTAAATGTCAATGATAAATTGCTTTAATATTGATACGCTAGTTTTTGAGATATCAACAAAAGTATCAGCATTTGTAGCAAATATCTCATGAATCATCCATTGGATAATTCAAATAAACACATTGAATAAAACTATATCCAGGAATAACAAAAATTAATTGAAAGCTAGTTTTTGAGATATCGCCAATGATTTATCAATTCATGCCAATATTAGAAAACATAATTGGCAAACACTTGGTCACTCTTAAAATTAAATATCTCAAGAATCACACATTGCATCTCAATGCAATTAAATATGAACATTAAAGATAAACATATCCCTCAATATTAATTATAAATTTTATTAAAATAAAATTTGACCAACTGGAAAAATGGCGAATTTTCGGATTTTCGTTTTAGTCGATTTCACGGAAAATCATCGATTTTACTGATTAAGAATTTATTGATAAATTTACGATTAATGCGTATTAATCGTTTAATCCTGAATGTTTATCTAATACATTACTGTTTTATGAAATGTTTGCAGAGCCGATCGTTATGAGATAACCGATCGGTGACAAGGTCGTGCTCGTCGTGCAAAGGGCAAAAACCCTGTAACAATATTGGAGCCACCCGTTCCTCTCGTACGGGCCTCTAAAAATAAGATCTTCCCTCTGAGGTTTATAGATTTGGCGATCGCTCTTAGTTTTAATTGAATACGTGTCTCCATTTGCGAGTTCAAGGGCGAAACTTGCGTTCTAGTAAACCTAAACAAGCGTAAAATGAATCGTAAATAAAGTGTTTCAGTGGAATTTTTTGAATTCCAGTTTTACACCGATATATTTCCCCAGAGTGCATTAAGCATATTTTTGAAAAATGTCTGCCTGAATACTTTTCAGTGATATTATTAAATATTTATGTTCATGTTTTTGATGATATCTCAAAAACTAGCGTATCAATATTAATTAAATATATCCATGATATTTAATAACATATTGGTATGTAACTTATTAAATTATATTAATATCCAATGCGAGATTCTTGAGATATTTGTCTTCTACTGTGAGCAAGTGTTTTAAGGTGCCATTCAGTGATATCATAAATATTTATGTTAATTATTTTGGTGATATCTCAAAAACTAGCGTATCAATATTAACGAAATTGATCACTGATATTTAATGATAGATTGGCATTTGATACATTAAATTATTTAAATACCCAATGCGAAATTCTTGAGATATTTGTCTTTTACTGTGAGGAAGTGTTTTCCAGTGCAATTCAGTGATATTCTTAAATATGAATGTTCATATTTTTAGTGATATCTCAAAAACTAGCGTACTAATATTAATGAAACTTATCACTGAGATTCAGTAATATATTGGCATCTAATATGTTGAATAACATAAATATCCAATGCGAGATTCTTGAGATATTTGAGTTTTATTGCGAGCAAGTGTTCTCCAGTGTCATTTAGTGATATTTTTAAATTTTAATGTTCATGTTTTTAGTGATATCCCAAAAACTGGCGTATTAATATCAATATAATTAAGCAGTAACATTAAGTGATATATTTCCATTTGATTCATAGAGTTACATTAATATCCAATGTGAGATTCATGAGATATTTGCCTTTTACTGCGAGCAAGTGTTTTCCAGTGCCATTCAGTGATATCTTAATTATTAATGTTCCTGTTGTCGATGATATCTCAAAAACTACCGTATCAATATACATGAAATTAATCACGCAGATTGAGTAATATATTGGCATCTAATATGTAGAATTATATTAATATCTAATACGAGATTATTGAGATATTTGCATTTTACTGTGTTTCATAGTTAATGCTAATGTGTTACGCAATAAAAATTGTTATTAAGATGTCAGATTAAACAAAATAGTTTCCAATAATAACATTTTCCAATTCAATTCAAAATTTAAATTCCAATAATAACATGAATTAAAAATATCCATGAATCCAATTTCAAGTAATAACATGAATTCAAAATATCCATGAATCCAAATTCAAGTAATAACATGAATTCAAAATATCCATGAATCCAAATTCAAGTAATAACATGAATTCAAAATATCCATGAATCCATATTCTAATAATATCATGCACTCAATGTTGAAACACCATGAATCCAAATTCAAATAATAACATGAATTCAAAATATCCATAAATCCAAATTCTAATAATATGAACTCAATGTTGAAACAAAAATCATAACGTATCTTCTAAAAGTAATGCTCAAAATAAACAATAACTTGATGACAAGATTATGCATGTCATTGAAAACAAATGCTTGAGTGTACTACACGAACCATTTTAGATAACCATCACTAATTAAGGCATGAAACGCATGTAATATACATGTCGTTACTTTAATTGAGGGATACCAGTTCAAAATTATAATGTAATTGCAAATTTTTAGTCATTGACCCCTTGTAAGCTCTTGGGCATAAATGTCATTGCAAATTATATTATTATATTGGATAATAATTTGTTTTTTTTATTATTAAGCTAATGTGCAAAATAAGGTGTAGAGAACAGTTCATTTTGATTGTTTAAATAAAAATGGGCCCCATAAAAGAACCTTGCAGAACGCCCAATAGGAAGCCCTTTTTAGCTGCATTTATTGCCATAGTTTGGACACAGTAAGAAAATGTTTTAATGCATGTAAAACTATATTCATTGAACCATTTAGGCTTAAAATATATCAAGCCTTGACTAACCAATGGAGTTAACTAACTCAGAGGACTAACTGGACTAACTGGAGTTAAATAAGGGCTCTTAAAAAAACATGATGTAGATGCACAATGAATGCAAATGCTAAATACTGCTAATTATTTAGCATTAAATATGATTGCTGAAATAGCTGATAGCTGAAATATGATTGCTGAAGAAAATTCTTCAAGGATTTAAATAATTAACAGTCCAAAATCCAGTTCAAATAAAAAAAAATCGCCTGGATTTTATTCTCATTTATTCTCATCTTTTGTAATAATAATTTTTACTCTTGCAAAACCCATTTAAAAACACAAAGTACCAATTAACATCCGCAAGCATTCTGACGTACTAATAATGTATGTCCGGCCAATTCCTGTTATTTTTCTATTAAATCCAAGATGCGCATTTTTTTTTTTGTATTACTTGCACGAAATTATTACATCTTGGAGATTCCACGTCCAATTAATACCTCAAAGCAGTTGTATAACGTGCGGTTTTGCCGATGCGGTCAGCAAAGTGCTTAACGACGAGAAGACGTAATTGCGAAGATTACATCAAAAAGTTCGGGCAGATTTGGGAGTTTTTGGGAACTTGGACTGACCCGGATGGGGTTTTTCTCGATGCCTTACGTACAGATGCGTTTATAATGTACTGCCATTAGGACGGAAACATGTAAAAGTGTGGTGAAAACGAAGCAGATTTTTAATGGCATGACGGAGCAAGAATTCGATTTGTTTATTGTTACAAGGTTGTTATTTATAATTTTTAATTGTGCGGTTAAAAAATAGTAAATGTTTTATTTTGTGTTCAAATTATTTTAATTGAGGTTCAAAATTCGCAAATAATATTGTTATATTATATAATAATTTGAGAACACATACCACTTCAAAATGAGCAAATAATTTTGGGCAAATGTTTTCGTAAAAATTTTCTAATTCAATCTTTTTGTTTTCAAGTTTTCACGAATATAAAACTATTTATCGCGTTGAATTTTCTAGAAATTAAAAAGTACTTTATAGATTTATTATTGAAAAGGTAATACAAGTATGAATATTTCTAAGAATAGCAACTTCATGAATAATATCTTTCCAATAAAATTTTCTATTACTCCTCTAGTTAGTTATTCATTTCTATTATCAACTAAATGCGCACTGAGTAAAGAAATGGTGTTATTTTTATCGCAAAAACCAATAAATCGCCAATAAGCACTCATTGTTCGCTGGCATACTTGGCATACCTCGTTGACTTACAATAGCCTCGATACCAATTTGATCGGTTTTCTTCTCACAGAGTGCAAAAACGTCGCAGCATCTGGACGTGCTGGACGAGATGAAGGAGAAGGTACCGACCAACGTCATCAACGGCATCTGCATTTCCGTGCTGGACCTGCAGGACAGGCTGAGGAGGAGCGACAAGGCGGTCAAGAGCAAGGATGAGGACAAGGAGAAGCAGCAGCAGCAGCAGGGCGAAAACGAGAAGAGCGATGGCAAGGAGAGGAAGATCGTCGTGGAGGTGGCAGAAGTAAAGGAGAAAAGTGAGGAAATTGCAGATTAATCGTTATATTAATACTTATAATATCCAATTACGCCATAGCTGGAGGAGTTTAGGAGGACGGATTATTATTATTATATTATTATTGCAATAATAATGCTGATAGTAATAATGATTGTGGTGTAGCCAGTTGCCAAAAGAAGTTGCTTAATTAAAAAATGTTTACCATTTTGTACAGTTTAAACTGTTGAAAGATATTTAAGTATTATAATTATTGTTCACAAAGCTCAGAGAATAATATAAATGAAGTTGCATTGAAAATAAATTTTACACATACATATCAAATTTTGATAAAATCGTTGGAAATTGTTAAACAAAAAAGAAAAAAGAAAAAGAAGAAAAAGAAATTTTAAATGTCGATAAATTAATTCAGTAAAATGTCAAACATTCTCGCCAAATGTTAAATATCTTCATAAAATGTCAAATATCGACATATTAACGTACCAATAGTACCATACCCTGACATTGTTACTTTTAAATATGAAACTTCAAACAGTCGCTTCGAAATATGTCAAAATATATATACAAATGCCAAAAACTGATAAACTGGCACTGAAAATTGTCAAATATCGATAAATTAGTTGAATATCTTCGCAAAATGTTAAATATCTTCGTCAAATATCCATATATTAACAGTGCCAATAGTTCATTACCATAAAATCAAATTGTAAGTATTAAGATACATATCAAATGTTGATGAAATTGTCAAATGTCAGAAATTGTTAAACGTGTACTGCGAAATATCAAATGCTGATAACTTATCTTAGTAAAATGTCAAATATTCTCGTCAAATGTTAAATATCTTCATCAAATATTGACATATTAACGGTGCCAATAGTACTATACCATGATATTGCCACTTTTAAATATAAAACTTCAAACAGTCGCTTCGAAATATGTCAAAATATATATTAAAATGCCAAAAACTGATAAAGTGGCACTGGAAAATGTCAAATGTTAATAAATTATATTCGTTTAGTGTCATATATCCTTATTATATGTTAAATATCTTCACAAAATGTCAAATATCTTCGCCGAATATCAGATACCGATATATTAATTGTACCTATAGTTCAATACCATAAAATTGCGAGTATACGGGTTTAATGTGGTAAAATGGCATGTTAAATACTGAAAAATTGTATCTTCAAATATCAAAAATTGATAAACTGGCACTGGAAATTGTCAAATATTGATAAATTAGTTAAATATCTTTGCAAAATGTCAAATATCTTCGTCAAATATCCATATATTAACAGTGCCAATAGTTCATTACCATAAAATCAAATAGTAAGTATTAGGATACATATCAAATTTTGATAAAATCGTCAAATGTCAGAAATTGTTATACAGGTACTGCTAAATATCAAATGCTGATAAGTTATCTTAGTAAAATATCAAATATTCTCGTTAAATGTTAAATATCTTCATCAAATATCGACATATTAACGGTGCCAATAGTACAATAACATGACATTGTCACTTTTAGATATGAAACTTCAAACAGTCGCTTTGAAATATGTCAAAATATATATTCAAATGCCAAAAATTAATAAACTGGCACTGGAAAATGTCAAATATTGATAAATTGTCTTCGTTAAATGTCAAATATCCTCAGTATATGTTAATTATCTTCACAAAATGTCAAATATCTTCGTCGAATATCAGTTAACGATATATTAATGGTACCTGTAGTTCAATACCATACAATTGTGAGTATATGGGTTTAATGTGGTAAAATGGCATGTTAAATACTGAATAATTGTATCTTCAAATATCAAAAATTGATAAACTGGCACTGGAAATTGCAAAATATTGATAAATAAGTTAAATATCTTCGCAAAATGTCGAATATCTTCATCAAATATCCATATATTAACAGTGTCAATAGTTCATTACCATAAAATCACATTGTAAGTAATAGGATATATATCAAATTTTGATAAAATCGTCAAATATCAGAAATTGTTATACAGGTACTGCAAAATATCAAATTCCGATAAGTTATCTTAGTAAAATGTCAAATATTCTTGTCAAATGTTAAATATTTTCATCAAATGTCAAATATCGACATTTTAACTGTACTAATAGTCCAATATCATGACAATGTCACTTTTAGATATAAAACTTGAAACAGTCGTTTTGAAATATGTCAAAATATATATTGAAATGTCAAAAACTGATGAAAAAGCACTGGACAATATCAAATATTAATAAATTATCTACGATAAATGTCAAATATCCTCACCATATGTTAAATATTTTCACCAAATGTTAAATATCTTCGTCGAATATCAGATATCGATAAAATATATATTCAAATGCCAAAATCTCATAAACTGGCACTGGAAAATGTCAAATGTTAATATATGATCTTCGTTTAATGTCATATATTCTCATTATGTGTTAACTATCTTTACAAAATGTCAAATATCTTTGTCGAATATCAGATATCAATATATTAATGGTACCTATAGTTCAATACCATAAAATTGCAAGTAAACGGGTTTAATGTGGTAAAATAGCATGTTAAATACTGAATAATTGTATCTTCAAATATAAAAAATTGATAAACAGGCACTGGAAATTGTCAAATATCGATAAATTAGTTAAATATCTTCGCAAAATGTCGAATATCTTCGTCAAATATCTATATATTAACAGTGCCAATAGTTAATTACCATAAATTCAAATTTTAAGTATTAGGATACATATCAAATTTTGATAAAATTGACAAATGTCAGAAATTGTTACACAGGTACTGCAAAATGTCAAATTCCGATAAGTTATCTTAGTAAAATGTCAAATATTCTCTTCAACTGTTAAATATCTTCATAAAATGTCAAATATCGACATTTTAACGGTACCAATAGTACAATATCATGACATTGTCACTTTTAAATACGAAACTTCAAACAGTCACTTCGAAATATGTCAAAATATGTATTCAAATGTTAAAAACTGATAAACTGGCACTGGAAAATGTCAAATATTAATAAATTATCTTCGATAAATGTTAAATATCCTCACTATATGTTGAATATCTTCACAAAATGTCAAATATCTTCGTCGAATATCAGATAACGATATATTAATGGCACCTATAGTTCAATACCATCAAATTGCGACTATACGGTTTAATGTGGTAAAATGGCATGTTAAATACTGAAAAATTGTATCTTCAAATATAAAAAAATGATAAACTGGCACTGGAAATTGTCAAATATTGATAAATTAGTTAAATATCTTCGCAAAATGACAAATATCTTCGTCAAGTATCCATTTATTAACAGTGTCAATAGTTCATTATCATATAATCAAATTGTATGTATTAGGATACATATCAAATTTTGATAAAATTGTCAAATGTCAGAAATTGTTATACAGGTACTGCTAAATATCACAATCCGATATGTTATCTTAGTAAAATATCAAATATTTTCGTGATATGTAAAATATCTTCATCAAATATCGACATATTAACAGTACCCATAGTACAATATCTTGACATTATCACTTTTAGATATGAAACTTCAAACAGTCACTTCGACATATGTCAAAATATATATTAAAATGCCAAAAACTGATTAACTGACATTGGAAAATTGTCAAATATTAAATATCGATAAATGAGTTAAATATCTTCGCAAAATGGCAAATATCTTCGTCAAATATCCATATATTAACAGTGTCAATAGTTTATTACAAAAAAATCAAATTGTAAGTTTTAGAATTCATATCAATTTTAAAATAAAATTATCAATAAAATTGTCAGAAATTGCTAAATAGGTACTGCCAAATGTCAAATGCTGATAAATTATCTCAATAAAATGTCAAATATTCTCGTCAAATGTTAAATATCTTCATCAAATGACAAATATTGACATATTAACGGTACCAATAGTACAATATCATGACATTGTCACTTTTAGATATGAAACTTTAAACGGTCACTGCGAAATATGTCAAAATATATATTAAAATGCCAAAAACTGACAAAATGGCGCTATAAAATGTCAAATGTTAATATATGATCTTCGTTTAATGTCATATATTCTCATTATGTGTTAACTATCTTTACAAAATGTCAAATATCTTTGTCGAATATCAGATATCGATATATTAATGGTACCTATAGTTCAATATCATAAAATTTCGAGTATATGGGTTTAATGTGGTAAAATGGCACGTTAAATTCTGAAAAATTGTATCTTCAAATGTTACAAATTGATAAACTGGCACTGGAAATTGTCAAATATCGATAAATTAGTTAACTATTTTCGCAAAATCTCAAATATCTTCATCAAATATCCATATATTAACAGTGTCAATAGTTCATTACCATAAAATCAAATTGTAAGTATTAGGATACATGTCAAATTTTGATTAAAATCGATAAATGTCAGAAATTGTTATACAGGTACTGCTAAATATCAAATTCCGATAAGTTATCTTAGTAATATATCAAATATGAAATATCTTCATCAAATGTCGACATATTAATGGTGCCAATAGTACAATATCATGACATTGTCACTTTTGGATATGAAACTTCAAACTTTCAGTAAAATGTCAAATATTCTTTTCAAATGTTAAACAGTCACTTCGAAATATGTCAAAATATATATTCAAATGCCAAAAACTGATTAACTGACATTGGAAAATTGTCAAATATTAAATATCGATAAATGAGTTAAATATCTTCGCAAAATGGCAAATATCTTCGTCAAATATCCATAATTAACAGTGCCAATAGTTCATTACCATAGAATCAAATTGTAAGTATTGGGATACATATCAAATTTTGATAAAATCGTCAAATGCCAGAAATTGTTATACAGGTACTGCGAAACATCAAATTCCGATATGTTATCTTAGTAAAATATCAAATATTTTCGTGAAATGTAAAATATCTTCATCAAATATCGACATATTAACAGTACCCATAGTACAATACCTTGAAAATATTATGTTTAGATATAAAAATTCAAACAGTCACTTCAAAATATGTTAAAATATATTCAAATGAAAAAAACTGATAAACTGGCACTGGAAAATGTCAAATATTAATAAATTATCTTCGTTTAATGTCATATATCCTCATTATAAGTTCATCTTTACAAAATGTCACATTTAAATATGAAACTTCAAACAGTCACCTCGAAATATGTCAAAATATATATTCAAATGTCAAAAATTAATAGATTGGCACTAGAAAATGTTAGATATTAATAAATTATCTTCGTAAATGCCAAATATCTTAGGTATGCAAAATAATTAAAATTATTTAGCCGTGCTTTCTAAATATAGTGTTTTTCATTAAACGGCCAAGTTCAACGCCATAACAAATCGATTACACTTAATACGCATTGAGCACAATCTGGCAATTACCTCGACCCAATTATATGGTCAGCAAATGATAACTGCAATTTTATTACTCGTGGGAGATGTAATTTACACTGCAATTTTTAAAACTAAAAATCACATATAGATGAAATTTTAAATACACCAAAATTTTCAACGTTTTGAAAAAAGAAATACACATAATTGAATGAGTGAGTTGAAAAACGGAGATAATCCAAAAATATTCCAAAAAGGTTTCATCAGTTATATTTATTCGTATAATTTATATACATATTTTTATAAATTTCATCACTTATTTTTATTAATGTATTAATATACATATTTGTATAAATTATAGAATATGGGACATATTGCAAAAATATTCTAAAAACATTCCTAAGTTATTTTTAATTTATATAATTAATACTGATAAATAATACTTAATAATTAATACTAATTAATATAATTTATATAATTTATAGAATATGTCATATTCCAAAAATATTTCAAACACATTCCATTTTTTTTTTTAATTTATATCTTAGCAGTCAGTTAAACTTTTATAAAGTACTACTAATAAAGTACTAAACTAATTTCATAAAATATAAAATTAATATTTTATTTATCAGTGTTAAATCTACAAAGAATCAATTGTAACTTTTCTTCCAATACGATTTGTTTGCCCAAAAAAAGTTATTTTAATTTTTTTTCCAAAATCTTACTCTTTATGAATCTGATCCTTTTTTATCTCACACATTCAATTACATAATAGATTTTATTACTCTAATTAGTGGTAATTATATAAAAGTTTTTACAAATGCTCAAAAATGTGTAAATGTGTGTTCATATTATGCAAACTGATATTCGTTGAATGTTTGTGAGGGTAATTAGCCATGGCAGCAGAAATAAGTGGTCGTTGAATAAAGAAATACAAAATATATAACTTATTAATAATATAAAAAATATAACATATAAATAATAACCTATTTCGCGGAATGCAGTCATCAATGTAATCTTTATTTAATAATCTTATCAGCGCAGTTTATTGGTAATTGCATAATCTCTATACAAGCAAAATCAATTAGATCATTAAAAGTGAAGTGACGCAGAAACATATTTTTCATTGCAGCATTACTTATAAATATATATAAAATTATCGTTACTTGTATTTCTTATCTTTGGCGATGGAAGAAAATGAGGCTAGTATCAGTCAGAGGGCAGAGAGTGACCGAGAACTATCCTCTATCAAGTAATTAATTGAACACAATTATGCCCAGAGGTATGTACATGATATTCTATAATCTGCATTCACAATTAGAGAGAAATTAATACTAAAGCCAAAAACGAAATAAGAGAATTTTCACAATTACTCCCACAGATTTTAACAGAGTTTTTTTGTACAGCCATTAAAATTAAAAATAGATAAAAATACTCATTTTATTTAATAGAGTTTCAAGTATTTTGTATTTTGTATAGTAAAGCCACTAAAATTAAAATTAGATAAAAAATTAGTTTTATGGCAGAATATACATCTAGAATTTTTTAATCTAATTATTTTATAACTTAAATAACATATTTTTAATTACATATATAGTGCCAATAAGTTATTATAAATGAAGATATTTTTGAGTTTTATTAATTTTTCAGAATTCACAGAACTTTTTTTGACAATGTTTGAATATGACTTTTAGGAATTAAGCCATAAAAACTGTATTTTTTAATCAAATTTTCTAATTTCTCGTTTCAACTTCGCTGACGAATTTTTAATTACAAATATTGTGCGAATGACTTAAAATAAATGGGGATTTTTTCAGTTTGAAGAATATTTTACAATTCGTAGAACTTTTTTTGTCTAAATTTGAATAAGATTTTTTTATGTAGGATTGAAGCCATACAAAATATATATTCTATCTATTTATGTAATACTAACTGGAGTCTGATACAAAATAAATTATTATTATTATTATTATCAAAATTTCGAATTTGCCTTCAAATTTCTACAAAGTGACGAATTTTTAATTAGAACTATTGTGCGAATGACTTAATATAAATGGAGTTTATTTCAGTTTTGAGAATATTTTACAATTCGAAGAACTTTTTTTGTCAGAATTTGGATAAGAGTTTTTTATGTAGGATTGAAGCCATACAAAATATATATTCTATCCATCTATGTAATACTCACTGGAGTCTGATACAAAATAAATTATTATTATTAATATTATCAAAATTTCGAATTTGCTTTCAAATTTCTACAAAGTGACGAATTTTTCATTGGAAATATTGTGCGAATGACTTAAAATAAATGGGGACTGTTTCAGTTTCAAGAATTTTTTACAATTCGTAGAACTTTTTATGTCTAAATTTGAATAAGATTTTTTTATGTAGGATTGAAGCCATACAAAATATATATTCTATCCATATATGTAATACTCACTGGAGTCTGATACAAAATAAATTATTATTATTATTATTATCAAAATTTCGAATTTGCCTTCAAATTTCTACAAAGTGACGAATTTTTAATTAGAAATATTGTGCGAATGACTTAAAATAAATGGGGATTTTTTCAGTTTCAAGATTTTTTTACAATTCGTAGAACTTTTTTTGTCTAAATTTGAATAATATTTTTTTATGTAGGATTGAAGCCATACAAAATATATATTCTATCTATTTATGTAATACTAACTGGAGTCTGATACAAAATAAATTATTATTATTATTATTATCAAAATTTCGAATTTGCCTTCAAATTTCTACAAAGTGATGAATTTTTAATTAGAAATATTGTGCGAATGACTTAAACTAAATGGGGATTTTTTCAGTTTCAAGAATATTTTACAAATCGTAGAACTTTTTTTGTCTAAATTTGAATAAGATTTTTTTATGTAGGATTGAAGCCATACAAAATATATATTCTATCCATCTATGTAATACTCACTGGAGTCTGATACAAAATAAATTATTATTATTATTATTATCAAAATTTCGAATTTGCCTTCAAATTTCTACAAAGTGACGAATTTTTAATTAGAAATATTGTGCGAATGACTTCAAATAAATGGGGATTTTTCAGTTTTAAGAATATTTTACAAATCGTAGAACTTTTTTTGTCTAAATTTGAATAAGAGTTTTTTGTGTAGGATTGAAGCCATACAAAATATATATTCTATCCATCTATGTAGTACTCACTGGAGTCTGATACAAAATAAATTATTATTATTATTATTATCAAAATTTCGAATTTGCCTTCAAATTTCTACAAAGTGACGAATTTTTAATTCGAAATATTGTGCGAATGACTTAAAATAAATGGGGATTTTTTCAGTTTTAGGAATATTTTGGAATTCGTAGAACTTTTTTTGTCTAAATTTGAATAAGATTTTTTTATGTAGGATTGAAGCCATACAAAATATATATTCTATCTATCTATGTAATACTCACTGGAGTCTGATACAAAATAAATTATTATTATTATTATTATAAAAATTCGGAATTTGCCTTAAAATTTCTACAAAGTGACGAATTTTTAATTAGAAATATTGTGCGAATGACTAAAAATAAATGGGGATTTTTTCAGTTTTAAGAATATTTTACAATTCGAAGAAGTTTTTTTGTCAGAATTTGAATAAGATTTTTTTATGTAAGATTGAAGCCATACAAAATATATATTCTATCCATCTATGTAATACTCACTGGAGTCCGATACAGAATAAATGATTATTATTATAATCAAAATTTCGAATTTGCCTTAAAATTTCTACAAAGTGACGAATTTTTAATTAGAAATATTGTGCGAATGACTTAAAATAAATGGGGATTTTTTCAGTTTCAAGAATTTTTTACAATTCGTAGAACTTTTTTTGTCTAAATTTGAATAAGATTTTTTTATGTAGGATTGAAGCCATACAAAATATATATTCTATCCATCTATGTAATACTCACTGGAGTCTGATACAAAATAAATTATTATTATTATTATTATCAAAATTTCGAATTTGCCTTCAAATTTCTACAAAGTGGCGAATTTTTAATTAAAAATATTGTGCGAATGACTTAATAAATGGGGATTTTTTCAATTTTAAGAATATTTTACAATTCGTAGAACTTTTTTTGTAAGAATTTGAATAAGAGTTTTTTATGTAGGATTTAAGCCATAAAAAATATATATTCTATCCATCTATGTAATACTCACTGGAGTCTGATACAAAATAAATTATTATTATTATTATTATCAAAATTTCGAATTTGCTTTCAAATTTCTACAAAGTGACGAATTTTTAATTAGAAATATTGTGCGAATGACTTAATTAAATGGAGTTTATTTTAGTTTTGAGAATATTTTACAATTTAAAGAACTTTTTTTGTCAGAATTTGCATAAGTTTTTTTATGTAGGATTGAAGCCTTACAAAATATATATCCTATCCATCTATGTAATACTAACTGGAGTCTGATACAAAATAAATTATTATTATTATTATTACCAAAATTCCGAATTTGCCTTCAAATTTCTACAAAGAGACGAATCTTTAATTAGAAATATTGTGCGAATGACTTGAAATCAATGGGGATTTTTTCAGTTTCAAGAATTTTTTACAATTCGTAGAACTTTTTTTGTCTAAATTTGAATAAGATTTTTTGATGTAGGATTGAAGCCATACAAAATATATATCCTATCTATCTATGTAATACTCACTGGAGTCTGATACAAAATAAATTATTATTATTATTATCAAAATTTCGAACTTGCCTTCAAATTTCTATAAAGTGACGAATTTTTAATTAGAAATATTGTGCGAATGACTTAAAATAAATAGGGATTTTTTCAGTTTTAAGAATATTTTACAATTCGTAGAACTTTTTTTGTCTAAATTTGAATAAGATTTTTTTATGTAGGATAGAAGCCATACAAAATATATATTCTATCCATCTATGTAATACTCACTGGAGTCTGATACAAAATAAATTATTATTATTATTATCAAAATTTCGAATTTGCCTTCAAATTTCTACAAAGTGACGAATTTTTAATTAGAAATATTGTGCGAATGACTTAAAATAAATGGGGTTTATTTCAGTTTTGAGAATATTTTACAATTCGTAGAACTTTTTTTGTCTAAATTTGAATAAGATTTTTTATGTAGGATTGAAGCCATATAAAATATATATTCTATCTATCTAATACTCACTGGAGTCTGATACAAAATAAATTATTATTATTATTATTACCAAAATTCCGAATTTGCCTTCAAATTTCTACAAAGTGACGAATCTTTAATTAGAAATATTGTGCGAATGACTTAAAATAAATGGGGATTTTTTCAGTTTCAAGAATGTTTTACAATTCGTAGAACTTTTTTTGTCTAAATTTGAATAAGATTTTTTGATGTAGGATTGAAGCCATACAAAATATATATCCTATCTATCTATGTAATACTCACTGGAGTCTGATACAAAATAAATTATTATTATTACTATCAAAATTTCGAACTTGCCTTCAAATTTCTATAAAGTGACGAATTTTTAATGAGAAATATTGTGCGAATGACTTAAAATAAATAGGGATTTTTTCAGTTTTAAGAATATTTTACAATTCGTAGAACTTTTTTTGTCTAAATTTGAATAAGATTTTGTTATGTAGGATTGAAGCCATACAAAATATATATTCTATCCATCTATGTAATACTCACTGGAGTCTGATACAAAATAAATTATTATTATTATTATTATCAAAATTTCGAATTTGCCTTCGAATTTCTACAAAGTGACGAATTTTTAATTAGAAATATTGTGCGAATGACTTCAAATAAATGGAGGATTTTTCAGTTTTAAGAATATTTTACAATTCGTAGAACTTTTTTTGTCTAAATTTGAATATGATTTTTTTATGTAGGATTGAAGCCATACAAAATATATATTCTATCCATCTATGTAATACTCACTGGAGTCTGATACAAAATAAATTATTATTATTATTATTACCAAAATTCGGAATTTGCCTTCAAATTTCTACAAAGTGACGAATTTTTAATTAGAAATATTGTGCGAATGACTTAAAGTAAATGGGGATTTTTTCAGTTTTAAGAATATTTTACAATTCGTAGAACTTTTTTTGTCTAAATTAGAATAAGATTTTTTTATGTAGGATTGAAGCCATACAAAATATATATTCTATCCATCTATGTAATACTCACTGGAGTCTGATACAAAATAAATTATTATTATTATTATCAAAATTTCGAATTTGCCTTCAAATTTCTACAAAGTGATGAATTATTAATTAGAAATATTGTGCGAATGACTTAAATTAAATGGGGATTTTTTCAATTTTGAGAATATTTTACAATTCGTAGAACTTTTTTTGTCTAAATTTGAATAAGATTTTTTATGTAGGATTGAAGCCATATAAAATATATATTCTATCTATCTATGTAATACTCACTGGAGTCTGATACAAAATAAATTATTATTATTATTATTACCAAAATTCCGAATTTGCCTTCAAATTTCTACAAAGTGACGAATCTTTAATTAGAAATATTGTGCGAATGACTTAAAATAAATGGGGATTTTTTCAGTTTCAAGAATGTTTTACAATTCGTAGAACTTTTTTTGTCTAAATTTGAATAAGATTTTTTGATGTAGGATTGAAGCCATACAAAATATATATCCTATCTATCTATGTAATACTCACTGGAGTCTGATACAAAATAAATTATTATTATTACTATCAAAATTTCGAACTTGCCTTCAAATTTCTATAAAGTGACGAATTTTTAATGAGAAATATTGTGCGAATGACTTAAAATAAATAGGGATTTTTTCAGTTTTAAGAATATTTTACAATTCGTAGAACTTTTTTTGTCTAAATTTGAATAAGATTTTGTTATGTAGGATTGAAGCCATACAAAATATATATTCTATCCATCTATGTAATACTCACTGGAGTCTGATACAAAATAAATTATTATTATTATTATTATCAAAATTTCGAATTTGCCTTCGAATTTCTACAAAGTGACGAATTTTTAATTAGAAATATTGTGCGAATGACTTCAAATAAATGGAGGATTTTTCAGTTTTAAGAATATTTTACAATTCGTAGAACTTTTTTTGTCTAAATTTGAATATGATTTTTTTATGTAGGATTGAAGCCATACAAAATATATATTCTATCCATCTATGTAATACTCACTGGAGTCTGATACAAAATAAATTATTATTATTATTATTACCAAAATTCGGAATTTGCCTTCAAATTTCTACAAAGTGACGAATTTTTAATTAGAAATATTGTGCGAATGACTTAAAGTAAATGGGGATTTTTTCAGTTTTAAGAATATTTTACAATTCGTAGAACTTTTTTTGTCTAAATTAGAATAAGATTTTTTTATGTAGGATTGAAGCCATACAAAATATATATTCTATCCATCTATGTAATACTCACTGGAGTCTGATACAAAATAAATTATTATTATTATTATCAAAATTTCGAATTTGCCTTCAAATTTCTACAAAGTGATGAATTATTAATTAGAAATATTGTGCGAATGACTTAAATTAAATGGGGATTTTTTCAATTTTGAGAATATTTTACAATTCGTAGAACTTTTTTTGTCTAAATTTGAATAAGATTTTTTATGTAGGATTGAAGCCATATAAAATATATATTCTATCTATCTATGTAATACTCACTGGAGTCTGATACAAAATAAATTATTATTATTATTATTACCAAAATTCCGAATTTGCCTTCAAATTTCTACAAAGTGACGAATCTTTAATTAGAAATATTGTGCGAATGACTTAAAATAAATGGGGATTTTTTCAGTTTCAAGAATGTTTTACAATTCGTAGAACTTTTTTTGTCTAAATTTGAATAAGATTTTTTGATGTAGGATTGAAGCCATACAAAATATATATCCTATCTATCTATGTAATACTCACTGGAGTCTGATACAAAATAAATTATTATTATTACTATCAAAATTTCGAACTTGCCTTCAAATTTCTATAAAGTGACGAATTTTTAATGAGAAATATTGTGCGAATGACTTAAAATAAATAGGGATTTTTTCAGTTTTAAGAATATTTTACAATTCGTAGAACTTTTTTTGTCTAAATTTGAATAAGATTTTGTTATGTAGGATTGAAGCCATACAAAATATATATTCTATCCATCTATGTAATACTCACTGGAGTCTGATACAAAATAAATTATTATTATTATTATTATCAAAATTTCGAATTTGCCTTCGAATTTCTACAAAGTGACGAATTTTTAATTAGAAATATTGTGCGAATGACTTCAAATAAATGGAGGATTTTTCAGTTTTAAGAATATTTTACAATTCGTAGAACTTTTTTTGTCTAAATTTGAATATGATTTTTTTATGTAGGATTGAAGCCATACAAAATATATATTCTATCCATCTATGTAATACTCACTGGAGTCTGATACAAAATAAATTATTATTATTATTATTACCAAAATTCGGAATTTGCCTTCAAATTTCTACAAAGTGACGAATTTTTAATTAGAAATATTGTGCGAATGACTTAAAGTAAATGGGGATTTTTTCAGTTTTAAGAATATTTTACAATTCGTAGAACTTTTTTTGTCTAAATTAGAATAAGATTTTTTTATGTAGGATTGAAGCCATACAAAATATATATTCTATCCATCTATGTAATACTCACTGGAGTCTGATACAAAATAAATTATTATTATTATTATCAAAATTTCGAATTTGCCTTCAAATTTCTACAAAGTGATGAATTATTAATTAGAAATATTGTGCGAATGACTTAAATTAAATGGGGATTTTTTCAATTTTGAGAATATTTTACAATTCGTAGAACTTTTTTTGTCTAAATTAGAATAAGATTTTTTTATGTAGGATTGAAGCCATACAAAATATATATTCTATCCATCTATGTAATACCCACTGGAGTCTGATACAAAATAAATTATTATTATTATTATTATCAATATTTCGAATTTGCTTTCAAATTTTTAGAAAGTGATGAATTATTAATTAGAAATATTGTGCGAATGACTTAAATTAAATGGGGATTTTTTCAATTTTGAGAATATTTTACAATTCGTAGAACTTTTTTTGTCTAAATTTAAATAAGATTTTTTTATGTAGGGTTGAAGCCATACAAAATATATATTCTATCCATCTATGTAGGACTCACTGGAGTCTGATACAAAATAAATTATTATTATTATTAGTATCAAAATTTCGAATTTGCCTTCAAATTTCTACAAAGTGACGAATTTTTAATTAAAAATATTGTGCGAATGACTTAAAATAAATGGAGTTTATTTCAGTTTTGAGAATATTTTACAATTCGTAGAACTTTTTTTGTCTAAATTTGAATAAGATTTTTTTATGTAGGATTGAAGCCATACCAAATATATATTCTATCCATCTATGTAATACTCACTGGAGTCTGGTACAAACTAAATTATTATTATTATTAGTATCAAAATTTCGAATTTGCCTTCAAATTTCTACAAAGTGACGAATTTTTAATTAAAAATATTGTGCGAATGACTTAAAATAAATGGGGATTTTTTCAGTTTCAAGAATTTTTTACAATTCGTAGAACTTTTTTTGTCTAAATTTGAATAAGTTTTTTTATGTAGGATTGAAGCCATACAAAATATATATTCTATCTATCTATGTAATACTCACTGGATGCTGATACAAAATAAATTATTATTATCATTATTATTATCAAAATTTCAAATTTGCTTTCAAATTTCTACAAAGTGACGAATTTTTAATTAGAAATATTGTGCGAATGACTTAAAATAAATGGGGATTTTTTCAGTTTCAAGAATATTTTACAATTCGTAGAACTTTTTTTGTCTAAATTTGAATAAGATTTTTTTATGTAGGATTGAAGCCATACAAAATATATATTCTATCTATCTATGTAATACTCACTGGAGTCTGATACAAAATAAATTATTATTATTATTATTATCAAAATTTCGAATTTGCCTTCAAATTTCTACAAAGTGATGAATTTTTAATTAGAAATATTGTGCGAATGACTTAAAATAAATGGGGCTTATTTCAGTTTTGAGAATATTTTACAATTCGAAGAACTTTTTTTGTCAGAATTTGAATAAGATTTTTTTATGTAGGATTGAAGCCATACAAAATATATATTCGATCCATCTATGTAATACTCACTGGAGTCTGATACAAAATAAATTATTATTATTATTATCAAAATTTCGAATTTGCTTTCAAATTTCTACAAAGCGAAAAATTTTTAATTAGAAATATTGTGCGAATGACTTAAAATAAATGGGGTTTATTTTAGTTTTGAGAATATTTTATAATTTGAAGAACTTTTTTTGTCTAAATTTGAGTAAGATTTTTTTATGTAGGATTGAAGCCATACAAAATATATATTCTATCCACCTATGTAATACTCACTGGAGTCTGATACAAAATAAATTATTATTATTATTATTATCAAAATTTCGAATTTGCCTTCAAATTTCTACAAAGTGATGAATTTTTAATTAGAAATATTGTGCGAATGACTTAAAATAAATGGGGATTTTTTCAGTTTCAAGAATTTTTTACAATTCGTAGAACTTTTTTTGTCTAAATTTGAATAAGATTTTTTTATGTAGGATTGAAGCCATAGAAAATATATATTCTATCCATCTATGTAATACTCACTGGAGTCTGATACAAAATAAATTATTATTATTATTATTACCAAAATTCCGAATTTGCCTTCAAATTTCTACAAAGTGACGAATTTTTAATTAGAAATATTGTGCGAATGACTTAAAATAAATGGGGTCTATTTCAGTTTTGAGAATATTTTACAATTCGAAAAACTTTTTTTGTCTAAATTTGAATAAGATTTTTTTATGTAGGATTGAAGCCATACAAAGTATATATTCTATCCATCTATGTAATACTCACTGGAGTCTGATACAAAATAAATTATTATTATTATTATCAAAATTTCGAATTTGCCTTCAAATTTCTACAAAGTGATGAATTATTAATTAGAAATATTGTGCGAATGACTTAAATTAAATGGGGATTTTTTCAATTTTGAGAATATTTTACAATTCGTAGAACTTTTTTTGTCTAAATTTGAATATGATTTTTTTATGTAGGATTGAAGCCATACAAAATATATATTCTATCCATCTATGTAATACTCACTGGAGTCTGATACAAAATAAATTATTATTATTATTATTATCAAAATTTCGAATTTGCCTTCAAATTTCTACAAAGTGACGAATTTTTAATTAGGAATATTGTCCGAATGACTTAAAATAAATGGGGATTTTTTCAGTTTCAAGAATATTTTACAAATCGTAGAACTTTTTTTGTCTAAATTTGAATAAGATTTTTTTATGTGGGATTAAAGCCATACAAAATATATATTCTATCCATCTATGTAATACTCACAGAAGTCTGATACAAAATAAATTATTATTATTATTATTACCAAAATTCCGAATTTGCCTTAAAATTTCTACAAAGTGACGAATTTTTAATTAGAAATATTGTGCGAATGACTTCAAATAAATGGGGATTTTTTCAGTTTTAAGAATATTTTACAAATTGTAGAACTTTTTTTGTCTAAATTTGAATAAGATTTTTTTATGTAGGATTGAAGCCATACAAAATATGTATTCTATCCTACAAATTGCAACAAAGTGAAGGTCCGATTTTCTTGTATATTTTTATTTGTTTTTTTATGTAACAATCTTTAAAGTTTTTCATATTTAAAAAAAAATGTATTTTTTCCTGTACATTTTAATTTGCCTGTTTTGTTACAATCTTTAGAGGTTTTTGTCTTTTAAAAGTAATTTAAAAAATGACTTTCTCTTCCACTTCCCCTTCTTCATTTTCTACTTTTGTTTTCTCTTGGAGGTTTGGTTAGGTTAGGTTAGGTTAGGTTAGGTTAGGTTAGGTTAGGTTAGATTAGGTATTTTGGCATTTTACAGTAGAAAAATGAAATTAAATTTAAATCGATTTACGATATTAGTTTTAATGTTTGTTTTATCACCATTAATGTTATTCTAAAATAACATCAATTATCAAAAAAGAAATAAATACATCAAAATATAAAGATTTGATTTAGGATTGTCCAAATTTACCTCTCTTTGTTTTGTAATTTTCTCGTTTTCGTACATCCCTTTGTGGTTTCATCCGAAATAATCCACATTTCATGGACATTTTCTAATAATAAATCATTTTAAATGTAACATTTTTAACATTGCGTACATATTTGCTTTACATAACGCTAATATAAATTACATTGCTGATAACGATTAAGCAATGAGATTTATTATCAACAAATATATACTCTGCGCAAGATTTATAACGTTATAAATAAATTACAAGACTTGCTACTGTTTAAAAAATGATTTGATGCTGAAAGGCCATTCATAAAACACCAATTCACAGATTTACACCATAAGTCGTACTTTTCTAAGCTCATCAAGTTCAAGAGACTACTTAAAGTTGCTACTACGTCAAGTCATTACTACTTCAAGTCACTACTATTTCTAGACAATACTATATTCAGTCATTGCCAAGAAAAGAGCAGATTTGTGCAGAAATCAGTGGAGTCTATACAATTCAAATTAAATTGCTGACCGTAAGCATTATATATTTTTAATAAATAAATTTAAAAAAGAAACAATTTTTCACAATCAATTGTTTGTTGCTTTGTATAAATTTCCAGCTTGTATTATTATTATTATAGTTTTCAATTCTTTCAATACTTTTGTAGTTTTCAATAATTTTGTAGTTTTAATTACTTTTGTAGTTTCCAATACTTTTGCATTGTGTAGTTTTCAATACTTTTGCAGTTTTCATTAATTTTGCATTGTCTAGTTTGTAGTTTTCAATACTTTTAAGTTGTGTGGAGAAGTAAATTGGTCACAAATTGACTTTATTTTTGGAACTTGCTGATTCGCTTCGGCGAGTTATTTTTTTTTATAAACTGTGCTGTGCGAGTTAACCTGATTAATTAATTGCGATATAACTCTGGAATTGGTGGCGATTATCGGGTTTCCGGCCTTTTTAAGGAGGCCGACTCACTAGCCAAGATCTCCTGTGGGATTAAGTGGTGAGCGTGTGTAGAACAGGAATGGATCGCAATGGGAAAAGTATGTACAATTTAATTTGATTAAAGATTTGCTTGGGATAGTTTACGGATTGATAAGTAATTTAGCAATTATTGCACACAAAAAAAACAGATAAGATAACGAAGTGATAAAAAATTTATAGGCGTACAATTTTTACTCGTAAAATTGCTTGACAAATATGGATTAGCTATTACTAAAATTTTTGAAAATTTATTATTTGCAAATTTGATATCAGATTCGTGTACAGTACACCTGAGACTAATTCTCCTTAAAATTTGACAAAGTTTCAGTATTAAATAAGGGAGAAAATCAAACACTTAACTTTTTGCATTAACAAGTATGGGTTAGCTATTACTGAAATTTCTGAAAATTTATTATTTGCAAATATGATATAAGATTCGTATACAGTACACCTAAAACTAGTTCTCCTGAAAATTTAACAAAGTTTCAGTGTTAAATATGGGAGAAAATCAAACACTTAACTTTCTGCATTGACAAGTATGGGTTAGCTATTACTGAAATTTCTGAAAATTTATTATTTGCAAATTTGATACTAGATTCGTGTACAGTACAGCTGAAACTAATTCTCCTGAAAATTTGACAAAGTTTCAGCATTAAATATGGGAGAAAATCAAACACTTAACTTTCTGCATTGACAAGAATGGGTTAGCTATTACTGAAATTTCTGAAAATTTATTATTTGCAAATTTGATACTAGATTCGTGTACAGTACAGCTGAAACTAATTCTCCTGAAAATTTGACAAAGTTTCAGTATTAAATAAGGGAGAAAATCAAACACTTAACTTTTTGCATTGACAAGTATGGGTTAGCTATTACTGAAATTTCTGAAAATTTATTATTTGCAAATTTGATATAGGATTCGTATACAGTACACCTGAAACTAATTCTCCTGAAAATTTGACAAAGTTTCAGTATTAAATAAGGAGAAAATCAAACACTTAACTTTTTGCATTGACAAGTATGGGTTAGCTATTACTGAAATTTCTGAAAATTTATTATTTGCAAATTTGATATAGGATTCGTATACAGTACACCTGAAACTAATTCTCCTGAAAATTTGACAAAGTTTCAGTATTAAATAAGGAGAAAATCAAACACTTAACTTTTTGCATTGACAAGTATGGGTTAGCTATTACTGAAATTTCTGAAAATATATTATTTGCAAATTTGATATTAGATTCGTCTACAGCACACCTGAAACTAATTCTCCTGAAAAATTGACAAAGTTTCAGTATTAAATAAAAGGAAAATCAAACACTTAACTTTTTGCATTGACAAGTATGGGTTAGCTATTACTGAAATTTCTGAAAATGTATTATTTGCAAATTTGATATCAGCTTCGTGTACAGTACACCTGAAACTAATTCTCCTGAAAATTTGACAAAGTTTCAGTATTAAATATGGGAGAAAATCAAACACTTAACTTTTTGCATTGACAATTATGGGTTAGCTATTACTGAAATTTCTGAAAATTTATTATTTGCAAATGTGATATCAGATTCGTGTATAGTACACCTGAATTCTCCTGAAAATTTGACAAAGTTTCAGTATTAAATATGGGAGAAAATCAAACACTTAACTTTTTGCATTGACAAGTATGGGTTAGCTATTACTGAAATTTCTGAAAATTCATTATTTGCAAATTTGATATTGTATTCATGTACAGTACACCTGAAACTAATTCTCCTGAAAATATGACACAGTTTCAGTATTAAATAAGGGAGAAAATCAAACACTTAACTTTTTGCATTGATAAGTATGGGTTAGCTATTACTGAAATTTCTGAAAATATATTATTTGCAAATTTGATACCAGATTCGTATACAGTACACCAGAAACTAATTCTCCTGAAAATTTGACAAAGTTTCAGGATTAAATAAGGGAGAAAATCAAAACTTAACTTTCTGCATTGACAGGTATGGGTTAGCTATTACTGAAATTTCTGAAAATTTATTATTTGCAAATATGATATAAGATTCGTGTATAGTACACCTGAAACTAATTCTCCTTAAAATTTGACAAAGTTTCAGTATTAAATAAGGGAGAAAATCATACACTTAACTTTTGGCATTGACAAGTATGGGTTAGCTATTACTGAAATTTATGAAAATTTATTAATTGCAAATTTGATATCAGATTCGTGTACAGTACACCTGAAACTAATTCTCCTGTAAAATTGACAAAGTTTCAGGATTAAATAAGGGAGAAAATCAAAACTTAACTTTCTGCATTGACAAGTATGGGTTAGCTATTACTGAAATTTCTGAAAATGTATTATTTGCAAATTTGATACCAGATTCGTGTACAGTACACCTGAAACTAATTCTCCTGTAAAATTGACAAAGTTTCAGGATTAAATAAGGGAGAAAATCAAAACTTAACTTTCTGCATTGACAAGTATGGGTTAGCTATTACTGAAATTTCTGAAAATGTATTATTTGCAAATTTGATACCAGATTCGTGTACAGTACACCTGAAACTAATTCTCCTGTAAAATTGACAAAGTTTCAGGATTAAATAAGGGAGAAAATCAAAACTTAACTTTCTGCATTGACAAGTATGGGTTAGCTATTACTGAAATTTCTGAAAATGTATTATTTGCAAATTTGATACCAGATTCGTGTACAGTACACCTGAAACTAATTCTCCTGTAAAATTGACAAAGTTTCAGGATTAAATAAGGGAGAAAATCAAAACTTAACTTTCTGCATTGACAAGTATGCGTTAGCTATTACTGAAATTTCTGAAAATGTATTATTTGCAAATTTGATATCAGATTCGTGTACAGTACACCTGAAACTAATTCTCCTGAAAATTTGACAAAGGTTCAGTATTAAATAAGGAGAAAATCAAACACTTAACTTTCTGCATTGACAAGTATGCGTTAGCTATTACTGAAATTTCTGAAAATTTATTATTTGCAAATTTGATATTAGTTTCGTGTACAGTACACCTGAAACTAATTCTCCTGAAAATTTGACAAAGTTTCAGTATTAAATATGTGGGAAAATCAAACACTTAACTTTTTGCATTGACAAGTATGGGTTAGCTATTACTGAAATTCCTGAAAATTTATTATTTGCAAATTTGATATTGGATTCGTATACAGTACACCTGAAACTAATTCTCCTGAAAATTTGAGAAAGTTTCAGTACTAAATAAGGGAGAAAATCAAACACTTAACTTTTTGTATTGACAAGTATGGGTTAGCTATTACTGAAATTTCTGAAAATGTATTATTTGAAAATTTGATATAGGATTCGTATACAGTACACCTGAAACTAATTCTCCTGAAAATTTGACAAAGTTTCAGTATTAAATATGGGAGAAAATCAAACACTTAACTTTTTGCATTGACAAGTATGGGTTAGCTATTACTGAAATTCCTGAAAATTTATTATTTGCAAATTTGATATTGGATTCGTATACAGTACACCTGAAACTAATTCTCCTGAAAATTTGAGAAAGTTTCAGTACTAAATAAGGGAGAAAATCAAACACTTAACTTTTTGTATTGACAAGTATGGGTTAGCTATTACTGAAATTTCTGAAAATGTATTATTTGCAAATTTGATATCAGATTCGTGTACAGTACACCTGAAACTAATTCTCCTGAAAATTTGACAAAGTTTCAGTATTAAATAAGGAGAAAATCAAACACTTAACTATCTGCATTGACAAATATGGGTTAGCTATTACTGAAATTTCTGAAAATTTATTATTTGCAAATTTGATATTAGTTTCGTGTACAGTACACCTGAAACTAATTCTCCTGAAAATTTGACAAAGTTTCAGTATTAAATATGTGGGAAAATCAAACACTTAACTTTTTGCATTGACTAGTATGGGTTAGCTATTACTAAAATTTCTGAAAATTTATTATTTGCAAATATGATATTAGATTCGTATACAGTACACCTGAAACTAATTCTCCTGAAAATTTGACAAAGTTTCAGTATTAAATATGTGGGAAAATCAAACACTTAACTTTTTGCATTGACAAGTATGGGTTAGCTATTACTGAAATTCCTGAAAATTTATTATTTGCAAATTTGATATTGGATTCGTATACAGTACACCTGAAACTAATTCTCCTGAAAATTTGAGAAAGTTTCAGTACTAAATAAGGGAGAAAATCAAACACTTAACTTTTTGTATTGACAAGTATGGGTTAGCTATTACTGAAATTTCTGAAAATTTATTATTTGCAAATTTGATATAGGATTCGTATACAGTACACCTGAAACTAATTCTCCTGAAAATTTGACAAAGTTTCAGTATTAAATAAGGAGAAAATCAAACACTTAACTTTTTGCATTGACAAGTATGGGTTAGCTATTACTGAAATTTCTGAAAATTTATTATTTGCAAATTTGATATAGGATTCGTATACAGTACACCTGAAACTAATTCTCCTGAAAATTTGACAAAGTTTCAGTATTAAATAAGGAGAAAATCAAACACTTAACTTTTTGCATTGACAAGTATGGGTTAGCTATTACTGAAATTTCTGAAAATATATTATTTGCAAATTTGATATTAGATTCGTCTACAGCACACCTGAAACTAATTCTCCTGAAAATTTGACAAAGTTTCAGTATTAAATAAAAGGAAAATCAAACACTTAACTTTTTGCATTGACAAGTATGGGTTAGCTATTACTGAAATTTCTGAAAATGTATTATTTGCAAATTTGATATCAGCTTCGTGTACAGTACACCTGAAACTAATTCTCCTGAAAATTTGACAAAGTTTCAGTATTAAATATGGGAGAAAATCAAACACTTAACTTTTTGCATTGACAAGTATGGGTTAGCTATTACTGAAATTTCTGAAAATTCATTATTTGCAAATTTGATACTAGATTTGTGTACAGTACACCTAAAACTAGTTCTCCTGAAAATATGACAAAGTTTCAGTATTAAATATGGGAGAAAATAAAACACTAAACTCTCTGCATTGACAAGTATGGGCTAGTCATTACTGAAATTTCTGAAAATTTATTATTTGCAAATTTGATATTGTATTCATGTACAGTACACCTGAAACTAATTCTCCTGAAAATATGACACAGTTTCAGTATTAAATAAGGGAGAAAATCAAACACTTAACTTTTTGCATTGATAAGTATGGGTTAGCTATTACTGAAATTTCTGAAAATATATTATTTGCAAATTTGATACAAGATTCGTATACAGTACACCAGAAACTAATTCTCCTGAAAATTTGACAAAGTTTCAGGATTAAATAAGGGAGAAAATCAAAACTTAACTTTCTGCATTGACAGGTATGGGTTAGCTATTACTGAAATTTCTGAAAATTTATTATTTGCAAATATGATATAAGATTCGTGTATAGTACACCTGAAACTAATTCTCCTTAAAATTTGACAAAGTTTCAGTATTAAATAAGGGAGAAAATCATACACTTAACTTTTGGCATTGACAAGTATGGGTTAGCTATTACTGAAATTTATGAAAATTTATTAATTGCAAATTTGATATCAGATTCGTGTACAGTACACCTGAAACTAATTCTCCTGTAAAATTGACAAAGTTTCAGGATTAAATAAGGGAGAAAATCAAAACTTAACTTTCTGCATTGACAAGTATGGGTTAGCTATTACTGAAATTTCTGAAAATGTATTATTTGCAAATTTGATACCAGATTCGTGTACAGTACACCTGAAACTAATTCTCCTGTAAAATTGACAAAGTTTCAGGATTAAATAAGGGAGAAAATCAAAACTTAACTTTCTGCATTGACAAGTATGGGTTAGCTATTACTGAAATTTCTGAAAATGTATTATTTGCAAATTTGATACCAGATTCGTGTACAGTACACCTGAAACTAATTCTCCTGTAAAATTGACAAAGTTTCAGGATTAAATAAGGGAGAAAATCAAAACTTAACTTTCTGCATTGACAAGTATGGGTTAGCTATTACTGAAATTTCTGAAAATGTATTATTTGCAAATTTGATACCAGATTCGTGTACAGTACACCTGAAACTAATTCTCCTGTAAAATTGACAAAGTTTCAGGATTAAATAAGGGAGAAAATCAAAACTTAACTTTCTGCATTGACAAGTATGCGTTAGCTATTACTGAAATTTCTGAAAATGTATTATTTGCAAATTTGATATCAGATTCGTGTACAGTACACCTGAAACTAATTCTCCTGAAAATTTGACAAAGGTTCAGTATTAAATAAGGAGAAAATCAAACACTTAACTTTCTGCATTGACAAGTATGCGTTAGCTATTACTGAAATTTCTGAAAATTTATTATTTGCAAATTTGATATTAGTTTCGTGTACAGTACACCTAAAACTAATTCTCCTGAAAATTTGACAAAGTTTCAGTATTAAATATGTGGGAAAATCAAACACTTAACTTTTTGCATTGACAAGTATGGGTTAGCTATTACTGAAATTCCTGAAAATTTATTATTTGCAAATTTGATATTGGATTCGTATACAGTACACCTGAAACTAATTCTCCTGAAAATTTGAGAAAGTTTCAGTACTAAATAAGGGAGAAAATCAAACACTTAACTTTTTGTATTGACAAGTATGGGTTAGCTATTACTGAAATTTCTGAAAATGTATTATTTGAAAATTTGATATAGGATTCGTATACAGTACTCCTGAAACTAATTCTCCTGAAAATTTGACAAAGTTTCAGTATTAAATATGGGAGAAAATCAAACACTTAACTTTTTGCATTGACAAGTATGGGTTAGCTATTACTGAAATTCCTGAAAATTTATTATTTGCAAATTTGATATTGGATTCGTATACAGTACACCTGAAACTAATTCTCCTGAAAATTTGAGAAAGTTTCAGTACTAAATAAGGGAGAAAATCAAACACTTAACTTTTTGTATTGACAAGTATGGGTTAGCTATTACTGAAATTTCTGAAAATGTATTATTTGCAAATTTGATATCAGATTCGTGTACAGTACACCTGAAACTAATTCTCCTGAAAATTTGACAAAGTTTCAGTATTAAATAAGGAGAAAATCAAACACTTAACTATCTGCATTGACAAATATGGGTTAGCTATTACTGAAATTTCTGAAAATTTATTATTTGCAAATTTGATATTAGTTTCGTGTACAGTACACCTGAAACTAATTCTCCTGAAAATTTGACAAAGTTTCAGTATTAAATATGTGGGAAAATCAAACACTTAACTTTTTGCATTGACTAGTATGGGTTAGCTATTACTAAAATTTCTGAAAATTTATTATTTGCAAATATGATATTAGATTCGTATACAGTACACCTGAAACTAATTCTCCTGAAAATTTGACAAAGTTTCAGTATTAAATATGTGGGAAAATCAAACACTTAACTTTTTGCATTGACAAGTATGGGTTAGCTATTACTGAAATTCCTGAAAATTTATTATTTGCAAATTTGATATTGGATTCGTATACAGTACACCTGAAACTAATTCTCCTGAAAATTTGAGAAAGTTTCAGTACTAAATAAGGGAGAAAATCAAACACTTAACTTTTTGTATTGACAAGTATGGGTTAGCTATTACTGAAATTTCTGAAAATGTATTATTTGAAAATTTGATATAGGATTCGTATACAGTACTCCTGAAACTAATTCTCCTGAAAATTTGACAAAGTTTCAGTATTAAATATGGGAGAAAATCAAACACTTAACTTTTTGCATTGACAAGTATGGGTTAGCTATTACTGAAATTCCTGAAAATTTATTATTTGCAAATTTGATATTGGATTCGTATACAGTACACCTGAAACTAATTCTCCTAAAAATTTGAGAAAGTTTCAGTACTAAATAAGGGAGAAAATCAAACACTTAACTTTTTGTATTGACAAGTATGGGTTAGCTATTACTGAAATTTCTGAAAATGTATTATTTGAAAATTTGATATAGGATTCGTATACAGTACACCTGAAACTAATTCTCCTGAAAATTTGACAAAGTTTCAGTATTAAATAAGGGAGAAAATCAAACACTTAACTTTTTGAATTGACAAGTATGGGTTAGCTATTGCTGAAATTTCTGAAAATTTATTATTTGCAAATTTGATACCAGATTCGTATACAGTACACCTGAAACTAATTCTCCTAAAAATTTGACAAAGTTTCAGTAATAAATAAGGGAGAAAATCAAACACTAAACTTTTTGTATTGACAAGTATGGGTTAGCTATTACTGAAATTTCTGAAAATTTATTATTTGCAAATTTGGTACTAGATTTGTATACAGTACACCTAAAACTAGTTCTCCTGAAAAATTGACAAAGTTTCAGTATTAAGTATAAGAGAAAATCAAAGGCTTAACTTTCTGCATTGACAAGTATGGGTTAGCTATTACTGAAATTTCTGAAAATTTATTATTTGCAAATTTGATATCAGATTCATGTACAGTCCATACGAGGCATTATTTGAAGTTAAATTTTAATTTTGCAGAGGCTAAGAAGTCCATGTTCTCTTACGAGAACTTAGGACTGTGCGTGGCTGAGTTAATTGGCACTGCACTTCTGCTCTTCATAGGATGCATGGGATGCATAACAGAATACGAATCAATGCCAGTTCCACACTACATGTCTGCACTATCATTTGGCCTCACAGTTATGCTCATAATTCAGGTAAGAAATATATATATATATATATATATATATATATATATATATATATATATATATATATATATATCAGTCTGCTGCCATTGAAGACAGTCTTATTAATTTGTTATATTTTCTGTACCAAATGCAGAAATTAAATAATTTGGCAATAGTAAGTGATAATCGAAATTTTGATATTTCGACAGAATTGAAACATTGCTTTAAAAATAAAATCTTGATAAAATATTATAAATATAAAAAAAAAAATTGAACTTGACAATTGAATATTTTGGAACTGTAAGTGGTAATATAAAATTAAATTGATATATTAGATAATATTTTGATAAGATCCAAATATTGCTTTCAAAATAAAATCTTGGTAAAAGTTCATAAATATAAAAAAATACATTTTTCGTTAATATTTTTATTGTGTATTATTTTATATTTAATATTTGGACATGCATCAAGCAATATTGTAAGGCAAACTGTTTATGTACGTCTAAGCTTAATACTTTTCAATTTTCTAATGTTTTAATATCCAAGTTAGTGATTCCTCGAGCAATTTAATGAGGCAAACTACTTATGAAAATTTAATTTCGGTGGTTTAATTTTTGTAATGTGTATACAAAGCAATTTTGGAAAATAATCATAAAAATAAAGATTATTTTGTATCTTTCGTATATTCACCTTTTGCATTGTAGCACTATTCTGGTATTACCATAGCATTTGTTGTTAGTCAATTTACTGAATGCTATGGTAATACCAGAATAGTTCTACAAAACGAACGGGAAATAAAAAAATATCAATTTATAACATAATTACGGTTTGAATATTCTAATTACCAATGGTAATTAGTCATAGCAGTTGAATTTAAACAAGCAAAAATAGAAACGGTTTTCTCTGATTGCAATTGCAGTTATGAGCTTTATAGTATGGTATTGTAATCCACTTTTTTTTGGTATTTTTTAGTGCTTTGGACACATATCTGGGGCTCATCTCAATCCAGCTGTAACGATGGTGACTGTGATTTTGGGAATCCTTGATATATCAGTTGCACCAATGTACTTGATTGGGCAATTCGCAGGTGCTGTTTTGGGTTTAGGTGCCTTAAAGGTAAGCCAAAAATGCCTCCAAGTTTAATAGTCCAAATGGAAATTTTCATTTGAGCAGCAGATCAGTAACCCAGTAAATCTCAGTAAATATCAGTAACTCAGTAAATCTTCAAGTTTACATAACTACCTTAAGAAATCTGCAAAAATTCCATACCAAAACAAAATTAATACAAATGTGTGAGAATTGTACAGATTTCAGTAAAACAGAGAATTTTAGAAAATAATCTTAAAATCCAAGTTTGCGCTTACCGATAATGTAACCTTAAATAACTCGTGAAATTTTGGTAAAACCAAGAAAATTTTGGAAAAAAAAATTTCAAATCCAAAATATCTTCGAGTTTACCGTAATTTAACCATAAATAATTCTTGAAATTTACCCAACAGTCTCTTTAAATCATTCAATTTTCAGATGTTAGTTCCTGCTGAGTACGTGGCTCAGGAAATCTATGATGCTCGAAGCAATACTACCACATCCAGGCTAGGACTTTGTACTACAGCTCCTCATCCAAAAGTTTCTACGATGCAGGTATAACTTGTGGATCCAATTAATAATTCTCCATGTAAATTATTAAGAGCCATAGATTTTGAGCAGTAGAATTATTATTATTGCTGCAAATGCAAGTAGTGAAAATTTGTAATATGTTTGAATTTCTGAAAATATGTTTCAGGCTCTAGTTATTGAGACTGTCATCACAGCTGTTCTCATTTTGGTTTGTTGTGCCATTTGGGATAAGAGGAACGAACAAAAGCAGGATTCTGTGCCACTCAGGTTCGGTCTTGTCATCGCCACAATCGCCATTGCCGCAGTAAGTATAAGAGTAAAAGAACTAGTAGTAGAAAGGTAGTAGTAGTAGTAGTAGAACTACTAATACTTGTACTACAAAAAAGTAATAATTAATAGTTCATGCTGTATAAGTTGTTCACAAGCATATAATTTGAAAAATCAATTATGTGAATAAACAATTTTCAAAATCTGTAAAATCGACTTGGATGACTTCATATTTTGAGTAAAGTAACTAAGTAGGCTAGTAGTAGTAATAAAACTACTACTACTAGTAGTACAAAAAAGTAATAATTAAAATAATAGGTTGTTCACAAACATGTAATTTGAAAAATCTGTAAAAATGACTTGGATGGCTTAATAATTTGAGTAAAGTAACTTGGTAAGCTAGTAGTAGTAGTAAAACTATTACTACTAGTACTACAAAAAAGTAATAATTAATAGTTCATACTGTATAAGTTGTTCATAAGCATATAATTTGAAAAATCAATTATGTGAATAAACAATTTTCAAAATCTGTAAAAACGACTTGGATGACTTCATATTTTGAGTAAAGTAACTAAGTAGGCTAGTAGTAGTAATAAAACTACTACTACTAGTAGTACAAAAAGTAATAATTAATATTATAGCTTGTTCAGAAACATGTAATTTGAAAAATCTGTAAAAATGACTTGGATGACTTAATAATTTGAGTAAAGAAACTTGGTAAGCTAGTAGTAGTAGTAAAACTATTACTACTAGTACTACAAAAAAGTAATAATTAATAGTTCATACTGTATAAGTAGTTCACAAGCATATAATTTGAAAAATCAATTATGTGAATAAACAATTTTCAAAATCTGTAAAAACGACTTGGATGACTTCATATTTTGAGTAAAGTAACTAAGTAGGCTAGTAGTAGTTATAAAACTACTACTACTAGTAGTACAAAAAAGTAATTATTAAAATTATAGCTTGTTCACAAACATGTAATTAGAAAAATCTGTAAAAATGACTTGGATGACTTAATAATATGAGTAAAGAAACTTGGTAAGCTAGTAGTAGTAGTAAAACTATTACTACTAGTACTACAAAAAAGTAATAAATAATAGTTCATACTGTATAAGTAGTTCACAAGCATATAATTTGAAAAATCAATTATGTGAATAAACAATTTTCAAAATCTGTAAAAACGACTTGGATGACTTCATATTTTGAGTAAAGTAACTAAGTAGGCTAGTAGTAGTAATAAAACTATTACTACTAGTAGTACAAAAAAGTAATACTTAAAATTATAGGTTGTTCACAAGCATATAATTTGAAAAATCAATTATGTGAATAAACAATTTTCAAAATCTGTAAAAACGACTTGGATGACTTCATAATTTGAGTAAAGTAACTAAGTAGGCCAGTAGTAGTAATAAAACTACTACTACCAGTAGTACAAAAAAGTAATAATTAAAATTATAGCTTGTTCACAAACATGTAATTTGAAAAATCTGTAAAAATGACTTGGATGACTTAATAATTTGAGTAAAGTAACTTGGTAAGCTAATAGTAGTATTAAAACTATTACTACTAGTACTACAAGAAAGTAATAATTAATAGTTCATACTGTATAAGTTGTTCACAAGCATATAATTTGTAAAATCCATTATGTGAATAAACAATTTTCAAAATCTGTAAAAACGACTTGGATGACTTCATAATTTGAGTTAAGTAACTAAGTAGACTAGTAGTAGTAGTAATAAAACTACTACTACTAGTAGTACAAAAAGTAATAATTAATATTATACGTTGTTCACAAACATGTAATTTGAAAAATCTGTAAAAATGACTTGGATTACTTAATAATTTGAGTAAAGTAACTTGATAAACAAGTAGTAGTAGTAAAACTATTACTACTAGTACTACAAAAAAGTAATAATTAATAGTTCATTCGGTATAAGTTGTTCACAAGCATATAATTTGAAAAATCAATTATGTGAATAAACAATTTTCAAAATCTGTAAAAACGACTTGGATGACTTCATAATTTGAGTAAAGTAACTTGGTAAGCTAGTAGTAGTAAAACTATTACTACTAGTACTACAAAAAAGTAATAATTAATAGTTCATATTGTATAAGTTGTTCACAGGCATATAATTTGAAAAATCAATTATGTGAATAAACAATTTTCAAAATGTGTAAAAACGACTTGGATGACTTCATATTTTGAGTAAAGTAACTAAGTAGGCTAGTAGTAGTAATAAAACTACCACTACTAGTAGTACAAAAAAGTAATAATTAAAATTATAGCTTGTTCACAAACATGTAATTTGAAAAATCTGTAAAAATGACTTGGATGACTTAATAATTTGAGTAAAGTAACTTGGTAAGCTAGTAGTAGTAGTAAAACTATTACTACTAGTACTACAAGAAAGTAATAATTAATAGTTCATACTGTATAACTTGTTCACAAGCATATAATTTGAAAAATTAATTATGTGAATAAACAATTTTCAAAATCTGTAGAAACGACTTGGATGACTTCATAATTTGAGTAAAGTAACTAAGTAGGCTAGTAGTAGTAATAAAACTACTACTACTAGTAGTACAAAAGAGTAATAATTAAAATTATAGCTTGTTCACAAACATGTAATTTGAAAAATCTGTAAAAATGACTTGGATGACTTAATAATTTGAGTATAGTAACTAGGTAAGCTATTACTAGTAGTAGTAAAACTATTACTACTAGTACTACAAAAAAGTAATAATTAATAGTTCATACTGTATAAGATGCTCACAAGCATATAATTTGAAAAATCAATTATGTGAATAAACAATTTTCAAAATCTGTAAAAACGACTTGGATGACTTCATAATTTGAATAAAGTAACTAAATAGGCTAGTAGTAGTAATAAAAATACTACTACTAGTAGTACAAAAAAGTAATAATTAAATTTATAGGTTGTTCACAAACATGTAATTTGAAAAATCTGTAAAAATGACTTGTATGACTTAATAATTTGAGTAAAGTAACTTGGTAAGCTAGTAGTAGTAGTAAAACTATTACTACTAGTACTACAAAAAAGTAATAATTAATAGTTCATACTGTATAAGTTGTTCACAAGCATATAATTTGAAAAATCAATTATGTGAATAAACAATTTTCAAAATCTCTAAAAACGACTTGGATGACTTCATAATTTGAGTAAAGTAATTAAGTAGGCCAGTAGTAGTATTAAAACTACTACTACCAGTAGTACAAAAAAGTAATAATTAAAATTATAGCTTGTTCACAAACATGTAATTTGAAAAACTGTAAAAATGACTTGGATGACTTAATAATTTGAGTAAAGTAACTTGGTAAGCTAGTAGTAGTAGTAAAACTATTACTACTAGTACTACAAAAAAGTAATAATCAATTGTTCATATTGTATAAGTTGTTCACAAGCATATAATTTGAAAAATCAATTATGTGAATAAACAATTTTCAAAATCTGTAAAAACGACTTGGATGACTTCATATTTTGAGTAAAGTAAGTAAGTAGGCTAGTAGTAGTAATAAAACTACTACTACTAGTAGTACAAAAAAGCAATAATTAAAATTATAGCTTGTTCACAAACATGTAAGTTGAAAAATCTGTAAAAATGACTTCGATGACTTAATAATTTGAGTAAAGTAACTTGGTATGCTAGTAGTAGTAGTAAAACTATTACTACTAGTACTACAAAAAAGTAATAATTAATAGTTCATACTGTATAAGTTGTTCACAAGCATATAATTTGAAAAATCAATTATGTGAATAAACAATTTTCAAAATCTGTAAAAACGACTTGGATGACTTCATAATTTAAGTAAAGTAACTAAGTAGGCTAGTAGTAGTAATAAAACTACTACTACTAGTAGTACAAAAAAGTAATAATTAAAATTATAGCTTGTTCACAAACATGTAATTTGAAAAATCTGTAAAAATGACTTGGATGACTTAATAATTTGAGAAAAGTAACTTGGTAAGCTAGTAGTAGTAGTAAAACTATTACTACTAGTACTACAAAAAAGTAATAATTAATAGTTCACACTGTATAAGTTGTTCACAAGCATATAATTTGAAAAATCAATTATGTGAATAAACAATTTTCAAAATCTGTAAAAACGACTTGGACGACTTCATAATTTGAGTAAAGTAACTAAGTAGACTAGTAGTAGTAATAAAACTACTACTACTAGTAGTACAAAAAATTAATAATTAAAATTATAGGTCGTTCACAAACATGTAATTTGAAAAATCTGTAAAAATGACTTGGATGACTTAATAATTTGAGAAAAGTAACTAGGTAAGGTAGTAGTAGTAGTAAAACTATTGCTACTAGTACTACAAAAAGTAATAATTAATAGTTCATACTGTATAAGTTGTTCACAAGCATATAATTTGAAAAATCAATTATGTGAATAAACAATTTTCAAAATCTGTAGAAACGACTTCGATCAAATTTTCATTTCTTTCATGAAAATTGCAAATAAATGTAATAAAATTACCACAAAATTTAATATTCCCAAACTTTTCAGTAATATTTCAAAAAAATGCAATAAAAGTAGCATAAAATTCATAAAATATCTCAAAAAACTCCTAAAATTACCATAAAATTCATGAACTTTGCTACAAAATAAAACCATATAAATATAAAATATCTAAACATCTATCAAATTTTCAGAAAATTCAATAAAATCATGACAAAGTACACAAACTTACTAGAAAATCCACAAAGTAGCTATAATATGCTCGATTTGCCATGAAGGCCCTCATAGTTTTATAAAACCCATAACATTTTCAATTTTCTTTGAAGATTGCAAAACAATAAATTAATAAATTTTCAAAATTTCCATGAAAATTATAACACAAAGAATATAATTTCAACATTTCTATAAACTTTCTAGAATTCCAATATATTTCTGACCACTCATGATTATTTAAATCCATAAAAATATTATAAACTTCATCAAATTTTCCATGAAAATTGCGAATAAATGTAATAAAATTACCACGAAATTTAATATTCTCAAACTTTTCAGTAAGATTTTAAAAAAATTCAATGAAAGTAGCATAAAATTCATAAAATATCTCAAAAAACCCCTAAAATTACCATAAAATTTATGAACTTTGCTACAAAATGTAACCATATAAATATAAAATATCTAAACATCCATCAAATTTTCAGAAAATTCAATAAAATCATGATAAAGTACATAAACTTACTAGAAAATCCACAATGTAGCTATAATATGCTTGATATGTCACGAAGGCCATCATAGTTTTATAAAACCCATAACATTTTAATTTTTTTTCTTTTCTTCTAGGGCCCATTCAGTGGTGCAAGTATGAATACAGCTAGGAGCTTCGCTCCAGCTCTACTCAATGGTGACTGGAAGGACCAGTGGGTAAGAAAAATTTGATAAATTTCTCCCAATCGTTCAAATCTTGAAATCTTAAAATTCCTTTTATTATATAAACATAGCAGTAAATTACATAAATATAAACAACATTACAAATTTTTGACAAGCAAAGCTGCCAATTACTGCAGGTTACCAATCGAAATTACAGTTTTACCTTAAATGAATCACTCGGTATATAAATCGTATTTGGTTTCTAATATTGTGCTTATTATTAGTAGATATACTATGAGAGTTCTGCGACAATTTTTTATTTATCTATTAATTTTCTGTTTGATAGATTTATTGGGTGGGACCTACAGCAGGTGGCCTCTTGGCAGTCTTTTTCTACAAGGGCCTGTACTCTCTGCCGAAGGAAAAACCCTCTGCAAATGCAGGCGAGGAGCTACAAGAACTTCGCACGACGAACGAAAAATAAACATCGCAGCTCATAGATACACATTTCTTCAACCTTCATTCCACTTTTAGCCCTCGCAGCTTATCAAGATGTACATTAACCTTGTACTTTTTATTTATTCGTTTATTCGTTATTTAATAATAAATTGTTTATTTTACATCCAACTTTACAAAATCCCACGCATGATGAAGCAACGAATGATTTTTTAGAAATTAGTTGTGTGTATGTTCAAAATTGAATATACTTTATTTGTATGAAGTTTAAAATCTTACATTTACTGATACAGACAAGTTTTCCAAAAATCACATATATAATTCTGTGCTAAAATTGCAGAAGCATTGCTATTACTACAAGCTTTTTGCAATGTGAGTGGCCTATCTATAAGGGGGTTATCTATGACTAAAAGAGCTTTTCAAAAAAAGTGATAGATCAAAAAGGACACTGTTTCGATCTTTGTGTCTATCACTTTGTTGTCAGTGTCAGTGATATTTACCTGCCGTTTGCAAAACTGCACGCAGTGCAATGGAAGTTCAAGAAACTGCAGGATCCAGTGCACCCAAAAAACGCCTCAAATGTCGACTGCCCAAAAACGACAAGTCCAGTAAGAATATCAAAATTACACAAAAACAAGTCAAATAATAGACAGCCACAGCAAAAACAGCCACAGACATCTCAAATCTTGCAACAACTGATCAGTATATGACCATGAAATGTCCAACGAGCACTAAACTCCTTAAATATCTTTAATACTTTAACATTGAGAGTTATTAGTTATTGAAAAATAAGAGTTAATAGTACTATCAGCTTTAGTTACTTCAGTTTTCTCGAGAGTTGATGAGAATTTTGTTGAATGAAGGTTCTATAAGTTTTCTGGATAGCAGTAATAATAGTTTGATGAATGTTTTGCAAGAATTTGTACAAAAACCTCTAAACTCCTTTAATATCTTTAATACTTTAACGTTGAGAGTTATTAGTTATTGAAAAATAAGAATTAATAGTACTATGAGCTTTAGTTACTTCAGTTTTCTCGAGAGTTGATGAGAATTTTGTTGAATGAAGGTTCTATAAGTTTTCTAGATAGCAGTAATAATAGTTTGAGGAAGGTTTTGCAAAAATTTGTTCAAAAACCTCTAAACTCCTTAAATATTTTTAATACTTTAACATTGAGAGTTATTAGTTATTGAAAAATAAGAGTTAATAGTACTATGAGCTTTAGTTACTTCAGTTTTCTCGAGAGTTGATGAGAATTTTGTTGAATGAAGGTTCTATAAGTTTTCTGGATAGCAGTAATAATAGTTTGATGAAGGTTTTGCAAAAATTTGTTCAAAAACCTCTAAACTCCTTAAATATCTTTAATACTTTAACATTGAGAGTTATTAGTTATTGAAAAATAAGAGTTAATAGAACTATGAGCTTTAGTTACTTCAGTTTTCTCGAGAGTTGATGAGAATTTTGTTGATTGAAGGTTCTATAAGTTTTCTGGATAGCAGTAATAATAGTTTGATGAAGGTTTTGCAAAAATTTGTTCAAAAACCTCTAAACTCCTTAAATATCTTTAATACTTTAACATTGAGAGTTATTAGTTATTGAAAAATAAGATTTAATAGTACTATGAGCTTTAGTTACTTCAGTTTTCTCGAGAGTTGATGAGAATTTTGTTGAATGAAGGTTCTATAAGTTTTCTGGATAGCAGTAATAATAATTTGATGAAGGTTTTGCAAAAATTTGTTCAAAAACCTCTAAACTCCTTAAATATCTTCAATACATTAACATTGAGAGTTATTAGTTATTGAAAAATAAGAGTTAATAGTACTATGAGCTTTAGTTACTTCAGTTTTCTCGAGAGTTGATGAGAATTTTGTTGAATGAAGGTTCTATAAGTTTTCTAGATAGCAGTAATAATAGTTTGAGGAAGGTTTTGCAAAAATTTGTTCAAAAACCTCTAAACTCCTTAAATATTTTTAATACTTTAACATTGAGAGTTATTAGTTATTGAAAAATAAGAGTTAATAGTACTATGAGCTTTAGTTACTTCAGTTTTCTCGAGAGTTGATGAGAATTTTGTTGAATGAAGGTTCTATAAGTTTTCTGGATAGCAGTAATAATAGTTTGATGAAGGTTTTGCAAAAATTTGTTCAAAAACCTCTAAACTCCTTAAATATCTTTAATACTTTAACATTGAGAGTTATTAGTTATTGAAAAATAAGAGTTAATAGAACTATGAGCTTTAGTTACTTCAGTTTTCTCGAGAGTTGATGAGAATTTTGTTGATTGAAGGTTCTATAAGTTTTCTGGATAGCAGTAATAATAGTTTGATGAAGGTTTTGCAAAAATTTGTTCAAAAACCTCTAAACTCCTTAAATATCTTTAATACTTTAACATTGAGAGTTATTAGTTATTGAAAAATAAGATTTAATAGTACTATGAGCTTTAGTTACTTCAGTTTTCTCGAGAGTTGATGAGAATTTTGTTGAATGAAGGTTCTATAAGTTTTCTGGATAGCAGTAATAATAATTTGATGAAGGTTTTGCAAAAATTTGTTCAAAAACCTCTAAACTCCTTAAATATCTTCAATACATTAACATTGAGAGTTATTAGTTATTGAAAAATAAGAGTTAATAGTACTATGAGCTTTAGTTACTTCAGTTTTCTCGAGAGTTGATGAGAATTTTGTTGAATGAAGGTTCTATAAGTTTTCTGGATAGCAGTAATAATAGTTTGATGAAGGTTTTGCAAAAATTTGTTCAAAAACCTCTAAACTTCTTAAATATCTTTAATACTTTAACATTGAGAGTTATTAGTTATTGAAAAATAAGAGTTAATAGAACTATGAGCTTTAGTTACTTCAGTTTTCTCGAGAGTTGATGAGAATTTTGTTGAATGAAGGTTCTATAAGTTTTCTGGATAGCAGTAATAATAGTTTGATGAAGGTTTTGCAAAAATTTGTTCAAAAACCTCTAAACTTCTTAAATATCTTTAATACTTTAATATTGAGAGTTATTAGTTATTGAAAAATAAGAGTTAATTGTACTATGAGCTTTAGTTACTTCAGTGTTCTCGAGAGTTGATGAGAATTTTGTTGAATGAAGGTTCTATAAGTTTTCTAGATAGCAGTAATAATAGTTTGATGAAGGTTTTGCAAAAATTTGTTCAAAAACCTCTAAACTTCTTAAATATCTTTAATACTTTAACATTGAGAGTTATTAGTAATTGAAAAATAAGAGTTAATAGTACTATGAGCTTTAGTTACTTCAGTTTTCTCGAGAGTTGATGAGAATTTTGTTGAATGAAGGTTCTATAAGTTTTCTGGATAGCAGTAATAATAGTTTGATGAAGGTTTTGCAAAAATTTGTTCAAAAACCTCTAAACTTCTTAAATATCTTTAATACTTTAACATTGAGAGTTATTAGTAATTGAAAAATAAGAGTTAATAGTACTATGAGCTTTAGTTACTTCAGTTTTCTCGAGAGTTGATGAGAATTTTGTTGAATGAAGGTTCTATAAGTTTTCTGGATAGCAGTAATAATAGTTTGATGAAGGTTTTGCAAAAATTTGTTCAAAAACCTCTAAACTCCTTTAATATCTTTAATACTTTAACATTGAGAGTTATTAGTTATTGAAAAATAAGAGTTAATTGTACTATGAGCTTTAGTTACTTCAGTGTTCTCGAGAGTTGATGAGAATTTTGTTGAATGAAGGTTCTATAAGTTTTCTAGATAGCAGTAATAATACTTTGATGAAGGTTTTGCAAAAATTTGTTCAAAAACCTCTAAACTCCTTAAATATCTTGAATACTTTAACATTGAGAGTTATTAGTAATTGAAAAATAAGAGTTAATAGTACTATGAGCTTTAGTTACTTCAGTTTTCTCGAGAGTTGATGAGAATTTTGTTGAATGAAGGTTCTATAAGTTTTCTGGATAGCAGTAATAATCGTTTGATGAAGGTTTTGCAAAAATTTGTTCAAAAACCTCTAAACTCCTTTAATATCTTTAATACTTTAACATTGAGAGTTATTAGTTATTGAAAAATAAGAGTTAATTGTACTATGAGCTTTAGTTACTTCAGTTTTCTCGAGAGTTGATGAGAATTTTGTTGAATGAAGGTTCTATAAGTTTTCTAGATAGCAGTAATAATAGTTTGATGAAGGTTTTGCAAAAAATTGTTCAAAAACCTCTAAACTCCTATAATATCTTTAATACTTTAACATTGAGAGTTATTAGTTATTGAAAAATAAGATTTAATAGTACTATGAGGTTTAGTTACTTCAGTTTTCTCGAGAGTTGATGAGAATTTTGTTGAATGAAGGTTCTATAAGTTTTCTGGATAGCAGTAATAATAGTTTGATGAAGGTTTTGCAAAAATTTGTTCAAAAACCTCTAAACTCCTTAAATATCTTTAATACTTTTACATTGAGAGTTATTAGTTATTGAAAAATAAGAGTTAATAGTACTATGAGCTTTAGTTACTTCAGTTTTCTCGAGAGTTGATGAGAATTTTGTTGAATGAAGGTTCTATAAGTTTTCTGGATAGCAGTAATAATAATTTGATGAAGGTTTTGCAAAAATTTGTTCAAAAAACTCTAAACTCCTTAAATATCTCTAATACTTTAACATTGAGAGTTATTAGTTATTGAAAATTAAGAGTTAATAGAACTATGAGCTTTAGTTACTTCAGTTTTCTCGAGAGTTGATGAGAATTTTGTTGAATGAAGGTTCTATAAGTTTTCTGGATAGCAGTAATAATAGTTTGATGAAGGTTTTGCAAAAATTTGTTTAAAAACCTCTAAACTCCTTAAATATCTTTAATACTTTAACATTGAGACTTATTAGTTATTGAAAAATAAGAGTTAATAGTACTATGAGCTTTAGTTACTTGAGTTTTCTCGAGAGTTGATGAGAAATTTGTTGAATAAAGGTTCTATAAGTTTTCTGCATGGCAGTAATAATAGTTTGATGAAGATTTTGCAAAAATTTGTTCAAAAACCTCTAAACTCCTTAAATATCTTTAATACTTTTACATTGAGAGTTATTAGTTATTGAAAAATAAGAGTTAATAGTACTATGAGCTTTAGATACTTCAGTTTTCTCGAGAGTTGATGAGAATTTTGTTGAATGAAGGTTCTATAAGTTTTCTGGATAGCAGTAATAATAGTTTGATGAAGGTTTTGCAAAAATTTGTTCAAAAACCTCTAAACTCCTTAAATATCTTTAATACTTTAACATTGAGACTTATTAGTTATTGAAAAATAAGAGTTAATAGTACTATGAGCTTTAGTTACTTGAGTTTTCTCGAGAGTTGATGAGAAATTTGTTGAATAAAGGTTCTATAAGTTTTCTGCATGGCAGTAATAATAGTTTGATGAAGATTTTGCAAAAATTTGTTCAAAAAACTCTAAACTCCTTAAATATCTCTAATACTTTAACATTGAGAGTTATTAGTTATTGAAAATTAAGAGTTAATAGAACTATGAGCTTTAGTTACTTCAGTTTTCTCGAGAGTTGATGAGAATTTTGTTGAATGAAGGTTCTATAAGTTTTCTGGATAGCAGTAATAATAGTTTGATGAAGGTTTTGCAAAAATTTGTTCAAAAACCTCTAAACTCCTTAAATATCTTTAATACTTTAACATTGAGAGTTATTAGTTATTGAAAAATAAGAGTTAATAGTACTATGAGCTTTAGATACTTCAGTTTTCTCGAGAGTTGATGAGAATTTTGTTGAATGAAGGTTCTATAAGTTTTCTGGATAGCAGTAATAATAGTTTGATGAAGGTTTTGCAAGAATTTGTACAAAAACCTCTAAACTCCTTTATTATCTTCAATACTTTAACATTGAGAGTTATTAGTTATTGAAAAATAAGAGTTAATAGTAGTATGAGCTTTAGTTACTTCAGTTTTCTCGAGAGTTGATGAGAATTTTGTTGAATGAAGGTTCTATAAGTTTTCAGGATAGCAGTAATAATGGTTTGATGAAGGTTTTGCAAAAATTTGTTCAAAAACCTCTAAACTCCTTAAATATCTTTAATACTTTAACATTGAGAGTTATTAGTTATTGAAATATAAGAGTTAATAGTACTATGAGCTTTAGTTACTTCAGTTTTCTCGAGAGTTGATGAGAATTTTGTTGAATGAAGGTTCTATAAGTTTTCTGGATAGCAGTAATAATAGTTTGATGAAGGTTTTGCAAAAATTTGTTTAAAAACCTCTAAACTCCTTAAATATCTTTAATACTTTAACATTGAGACTTATTAGTTATTGAAAAATAAGAGTTAATAGTACTATGAGCTTTAGTTACTTGAGTTTTCTCGAGAGTTGATGAGAAATTTGTTGAATAAAGGTTCTATAAGTTTTCTGCATGGCAGTAATAATAGTTTGATGAAGATTTTGCAAAAATTTGTTCAAAAACCTCTAAACTCCTTAAATATCTTTAATACTTTTACATTGAGAGTTATTAGTTATTGAAAAATAAGAGTTAATAGTACTATGAGCTTTAGTTACTTCAGTTTTCTCGAGAGTTGATGAGAATTTTGTTGAATGAAGGTTCTATAAGTTTTCTGGATAGCAGTAATAATAGTTTGATGAAGGTTTTGCAAAAATTTGTTCAAAAACCTCTAAACTCCTTAAATATCTTTAATACTTTAACATTGAGAGTTAATAATTATTGAAAAATAAGATTTAATAGCACTATGAGCTTTAGTTACTTCAGTTTTCTCGAGAGTTGATGAGAATTTTGTTGAATGAAGGTTCTATAAGTTTTCTGAATAGCAGTAATAATTGTTTGATGAAGGTTTTGCAAAAATTTGTTCAAAAACCTCTAAACTCCTTAAATATCTTTAATACTTTAACATTGAGAGTTATTAGTTATTGAAAAATAAGATTTAATAGAACTATGAGCTTAAGTTACTTCAGTTTTCTCGAGAGTTGATGAGAATTTTGTTAAATGAAGGTTCTATAAGTTTTCTGGATAGCAGTAATAATAGTTTGATGAAAGTTTTGCAAAAATTTGTTCAAAAACCTCTAAAGTCCTTCAATATCTTTAATACTTTAACATTGAGAGTTATTGGTTATTGAAAAATAAGAGTTAATAGTACTATGAGCTTTAGTTACTTCAGTTTTTTAGAGAGTTGATGATAATTTTGTTGAATGAAGGTTCTATAAGTTTTCTGGATAGCAGTAATAATAGTTAGATGAAGGTTTTTGCAAAAATTTGTTCAAAAACCTCTAAACTCCTTAAATATCTTTAATACTTTAACATTGAGAGTTATTAGTTATTGAAAAATAAGAGGTAATAGAACTATGAGCTTTAGTTACTTCAGTTTTCTCGAGAGTTGATGAGAATTTTGTTGAATGGAGGTTCTATAAGTTTTCTGGATAGCAGTAATAATAGTTTGATGAAGGTTTTGCAAGAATTTGTACAAAAACCTCTAAACTCCTTAAATATCTTTAATACTTTGACAATGAGAGTTATTAGTTATTGAAAAATAAGAGTTAATAATACTATGAGCTTTAGTTACTTCAGTTTTCTCGAGAGTTGATGAGAATTTTGTTGAATGAAGGTTCTATAAGTTTTCTGGATAGCAGTAATATTAGTTTTATGAAGGATTTGCAAAAATTTGTTCAAAAACCTCTAAACTCCTTAAATATCTTTAATACTTTAACATTGAGAGTTATTTGTTATTGAAAAATAATAGTAAATGGAACTATGAGCTTAGTTACTTCAGTTTTCTCAATAGTTGATGATAATCAACTCTGATTTCGTTGATTATTAATTTCCTCGATTATTTTTCAGAAATGCAGCTAAACCAACTATTTGCCAGATAACTTTTGGCACATTTTGTAGTTTAATTTTTATTTTGCAGAGAATAAGAAGTCGCTGATCTTTTTCGTAGGACTCTTCGTTGCTGAATTGATGGGCACTGCCATCTTGATGTTCTTTGGTTGTATGGGATGCCTAACTGAAATTCAACCCATGCCAGTACCATCACACATGTCTGCAATATCATTTGGCCTCACAGTTCTGCTCGTAATGCAGGTAAGAAGAATGCATCAGTCAGCCATTGAAGACAGTTTCATTAATTTGTTATATTTACTGTACTAAAAGCAGAAATTAACTAATTTGGCAATAGTAAGTGGTAATAGAAGTTTCGATAATATTTCGACAGAATGCAAATATTGCTTTCAAAATAAAATTTTGATAAAAGCTTATAAATATTAAAAAAAACAATTTTGAATTTGATAATTGAATATTTTGGAACTGTAAGTGGTAATATAAATTTAAATGATGTATTAAATAATATTTTGATAGGATTCAAATATTGCTTTCAAAATAAAATCTTGATAGAAGCTTCTAAATATTAAAAAAAAAAAAAAAAAATTGAATTTGACAATTTTATATTTTGGAACTGTAAGTGGTAATATAAATTTATATTGATGTATTAGAAAATAGTTTTATAGAATTCAAATATTGCTTTCGAAATAAAATCTTGATAAAAGCTTATAAATATAAAAAAATACAATTTTGAATTTGACAATTGAATATTTTGGAACTGTAAGTGGTAATATAAATTTAAATTGATGTATGAGATAATATTTTGATAGAATTCAAATATTGCGTTCAAAATAAAATCTTGATAAAAGTTTATGAATATCAAAAATAACATTTTTTGTTAATATTTTTATTGTGTATTATTTTATATTTAATTTTTGGACATCCATCAAGCAATTTTGTGAGGCAAACTGTTTATGTACGTCTTGGCTTAATACTTTTCAATTTTCCAATGTTTTAATATCCAAGTTAGTGATTCCTCGAGCAATTTAATGAGGCAAACTGCTTATGAAAATTTAATTTCGGTGGTTTAATTTTTGTAATGTGTATTATACAAAGCAATTTTGGAAAATAATCATAAAAATAAAGATTATTTTGTATCTTTCGTATATTCACCTTTTGCATTGTAGCACTATTCCGGTATTACCATAGCATTTGTTGTTAGTCAATTTACTGAATGCTATGGTAATACCAGAATAGTTCTACAAAACGAACGGGAAATAAAAAAATATCAATTTACAACATAATTACGGTATGAATATTCAAATTACCAATGGTAATTAGTCATAGCAGTTGAATTTAAACAAACAAAAATGCAGTTATGATTGCAATTGCAGTTATGAGCTTCTTAGTACGATATTATAATCCACTTTTTTTGGAATTTTTAGTGCTTTGGGCACATATCTGGGTCTCATATCAACCCTTCTGTAACGATGGCTGCAGTGATTTTGCAACTCCTTCCTGTAAAAGTTGCACCGTTGTACTTCATAGGGCAATTTGCAGGTGCCATTTTGGGTTTAGCTGCCTTAAAGGTAAGCCAAAAATGCGGCCAAGTTTAATATTCCAAATGGAAATTTTCATTTGAGCAGCAGCTTAGTAACTCAGTAAATCTCAGTAAATTTCAGTAACTCAGTAAATCTTCAAGTTTACATAACTACCTTAAGAAATCTGCAATAATTCCATACCAAAACAAAATTAATATAAATGTGTGAGAATTGTACAGATTTCAGTAAAACAGAGAATTTTAGAAAATAATCTTCAAATCCAAGTTTGAGTTTACCGATAATGTAACCTTAAATAACTCGTGAAATTTTGGTAAATCCGAGAAAATTTTGGAAAAAAAAACTTCAAATCCAAAATATCTTCGAGTTTACCGTAATTTAACCATAAATAATTCTTGAAATTTACCTATCAGTCTCTCTAAATCAATCAATTTTCAGATGTTAGTTCCTCCTGAGTACTTGGCAAGGGAAATCTTCGATGCTCGAAGCAATAACACTGTTCGTAGGTTAGGCCTTTGTACTACAGCTCCTCATCCGAAAGTTTCTACGATTCAGGTATAACTTGTGAAACGAATTAATAATTCTTTATGGAAATTTTATGAGCCACAGCTTTTTTTTTTTGGCTTTTTTGAGCTGCTCGCCCATCCGCCATGAGCCACAGCTTCATGGGCAGTATTATTGTTATTATTGAAGACCTCACTGTGCTAAATTATCAGAGCTTCAGTTTTATGGAAAACAATTATTACCATTACTGCAAAATTTGGAGGAAAATGTTTTTTTTTCGAAATCTAGTTAGTTTTCATTTGACAATAACAAATTTACTAATGGTGAGAGCAAAAGTTAACACTGTTGCCTTGCACGTTTTCAATTTTCTGGATATTTTGAAAATTTGTTTTTATTTGTTTTCGAATAAAATCAGCTCTTCATTATTAAAAAAAAGAATGCAATAAAGAGTCAAATTTATGCCAAAAAGTGATAAATTAGTGTAACATTCGACTGAAAATAACCTTTTTTCCTGTAAATTTTTTTTTAATTCTTTCAAAAATGTCAAATTTATTCCAAAGAATAAAAAATCTTTTTCAAATTTGTTGTAAAAACAAATAAATACACGAAACTATTAAATTCAATTTATTCTTTTAATAAGTATGTAATATTAACAATGTAATACTCCATTGAGAGTCGCCATATAAATAAATAATAATAATTTTTATTATTCAACTGTAAATGACTCTTCGCTTTAAAAAAATATATAAATTTTGCAAAAAACAGGCAAATCTATGCCAGAAAGTGACAAATTGTTGCAAAATGTAAGAAATTGTACTTGAAAATGCTAAATTTGTACTAAAAACTCTGTCCTGGAAGTATGAAAGTGACAAAAAAATATTTTTTTTCTACAAGATTGCAATTTTTTCCCACAAATTCTTGCAAAATGTAATGAAATCGATTGAAAATTGCTTTCATTTTCAATCCTTAATTGAGAGTTGAGAGAATTGAGAGAATTAAATATGTTTTAGGCTTTAATTATCGAGACTATCATCACAGCTGTTCTCATTTTGGTTTGTTGCTCTATTTGGGACAAGAGGAACGAACGAAATTCGGATTCTATGCCTGTCAGGTTTGGTTTTGTCGTCGGCACCATTTGCATTGCTGCAGTAAGTACGGGATATAGAATAGTATAGTATAGTATAGGATAGTAGGAAATTGTAATAGTTATTAGTATTTATTTTGTTGTGAATTTTTCAAGGCCCCATTCACTGGTTCAAGTATTAATACAGCTAGGAGCTTCGCTCCAGCTTTTCTCAATGGTGAATGGAAGGACCATTGGGTAAGATAAAATAAGATCAATTTCATCCAATCTGTATATTAGAATTATTTAGGGTTGATTTCGTACTTCGTTTCAATATTACTTTTCTAGCATTATTTTTTGACATTATTTATTGATTTTTGACGTTACGCATTTTTGACACACAAAGCTGCCAATTGCTGCAGGTTACCAACCTAAATTACAGTCTCACCCTAAATGTATCACTCTGTATGTATTCGTAGGTATAATTTTGTTTCAATTGATGTTAATTTTCTGGTAGGTTTATTGGGTTGGACCTACAGCAGGAAGTCTCATAGCAGTCTCTTTCTATAGTGGCCTGTACTCTTTGCCCAAGGAGAAAGCCCGAGCAAGTTCAGAAGATAGGGCCTAGAGCCTAGAGATAGGCCTAGAGATAGATGCAAGAACATGCACTACAAACCAAAAATGAATGTTGCAGCTCATAGATACACATTCCTCCAATCTTCAATCTTCAATCGTCAATCTTCAATCTTGAATCTTCATTCTACTGAAAACCCTCGCAGCTTATCAATATGTGCGCATAATAATCTTATACATTTTATTTATACTTAATTATCTTTATCTTTATCTATACTTCGTTATATATTAATAAATTGTTTATATTATTTAGAACTTTATTTCATGCATTAAAAATTGCACGTTTAAGTCAAGCAAATATTTAGGTTCATTGTACATGTATAAATTAATTCTGTTGGTTGCATCAAATAATCTGAATGTGTGAATTTGGCTGCCTATGTTGAATTGCAATGAAAACTTCGACGTTAATTATATTTTAATTGAATGCGTGAGTTGAAATGAAAATTTTATTATTTTATTTTAGTAATAAGTAATAAGTAGTAATAAGTAGTAAGTAATAAGTAGTAATAACGTGTGTATTATTGACAATGAGAACTCCACTGAGAACATAAAATTATTTTATAAAATAAAACTTCATAAAAAAAAATTTTAATCAAACAATTATTACAAAATAAATATTTACACATATTTATTTGTAATAATTTTATTGTTATTATACATTTTTGAATATAGTTAAGTTAATATCAGTGAAGATATAAATTAAAAAATATATATTTTAAATTTTTTTAGTATGTCCCTTTTTCATCTCACTCATTCAATTAGCCAATCTGTTTTTCCAAAAAAATAATAAATTCTGCTAAAAACTAACCAATGTATACCAAAAAGTAACAAATTATTGTAAAGAATAATAAATTTAACTGAAAATATCATTTTCATAAAGAAACTAATAAATTTATGCCCAAAGTGATACATTATTTTAAAAAGTGGCAAATTCGAAGGAAAATGATTTTTTTTCGAAATTTAGTTAGTTTAACTATAACTAGTAAGTAGGCATAACTAATGCCTACTTATAATTTTTTTCTTTGTGTCTTTGGCTGAGTTGTATAATTAGCTTTAATCATGACTGATATGAAAATTATCGATTCCATAGAACTTTTAATTGCTACATATTAAAGCCCTCCTTATCAGCTGTAATAATGTTAATTGCATGTAATCAATTACATCAACTCTCTATTTTTTTCTCCTCTCTGATAAAGAGGCTTATCATTTATTTATACACCGTAATCTAACAAAACATATGCTGACCATATAATTACGAATAATTCCAAATATCACCACTTATGTGAGAAAAAAAAAACCATCGAAATTGTCAGGCATGTGTTACAAATTAATATAACTGAAATAATCTCATTTGGAATGGTGAGTTAAGGCTCAGAGTTTTAATTATTATTAATAAAAATGATTATTATCATTGCAGCAATATTAACAGTAATCACAGTGAAAGCAAATTATGGCAAATAGTGATAAATCATTGTAAAAAGTAATAAATTCAACTGCAAAACATCTTTTTGCCATTAAAGAAGTTATTAATTTTGCAAAAATTAGTAAAATTATGGCAAATAGCGATAAATAATTGTAAAAAGTAATAAATTCGACTGCATAACATCTTTTTGCCATTAAAAAGTTATTAATTTTGCAAAACATAGAAAAGCATGCCAAAAAATTACTAATTATAATAATCATTCATTCCCATAAAACCAAGTACAGTCATGCTCACATAAATCAAGTACAAACAATTTGACATTGCTATATAAAATTGCTATTGTAACCTAATTTCATGTACCAGATTTATATGAGCATGACTGTACATTGTAGTGGATGTGTCAAATAAAAAAATATAAATAATGAGGTATTTATGAATAAAAAAGTGTTGTAAAAAGTAACAAATTTAACTATAAATGACCTTTCCCAAAAAAAAAATTGCTAAACACAGACAAATTTATGCCCAAAAGTGAAAAATACTGTAAAGAAGTAGTAAATTTATCCCAAAATGTGATAAACTGCTGTAAAATTAAATTAATTCGACTGAAAATTACCTTTTTTCCTTTAAGAAAACAATAAATTGTGTCAAAAATGGCAAATTTATGCCATAGAATTAAAAATTCCTGTAAAAACTAATTAATTGAACTGTTAATGACTCTTTGTTTTTAAAATAATATAAAGTTTGCCGATAAAATGGCAAATTTATGCCAAAGAATAAAAAAATCCTTTAAAAACTAGTAAATTGAACTGTTAATGATTCTTTGTTTTTAAAATATTATAAATTTTGCAAACAAACTGGCAAACTTTTGCCAAAAAGTTACAAATTATTGTAAAAAGTAATAAATTCCATTGATCATCATTCTGTTTTTCCAAAAATATAATAATTTCTGCTAAAAATAGCAAATTTTTACCAAAAAGTAACAAATCCTTATAAAGAACAACAAATTCTATGAAAAACAAATGAATTCAACTATAAACGACGCTTTGTTTTAAAAAAAATGAAAAATTCTGTCAAAAACTAGCAAAAATACTGCTGAGAAGTAGTAAATTTATCCCAAAAAGTGATAAACTGCTGTAAAATGAAATTAATTCGACTGAAAATAACCTTTTTTACTTTAAGAAAATAATAAATTCTGTCAAAAATGGCAAATTTGTACCAAAGAATAACAAATTCCTGTAAAAACTATTAAAGAATTAAACTGTTAATGACTCTTTGATTTTAAAATAATATTCAGTTTGCCAATAAAATGGCAAATTTATGCTAAAGATTAAAAAAATCCTCTAAAAACTAATAAATTGAACTGTTAATGACTCTTTGTTTTTAAAATAATATAAATTTTGCAAAAAACTGGCAAACTTTTGCCAAAAAGTGACAAATTATTGTAAAAAGTAATAAATTCCATTGATCATCATTGTGTTTTTCCAAAAATATAATAATTTCTGCTAAAAAAAGGAAATTTTTACCAAAAAGTAACAAATCCTTATAAAGAACAACAAATTCTAGGAAAAACTAATGAATGTAACTATAAACGACGCTTATTTTCAAAACAAATTATATATTCTGTCAAAAAGTAGCAAAAATACTGTAAAGACGAAGTAAATTTATCCCAAAAAGTGATAAACTGCTGTAAAATGAAATTAATTCGACCGAAAATAACCCTTTTTCCTTTACGAAAACAATAAATTCTGTCAAAAATGGCAAATTTTTGCCAAAGAATAAAAAAATCCTGCAAAAACTAATAAATTGAACTGTTAATGACTCTTTGCTTTTAAAATAATATAAAATTTTGCCATAAAATGGCAAATTTATGCCAAAGAATAAAAAAATCCTCTAAAAACTAATGAATTAACTGTTAATGACTTTGTTTTTAAAATAATACAAAGTTTGCTTATAAAATGGCAAATTTATGCCAAAGAATAAAAATATCCTGTAAAAACTAATAAATTTTGCCAAAAACTGGCAAACTTTTGCCAAAAAGTGATAAATTATTGTAAAAAGTATTAAATTCCATTGATCATCATTCTGTTTTTCCAAAAAGATAATAAATTCTGCTAAAAATAGCAAATTTATACCAAAAAGTGACAAATCCTCATAAAGAACGACAAATTCTGGGAAAAACTAATGAAAGCAACTATAAACGACGCTTTGTTTCAAAACAAAATATAAATACTGTCAAAAACTAGCAAAATTATTCCTAAAAGTAAAAAAATAGTGTACAAAGTTACACATTCCATTGATCATAAATTTGTTTTTCCAAAAATATAGTAAATTCTGCTACATATAGCAGATTCTAATAAATTTTGTTACAGGAAAAATGATTACTTCTTGGTATAAATCATTTTTCCTTTAAGAAAATAATAAGTTCTGTTAAAAATGGTAAATTTATGCCAAATAATAACAAATTCTTGTAAAAACTAACAAATTCATCTGTATATAACTCTTTGTTTAAAAAAAAATTAAAATTTTGCCAAAAACTCGAAGATTATACCAAAAAGTGACAAATTGTTGTAAAATATAAGAAATACGACTTGAAAATGCAAAATTTGTAGTAAAAACTCGTATGAAACTTTTATGAAAATGACAATAAATATATATTTTTCCCAGAAAATTGCAATTTGTTTCCAAAAAGTCACAAATTCTTGTAAAAAGTAATGAAACTCATTGATCATCATTCTGTTTTTCCAAAAATATAATAAATTCTGCTAAAAATAGCAAATTTATACCAAAAAGTAACAAATCCTTATAAAGAACAACAAATTCTATGAAATACTAATGAATTCAACTATAAACGATGCTTTTTTCAAAACAAATTATAAATTCTGTCAAAAACTAGCAAAATTATTCCCAAATGTAAAAAAAATACTGTACAAAGTTATACATTCACTTGATCATAAATTTGTTTTTCCAAAATTATAATAAATTCTGCTACAAATAGCAGATTATAATAAATTTTCTTAAAGGAAAAATGATTACTTTTTGGTATACATTATTTTTCCTTTAAGAAAATAATAAGTTCTGTTAAAAATGGTAAATTTATTCCAAATAATAACAAATTCTTGTAAAATCTATTAAATTCAACTGTAAATAACTCATTGTTTTAAAATTCCTTGTATATTTTGCCAAAAACTCGAAGATCTATACCAAAAAATGACAAATTGTTGTAAAATGTGGGAAATTGGACTTGAAAATTCCAAATTTGTACTAAAAACTTGTATGAAACTTGTATGAAAATGACAATAAATATATATTTTTCCCAGAAAATTGCAATTTGTTGCCAAAAAGTCACAAATTCTTGTAAAAAGTAATAAAATCCATTGATCATTATTCTGTTTGTCCAAAAATATAATAAATTCTGCTAAAAATGACAAATTTATACAAAAAGTAATAAATTCTTGTAAAGAATAGCAAATTCTAGGAAAAAACTAATGAGTTCAACAATAAACGACGCTTTGTTTCAAAAGAAATTATAAATTCTGTCAAAAACTAGCAAAATTATTCCCAAAAGTAAAAAAAAAGATAAATTTGACTTGAAAATTCAAAATTTGTACTAAAAACTCGTATGAAACTTGTATGAAATTGACAATACATATATATTTTTCCCAGAAAATTGCAATTTGTTGCCAAAAAGTCACAAATTCTTGTAAAAAGTAATAAAATCCATTGATCATCATTCTGTTTTTCCAAAAATATAATAAATTCTGCTAAAAATAGCAAATTTATACCAAAATGTAACAAATCCTTATAAAGAACAACAAATTCTAGGAAAAACTAATGAATGTAACTATAAACGACTCTTAGTTTCAAAAAAAATTATAAATTCTGTCAAAAACTAGCAAAAATATTCCCAAAAGTAAAAAAATACTGTACAAAGTTATACATTCCATTGATCATAAATTTGTTTTTCCAAAAATATAATAAATCGTGCTACAAATAGCAGATTATAATAAATTTTCTTAATGGAACAATGATTACTTTTTGGAATTAATCATTTTTCCTTTAAGAAAATAATAAGATCTGTTAAAAATGGAAAATGTATGCCAAATAATAACAAATTCTAGTAAAAACTAATAAATTCATCTGTAAATAACTCTTTGTTTAAAAAAAAAAAAAAATTGCCAAAAACTCGAAGATCTATACCAAAAAGTGACAAATTGTTGTAAAATGTAAGAAATTGGACTTGAAAATGCAAAATTGTACTAAAAACTGGTATGAAACTTTTATAAAAGTGACAGAATGATATATTTTTCCCAGAAAATTGCAATTTGTTGCCAAAAAGTCACAAATTCTTGTAAAAAGTAACAAAATCGATTGAAAATTCTACAAATTCAATCCTTGATTGAGAGTGTTTCAAATATTTTGTAATAATTATATATAATAACATTTCTATATAAGGTATTTTGCCAAAAACTTGTATGAAAGTGACAAAAATTATATTTTTTTTCCCAGAAAATTGCAATTTGTTGCCAGAAAGTCACAAATTCTTGTAAAAACTAATAAAATTAATTGAAAAATCTATAAATTCAATCCTTGATTGAGAGTGTTTTAAATATTTTCAAATAATATTTCTGTATAAGGTATTTTTCCATATTTTCTTAGAGATTCGCAAAACTTTTAAAAACAATAATAAAATTATTTCTGTTATAGTTCCATCCATTTTGGATACCAATTATTATTATATTTTTTATTGTATTCTTTAAAATTTGACAAATAAATAAATAATTAAAAGTCAAAACATTTATATATTTTTTATCTAATATCATATATATTGAACTAAAAAATAACAGCTCTGACGATGGCTAAAAGATAGCCAAAACTAGTATAGCAAGGTTTGATTTCTTTGGGGCCAATCTTTCTGATAATATTCTAAACAATCCACTGATAATGTTACAAATAGTTATCTTTACATTTTATAGTTTTGATTTCTTTTGGGGCCAATCTTTCTGATAAAATTCAAAGCCATTCACTGATAAAGTTCAAAATAATTATCCTACCATTTCATTGCTTTGATTTATTTACGGGCCAATCTTTCTGATAAAATTCCAAAATTTAATTTCCATGAAACATTTACAAATCATATATTCTTCTCTATTTATTGTTTTTTAAATATCATAATTTTCTTTTAACATTTTATTATATTATTTCTTAAGGCTCATCTTTCCATCCACTGATAAAGTTCCAAATAGTTATCCTAGCATTTTATTACTTTGATTTCTTTTGTGGTCAAGCTTTTTGATAAAATTCTAAGCCATCCACTGATAAAGATCCAAATAGTTAGGTTAGAGTTTTATTGCTTTGATTACTTTTGGGGCCAATCTTTTTGATAAAATTCCAAACCATCTACTGATAAAGTTGCAAATAGTTATCCTAGCATTTTATTACTTTGATTTATTTTGTGGTCAAGCTTTTTGATAGAATTCTAAGCCATCCACTGATAAAGTTCCAAATAGTTAGGTTAGAGTTTTATTGCTTTGATTACTTTTGGGGCCAATCTTTTTGATAAAATTCTAAGCCATCCACTGATAAAGTTCCAAATATTTATCCTAGCATTTTATAGCTTTGATTTTTTTAAGGCTAATATTTTTGATAACATTGTAGCCATTCACTAATAAAGTTCCAAATAGTTATCCTAGCATTTCATAGGTATGATTTCTGTTAGGGCCAATCTTTCTGATAACATTCCAAGCCATCCATTGATAAAGTTCCAAATAGTTATCATAGCATTTTAAAGCTTTGATTTCTTTTGGGGCAAATCTTTCTGATGAAATTTTAAGCTACTGATAAAGTTCCAAACAGTTATCCTAGCATTTCTTAGGTTGGGGCTAATCTTCCTGATAAAATTCCAAGGCACTTACATTAAGATGAATTAATTAAATCAAATTTCAAGTACAAAATTACGTTTTAAGATAGGATTACTTATACATTACACTTTGTTCTATAATCGATCTATAACTTTGATTGCGGATTAAAAACGTATTATCTCCATTATCAAAGTTCTCTTATCGCCAGTGTCGAGCGAACAGTAGCCGTGTAAACCCAGCAAGCCAAAAAATTACGATGACTTCGAGATCGATGACTTCGAGGGAGACCTCAAGAGGTATGACCATGCCTATCAACAACATCCCAAAAGCTACGCCGATGGACTTCCAGAGTTATGATTACAACCAGCAGCAGCCTTATCAGAGGAATGGTTATCACAGGCAGAAGTCCCACACCGAAGAGGCTTGGCGCTCACAGCAGCTACAGAGGTCCGGCTATGAAGAGGCGAAACCCTGGCACTCAGGACAACACCATCATCAGCAGCAGCAGCAGCAGAAGCAGCAGCAGCAGCAGCAGCAGCAGAAGCACCAGCAGCATCTGAAGGATCCTGGGAATCTTCCACTTCCCAACAATCACACGATGATTGATAAAGGTTTCAGTGGTAAGGGCAAAATTTCAAGGAAGATCTTGCAGATTGCCACAGCTGAGTTCTTGGGAACGGCCACTTTGGTTTACGTGGGGATCATGGGATGTGCCACTCAGTACCAGTTTGGATTGGCCCTCATCCTCTCAGTACACGTGAGTAAAACAAGTCTTACACATAAATCTTCAGCTTTGATTATAACATCGTTGGGTATCATAATTAGGTACTTTCAACTTATCAAAAAGTTTTTATTTCAAAATAATCCTTATTTTTGCCAAAATTGAAGAGCAACTCCAAAATAAAAGCGAGTCGAAGATATCTTCAAAAGGCATGCACTTGTCGAATCATGTCATAAACTTATATCTTCAAAATCTGTATCTGTTGTATCTGTATATCTGTTATAATCCCTACAAAACAAAAGCTAGCTGGACATATCTTCAAACGACTTTTTTTTTGGAATCATGTCACTATAATATATATTTTTTAGCAAGTTGATAATTTTTGAACAGTTTTGTAGAAACCACTGAACAGTGAATGCTGCCATTCTTATGATTTTCAAAAAGAATCCCTGTTGTTGCTAAAATTGTCCAAAACAAAAACAAGTTGTTGTTTTGGACAATTTTAGCAACAATAAGGATATCTTCAAACGACATTTTGTTTTATTTTTTGGAATCATGTCATAGGTATATCTTCAAAATCCAAATCTGAAGTAATGAAAGATTCTATAATATATATTTTTTAGCAAACCGATAATTTGTGAATACTTTTGTAGAAATGACTTAACACTAAATTCTACCATCGAAGCAAAATAAAACTTCAGAGATAGAAAATTCTTTCTATACTATATTATTTTTTTTATAAACTAGATATTTAATTATAACTTTAGGATAAACTTAATAAACTAAATAAAATAAAATAAAATAAAATAAAATAAAATAAAAGATAAACTTTAGAATAACTTTAGGACTTTAATAACTTGTGTTATTACAATGTTTTAATAATAAGCGTATTATAATCAGTCGTAGAATATTTTTTGGCCTATTTCCTGCAGTTGCAGACTCCGTCTATGCAACGTCCTCCCTTGAATCCCTTTCCAAGGGTTAGGCAATGGGCTGCACATGCTGAGTGATTGAGAGAACCTATGGGGGTTGAGAAGCTCAGTAGGTCACAAGTAGCCCTTCTTTCTCTAATCAATGGAGTGCCTGAAAGTTACAAATAAGTATAAATTTGTATGCTGATAAATTATAACAACAAACAATAATAAAAGCAGCCAAAAAGACCTGCCAAACCTGTCTTATAAACACCTGCCAAACAATATAAAATTCTGCAAAAAAAAAGACAAATTCAGCAAAAAATGGCAAATTTATGCCAAAGAATAACAAGTTCTTGTAAAGACTAATAAATTCAATTGTAAATGACGCTTTGTTTCCAAAATGTTTTTTCTTTACAACAACAAAAAATAATAAAATCAACCAAAGAGTTACAAAGTCCTGCCAAACACTAAAAAAATATGCAAAGAAAAACAAGTTCTGTCAAAAATGGCAAATTTATGCCAAAGAATAACAAGTTCTTGCAAAGACTAGTAAATTCAATTGTAAATCACTCTTTGTTTCCAAAATGTTTTTCTTTATAACGACAAAAAATAATAAAATCAGCCAAAGAGTAATAAAGCCCTGCCAAACACTAAAAAAAATATGCAAAGAAAAACAAGCTCAGTCAAAAATGGCAAATTTATGCCAAAGAATAGCAAGTTCTTGTAAAAGCTAATAAATGCAACTGTAAATGACTCTTTGTTTCTAAAATGTTTTTCTTTATACGACAAAAAATAATAAAATCAGCCAAAGAGTTATAAAGTCCTGCCAAACAATATGCAAAGAAAGACAAATTCTGTCAAAAATGGCAAATTTATGCCAAAGAATAACAATACACAAGAAGTTCTTGTAAAAACTAATATATACAACTGTAAATGACTCTTTGTTTTTAAAATGATTATAAATTTTGCCAAAAATTGGCAAATTTATGCCAAAAAATGACAAATTGTTGTAAAAAGTAATAAATTCAATTGATCATCAATCTGTTTTTCCAAAAATATAATAAATTCTGCTAAAAATAGCAAACTTATACCAACAAATAACGAATCCTTGTAAAGAGTAATAAATATAACCGAAAATAGCTATTTCCCCAAAAAAACAAAAAATGTCCTTTAAAAAGAAGAGCAAATTTATGCGCAAAAATGATACATTCTTTTAAATAGTGACAAGTTCGAAGGAAAATGATTTTTTCGAAATCCACTTTCATGTAACATTAACAAATTTGATAATGGTGAAAGCAAAAGTTAAAACTGTTGTCTTGCATTTGTCTTTTAATTTTCTGGATATTTTGAAAATTTGTTTTATTTGTGTGCGAAAAATTCTGCTAAAAACTAGTATATTATACTAAAAAGTAACAAATCCTAATTACTCTGTAATTTAACTGTACATAGCTTTTTGCCAAAAAAAACCTAATAATATCTTTAACAAAAAGACAAATTTATGCCCAAAAGCGATACATTCTTTTAAAAAATGACAAATTCGAAGGAAAATGATTGGTTTCGAAATCCATTTCGTTTTCATTTGATAATAACAAATTTACTAATGGTAAATGTAAAAGTTAACACTGTTGTCTGGCACGTTTTGGACTTTCTGGAAATTTTTAAAATTTGTTTTATATGTTAGCGAATAAAACTAGCTCTTCTTTCTTAAAACAAAAACAAAACTGCTAAAAAGTGGCAAATTTATGCCAAAAAGTGATAAATTGCTGTAAAATGTAATAAATTCGACTTAAACTTCTGTCAAAAATGATAAATTTTTGTCAAAGAATAACAAATTTACGTAAAAACAAATGAATTGAACTGTTAATGACTCTTTGTTTTCCTAAAAATTATAAATTTTGCCAAAATCTGGCAAATTTTTGCCAAAAAGTGACAAATTACTGTCAAAAGTAATAAATTCTATTGATCATAAATCAGTTTTTCCAAAATTACAATAAATTTTGCTAAAAATAGCAGATTTATACCAAAAAGTAAACGAAAATCATTGTAAAGAGTAATTAATTTACGAGCAAATAGCTTTTTCCTAAAAAAACTAATAATTTTCTTAAAAAAAAACAAATTGATGGCCAAAAAGTGATACATTCCTTTAGAAAGAGATAGATTCAAAGAAAAATAACTTTTCTCGAAATCTATATAGTTGTAATTTGATAATAACAAATTTACTAATGGTGGAAGCTAAAGTTAACAATGTTGTGGACTTTTTGGATATTTTGAAAATTTGTTTTATATGTTAGCGAATAAAACTAGCTTTTCTTTCTTAAAGCAAAAAAAATACTGCAAAAAAGTTTCAAATTTATGCCAAAAAGTAATAAATTACTACAAAAAGTAACAAATTCGACTGAAAAAAATCAATTTTTCGTTAAGAAAATAAAAAATTCTGTGAAGAATGGCAAATTTATGCAAAAGAATAACAAATTCTAGCAAAAACTAATGAATTGAACTCTTTTCATTAGTTTTTACAGACTGTTAATGACTTTTCATAATAACTGACAATTTTATGTCAAAAAGTGATACATTGATAATAATAAAACATTTATTGTAGTGGAACATTTCAGTATTACAGTGTCAAGTATTACACTGTCAGTGTCAAGTGCCAGTATATATGTATTACACAATTACTGTAAAAAATAATAAATTCGACTGAAAATAATCATTTTTCGTTTAAGAAAATAATAAATTCTGCCAAAAATGGCAAATTTATGCCAAAGAATTTACAAATTCTCAAAAAAACAAATGAATTGTACTATTAATGACTCTTTGTTTTTTTAAAAATCATAAATTTTGCCAAAATTTGGCAAATTTTTGCCCAAAAGTGACAAATTACTGTAAAAAGTAATAAATTCCATTGATCACAAATCAGTTTTTCCAAAAATACAATAAATTTTGCTCAAAAATAGCAGATTTATACCAAAAAGTAAAAGAAAATCATTGTAAAGAGTAATAAATTTACGAGCAAATTTCTAGCTTTTTCCTAAAAAACTAATAATATCATTAAAGAAGCAAATTTAGCCCTAAAAGAGATACTTTCTTTTAACAAAAAATAAATTCGACAATCGAAGATAATCAATTCCATTTATCATTAATCAGTTTTTCCAAATATATAATATATTCTGCGAAAAATAGCAAATTTATACCAAAAAGTAATAAATCCTCATAAAGAGTAATAAATTTTACTATAAATAGTTTTTTCAGAAAAAAACTAAGAATTTCCTTAAATAAATATAAGAAAGTCTGCTAAAAATAGCAAATTTATACAAAAAAGTAACAAATACTTATAAAGAGCAATAAATTTAACTGAAAATAGCCTTTTCCCCAAAAACCTAAGAGAATCCTTTAAAAATAGGCCATATTTATGCACAAAGTGATACATTCTTTTAAAAAGTGATAAATTCGAAGGAAAATGATTTTTTTCGAAATCTATTTAGTTTTCATTTGATAGTAACAAATTTACTAATGGTGGAAGCAAAAGTTAATAATGTTGTGGACATTTTGGATATTTTGAAAAAACAAATATTTGTTTGCGAATAAAACTAGCTTCTATTTCTTAAAATAATATAATTCTGCAATAAAGTTTCAATTTTATGCCAAAAAGTGATAAATTACTGTAAAAAGTTCTGTAAAAGTACAATTTTTCTTTATATTTGAAAAAAATATATTTGTTTGCGAATAAAACTAGCTCCCATTTCTTAAAATAATATAATTCTGCAAAAAAGTATCAAATTTATGCCAAAAACTGATAAATTACTGTAAAAAGTTCTGTAAAAGTACAATTTTTCTTCAAGAAAACAACCAATTCTGCAAAAAACAGAAAATTTATGCCAAAAGATAATAAATTCTTGAAAAAATTCAAGAAAAAAAGAATTCCATTTATTCTTTTAATAAGTATGTAATTTGACAATGTAATACTCCACTGAGAGTTGACATTATTATTATTATTATTCAACTGTTAATGACTATTTGCTTTTAAAAAATATATAAATATTGCCAAAAACTGGCAAATCTATTCCAAAAAGTGACAAATTGTTGTAAAATGAAAGAAATTGTACTTGAAAATGCAAAATTTGTACTAAAAACTTAGTCCAGAAAGTTTGAAAGTGACAAAAAATATATTTTTGCCACAAATTCTTGCAAAAAGTAATAAATTCGATTGAAAATTGCTATTCTAATAATAATTTATAACACTAATGTTTCTAAGGTATCATTATTATTATTATTATTACCAGTAAGCGCCTAATAATAATTCCTTGAATACATAACTGGTATTACCATTATATATTATATTATATATTATATATATATAGTATATATTACCATTTTAATATAAACATTGCCCATTAAAAATGGCAAATATTTGCCAAATAATAACAAATTCTTGTAAAAACTAATAAATTCAACTGTAAATGAATTTTTGTTTCCTAAATGTTTCTCTTTATAACGACCAAAAATAATAACATCAGCCAAAGAGTTATAAAGTCTTGCCAACCAATAAAAACTTATGCAAAAAAAACAAATTCTGTCAAAAATGGCAAATTTATGCCAAAGAATAACAATACACAAGAAGTTCTTGTAAAAACTAATATATACAACTGTAAATGAGTCTTTGTTTTCAAAATGATTATAAATTTTGCCAAAAATTGGCAAATTTATGCCAAAAAGGGACAAACTGTTGTAAAATGTAAGAAAATGTAAGAAATGTATCCCTAGTTTGGATATTTATGAATTGAAATATTAAATTTGTAATTATGTTAAATATTTGCAAAAAAATCTTTCTGAAATTTTAAATTATGCAATACTATGTAAAATTTCTATTGTACTGTATGTATTGTGTGTGGTAAGTTATAGTGGTAAATGATAATAAATGTTGCCAAAGAATTATAAGTTCCTGCCAAACAATACAAATTTTGTGAAAAAATGACAAATTAGCGACAAAATAATAGATTACACTGATAAAGGCAAATTTGTGATAAAAATTATTTCCTAAAAGTATGAAAATGACAAAAAAACAATATATTTGGCAGGAAATGTATGCCAAAAAGTGCCAATTTTGCCAAGTTTCCTAAATTTAAGCTATAACATTTTTATTCTCTGATAATAATAATAATAATTTCATTTATTGTATTCGAATTCAGATTGAAGATTACAAACTACCAACATACAAGCTTACCATTAATACAAAAACTAATCAAAATGTGATTCCAATTTTGGAAATGTATGCTAAAAAGTGCCAATATAGCTAAATTTGCAAAATTTATTTTCTGATAATAATAATATCATTTATTGTATTCAAATTCATAATGAATATTACTGAGTCAAACATACAAGCTTACCATTAATACAAAAACTAAGTAAAATCTGATTCCAATTTTGGAAATGTATGCCAAAAAGTGCCAATTTAGCTAAATTTTTGTCTTCTTACCTTCGTTGTCTTGATCGATGGGTCCGGCATTAACGTGGCAAACGATGATGGCCAAAACGGCGCAAAGTGCAAAGAAGAACTTCATTTTCTGCAATCGATTGTCTGCGTTAACAACTCGAAATGTATAATCGATTTGTGAGTGTTGCATCCGAGTTCCATTTTATATATCAGTCTTAATCGCTCTGTGAGTGTTTGATGACCGATTCGCGGAATAATCCGTTTGCTGTGGTACTCAGGACTTCCCCTTGTGTCTCTTCTTACGGGTTTTCGAGGTCATTTGCTGGGATTCCACAAGTACATTGCTGTAAATATTGTTATCTGGTGTTTACAAATATATTTATATAGATCACGATTGCAGGTATTGCGTACACACGATTATCTAAAGCATATTAATATTTATAAGTATGTTACTCATTTGTTAATTTTAATACAAATGCTTTGGAAGTTCAGTTGCTATTATCTTTTAATATATCAGCTTCACGATTACTGTCATTTGTTTTTATGACTTCAGTTGCCTTTTTACCTTTAACTTTTAATATCCCATCTTCAGGATTACTGTCATCTTTTATGATATGTTTATGTTTTTTATGACTCATTTGTCATTTGTTTGGGACCTTAGTTTTTCAGTAGTTTTTCTTGCTTATTTTACACATTTTTTCCGAAATTTATAATTTTCCAAAATTTCAGTATCGATACATCATGATTTTTATTATTTACTTGAAATTTTCTTAAGTTTGCGACTTATTTTCAAACTTTTTATGGCATTTTCCGGCATATTTCAAGAATTTTCCCAAAATTACAAAATTGGAAAATATGCAATTTCCCCAAGATGATGTTACATTTTCTAGAAATTTTCTATATATTTCTGCATGTTTTGGATTAATTTATTATTAATTCATTGGCATAATTTTGAAGTTTTGATTACACATATTTAAAAATTAATTGGTAACTGTTTACAAAGTTAATTTTAAATAAAATTAATAATTTTTTGGTATAAAGTATCACTCTTTGGTACTCATTTATTATTTTGACACAAATTTATTAATTTTAACATAATTGTTGCGATCTTTCCACCTTCAGTTGCTATTGTCTTTATCTTTTAATATCTTATCTTCAGGATTACTGTCATCTGTTTTTATGACTGTCATTTGTTTAGGACCACTGTTTTTCAGTAGTTTTTCTTTGCAAAAATTAATCATTAATCTCGCAGTTGTGAATATTTTACACATTATTTGCGAAATTTTTTATTTTCCCAAATTACTGTATTAATACATCATAATTTTTATTATTTACTTGAAATTCTCTGAAGTTTACGACTTATTTTCGAAGAATTGTTCCACATTTTATGAAATTTTCCGGAATATATCAAGCAAAATTTTTGTAAATTACAAAAATTGCAAAAATCTGCACTCTTCTCAAGGTGATCTTAGATTTTCTAGAAATTTTCTATATATTTCTACATGTTTTCAATTAAATAATTATTAATTCATAGGCATAATTTTGAAGTTTTTGATTAAACATATTAAAAATTAATAGGTAACTTTTTTCAAAGGTAATATTATGGCACAAGTTATTTACTTTTAAATTAAATTAATAATGTTTTGGTACAAAGTATCACTTTTTGGTACTCATTTTTTATTTTGACACAAATTTATTAATTTTAATATAATTGCTGCGAGTATTTTTCCACTTTCAGTTGCTATTATCTTTAACTTTTAATATACCATCTTCAGGATTACTATCATATGTTTTCTGTGACTGTCATTTGTTTGGGACCATAGATTTTCAGTAGTTTTTCTTGGCGAAAATTAATCATTATTCTCGCAGTTGACCATATTTTGCATACTTTATCCAAAATTTCAAATTTTCCAAAATTACTGTATCGATACATGATAATTTTAATTATTTACTAGAAATTTTCTAAAGTTTACGACTTATTTTCCAACTTCCAACTAGTTTTTCTTTGCAAAAATTAATCATTATTCTTGCAGTTGAGCATATTTTCCTCAGAAATTTCTAATTTTGCAAAATTACTGTATCGATATAACACGATTTTTATTATTTACTTGAAATTTTCTTAAGTTTGCGACTTACTTTCAAACTTCTTATGGCATTTTCCGGAATGTATCAAGAATTTTTCGTTAATTTCAAAATTGGAAAAATCTGCACTTTCCTCAAGTTTATGTTATAGTTTATAGAAATTTTCTTATATTTTCGAATGTTTTCGATTAATTAATTATTAATCCATTCACAAAATTTTGAAGTTTTTGATTAAACATATTCAAAAATTAATTGGTAACTTTTTACAAAGTTAATATTATGGCACAAGTTATTTACTTGTAAATTAAATTAATCATTTTTTTGTACAAATTATCACTTTTTGGTACTCATTTATTATTTTGACACATTTTTTTAAATTTAAATACAATTGTTGCGATTTTTCCACCTTCAGTTGCTATTATCTTTATCTTTTAATATCTTATCTTCAGGATTACTATCATCAGTTTTTATGACTGTCATTTGTTTAGGACCATAGTTTTCAGTAGTTTTTCTTTGCAAAAATTTATCATTACTCTGACAGTTGAGCATACTTGACCCACTTTTTCAGAAATTTCCAATTTCCCAAAATTATTGTACCGATACATTACGATTTTTATTATTTACTTGAAATTTACTAAAGTTTACGACCTATTTTCGCAGTATTGTTCCACTTTTTATGGAATTTTCCGGAATATTTCAAGGAATATTTCGTAAATTACAAAATTGGAAAATCTGCACTTTCCCCAAGATGATGTTACATTTTCTGGAAATTTTCTATTTATTTCTGCATGTTTTTGATGTATTAATTATGAATTCATTGGCATAATTTTGAAGTTTTTCAGGATTACTGTCATCTGTTTTTATGACTGTCATTTGTTTAGGACCATAGTTTTTCAGTAGTTTTTCTTTGCTAAAATTAAACATTATTCTTGCAGTTGAGCATATTTTACACACTATTTCCGGAATTTTCAACTTTCCACAATTACTGTATCGATACATCATGATTTTAATTATTTACTTCAAATTTACCTAAGTTTTTCGACTTATTTTCGCAGTATTGTTCCACTTTTAATAGCATTTTCCGGAATAGTTCAAGAATTTTTTGTTAACTCCAAATTAAAAAAATCTGCACTTTCCCCAAGATGATGTTACATATTTTAGAAATTTTCTATATATATCTACATGTTTTCAATTATTTAATTATTAATTCATTGGCATAATTTTGAAGTTTTTGATAAAACATATTAAAAAATAATAGGTAACTTTTTACAAAGTTAATATTATGGCACATATTATTTATTTTTAAATCAAATAAATAATTTTATGGCACAAATTATCAGTTTTTGGTACTCATTTATTATTTTGACACGAATTTATTAATTTGAGTATAATTTCTGCGATTTTTCCACCTTCAGTTGCTATTATCTTTAACTCCTAATATTTTATCTTCAGGATTATTGTCATCTGTTATTTGTGACTGCCATTTGTTTGGGACCATAGATTTTCAGTAGTTTTTCTTTGCAAAAATTAATCACTATTATCGCAGTTGAGCATATTTTGCACACTTTTTCCGAAATTTCCCATTTTCCAAAATTTCTGTATCGATACATCATAATTTTTATTATTTACTTGAAATTTACTAAAGTTTGCGACTTATTTTAGCAGTATTGTTTCACTTTTCATTTAATTTTCCGGAATATTTCAAGCATTTTTTGTTAATTACAAAATTTGAAAAATCTGCACTCTTCCCAAGATGAAGTTATATTTTCTAGATATTTTCTATATGTTTCTGCATGTTTAGATTAATTAATTATTAATTCATCAGCATAATTTTAAAGTTTTCGAAGAAACATATTTTTAAATTAATTGGTAACTTTTTACAAAGTTAATATTATGGCACAAGTTATTTACTTTTAAATTAAATTAATAATTTTTAGGTACAAATTATCACATTTTATTATTTTGACACGAATTTTTATATTATTGCTGCGATTTTTCCACCCTCTGTTGCTATTTTCTTTAACATTTAACATACCATCTTCAGGATTACTGTCATCTGTTTTTGTGACTGTCATTTGTTTAGGATCATAGTTTTTCGGTAGTTTTTTTTTTGCAAAAATTAATCATTATTCTCGCAGTTGAGCATATTTTACACACTTTTTCCGAAATTTCAATTTTCCAAAATTACTGTATCAATATATCACAATTTTTGTTGTTTACTTGAAATTTTCTAAAGTTTGCGACTTATTTTTGAAGATTGTTCCACTTTGTATGGAATTTTTCTGAATATTTCAACGATTTTTTTTGTTAATTTTGTTAATTTTCTCCCCAAGTTGATGTTGCAATTTCTAGAAAATTTCTATATATTTCTGTATGTTTTCCAATAATTAATTATTAATTCATTGCTATCATTTTGAAGTTTTCGAATAAACAAACTTAAAAATTAATTGGTAACTTTTTATAAAGTAAATATTATGATACAAGTTATTTACTTTTAAATTAAATTATTCATTTTTTGGTACAAATTATCACTTTTTGGTACTCATCTATTATTTTGACACAAATGTATTAATTATTATTATATTAATTATATTATATATATTATATTATATTAATTAAATTATTAATTGCTGCGATGTTTCCACCTTCAGTTGCTATTATCTTTAACTTTTAATATCTTATCTTCAGGATTACTGTCATCTGTTTTTATGACTGTCATTTGTTTGGGAACTTAGTTTTTCAGAATTTTTTTGCAAAATCATTTATCTGTTAGGTTAAAACAAATTTGTTGAATAAAAGAAAAATGTTTGGTATTAAAATTTATTAACATTACATTTATTATGAAAAAGAAAACATACAATATAAAATCACATAACCTATAAATAACAAATTTTCATCATTCGCTCGTTTTCATTGTAAGTACACAGAATCAATGACTAGCAATAAATCGATAATTTTTCATTTGCGGCAATGGCAGATTCCATCTCTGCATCTTCCTCCTGTGAACCCTTTTCCTAGAACCAAGCAGTGAGCAGCACAAGCAGAATGGTTCAATGAACCCCATTTCGTGTCGAAACTTAGAAGATCGCAAGTTGCTCTTCTCACACGAAGAACGGCATGACCTTAAACAATAACAAATAGAAGAAATTACATATAATAACTATATTACAAGAAAAATCGAGTTTAATACAAGTATTAATTCAAGCAGTTTTTCCATTCACTGATAAACTTGTTGCTTAAGTTTGTTATAGCTATTATAAATCACCCTGTATACTAAATCACTGATAAACTTGTTGCTTAAGTTTGTTATAGCTATTATAAATCACCCTGTATACTAAATCACTGATAAACTTGTTGCTTAAGTTTGTTATAGCTATTATAAATCACCCTGTATAATAAATCACTGATAAACTTGTTGCTTATGTTTGTTATAGCTATTATAAATCACCCTGTATACTAAATATTTATAAAATACTATATTATACTATAGTATACTAAGGTATTATTATTATTATTTAGTATACTAAATGCATATATACTATAGTATATCTAAATAGTATTCTAAATGCTATATTGAAAAAAATTCTGTGTCAAGAAAAAAATTATTTAATAAACAGAAAAAATGCAAATTTTTTCTCCGAAAATGTCACTAAATTTTGAAGGAAAATTAATAAATTCAATGAAGCAAAATTACAAAATAGTTACCTTCTGCATCTTCTTCAATGGGCGATCCTTGGACTGCGTTTACCACCAGCAAAGCAACAACCAAAGCAACAATAGTGAACTTCATTGTGACTAGAAGACTTTGACTTTCTGTACGGTCAATCGAGATGTGATTCTGCCATTGCCAGACGGTCTCTATTTATGCTCCATATCTTCCGTGGTTTTGAGCTGTTATTCCCCGATTTTATGTCTGTTTCGTGCCGATAAACTTTCCCAAGGCCAAAGACTCGAAGTAGTTGCATTTGTATGGCTCACGACAAATATTGCTTACAGAGAACTGATTAGTTGCATTGAATGATAGCAGATGCAAATCATGGCCTTGGAGGTTGATTTTTTTAATTACCTTATCTATATCTGGTCGATTACTTATTGTAATGCAGTATGAAGAAATGATCGATTTCTGAGAAGTCAAGATTTGTTGTAGAAAAATTGGATATTTTATTTATATTATATATATATATATATATATATATATATATATTTATTATATTATATTAATTGTATATCAATTATATGTATCAATTATATATTTAGTTGTATTATATATATTTAGTATTACACCAAGTTATATTAACTTGAGAAAAGTTTGAAAAAAGTTTGAAAAAAGGAAAACTAAATATGGGTATTAAAATTTACGTTCATAGGTAAATTCATCCCAAAAAATTAATTAGTGCATATAAATGTAATTTCGCCAAGAAACATAATAAAAAAATGATGAGGACCAAAAATGGTGATTAGAATATACTTTTTGGTATCAGAAAATTATAATTATAAATCGTTATAAACAGTTACTTCGTAAAAATAATAGAAATTCGTGTGATAAAATTAAAACAGAGATGAGCGAAATCCATTAAATAAATTAATTCGTGCACATAAATATAAATTTGGGAGTATAAATTGAAAAAAAAAAAATAACAGACCAAAGCTGGTGATTAAAATATACTTATTTCTATCACAAAATTATAAATATATGTACTTAAATCATTCCAAAAAATACTTCGTTTGAAAAAAATATAATTTCGTGAGATTAAATAAAACATTAAAAACATTACACATTAAAAACAATATCTAGTACAAGCAAATATAATTCGTATAGAATAATTAACTCAATTTAAAAAAAATATTCAAGGATAAACAAAAATGTTACACTAAACAATAATTACAGATTTCAAAACGTAAAAATTGTGGATGTTGCAGTTCATTTTGAAAAACATTTAACATTAACAACAGTATCTAGTACAAACAAAATATAATTCGTAAATAAAAATTACCTCATTAAAAAAAAATGGAAATTCAAGGAAAAACCAAAATTTAGCACTAAAGAAAGTTACAGAGATTTCAAATCGTGGAAATTCTGGATGTTGGCGTTGATTTTGAAAAACATTTAACATTAAAAACAGAATCTAGTACAAAAACATATCATTCGTAACGAAAAATTAACTCATTAATAAACAAAAATGAAAATATTAGTTTCATAATTTCATATTCCATAATTCTGTCTAGTTTGTCTAGTTCTGTTCAAAATTCGATTATATAATCGAATTTTTGCAATAATCATTGAAATTGTGATAGTAATAATTGAAATTTACTTAATAGTTATTGAAAATTCTACTGTAATAATTAACGCTTAGACAACTATCATTGAAATTTTGAAAAGCAACATTTTTGACAAAATGAGTGAAAATCTGTCAAATTAGAAAAGAAATCTGCCCAATTTTCAAGTGCATGTACCAAAATTCGTCAGAATCTGTCAGTTTTTTAAGTCCGAGTGTGAAAATCTGAGAAATTTTCCAATTACCTCTCCAAACTGTCAGTTACAATTCTCAAAATCTTAAAAAAAAACAATTGCAAATGTCCAATTCGATCAAACTTTGTACTCAAACGGTGAAAATCTGCCAAATTTTCAACTTCAACTATTCGAATCTGCAAATATTTGTAACTTGTTAGGTCCATGTGTGAAAATGTGAAAATGTGAACATTAGTGCAATTTCCAAATGAACTGTCCAAATTTTCAGTTGAAATTCTCAAAATCTGTAATAATTTGAATTGTAAGTGTCCAATGCCATCAATTTTTGTACTCAAACGGTCAAAATCTGCCAAATTTTTAACTGCAACTATCCGAATGTGCCAATATTTGTAATTTGTCAAGTCCAAGTGTGAAAATGTGAAAATCTGTGAAATTTCCAAAGGAAATGTTCAAATTTTCAGTTGAAATTCTCAAAATCTTTAAAAATTTGAAATGCAAGTGTCCAATTCCTTCAATTTTTATACTCAAACGTTCAAAATCTGCCAATTTTTTAACTACAATTACCCCAATTTAGAATTGTCTGTAATTTATTAATTTTAAGTATGAAAATATGAAAAACTGTGAAAGTTCCAAATGAAATGTCCAAATTTTCAATTGCAATTCTCAAAATCTTTAAAAATTGTAAATGCAAGTGTCCAGTTTTATCAATTTTTGTACTCAAACAGTCAAAATATGCCATTTTTTTAACTGTAACTATCCAAATCTGCCAATATTTGTTATTTGTTAAGTTCAAGTGTGAAAATGTGAAAATCTGTGAAATTTCCATATGAACTGTCTACATTTTCAGTTGCAATTCTCAAAATCTTTAAAAATTTGAATACAAGTGTCCAATTCCATCAATTTTTATACTTATACGGTCAAAATCTGCCAAATTTTGAACTGCAATTACGTCAATCTAGAAATATTTGTAATTTATTAAGTTCAAGTGTGAAAATGTGTGAAATTTTCAAATGAACTGTCCATAGTTTCAGTTGCAATTCACAAAATCTACAAAATTTTGAATTGAATGGGTCCAATGGCATCAATTTTTGTACACAAACGTTCAAAATCTGCCATATTTTTGACTGCAACTATTCGAATCTGCCAATATTTGTAATTTATTAAGTCCAAGTGTGAAAATGTGAAAATCTGTGAAATTTTCAAATGAACTGTCGAAATTTTCAGTTGAAATTCTCAAAATCTTTAAAAATTTGAATTGCAAGTGTCAAATTTCATTAATTTTTATATTTAAATGGCCAAAGTATGCCAAATTTTTAACTGGAACTACCCGATTCTGCCAATATTTGTAATTTGTTAAGTCCAAGTGTGAAAATGTGAAAATCTGTGAAATTTTCAAATGAACTGCCCAAATTTTCAGTTGCATTTCTCAAAATCTTCAAAAATTTGAAATGCAAGTGTCCAATTCCATCAATTTTTGTACTCAAACGTTCAAAATCTGCCAAATTTTTAACTGCAACTATCCGAATCTGCCAATATTTGTAACTTGTTAAGTCCAAGTGTGAAAATGTGAAAACCTGTGAAATTTTCAAATGAACTGCCCATATTTTCAGTTGCAATTCTCAAAATCTTTAAAAATGTTAGTTTTAAGTGTCCAATTCCATCAATTTTTGTACTTAAAAGTTTAAAATCTGCCAAATTTTTAACTGCAACTACCCGAATCTGCCAATATGTGTAATTTGTTAAGTCCAAGTGTGAAAACGTAAAAATCTGTGAAATTTCTAAATGAACTGTCCAAATTTTCAGATGCAATTCTCAAAATCTTTAAAAATTTGAATTGCAAGTGTCCAATTCCATCAAGTTTTGTATACAAACGTTCAAATTCTGCCAAATTTTTAAATGCAACTATCCGAATCTGCCAATATTTGTAATTTATTAAGTCCAATTGTGAAAATGCGAAAATCTGTGAAACTTCAAAATGTACTGCCCAAATTTTCTGCTACAATTCTCAACATCTTTAAAAATTTGAATTGTAAGTGTCCAATTCCATCAATTTTTGTACTCAAACGTTCAAAATCTGCCAAATTTTTAACTACAACTACCCAAATCTGCCAATATGTGTAATTTGTTAAGTCCAAGTGTGAAAACGTAAAAATCTGTGAAATTTCTAAATGAACTGTCCAAATTTTCAGTTGCAATTCTCAAAATCTTTAAAAATTTGAATTGCAAGTGTCCAATTCCATCAAGTTTTGTATACAAACGTTCAAATTCTGCCAAATTTTTAAATGCAACTATCCGAATCTGCCAATATTTGAAATTTATTAAGTCTAAGTATGAAAATGTTAAAACTGTTAAATTTCCAAATGAATTACCCAAATTTTTAGTTGTATTTCTCAAAATCTTTAAAAATTTGAATTGCAAGTGTCCAATTCCATCAATTTTTGTACTCAAACGTTCAAAATCTGCCAAATTTTTAACTGCAACTACCCAAATCTGCCTATATGTGTAATTTGTTAAGTCCAAGTGTGAAAATGTGAAAACCGGTGAAATTTTTAAATGAACTGTTAATTTTTCACTTGCAATGCTCAAAAGCTTTAAACATTTGAAATGCAAGTATCCAATTTCATCAATTTTTGTACTCAAATGTTCAAAATCTGCCAAATTTTTACCTGCAACTACCCCAATCGGCCAATATATGTAATTTGTTAAGGCCAAGTGTGAAAATGTGAAAATCTATGAAATTTACAAATGAACTGTCCAAATTTTCAGTTGCAATTCTCAAAATCTTTAAAAATTTGAAATGCCAGTGTCCAATTCCATCAATATTTGTACTCAAACGTTCAAAATTTGCCAAATTTTTAAATGCAACTATCCGAATCTGCCAATATTTGAAATTTATTAAGTATAAGTGTGAAAATGTTAAAACTGTTAAATTTCCAAATGAATTACCCAAATTTTTAGTTGTATTTCTCAAATCTTTAAAAATTTGAATTGCAAGTGTCCAATTCCATCAATTTTTGTACTCAAACGTTCAAAATCTGCCAAATTTTTAACTGCAACTACCCAAATCTGCCTATATGTGTAATTTGTTAAGTCCAAGTGTGAAAACGTAAAAATCTGTGAAATTTCCAAATGAACTGCCCAAATTTTCAGTTGCAATTCTCAAAATCTTTAAAAATTTGAGTTTTAAGTGTCCAATTCCATCAATTTTTGTACTTAAAAGTTTAAAATCTGCCAAATTTTTAAATGCAACTACTCAAATCTGCCAATATTTGTAAATTGTTAAGTCCAAGTGTGAAAATGTGAAAATCTATGAAATTTACAAATGAACTGTCCAAATTTTCAGTTGCAATTCTCAGATCTCAGAGATTTCAAAATGTGGAAATTCTAGATGTTGCAGTTGATTTTGACTGCACTGAACATTTAACATTAAAAACTGTATCTAGTACAAAAAAATATAATTCGTAGAGAAAAATTAATTCATTAAAACAAAAATGAAAATTCACGGAGAAACCAAAACTTATCACTAAACAAAAATGACAGATATTTCAAAACGTGGAAATTCTGGATGTTGCAGTTGATTTAAAAAAAACTTTTAACAGTAAAAACAGTATCTAGTACAAAAAAATATAATTCGGAATGAAAAATTAATTAGTTAAAAACAAAAAATGAAAATTCACATAGAAACCAAAACATATCATTAAACAAAAATTACAGATATTTCAGAACGTGGAAATTCTGGATGTTGCAGTTGATTTTGAAAAACATTTAACAGTAAAAACAGTATCTAGTACAAAACAATATAATTCGTAAAGAAAAATTAATTAATTTAAACAGAAATTAAAATTCACGGATGAACCAAAACTTGTTACTAAACAAAAATTACAGAGATTTCAGAACGTGGAAATTCTGGATGTTGCAGTTGATTTTGAAAAACAATTTACATTAAAAACTGTATCTAGTACAAAAAAATATAATTTGTACAGAAAAATTAATTCATTAAAACAAAAATGAAAATTCACGGAGAAACCAAAACTTATAATAATAATAATAATAATAAAGAATATTTATTAGCAAAAAACGCTACATAATATACAAAATTTCAACAAAACAACAAAAGAAACAAAAACGACAGATATTTCAAAACGTGGAGATTCTAGATGTTGCAGTTGATTTTGAAAAATATTAAACATGAAAAACAGTATCTAGTACAAAACATATAATTCGTAAAGAAAAACTAATTCATTAAAAAAAAACAAAAGAAAATTGACGGAAAAACCAAAACAGATGAATAAAAAAAATACTAAAGTTTCAAAACGTGGAAATTAATGGATGCTGCAGTTGATTTTATTGAATAAAATATAAAATTGCAATGCCTGTAGCATATTTAGTTAACTTATCAATCATTACACATAGTTATACTTGTGTGGCAATAATTCTACATAAATTGCTACAATCTGTAAGGTTACGTATAAGTATTTTCATGAATCTGTGTTATCACTTGATTACAGTTATCTCATTAGTGGAAATTAGTATCTCTGCGATCTCAAGAGCACTTCATGTTTACACTTGTTTAATATGTAAGAATGACACCCTACAAATAAACATTACATGCCAGATTTTAATCTTAAAGCCATAAGCGTTCACAATATATACATGAAAGATATGTATAAAATATCTCAAAATAAACAAATACATTAAAATATAGCTAAGGTTGTAACGCTCTGATATCATTTTATTATATTTATTTTATTATTCGTCGTTTTTATCGTGAAATTATTATATAATTTCTTGATTATTTTGGCTCATGATTTATTATATAATGTTTTAGTTATTTTTGGCTCGTGATGTATTATATAATGTTTTAATTATTTTTGGCTCGTGATTTGTGATCGTATTTAGTACTTACACGTCGTGACGTTTAATTTAACTACCGTGATTACTCTCAAGGTACTTTTCTATTGGTAATGTGTTAATTGACGTACACTAATAATGGATTAATACAAGAAAGCACCAATTTAAGAATTTGTTTTGTTTATTTAATAATAGACACGCTGAAATTGCAAGACACAGGGAAATAAAACACAGGTTGACGATGATGTAAATTAATTTATATAATTATAACGTACAGGGAAATAAAACACAGTTTTGCGATTATGACATGAATTGATTTATTTTATATATTTTGTTGACCTTTTAATGAATTTGTAAATTCTCTTATTTATTCAATTGATAGTTTGAAAATGGTTATGACTACGAAGTTTATTTACGAGAGTTTGTTATACATGCACGTGCTTCACTAGTTTCTTAGACCATTTATTACCGTGCCCTTTCACTCCATTTAACTACGGGAAAGTGATATGATAAAAAATAGAACTATTTAAAGATGTTGAAATATCCCCAATAATTCATGAATGATTACTAAAGGTATCTCGCGTTCTTCCCGAATTTCATGGTTGTGTCGGTGTCCACACAATAATGTAATTATTGGAGCCCCATTGTTTACGTTGATTGAGGTAAATTAGTAGTTCTACCCACGACCACGGCAAGCACCAATGTCACAAGTAGTCATCACCGTCAGACATGTTACAAGTTGTGTCAAATAACAGTTCTGCTACCTCAATCGGAAATGTTTGTGTAATGTTATAATATATTATTATTAGGAACATTGGAGGTTATTAATAACTTCTCTTGTGATTATACCAAGCTTCATTCTCTCGTTTATCATTCTCTCTGTTTATACGGGGTTTTAATAATTCCACTTATTTATTGTTTACGATATTTAACCACAAATTGTCATTATGTCTTCAAATTATTGAGATTTAATCCAGCCTATTTTATTTGTACGATTCTGAATTACTCTGCCCAATAATAGATACGTTATGTGCTTGTTTTATGATTTGAAATCAAGAAACCGTTATTTGTATATATTATGATTTTAAATTATTAAGCTTATTAATCCAACTTAGTTATTTATACATTTATAAATCAGTCTGCCCAATAATATGCACGTTATGTGCTCATTTATGATTTAAAATGAAGAAGCCATCATTTTTATGAATTATTTTGATTTGAATATGATGATGTATGTCGGAGGGTAACACTGAATGCCTTGATTAGTTGTTATAGTTATGGTGAATACAGCCACGTTAGTTTGCGATCGCGGGCGCGATGTATGATGAGTTTATATGTTTAAATGTTATGATGCTGACGACGATTTGATTCTAGTGGAGGAGGTGATTCCACAATAACAGGTGTGTGAACGAAGTGCGCGGGTGGGCGTCAATTACACCTGTTATTACTTCCTCTAGTGATTCGCAAACACGAATAGCGTCCGAGCCGCTTTTGTTTACTGACAGGAATAGGTAATCGGTGTTTGGTATTTATAGGCAACTTAGGGTTGATTGAAAGGAATAAGCACTCCCGTGAATATATAATGAGACTGGTTTAACAACTTTATATTATCGTTAATAATAAAAACATTAAATTACTCTGTACCTAGAATTGTACGTTTTTCTATTTATTCAAATTTTTACTCTACTTTGCGTTTTTTACAACGTTATATGCAATCGTTCATTTAATTATAACCCGACGTGAATTTATATACTCAAAACCGCGAATGTCGTTTGCGTTGCCTGTGGCCGACGCAACTTTCTTACTGATCTCGCTCGTGTGTGGCTTGTGCTTAAATAGGTTTTTTTCCAGCTTCAAATCTCCACTTCCCTCACATATCTACTGCTAAATATTCGCCCCCATCCCTTAGTTATCATGGTGATTATTAATCTTGAGTGTGCGTGTCGTATTAATGCGTTTTTAGCGCAGAGTTTTACACTTAACTTAAAGCGTTGCCATTCGAGGTGATTTTTACGTGCCTGGCGCTTGCTCGTTTCTAAGGGGTGCTGATACCCAAATTGTTTATGTGACACCACGACATGGAATCTTCCAGAACCGTGCATATGCAGGCCTCGGCTCTTGAGATATTTGGCGACGCTCTGGCGCGACTTGCTATGGCTATTTATCACATTTCACCCTGGGATTATTTGTAAATGAATTAATTTAATAATTTTGTTGTATTCATGATTTTTAAAACATGAGTCACTTTATTGCGTAAATGCGTATTATACTGGGCGTATATTTGGGCCTATTACAAGGTATTATTATTAGGTACTTACTGGTAAAATTATTTTTATTTTATTAAATTTTTTATATATTTTATTTCGCCCGACTAGTTTCGGTTTCTAAAAAACCATTGTCAGAGGCATGATATATGTATTTTAATATGTATGTATCCTGATCTTATTTTTATGATATTCATTTTGAATTTTGAAATTTTTAATGTCTGTTTCAAGTTTAAGTTAATTGAATTAACTTAGACTTCAAACATACCAATCTACTTACTTTGCTATTACTTTACTATTACTATAACTTACTTTACTGTTAATTACTTTAATCTGTTTCTATTATGTGTTTTAGACTTTTGGGCACATATCTGGAGCTCATTACAATCCTGCAGTAACTGTAGGTGCAGCTATTATGGGGGTCATCCATTGGCACCTGATTCCTGTCTACATTGTCTCGCAATTTCTTGGATCTTTCTTAGCATACGGTTTCTACTATGTAAGTATATAATAATAATAATAATAAAGAATATTTATTAGCAAAAAAGCTACATAATATACAAAAGGTAAATATATTCATGACAACTAACAATATAACAAATATACTTGCTGTGTGATTTTGGGATTTTTTGAACGAGTAATAAGTGAAATATTCACATGCTGTGTGATTCTGGAATCTTTTTTTTTTTTCATAATAAAGAATATTTATTAGCAAAAAACGCTACATAATATTGAATTTAATATTTGAAAGACTTATAAGAGAAATATTAACAAAAATCTACTTTTTTAACATTTTACAAGTTTACAATACAATTTTTTTGAACGTATAAATTTGGTAACTAAATAATTGTTGCTATTTTTTTATTTTAAGCTGACTGTGTTAATTGAAGACGCAACGCCTGACTTTTGCACCACGACGATAAAAGGACCCACAACAGTATGGCAGGTAATATTTATAACAATCATGCGTCATTTCTTTCTGCTTTATTCTTCATAGCATGGCATTGGCTTTTAATTAAAAGATTGCCTGTTTAGGGTTTTGGCATTGAGGTGATTGGCACTTTTATGTTGGTGATTTGGTGCTGCAGTGCCTGGGATGAGAAGAACCCTGCCAACAATGGGGCAAACTGTCTGAAGCTCGGGTTTGGTCTGATGGGGCTCATATATGCCTCTGCCCCACGTACAGGGGCTAGCTTTAATATAGCACGAACATTTCCAGGCACAGTGCTGGAGGGTAACTGGGAAAATCATTGGGTGAGAAAAAATAAGCATAATATGTTCAAAAATAAAACAGGTGTTATATAATGACTTCATTATACAACAGGAGGATGAACGTTTTTACACTCGCCTTCGGCTAGTGAATAATCATACTAGTACTACATTATATTCTCCTCATATAATATATTTTGATTAACACTTGAGATGTACTTATTTATTATAGCCATTACTGACAAATTTATTATTATTTTTAGGTGTATTTAAGTTATGATTGCTATTATTAATACTTTGTTAACATTTTTGATGTGTATTAATTTATGATGGTTATTATTAAATTTATTAATACGATTTTTGCATAAATTTATGATTGCTATTATTAACGAATTTGTTAACATTTTTCATGTCTGTTAATATATGATTGCTATTATTAAATTTATTGATGCTTTTCTTGCACCAATTTATGATTACTATTATTAACGATTTTTTTAACATTTTTTATGTCTATAAATTTATAATTGCTATTATAAAATTTGTTGATGCTTCTTTTGCACTATATTATGATTGCTATTATTAACGAATTTGTTAACATTTTTCATGTCTGTTAATTTATGATTACTATTATTAAATTTGTTGATGCTTTTCTTGCACCAATTTATGATTGCTATTATTAACGAAATTGTTAACATTTTTCATATCGATTAATTAATGATTGATATACAAAATTTGTTAAAAAAATATGGCACTAATTTATGATTGCTATTATTAACGAATTTGTTAACATTTTTTATGTCGATTAATTTATGATTGATATACAAAATTTGTTAAAATTTGTTTGCACTAATTTATGATTGCTATTATTTACAAATTTGTTAACATTTTGTATGTCAATTAATTTATGATTGATATACAAAATTTGTTAAAAAAATTTGGCACTAATTTATGATTGCTATTATTAACGAATTTGTTAACATTTTTTGTCGATTAATTTATGATTGATATACGAAATTTGTTAAAAAAAATTGGCGCTAATTTATGATTGCTATTATTAACGAATTTGTTAACATTTTTTATGTCGATTAATTTATGATTGATATACAAAATTTGTTAAAAAGGTTTTGCACTAATTTATGATTGCTATTATTAACGAATTTGTTAACATTTTTTATGTCGATTAATTAATGATTGATATACAAAATTTGTTAAAAAGGTTTTGCACTAATTTATGATTGCTATTATTAACGAATTTGTTAACATTTTTTATGTCGATTAATTTATGATTGATATACAAAATTTGTTAAAAAAATTTGGCACTAATTTATGATTGCTATTATTAACGAATTTGTTAACATTTTTTGTCGATTAATTTATGATTGATATACGAAATTTGTTAAAAAAAATTGGCGCTAATTTATGATTGCTATTATTAACGAATTTGTTAACATTTTTTGTCGATTAATTTATGATTGATATACGAAATTTGTTAAAAAAAATTGGCGCTAATTTATGATTGCTATTATTAACGAATTTGTTAAAATTTTTTATGTCAATAAATTTATGATTGCTATTATAAAATTTGTTGATGCTTCTTTTGCACTATATTATGATTGCTATTATTATCGAGTTTGTAACATTTTTAAGTCGATTGATACACAAAATCTGTTAACATTTGTTTTTACTAATTTATGATTGCTATTATTGACGAATTTTTTAACATTTTTCAGGTGTATTGGACTGCTCCTTTCATTGGTGGCATTCTGGCTTCATCCCTCTACAGATTTGTTCTGAAAGATAGAAGTTGGCAAGAAGAAACATAGATTTGTCACGAATGGATGTGTAAATATAATTTGTGCTGTAATAAAAGTTACTTTAAGTTATTTTTTTGTGATTGTTCTGGTAGTTTATTATTTCGTGCAAGAAGTGGTAGTAGTAGCAAGAACGAAGTCTGCAAGAAGTGGTAGCAAGAACTAAGTCTGTAAGAAGTGATAGCAAGAATGTGGTAGTATTGCAAAGTTGCAGTGGAAGTTTGCACCAAGCCTTGACCCCAGACAGTTGCAAATAATTGTATTAAGCTCCGTTCACATACACATTCAAGCTACTGATTGAGTAAGTTTTTACTCTACTTTTGAATTTTCTAAAAATATCCTAATTTCGGATTGTTTCATAATAATAATAATAATAAAGAATATTTATTAGTAAAAAAGCTACATAATATACAATACGTATATTATATATATATATATATATATATATATATATATATATATATATATATATATATATATATATATATATATATATATATATATATATATATATATATATATATATATATATATATATATATATGTATATATATATATACATAATATACATGACAACAAACAACACAACAAAACAACAAAAAGAACAATTCCTTGTATTTTCTCGAACATTTCTGCAAAATGTAGCATGTTCCGTGTATTTATAAGAACAATAATAATAATAAAGAATATTTATTAGCAGAAAAGCTATATAATATTCAAAAGGTAAATATATACATTACAACAAACAAGAGGTATACTGAACACAAATCTAAAATTAAATATTAAAAAAATCTGCAACAGAGACCTAACCTCGCCTAGCTTAACCTAACCTTACCTAACCTCGTTCTGACTTTCTCACTTATTTAATACTGAAACTCTGTCAAATTTTCAGCAGAAATACCTTCAGGTATACTGAACACAAATCTAATATTAAATATTAAAAAAATCTGCAACAGAGACCTAACCTCGCCTAGTTTAACCTAACCTTACCTAACCTCGTTCTGACTTTCTCACTTATTTAATACTGAAACTCTGTCAAATTTTCAGCAGAATTACCTTCAGGTATACTGAACACAAATCTAATATTAAATATTACAAAAATCTGCAAAAGAGACCTAACCTCGCCAAGTTTAACCTAACCTTACCTAACCTCGTTCTGACTTTCTCACTTATTTAATACTGAAACTCTGTCAAATTTTCAGCAGAATTACCTTCAGGTATACTGAACACAAATCTAATATTAAATATTACAAAAATCTGCAAAAGAGACCTAACCTCGCCAAGTTTAACCTAACCTTACCTAACCTCGTTCTGACTTTCTCACTTATTTAATACTGAAACTCTGTCAAATTTTCAGCAGAATTACCTTCAGGTATACTGAACACAAATCTAATATTAAATATTAAAAAATTCTGCAACAGAGACCTAACCTCGCCAAGTTTAACCTAACCTTATCTAACCTCGTTCTGACTTTCTCACTTATTTAATACTGAAACTCTGTCAAATTATCAGCAGAATTACCTTCAGGTACACTGAACACAAATCTAAAATTAAATATTAAAAAAATCTGCAACAGAGACCTAACCTCGCCTAGTTTAACCTAACCTTACCTAACCTCGTTCTGACTTTCTCACTTATTTAATACTGAAACTCTGTCAAATTTTCGGCAGAATTACCTTCAGGTACACTGAACACAAATCTAAAATTAAATATTAAAAAAATCTGCAACAGAGACCTAACCTCGCCTAGTTTAACCTAACCTTACCTAACCTCGTTCTGACTTTCTCACTTATTTAATACTGAAACTCTGTCAAATTTTCAGCAGAATTACCTTCAGGTACACTGAACACAAATCTAAAATTAAATATTAAAAAAATCTGCAACAGAGACCTAACCTCGCCTAGTTTAACCTAACCTTACCTAACCTCGTTCTGACTTTCTCACTTATTTAATACTGAAACTCTGTCAAATTTTCAGCAGAATTACCTTCAGGTACACTGAACACAAATCTAAAATTAAATATTAAAAAAATCTGCAACAGAGACCTAACCTCGCCTAGTTTAACCTAACCTTACCTAACCTCGTTCTGACTTTCTCACTTATTTATTACTGAAACTCTGTCAAATTTTCAGCAGAATTACCTTCAGGTACACTGAACACAAATCTAAAATTAAATATTAAAAAAATCTGCAACAGAGACCTAACCTCGCCTAGTTTAACCTAACCTTACCTAACCTCGTTCTGACTTTCTCACTTATTTAATACTGAAACTCTGTCAAATTTTCAGCAGAATTACCTTCAGGTACACTGAACACAAATCTAAAATTAAATATTAAAAAAATCTGCAACAGAGACCTAACCTCGCCTAGTTTAACCTAACCTTACCTAACCTCGTTCTGACTTTCTCACTTATTTAATACTGAAACTCTGTCAAATTTTCAGCAGAATTACCTTCAGGTACACTGAACACAAATCTAAAATTAAATATTAAAAAAATCTGCAACAGAGACCTAACCTCGCCTAGTTTAACCTAACCTTACCTAACCTCGTTCTGACTTTCTCACTTATTTAATACTGAAACTCTGTCAAATTTTCGGCAGAATTACCTTCAGGTACACTGAACACAAATCTAAAATTAAATATTAAAAAAATCTGCAACAGAGACCTAACCTCGCCTAGTTTAACCTAACCTTACCTAACCTCGTTCTGACTTTCTCACTTATTTATTACTGAAACTCTGTCAAATTTTCAGCAGAATTACCTTCAGGTACACTGAACACAAATCTAAAATTAAATATTAAAAAAATCTGCAACAGAGACCTAACCTCGCCTAGTTTAACCTAACCTTACCTAACCTCGTTCTGACTTTCTCACTTATTTAATACTGAAACTCTGTCAAATTTTCGGCAGAATTACCTTCAGGTACACTGAACACAAATCTAAAATTAAATATTAAAAAAATCTGCAACAGAGACCTAACCTCGCCTAGTTTAACCTAACCTTACCTAACCTCGTTCTGACTTTCTCACTTATTTATTACTGAAACTCTGTCAAATTTTCAGCAGAATTACCTTCAGGTACACTGAACACAAATCTAAAATTAAATATTAAAAAAATCTGCAACAGAGACCTAACCTCGCCTAGTTTAACCTAACCTTACCTAACCTCGTTCTGACTTTCTCACTTATTTAATACTGAAACTCTGTCAAATTTTCAGCAGAATTACCTTCAGGTACACTGAACACAAATCTAAAATTAAATATTAAAAAAATCTGCAACAGAGACCTAACCTCGCCTAGTTTAACCTAACCTTACCTAACCTCGTTCTGACTTTCTCACTTATTTAATACTGAAACTCTGTCAAATTTTCAGCAGAATTACCTTCAGGTACACTGAACACAAATCTAAAATTAAATATTAAAAAAATCTGCAACAGAGACCTAACCTCGCCTAGTTTAACCTAACCTTACCTAACCTCGTTCTGACTTTCTCACTTATTTAATACTGAAACTCTGTCAAATTTTCAGCAGAATTACCTTCAGGTATACTGAACACAAATCTAATATTAAATATTAAAAAAATCTGCAACAGAGACCTAACCTCGCCTAGTTTAACCTCACCTTACCTAACCTCGTTCTGACTTTCTCACTTATTTAATACTGAAACTCTGTCAAATTTTCAGCAGAATTACCTTCAGGTATACTGAACACAAATCTAATATTAAATATTAAAAAAATCTGCAACAGAGACCTAACCTCGCCTAACTTAACCTAACCTTACCTAACCTCGTTCTGACTTTCTTAATTAATTTTTGAAAATTTTCAAATTTTCGAAATGTTTATTGGGGTATACTTGAAGTAATTTTACGAACATTTGTTTTAATTACACAAATTTAAAAGAAAGTCTCTATATTGTAGTGTGAATTATTTCAAAATTTCAGGTGCATTTTATGTGAACGTATTTCAGGCTGAAAATGGTAATTTCAGATTATTGGCTTGTATACTGCGGAGAGCGTTTTGCAGAGCGGACACTGGTCACGCCATGACCTGACACCATCCCCCAACCCTCACACGAATCCTTAGATTGTTATGCTAAGGGGCTTCTATTAATAGCCACTTAATTGCCATATGCGAAATTGAAATGGTTCAAGGATTTTCCAGATTTATTGAAAATGTAGTACAACGGATTCTATTATTGTGTCGGGCATCGTATTTAGTCTAAATTAATTGTTACTAATAATAATATTTATACAATTTGAAAAACCTACAATTTTATTATTAAAATTATTTTTTAATAAAAAAAATGATTGATTATTGATTTTAATCTAAATTGCGAAAATTTAAAAGTTCAGTTTGAAAAGATAAAAGTTTTTCACAATTATTTATGGCATGGGTGCATATTATTATTTTCTCGAATTTCATAAAACTTCAGATATTTTTGAACTAAATATAGTTCAATTCAGTTTATTCATCCTTAAAAGAAACATACATTGTTGATTGGACAAGTTAGGTAGAATATAATAATATAATATAAAATATAAATATAAAAAAATTTAAGAATACAAAATTATATAATACTTTAAAAAATATATGGATTCTTTGTTATAACTTTATGTTTTCTAAATACCTTATAACATTTTTGGTTATTTTTAATCATATAATTGAAAAATAAGAAAATGTTCTAAATATAGAATAAATACGTAATACATATAAAATATAGAATAAATACGTAATGCACAATAGGTAATACTAATAATAAAAATAGGTAATACACAATAATATGAAAATACCAAAAAGTAACAGTATATAGTAATTGGTAACATAATATGGTATAAAATATACTCTGATGTATGGTTGGTTACATATCAGACAAAAATTCTTCCCAGTGAAAATCCCTTGTTTTATAAATACACTTTTATGCCCATGAAATGCAATTGCATCCAATATTTAAATTTACAGTAACAATAAAAAAAAGTGACTAAACCGAGAACAAACAAAAGATAACAGATTAATATCATTAAAACTTTCATTAAAATATGAAATGTCCACAACATGCGTGTTAAAATAATATAATATGGATTTATAGCGCAACACGTGAAGCTAAAATGCATATATGCGTGCTAAAAGTATGAAATATAATTATAGTAACTCACAGAAGCAACAGAAATCATTATTTATTATGTATGAAATTGTTCAATTGTCAGATAGCTAAAACTTGCATGGAAAAAATAATTCTCAATCGTACTTTTTAAATTTTAAAAATCGCATTTATTTATACAACAATTTTATTGTAAAAGTGTATGAAATTGTTAAATTGTCACATAGCTAAAACTTGCATGGAAAAAAAACTCAATCGTACTTTTTATATTTTCTAAGTCGCATTTATTTATACAGCAATTTTTTTGTAAAAGTGCCATAATTTTGTTATAAGTAACAATTTTTTTTGCTAATTAATATAAACCAAATTAAATATCAGAGTAGTCTGCTATGTGTTATAGCAGTCAGATTTGTTTGGTTGCAAAGTTTCAAAATTATAATATTTTCAAGATTATAACATTTCCTCTCCTCTGTCTTCCATGTTCTTATTTTATATTGTATGATATACATAGATTCAATATATTTTACTTTTGTATAGATTTTATAACATTTTGACAAATTTTCTGTAAATCTAAACATACATTAGAACAAATATGTCTAATACTAAACTTCGACAGTGAAAGTCGAACATTTTTTTACTACAACAGATTTTCAAAAGTAATTGTCAAAATCATGATCATGATTTGTTTGGTTGAAAAGTTTAAAAATTATAATATTTTCAAAATTATAACATTTCCTCTGTCTTGCATGTTCTTATTTTATATTGTATGATATACATAGATACAACATATTTTACTTTTATACAGATTTTATAAGATTTTGACAAATTTTCAATAAATCTAAAAATACATTAGAACAAATATCTCTAATACTAAGCTTCGACAGTGAAAGTAGAACATTTTTTTACTACAACAGATTTTCAAAAGTAATTGTCAAAATCATGATCATGATTTGTTTGGTTGAAAAGTTTAAAAATTATAATATTTTCAAAATTATAACATTTCCTCTGTCTTGCATGTTCTTATTTTATATTGTATGATATACATAGATACAACATATTTTACTTTTATACAGATTTTATAAGATTTTGACAAATTTTCAGTAAATCTAAAAATACATTAGAACAAATATCTCTAATACTAAGCTTCGACAGTGAAAGTAGAACATTTTTTTACTACAACAGATTTTCAAAAGTAATTGTCAAAATCTGTAAAGTTATTAGCATCAACTGTGAAAATCTGCAAAATTTTACTACTGTAACTTGCAATTATTAACAACATCTTGTTTTTACATCAAAGATAAATGTTGAGTGAAAATATATCAAATTTTTACTGCAGCTATCGAAAATCGTTGAAATTTTCATTTATTAATGTCATTTTTTTTTTTTTGCTAAACATGTAACAATCTATCACATTTTTATTAGCAACGAGTCAAATATGTTAAATACTAAGGCCAGACAGTGAAAATCGAATGATTTTTTACTGCAACTGTCAAAATCGTCAGATTTTCAACAGTAACTGTCAAAATCTGTTAACTTATTAGCTGTAGCTGTCAAAATCTGCAAAATGTTATTACTGCAACTTGCATTTATCAATAATATTTGTCTTTTTTTAAATAAAAGTGAATAATTGAGTGAATATCTAACAAAATTTTCACTGCAACTGTCCAAATGTTACAAATTTTTATTTATAAATGTCTAAATTCTTCATTTATTTGACTAAACATGTAAAAATCTAAAAAAAATTTAATAAGGACAAGTGCAATATGTCAAATACTAAGCTTAGACTATGAAAATCAAACTTTTTTTGCTGCAACTGTCAAAATCATCAGATTTTCAACAATGACTGTCAAAATCTGTAAAGTTATTAGCAGTAGCTGTCAAAATCTGCAAAATCTTATTACTGCAACTTGCAATTATCAACAATATTTGTATTTTTTTAAATCAAAGTGAAATATTGAGTGAATATCTATCAAATTTTCACTGCAGCTGTCCAAATTTTCAAATTTCCATTTATAAATGTCTAAATTCTTCATTTATTTGATTAAACATGTAAAAATCTATCAAATTTTTAATAAGGACAAGTGAAATATGTCAAATACTAAGCTTAGACTATGAAAATCGAACGTTTTTTGCTGCAACTGTCAAAATCGTCAGATTTCCAACAGTTAGTGTCAAAATCTGTAAAGTTATTAGCAGTAGCTGTCAAAATCTGCAAAGTGTTATTACTGCAACTTGCAATTATCAATAATATTTGTCTTCTTTAGATCAAAGTGAAAAATTGAGTGAATATCTAACAAAATTTTCATTGCAGCTGTCCAAATGTTACAAATTTTCATTTAAAAATTACTAAATTTTTAATTTATTTCAATAAACATGTAAAAATCTATCAAATTTTTAATAAGGACAAGTAAAATATGTCAAATACTAAGCTTAGACTATGAAAATCGAACGTTTTTTTTTTTGCTGCAACTGTCAAAATCGTCAGATTTTAAACAGTAACTGTCAAAATCTGTAAAGTTATTAGCAGTAGCTGTCAAAATCTGCAAATGTTATTACTGAAACTTGCAATTATCAACAATATTTGTCCTTTCTTAGATCAAAGTGAAAAATTGGGTGAATATCTATCAAATTTTCACTGCAGCTGTCAAAATGTTTCAAATTTTCATTTAAAAATGACTAAATTTTTAATATATTTGACTAAACATGTAAAAATCTATCAAATTTTTAATAATGACGAGTGAAATATGTCAAATACTAAGTTTAGACTATGAAAATCGAACGTTTTTTTGCTGCAATTGTCAAATTTTAATGGCGATAAGTCAAATATGTCAAATACTAAGCTTAGGCTATGAAAATCGAACGTTTTTTTACTGCAACTGTCAAAATCGTCAGGTTTTCAACAGTAACTGTCAAAATCTGTAAAGTTATTAGCAGTAGCTGTCAAAATATGCAAAATGTTATTACTGCAACATGCAATTATCAATAATATTTGTCTTTTTTTAGATCAAAGTGAAAAATTGAGTGAATATCTATCAAATTTTCACTGCAGCTGTCAAAATGTTTCAAATTTTCATTTATAAATGTCTAAATTTTTAATTTATGTGACTACACATGTAAAAATCTATCAAATTTTTAATAAGGACATGTGAAATATGTCAAATACTAAGCTTAGACTATGAAAATCGAACGTTTTTTTTTGCTGGAACTGTCAAATTTTAATAACGATAAGTCAAATATGTCAAATACTAAGCTTAGACTATGAAAATCGAACGTTTTTTTTACTGCAACTGTCAAAATCGTCAGGTTTTCAACAGTAGCTGTCAAAATCTGTAAAGTTATTAGCAGTAGCTGTCAAAATCTGCAAAATGTTATTACTGCAACTTGCAATATCAACAATATTTGTCTCTTTTAGATCAAAGTGAAAATTTGAGTGAATATCTATCAAATTTTCACTGCAGCTGTCAAAATGTTTCAAATTTTCATTTATAAATGTCTAAATTTTTAATTTATTTGACTAAACATGTAAAAATCTATCAAATTTTTAATAAGGACAAGTGAAATATGTCAAATACTAAGCTTAGACTATGAAAATCGAACGTTTTTTTACTGCAACTGTCAAAATCGTCAGATTTTCAACAGTAACTGTCAAAATCTGTAAAGTTATTAGCAGTAGCTGTCAAAATCTGCAAAATGTTATTACTGCAACATGCAATTATCAATAATATTTGTCTTTTTTTAGATCAAAGTGAAAAATTGGGAGAATATCTATCAAATTTTCACTGCGGCTGTCAAAATGTTTCAAATTTTTATTTATTAATGTCTAAATTCTCAATTTATTTGACTAAACATGTAAAAATCTCTCAAATTTTTAATAATGACAAGTGAAATATGTCAAGTACTAAGCTTAGACTATGAAAATAGAACGTTTTTTTGCTGCAACTGTCAAATTTTAATAGCGATAAGTCAAATATGTCAAATTCTAAGGTTAGACTATGAAAATCGGACGTTTTTTTGCTGCAACTGTCAAAATTGTTAGATTTTTAATAGTAACTGTCAAAATCTGTAAAGTTATTAGCAGTAGCTGTCAAAATCTGCAAAATCTTATTACTGCAACTTGCAATTATCAACAATATTTGCCTTTTTTTAAATCAAAGTGAAAAATTGAGTGAATATCTATCAAATTTTCACTGCAGCTGTCAAAATGTTCAAATTTTCATTTATAAATGTCTAAATTTTTAATTTATTTGACTAAACATGTAAAAATGTATCAAATTTTTAACAAGGACAAGTGAAATATGTCAAATACTAAGCTTAGACTATGAAAATCAAACGTTTTTTTGCTGCATCTGTCAAATTTTAATAGCGATAAGTCAAATATGTCAAATACTAAGTTTAGACTATGAAAATCGAACGTTATTTGGCTGCAACTGTCAAAATCGTCAGATTTTCAGCAGTAACTGTCAAAATCTATAAAGTTCTTAGCAGTAGCTGTGAAAATCTGCAAAAGTTTATTACTGCAACATGCAATTATCAATAATATTTGTCTTTTTTTAGATCAAAATGAAAAATTGAGTAAATATCTATCAAATTTTCACTGCATCTGTCAAAATGTTTTAAATTTTCGTTTATAAATGTCTAAATTCTTAATTTTTTTGACTTAACATATAAAAATCTATCAAATTTTTAATAGCGACGAGTCAAATATGTCAAATACTAAGCATAGACAGTGAAAATCGAACGTTTTTTTACAGCAACTGTCAAAATCGTTAGATTTTTAACAGTAAGTATCAAAATCTGTAAAGTTATTAGCAGTAGCTGTGAAAATCTGCAAAATGTTATTACTGCAACTTGGAATTATCAACAATATTTGTCTTTTGTTTAGATCAAAGTGAAAAATTGAGTGAAATCTATCAAATTTTCACTGCAGCTATCCAAATGTTTCAAATTTTCATTTATAAATGTCTAAATTTTTAATTTATTTGACTAAACATTTAAAAATCTATCAAATTTTTAATATAGACGAGTCAAATATGTCAAATACTAAGCTTAGACTATGAAAATCGAACGTTTTTTTACTGCAACTGTCAAAATTGTCAGGTTTTCAACAGTAACTGTCAAAATCTGTAAAGTTATTAGCAGTAGCTGTCAAAATCTGCAAAATGTTATTACTGCAACTTGCAATTATCAACATTATTTATCATTTTTTTAGATCAAAGTGAAAAATTGAGTAAATATCTATCAAATTTTCACTGCAACTGTCCAAATGTTTTAAATTTTCGTTTATAAATGTCTAAATTTTTAATTTATTTGACTAAACATGTAAAAATGTATCAAATTTTTAATAAGGACAAGTGAAATGTATCAAATACTAAGCTTAGACTATGAAAATCGAACGTTTATTGCTGCAACTGTCAAATTTTAATAGCGATAAGTCAAATATGTCAAATACTAAGCTTAGACTATGAAAATCGAACGTTATTTGGCTGCAACTGTCAAAATCGTCAGATTTTAAACAGTAAGTGTCAAAATCTGTAAAGTTATTAGCAGTAGCTGTCAAAATCTGCAAAATGTTATCACTGCAACTTGCAATTATCAACAATATTTGTCTATTTTAGATCAAAGTGAAAAATTGAGTGAATATCTATCAAATTTTCACTAAGGCTGTCCAAATGTTTCAAGTTTTCATTTATAAATGTCAGAATTGTTCATTTTTTTGACTAAACATTTAAAAATCTATCAAATTTTTAATAAGGACAAGTGAAATATGTCAAATACTATTCTTAGACTATGAAAATCGAACGTTTTTTTTGCTGCAACTGTCAAATTTTAATAGCGATAAGTCAAATATGTCAAATACTAAGCTTAGGCTATGAAAATCGAACGTTTTTTTACTGCAACTGTCAAAATCGTCAGCTTTTCAACCGTAACTGTCAAAATCTGTGAAGTTATTAGCAGTAGCTGTCAAAATCTGCAAAATGTTATTACTGTAACTTGCATTTATCAACAATATTTGTCTTTTTTTAGATCAAAGTGAAAAATTGAGTGAATATGGATCAAATTTTCAATGCAGCTGTCAAAATGTTTCAAATTTTCATTTATAAATGTCTAAATTTTTAATTTATTTGACTAAACATGTAAAAATCAATCAAATTTTAATAGCGATAAGTCACATATGGCAAATACTAATCTTAGACAGTGAATATCCAAAGTTTTTTTCACTGCAACTGTCAAAATCGTCAGATTTTCAACAGTAACTGTCAAAATCTGTAAAGCTATTACCAGTAGCTGTCAAAATCTGCAAAATGTTATTACTGCAACTTGCTAATTAATATGAAGAAAATTTAATATCAGAGAAATCTGTTACAGCAGTCAGATTTGTTATGATTACAAAGTTTCAAAGTTATAATATTTTCAAAATTATAATATTTCCTCTGAACATACAAATTCTTTTTTTCATATTTTATGATATACAGATACAACATATTTTACTTTTATAGATTTTATAAGATTTAACAAATTTTCTGTTAATCTAATATATATATATTAGAACATTGCATGATTTTTCAAAACTTTAGTACTTTAAATAATCTAAGCTGCTACAATAGCTGCTCCTACTCCAGTATCTTATGATTATGATTATATACGTAATCAGTAACTGAATATGATGTTAACTGATTTGACCTCACAGAAACCTTAAACGCTTTCCATAACGAAGTGTCGAATTCGCATTGGATTCCTCACTCACATGTCACTGCTGTTTACCTGAAACCAGCAGGAAGTTGAAAATTACCTCGTCAAAACAAAAGGCGAACGCGTGAAATTTGTTTACACATTTTTTTACCGGCCGCTTTGCACGCGAACTTTAACCATGGAGCTTCGTAAAGCTTTTCCCCCATGCCGTTTGAAACCCCATGAAGCTTTGGTGAATCGCCACGAACCAGTTGTGTCCAGTCTACTGGACAGTGTCCGACGCGAACGTACTTGATTCAAAAGTGAACTGGAGTTCCTGAACGGGATCACTTCAGATTATTACAGGTTTGTTCCAAATTAGGAGTTTTGCAGTTGTTGCAGTTTATTGTTATTTATTATTTATGTTGTTATTGTTGTGGTTGTTGTTATTGTTGTTGCTGTTGTTATGGTTGTGGTTGTGGTTGTGGTTGTTGTTGTTGCTGTTGTTGTGGTTGTGGTTGTTGTTGTTGTTGTTGCTGTTGTTGTTGTTGTTGTTGTTGTTGTTGCTGTTGCTGTTGTTGTTGATGTTGTTGTTGCTGTTGTGGTTGTTGTTGTTGCTGTTGCTGTTGCTGTTATTGTTATTGTTGGGATAATGAAAATGAAAATTGATTGATTTAAACAACTAAACTTCAAACAGTATCTCCCCATCATAAATCAAATGAACACCTAAATTGATTGATTTAGACTACTAAACTTCCGTTTCTAGTTTAGTAGTCTAAATCAATCAATTTAGGTGTTTATATGATTTATTTAGAAACTCCCAAAAGGTACAAGAGAGAGGGAAACTCTTTATTTGGAGCTTTGAAGGTTGTTTAACTTAAATCTGAACTAAAACTTTATGATAAAAAAAAAGAAATATAAATAAAAAAATATATACATTTTTTTATTATTAGGTATTATTATTATTATTTACCTCGACACCCATAGAGTAAAAGAGGGATGGATTATTGTATGTATGTATTATTATTATAATTTTTGAAATATTTATATTAAGTATTAGGTAAGTCTTTATTGAAATTTAATAATAACGTTAATATTAAATATTATATTTGTATTACAATATTAAAGTTCGTATTAATTATTAGGTTAGTCCTTATTTAAAATTAATAATAAAGTTAATAGTTATAGGACTAATAATATTTAATTTGTGCTGTTACAAAACTATTGAATAATTGCCAAATATTAATTGCAATGCTGACATTATAGGTATGTAGAATAAACTGCTATTTTTTCTTAATATGAAAATTTCAAAACAATTGAATAATTGCCAAATTTTAATGTTTGCAGAGAAAACTATAATTTTTTTTCTTAACTAGTAAATTACAAAACTATTGAATAATTGCCAAATATGAATAGCAATTCTGACATAGTATGAAAAAATAAACTGCGATTTTTTTTCTGAACATTCAAATTACAAAACTATTGAATAATTGCCAAATTTAAATGTAAACCTGATCAAAGAAATGCAAAGAAACCTGTAATTTTTTTTCTTAACATGCAAATAAACTATTATTATTAGTATTATTATTATTAATATTATTCTCCCGAAAAAGTATCATAGATATGACTATAATTATGATAAAATATTTATATGATAATAATAATTTATGCTGTTGCAAAAATTTATACAGTTTCTTTATAGATAAAACCTTAAACTTAATTATTATTATGATTATTAGTATTATTCAAAAGAAAAAGAATATAAGATATGACTATAAACTTCATTATTATTATTATTATTATTATTAGTATTATTCACCCGAAAAGAAAAATAGATATTACTACAATTATGATCAAATAATTCTTTGATAATAATAATTTGTGCTGTTGCAAAAATTTATATTGTTTTGTTATGCATAAAACCTTAAACTTAATTATTATTATTATTAGTATTATTCACCCCAAACAGTATAACAGATATGACTACAATTATGATAAAATAATTATATGATAATAATAATTTGTGCTGTTGCAAAAATTTATACAGTTTCTTTATAGATAAAACCTTAAACTTAATTATTATTATGATTATTAGTATTATTCAAAAGAAAAAGTATATAAGATATGACTATAAACTTCATTATTATTATTATTATTATTATTATTAGTATTATTCACCCGAAAAAGTATAATAGATATAACTACAATTATGATCAAATAATTCTTTGATAATAATAATTTGTGCTGTTGCAAAAATTTATATTATTTTGTTATGCATAAAACCTTAAACTTAATTATTATTATTATTAGTATTATTCACCCCAAACAGTATAACAGATATGACTATAATTATGATAAAATAATTATATGATAATAATAATTTGTGCTGTTGCAAAAATTTATACAGTTTCTTTATAGATAAAACCTTAAACTTAATTATTATTATGATTATTAGTATTGTTCAAAAGAAAAAGAATATAAGATATGACTACAAACTTCATTATTATTATTATTATTATTATTATTAGTATTATTCACCCGAAAAAGTATAATAGATATTACTACAATTATGATCAAATAATTCTTTGATAATAATAATTTGTGCTGTTGCAAAAATTTATATTATTTTGTTATGCATAAAACCTTAAACTTAATTATTATTATTATTAGTATTATTCACCCCAAACAGTATAACAGATATGACTATAATTATGATAAAATAATTATATGATAATAATAATTTGTGCTGTTGCAAAAATTTATACAGTTTCTTTATAGATAAAACCTTAAACTTAATTATTATTATGATTATTAGTATTGTTCAAAAGAAAAAGAATATAAGATATGACTACAAACTTCATTATTATTATTATTATTATTATTATTATTATTATTAGTATTATTCACCCGAAAAAGTATAATAGATATTACTACAATTATGATCAAATAATTCTTTGATAATAATAATTTGTGCTGTTGCAAAAATTTATATTGTTTTGTTATGCATAAAACCTTAAACTTAATTATTATTATTATTAGTATTATTCACCCCAAACAGTATAACAGATATGACTATAATTATGATAAAATAATTATAAGATAATAATAATTTGTGCTGTTGCAAAAATTTATACAGTTTCTTTATAGATAAAACCTTAAACTTAATTATTATTATGATTATTAGTATTATTCAAAAGAAAAAGTATATAAGATATGACTACAAACTTCATTATTATTATTATTATTATTATTATTAGTATTATTCACCCGAAAAAGTATAATAGATATTACTACAATTATGATAAAATAATTCTGATAATAATAATTTGTGATGTTACAAAAATTTATATTGTTTTGTTATGCATAAAACCTTAAACTTAATTAATATTATTATTAGTATTATTCACCCCAAAAAGTATAACAGATATAACTATAATTATGATAAAATAATTATATGATAATAATAATTTGTCATATTGCAAAAATAGTATACAGTTTTCATAAATGTAAGTGTAGATATGTTGTTATTGCAGTGCATTACATGTTTGTGGGAAATTAGGTACTATTGTTATTAATTAGAGTTTCCAATTTCCTATTTATTAGTTATATAATGTAAATAAATACTGCAATTTATTTTCTTAGCATGCAAATTACAAAACTATTGAATAATTACTAATTTTAAATATAAACCTGATCTCAGTATATAAAAAAAACAATGTTGTTTCTTAACATGCAAATAAATTATTATTAGGTATTATTATTCACCCGAAAAACTGTTTTTTTTTTCTTAACATATGATAACAATATAATATACAATAATAGATATTATTAGTATTATTATTATTAGTATTATTCACCCGAAAAAGTGTAAAAGATGTGACTATAATTATGATAATAATAATTTGTGCTGTTGCAAAAACTTATACAGTTTTTATAAATTTTACAGTAGTTGTGTTGTTATTGCAGTGCATTACATGTTTGTGGGAAATTAGGAACTATTGTTGTTAATTAGAGTTGTTTCCTATTTGTTATTTATGTATTACTTTCATTAATTGCACTGCACACAAGGTTAATTAATGTTAGCCGGAAAATCAGTGATGTGCATACAGGGTGAGTCATTCAAAAGACCCACCATCATTTAAAAAAGTTGAATAACTAGGTGCTTATGTAAAATGCCTAATGACATATAAGCCATCCGCTATAAGTATATGTTTGTATTGTTTTTATTTTTGATATTTCTGAAAAAACAAACAAAATATTTCAATTTGGCTTTTGTAATTTTTGCACTTGTCAAAATTTCTGAAAAAAACACACTTTTTTGCCGATTCTGGCTTGTAATTTTACAAAGACGTTATAAAATGATTGCTAACTCCTAACAGAAATAAAATACTAAAATACTCGAATGGAATAAAAAAAAGTGTTATAATTATAAAGCCATTAATATTTCATCCATTCATATAAAGGATGAAATGGGATAACATACAGTATCACTAAAGATTTAGATTAATTGGCAAATAAGTGTTGAATTCAATATTAATTTGGTTAAGTTCGGTTAGGTTAGGTTACGTATAGTAAATATTTAAGCACAAGTTACAAATTTTAACTTAATGTCAACAAATGTTTTACAAAGTTTTACAAAGTTTTACACTTTTACAAAGTAGTTTTGTGGCCTAAAAACTTTCTTTTAAGTGTATTTTTGCTTAAACTTACATGTAATCGACCGCAAGTTTTTCTGCCAAGGTTATTCGTACATTTTAGCTGTAAACATGAGCATAATTGAAAAAGACAAATAACAATTTGGCTGTTTCAACAGTTTATATTACAATTATATCGTAATTACCATATGCGGAGAGTGTCAATAATTTCGTTTATTGATTGGATTTCTATCAGTGATAAGTACATTCACACCACAAAAAATGTAAACACCAAAATTCAGCTGAATGAAAACTATTTTCAAATGTATCTGATGACGAAATTTTAATACAAAAGTTTAAAGCAGCTGAAAAACATTGTGCCATCATGCCACAATAAATGGAGAAAATTTTATAAAATTTCATACTCCATGAAAAGGTATCTGAAAATTAAATTAATTTTTTCACAAAATTTTGGAAAATGTAAGGCAATTTGTAACACAATATTATGTTTATTATGTACTCTTTATTCTTTTATCTCTTGACTAGGTTCGTACTTTACATTATTCTTGAGATATTTGATATTTAGTGTAATCATGTGTTTTTGGAATATTATGTCAAATACTGCTGACACTTTATTAATGATATCTCCAAAACAAGCGCATCAAAAGAATCATAATTTGGATACAATATTAAGCGATATATTATTACATTAAACTTTGTATTGGTTTCATATTCAATGTACTATTTTTGAGATATTTGATATTTAGTATAATCATGTGTTTTTGGGTGATATACTTAAATACTGTTGATGCATTATTAGTGACATCTCAAAAACTAGCGTATAAAAAATAGTGAAGTCAGTTGATGATATTGACTGATATATTGGCATATAACAATTTTAATTGCATTCATATCTAATGCGTTGTTCTTCAGATATATCATTTTTGGTGTAATTATGGGTTTTTGGGACATTATGTCAAATACTGCTGACACTTTATTAATGATATCTCGAAAACAAGCGCATCAAAAGTATCATAATTTGGATACAATATTAAGTGATACATTATTACATTAAACTTTGTATTGGTTTCATATTCAATGTACTATTTTTGAGATATTTGATATTTAGTATAATCAAAAGTTTTAGGGTGATATACTCAGATACTCTTTATACTTTATTAGTAACATCTCAAAAACTAGCGTATCAAAAGGAGTAAAATTTGTAAATGATCTTAAGTGATATATTGGTATATCACCTTTATAATTGCATTAATATCTAATGCGTTATTCTTGAGATATTTGATTTTAAGTGTAATCATGTGTTTTTGGGATATTATGTCAAATACTACTGACACTTTATTATTGATATCTCCAAAACTAGCGTATCAAAATGAGTGAAATTAGAAGATGATATTGGGTAATATATTGGTATATTATATGATTAAATTGCAATAATATCTAATGCGTTGTTCTTGAGATATTTGATGTTTAGTGTAATCATGTGTTTTTGGGATATTATGTCAAATACTACTGACACTTTATTATTGATATCTCCAACACTAGCGTATCAAAAAGAGCGAAATTGGAAAACAATATTGGGTGATATATTGGTATATCACACGATTAAATTCCAATAATATCTAATGCGTTGTTCTTGAGATATTTGATGTTTAGTGTAATCATGTGTTTTTGGGATATTATGTCAAATACTACTGACACTTTATTATTGATATCTCCAAAACTAGCGTATCAAAATGAGTGAAATTGAAAGATGATATTGGGTTATATATTGGTATATCATATGATTAAATTCCATTAATATCTAATGCGTTGTTCTTATGATATTTGATTTTTAGTATAATCATGGGTTTTTAGGATATTATGTCAAAAACTACTGACACTTTATTATTGATATCTCCAAAACTAGCGTATCAAAAAGAGCGAAATTGGAAGATGATATTGGGTGCTATATTGGTATATCATGCGATTAAATTCCAATAATATCTAATGAGTTGTTCTTATGATATTTGGTTTTTAGTATAATCATAGGTTTTTAGGATATTATGTCAAATACTACTGACACTTTATTATTGATATCTCCAAAACTAGCGTATCAAAATGAGTGAAATTGAAAGATGATATTGGGTTATATATTGGTATATTATATGATTAAATTGCAATAATATCTAATGCGTTGTTCTTGAGATATTTGATGTTTAGTGTAATCATGTGTTTTTGGGATATTATGTCAAATACTACTGACACTATTATTGATATCTCCAAAACTAGCTTATCAAAAAGAGCGAGATTGAAAAAAGGATATTGGGTTATATATTGGTATATCATATGATTAAATTGCAATAATATCTAATGCGTTGTTCTTGAGATATTTGATGTTTAGTGTAATCATGTGTTTTTGGGATATTATATCAAATACTACTGACACTTTATTATTGATATCTCCAAAACTAGCGTATCAAAATGAGTGAAATTTAAAGATGATATTGGGTGATATATTGGTATATCATGCGATTAAATTCCAATAATATCTAATGCGTTGTTATTATGATATTTGATTTTTAGTATAATCATGGGTTTTTAGGATATTATGTCTAATACTACTGACACTTTATTATTGATATCTCCAAAACTAGCGTATCAAAAAGAGCGAAATTGAAAAAAGGATATTGGTTATATATTGGTATATCATATGATTAAATTGCAATAATATCTAATGCGTTGTTCTTGAGATATTTGATGTTTAGTGTAATCATGTGTTTTTGGGATATTATATCAAATACTACTGACACTTTAATATTGATATCTCCAAAACTAGCGTATCAAAATGAGTGAAGTTGAAAAATTATATTGGGTTATATATTGGTATATCATATGATTAAATTTCATTAATATCTAATGCGTTGTTCTTACGATATTTGATTTTTAGTATAATCATGGGTTTTTAGGATATTATGTCAAAAACTACTGACACTTTATTATTGATATCTCCAAAACTAGCGTATCAAAAAGAGCGAAATTGGAAGATGATATTGGGTGATATATTGGTATATCATACGATTAAATTCCAATAATATCTAATGAGTTGTTCTTATGATATTTGATTTTTAGTATAATCATGGGTTTTTAGGATATTATGTCAAATACTACTGACACTTTATTATTGATATCTCCAAAACTAGCGTATCAAAAAGAGCGAAATTGGAAGATGATATTGGGTGATATATTGGTATATCATACGATTAAATTCCAATAATATCTAATGAGTTGTTCTTATGATATTTGATTTTTAGTATAATCATGGGTTTTTAGGATATTATGTCAAATACTACTGACACTTTATTATTGATATCTCCAAAACTAGCGTATCAAGAAGAGCGAAATTAGAAGATGATATTGGGTAATATATTGGTATATTATATGATTAAATTGCAATAATATCTAATGCGTTGTTATTGAGATATTTGATGTTTAGTGTAATCATGTGTTTTTGGGATATTATGTCAAATACTACTGACACTTTATTATTGATATCTCCAAAACTAGCGTATCAAAAAGAGCGAAATTGGAAAATGATATTGGGTTATATATTGGTATATCATATGATTAAATTGCAATAATATCTAATGCGTTGTTCTTATGATATTTGATTTTTAGTATAATCATGGGTTTTAGGATATAATGTCAAAAACTACTGACACTTTATTATTGATATCTCCAAAACTAGCGTATCAAAAAGAGCGAAATTGGAAAATGATATTGGGTTATATATTTGTATATCATATCATTAAATTGCAATAATATCTAATGCGCTGTTCTTATGATATTTGATTTTTAGTATAATCATGGGTTTTTAGGATATTATGTCAAATACTACTGACACTTTATTGTTGATATCTCCAAAACCAGCGTATCAAATAAATTTTACTTTGGACACAATATTAAGTGATATATTAGTACAATATAATTTTTATTGGTTTTATATCCAATGTACTATTTTTGAGATATTTGATTTTTAGTATAATCAAGAGTTTTGGGGTGATATACTCAGATACTGTTGATACTTTATTAGTGATATCTCAAAAACTAGCGTATCAAAAAGAGTAAAATTTGTAAATGATGTTAAGTATTATATTGGTATATCACCTTTATAATTGCATTAATATCTAATGCGTTATTCTTGAGATATTTGATTTTAAGTGTAATCATGTGTTTTGGGGATATTATGTCAAATACTACTGACACTCTATTATTGATATCTCCAAAACTAGCGTATCAAAAAGAGCGAAATTGGAAAATGATATTGGGTTATATATTGGTATATCATATGATTAAATTGCAATAATATCTAATGCGTTGTTCTTGAGATATTTGATGTTTAGTGTAATTATGGGTTTTTGGGATATTATGTCAAATACTACTGACACTTTATTATTGATATCTCCAAAATTAGCGTATCAAAAAGAGCGAAATTAGAAGATGATATTGGGTAACATATTGGTATATTATATGATTAAATTCCAATAATATCTAATGAGTTGTTCTTATGATATTTGATTTTTAGTATAATCATGGGTTTTTAGGATATTATGTCAAATACTACTGACACTTTATTATTGATATCTCCAAAACTAGCGTATCAAAAAGAGCGAAATTGGAAAATGATATTGGGTTATATATTGGTATATCATATGATTAAATTGCAATAATATCTAATGCGTTGTTCTTATGATATTTGATTTTTAGTATAATCATGGGTTTTTAGGATATTATGTCAAAAACTACTGACACTTTATTATTGATATCTCCAAAACTAGCGTATCAAAAAGAGCGAAATTGGAAGATGATATTGGGTGATATATTGGTATATCATACGATTAAATTCCAATAATATCTAATGAGTTGTTCTTATGATATTTGATGTTTAGTGTAATCATGTGTTTTTGGGATATTATGTCAAATACTACTGACACTATTATTGATATCTCCAAAACTAGCGTATCAAAAAGAGCGAAATTGGAAAATGATATTGGGTAATATATTGGTATATTATATGATTAAATTGCAATAATATCTAATGCGTTGTTCTTGAGATATTTGATGTTTAGTGTAATCATGTGTTTTTGGGATATTATATCAAATACTACGGACACTTTATTATTGATATCTCCAAAACTAGCGTATCAAAAAGAGCGAAATTGGAAGACGATATTGGGTGATATATTGGTATATCATACGATTAAATTCCAATAATATCTAATGAGTTGTTCTTATGATATTTGATTTTTAGTATAATCATGGGTTTTTAGGATATTATGTCAAATACTACTGACACTTTATTATTGATATCTCCAAAACTAGCGTATCAAAAAGAGCGAAATTGGAAGATGATATTGGGTGATATATTGGTATATCATACGATTACATTCCAATAATATCTAATGAGTTGTTCTTATGATATTTGATTTTTAGTATAATCATGGGTTTTTAGGACATTATGTTGAATACTGCTGACACTATATTAGTGATATTACGAAAACCAGCGTATCTAATGAATTAAAATTTGGACACAATATTAAGTGATATATTAATACAATAACTGTTTTATTGATTTCATATCCAATGCACTATTCTTGAGATATTTGATTTTTAGTACAGTCATGTATTACTGGGTGATATACTTATATACTGTTTCTACTATATTGGTAACATCTCAAAAACTAGCATATCAAAGAAAGCAAAATTAGTAGATGATATAGGGTGATATATTATTATATCACAATTTATATAGAATTCATATCTAATGCGTTTTTCTTGAAATATTTTATGTTAAGAGTAATCATGTGTTTTTGGGATATTATGTCAAATACTACTGACACTTTATTATTGATATCTCCAAAACTAGCGTATCAAAATGAGCGAAATTGGAAGACGATATTGAGTTATATATTGGTATATCATATGATTAAATTCCAATAATATCTAATGCGTTGTTCTTATGATATTTGATTTTTAGTGTAATCATGTGTTTTTGGGATATTATGTCAAATACTACTGACACTTTATTAATGATATCTCCAAAACTAGTGTATCAAAAGAATTATAATTTGGATACAATATTAAGTGATACATTAGTACATTATAAATTTTATTGATTTCATATCCAATGTCCTATTCTTGAGATATTGAATTGTTAGTATAATCATGTATTATTGGGTGATGTATCAAATGCTGTTGATACCTAATTAGTGACATCTCAAAAACTAGCGTATCAAAAATAGTAAAATCAGTAGGTGATATTGACTGATATATTGGAATATCACATTTTAAATTGCATTACTATTTAATGCGTTGTTCTTGAGATATTTGATTTTTAGTATAATCATGTGTTTTTGGGATATTATGTCAAATACTGCCGACAGTTTATTAATGATATCTCCAAAACCAGCGTATCAAATGAATTATAATTTGGATACAATATTAAGTGACATATTAGTACATTATATTTTTTATTGGTTTCATATCCAATGTACTATTTTTGAGATATTTGATTTTTAGTATAATCATGTGTTTTTGGGTGATAAACTTAAATACTGTTGATGCACTATTAGTGATATCTTAAAAACTAGCGTATCAAAATTAACAAAATTTGTAGGGAATATTGGGTAATATATTAGTAGAGCACATTTTTAATTGCATTAATATCTAATGCATCGTTCTTGAGATATTTGATTTTTAGTGTAATCATGTTTTTTTGGGATATATTTTCAAGTACTGTTGACACTATATCAGTGATATCTGTAAAACCAGCGTGTTAAAAAAATTGCAACTTGAATACAATATTAAGTGATATATTTGTACAATATATTTGTTATTGATTTTATATCCAATGTACTATTTTTGTATTATTTGATTTTCAATATAATCATATATATTCGGATGGTATAAAAATCTTGACACATTTTCTTTCGAAAGCAATGCAATTCTGACCTTATTTTCTCTCAATTTACTGTCTCAATGCAATGATTAGCTGGATTTGTGTATCAACCTTACGCAGGGTAATTGTGCCAATAAACACAGCTTTATGATCACACAATAAAGTAATAACAAAGCAGGTTAATCAGACAATGTCACGCTTATTTAGATAACATGCAATTAGCAATGGGACAGTGGTCTGACTAGATGCTTAATAGAGGCAGTTATGTGATGATTCGCTCTATGAATCCTCAACTGGCATGTTCCTTAGTAATTTTTTGATAAGATACGACTACCAAATGCATTTTTATTGCGAACAATAATTTATTGTATACAACAAAGTAAACAACCAGAAATAATAACACATTATAAATCCTCTATAGTTTACAACTCAAAATTGCAGGTTTTTATTTTGAGTATATGCTCAAATATAATTCAAAAATTGTAATTTACAATTGCCAATTTACGATTTCAAATTGTGATTAGTAATAGTAATAGTAATAGTAATAGTATTTATTGGTATTAAGTAACTGTACAGTTTTACACAAGTTAATTTGGGATTACACTTACAATTTAAAAAAAAGTAGTTTTCAATAAAAATATGCCAATATTTTATGTAGTTTTGTACATTACAATAGAAATTATATCGTTCAAATGAAAATATTGTATTTTAATTAACTTTTTGCAAAAACATTGTAACGAAAATGTTTATTCCATAAGATACATTAAACCATTATTAAATGTTGATGGTGATTTTGGGTAACTATGGCATGCCTTAAGTTATTATGGGATTGGTATAATCATGATATAAAATTTGCTTTAGATTTTCAAGCAAAAACATGTATTACAAAACATATAACTCTAGCAATTTTCAAGCTATATAATTCTAGAAATACAATGTTCTAGCAAAAAGTTGTATATGATTCCAGAATAGCAATTTCAAGCAAAAAATTGTACATAATTCTATAATTGCAATTTGCAAGCAAAAAATTATACAAGATTCAGTAAATTGGATTTAATCTGGCAGGACAAATATAATCCATGGCATTTAAATATCTCTGCAATTTCAGTGTACTATTTGCTATAATTGCAGCAATTATGAAATATTAAGTTTAAGAATTGCACTAACATTTTTATAACCTCGCATTTAATACCCGAAAAAAACCTTTCAATTAGGCATTATTATTTTTTACCAAAGCAATTTTCTGTAATCCACCTAACATCAACAATTTGCATCACTTTACGTCTATTTACATCACTTACATTGGCTGTAATTCCACTTAATCCGTCTTCTATCCAACAATAGAATTGACTTTTCGTACATTTCGTACACCATTGCAATGGAATTCAGGAAGCGAGTGTATCACGTAATCTCCTCTTTCCAGTTCGCATGATTACCTTTTTTTCTGCACCATCACAGCATGTACATGACGTGTGTTTTGAGCCAATTATCTTTATAATGCCATGTAATGAGGCGCAAATTGAGTTTCGGGTATTAAGAGCTGAATTGTTTTATTGAGCGCCGTAAAAAGATTGGAGCATTGTGTGCTTGAATGTGGAGCGAAGAGTTGCCATCTGATTGTTATCATTATCATTGAGGCTTTCTTCAGCAGTCGGTGTTTGGCAGTGTAAGTTGGTAGGCTAGATGCTAGGATGGTGCGTGAGTGGCCTACGTTGAGTTCGCTCTTGGAGAAGTGTACGTGTATATTGAAGATTATTAATTAATAATTTGAATCAATCAATAAATCATATGCAATATGTAATCACAAATCAATGCAGATCAATCATCTGACTCTATGTATTAGAAGCTGTGGTGAGATCCATAAGATCTCATCATCTCCAGGATCTCCAAAGGATCCATTACTTGGATTTAAAAAAAATACGACTTTGTAGCTTGCCTCTTGAATCTTGTGAATACCATTTGTAAACTTGCAATAATAATTTAAAACTTATAGTAGACTACAAATTTTCAATATTTCCGAAGAAATTGGTTTGTAAATGGACCAAAATTTATTAAAGTTTTGAATAGAAATTCCAAATTGGATGGATATCTGTGAAGTTTTTGTGGTATTTTGTAAGGCTTTTTTGAAAATTTGGTTTTCGTAAAATTTTAATCGAATTTCGAACACATTCTTCAGAAATTTCATGAAAATTCAGTATAAATACATAAGAACAACAGAAATCATAGTAATTTAGGCATTGCCCAAAATGATTCTTTTGATATGTTATTAGAATTAGACGAAAACAATGAAATTTTCAATAGTTTTTACAAATTTTGCCCAAATTTTATAAAAATTCATTTGAATATTCAAAATTGGATGGATTTTTGTGAAGTTTTTAATTTTGCATTGATTTATTGTATAGCATTTTTGAAAATTTGGTTTAAGTAAAATTCTAATCAATTTTCGAACAGTTTCTTTAGAAATTTTTCTGAAAATTCAGTATACATACATAAGAACAATACAAATTGTAGTAAATAAAGCAATGTTCAAAAACGATTAGGAATTTTTGGGTATGTAATTTTATGTATAGTAATTAAAGCATTCGCTAAAAATGTTCAGGAATCTTTGGGCATGTTATTAGAATTAGATGAAAGAAATGAAATTTAACAATTAAAAAAATCATTTCTTTGCGAAGAACAACAGAAATGATAATAATTTCAGCATTGTCCAAAATTGTTTCGGAATTTTTGAATATGTTATCAGAATTAGATGAAAACAATGAAAATTTTAATAGTTTTTACAAATTTTGTCAAAATTTTATAAAAATTCATTTGATTATTCAAAATTGGATGTATAATTGTGATGTTTTTAATTTTGCATTGATTAATTTTGTATAGAATTTGTGAATAGTTGGTTTAAGTAAAATTCTAATCGATTTACGAACAGTTTCTTCAGAAAATTTTCTGAAAATTCAGTATACATAAAAACAAATAAATAAATAGTAAATAAAAAGTAAATAAAAACAATTCCCTAAAAACAATTAAATAATTCATTTCTTTGCGAAGAACAACAAAAACGATAATAATTTCAGCATTGTCCACAAATGTTTATAAATTTTTGGATATGTTATTAGAATTAGATGAAAACAGTGAAATTTTTAATAGTTTTTACAACTTTTTACAAAATTTTATAAAAAATCATTTGAGTGTTTAAAATTCAATGGATAATTGTGATGTTTTTAATTTTGCATTGATTAATTTTGTATAGCATTTTTGAAAATTTGGTTTAAGTAAAATTTTTTCAGATTTTTTCAGAATTTTTTCTGAAAATTCAGAATACATACATAAGAACAAAACAAATTATAGTAAACAAAGCATTGTTCAAAAATGATTAGGAATCTTTGGATATGTAATTTTATGTATAGTAATTAAAGCATTCCCTAAAAATGTTCAGGAATCTTTGGGCATGTTATTAGAATTAGATGAAAGAAATGAAATTTAACAAATAAAAAAATCATTTCTTTGCGAAGAACAACAGAAGTGATAATAATTTCGGCATTGCCCAAAAATGTTTAGGAATTTTTAGATATGTTATTAGAATTAGATGAAAACAACAAAAATTTTAATAGTTTTTACAAATCTGGACAAAATATTATAAAAATTCATTTGAATATTCAAAATTTGATGGATAATTGTGATGTTTTTAATTTTTCATTGATTAATTTTGTATAGCATTTTTGAAAATTTGGTTTAAGTAAATTTCTAATCGATTTTCGAACAGTTTCTTCAGAAATCTTTCTGAAAATTCACTATACATACATAAGAACAAAACAAATTATAGTAATTAGGGCATTTTCCAATAATGTTCAGGAATCTTTGGTTTCCTGATCATTTGAATGACGAAAACAATGAATTTTTTTATTGTTTTACAAATTTTGACAATATTTATAAAAATTCAAAGGAATATTCAAAATTTGTATAGAATATTGTGAAGTTTTTAATCCTGCACTGATTAATTTTGTATAGCATTTTTGAAAATTAGGTTTAAGTAAAATTCAATTGGATTTTCGAATACTTTCTCCAGAAATTTTATGAATATACAGTATAAATACATAAGAACAATACAAATTAGAGTAAATAGAGCATTGTTCAAAAATATTAGATATCTCTGAATATGTTATTAGAACTAAATGAAAAAAATGATATTTATAATTGTTCTTACAAATTTTGACAATTTTTTTTTAAAATTCATTTGAATATTCAAAATTGGATGGATAATTGTGATATTTTTAATTTTTCATTGATTAATTATGTATAGCATTTTTGAAAATTTGGTTTATGTAAAATTCTAATTGATTTTCGAACAGTATCTTCAGATTTTTTTCTAAAAATTCAGTATACATACGTAAGAGCAATACAAATTATAGTAATTAGCGCATTTTTCAAAAATGTTCAGGAATATTTGAATTCCTGAATATTAGAATTAGATGAAAACAATGAAATTTTTAATTGTTTTACAAATTTTGACAATATTTATAAAAATACAATTGAATATTCAAAATTTTGATAGATTATTGTGAAGTTTTTAATCCTGCACTGATTAATTTTGTATAGCATTTTTGAAAATTAGGTTTAAGTAAAATTCAATTGGATTTTCGAATACTTTCTCCAGAAATTTTATGAATATACAGTATAAATACATAAGAACAATACAAATTAGAGTAAATAGAGCATTGTTCAAAAATATTAGATATCTCTGAATATGTTACTAGAATTAAATGAAAAAAATGATATTTTTAATTGTTTTTACAAATTTTGACAAAATTGTATAAAAATGCATTTGAATATTCAAAATTGGATGGATAATTGTGATGTTTTTAATTTTTCATTGATTAATTTTGTACAGCATTTTTGAAAATTTGGTTTAAGTAAAATTCTAATCGATTTTCGAACACTTTCCTCAGAATTTTTTTGGAAAATTCAGTATACATACATAAGAACAATACAAATTATAGTAATTAAAGCATTTTTCAAAAATGTTCAGGAATCATTGGATTTCTGAACATTAGAATTAGATGAAAACAATGAAATTAATAATTGTTTTACAAATTATGACAAAATTTCATATAAATTAGACTGAAAATTCAAAATTTGGATAGATAATTCTGAAGTTTTTAATTTTGCATTGAATTTAGGATAGCATTTTTGAAATTTTGGTTTCAGTAAAATTTTAGTCGATCTTCGAATTTTATAAATATACAGTATAGATACATAAGAACAATATAAATTATTGTAAATAAAGCATTTTTCAAAATGATTAGGAATCTTTAGATATGTAATTTTAGGTATAGTAATTAAAGCAATTTCTAAAAATGTTCAGGAATCTTTAGGTATGTTATTAGAATTAGACGAAAACAATGACATTTTTAATTGTTCTTGCAAATGTTGACGAAATTGTTGAGATATTAATCATAATATTTTTAATTTTATGACAACTCGTGTGAAAAGCATACAAACAATTCAGCAAATTGTAGTGAGCTACGAAATTTTCAAAATTTACAGGGATATCAGAAATTTTCTCGAATTTATTAATATTCTATCACAAATTTTGCCAAAATTTTATAAAAGTTCAGCACAAATTCGTAATAACAGAGGAAATTATAGAAAAGTAACCATCCTCAAAAAATATTCAGGAATATTTGGGTATGTAATTAGGATTAGCCTAAAACAATGAAATTTTGTATTTGTTCTACCAAATTTTGACGAAATTCTTGGGAAATTTATCATAATATTATTAATTTTATGACAACTCATGGAAAAACTATGAAAATAATGCAGAAAATTGTAGTGAGCAACGAAATTTTCAAAATTTACAGGATAATCAGAAATTTTCTCAAATTTATTAATAATCTATTACTAATTTTGATAAAATATTATAAAAGTTCAGCATATATTCGTAATAGCAATACAAATTATAGTAATTAAAGCATTCTCCAATAGTTTTCCGGAATCTTTGGGTATGTTACTAAAATTAGACAAAAAAATAAAAAAATAGTTGATCTTGCAGATTTTGATGAAAACTATGAAAATAATGCAGAAAATTGTAATGAGTAACGAAATTTTCAAAATTTACAGGATAATCAGAATTTTTCTCAAATTTGTTAATATTCTATTACAAATTTTGACAAAAAATTATAAAAGTTCAGAGGAAAATTGTAGTGAACAACGAAATTTTCTCAAATTAATTAATATTCTGACAAATTTTGACAAAATATTATAAAAGTTCAGCAGCAAATTGTAGTGAACAACGAAATTTTCAAAATTTACAGGATAATCTCAAATTTTCTCGAATTTATTAATATTCGATTACAAATATTGACAAATTTTCATAGGAGTTCAGCATAAATTCGTAATAACAATACAAATTATAATAATAAAAGCATTCTTTAAAAATATTTAGCAATCTTTGGATATGTTATTAGAGTTAGGCAAAAACAATGACATTTTTAATTGTTCTTGCAAATTTTGACAAAATTCTTAGGATATTTATCAAAATGTTTTTAATTTCATGACAACTCTTGTAAAAACCATGAAAACAATGCAGCAAATTGTAGTGAGCAACGAAATTTTCAAAATTTACATGATAATCATATATTTTGTCGAATTTATTAATATTCTATTACAAATTTTGACAAAATTTTATAAAAATTCAGCATAATTTCGTAGGAACAATACAAAATGTAGTAATTAAAACATTACCAAAAAAAAAATCCGAAATGTTTGGGTATGTTATTAAAATTTGACGAAAACAATGACATTTTTAATTGTTCTTGCAAATTTTCGTCAAATCTTGGGATATTTTTTTTAATTTTTAAATTTTACGTTAAATACTCTTGTAAAAACCCTAAAAACAATAAAGACTATTGTAATGAACAACGAAATAATAAAAAAATACGGAAAAATAATAAATTTTCTCGAATTTATTAATGTTTTTATGAAAGTACAAATCCACAAAAAATGTTACTTAGTAATTAAACCATTTTCGTAAATTTCTTGCAGAATATCTGTTCTATTTTCCATAGGTTTTTACTTGTGATATACATTGGTATAGAATATACAATACCTTATGTTATTAAAACTAGACGAAAACAATGACATTTTTAATTGTTCTTGCAAATTTCGACGCCAATCTTGTGATAATTATCATATTATTTTAAATTCTACGAAAAATACTCTTGTAAAAACCTTAAGAACACTAAAGCAAATTGTTGTGGACAAAGAAATATTAAAAAAATACGGAAAAATCATAAAATATCTCGAATTTATTAATGTTTTTATGATAGTACAAATCCACAAAAAATGTTACTTACTAATTAAACCATCTTTGAAAATTTCTTGCAGAATATCTTTTCTATTTTGCATAGTTTTTCATACTACTTGTGATATACAATAGTATACAATATACAATACCTTATGTTATTAAAACTAGACGAAAACAATGACATTTTTAATTGTTCTTGCAAATTTCGACGCCAATCTTGAGATATTTATCTTAATTTTTTTTAATTCTACGAAAAATACTCTTGCAAAAACCATAAAAACAATCAAGCAAATTGTCGTGAACAACGAAATATTAAAAAAACGGGAAAATCATAAATTTTCTCGAATATATTAATGTTTTCATGAAACTAAAAATCCACAAAAAAATTTTACTTAGTAATGAAACCATTTTCGAAAATGTCTTCCAGAATATCTGTTCTATTTTCCATAGGTTTTCATACTATTTGTGATATACAAATAGTATACAATATACAATTCCTTACACATAGCATTTGATTAGAATTTGACAATTTCTTAAAAAAATATTAGGAGTATTATTTAAATTTATATACTTTACTTATTATTTATATACTTATTTTATGTTTTATGTGTGTATTATATATGTATTTATACTTATGTTTTTTGATCATTTTTATGTATGACATTTTTAATTGTTCTTGCAAATTTTGACGAAAATCTTGCTATATTTATCTTAATTTTAATTAGGTAAATCTGTGGATATATGGCACAAATAAATAAATAAATAAAATATGGTCCACATTATTAGTTTCAAATTTTATTTCATTGCATTAAATTTTATATTTAATCATTTTTCAATCAAATTCTATCAAAAAAATAATCTTAATAATTATTAATATGATTGTAATAAGTGAATATGATAAATATTGACTATGACGAATGCTCGAATATCATAATTGATACTTAAAAATATGCAACAACACGAAACAATTACGATAATGGTAATTATGGTATAATGGATAATTACGATAATAAAACTGCCATTGCATGATGGATATCTTCATAATTTACTTATTGTAAAGTATACATAATTGATCAAATATTTGATAAGTTGTTTATATCAAATATTTAAATATAATTAGTATAGAAAATGTTTTGAAGCCATAAAATTATTATCGATTTACAATTTGTGAATTATAAGCTCAATCATGTTACTATTATTTATTTTAAAATTAAAATTAGTCTTATACTTCTTAATGATTTGATAACTTATAATTAATTATATTAGTACTCGTAATCAATATACATTACTGTATATCAAATAAATGTTATATGTATGATAGATAAATGTATAATAAATAAATAATAAGATTATTACTATTATTAGTAATAATAAAATATGTTTTTAAATCAAAATTGTATGTATGTGTACTGTACTTCTTAATGATTAGATAACATATAATTAATTATATTAGTACTAGTAATCAATATACATTACTGTATATTAAATAAATATTATATATATATATATATGATAGTTAAATGTATAATAAATAAATAATAATATTATTACTATTAATATTAATAATGAAATATGTTTTTAAATCAAAATTGTATGTATGTTATACTATATTTCTTAATGATTATATAAAATGTAATTATTCTTTGTTTTTATTATTAATATTTAGTCTTTTTCCTTATACATTTCCGTATCTGACTATTATTATTATTAATAATATTACTTATTAATAATAATATCAAATAAACATTACCGTATAATAATAATATTATTATATTATATTGATTTTTATTTTTTTTTTAAGTTTTTATATAATAATATAATAACAGCTAACAAATAAAGAACAGAAAAAATGTTGCAGTGGAGTCATTTTTTTATTGTTAAACAATTAATTTATGATTGCAGGTGGTTTGAAGAAATTAGCTATATATATATATATTATATATATATATATAAATGTATATATATATATATATATATATATATTATATATATATAAATATATATATATATATATATATATATATATATATATATATATATATATATATATATATATATATATATATATATATAAATAATGGATGAAACTATAACAAAACTAATATTATCGTTGTTAGTAGTACTAATAATTAAACATTTTTTCTTTGTTAAACAATTAATTTATGATTGCAGGTGGTTTGAAAAAATTAGCTATATATAAATAATGGATGAAACTATAACAAAACTAATATTATTGTTGCTAGTAGTACTAATAATTAAACAATTTTTGTTTGTTAAACAATTAATTTGTGATTGCAGGTGGTTTGAAGAAATTAGCTATATATAAATAAAGGATAAAACTATAACAAAACTTATATTATTGTTGCTAGTAGTACTAATAGTTAAACATTTCATTTCAATTATAGCAATAATAATAACAGTAAACATATTTTGCACGTGTCTTAAAAAGTAAATCAGCATGATATTGTGAATCCAATTGCTCACATGAATTACACATGAATTACAGCAGCTGTCTATCACATCAGATACTAATTAATTTTGAATCTTGTCCAATGAAAGATTTTTATTTAGAAGATTGATGTTAATCTCCTAATCTGCATTAATTAGCACAGAGATCTCTTGTAATGAAAATTAAGAGATAATTGCGCATTATATGCTTTTGATATTTTTTCGTGTATTGCATTACATTCAAGGTTTCTTTTCATATTCGCATATTCGTATATTGATATATATATATATATATATATATATATATATATATATATATATATATATATATATATATATATATATATATATATATATCAATATATTATTATATTATATTATTATTATAATATATATTGATTATATTGAAAATGCGCGTTAAATGATTTTGATATGATTTCGTACAATTGATCACTTATTTATATGTATATTGTATATATAATATAATCAACCAATTGTATAATAGGATCAATATGCAAATAAATATGTGATCAATTGTATCGTATCCCTGAAAATCAATATAATTTATATTAATCTCTTAATCAGGAATCTTTCTGAATAATTCTTATACCGACAGTTCTCATCAGGGGAGAATGGGGAACATACAAGCGGCCCGGGAACAAACTTTTATCGGCCCACTTTGCATCCACATAAAATTCCAATAATACCATATAATCAAAATAATAATCATACTTGAAAATTTGACAAATATGTAAAAATCAAAAATACTTTACAATATTATTAAATATTATTAAATAAATTACTTTGTATATTGTGGCTAGGTGGAAATAAATGATTATGATTATAATAAATAATTTAAAATTGAATATATTATTTTTATTTTTAAAATATATTAAAATGTATTATCAGAGACATAACACCTCCGAGGATGGCTAATAAAAGCCGAAACAAGTTGGGTGAAGAACATCAAATAAAAAGATTGCATAACTAAGAGAAAGTACTCCCCATAAAGAAAAAATCAATATAAAATTTAATACCGTAAGTTTTTCATAATACTTATTTATTTATTAATACAGAGGTTCCTAAAGTGTGCGATTACTGTACTGCTTTCAATCATATTAAATAAAATATGAAAAGATTAGGTAATTAGAATTCATGCTTTGACTAAGAAAATTTAATTGTAATTATAAAATCTTCATTAAAATTACAAAGTTTTATTAGACCCAACATTTTGTTTTTTAATTATTGGAGTTTTATCCCGAAAGCATATCCCTCACAAAGTTGTTGAAATGTTATTTGCAGAAAATTTTTGAACATGAAAGAAAAAAATTAATAATTAAAAAAAATTAAATGTAATTTTCAACATTATTACTTTTTCAAATTTTACAGTACAAATTATAATTTAAATTGTAAAATATTAATCAAAACACAAAATCGTCATTTGCATTATACAATTTATATTGAAAATTATAATAATAATAATAATAGTTACTAGCGGGAGAACCTGCATAATATACACATAAAAATTAAAAATTAAAACTTACTAAATGAAAATGAACTTGATTTGAATTTTTACATGAAAGTAAAAAATGTATATTATAAATTCCAAAACTCAAATGAAATAACAAAGTAATCATGATAAATGATAGAATTTAGTTGGAAATTATAAAATTCTTATAGTAAATACGAAAATATTAATTATAAATTTCAATGTTAAAATAAAATTTGAAATTATTAGTATAAATTATAAAAAACTTTATCCTCAAAACATATAACTCACTAAGTTATTAATATTCTGACAGAAGTTTGCAAAAATATTAATGCAAAATACAAAATTATGTACAAAATTACAAAGAGAAGCTATGAGGTTTTCATTGCAAATGACAAATTTTGATATTTTATTACAAATTGCAGGTTCACCAAACCATAAAATTCTCATTGAAATATCTCGTTTATAAACTGCAATGAATTGGAAATTCAAAATTTTCGTTAGAATTTTTTAATATAATTACTAGACTTTTCATAAAGAGTAAAGATCAATGGAATCTGCGAGTTTTTTTATTCTAATTTATAACGTCTTTCCCCAGAAATCATATTCCTTGCAAATGTATTAACAACCATTTCATAGAAATTCGCAAAAAATATAACGGATGGTGTAAAATGTTGATTAAAATTAAATTCAAAATGGTGAATGTTACGAAATTTTGATGATGTATTTCAGTATTTCAATAGAAATTATGGAGAATTAATTCTAAATTTCAAAAGTTTTAGAATTTGTAAACGTTGAATATAAATTGGAACATTGTAGTGAAAATTGCAAAGTTTTTATTATGAATACAAAATTTCAATGGAATTAGAAAACAATAATAAAGTATAAATAAGTTTACATTATCACTATAACAAATGCAATAATAAATAAGCAAATAAGTAAATAAAGAAATAAATCAGTTTTATTGGAATTATGTAATTTTCGTTGTGACTTTCATCATTCATCATTCTAAATTACAAAATTGCAATAACTTTATGAAAATTTTATTGTTAATTGATAAATTTCACTGTAAAATGTAAAATATTCAACATTCGTATTATAAATTACAACATTTCAGCAGCGATTATGAAAATTATATTGTAAATTGCCAAAATTTCACTATAAAATGGAAAATGTCATTGGCATTTCGAAAATTTGTATCGAGTTGTTAAAATGTTTATAGTTATTTGTAGAACATTTTACGAAAATAAACTTAGGTGAAATTACGAACTTTTCATTAGAGATTACAAAATGTTTATTAGATTTATGAAATTCTTAATATAATTACTAAAATTTTACTGCATATACATTTTCCTTACAAATTAGAACAATTTATTAAAAATTGCAAAAAGCTAATCAAACCACAGCATATTAAAATTAAATCATGTCGATTGTAAATTAAATTTACAAAAGCTTCAAAATTTTCAATACATTTTTTATTAGAAATACCAATTTTTTTATAAATTACAAAGATTAATGGAACCTGCCAATTTCAAGTTGAAAATTATAACGGCTATCTACATAATTTATATTCCGCGCCAAATTATTTCATATTTCATGAAAATTTGCAAAACATATTATAGAAACGGAATGGATCCATGGAAAATTCTAGTTCAAAAAGGGAGCTGCGAGGCGAAAAAGTTTGGGAACCACTGTGTTAATATATATATAAACAATCTTTATTGGGCTATCGACCACATGGGGTCTTTCAGCCTTGTGTTAATACATTAAATCAAAATTATTAATAAACTTGTCGTCGGATCTGGGAAAATTCTGGGGCCCAACATTCGGGATGGCTACCGGCCCACCGGGAAATTTCCCATTTTCCCGTATGGCCCATCCGCCCCTGGTGCTCATGATATACTTTTTATTCGATTTTTGCTACATTTTTTAAATTTCAGTTGCAAAAATCACGTAAAAGCTGAAATATCTATGAACTTTAAATCATTTAAATCAAAATATTTACGAATTTGATATTGTACATACTCTGGTTACCGAAAAATAAATTTAGTGATAATCGCTTATGGTGCCATATATGCAACCCAATATGCATAAAATCGTTCAATATGTATGTCTTTAACGCCTAACAGGATTTTTATACTTTAATACAGAAAGCACAGCTAAAATGTTGCAGTGGAGCCTTTTTTTTGTATGTTAAATAATTCTTCTGTGATTGCAGGTGGTTTGAAGAAATTAGCCAAGATAACAACCAGCATAGTCTTCAAGATGGACAGGCAGAATCCCGCGAGGGTCTCTTTGTCCGTTTTTCCCACCTTCCAGAGCAATCTCACTGCGGAGATTCCGAAGACGGAAAATGGGACGCAGATGGAGTACATACAAGGACACGAAAGAAAGAGTAAAGGTAGGTACAGAAGATAACAGAAGAAGGTACAGAACATAAGAAAAGAAGGTACAGAAGATAAGAGAAGAAGTTACAGAAGAACGTAACGAGCATGGAAAGTGATACTTAATTCACGAGCAGAAATTTCACCACGATCCAAAGGCCGAGTGCACAATATCTCATTTGTGTGTGCTAATACTTTCCAGTGAGTTATGGACAATATATTTCGTAGGTTCAAAAAACATCATCATCTTAAAGATGATGATGTTCATGATGATCATCATCATCATCATGATGATGATGATGTTTTTTGAACCTACGAAATATATTGTGAATAACTCTTTTTAACCATAACCATAACCATAACCTCTTTTTGACCATGCAGTTGTAGAGGTAGAGGTTACATTTAATTACTCTTTTCAGCAAAAATTGTTGCTGCAAAAAAGATTCAAAAACCAATTATTTATAATTAACAATTTCGGATCTTGCAAAAAAAATATTACCTGGACGATGTTACATGATAAATAATATTTATATACATACATATATATACATATATATATATATATATATATATATATATATATATATATATATATATATATATATATATATATTTTGTAAATTATTAAGAAAGTAGATAGTTTCTATCCCAAACATTAATAAATTTTTACTATCGAAATCTAAAAAAAATATTTGCACTATAACTACAGCTTTACATAAATCAGCTTAGTTTTCAAGTTCCATCCAACAAGTTCAACTTTTCAAGTTCCATCTAACAAGTTCAACTTTTCAAGTTCCATCCAACAAGTTCAACTTTTCAAGTTCCATAATACATTTAAATAAATAAGTAAATATAATTAACAATTTCTTTGGTAAAAGTGTCCACTTTAAGGCTTTAATTACCTTAACTGCGTACTCCACAGAAGCTTATTGTTATTAATATTACTACTATTGTCATTATTATTACAAAAACTTGTATCCCGTTCATCTCATTGGCAGGACCTTGGCGAGTCTCAATTAAAAATATATTAGCCATGGTTATGGACTGCAGTTATTCATAGCAATTTATCTGCGTTATTTTCCTGCAAATAAGCCACATAAATTATGCAACTAAATTGTGTTCAATTTGATCAGATTAAAGGTATGTTTTCACACATATAAGTAATACACCTTTTATGTAATACAACAGAACACAATAGTTCTCGTGGCATTGGAGTTTGTTTTATTGTTGTTGATATGCATGTTAATTGCTACTGCTAATAATTAGTTAGTCTACTATAATGCAATTTAAAGTTGATTAAAATATCGCACTTATTAGTTGAATAAAAACATTTTTAATATTATTATTGGAAATATTAATAATATAGTTGAAGAAAAATATTTTCTAATATTATTATTGGAAAATTTTGAAAAAAAAATGTCCGGAACTCCTCATGTCATTAGCTCATTCGTTTGAATGAGGATCTTTGATAAAATGATAAAATGATAATGATAAAATGACGATGAATTGAATTGCAATGATTTTGTATGTAAATAAATGATTGAAAATTGAACAGGAATCAATTAAATTTCGACAGAACAATTAAAAACTTGGTATTATTGAAATTTCCACAGAATAATTGAAATTATAACAGAAAACATTGTTATTATGTCAGAATAATTGAAATGTTAGTAATAATAATCGAAAAGTTGGCAGGAAATCATTGAAATTTTAACAGAATAATGGAAATAATGTCACAATATTAGAAATTTTGAAAGGATACATTTCTATTTTGAAAAAATAATTGAAATTTTAGTAGAAATAATTAAAACCTTGACAGAAATAATTGAATTTTAATAGAAATCATTAAAATTTTGACCAAAAACATAAATATATTGACAGATATCGTTAATTTTGACAAAATAATTGAAATTTTAATAGGAAACAATTAAATTTCAACAGAAAATTAAAAAACTTGACGGTAATATTGAAATTTCCATAGAATAATTGAAACTATGACAGCAAACATTGTTATTATAACAGAATAATTGAAATTTTAGTAAAATATCGAAAATTTGCCAGGAATTCATTAAAATTTTTACAGAATAATGGGAATAATTAGACAATATAGGAACTTTTGACAAGAAACATTCCTATTTTGGTAGACTAAATGAAAATTTAGTAGAAATAAGTAAAACCTTTGCAGAAATCATTGAATTCTGACAGAAATAATTGAATTCTGACAGAAATCATTAAAATTTTGCCAGAAATCTTTGATATTTTGACAGATATTTCTTATGTTAACCAAATAATTCAAATCTGAATAGAAAACAATAAAATTTCAATGGAACAATTAAAAATTTGATGATAATATTGAAATTTCGACAGAATAATTGAAATTTTAGTAATAATAATCGAAAATTTGGCAAGAAACCATTGAAATTTTAACAGAATAATTGGAATAATGACCAAATATTTGAAATTTAGACAGAATAATTGGATTAATGACACGGTATATGAACATTTGATAGAAAGCATTTCTATTTTGATAGAATAATTAAAATTTTAGCAGAAATAAATAAAACCTTAGCAGAAATAATTGAATTTTGACAGAAATCATTAAACTTTTGACCAAAATCTTAGATATATTGACAGATATCTGTAATTTTGACAAAATAATTGAAATTTAAATAGAAAACAATAAGATTTCGACAGAATAATTAAAAATTTGACAGTAATATTGATATTTCCACAGAATAATTGAAATTATGATAGCAAACATTGTTATTATAACAGAAAAATTGAAAATTTCGTGAAAATAATCTAAAATTTGTCTGGAAATCATTGAAATTTTAACAGAATAATTGGAATTATGACACAATATATGAACTTTTGACAGGAAACATTACAATTTTGACAAAATAATTGAAATATTAGTAGAAATAATTAATACATTGTTAGAAATCATTCACTCATCTAATCATTCTAATCATTTCATCAGAAATGATTAAAATTTTTACCAAAATCATTGATATTTTAACAGATACCATTAATTTTGACAAAATAATTGGCAGAAATCATTGAATTTTAACAGAAATCATAAAAAAATTGACCGAAATCATTGATACTTTGACAAATATTATTAATTTTGACAAAATAATTGAAATTTGAATAGGAAACAATCAAATTCGACAGACCCACTAATTTTATGGTAATTATGAAATTTCCATAGAAAAATTGAAAATAAGATAGCAAACATTGCTTTATAACAGAAAAATTGAAATTTTAGAAATAATAATCAAAAATTTGCCGGGAAACCATTGAAATTTTGACAGAATAATGCGAATAATGGCACAATACATGAATTTTTGACAGGAAAGATTTCTCTTTTGACAGAATAATTGAAATTTTAGCAGAAATAAATAAAACCGTGGCAGAAATAATTGAATTTTGACAGAAATCATTAAAATTTTGAGCAAAATCATAGATATATTGACAGATATCTTTAATTTTGACAAAATAATTGAAATTTTAATAGGAATCAATAAAATTTCAACAGAAAATTTAAAAACTTGACGATAATATTGAAATTTCCATGGAATAATTGAAATGATGCTAACAAACATTGTTATTATGAGAGAATAATTGAAATTTAATAAAAAAATATGGAAAATTTGGCAGGAAATCATTAAAATTTTGACAGAATAATGATATTAATGGCACAATATATGAACTTTTGACAGGAAACATTCCTATTTTGGTAGACTAATTGAAATTTTAGTAGAGATAAGTAAAACCTTTGCAGAAATCATTGAATTCTGATAGAAATCATTGAATTCTGATAGAAATTATTGAATTTTGACAGAAATAATTTAATTCTGACAGAAATTATTGAATTCAGACAGAAATAATTTAATTCTGACAGAAATTATTGAATTCAGACAGAAATCATTAAAATTTTGGCCAAAATAATTGATATTTTGGCAGATAATTGAAATCTGAATACAAAACAATAAAATTTCTACGGAACAATTAAATATTTTATGATAATATTGAAATTTCGACAGAATAATTGAAATTTTTATAATAATAATCGAAAATTTGGCAAAAAACCATTGAAATTTTAACAGAATAATTGGAATAATGACACAATATTTGAAATTTAGGCAGAATAATTGGATCAATAATACAGTATATGAACTTTTGATAGAAAGCATTTCTATTTTGATAGAATAATTAAAATTTTAGCAGAAATAACTAAAACCTTGGCAGAAATAATTGTATTTTGACAGAAATCATTAAAATTTTGACCAAAATAATAAATATATTGAAAGATATCTTTATTTTTGACAAAATAGTTGAAATTTAAAAAGAACACAATAAAATTTCGTCAGAACAATTGAAAATTTGACGGTAATACTAAAGTTTCCACAAACTAATTGAAATTATGATAGCAAACATTTTTATTATGACAAAATAATTAAAATTTGAATAGAAAATATTGAAAATTTAGCAGGAAATCATTAAAATTTTGACAGAATAATGGGAATAATGGCACAATACATGCACTTTTGACAGGAAACATTTCTGTTTTGACAGAATAATTGAAATTTTAGCAGAAATTATTAAAAACTTGGTAGAAATCATTGAATTATGACAGAAATCATTAAAATTTTGACCAAAATCATTGATATTTTGACAGAAGTAATTAATTTTGAAATAAAATTGAAATTTTAACAGAAAACAATAAAATTATTCTACTATCATACTAAATAGTAATTAAATAGTATTACTATTATAGAACAAATAATGAATAGTGTTCTATAAAATTTTCTAATAATTGTCAATTAATCTCCAAGAATATTTTCATAAATTGAGCAATCATTCGCAATTTTAATTAATAATTTCGTAAGCATTTTTGAATGATTTTTTCAAAGTAGTGATTTTTCCAGATCAGAAAAATGTCGAAAAGTGTGTTGACATTCTCCAAACTCCTCCACAAACTACGAGGGTTATTTTAAAAAAAATCTGATACGAAGCATGACATCATTCCAAAATTACAAAAAGCAAAGTATAGGCAACCAATTCACCTGTAGATCATAAAATATACATCAAGAATAATAGAAATTTAAAAAAAATCCAAAAAACAGCCAACAAGGGTTACAATAATTTTCAAAATAAAAATAAAATAATAGAAATACAATTAGTTCTCTACACTTCATGTTTCTTATTTTTGGAACGTCATCAGAATTTCTATTTCTTTTTTCGTACTTGCTGGTGAATTAATAAGTTGTTATAGTTTTTTAAATGTTCATTTATTTGCCTGACTATAAGAAGTTATTACTTTACTAGAAAGTACGAAATAATAAATATAATATATACTACTGGTATAATTAATGAAACTATAATAAAAAATATTTTTAATAATGATTATGTTTAATTCTTTTAAATAGTGTACATTATCAATTTGCAAAACAATATTAAAAAAGGGCCAATACAATTTTCAAAATCTTTAAAAAATGGGAAAATTGCAATTTTTCTAAAATTTATGCGCACACTTTTTTAAAATGTCAAATGAATGTCATCAGAATTTCTATCATACTTTTGTTTCGAATAATACAATCCTACAATGCAATCCTATTCATTATTTTATCCTATACATTTTTTCATGTGAAACCATGTTGAATACAATTTTCAAAATCTTAAAAAAATAGGAGAATCGCAATTTTTCTAAAATTTTTGCGCACACTTTTGTAAAATGTCAAATGAACGTCATTAGAATTTCTATTATACTTTTGTTTTCGAATAATACAATCCTACCATGCAATCCTATACATTATTTAATCCTATACATTTTTTCATGTGAAACCTAAGTTAATAATAATATATTAAGTTTAAGTCATACATAATGTATCACGAAGTAAAAGCCTCCAGTGTCAATATTATAAAAATTATACTAATATAAAAAATATAAAAATAACCTAACCTAACCTAATCTAACTACGTTTTATACATTTCGTGGCGCCCTCTGCTTTTTTTTAAACTCACTAACGTCGTGAACTTTGTCCTTAAATCATGTGTCATTGCTTCATTTATTTTGAATGTAAGACATAAGTCTTACATTCAAAGTCTTACATAAGTAAGACTTTGTACTTGGACTGTTAGATAAATACATAATTTGTTTTGATTTGATTCCAAAGTTGTACGCAGCACATATCAGATTATTTTAATTATTAAAGAACATGTAATTATCTGCAGGGAACGTTTTCCTGCGATAACCTTGACTGCAATAATTACCAGTTTATCAAATAGAGACCGGCAATAAACTTGAATAAATATCGTCGTGCAAACCATTAACCATCGCACTGTTAACATAAATTTCCTGGAGCTCCTCACGCGTCCTTCGTGCGTTAAAAATATCGTCCTGAAAATTATTTACGTCATAAAGCTCTTTACGTGCTATTCGTACGTTAAATGAAAATATCGTCCTGCAAGTTATTAACGTCCTGAAGGTTATTATGTGTTCTTCGTCCGCTCGGTGAAAATATCGTCCTGCAAATTACTAAGATCCTGAAGCTTGCTATGTGTTCTTGGATGAAAATATCGTCCTGCAAATTATTAATATGCTGAAGCTCTTTACGTGTTATTTGTGCGTTAAATGAAAATATCGTCCTGCAAGTTATTAACGTCCTGAAGCTCTTTACGTGTTATTCGTACGTAAAATGAAAATATCGTCCTGCAGATTACTAAGATCCTGAAGCTCACTATGTGTTCTCTGATGAAAATATCGTCCTGCAAGTTATTAACGTCCTGAAGCTCTTTACGTCTTATTCGCACGTTAAATGAAAATATCGTCCTCAAGTTATTAATGTCCTGAAGCTCTTTATGTGCTCTTCGTCTGCTCAATGAAAATATTGTCCTGGAAATTACTATGATCCTGAAGTGTTCTTGGATGAAAATATCGTCCTGAAAATTATTAACATCCTAAGGCTTTTTACGTGTTCTTCGTGCGTTGGACGAAAATATCGTCCTGCGAATCGTTAACATCCCGAAGCTCCTGACGTGTCCTTCGTACGCCCGATGGAAATATCTTATCCTTGACCGCGTTGGCATGAACAGGAAATGCGAAAAACCCAGCAGCGTCTGATTGCAATCAGCTTAAATTATCCACGCACCAGCTGATTGATGGTACGACTTCCTGGTGCTGTTGTGAATCTGGTAATTAGCCTGATGGTCTGAAGGTGGTCGGATTAATTGCAGGTGTGTGCCATTGAGGAGTCTGCGTGGGCGTATTGGGCGTTCGATACTGGACCAGTGCACACAGCTAGTGTAGATAAACAACGGCAGCTCGAATAGTCATGTATATTTTAATCGGAGTCCGAGTGGACAGAGTCCATTTGCGTTTTCTTTCCATCGGGTCACTTTTGTGCCGGACGCGGTCACGGCCTTACCGCTCAACTCAGTTTATCAGCACTTTTCCTTTGATAACGTCCGAGGAAGACCAACAGTTCTCCAAGACCACCACTTGATACCCTGAGGATTAACCAACTGTAGAAACATGGGTACGTCAGAAGAATTACAATAATGATTTTACATAATTTGGCAAAATACGTGTTTTACAATCAAGGCAATTAAAAAACAAATATAACAATAAATAATACTCATATTATTATATAACCATAAATTATAACTGTTCATTTGGGTATTTATGGTGATGGAAAATTGTGAATCAATCTACTGAAGATGATCATCTTGTGATCGAAATTAATTAAGATGATAATATTTTTTTTAATATTTGTACTTTTACTGAATATTTAGTATTAATATTAATTTTTTTTTGTACAAAAATAACAGTGTTATTTATAAAAAAATAAACTGTAGTAAATATTTATGAATAACACTGTAAGTGTTTAAACTTGGGTATTATATAACATAAATATTGTTTATAGCAGTTAAACTTTCATTTCATAGAAGAAAAATATCTATTTTCATTTTTCCATTAAGCATGTTCCAAAAATGCTTAAACAAATTTAATTTTTGAAATGCAAATCCATTTTCATTATTTCCATTAATCATTTTTTAAATAATCTTAGAGATATTAAATTTTGTAAATATTTTGATTTCAATACATAGTGCCCAAATTTTGATTGAACTTATTTATTTTTTTCTGTTCAGAATTCAATGTTTTGTGCATTAAAAAAAACATTTCTTTAATGTAAATAGTACATGAAACTTAATTGTTCATTTTTTAATTGTTGTTTTTCCCATTAAGCATTTTCCAGAAATGCTTAAAGATATCAAATTTTGGAATAGTTTTCATTTGAATGCATAGTGCTCAAATTTTGATTGAACTCATTTATTTTTTTTTGTTCTGAATAGAATATTTTGTACATATTTTTTTCAAAAAATTACATTTCTTTAATATAAATAGTACGTGAAACTTAATTGTTAATTTTGTTAATTGTTGTTTTTTCCATTAAGCATTTTCCAGAAATGCTTAAGGTATTGAATTTTTTAATAGTTTTCATTTCAATGCATAGTGCCCAAATTTTGATTGAACTTTTTTTTTGTGCTCAGAATTGAATGTTTTGAGTATTTTTTATTTTAAATTAAAATACTCTACTATTACTATTACTCCTATTACTACTATTACTCTACTATTAAATATAAAGAATTATATTTCTTTAATGTAAATAGTACGTAAAACTTCATTGTTAATTTTGTTAATTGTTTTTTTTTCTATTAAGCATTTTCCAGAAATGCTTACAGATATTAAATTTTTGAATAGTTTTCATTTCAATACATAGTGCCCAAATTTTGATTGAACTTATTTTTTTTCTCAGAATTGAATGTTTTGAGTATTTTTTATTTTAAATTAAAATACTCTACTATTACTATTACTACTATTACTACTATTACTTTACTATTAAATATAAAGAATTATATTTCTTTAATGTAAATAGTACGTAAAACTTAATTGTGAATTTTGTTAATTGTTGTTTTTTCCATTAAGCATTTTCCAGAAATGCTTAAAGATATTAAATTTTGGAATAGTTTTCATTTCTATACATAGTGCCAAAATTTTGATTGAACTTATTTATTTTTTGTTTGTTCAGAATTGAATATGATAGTTTTCATTTCAATACATAGTGCCCAAATTTTGATGCCCTTATATTTTCTGTTCAGAATTGAATGTTTTGTACATATTATTTTCGAAAAAATACATTTTTTTAAAGTAAATAGTACGTGTAACTTAATTGTTAATTTTTGTTAATTTTTGTTTTTTCCATTAAACATTTTTCTGAAATGCTTACAGATATTAAATTTTGGAATAGTTCATTTCAATACATAGTGCCCAAACTTTGATTGAACTTATTTTTTTTCCTTGTTCAGAATTGAATATTTTATGCTTTTTTTTTAAATTACATTTATTTAATGTAAATAGTACGTGGAACTTAATTGTTAATTTTATTAATTGTTGTTTTTTTCATTAAGCATTTTCCAGGAATGCTTAAAGATATCAAATTTTGGAATAGTTTTCATTTCAATACATAGTGCCTAAATTTTGATTGAACATATTTTTTTCTGTTCAGAATTGAATGTTTTGTACATATTTTTTTCGAAAAATTACATTTATTAATGTAAATAGTACGTGAAACTTAATTGTTAATTTAGTTAAGTTAAATTAAATCATGGATTTTTATTTCATTACATTATAGTGCCCAAATTTGGGTTGAATTGTTTTTGTTGATAATTTTGTACATATTTTTTTCGAAAAAGTACATTCTTTTGATGTAAATGGTAGGATTTTTAAATGAAGCTTAGTTGTTAATTTAGTTGAGTTAGTTGTTGAGTTTTTAAATATGATTTAATTGTAAACCTATTCTTTTAATGTAAATCGTAGACTTTCTAAATGAAACTTACTTGTTTATTTAGTTACCTGAAATATTAGATTTGATTTCAAAACTAGTGCCCAAATTTTGACTGAACTCAAATTTGTCTGTTCAGAATTGAAAAACTTGTACATATATTTTTGAAAAACTATTTGTTTTAATGTGCATTGTACTCTTTCTTGTATAACTTAACAAAATTTGTACAAAACATATAAATCTGAAGAAGTAACAACTAAAAATATAAATTTCTATTAAAAATAACGAAAACTAAAATGTTGATTGCTGAACACAATTTTGTTTATTAATTGAATAATTTATACGTGATTCTTTGAAATAGCACGTTTTTTGAATGTAAATCGTGGATTTTGGAAATGCAACTTAATTGTTCATATAGTTGACTTTCCTAAAATGTTAAATTTCATTTCAAATCTAGTGCCCAAATTTTGATTGAACTCAAATTTGTCTGTTTAGAATTGAATAATTTGTACATCTTTTTTTGAAAAAGTAAGTTTTTGTAATGTAAATTGTTTGCTTTCTTGTAAAAGTGAACAAAATCTGTACAAAACATATAAAACTTAACAAAGTAACAACTAAATGAATAAATTTCTATTAAAAATAACTAAACAAAAATGTTACATGAATTGAATAATTTGTACGTGATTTTCTGAAAATGTGCATTATTTCATGTATATCGTGGACGTTCGAATAAAACTTAGTTGTTCATTTAGTTGACTTACCTAAAATTTTTGATTTCTTTTCAAACCTAGTGCCCAAATTTTGACTGAACTCAAATTTGTCCGTATAGAATTCAACAATTTGTACATATTTATTTGAAAAAGTAAGTTTTTGTAATTGTACTCTTTCTTATGAGACTTGACAAAATCTGTACAAAAAATATAAAACTTAACAAATGACAACTAAATAAATGTATTTCTAGTAAAAATAAATAAGTTAAAATGTTAGATTTCGTTTCAAATGTTTACAAATTTTTACTGAACTCAATTTTGTTTATTAATTGAATAATTTGTACGTTCTTTTTTGAAAAAGTTCTGTTTTTAATGTAAATCATGGATTTTCGAAATGAAACTTAGTTAATTTAGTTGACTTTTAGGTAAGATGTAAGAAACGTAAAAGTTAATAAAATCTGTACAAAAAATATAAAACTTAACAAGTAACAACTAAATAAATAAATTCTATTAAAAATAACGAAAACTAAAATGTTAGATATCGTTTCATACCTTGCTAAATTTTGACTGCACTCAATTTTGTTTATTAATTGAATAATTTATACGTGATTTTTTGAAAAAGTACGTTATTGTAATGTAAATGTTGGATTTTCGAAATGAAACTTAGTTGTTCATTTAGTTGACTTACTTAAAATGGTAGATTTCATGCCAAACCTAGTACTAATTAGTACCGCAAATTCTATGTTAAGAATTGAATAATTTGTACATCATTTTTTTGAAAATGTACGTTTTTTTAATGTAAACTCTTCGCTTTCTTGTGAAACTTAACAAATCTGCACAGAAAATATAAAACTTATTAAGAAACAATTAAATAAATAAATTTATATTTACTATAACTAAACCAAATTCTTAGATATCATTTGAAACCTTGAAAAATTTTGACTGAACTCAATTTTGTTGATTAATTGCATAATTTGTACGTGATTTTTTGAAAAATGTATGTTGTTTTAATGTCAATAGTAAGCTTTCTTGTGAAACTATATACAATTGTACTAAAAATATAAAACTTAACAAATATCAACTAACATAAAAACATTTCTATTAAAAATAACTGACCTAAAATGTTATATTTTGTTTTAAACCTTAACAAATTTTGACTGAACTCAATTTTGTTTATTAATTTAATCATTTGTTTGTCCTTTTTTGAAAAAGTATGTTTTTTTTAATGTAAATAGTAAGCTTTTTTTGAAACTATGTACAATTGTACAAAAAATATAAATCTTAACAAATATCAACTAAAATAAATACATTTTTATTATAAATAACTAAACTAAAATGTTAGATTTCGTTTCAAACCTTGATAAATTTTGACTGCATTCAATTTTGTTTATTATTTGAATAATTTGTACGTGATTTTTTGAAAAAGTACGTTTTTGTAATGTAAATCTTGGATTTTCAAAATGAAACTTAGTTGTTCATTTAGTTGACTTACCTAAAATGGTAGATTTCATGCCAAACCTAGTGTCACTTAGTACCACAAATTAGTCTGTTAAGAATTAAATAATTTGTACATAATTGTTTGAAAAATTAAGTTTTTTTAATCTAAATTCTTCGATTTCTTGTGAAACTTAACAAATCTGTACTGAAAATGTAAAACTTAATAATTAACAATTAAATAAATAAATTTCTATTAAAAATAACTAAACTAAAATCTTAGATTTCGTTTCAAACCTTGACAGATTTTGACTGAACTCAATTTTGTTTATTAATTAAATCATTTGTTCGTCCTTTGTTTAAAAAAGTATGTTGTTTTAATGTAAATAGTATGCTTTCTTGTGAAACTTTTCACAATTGTACAAAACATATAAAACTTAACAAATAACAACTAAATAAATAAATTTCTATTAAAAATAACTAAACTAAAATGTTACATTTCATTTCAAACCTTGACTGATTTTAAACTTAACAAATAATAAATAGATAAATATATTTCTATTCAAAATACAAAAAAAAAATGCCTATAACATACCCAAAACTTTTAGAAACTTTACACATGTCTCTAAACCAAATACAGCCAGACAAAAAAAAACTATAAATATCCTTACAAATGTTAATATACATTATATGTTATTATGTAGTTTTAAAAATAATCCAAAATACAAAAATCTGTAAAATAAACTTCAAAAATATATCAAATGGTAGAATTTTAGTTCTAATAAAGTTGATATATTCTAAAATTAGGACAATTTTTTGTCATAAACTATTTAATAATAGACAAAAACTGCCAAATATCTGTGTAACAATTTTATTCTTCAAATAATAAATAATCTCTATAAGTAATATAGATAATATCTATAAATTAATAAGTAAATAATCTCTATTCAAAGTACAATACAAAATGCTTAAAGATGTTAAATTTTGAAAATGTTTTCAAAATTAAAGGCAGAAATATGCAAATAAAAATCTAGTAATGTTCTTAGAAACTTCAAATAATGATATTTTTTCTTTAAGTGATGATATGAGAGGGTAACATTATGCCGAAATTTGCCTGTATATCATCAAAAAATACTTTAAGTATAATAGCAATGTGCAAAAATTTTCAAAAAAGAAAAAAACAGGGTTATGACTATTTTCGAAATGTTAAAAAGATTGCAGCAATGTAATTTTTCCTTACTGGTGTTCGTTACACTTTCTTGTTTTTCTTGTTGTGTTTGTTTCTGGTTTCTTGTTGTGTTTCTTGATATTAGAATGTTTGGAATATTTCCATACTTTCATGGTGATCTAAACATATATATTAATAAGTTCTATGTTCTTGGTTTTCGTGAATTGTGAAATTATACCATTAAAATTATTTTCAATAGATTGATCGATGTGGCTTTTATTTGTTGAAAATTCATAATTACTAATGTATGAAATAAAGTTACGCACTTTTTAAAATTTTCAAAATTGTTTTTTATTGTTCACGACAATTGTTTCGCCACACTGTGGCTTATGAATATCATTTCTTTACCTGAAGAAGCCACAGTAAGGCGAAACAATTGTCGTGAACAATAAAAAACAATTTTGAAAATTTTAAAAAGTGCGTAACTTTATTTCATACATTATAATTATTTTGTTATAATTTAGGAAAATTGTGGTTTCCTAGTAGTAGTAGTAGTAGTTAAAATCATTATTCGTTATCAACTAGACGTCTTTCTGCTTTTACAGTAATATTTTAATTATTTATGTAGTTTGTTGAAATATTAAAATTAATAATTCAAAAACTGTGTTGAAGTTTTCCTACTTTTTGACAAAAATATAAATTATGAAAAATAACTACAAAATCTAAACAAAAAATGTTAGTGTTAGGCTATAACCAGTCATTGTATTTTCATCATTATACTTGTTGAGCATTTTTTTAACAATTTTTGAAAATTGCCATCTTTCTAGAAGTCACAATGGCATCGAAAAGTGTATCCTTCAAAATTCAGATTTTTAAAAACAAAAATATGAAGGGGATGATAACAATATTCCAAAATAATAATAAAAAAATATAGTATAGATAACTGATTCGCCTGCAGATCATAAAAAAATCTTTAAAAAAGTTAAAATAATATACCCACTAATATAATTCTAATTGTACTTGAATTGATACTTTCGAAAATAATCCAAAACTTGCCATGTACCATTTAATAATAGACAAAAACTGCCAAAAATCTGTATAACAATTATATACTTAAAATAATAAATAAATAACTAAATCTCTATTCAAAGTACAAAAAAAAAATGCTTGAAGATATAAAATTTTGAAAATGTATTAATAATTAAAAAGTTAAAAGTTAAAAAGTTAAAAAGTAGAAAACAGCTTCGCCTCCAGATCATCAAAAAAATTCTTCAAGTATAAAAGCATGTATAAAAGCATGTAAAAATTATCAAAAAAGGGCTATGGAAATTTCCAAAATTTTAAAAAGTTTGCAGCAATGCAATTTATCCTTACTGATGTTTTTCCACTTTGTGTTTCTTGATTTTGGAATGTTTGGAATTTTTCCATACTTTCATGGTGATCTAAATGTACATACCTATATGTTCTATGTGCTTGGTTTTTGGTAATTGTGAAATTATATGATCAAAGTTGTATTGATTTATTTTAGGAAAATTGTGATTTTCCTAATTTTGGACAAGAATATAAACTATGAAAAATAGCTAAAAAAATCTAGACAAAAAGTGTTTTTTTTTGTCATTTTTTGACTATTGAAATTAGAGACTTAACAGACTTGCTGAGCATTTTTTAAATTATTAATTTTTTTTTTATTATATTACCATACTGTTTTATAATAGCTAAAAAATCTAGACCAAAAGTGAAAATTTAGTCATTTTTTGACTATAAAAGGACTATAATTTTTTTATTAGACTTGTTGAGCATTTTTTAGAATTTATTTTGAATATTACAATACTGTTTTGTAATATAAATAGAATGTTTGTTAAATTATTGACCCATACTTTTATTATCGTACACATCTTCAGTACACAGATAAATAATTGTAGACGTGCAAAAATAAATAATTTCTCCTTTCCATATGTTATAATTTGTGTGAACTGGTCGATAATTCAGGGAGGTTGCATAATACCTGGCCTTGTTTGCTGCAAGAAATACCTATTCATTATGGCACAATGATGAATATTATTTGAATACATTAAAGTGCTGAATTTATATTCTGCTATACTGTGGCCCATATAGGGAATAAATCAAAACTACATGACTTATATTCCTCGCTCAGTACTTAGAAAGTATTTATATAGATTGATATACGTGCACGAAAAACTTATGAATTAAGAGAATTTGCAATTCAGAAATAATTTAATTCGTTTATTATATGCTTTTGGGCTAGTAAAGTAAATCAAAGACTAAATGGGAGAAATTTCTGAAATTTTTGACAAACAATTATTGCAAAAAATTGTGTTTATGCTTAAAAGTGTGGTAATTTATATGAAAGTCCAAATGTTGTATATATTTTGTACAAATTAAAGCTAAAAATATGCACAGTTATGTAAAAATTTAAAAGTAGTTTAATGTATGAAATATTGTTTTCTAAATTTTGGAAATTTTCCAAAAAAAGCCCAATTTTACATATTTATATAAACAACGAATACATTTTTGAATACATTATTATAATTGATACATATTTATAGAAATCCTTGGTTCGAATCCCCATAAAAACTCAATTTTTCATACCTATATCTATACGAATTGGCTTATTTCAATTAATTTTGGCTATTTTCCGAAAAAATGCCCATTTTTACATATTTATATAACAAAGAATTAATTTTTTGAATTAATTATAATTCATACATATTTATAGAAATCTTTGGTTCGAATCCCAATAAAAGCACAATTTTTCATATCTATATCCATATGAACTGTCTAATGGCCAAAAGTCTTTATGTTCTGCTGATGAAGTATGCAAATAATTTTAATATCACTCCTTGCAGAATCGTATTTTTAGACTGAATGTATTACGTGGCATCCCTTGATGTGGATGCTTGATAGGGAAGGGCATAAATTATTCAGTGTTCGGACTGCTTAATTATGCAATTCTGCTCTGGCTTTTTGTAGGACGAACGGACTCAAGTTTCCGAATGAAAAGGTCTATTTATGATTCTCTGTATGAAAAATATATGAACCTGTAGGAAAAATGGGGCAGTGGCCTGAGTATTAATAGTTTGTGTATTGCGAAATGTGGCGTTAATGCAGACCATCGAACTTCACAACGAAAATAGTAATTATTGTAGGTGTAATCGGGGCCAGATTAACTTGGGCGTGAAATATGAAAATAATATTGTCGCTGTTATTTTAATTCAGTGAATACAGATTTCCTAAAATTTTTGCAAAAATTGATTACTAGCATCATTCAGTAAATACAAATTGTCGAAATATAACAAAAATTGCTTACAAGCATAATTAAGTTAATACGAATTTCCAAAAATTCCCAAAAAATGGCCTGCCAGCATAATTCAGTAAATACAAACTTCCTAAATACAACAAAAATGGCTTACAGGCATAATTAAGTTAATACGAATTTCCAAAAATTCCCAAAAAATGGCCTGCCAGCATAATTCAGTAAATACAAACTTCCTAAATACAACAAAAACGGCTTACAAGCGTAATTAAGTCAATACAAATTTCCAAAAATGAAAAAAAAAAACAGTTTGCCAGCATATTTCAGTAAATACAAATTTCCTAAATACAACAAAAACGGCTTACAAGCATAATAAAGTCAATACAAATTTCCAAAAATTAAAAAAAAACAAGCAGTTTGCCAGCACAATTCAGTAAATACAAATTTCCAAAAATTCCAAAAATAGCAGAAATTTTGAAAAATAATCCTTATATATGCCTAATATGATTCAAATAAGTCATTACATCTCATAAACTTGATAAATTTCAGAAAGAAGAATAAATAAAATATTGATTTCAAATTTTTTTAAATAAAATCTTGATTTCAAAAATTCTTCAAAGAAAAACATCCCATCAAATTGGAAAATTTCAGAAAAAAGACTAAATAAAATATTGAAATTAACTGTTTTTAAATAAAATCTTGATTTCGAAAATTCTTCAAAGAAAACAGAAGTTGCATGCAGTGTTTCTTAAATACCACACACACACACAGTGATTTACATAATTACTGCAGTTGTAGTAATCATATGCTTCATTACAAGCACCATAACCTTGACTAAGTGAAGACGGTGAATTTTGTACAAATGTACAATTACTGACAATTTCAAAGAAGATTACAACCTTTGCGTTTACTTTTTTTTTGTTTTTATGCCATTGTTGTATGTCTTCATTAGTAAGCAAATGTATTTTGATAATGTGTTTATTTGTATCTGTATTATATCAATGTATTTTGATGTTTTAATGAGATATTGGCCAGTAACTTTACAGTAACAGTAACAGTAAGTTTATGTAGATCCTACATACTACAAAAAAAAATCAAAAATTGACAATTAAAAAAATTGAAAGTAAGTATATATAGATTCTACATACCTAAAAAAATGAAAATTTAACAACCCAGTACAGTGATATTCTGCTTTTTCGTGTGTGAATTCTGTGAATATCCAATGTGTAATTCTTGAGATATTCGTTTGTGCAATTTTAGTGATATTTGAAATATTATCAATTTATATCTCAAAAACTACTGTATCAATATCGATAATTTTTATTTCTGATATTTGGTCATATATGATAAGTTGTTCAATTTTATTGGGTAAATATCCAATGCACAATTCTAGAGATATTTGTTTGTTACAGTAATAATGTAATTTTTGAGATATTGAAGAATTGTCAATTTATATCTCAAAAACTAACGTATCAATATCGATAATTTTTATTGCTGATATTAGGTGATATGTTGTAAGTAGTTTAGTTTTATTGGGCAAATATCCAATGCATAATTTTAGAGATATTTGTATGTAACTGTAATAATGTGATTTTTTTGAGATATTTAAGTATTAGCAAATTATATATCAAAAACAAACGTATCAATATCACTAAAATTAATTGTTAATAGTCAGTAATATACTATCAATGGACGCATGTAATATAATTAATATCGCGATTCTCGAGATATCTGTTTTTGATATAACTGTGTAATTTTAGGTGCTCTCGAAAATCGATCCACTTAAATAATTAAATATCTCAAAAACTAGCGTGGAAATCTAAATGAAATTTATTACTAATTTTAAGTGATATGTTATGATTTATTTAGTTTGATTGAGTTAATATCCAATGCATAATTCTAGAGATATTCGATATTTAGTGTGATAATATAATTTTTTAGGTGATATTTAATGGATTATCAAATTATATCTCAAAAAATAGCGTATCAATATCAATGAAATTTATTATTAAGAGTCAGTTTTATGCTGTTAATAAATGAATGCGATATAATTAATATCCAATGCACGATTCTTGAGATATTCTGTTTTTAATGTAATCGTGGGATTTTAGATGGTAATGGAAGTTTTCTCGAAAATTGCTCATACTTAAACAATCATGTCTCAAAAACTAGCGTGTCAATAATAATGAAATTTATTTCTGATATTAAGTGATATGTTGTCATTTATTTAATTTAATTAAGTAAATATCCAATAAGTAATTCTTGATATATTCGTTTTTTTGTGAAATTTTAGTGATATTTGAAATATTATTAAATTATATCTCAAGAACTACAGTATCAATATCGATGATTTTTATTGCTGATATTAGGTGATATATTGTAAGTTGTTCAATTTTATTTGGTAAATATCCAATGCATAATTCTAGAGATATTTGTATGTTACTGTAATAATGTGATTTTTTAAGATATTGAAGTATTATCAAATTATATATCAAAAATTAACGTATTACTATCACTGAAATTAATTCCTAATAATCAATAATATATTATCAATGAACACATGTAATATAATTAATATCCAATGCGAAATTCTTGAGATATTCAGTTTTGGATATGACTGTGTAATTCTAGGTGCTCTCGAAAATCGATCGACTTAAATTTTAAATATCTCAAGAACTAGCGTGGAAATCCCAATGAAATTTATTTATGATTTTAAGTGATATGTTATAATTTATTTAGTTTGATTGAGTTAATAACCAATGCATAATTCTAGAGATATTCGATATTTAATGTGATAGTGAGATGTTTTTGGTGATATTTAAAGTATTATCTAATTATATCTCAAAAACTAGCGCATCAATATCAATGCAATTTGTTGTTGATAGTCAATTGTATCCTGTTGATGAATGAATGTGATATAATTAATATCCAATGCACAATTTTTGAGATATTCTGTTTTAAATGTAATCGTAGGATTTTAGATGCCTATGAAAGTTATTTCGAAAATTGCTCATACTTAAACAATTATGTCTCAAAAACTAGCGTGTCAATATTAGTCAAATTTATTGCTGATATTGAGTGATATATTGTCATTTATTTAATTTGACTAAGTTAATATTTAATGCATAACTCTAGAGATATTCGATATTTAGGGTGATAATGTGATTTTTTTTGGTGATATTTAAAGTATTATCAAATTATATTTCAAAAACTAGCGTATCAATATTAATGCAATTTATTGTTGATAGTCACTTTTATACCATTTACGAATAAATGCGATATAATTAACATCCAATGAACGATTCTTGAGATATTCTGTTTTTAATGTGGTCGTAGGATTTTAGATGCCCATGGAAGTTTTCTCGAAAATTGCTCATACTTAAACAATCATATCTCAAAAACTAGCGTGTCAATATAATTAAAATTTATTGCTGGTATTGAGTAATATACTATCATTTATTTAGTTTAATTTAGTAAATATCCAATGAGTAATTCTTGAGATATTTGTTTTTTTCTGTGTGATTTAAGTAATATTTGAAATATTATCAATATATATCTCAAAAACTACCGTATCAATAGCGATGGTTTTTATTACTGATATTTGGTGATATGTTGTAAGTTGTTTAAATTTATTGGGTAATTATACAATGAACAATTCTAGAGATATTTGTATGTTACTGTAATAATGTGATTTTTTGAGATATTGAAGTATTATCAAATTATATATCAAATACTAACGAATCAATATCACTGACATTAATTGATGATAGTCAGTAATATACTTTGAATGAACGCATGTAATATAATTAATATCCAATGCGCGATTCTCGAGATATTTGTTTTTGATATGACTGTGTAATTTTGTGCTCGCGAAAATCGATCGACTTAAATAATTAAATATCTCCTATTGATATTTATTGTTGATTTTAAGTGATATGTTTTCATTTATTTAGTTTGATTAAGTTAATATTCAATGCATAAATCTAGAGATATTCTTTATTTAGTGTAATAGTGTGATGTTTTCGGTGATATTTAAAGTATTATCAAATTATTTGTTTATTTGTTAATTATATCTCAAAAATAGCGATCACTATCAATACAATTTATTATTGATAGTCAGTTTTATGCTATAATTGAATGAATGGGAGTTAATTAATATCCAACGCACGATTCTTGAGATATTCAGTTTTTAATGTAATCATGGGATTTTAGATGCTAATGGAAGTTATCTCGAAAATTTCTCATATTTTAACAATCTTATCTCAAAAACTAGCGTGTCAATATTAGTGAAATTTATTCCTGATATTAAGTGATGTGTTGTCATTTATTTCGTTTAATTTAGTAAATATCCAATGAGTAATTCTTGAGATATTCGTTATTTAGTGTGATAGTGTGATGTTTTTGGTGATATTTGAAGTCTTATTAATTTATATCTCAAAAACTAGCGTATCAATATCAGTGCAATTTATTTTTGATAGTTGGTAATATACAGTTGATGCACTGATTTAATATAATTAAAATTCAATACACGATTCTTGAGACATTTTATGTTTAATGTAACAGGAGTGGAATTGCGTGCCAGTTTTGCATACCTTTGTTAGCAATTAATGTATTTTATATATTGTATATTGTATATACATAACTTGTATTTTGTATTTTCTATATTGTATATTCTACATACATAATTTGTATTTTGTATTTTGTATATTGTATATTCTACATAAATAATTTGTATTTTGAATTTGGTATATCAGTTTTCTGAAGAAAAAAAATCAATATTAAATACAAATTCGAAAATGTCTCTAAAAGTTATTAATACAAAAAATTACTGCGTACATCATAACCATTGTAATTGACTTTTTACGTGTTTGCATAAAACAAAAACATCATTATGATGATCATCATTATATAATTGCTTGCAATCTGTTAAAATTATCTCATCTGCCACTTATTTGCTAATAAAAACCAGAAAATGGGTTTCTAAGGCACCTATTGATCCCCCGCCCAATTCAATATTTCGTCTCATTCAATTACACACGAAATCCAGATGTGTTAAATTTAGAATTCGTGATGTAACTTATAAGTTATAACACAAGACGTATTTGAGGCATTCAGTGCGTCTCAATGAAAAATCAGACCGCGCCAAATCTAAACTTAGTTGCAATCGCGTGTAAGTTAAATTTTCGCACTTGTAAACAATGGCATTAAATGCATTCTGCAGTTTATTCAGATTCTGGTATTCCGCGATTAATTCAAACTTGCTCTTAAGTTTATGCACAAACCAGTATGCGAATTATGGGTTTTCAGGTTTAAATATCGAATTGTGTGAATGTATTTAAAACGTGTTTACTGGAAAGAACAGAAGATATGTTATTTCTGTATTTCTATAAGAAAATTAACAGCAGGCATTTTTTTCTACATATAAATTAAAAGCAGGCATTATTTTTTATACATAAATTAAAAGCAGGCATTATTTTTTATAAAAAAATATTTTTTATAATAATAACAATAATAATAAGAATATTTATTAGCATAAAATCTATATAACATACACACAAAGCATAGAAGCAATAATAGCAATAGAATAGAAATTAAAGATCCATTAGATGAAATGATATTTCAAGGAGTATAAGTATCAGGATAGTCTGAGTATCGACGATTCAATAGTAATCAAAAGCAATAGAAAATAAAAATATACCATAAACAATATAATATTAATAACGAACACAAGTAATACAAACATTTTTCTATTATTAATATAATTTATTTATTATTATTGGAATATCATTTTATTTAGTTTGTTTAGTTCGACATCTTAATAATCATTTGCATTGCATACATAATCCTAGATTTTCAATTAAAAAAAAAATTAGTTAATAATATTAATTATCTATTCTGTAGTATTTCATTGACAATATTTGCGATCACTTACTTATACATATACAACTGCACAATTTCCAAACAGCAAAACCTGTTCAAGGCTCCTCTCGCATATATAAATATAAATATTCATAAAGTTGTTGGCCGACTCCTGAGGAATTTGCATCTGGTACAATCTCAGCTTATTAATACAAAGATATCATTGCGGCTACAGCTACAGCCATTTTTTGGAAAGTTAAGGCGCGGATTTCCAATCAATGCGGAATCGATTTTTGCCGAGTTGCACGACCTTAACGTGCAACCATGCCTCACGCCTATTAAAGGCTAATTATTTTATGGACCTTGTAAAAAATAATCGTCACACCTCTAATAAGCAACAGAATTGGAGACAGATACTAGTAAATACATTGCAAAGCACATTCATAAATAGTTTTGAAAGTTTATAAAAAATAGATGAAGTGATCTGATCTGATATATAAATATAGTTGAGGTAAACGCAATTGGATTGGTTATTATTATAAATCACCCTGTCATATATCATATGTCATATGTCATATGTCATATGTCATGTATCATATGTCATATGTCATGTGTCATATGTCATATGTCATGTGTCTTATGTCATATGTCATGTGTCATATGTCATAAGTCTTGTCTCTTATGTCATATGGCATGTGTCATGTATAATATGTACAAATTTGATGGTACATATGATCATATGCCATATGTCATATGTCATGTGTCATATGTCTTATGTCATGTGTCATATGTCATAAGTCTTGTCTCTTATGTCATATGTCATGTGTCATGTATAATATGTACAAATTTGATGGTACATATGATCATATGCCATATGTCATATGTCATGTGTCATATGTCATAAGTCTTGTCTCTTATGTCATATGTCATATATCATATGTCATGTGTCATGTATCATAAGTACCATCAAATTTGTATATGTTGATATAATTATTTTGTTTATACAACTTTACAACCAGTTTCTTTAAATATAACATTTATCCAAATAATTTATGGCCCTTATGGCTCACACAAATGTTTACTCACGAAACGGTTAACGAGTAGTAACGACATGCTAATTATATCGGAGCTGTAAATCTTGACGGAGTCGTTTGTGGAGTCGTAAAATTTCGAGCAACCATAAACTGAGAGCAGATTGTAATCTCAATTTGAAGCCAAGAAAAGCGCGCAAATAATTGCCAAAAATTAAATAATTATCTCTAGATTTTTGAGCAACATAATTAGTAAAACAAACACATCTAAATGCAATCAAATTTAAACAGTTTATGCATACATACAATTTCTCAGTACAACAAAATTATTGTTTTGCAAATAAAAGATTTGCATACTGTAAATGAATCAAAAATAATTTAAAATATTTTTTTTAACTAAAACTTCAGATATCTGTAACTTTCAAATTGCAATATTCAAATTAATAACAAATATTTATCATCAAAATAAGATCACGATATATACATTACATTAAAATAAATATCATGCCTCTGAAGATGTTTTTTATAGAAAAACTGAAACTAGTCAGGCGAAAGAAATAAATAATAAAATAAAATAATAATAAATATTACTTACCAGTAAGTACTGAAATATAACAACCTTAAGTATAAATAACTTATTAACCTTAAATTTAAAAATAATTTCATTAAGATTTGCATGAATTCTAAAATATCAATAAATAATTGTTTAGATTTGTATTGTATAAAAAATAATTGCATAGAAAATTTAACAAAATGGAATTAAATGGAAATGGAAATATCAAATGTAATCAAATGGAATCAATTTGTAATTAGATTCCAACAGTTTAAAAAAATCTCTGAACAAAATAGAGAAATAATGCTGCGAAAGTGAAGTCAACCAAATTTAAGCAGACATTTTTCTGTTCATGCGACGAAAAAAATAATGGGATGCACTCAAATGTTTTTCAGAGTAAATTGTGGATTTTTTTAAGGCTTTTTGTTAGGGCATTTCTTGCATATTTTAACACAAAATCATATTTTTGCATATTTAGGGATATAAGTATATTTTAGCATATATTTCTCCATATTTCAGTCGGAAAATTTCTAGTTATTCTAAATGTAATTTATAAATTTCCCTTCCATATTTGGTTTAATCCAAATTGGTAAATTTTGATATTATTTTTGAGAATTTCATGTGTTTTCATATTTCCATATATTTGAGTTTTTCGGAGTAAATTTTGGATTTTAAGCCTTTTTGTTAGGGCATATTTTCGCATATTTTAATATAAAACCATATTTTTGCATATTTCAGTATATATGTTGCATATATTTCTCCATATTTCAGTCGGAAAATTTCTAGTTATTCTAATTCTAATTTATAAATTTCCCTTCCATATTTGGTTTAATCCAAATTGGTAAATTTTGATATTATTTTTGAGAATTTCATGTGTTTTCATATTTGCATATATTTTTCTATACGCATCAAAATAGCATATTTTTGCATATTTCAGCATAAAAGGATATTTAAGCATATATTGCTCCACATTTCAGCACATCTTTTAGAAAACATGACTATTTTGAACACTAGTTGCAATATTTTTGGCAATATTTCTTGAAATGAAAATTTTCAGGATTATTCAAATCTACAATACACTAAAATTACAATGTAATTCTAACTTACATGTATTATTAATATTACCAAATGCAAAACTTTTTGGAGTTACATCTTTCAGAAAAAAATGACTTTTTGAAGCATTGTTTGCTTTTTTATTATATTTTTTATCTATAAAGTAAAGTTTTAAAACAGTTCTACAGTAAATAAATTAAAATACTAGTTGCAATATTTTTGGCAACTTTTCTTGAAATAAAAATGTAATCTAGGAAATTTTCAGGATTATTCAAATCTACAATACACTAAAAGTTAGAATGTAATTCTAATACACATGTATTATTAATATTACCAAATGCAAAACTTTTTGGAGTAATATCTTTAAAAAAAAAATGACTTTTTTGAAGCATACTTTGCTATTTTATTATATTTTTGATCTATAAAGTAAAGTTTTAAAAAAGTTCTATAGTAAATAAATTAAAATACTAGTTGCAATATTTTTGGCAACTTTTCTTGAAATGAAAATGTAATCTAGAAAATTTTCAGGATTATTCAAATCTACAATACACTAAAAATTAGAATGTAATTCTAACATAAATGTATTAATAATATTACCAAATGCAAAACTTTTTGGAGTCACATCTTTCAGAAAAAAATGACTATTTTGAAGCATAGTTTATTATTTTATTATATTTTTGATCTATAAAGTAAAGTTTTAGAAAAGTTCTATAGTAAATAAATTAAAATACTAGTTGCAATATTTTTGGCAACTTTTTTTTAAATGAAAATGTAATCTAGGAAATTTTCAAGATGATTCAAATCTACAATATACTAAAAATTAGAATGTAATTCTAACATACATGTATTATTAATATTACCAAATGCAAAACTCTTTTGAGTCATATATTTCAGAAAAAAATGACTATTTTGAAGCATAGTTTACTACTTTATTATATTTTTGATCTATAAAGTAAAGTTTTAGAAAAGTTCTATAGTAAATAAATTAAAATACTAGTTGCAATATTTTTTGTAACTTTTCTTGAAACAAAAATGTAATCTAGGAAATTTTCAGGATTATTCAAATCTACAATACACTAAAAATTAGAATGTAATTCTAACATACATGTATTATTAATATTACCAAATATTCTAGGTAAGAATCATCTTTCTTGAAATGAAAATGTAATCTAGGAAATATTCAGGATTATTCAAATCTACAATCATAAAAAAATGACTATTTTGAATATTTTATTATTTTTTTGTTCTATAAAGTAAAGTTCTAAAAAAAAGTTCTGTAGTAAATAAATCAAAATACTAGTTGCAATAGTTTTGACAACTTTTCTTGAAAAGAAAATGTAATCTGGGAAATTTTAAGCATTTTTCAAATCTCCAATATAATTACAATTATAATTCTAAAATAATACATATTTATTACCAAATTAACCACAAGGTGTATGGTTCTAAAATAAATGTTTAATTAATATTACCAAATGCAAAACTTTTTGTAGTATAGACTTTCAGTTTTTTAGTGTTCATTTTTGTGCAGTTTTCTGAAAATTTGTGGAATATTTTGAAACTTTCATATTTTTATAATTTAGTATTTTAAAGCATTTAAACAATTGAATCTTCGCAATGTGCTGCATTGTTTTGGTTGATATTATGTTCCCAGTTTCTGAACCTTCTAATACTCTGATAAAAGATATGTAATAATGGTGTTGCAGGTAATACCATACCAGTTATATTAAACATAGAATATCTCAAGAATTGAGTATTGTATCTTAATTATATTACATCTGTTCATTAATTGCATATTACCAACTATCAACAATAAATTGCATTGATATTGATACGCTAGTTTTTGAGATATAATTTGATAATACTTTAAATATCACCAACAACATCATATTATCACACTAAATAACGAATATCTCTAGAATTATGCATTGGATATTAACTCAATCAAACTAAATGAATCACAACATATCACTTAACATTAGTATTAAATTTCATTAGTATTGCCACGCTAGCTTTTGAGATATTTAGTTATTTAAGCCGATCAATTTTCGAGAGCACCTAAAATTTTACATTCATGTCAAAATCAGAATATCTCAAGCATCGCACATGGATATTAATTATATTACATGAGTTCATTGATAGTACATTACTGACTAGCAACAATTAATTGCAATGATATTGATACGCTACTTTTTGATATATAATTTGATAATACTTCAATATCTCAAAAACTCACATTATAACAGTAACATACAAATATCTCTAGAATTATGCATTGGATATTTACCCAATAAAATTAAACAACTTACAACATATCACCTAATATCAGCAATAAAAATGATCAATATTGATACGGTATATTTTTTCGTAGTTCCTGGTAAAGTACTTTTGGGAAGTACGAAAACATAAACTTTTTTTTTTTATTGATATTTCTGTAAAATTATATTATAGTTTTCTTACTACTAATATCATCGTATTAATGATGCAATAAATCGGTAATCATATTTCAATTATAACTATTATTAATAATAAATCAACCTACACCAGAAATGTACTAATAATTATTTTATATTTACAACAAATAATAATAATACAATAATAATCTTACAGTTGCAAGGTTGTTATTACGTAAATTTGGTATTTCTTTTGGGAGTCAAGAAGAATGTGTTTACTTGGCAGGTGGAACGGACATCGGAAATGATAAACGTACAGACGTAATCGACCGTATCCACGTATACATCTACATCTACATCTACATCTACATTGAGGCCCTTCACATCTGAGGCTCCCGAAATAGCCGAGTGGACAAAAATAGGACAGAATTCGGCTTTGGGCTATTCAAAAATCGACCGACGACGCCACTGACTTCTCATTGAAACGACCGATTTATTTTGGTTTTGATTTACAATAATATGTACACACCAAAGTGAAAATAGCCAAATGTCTAGAAATATCTAAAGAGTTATAGCAATTTTTTTTTTGAATATGTATGACAAATTTTTATAGAAATATTATAAGTAAACCAGTAAACAAAAAAAGGTTAGTACAAAACTTCTGTGTATGTGCTTATTAAACAAATAGTACAGTAAAGTACTTTACCAGGAAGTACGAAAAAATATACATAATATAATATATACAAATGGATATTAAAAAAATAAAAAAATAAAAAAATCTGATAAATGTATTGGTTTTCTGGTTCACAAAATGTAATTGGATGTAATTCGAGCAGAATTCTCTGTCAACTAATGACAATAACCAATTAGGTCATAGGTGGAGGAGCAGTAACGATTATTATTATTATTAATAAATAATGAATAAGAATTATTCCAAATTCCAAAAATCAATACAAATCGGTTTGTGTAAAACTTAACTTTTTGCAAGTGCCTATAAGTTGCATAGATCAAACTTTGAAGCCAAATACTTGCTGATAAATTTATTGGTTTTCTGATATAATCCTCAAATAACTTTCATACACAAATTAGTTCATACATTTCTTGTTATTGCCACTGTTTGATGTGTGCATTTGCATTATCTAGTCGTAAATATGAAACATGAAAGAGATGCGATAAGAGGGCGAAGCTATCAGTTGACTCATATTACGTAAAGTTAACCCGAAGATATGGTTTCGCTCGTGTTTGTCTGACCTTTGTGAATGTCTTGTAATTTATGCGATATGTCAATCAATCATATACATATATCTAAACATAAAGACTTCCAGTAAGTACTCCAATAAAGAAGGAAGAAAAAAAAATATTTACAATGTTTTAGCAAAATTTTGATATAGTGTAGTAATATTTATAGTGTTTCATAATCGTTATCTACATTTTTGCAAGCCAATTATTTATAAACATTATTTCATAACTTCCAATCAAATTTCTTGTTTACCAATCATTTGCAATATTATAACTCTGCTTATAAGTTCCTTTTTGTTCGCTTTTAGGTAAAAGACTTCCAATGGATGAGAACTCCATGATGAAGAGGATTGTTACATTCTGCTCGGAATTCCTCGCCACATTTACGTTGCTCTTCCTTGGATGCATGGGATGCGTGGTGGGGATAGCAGGACATCCGATTCCACACGAACAGATCTCGTGGACCTTCGGTTTAGCAATCCTCGTCTCAGTTCAGGTAAAGAAATACGAAGAGGGACAGAAAAACAGAGATTTTGAGAGTTGATTAAACAACAAATCCCATTCAACTTTTCGGATCAACAATTTCAATGATTGATTGTAGTTGATTAACAAATGTTGCATGAAAACGATAGTGAGAAACTTTACTTTAGTAGAGAGTTTTAACAAAAGTTGAACAAAATCTATAGTTTAAAGTTGATCAAACTACAGATCTCATTTAATTTTTTGGAGCAACAATTTCAATGATCGGTTGTAGTTGATCAACAAAAGTTGAATGAAAAATATAGTGAGAACCTTTGTTTCAATAGAGAGTTTCAACAAAAGTTGAACGAAATTTATAGTTTAAAATTAATCAAACTACAGATCTCATTCAAGTTTTGTTTGATATGTGTGAAGCAGCGTTTAAACATTGTGCTATCAGGATTTAAGACACTCAACAATTCAATTTTCAACTACTTTTTGGATCACAAATGTCAATGATCGATTGAAGTTGATCAACAAAAAATAAATAAAAACTGTAGTGAGAACCTTTGTTTTAATAGAGACTTTCAACAAAAGTTGAACGAAATCTATAGTTTAAAATTGATAAAACTACAGATCTCATTTAACTTTTGTTAGATTCGTGATAATGAACCTTTATACATTATTAGTGGTTTTGTTATTATTTTTGAATTATTTAAATCGCAGAATTTCAACAAAAGTTGAACGAAATCTATAGTTTAAAGTTGATCAATCTACAGATCTCATTCAACTTTTGTTAGATTCGTGATAATGAACCTTTATACATTATTAGTGGTTTTGTTATTATTTTTGAATTATTTAAATTGCAGAGTTTCAACAAAAGTTGAATGAAATCTATAGTTTAAAGTTGATCAAACTTCATATCTCATTCAACTTTTGTTTGATTTGTAAGATGGCGCCTTTAAACATTATTATTGCTCTTGTTATTGTTTTTGAGTTATTTCAATTGCAAAGTTTTGTAACAAATTTATATGTTTTAGTGCTTTGGTCACATATCTGGATCTCATTTGAACCCAATTGTGACAGTGGCTTCTGTGATTTGTGGATACACACCAATTGCTTTGGCTCCGATATACATTTTGGGCCAATTCGCTGGAGCACTTGGAGGATTTGGAGCTCTTTGGGTAAGTTTTTGCAGACGGATTTAGGATACAACTCCTTACAATTTCCGTCAACTCCTCTCCACTGTACCTAACTTCATTCCACTCTGCTTCAGAACTACTGTTTCATATCTACTTTATTTCTATTCTTAGCCCCACTATACCCTAATGTTTTTATATCCACCTTATTCTTCTTTGCTCCACTTTACTCAATTCAGTACTTTACTTAAGTGTATTTTACTTTATTCCACTTGGTACTATCCAATTTTCTTAATTTTGTACATTTGATTCTTTGAATTTATTAATTTTCGCTCCACTCCACTCAACTCCACTCCATTAACTCCACTCAACTCCACTCCACTCAACTCAACTCCTCTCCACTGTACCTAACTTCATTCCACTCTGCTTCAGAACTACTCTTTCATGTCTACTTTATTTCTCTTCTTTGCTCCACTATACCCAATTTTTTTTTATATCCTCTTTATTCTTCTTTCCTCTACTATACTCAATTATGTACTCTACTTAAGTGTATTTAACTTTATTCTATTTGGAACTATTCAATTCTTGCCTTTTACTACTTACTTGTTTATTCTACTCTACTAGACTGTTCTCAATTCTACTGCAGTCATTTTGAAAATTGGTATAATTCAAAGATTAGCCAGAATTTTTCTAATATTTGGGAAACTCAATCTGTATTATCTATTTAGTTAACTATTAATCTTTTAAACTTATTTTAGAAAACTCTCAAAATTGCTTTATTTTGTACTTTTTCTTCTTTGAATTCAATAATTTTCATTTTACTCCACTCTACTCCACTCCACTCAAATCCACTCAACTCCACTTCACTCAACTCAACTCCTCTCCACTGTACCTAACTTCATTCCACTCTGCCTCAGAACTACTCTTTCATATCTACTGTATTTCTCTTCTTTGCTCCACTACACACATTTTTTTATATTCACTTTATTCTTCTTTTCTCCGCTGTACTCAATTGTGTACTGTACTTAAGTGTATTTAACTTTATTCTATTTGGAACGATTCAATTTTTGCCTTTTACTACTTCTACTTTATTTTACTCTACTAGACTGTTCTCAATTCCACTGCAATCATTTTGAAAATTGGTATAACAAATAGATTAGCCAGAATTTTTCTATTATTTGGAAAGCACAATGTTTATTAACTATTTAGTTCACTATTAAACTTTTAAACTTATTTTAGAAAACTCTTCAATTTTCTTCATTTTGTACTTTTTCTTCTTTGAATTCAATAATTTGCACTCCACTCCACTCAACTCCACTCCACTCAAATCCACTTAACTCCACTTCACTCTACTCAACTCCTCTCCATTGTACCTAACTTAATTCCACTCTGCTTCAGAACTACTCTTTCATATCAACTTTATTTCTCTTCTTTGCTCCACTATACCCATTTTTTTATATTCTCTTTATTCTTCTTTCCTCTACTATACTCAATTATTTACTCTACTTAAGTGTATTTAACTTTATTTCACTTGAAACGATTCAATTTTTGCCTTTTACTACTTCTACTTTATTCTACTCTACTAGATTGTTCTCAATTCTACTGCAATCATTTTGAAACTTGGTATAATTCAAAGATTAACCAGAATTTCTCTAATATTTGGGAAACTCAATCTGTATTATCTATTTAGTTAACTATTAATCTTTTAAACTTATTTTAGAAAACTCTCAAAATTGCTTTATTTTGTACTTTTTCTTCTTTGAATTCAATAATTTTAATTTTACTCCACTCAACTCCACTCCACTCAAATCCACTCAACTCCACTTCACTCAACTCAACTCCTCTCCACTGTACCTAACTTCATTCCACTCTGCCTCAGAACTACTCTTTCATATCTACTGTATTTCTCTTCTTTGCTCCACTATACCCAAATTTTTCATATCCACTTTATTCTTCTTTGCTTCACTATACTCAATTATGTACTCTACTTAAGTGTATTTAACATCATTCCACTTGAAACGATTCAATTTTTGCCTTTTACTACTTCTACTTTATTCTAATCTACTAGACTGTTCTCAATTCTACTGCAATCATTTTGAAAATAGGTATAACAAAAAGATTAGCCAGAATTTTTCTATTATTTGGGAAGCTCAATCTGTATTAACTATTTAGTTATTTATTAAACTATTAAATTTATTTTAGAAAACTCTCCAATTTTCTTCATTTTGTACTTTTTCTTCTTTGAATTCAATAATTTTCACTCTACTCCACTCAACTCCACTCCACTCAAATCCACTCAACTCCACTTCACTCAACTCAACTCCTCTCCATTGTACTTAACTTCATTCCTCTCTGCCTCAGAACTACTCTTTCATATCTACTGTATTTCTCTGCTTTGCTCCACTACACACATTTTTTTTTATTCACTTTATTCTTCTTTTCTCCACTGTACTCAATTGTGTACTCTACTTAAGTGTATTTAACTTTATTCTATTTGGAACTATTCAATTCTTGCCTTTTACTACTTACTTATTTATTCTACTCTACTAGACTGTTCTCAATTCTACTGCAGTCATCTTGAAAATTGTTATAATTCAAAGATTAGCCAGAATTTTTCTAATATTCGGAAACTCAATCTGTATTAACTATTTAGTTAACTTTTAAACTTATTCTAGAAAACTCTCAAATTTTCTTTATATTGTACCTTTGCTTCTTTGAATTTATTCATTTTCACTCCACTCCGCTCCGCTCAAATCTATTCAACTCCACTCAACTCAACTCCAACTCAACTCCAACTTAACTCCACTCAACTGCACTTCATTATAACAACCTCAAATTGAACGAGTAAGTTGAAAAAGGTACATTTTCTAAAAATATTATTAATAATAATAATAATTATAATAATAATAATAATAATTATAATAATAATAATAATAATAATAAGTTTTTTTATACAGGTCAGAAGGGTTTTTTTCCTTATATTTGGGTTATAATAAATTGAACTTCACCACTTTTTTTAAATTTATATCTTAACTATCAGTTCTTTTAAAAACAATGTATTTATTATTAGTGAAAATGTAGCAAGAATAACTACATATTTTAAATTGTAACTTTCCTTGTAATACCATCTATTTGCCCAAAGAAAGTTTCGTTTTTAGATTCCCAAAATATTAGTCTGGAGGCACTTGTCTGTTTTTCAACTCAACATTTGAGCAATTTGAGGTTCTTATAATGAAGTGAAGTTGAGTTGCAGATGAGTTGAGTAGAATAGAGTGGAGTGGAGTTGAGTTGGAGATGAGTTGAGTTGAGTGGAGTTGATTTGGAGATGAGTTGAGTAAAGTGGAGTAGAGTTGAATTGGAGATAAGTTGAGTTGAGTTGGAGATCAGTCGAGTTGAGTAAAGTGGAGTGAAGTTGAGTTGCAGATGATTTATATTTATATCTTAACTGTCAGTTATTTTAAGAAACATGTATATATTATGAGTGAATGTGTATCAAGTATGACTAAAAATCGTCAATTGTAACTTTTCTTGTAATACGATCTGTTTGCCCAAAGATAAGTTTTTTTTGAGATTCCCAAAATATTTCTCTGCAGGAACCTGTCCATTTTTCAACTTACACATTCCATTTGAGGTTGTTACAATGAAGTTAAGTTGAGTTGGAGTTGAGTTGAGTAGAATAGAGTGGAGTGGAGTTGAGTTGGAGATGAGTCGAGTTGAGTTGAGTAGAATGGAGTTGATTTGGAGATGAGTTGAGTTGAGTAAAGTGGAGTAGAGTTGACTTGGAGATGAGTTAAGTTGAGTAGAGTGGAGTAGAGTTGAGTGGAGTACTCATAATATCGATATTATGCACGTTATAATAAAGTGGAGTTGAGTTGAGCTGAGTAGAGTGGAGATGAGTTGAGTTAGAGATGAGTTGAGTTGAGTTGAGTAGAGTGGAGTTGATTTGGAGATGAGTTCAGGTGCGTTGAGTGGAGTGGAGTTGAGTTGGAGATGAATTGAGTTCAGTAGAGTTGAGTGGAGTTGAGCGGAGTACTAATAACATCGATAGAGGATACTGAAAGCCGCAATGCAGTTGAATTAATTTTCGGCACGATGAAAATTTTAATTTCCATATTTATAATGTCCGATAATCGTTATCCTTGAGTTAATTAGTCCTGCAGCATTTCTGCCTTCATAAACTAATCATTTTCCAATCCACCTTTGTCGTCTCTGGTATAAATTACAGTATAATATTACACAGACTGGCTATTTTTCATCAAGCTAATGAACGTAATCAACGCCTAAGAGCGGAAGTAAAAAATGAATCCTTAATTGGAACACTTTGATGATGTCACGCGAACACAATTCTGTAATTACCTCAACGTTTATAAAATGTTGTATAATTTCGCAGTACAACAAAATGATATACATATTAATACGTGCAATTGCGTTTAATTAAAACAATTTTGCAATTAAAGCGTTAGAAAATTTGCAATGTATCAGAAATTAGTTCATGAAGATTTGCGCCAAATTCCAATAGTTCAATAAATACTTTTTACGTAAATACGTTTAGATTTGAATTGTATTAAAAATAATATTTATGAAACATTTACAATTTCGGTAAATATCTGCACCAAATACAAAACATGTACCAAAAAGGTATATCAAATTTTCAAATCTCCTTCCAAAAATCTCGATACAAAATACAAAACCAATAGCTTGAAGTAATTAAAAACCAATACCAAAAAGATATATAAATTTTTTTAATCTTCTTCCAAAAATCTCGAAACAAAACTACAACTAACTACATCTAAACTACAAAACGAATGACTTTAAGTAATAAATAGCCAATACAAAAAAAAATATATGCAATTTTCTAATTTTCTTCCAAAAATCTCTGAAAAAATTACAAAACTAATGGCTCCAAGTAATCCGTAACCAATCCCAAAAGGATGTATAGAATCTTCTAATCATCTTCCAAAAATCTCGATACAAAATTCAAAACCAATGGCTTGAAGTAACCCAAAACCAATACCAAAAAGATATATAATTTTTTTTTAATCTTCTTCCAAAAATCTCGATACAAAATACAAAACTAATGACATGAAGTAACCCAAAACCAATACCATAAAGATATATAATTTTTTTTAAACTTCTTCCAAAAATCTCAATACAAAATACAAAACTAATGACTTTAAGTAATCCATAGCCAATACCAGAAAGATATATGCAATTTTCTAATCTTCTTCCAAAAATCTCAAAACAAAGTACAAAAGTAATGGGTCCAAGTAATTCATAACCAATCCCAAAAGGATGTATAAAATCTTCTAAACTTCTTCCAAAAATCTCTAAACAAAATACAAAACCAACGGCTTGAAGTAATCCAAAAGCAATACAAAAAATATATATATAAAGTTTTCTAATCTTCTTCCAAAAATCTTTAAACAAATTACAAAACTAATGACATGAAGTAACCCAAAACCATTATCAAAAAAATATATAAAATTTTCTAATTTTCTTCCAAAAATCTCTGAACAAAGTACAAAACTAATGGCTTCAAGTAATCCATAGCCAATACCAGAAAGATCTATGCAATTTTCTAATCTTCTTCCAAAAATCTCTAAACAAAATACAAAACTAATGGCTCCAAGTAATCCATATCCTATCAAAAAACGATGTATAAAATCTTCTAATCTTCTTCCAAAAATCTCGAAACACAATACAAAACCAATGGCTTGAAGTAATCCAAAACCAATACAAAAAATATATATAAAGTTTTCTAATCTTCTTCCAAAAATCTTTAAACAAAGAACAAAACTAATGACATGAAGTAACTCAAAACCAATACCATAAAGATATATAAATTTTGGTAATCTTCTTCCAAAAATCTCAATACAAAATACAAAACTAATGACTTCAATTAATCCATAGCCAATACCAAAAAGATATATGCATACATATATGATATAAAAATATTAGAAGAAAGAAGTAAGAACTTATCAAATCTTCTTCCAAAAATTTGGAAAAAGTCACAACTAATGGCTTCAACTAATCCATAATCCACATTTTTCCTTCCAATTTTTCGATTTTGTTGATTTTTATTTTGTGAATATTTTGTAGCTGGTGACACCTTCGAGGCATTTGGGCAACCAAATGAAGACCATCAACGGCACACTCACCAAGTTAGCAGGAGTATGTTCACCAGGAGTGAATCCTGACATCAACTCTCTTCAGGCCGTCTTCGTGGAGTTCATAGCCTCTTCCATGCTGATCCTCGTCTGCTGCGCCGTTTGGGACAGGAAGAACAGCGACAAGCACGACTCAGTTTCAGTTCGCTTCGGACTGACCGTCGCTGTGCTCGCCATGGCTGCGGTAAAACAAAAAAAATCATAATAATAACAATACAAAACAATATACTAATAATATTTGTTACTATAATAATAATACCAATATAATCTTATTAATAACATGAATTCATAACATGAAGCATAAATATATTTGTTTGTTCATTTGTTTGTTAAGATGTTCAAGTTTTTCTTTGTTTATTCATATGTTTGTTGGTTTATTTGTTCATGTGTTTGTTTGTTAGTTCGTTCATGTGTTTGTTGGTTTGTGTGTTTATTTGTTTGTTTGTATGTTTGTGTGTTTGTTTGTTTGTTTGTATGTTTATGTGTTTGTTTGTTCAGTCATGTGTTTGTTTGCTTGCTTACTTGTTTGTTTGTATATTCATTTATTTGTTTGTATGATTATATGTTTGTGTGTTTATTTGTTTGTTTGTATGTTTGTGTGTTTATTTGTTTGTTTGAATGTTTATGTGTTTGTTTGTTCAGTTATGTGTTTGTTTGCATGCTTACTTGTTTGTTTGTATATTCATTTATTTGTTTGTATGATTATATGTTTGCGTGTTTATTTGTTTGTTTGTATGTTTATGTGTTTGTTTGTTCAGTCATGTGTTTGTTTGCTTGCTTATTTGTTTGTTTGTATATTCATTTATTTGTTTGTTTGATTATATGTTTATTTGTTCATTTGTTCTTGTGTTCATTCAGGGTCCATACACTGGAGCCAACATGAACCCTGCTAGAAGTTTTGCCCCTGCGTTGTTTAACGGCGATTGGGCTGATCATTGGGTAAGTTACCTGTAATAAGAATTACTCACGTGATATTATTTTGATATTACATTCGTATACAGTACACCTGAAACAACTTTTCCTGAAAATTTGACAAAGTTTCAGTATTAAATAAGGGAGAAAATCAAACATATAACTTTCTGCATTGAGAAGTATGGGTTAGCTATTGCTGAAATTTATGAAAATTTATTATTTGCAAATTTGATATTAGATTCGTGTACAGTACACCTGAAACTAATTCTCCAGAAAATTTTACAAAGTTTCAGTATTAAATAAGGGCGAAAATCAAACATATAACTTTCTGCATTGACAAGAATGGGTTAGCTATTGCTGAAATTTCTGAAAATTTATTATTTGCAAATTTGATATTAGATTCGTGTACAGTACACCCGAAACTAATTCTCCTGAAAATTTGACAAAGTTTCAGTATAAATTTGTCTTTTCTGACTTTACTGTGTTTCCTATATTTTCTGTCTTATCTGAATTATCAGTTTGGTAATTTTTGATTTTTCTTATTCCAGGTTTATTGGGTTGGCCCTTTGGCTGCAGGATCGATCACTGCGGCGTTCTACAAGTTCCTCTTCCAGACGCCTCCTCCAGAAGAGGACCATGCCGAAGGGCTCCCGCTGAACTAAGCGAGAATAATCTCTGGATTTCATAATGCTGCACGACCAAATTCCGCCGACAGAAGAAGACTCCAAGAATACCAGAATCTCGAGGGCTGCTCTCCCAAAATGCACGTACAAACTCCCTAGGGAGTGAGCCCTCGGTTGGTTTCATCCCAGATGCCAATGTACCCCTTAATCCCACCAGGTTTCATACAAATACAAAGGGACGAGTACACAGCCTATTGTAATATTGTTTAATATGTGTATAAATATTAATAAATATGTTATTTTTCATAAAGGTTATGATTGTGATTATTTAAAACCAAATAATAATTACTAATTTATTACGAAATGTAAGAAATAACATGAAATAACTATTTATATATTTTTTTTCCAAAATTTTGGAAAATTTTGGTTCAGAAAAATATCAGTTAAAATTACTCCTACAATGGATAAATCTGCAAATACAATATTTTGATTTTAGCCATACGCTCAAATTTTTGAATGAATAATTTAGCTGGTTGTAATTAGCCGTAGCAGCAGAAATAGTTTGAAAGTTATTGCAATGAAAGTTGTAATGCAACAAATATTGTAAAATTTGTATGATTTTTCTTCCCAATTTTAGGAAAATTTCGGTTCAGAAAAATATCAGTTCAAAATACTCCTACAATGGAAAAATCTCCAAATACAATATTTTGATTTATGCCACATGCTCAAATTTTGGAATGAATAATTTAACTGGTTGTAATTAGCCGTAGCAGCAGAAATAGTTTGAAAGTTATTGCAATGAAAGTTGTAATGCATCAAATATTGTAAAATTTGTATGATTTTTCTTCCCAATTTTTGGAAAATTTCGGTTCAGAAAAATATCAGTTCAAATTACTCCTACTAAGGACTAATGCCACAAAAATACTAGTAGCATGATGGTTTCATATATTGACAGTTGTAAGTGACATGTGCTAAGTAATTGTTCACGTTTTTTTTATTCCGTGGATTTTAGCTCAAAATTTAGGTAATTCTTAGAAGTATGCATGCATGCATGCATGCAAAAATGATTGCTGTATTTCCATTTTAGGAAAAATTCGTAGGTACAAAGGTGTACCATGGCAGTACTGTTAGAAAGCAGACTCAAGAAAAAGCTTGGATGGCACGGTAAGACTTGATACTTCTACACCTTTCCCAATTGCAATTCTAAAAAATCAATATGAATTCAGACTAGCAAACTATAAATCAGATAAATCACACTCAGGTTAGATCTTCTAATTACTCTCAAACCTCAAAATAAAACAAAAAACTTAATTCTGTCAAGAAAATACTTACTTGTAATTATCCAATTGCAATTCTAAAAAATCAATGCGAATTCAGACTAGTAAACTATAAATCATGTAAATCACACTCAAATTAGATCTTCTAATTACTCTCAAATCTCAAAATAAAACAAAAAACCAAATTCTCTCAAGAAAATAATTACTTGTAATTATCCAATTGCAATTCTAAAAAATCAATGCGAATTCAGACTAGCAAACTATAAATCAGATAAATCACACTCAGATTAGATCTTCTAATTACTCTCAAAGTTCAAAATAAAACAAAAAAACTAAATTCTCTCAAGAAAATAATTACTTGTAATTATCCAATTGCAATTCTAAAAAATCAATGCGAATTCAGACTAGCAAACTATAAATCAGATAAATCACACTCAGATTAGATCTTCTAATTACTCTCAAAGTTCAAAATAAAACAAAAAAACTAAATTCTCTCAAGAAAATAATTACTTGTAATTATCCAATTGCAATTCTAAAAAATCAATGCGAATTCAGACTAGCAAACTATAAATCAGATAAATCACACTCAGATTAGATCTTCTAATTTTTCCAAAACCTTAAAATAAAACAATAAACTAAATTCTCTCAAGAAAATATTGACTTGTAATTATCCAATTGCAATTCTAAAAAATCAATGCGAATTTAGGCTAGCAAACTATTTATTAGATAAATCACACTCAGATTAGATCTTCTAATTACTCTCAAACCTCAAAATAAAACAAAAAACTAAATTCTCACAAAAAAAATAATTACTTGTAATTATCCAATTGCAATTCTAAAAGATCAATGCGAATTCAGACTAGCAAACTATAAGTTAGATAAATCACACTCAGATTAGATCTTCTAATTACTCTCAAACCTCAAAAGAAAACAAAAAACTAAATTCTCTCAAGATAATAATTATTTTTAATTATCCAATTGCAATTCTAAAAGATCAATGCGAATTCAGACTAGCAAACTATAAATCAGATAAATCACACTCAGATTAGATCTTCTAATTACTCTCAAACCTCAAAATAAAACAAAAAACTAAATTCTCTCAAGAAAATAATTAGTTGTAATTATCCAATTGCCATTCTAAAAAATCAATGCGAATTCGGACTAGCAAACTATAAATCAGATAAATCACACTCAGATTAGGTCTTCTAATTATTCTCAAACCTCAAAATAAAACAAAAAACTAAATTGTCTCAAGAAAATAATTACTGGTAATTATCCAATTGCAATTCTAAAAAATCAATGGAAATTCAGACTAGGAAACTATAAATCAGATAAATCACACTTAGATTAGATCTGCTAATTACTCTCAAACCTCAAAATAAAACAAAAAACTAAATTCTCTCACGAAAATAATTACTTGTAATTATCGAATTGCAATTCTAAAAAATTAATGCGAATTCAGACTAGCAAACTATAAATCAGATAAATCCCACTTAGATTAGATTTTCTAATTAGTCTCAAACCTCAAAATAAAACAAAAAACTAAATTCTCTCAAGAAAATAATTACTTGTAATTATCCAATTGCAATTCTAAAAAATCAATGTCAATTCAGACCAGCAAACTATAAATGAGATAAATCACATTCAGATTAGATTTTCTAATTATTCTCAAGCCTCAAAATAAAACAAAAAACCAAATTCTCTCAAGAAAATAATTACTTGTAATTATCCTTTTTCAATTCTAAAAAATCAATGCGAATTCATACTAGCAAACTATAAATCAGATAATTCACACTCAGATTAGATCTTCTAATTATTCTCAAACCTCAAAAAAATACAAAAAACTAAATTCTCTCAAGAAAATAATTACTTGTAATTATCCAATTGCAATTCGAAAAAATCAGTGCGAATTCAGACCAGCAAACTATAAATCAGATAAATCACACTTAGATTATATCTTCTAATTACTCCCAAATCTCAAAATAAAACAAATAACTAAATTCTCTCAAGAAAATAATTACTTGTAAAAATGAATTCTTAAAAATCGAGAATTGGAGAAAATTGCTACGTTTAAAAGATTAGAATTCATAGATTAAATTTCAAAAAAAGTTCAGTCTACTATTGCAACTATTTTTCAAATAACTATACTATTTAGTTAAGTTTATTAAAGTCAATTTCAGAAAAAAAGTAATATTAAATTCAGAAGATGTTTTTGCATTTTCTGAACTTGGTTCTACTTTTTCTGGAATTGCTACTGTTTACTAGCTCTATTTTAGCTAGTTCTTCCTCTTTCTCTTTCTCTTTCTCTTCCTCTTCCTATTTCTCTTCCTCTTCTTCCTTTTTTGTATCATTACCAATCAGCATCAGTTTCCCAATACAGGCTTTATCTATTCTAGCAAGTCCTTCCTCATTCTCTTCCTCGTACTCTTTCTTTTTCTCTTCCTCTTCCTCTTTCTTATCCTCTTCTTCCTCCTCTTTCTTTTTCTTCATAATTACGAATCAGCATCAGTTTTCTAATATAGGCTTCATCTATTCTAGCTACTTCTTCCTCTTTCTCGGTCTCTTTTGTTTTCTCTTTTTCTTCTTCCTCTTATAATTACCAATCAGCATAAGTTTATTAATATAGGCTTCGTTTATTCTAGCTATTCTTCCTCTTCCTTTTCCTCTTCCTCTTTCTCTTTCTCTTTCTCTTCCTATTCCTCTTCCTCTTCCTCTTGAAATCGAAGTTGAAGAGGTATAGTCACAGGTTTTAAAAGAGGTGCGTTTATTTGCCAAACACCAATTGATATATTGTCTTAGTGGTAATTGGGTAAACCAAGAATAATAGTTGCTATTTTCAGGTACGAAATATTCTCTTCAGTTTCATCAGTTTCTTAATATAGGCTTCATCTATTCTAGCTAGTTCTTCCTCTTTCTCTTCCTCTTCCTCCCCCTCTTTCTTTTTCTCCATATTTTCCAATCCGCACCAGTTTTATTATATAGGCCTCACCTATTCTAGCTAGTTCTTCCTCTTCCCCTTTCTCGTTCTCTTTCGTTTTCTCTTCCTCTTCTTCTTCCTCTTCTTCCTCCTCTTAATTTTTCTCTATAATTACCAATCAGCTTCAGTTTATTAATATAGGTTTCATCTATTCTAGCTATTCTTCCTCTTTCTCTTCCTCTTTCTCTGCCTCTTCCTCTTCCTCTTTCTCTGCCTCTTCCTCTTCCTCTTTAAATCGAAGTTGAAGAGGTATAGTCATAGGTTTTTAAAGATGTTATTAGCGTTTATTTGGCAAACACCAATTGATATATTGTCTGATTGGTAATTCGATAAACCAAGAATAATAATTGCTATTTTGAGGTACAAAATATTCTAGCTAGTTCTTCCTCTTCATCTTCCTGGTTCTGTTTCGTTTTCTCTTTCTCTTCTTCTTCATCTTCCTCTTCCTCTTCCTCTTCATGTTTCTCTATAATTACCAATCAGCTTCAGTTTCTTAATATAGGTTTCATCTATTCTAGCTATTCTTCCTCTTCCACTTCCTCTTTCTCTTTCTCTTTCTCTTCTTCTTCCTCTTCCTCTTGAAATCGAAGTTGAACAGGTATAGTCATAGGTTTCAAAATATGTTATTTGCGTTTATTTGGCAAACACCAAATGATATATTGTCTTATTGGTAATTGGACTGACCAAGAATAATAATTGCTATTTTCAGGTACGAAATATTCTAGCTAGTTCTTCCTCTTGATCTTACTCGTTCTGTTTCGTTTTCTGTTCCTTTTCTTCTTCCTCTTCCTCTTCCTCTTCCTCGTCCTCTTCATGTTTCTGTATAATTACCAATGAGCTTCAGTTTCTTAATATAGGTTTCATCTATTCTAGCTATTCTTCTTCTTCTTCTTCCTCTTCCTCTTCCTCTTCCTTTTCCTCTTCCTCTTCCTCTTCCTCTTCCTCTTCCTCTTCCTCTTCCTCTTCCTCTTCCTCTTCCTCTTTCTCTTTCTCTTCCTCTTCCTCTTCCTCTTCCTCTTCCTCTTCCTCTTCCTCTTCCTCTTTCTCTTTCTCTTCCTCTTCCTATTCCTCTTACTCTTCCTCTTCCTCCTTCTATTCCTCTTCCTCTTCCTCTTCCTCTTGAACTCAAAGTTGAAGAGGTACAGTCATAGGTTTTGAAAGATGTTATCTGCGATTATTTGCCAACCACCAATTGATATATTGTCTTATTGGTAATTGGAATGACCAAGAATAATAATTGCAGGTACAAAATATGTTCTTGTGCCTGATTTGACCTGCTCCCAGTACGTCGCTCTCATAGCAGCTGAGTTCATGTGCTCCTTCATGTTCGTCTTCCTCATCTGCAGCATGTTGGTGCCGTATGCACCTGGAGGATTGCTACCAGTAGCTGTGGGCGTTGGCGGCTCGGTGATCGTCATCCTGGTGGTTTGTTTAGCAAAAGAAAAAGCAAGTTCTTGTCAATTAACAGTATCTGTGGTTTCAGTCTTTCGTCCACATCTCTTCTAACATCACTCCAGTGGTGACCATCGCCGCTGTCGTAATGGGACGCACGCCGATTGTCCTGCTTCCGGTCATCTTCTTGTCCCAGATGGCCGGCGGTTTCGCAGGCTATGGAATCCTCCTGGCAAGTTACTAAGTGAAGAATATCAGAAAAATCTGCAATATCTGAATCTCAATCTTAATCTCTCAATGTCAATCATTTGATCTCAAAATCTAAATCTCAATCTCAATCTCTGAACCTATCAATCTCGATCTTTCAACCAGCTAGAAGGAAGAACGAGCTAGAATAGATGAAGCCTATATTAAGAAATTGATGCTGATTGGTCATTACCAATCAGCATTGGTAATGACCAATGCTGGTCATTACCAGCATGATAAGTAATGATAAGTAATGACTTCAAGTAATGAAGTAATGAGTAATGACAGGTAATGATAAGATGTTGTTGAGATTGAGATTGAAATAGAGATTGAGACTATTTGAATCTCAATCTCAACAACATCTTATCATTTCCAATCAGCATCAATTTCTTCATATAGGCTTAATCTATTTTAGCTTGTACTTTCTCTTCCTCTTCCTCTTCCTCTTCCTCTTCCTCTTCCTCTACCTCTTCATCTTCCTCTTCCTCTACCTCTTCCTCTTCCTCTTCCTCTTCCTCTTCCTCTTCCTCTTCCTCTTCCTCTTCCTCTTCCTCTTCCTCTTCCTCTTCCTCTTCCTCTTCCTCTTCCTCTTCCTCTTCCTCTTCCTCTTCCTCTTCCTCTTCCTCTTCCTCTTCCTCCTCCTCTTCTGTTTTCTCTATCATTACCAATCAGCATCAGTTTTGTAATATAGGCTTCATCTATTCCAGCTAGTTCTTCCTCTTCCTCGTTGTCATTCTCTTTCTCTTCCTCTTCCTCTTTCTCCTCTTCTTCCTTTTTCTCTATGATTACCAATCGGCATCAGTTTTTTAATCAAGGCTTCATCTATTGTAGCTAGTTCTACCTCTTCCTCTTCCTCTTCCTCGTTCTCTTTCTGTTTCTCCTCATCTTCCTCTTCCTCTTGCTCTTCCTCCTCCTTTTTCTTTTTCTGTATCATGACCAATAAGCATTAGTTTCTTAATGTAGGCTTTATGTATTCGAACGAGTTCTTCGTCTTTCTCTTATTCTTCCTCTTCCTCTTCCTCTTAGTCGTTGTCATTTTCTTTCTCTTCCTCTTCCTCTTTCTCCTCTTCTTCCTTTTTCTCTATGATTACCAATCAGCATCAGTTTCTTAATATAGGCTTCGTCTATTGTAGCTAGTTTTGCCTCTTCCTCTACCTCTTCCTCGTTCTCTTTCTGTTTCTCATCATCTGCCTCTTCCTCTTGATCTTCCTCCTCCTTTTTCTTTTTCTGTATCATGACCAATAAGCATTAGTTTCTTAATGTAGGCTTTATGTATTCGAACTAGTTCTTCGTCTTCCTCTTATTCTTCCTCTTCCTCTTCCTCTTAGTCGTTGTCATTTTCCTTCTCTTCCTCTTCCTCTTTCTCCTCTTCTTCCTTTTTCTCTATGATTACCAATCAGGATCAGTTTCTTAATATAGGCTTCGTCTATTGTAGCTAGTTTTGCCTCTTCCTCTTCCTCTTTCTCGTTCTCTTTCTGTTTCTCCTCATCTTCCTCTTCCTCTTGCTCTCCCTCCTCCTTTTTCTTTTTCTGTATCATGACCAATAAGCATTAGTTTCTTAATGCAGGCTTTATGTATTCGAACTAGTTCTTCGTCTTCCTCTTATTCTTCCTCTTCCTCTTCCTCTTAGTCTTTGTCATTTTCCTTCTCTTCCTCTTCCTCTTTCTCCTCTTCTTCCTTTTTCTCTATGATTACCAATCAGCATCAGTTTCTTAATATAAGCTTCGTCTATTGTAGTTAGTTCTACCTCTTCCTCTTCCTCTTCCTCGTTCTCTTTCTGTTTCTCCTCATCTTCCTCTTCATCTTGCTCTTCCTCCTCCTTTTTCTTTTTCTGTATCATGACCAATAAGCATTAGTTTCTTAATGTAGGCTTTATGTATTCGAACTAGTTCTTCGTCTTCCTCTTATTCTTCCTCTTCCTCTTCCTCTTAGTCGTTGTCATTTTCCTTCTCTTCCTCTTCCTCTTTCTCCTCTTCTTCCTTTTTCTCTATGATTACCAATCAGGATCAGTTTCTTAATATAGGCTTCGTCTATTGTAGCTAGTTTTGCCTCTTCCTCTTCCTCTTTCTCGTTCTCTTTCTGTTTCTCCTCATCTTCCTCTTCCTCTTGCTCTCCCTCCTCCTTTTTCTTTTTCTGTATCATGACCAATAAGCATTAGTTTCTTAATGCAGGCTTTATGTATTCGAACTAGTTCTTCGTCTTCCTCTTATTCTTCCTCTTCCTCTTCCTCTTAGTCTTTGTCATTTTCCTTCTCTTCCTCTTCCTCTTTCTCCTCTTCTTCCTTTTTCTCTATGATTACCAATCAGCATCAGTTTCTTAATATAAGCTTCGTCTATTGTAGTTAGTTCTACCTCTTCCTCTTCCTCTTCCTCGTTCTCTTTCTGTTTCTCCTCATCTTCCTCTTCATCTTGCTCTTCCTCCTCCTTTTTCTTTTTCTGTATCATGACCAATAAGCATTAGTTTCTTAATGTAGGCTTTATGTATTCGAACTAGTTCTTCGTCATCCTATTCTTCTTCCTCTTCCTCTTCCTCTATATTATTCCTCTTCTTCTTCCTCCTCTTCCTCTTCTTCTTCCTCTTCTTCGTCTTCTTCTTACTCCTCCTCCTCCTCCTCTTCTTCTTCTTCATCTTCTTCTTCTTTCTGTTACTCCTCATCTTCCGTTTTCTCTAATTATTTGAATTGGTGATACCAATTAATAATTTCCTTTGGTGCGACGTAAACAATAAGTTTATTACATATAATGCTATAATCAGTAACGATGGCGTATAAATATTCTTCAGGCGGTAACACCTAAGAAGTACTGGTACACAACTAAGCTTGGCGGTGGCAAAATTGGGCTTGGCTCGCCGATCCTCGCGCCGGAAATCCATCCTCTGGAAGCGCTGCTTGCAGAGTTCTTGGCTTCTGGGTTCTTGACCTTGGTCTGCTGCGGAATCTGGGACCACAAGAACCACCTCTACCATGACTCGGTGCCGGTTAAGTTCGGGCTGTGCGTCACAGGTTTGGCTATGGCAGTGGTAAGTAAATTTTGGCATTATAATTTGGGCATAATTTTTGTATAAAATATATAAAAATATATAAAATATAATATTTTTGCAAGTGTTTGTAACCCCGGTTACAACCAGTTTATAATCTGAGTAGAAAAAACTATGGGGGTTCTAACTCAATTGACCCAATTATAATGACCATTAAATTAATTCCGCGAGATTCGATTTTTAATCGGCGCGATCAAATCATTGGGATTTCGGGATTGTTCATAGGAACAGCAGGGAGTCAATTTGATCGGGATTTCTATTGCGTCGACAAGTTTGAAGCCCCATAGTATTCACTACAAATCCCGTAAAGCTTAAAATACTCGCAGAAACTTCCTGGGCAACCGAAAAACATATCTTGGTATTTCGGTTGCCCAGGAAGTTTCTGCGTGTATTTTAAGCTTTATGGGATTTGTAGTGAAAACTATGGGGCTTCAAACTCAATCGACGCAATCGAAATCCCGATCAAATTGACCCCCTGCTGTTCCTATGAACAATCCAGAAATCCCGATGATTTGATCGCGCCGATTAAAAACCGAATCTCGCGAAATTAATTCAATGGGATTTAAATTTTAAATTTTAATTTATCTTCTACATTTATGCAACTGTTTATAGGGTCACGTATCTGGGTGCAATCTTAATCCAAACAGGAGCTTTCCTCCAGCTGTCATCTGGGGAAACTTGGAAAATCACTGGGTATGTATAGGAAGTTAACAAACCTGGGATATTAGTCTGGTACCAAATATTTAACTCTAATTAGTGCTTAGATCAAATAATACTCAGTGGTGCCCAATTTAATTGCATAAACGTAAATTATCACGAAGCAATAAGTGTATAAGTGCCCAAAATGACTTGTCATTCTGGAAATTTGTAAAAAAATATGTTTTTTTAACAGATGTAGAAAACAAAATGTATCATATCAAGTGAATTAAATATTTTATCTATGATTAATAAATAATAAATTAATATGTACAGTCATGCTCACATAAATCTAGTACAAGAAATTAGGTTACAATAGCAATTTTATATGGCAATGTCAATTTTTATGTACTAGGTTTATGTGAGCATTACTGTACATAACTATAGTAACATAATGGACTTCATAATATAGCAGTGGTTATATTATGACTTCATAATACAACCCCTGTTGTATTATGACATAATAATACATCAGGAGTTGTATTATATGCTCCTAATTAAATACACAAAACAATCGATAAATGCAACTCCTTATATGCAACATTCCCTATTAGCAATTATCTATAACAGCAACTATTTTTGATTAATTTTTATCTATAAATATTACATTTCATAGATCTCATGTTAAGTGGTTTTAATTTTCTAATCCATCTTTATTATAATGACGAAAAAAAAACAATTAAGTATATATGTTACTGTTGCATTTATCGAAACTTTACTGTAATATACTATAATATTTTAAACTCAATTCTATTCAATGAAATTAATCTGAGATTAAAGTCATATTTGAATTTATAAACTTTCACAAGATCTCATGACCAAAATCATATTTGTGATTGGCTTGAAAAATCGTTAATTATATATTTCTTTTTAATTAAATATCAGATAAATTTTCTCTTATTATAATACCTGTTCAAATTTTTAGGTATGGTGGATTGGTCCAATTCTGGGTTCACTTGTCTTTTCTTGCATCTACGCACTCTTCTTCCAGTCACCAGCATCAGAAGGAAAAACTGATGGCGAGTAGTACCAACATTTATAATACTAAATCTGCATGCAGAGATGTCTCACTGGATGTTTCCAAGTTTACGTTAAAGATTTCTACATTATCCCGTTCAACTGTTTCTACATTATGGTTAACATATTGCTACATTTCCGTTAACAGATTCCTGCATTAGCGTTAATTGGTTTCTAAATTATCGATCCCATGCATTATTGTTAATTAATGTCTACATTATTGACCTCGTGCATAATCGGCATTGAGAAGTAACGACAGAACCCGCATGTTTACTCTACTTGGGCCTAGTTAAAAATATATGTTCAGTAATAATTATAAGACCCGTTCAACTGTTTCTACACTATCCCGTTGAACTGTTTCTACATTACGGTTAACATATTCCTGCATTGTCGTTAACAGATTCCTGCATCAGCGTTAATTGGTTTCTGCATTATCGATCCCATGCATTATTGCTAACAGATTTCTGCATTAGCATTAATTAATGTCTACATTATCGACTTCGTGCATGATCGGCATTGAGAAGTAACGACAGAACCCGCATGTTTACTCTACTAGGGCCTAGTTAAAAATATATGTTCAGTAATAATTATAAGACTTGAATTGTGTGACATGTAATTTGGGTACAATGAAAATTATCACGTAGCAATTAGGGTATAAGTGCCCAAAATGACTGACTTGTCATTCTGGAAATGTGTAAAAAATGTATATGTTTTTTAACAGATGTAGAAAAAAAATAATGTATCATATCAAGTGAATTACATATTTTTCCATTAAATTAAAGCCTGGTTCATGCTCTGGCCATTTGCGATTTGCAATTTTTGTTCTGATTGGTATAGTGTAAGTTCCCACATAACATGATTTGAAATTTAACCAATCAGAACAAAAAACGCAAAACGGAAATCGCCAGTGCATGAACTAAGCTTTATACGTAAGATTTCTACGTAGGCTACAAAATACTTATACTTATACCTAAGTATATAAAAAATATATAAAATAACTATATAACACTGTGACTATCCTCTAATTTTATGCGACAGCAGTATAAATTGTTTTTTTATTCATACGAAATCATAGATTCATCCACTCTGTATGGTCAAAATTTGTTCAAATGTATAAGTTTCCGCATAACATGATTTGAAATTTAACCAATCACAACAAAAATCGCAAAACGCAAATCGCCAGTGCATGAACTTGGCTTTATACGTAAGACTTCTACGTATTCTACAAAATACTTATACTTTCTTGTACTTAAGTATAAAAAAATATATAAAATAACTATATATCACTATATCCTCTAATTTTATGCGATAGCAGTATACATTGTTTTTTTATTCATACGAAATCATACATTCATCCACTCTATATGGTCAAAATTTGTTCAAATGTCATAATAACATTTATTATAGTTCTGATATGAAAATAATTTAGAGGTAATTAAAAATCATGATTAATATAATTTACTGGATGATTTTAGTTTATTTTCACCCTACAGAATAAATAAAACTGTTATTTCATACCAATAAAGTAATATTTCATTAGATTATAGAGATATTTAAATTTTGGCGTTACTGGAGATTTAAAAAATTTAGTGTGTATCTCTTATATTTCTCACACATAAATACTGATATCTCTAAAACTGGTGTATCAATATGCATGCAATTTATTATTGATATTAAGTGATATACTGGTATGCAACTTATGTAATTAAGTGAACATGCAATGAGCGATACTTAAGAAATTTTAATTTTTGTTAATTATCCTGCAATTTGGCACTATTTCAATGTTTCTCCAATTAGGCTCCTATTTAAATAACGATGTCTCAAAAACCACGGAATGAATATGAAAACAATTTGTTACAGATATTCAATGATATACTAGTATTATATTCGTTTAATTAAAATTATATCCAATGAGCGATTCTAGAGATATTTGAATTTGAGTGTCTCTCTTCTTTTCTCACACATGAATACTGATATCTCTAAAACTGGTGTATCAATATGCATGCAATTTATTACTGATATTAAGTGATATACTAATATGCAATGTATGTAATTAAATTAATATACAATGAGTGATACTGCGGAAATTTCAATTTTCTGTTATAATCTTGTATTTTGACACTATTTTAATGTTTCTCCAATTTCATTCATATTAAAATAACGATATCTCAAAAACCACCGTATCAATATTAATATGACTAGTTAGAGATATTCCACGATATTCTAGTATTATACTATTTTATTTAAAATTATATGCAGTGAGCGTTTCTGGAGATATTTAAATTTTAGTGTGTATCTCTTATTTTTGTCACATTTAACCACTGATATCTCTAGAACTGATGTATCAATATGCATGCAATTTATTAATCATATCAGGTGATATACTGGTATATAATGTGTGTAATTTAGTGAATATGTAAAGAGTGATACTAAAGAAATTTCTGTTTTCGTTTATATTCCAGTATTTTGACACTATATTAATGTTTTTCCAGTTGAGCTCCTATGTAAATAACGATATCTCAAAATCCACCGTATCATTGATGAAAGTAATTTGTTAGAGATATTCCATGATATACTGATATTATACTTGTTTAATTAAAATTATATCCAATGCGTGCTTCTAGAGATATTTAAATGTTAGTGTGTATCTCTATTTTTTCTCACACATTAATACTGATATCTCTAGAACTGGTGCATCAATATGCATGTATTTTTTTATTGATAGTAAATGATATACTGGAATTTAATATATGTAATTAAATGAATATGCAATGAGCGATACTTAAGAAATTTCAATTTTTGTTTATAATCTTATATTTAGGCACTATTTTAAATGTGTCTCCAATTAGACTTCTATTTAAATAACGATATCTCAAAAACAACCGTATCAATATCAATATATATTTTTAGAGATATTCCATGATATACTGGTATTATATTTGTTTAATTAAAATCATATGCAATGAGTGTTTCTAAAGATATTTAAATTTGAGTGTGTATCTCTTTTTTTCTTGCACATGAATACTGATATCTCTAGAACTGGTGTATCAATATGCATATAATTTATTACTGATATTAAGATATATACTGATATGCAATATGTGTAATTAAATTAATATCCAATGAGTGATACTGAAGAAATTTCTATTTTCGTTTATAATCTTCTATTTTGGCACTATTTTAATGTTTCTCCAATTAAGTTCCCATTTAAATAACGATATCTCAAAAACCACCGTATCAAAATAAAAATAATTTGTTACAGATATTCCATGATATACTAGTACTATATTACCTTAACTTAAAATATATCCAATGGGCGTTTCAGGAGATATTTTAATATTAGTGAGTATCTTTTAATTTTCTCACACATTACTACTGATATCTCTAGATCTGTTCAATATGCATGCAATGTATTACTGATATCAAGTGATATGTTGGTATGCAATGCATGCAATTAAGTTAATATGTAATGAGCGATACTGAAGAAATTTCAATTTTCATTTATAATCCTGTATTTTAGTACTCTTTGTATGTTTCTCCATTTAGGCTCATGTTTAAATAAAGATATCTCAAAAACTACCGTATTAATATCAATATAATTTGTTAGAGATATTTCATGATATACTGGTATTATATTGGTTAAATTTAAATTGTATCCAATGGGCGTTCCTGGAGATATTAAAAGTTTAATGTGTATCTCTTATATTTCTCACATTTAAACACTGATATCTCTAGAACTGATGAATCAATATGCATGCAATTTATTAATCATATTAAGTGATATACTGGTATATAATGTGTGTAATTTAGTGAATATTTAATGAGTGATACTAAATAAATTTGTGTTTTTGTTTATAAGCATGTATTTCAATGTTTCTCCAATTAGTATCCAATTAAAGTAACGATATCTCAAAAACCACCGTATCAATATGAATATAAGTTATTAGAGATTTTTTATGATATACTAGTATTATATTGATTTAATTAAAATTGTATCCAATGGGTATTTATAGGGATATTTAAATTTTCGTTTGTATCTCTCATTTTTCACACATAAATACTGATATCTCTATAACTGGTGTATCAATATGCATGTAATTTTTTATTGATAGTAAATGATATACTGGAATTTAATATATGTAATTAAATGAAAATGCAATGAGCGATACTTAAGAAATATCAATTTTTTATTATAATCTTGTATTTTGGCACTATATCAATGTTTCTCCAATTAGTATCCTATTTAAATAACGATATCTCAAAAACCACCGTATCAATGTAAATATAAATTATTAGCGATATGGAATGATATTCTAGTATTATATTGGGTAAATTAAAATTGTATCCAATGGGCATTCCTGGAGATATCAAGAGTTTAGTGTGTATCTCTTATATTTCTCACACATAGATACTGATATCTCTAGAACGGGTGTACCAATAAGCATTAAATTTATTACTGATATTAAGTGATATATTGGTATAAAATTCATGTAATTTAGTGAACATGCAATAAGCGACACTAAAGAAATTTCTGTTTTCGTTTATAAACATGTATTTTAGCACTATTTCAATGTTTCTCCAATTAGTATCCTATTTTAGTAACGATATCTCAAAAACCACTGTATAAATATGAATATAATTTGTTAGAGATATTGCATGATACAATAGTATTATATTGATTTAATTAAAATTGTATCAAATATGCGTTCCTGGAGATATTAAAATTTTAGTGTGTATCTCTCATTTTTCTCACACATTTATACTGATATCTCTAGAACTGGTGTATCAATATGCATGCAATTTATTACTGATATTAAGTGATATGTTGGTATACAATTTACGTAATTTAGTGAACATTCAATCAGCGGCACTAAATAAATTTTTGTTTTCGTTTATATTCATGTATTTTGGCACTATTTCAATGTTTCTCCAATTAGGCTTCTTTTTAAATAACGATAACTCAAAAACCACCGCATCAATAGAAATATAATTTATTAGAGATACTGCATGATATACTAGTATTATATTGGTTTAATTAAAATTATATCCAATGAGCGATTCTAGAGATATTTAAATTTTAGTGTGTATCTCTAATTTTTCTCACACATTAATAATGATATCTCTAGAACTGGTGTATCAATATGCATGCAATTTATTACTGACAATAAGTGATATACTGGTATGAAATGTATGTAATTAAATTAAAATGCAATGAGCGGTTCTACAGAAATTTCAAATTTCGTTTATAATCTTCTATGTTGGCACTATTTTAATGTTTCTCCAATTAGGCCCCTATTTAAATAACGATATCTCAAAAACCACATAATGAATATTTATATAATTTGTTAGAGATATTTGATGATATACTGGTATTATATTGGTTTAATTAAAATTGTATCCAATAGGTGCTTCTAGAGATATTTAAATTTTAGTATGTATCACTCATGTTCTTCACCCATAATTACTGATATCTCTAGCACTGGTGTATCAATATGCATGCAATTTATTACTGATATTAAGTGATATGTTGGTATACAATTTACGTAATTTAGTGAACATTCAATCAGCGGCACTAAATAAATTTTTGTTTTCGTTTATATTCATGTATTTTGGCACTATTTCAATGTTTCTCCAATTAGGCTTCTTTTTAAATAACGATATCTCAAAAACCACCGCATCAATAGAAATATAATTTATTAGAGATACTGCATGATATACTAGTATTATATTGGTTTAATTAAAATTATATCCAATGAGCGATTCTAGAGATATTTAAATTTTAGTGTGTATCTCTAATTTTTCTCACACATTAATAATGATATCTCTAGAACTGGTGTATCAATATGCATGCAATTTATTACTGATATTAAGTGATATATTGGTATACAATTTTTGTAATTTAGTGAATATGCAATGAGCGATACTTAAGAAATTTTAATTTTCGTTCATGGTCTTGTATTTTAACACTATTTTAATGTTTCTCCAATTAGGCTCCCATTTAAATATCGTTATCTCACAAACCACCGTATCAATTTGTAAATAATTTGGTGAAGATATTCCATGATATACTAGCATTATATTGATTTAATTAAAATTATTTCCAATGGGCGTTTCTGGAGATATTGAAATTTTAGTGTGTATCTCTAAGTTTTCTCACACATTAATACTGCTATATGAATATGTATGCAATGGGCATGTCTAGAGATATTTAAATTTTATTATCTCTTATTATAGTATCTTAGTATCTTATAGTATTTTAGTATTTCTTATTTGTGTCAAACATTAATACTAATACTTGGTCTGAGTGAGGATCAATTTAGAGACTTGAAGTGTAATTTTCAACTTGACTTGACTTAATTGGTTCACTCTAAGGTCATTCCAACTTTGCTAATGATCAGAACGTGATCGAAACTATAGTCACTAATTTTAATTAACAGTGTGATATCAACAAAGAAAAGTCTTTGTTTCATTTAAATGACTTGACTTGACCTGAGCTAGGATTAATTTGGGATATGTTAAAAGGTATTTATCACGACAAATAAATAAAAAAATATTTATTACATCTAACTATATACATCTAAATCAACAAGAGCAAGCTTCGTTTTGGCCGTCCGATTACTTGATGGGATACCAGACGAACTCGAAGTTCTTCAGGCCGAAGGTCTTCTCGGTGCCTTCCTTGGGCACCAGGTCAGAGTTCAGGTCAAGCCTGATGAACTTGACCTTGGGTCTGTAGCCGTTCTCATCAGCCACGTAGGTCACGATCCTGCTGACGCCGTCCCTGTCGTTTACGAAGTACCCTCCGACCTTTGCTCCACTCTTGTAGCCCTTCTCGTAGTGCCCATGGAACCCTACGGTGTAGTTGAACTTGTAGAGCAGCTCGGTGACGTCGTCCTTGGTAATTCCCGGGGGAAGACCATCGACCATCCCTGGGAACTTGTCCTGGATCGGGATGGGCGAGTTGCCGGGGACCAGGATCATGCTGTGGTCTACCATGATGCCACCAGGAGGTCTGTCTGTGAAGGTGGAGATAGGTGAAGGGATGCTGAGGGGGTTGAAAGGTGGCTGAGGGTGGTTCGTCGGCTGGTCCTGGGAGTCTGGGAATCTGGGGGTTTCGTGTTGTGGGGGATTTCCTGGGGATGATGGGTTGAAGGGTGGGTTTCCAGGAGATGATGGGTTGAACGGTGGGTTTCCAGGAGATGATGGGTTAAACGGTGGGTTTCCAGGAGACGATGGGTTGAACGGTGGACTTCCTGGAGATGACGGATTGAACGGTGGATTTCCTGGAGATGATGGATTGAAGGGTGGACTACCTGGAGATGACGGATTGAACGGTGGATTTCCTGGAGATGATGGATTAAACGGTGGATTTCCTGGAGACGATGGATCAAATGGTATATTTCCATGTGGACCATTATCTGAAAACCATCATTATAATTGTAACAACAATTATGAAAATATTCTGGAATTTCTAGATAACATTTGAAAATTCAAAAAAAATCAAGAGCAACATTAAAATTTCGAAAATATAAGTAAAATAAATAACATCAATTGCAGAATCTATAGATTTCCACGTCTTTGTAATATTTGTAAATTTCTGTTAATGTTTTAATACAAATTTTTATCATTTTTCGAATAGCAACATTAAAATTTCGAAAAAAATATGCAAAAGAAATAACATCAATTGCAAAATCTACAAATTTGCATGTCTTTATAATAGTTGTAAGTTCCTGTTAAAGTTTTCTACAGATTTTTACAGTTTTTACAATAGCAACATCCAAATTTTGAAAATATAAATAAAATAAATAACATCAATATTGCAGAATCCATAAATTTGCACGTCTATAAATAATGTTTATAAATTTCTGTTCAAGTTTTATACAGATTTATACAATTTTTGGAATATCTGCCAATGTTAATGAAAATTAAAAACGTTGTAAACGAAATTTCAAATTTTTAACATTATCGAGATATCATAATTTTGCAAATTCTGTAAAAATACGAAAATTCTCTTTAAATATTTCGAAAAATGGTGCAAATATGGGCAACTATGAATATAATGAAAATATTCTGGAGCTTCTACAAAATGTTTCAAAAAATCTAAATAATTTTGGAAAAAAAATCATAGCATTAATTATAACTTCTCTTCTAATTACCTCCTAGTGGCCTGCTGGTGAACGGAGCCTCTGTGGTCTTTGAAACTCCTGGAGGCTGGGCTCCAAATATCACTGTTCCAGGTTTAGGGTTGACTCCTGCAGAAGTCTGGAAGGGAAGCTTGTTGCCAGCAGTGGGCTTCTGGGTGACATATCCGCATCCTGCACAGGCAGGTTTGATGGTGGGCTGCGTGGTGAAGCCACCATGGCTGGTCACCATCTGCACAGGAGCAGGAGAGGTGTTGATGGCCAGAGGGTTGGGAGAAGGTTTAGGGCCCCCTTTGCTGAACTGCGAGGTGTCCGGCAGCTTCGAATCCGGCTGGTCAAGAGCTACAAGAGAATATTTATGAAGATAGGGGTAATAATAATGTAATAACTTTATAAGATTAAAATTTTGTACAATTGGACATAATCTCCATGTAACCGGTTTCGACTTTGTGGTTCTCGTCAGCCCAGTGCTGCCAGAACTAAGTTATCTCCTGGATAAATATGGTTTCTATCAGATAACTCTTCGTAATTATACCAGTGGATGGAATGATGAATTTCGTTTAATTTCGCAAATCGTCATAAACAGCCTCGAGTTGAGCGTGGCTCATTTAGGTATTAGACTGTATGCAACCAAATGTACTTATCACGATACTCTAATAAATCCTTTGTTATTATTATTGTTATTGGTATTATTATTGGTATCATATTGGTATAATTAAATTTATATCCAATGGGCGTTTCTAGAGATATATAAAATTTAGTGCAAACATCTACTTTTATTAGCTAATTTAAGTGTATTTCTCATTTCTCTCATACTTCTCATACTAATATCTCTTGAAGTGGAGTCTCAATATTACCATTTGGACACAACATTTTGAATAAGCCAATTGTATTTGGATTCTTTGGATACATATTATTGTTTTTGTTTTCATTTTTCTATTAGGAATACTTTTGTATGTATTGTTATTTTTTCTGTTAATTTGAGTCTCAATTTTTAATAAGTCAACTGTACTTTGATTCTCTTATTTTTTTCTGTTAACTTCAGCTTTAATTCTTGATAAGTCATTTGTATTTGGATTCTTTGGTACTTATTGTTGTTTTTTCTGTTAACTTGAGTCTCAATATTTAATAAGTCATCTGTATTTAGATACAGTTATAAGTTTCTGATAAAATGAATCTCAATTTTTGATAAATCATCTGTACCTAGATTTGTTGATATGTACTGTATTAGTATTAGGATTTTTTATGTATGTACTGTTATTTTTTCTGTTAACTTAAGTCTTAATTTTTAATAAGTCATCTGTACTTTGATTCTCTTATTTTTTCTATTAACTTCAGTCTTAATTTTTGATAAGTCATTTGTATTTGGATTCTTTGATACTTACTGTTGTTTTTTCTGTTAACTTGAGTCTCAATATTTAATAAGTCATCTGTATTTGGATACTGTTATTTATTTCTGATAAATTGAATCTCAATTTTTGATAAATCATCTGTACATGGATTTGTTGATATGTACTGTATTAGTATTATGAATTTTTTTGTATGTACTGTTATTTTTTCTGTTAACTTGAGTCTCAATTTTTAATAAGTAAACTGTACTTTGATTCTCTTATTTTTTCTATTAACTTCAAACTTAATTTTTGATAAGTCATTTGTATTTGGATTCTTTGATACTTACTGTTGTTTTTTCTGTTAACTTGAGTCTCATTATTTAATAAGGCATCTGTATTTGGATACTGTTATAAGTTTCTGATAAAATGAATCTCAATTTTTGATAAATCATCTGTATATGGATTTGTTGATATGTACTGTATTAGTATTAGGATTTTTTTTGTATGTACTATTATTTTTTCTGTTAACTTGAGTCTCAATTTTTAATGAGTCATGTGCACTTTGATTCTCATATTTTTCTATTAACTTCAGCCTTCATTTTTGATAAGTCATTTGTATTTGGAATCTTTGATACTTACTCTTGTTTTTTCTGTTAACTTGAGTCTCAATATTTAATAAGTCATCTGTATTTGGATACTGTTATTTATTTCTGATAAATTGAATCTCAATTTTTGATAAATCATCTGTACATGGATTTGTTGATATGTACTGTATTAGTATTATGAATTTTTTTGTATGTACTGTTAATTATTCTGTTAACTTGAGTCTCAATTTTTAATAAGTCATCTGTACTTTGATTTTCTTATTTTTTCTTTTAACTTCAAACTTAATTTTTGATAAGTCATTTGTATTTGGATTCTTTGATACTTACTGTTGTTTTTTCTGTTAACTTGAGTCTCAATATTTAATAAGTCATCTGTATTTGGATACTGTTATTTATTTCTGATAAATTGAATCTCAATTTTTGATAAATCATCTGTACCTAGATTTGTTGATATGTACTGTATTAGTATTAGGATTTTTTTTGTATGTACTATTATTTTTTCTGTTAACTTGAGTCTCAATTTTTAATGAGTCATGTGTACTTTGATTCTCATATTTTTCTATTAACTTCAGCCTTCATTTTTGATAAGTCATTTGTATTTGGAATCTTTGATACTTACTGTTGTTTTTTCTGTTAACTTGAGTCTCAATATTTAATAAGTCATCTGTATTTGGATACTGTTATTTATTTCTGATAAATTGAATCTCAATTTTTGATAAATCATCTGTACATGGATTTGTTGATATGTACTGTATTAGTATTATGAATTTTTTTGTATGTACTGTTAATTATTCTGTTAACTTGAGTCTCAATTTTTAATAAGTCATCTGTACTTTGATTTTCTTATTTTTTCTTTTAACTTCAAACTTAATTTTTGATAAGTCATTTGTATTTGGATTCTTAGATACTTACTGTTGTTTTTTCTGTTAACTTGAGTCTCAATATTTAATAAGTCATCTGTATTTGGATACTGTTATTTATTTCTGATAAATTGAATCTCAATTTTTGATAAATCATCTGTACCTAGATTTGTTGATATGTACTGTATTAGTATTAGGATTTTTTTTGTATGTACTATTATTTTTTCTGTTAACTTGAGTCTCAATTTTTAATGAGTCATGTGTACTTTGATTCTCATATTTTTCTATTAACTTCAGCCTTCATTTTTGATAAGTCATTTGTATTTGGAATCTTTGATACTTACTCTTGTTTTTTCTGTTAACTTGAGTCTCAATATTTAATAAGTCATCTGTATTTGGATACTGTTATTTATTTCTGATAAATTGAATCTCAATTTTTGATAAATCATCTGTACCTAGATTTGTTGATATGTACTGTATTAGTATTAGGATTTTTTTTGTATGTACTGTTAATTATTCTGTTAACTTGAGTCTCAATTTTTAATAAGTCATCTGTACTTTGATTCTCTTATTTTTTCTGTTAACTTCAGTCTTAATTTTTGATAAGTCATTTGTATTTGGATTCTTTGATACTTACTGTTGTTTTTTCTGTTAACTTGAGTCTCAATATTTAATAAGTCATCTGTATTTGGATACTGTTATTTGTTTCTGATAAATTGAATCTCAATTTTTGATAAATCATCTGTACCTAGATTTGTTGATATGTACTGTATTAGTATTAGGATTTTTTTTGTATGTACTGTTATTTTTTCTGTTAACTTGAGTCTCAATTTTTAATAAGTAAACTGTACTTTGATTCTCTTATTTTTTTCTATTAACTTCAAACTTAATTTTTGATAAGTCATTTGTATTTGGATTCTTTGATACTTACTGTTGTTTTTTCTGTTAACTTGAGTCTCAATATTTAATAAGTCATCTGTATTTGGATACTGTTATAAGTTTATGATAAATTGAATCTCAATTTTTGATAAATCATCTGTACCTAGATTTGTTGATATGTACTGTATTAGTATTAGGATTTTTTTTGTATGTACTGTTAATTATTCTGTTAACTTGAGTCTCAATTTTTAATAAGTCATCTGTACTTTGATTCTCTTATTTTTTCTGTTAACTTCAGTCTTAATTTTTGATAAGTCATTTGTATTTGGATTCTTTGATACTTACTGTTGTTTTTTCTGTTAACTTGAGTCTCAATATTTAATAAGTCATCTGTATTTGGATACTGTTATTTATTTCTGATAAATTGAATCTCAATTTTTGATAAATCATCTGTACCTAGATTTGTTGATATGTACTGTATTAGTATTAGGATTTTTTTTGTATGTACTGTTATTTTTTCTGTTAACTTGAGTCTCAATTTTTAATAAGTAAACTGTACTTTGATTCTCTTATTTTTTTCTATTAACTTCAAACTTAATTTTTGATAAGTCATTTGTATTTGGATTCTTTGATACTTACTGTTGTTTTTTCTGTTAACTTGAGTCTCAATATTTAATAAGTCATCTGTATTTGGATACTGTTATAAGTTTCTGATAAATTGAATCTCAATTTTTGATAAATCATCTGTACCTAGATTTGTTGATATGTACTGTATTAGTATTAGGATTTTTTTTTGTATGTACTGTTATTTTTTCTGTTAACTTGAGTCACAATTTTTAATAAGTAAACTGTACTTTGATTCTCTTATTTTTTCTATTAACTTCAAACTTTATTTTTGATAAGTCATTTGTATTTGGATTCTTTGATACTTACTGTTGTTTTTTCTGTTAACTTGAGTCTCAATATTTAATAAGTCATCTGTATTTGGATACTGTTATAAGTTTCTGATAAATTGAATCTCAATTTTTGATAAATCATCTGTACCTAGATTTGTTGATATGTACTGTATTAGTATTAGGATTTTTTTTTGTATGTACTGTTATTTTTTCTGTTAACTTGAGTCACAATTTTTAATAAGTAAACTGTACTTTGATTCTCTTATTTTTTCTATTAACTTCAAACTTTATTTTTGATAAGTCATTTGTATTTGGATTCTTTGATACTTACTGTTGTTTTTTCTGTTAACTTGAGTCTCAATATTTAATAAGTCATCTGTATTTAGATACTGCTATTTGTTTCTGATAAATTGAATCTCAATTTTTGATAAATCATCTGTACCTAGATTTGTTGATATGTACTGTATTAGTATTATAATTTTTTTTGTATGTACTGTTATTTTTTCTGTTAACTTGAGTCTCAATTTTTAATAAGTAAACTGTACTTTGATTCTCTTATTTTTTCTATTAACTTCAGTCTTAATTTTTGATTAGTTATTTGTATTTGGATTATTTGATACTTATTGTTGTTTTTTCAGTTAACTTGAGTCTTAATATTTAATAAGGCATCTGTATTTGGATACTGTTATATGTTTCTGATAAATTGAATCTCAATTTTTGATAAATCATCTGTACCTAGATTTGTTGATATGTACTGTATTAGTATTAGGATTTTTTTTTGTATGTACTGTTATTTTTTCTGTTAACTTGAGTCTCAATTTTTAATAAGTCATCCGTACTTTGATTCTCTTATTTTTTCTGTTAACTTCAGTCTTAATTTTTGATAAGTCATTTGTATTTGGATTCTTTGATACTTACTGTTATTTTTTCTGTTAACTTGAGTCTCAATATTTAATAAGTCATCTGTATTTGGATACTGTTATTTGTTTCTGATAAATTGAATCTCAATTTTTGATAAATCATCTGTACCTAGATTTGTTGATATGTACTGTATTAGTATTAGGGTATTTTTTTGTATGTACTGTTATTTTTTCTGTTAACTTGAGTCTCAATTTTTAATAAGTCATCTGTACTTTGATTCTCTTATTTTTTCTATTAACTTCAAACTTAATTTTTGATAAGTCATTTGTATTTGGATTCTTTGATACTAACTGTTGTTTTTTCTGTTAACTTGAGTCTCAATATTTAATAAGTCATCTGTATTTGGATACTGTTATAAGTTTCTGATAAAATGAATCTCAATTTTTGATAAATCATCTGTACCTAGATTTGTTGATATGTACTGTATTAGTATTAGGATTTTTTTTGTATGTACTGTTATTTTTTTTGTTAACTTGAGTCTCAATTTTTAATAAGTCATCTGTACTTTGATTCTCTTATTTTTTCTATTAACTTCAAACTTAATTTTTGATAAGTCATTTGTATTTGGATTCTTTGATACTTACTGTTGTTTTTTCTGTTAACTTGAGTCTCAATATTTAATAAGTCATCTGTATTTGGATACTGTTATTTGTTTCTGATAAATTGAATCTCAATTTTTGATAAATCATCTGTACCTAGATTTGTTGATATGTACTGTATTAGTATTAGGGTATTTTTTTGTATGTACTGTTATTTTTTCTGTTAACTTGAGTCTCAATTTTTAATAAGTCATCTGTACTTTGATTTTCTTATTTTTTCTTTTAACTTCAAACTTAATTTTTGATAAGTCATTTGTATTTGGATTCTTTGATACTTACTGTTGTTTTTTCTGTTAACTTGAGTCTCAATATTTAATAAGTCATCTGTATTTGGATACTGTTATAAGTTTTTGATAAATTGAATCTCAATTTTTGATAAATCATCTGTACCTAGATTTGTTGATATGTACTGTATTAGTATTAGGATTTTTTTTGTATGTACTGTTATTTTTTCTGTTAACTTGAGTCTCAATTTTTAATAAGTAAACTGTACTTTGATTCTCTTATTTTTTCTATTAACTTCAAACTTAATTTTTGATAAGTCATTTGTATTTGGATTCTTTGATACTTACTGTTGTTTTTTCTGTTAACTTGAGTCTCAATATTTAATAAGTCATCTGTATTTGGATACTGTTATAAGTTTCTGATAAATTGAATCTCAATTTTTGATAAATCATCTGTACCTAGATTTGTTGATATGTACTGTATTAGTATTAGGATTTTTTTGAATGTACTGTTATTTTTTTTGTTAACTTGAGTCTCAATTTTTAATAAGTCATCTGTACTTTGATTCTCTTATTTTTTCTGTTAACTTCAGCCATAATTTTTGATAAGTCATTTGTCTTTGGATTCTTTGATACTTACTGTTCTTTTTTCTGTTAACTTGAGTCTCAATATTTAATAAGTCATTTGTATTTGGATACTGTTATTTGTTTCTGATAAATTGAATCTCAATTTTTGATAAATCATCTGAATATGGATTTGTTGGTATGTACTGTTATTCTTTCTGTTAATTTGAGCCTCAATATTTGATAAATCATCTATCTGTAATAGAATTTTTTGATATGAACTGTTATATTGATTGTTAACGTGAGTCTCAATATTTGATAGGTCATCTGTATTTGGATACTATTTTGTTTCTGTTAATTTGAGTCATAATTGTAGATAAATCATCTGTATATAGATTTGTTGATATATACTATTAGTTTTTCCGATAACTTGAGTCTGAATTCTTGATAAGTCATCTGTATTTGGTTTCTTTGTTATGTGCTGTTATTTGTTCTGTTAATTTGAGCTTCAATTTTTGATAAGTCATCAATCTGTATTCGAATTGTTTTATATGTACTGCTATTTTGACTGTCAATGTGAGTCTCAATACTTGATAAGTTATCTGTGTTTGGATACTATTTTATTCTTCTGTTAATTTGAGTCAATAAATCATCTGTATATAGATTTGTTGATATGTACTGTTATTTTTTTTGTTAACTTCTGAGTCTCAATTTTGGATAAGTCATCTGAATTTGGAAATTTTTATATCAACTAGTATTTTTTGTGTTAACTTACGTCCACTGACCCTGACGTTCCTCATGCTGAGGATCTTGAAGTTTCCATTCTCATCTGTGGCGTAGACCGTCACATGGTATATCCCATCGGCTGTGATGAAGCCGAACTCGCCTTGGATGATGCCGTTTGCATCTGTACAGAATTTGCATTAGGCGATAAATTAATCAGGAGCCGTCCATACACACTCAAATGCAGACAAGCAACTTTCACAAAGGATACAGGAAAACGGTGGCCAAGGATAACTCCTCGGGATGTAGGTACTCCCTGATAATTGGTAAGAAGATGTGTAGGAAGGAATCGATGATGAGGAATTTGCTGGTATTTAGCCTTAAACGGTGCAATTATTGATGTACAACATTTTACATGTCGTGTACATACGATAATTCCTTCAAATGAAACATATTCTTCCAATTTCCAAAATATTCAGGAGATTCTAACTAAATTCTGAATTAAATCAGAAAGTTTGATGTAAAAATCCTGTGATTAGAGACATAAGAATTGCTTGATTTAAAAATAAATTTTGTAAAAATTAATTCATAAAACAATCAATTTCTAATATTTTTTAGACATTAAATCAGAAAGTTTGATGTAAAAATCCTGTGATAAGAGACATAAGAATTGCTCGATTTAAAAACAAATTTTGTAAAATTTGATTCGTAACAAAATTAATTTCTAATAATTTTTCTTTTTAAATAAAAATGTTCCAACCTTTTTTCTCGTGCCTGTGCTGTTGCCCATCGATTGTGAATCCGAATTCGTAGGGATTGTCCTCGCCATCAGCATTATACTTACTTGCTCCTGACACCAATTGTAGTAATATACTACTCGATAGTATCATAAATAACTGCAATAAAGAGAATAGGCTGTTAAAACTTCTGTCGTGTAAGAGAAATTGAGTTATTGCCATTGCATTTGTCTGCAAATTGTTGGCATTAAAGTGTTTCAGTTAAAAAATGCCAAATTGCAATTAAAAAAAAATTATTAGTAGTCAAAATAACAAATATTGTGTTGTTATTCTAATTATACTATAATTTCAATGATTTTCTGCCAAATTTTCGATTATATCTACTAAAATTTCAAGGTTCTAAATTAAAAAAAAACATGTTCTCTTCTTTTTGTACGTAGTATCCTTAAATTATATTCAAAAAAAATAAGTTGCTCAATAGTCTAATAAAAGTTTGTATCTCTATAAAAACTGAAATTATAAGTTTTCGCACAATATTTACATAAGAAATTTATATATCTAGATATATTTAGATATATTTTACTATTATTATGTTACAAAGAAATAAAAATTGGTTAATCATTTTATAACAATGGAAATGCGAAAAATATGTAACAATATTATTAATAATAATATAGTCATGTTACAAGACAATACATGAGTTTATAATTAATATTACTAAAAATCAAGTGCAATAAATATTTATGTAACAATATTATTACTAATAATAATAATAATGTAATCATGTGATACGCAATACATGACTTTATAATAAATATTATTATAAATCAAGTACGATAATTATCATATTACTATATTATTAATAATAATAATGTAATCATGTTACAAGAAAATATAATTAATATTTTTAAAAATCAAGTGCGATAAATAATGAGGATGGTAATTAAATACGACAGGTAGTCGGTACATGAAAGAGTGGACAAAATTGGTATATCAATTTAAATATTCAACTTTATACGTTTTTAATAAAAGCAATAAATAATATCTGAATTGGTCGCCACAGCGTGATAAATATTAGTTAAAGGCCAACGCAAATACGTGTTCGATAGATTAATTGGTAATTGATGGTAATTAATTTATCAGTGCTCAATTACCACAAAAATATTCTTAAACAGTATGAAATTAATAAATAGTACATATGTGAGTACAATGCAAATTTGGTTGCATATGATACACATACAATATTTCGCTTTATTTAAATTAAATTGAAACTATGTGTGGATACTACTTGGTGAAACATTATGATTAGGTTAAATCAAACACTTGGTTAAAGGTTCACTGTATTAACACAGTGAAACTTTAACCAAGTGTTTGATTTAACCCATATTACAAGATTATTACTATGATTTAGTATTAATGATCCTCGTGAGCAGGGGAGGATAAGGAACATACAAGCGGCCCAGGAACAAACTTTTATCGGCCCATTTTGCATTCACATAAAATTTCAATAATACCATATAATCAAAATAATAATCATACTTCAAAATTTGACAAACATGTAAAAATCAAAAATACTTTACAATAAATAATATAAAATTGAATTTATTATTTTTATTTTTAAAATATATTCAAATGTATTATCAGAGACATAACACCTCTGAGGATGGCTAATAAAAGCCGAAACAAGTTGGGTGAAGAACATCAAATAAAAAGTTTGCATAACTAAGAGAAAGTACTCCCCATAAAGAAAAAAACAATATAAAATTTAATACCGTAAGTTTTTCGTAATACTTATTTATTTATTAATACAGAGGTTCCTAAAGTGTGCGATTGCTGTACTGCTTTCAATCATATTAAATAAAATATGAAAAGATTAGGTAATTAGAATTCATGCTTTGACTAAGAAAATTTAATTGTAATTATAAAATCTCCATTAAAATTACAAAGTTTTATTAGACCCAGCATTTTTTTTTTTAATTATTGGAGTTTTATCCCGAAAGCATATCCCTCACAAAGTTGTTAAAATGTTATTTGCAGAAAATTTTTGAACATGGAAGAAGAAAATTAATAATTAAAAAAATTTAAATGTAATTTTCAACATTATTACTTTTACAAATTGTACAGTACAAATTATAATTTAAATTGTAAAATATTAATCAAAACACAAAATCGTCATTTGCATTATACAATTTATATTGAAAATTATAATAATAATAATAATATTTACTAGCGGGAGAACCTGCATAATATACACAGAAAAATTAAAAATTAAAACTTACTAAATGAAAATGAACTTGAAACTTGATTTGAATTTTTACATGAAAGTAAAAAATGTATATTATAAATTCCAAAACTCAAATGAAATACCAAAGTTATCATGATAAATGATAGAATTTAGTTGGAAATTATAAAATTCTTATAGTAAATACGAAAATATTAATTATAAATTTCAATGTTAAAATAAAATTTGAAATTTTTAGTATAAATTATAAAAAACTTTATCCTCAAAACATATAACTTACTAAGTTATTAATATTCTGACAGAAATTTGCAAAAATATTAATGCAAAATACAAAATTATGTACAAAATTACAAAGAGAAGCTATGAAGTTTTCATTGCAAATGACAAATTTTAATATTTTATTACAAATTGCAAGTTCATCAAACCATAAAATTCTCATTGAAATATCTCGCTTGTAAACTGCAATGAATTGGAAATTACAAAATTTTCGTTAGATTTTTTTAATATAATTACTAGACTTTTCATAAATTGTAAAGATCAATGGAATCTGCGAGTTTTTTTATTCTAATTTATAACGTCTTTCCCCAGAAATCATATTCCTTGCAAATGTATTAATAACCATTTCATAGAAATTCGCAAAAAATATAACGGATGGTGTAAAATGTTGATTAAAATGTTTTTAAATTCAAAATGGTGAATGTTACGAAATTTTGATGATGGATTTCAGTATTTCAATAGAAATTATGGAGAATTAATTCTAAATTTCAAAAGTTTTCGAATTTGTAAATGTTGAATATAAATTGGAACATTGTAGTGAAAATTGCAAAAATTTTATTATGAATACAATATTTCAATGGATTTAGAAAACAATCATAAAGTATAAATAAGTTTACATTATCAGTATAACAAATATAATAATAAATAAGCAAATAAGTAAAGAAAGAAATAAATCAGTTTTATTGGAATTATGTAATTTTCGTTGTGACTTTCATCATTTATCATTCAAAATTACCAAATTGCAATAACTTTATGAAAATTTCATTGTTAATTGATAAATTTTAAAGTATAAATATGTTTACATTAACACTATAACAAATACAATAATAAAGAAGTAAATAAGTAAATAAAGAAATAAATCAGTTTTATTGGAATTATGTAATTTTCGTTGTGACTTTCATCATTCATCATTCTAAATTACAAAATTGCAATAACTTTATGAAAATTTTATTGTTAATTGATAAATTTCACTGTAAAATGTAAAATATTCAACATTCGTATTATAAATTACAACATTTCAGGAGCGATTATGAAAATGTTATTGTAAATTGCCAAAATTTCACTATAAAATACAAAATGTCATTGGCATTTCCAAAATTTGTATCGAGTTGTTAAAATGTTTATAGTTATTTGTAGAAAATTTTATGAAAATAAACTTAGGTGGAAATTACGACCTTTTCATTAGAGATTACAAAATGTTTATTAGATATTATGAAATTCTTATTATAAATACTAAAATTTTACTACATATACATTTTCCTTACAAATTAGAACATTTTATTAAAAATGGCAAAAAGCTAATCAAACCACAGCATATTAAAATTAAAACATGTCGATTGTAAATTAAATTTACAAAAGCTTCAAAATTTTCAATTTATTTTTTATTAGAAATACCATTTTTTTATAAATTACAAAGATTAATGGAACCTGCCAATTTTTAGTTGAAAATTATAACGGCTATCTACACAATTTATATTCCTCGCCAAATTATTTAATATTTCATAAAAATTTGCAAAAAATATTATGGAAACGGAATGGATCCATGGAAAATCCTAGTTCAAAAAGGGAGCTGCGAGGCGAAAAAGTTTGGGAACCACTGTGTTAATACATATATAAACAATCTTTATTGGGCTATCGACCACATGGGGTCTTTCCGCCTTGTGTTAATACATTAAATCAAAATTATTAATAAACTTGTCGTCGGATCTAGGAAAATTCTGGGGCTTCCGGCCCAACATTCGGGATGGCTACCGGCCCACCGAGAAATTTCCCTTTTTCCCGTATGGCCCCTGCCACCACTAGAACCTTGGAGGACGTAGGCACATATCTATAATCCGTACTTGAGCATGAGTTTGACTCAAGCCGTATATTTGGTTGCATATTTTCTATAGGCGTTTAAGCACCAAACGCAACCAAATATACGACTTGAGTAGAACTCGGACTCTATATTTGAAGAACTAAATAAAAACCATCATATTCTTAAGTATTGATTATACATCGGTTATAGATCGATTATAGATAGATAGATTATAGCCTTAATGATAACTTAATGAAAAAAAAATCAAATTTCATAATCTTTATTTAAAAAATTTTAATCTAAATTATAATTTTAAGGCCAATGTAACTTGAATTTGATAAGTAATAATCTGTAACGAATCATAATACTGACTATACTGAATACTGGACATTATTATTATATTATCATTATATGCAATAAATGGTAGTATAATAATAAATAATAATAAATCCTTTATTAGACGTTACAAACGTGAGGTCACAAAATATAAGTGTTTAGAAAGTAGCAAGACTAATTTGTACAGATTATAATTTCCTTAAAAAATTCTTCAACTGAATAAAATGCTTTTGATTTTAAATGTGAAATAAAAGTTTTTTTAAAACGAACATCATTTCATTCATTTAGTGCAGAATCATAAGAATTAATATTGTTATTACTATTAGTTTTTTTATTATTTTTGTTGTTATTTATATTATTCGTTTGTGTGTGTATGAAATGCATATTCATTTCGTTAATTAATATATTTCGTCGGAAATCCGTAGACAGCCTCCACCAGACGTGCCAATAAAATCGATACCTGATTCACCGATCAGGTGCAACACCATAAACTGTGACCGAGCCCCAAAAACGTTTTCCATACGAATTGATTCATCCATATTTATCACCTGCTATCGAATTGGCATAATCCCAGCGATTCCGCTTTAATGCGAACGTTTCGCCATAAAATATAGTTATATAATTTGACAATGATGTACCTCGCATTAAACGGTTAACAGGATTGAGTAGGATTTAGATAGTGTAAAGTTTATTGCGTGACATTGAGGATTAATTTATGGCACACGTTTCGCGAAGATTCGTAGTTGTATGATCAATTACCACTTCGAGGAGCGTAGCATGTTAATATTTCGACGTGGCAATTGCGCACATGAAATTGCACCTACAAAGATTTGCAAATAACTAAAACTAATCTGCTAAAACACATTAAAACTTTCTTTTCAACTTTCAACTGATTTCCAATCAAAGAATTCAAAACACAATTTTGATTCATTAATTTTGTCAAATCTAGACATAACTGTCAGATTTGACAATTACTTTGACAGATGTAGGCCACATTCTGTTTTTTTTTAAATATCATTAGGGTTTAATAAAGTTTAAAGTTGAAATGTTATTTTTTTTATCAATATCTGTATAACGAGGGACAAACTGAAAATGTTCCACTCCTTATTTTGAATTTGTTTTAGCTTCCTGAATACTTCCTGAAAATGCCCTTAACATTTCTATCAAAGTTCCAAATGCCTGTTAAAAATTAATACAAATCTGTATAGATGGCAAAGATCTTATTTTAGTGTTCTAATCTTCCTGAAAATGTCCTTAAAATCTCTGGCAAAGTTCCAAATGCCTGTCAAAAATTAATATAAATCTGTGAGAATTGCAAAGATGTTGTGTTACTCTTCTAATCTAATCTATTCTACGATCTAATCTTGTTTTACTGTTTTACGATTTTTTTACTTCTTCCAGTTTTTTTTACTTACTTCCAGTTTTTACTAAAACTGGAAGTATTCCAGAGAAAAAAATCTTTAAGACGTCTAAACGTCTTCCAATTACACAATCAGTTTGCGACAATACTTAGTAATTACAAAACGATTTGGCATTTAATTTTTTGCGTTCTACGATAGTTTTCACGCGCATTTAATTGCTGATTTGCGTGGGACTCATAGTTTCGCAACGTCCATCCAAAATTATCCTTTGGTCCGCACTTATATACATTTTTAGTTGCGAAATGAGGAGTGCTGTTATGCTTTATTGATGTGGAAACGATATTTTGAGTCGCCGTATCAAATTTATCGCAATAATGAGAGGTTGTGGACGTTTTATGACTACCAAAACAAATATTAATTGAAGGTTGTAGGCGCAACTTTTGATATTGTAAATGTCGCCGTGTATTAATTATGTGGTGAAGTGATCAGAAATTTCCGATGGATTAGATGTGCATGAACAATTATTAATTGCTCATTGCAATTACAAATTGGCAATGAGCAAACTTCAAAATTAATCAATTTGGTAACTTTTTGATAAAAAAATTGCTTATTTTGTGTTTTTGTTAAAGAAGTATATGGCAGTATATGAGTGAAGGTCCATACGAAGAATTCGATTGTCCATTTAATACTATACCTGGTTACAATTTTTAGTTTTTCAAAAGTACAAAATTAATCTTGCCTGCATATAATTTATAATTTTGACAATAATCAATGTAATATTGATTGGAAAATTTAATCTGTAGAGAATATCAATTGAAATTTTTCAGTAACAAATGAAATATTGACAGACTAATTGATATTTTGACAGTAATCATTGAAATATTGACAGAAATAAGAATCTTGACATAAAGTAGTTAAATATTGACAATAAATTGCATGTCACAAAGTTATGCATACATTTGAATATTTACTGTTAAAATTTTAATGTTTCCTAACAAACTTTCAATGATTATTTTCAAATTTCAGTATTATCTCGAAATTTTTGAAGTAATCATGAAAATATTCACAGCATAAGTAAAATGTTGCTAGTAATCAGTGCAATATTGATTGGAAAATTCAATCTGTACAGAATAATAATTGAAATTTAGCAGTAGCAAATGAAATATTGACAGACTAATTGATATTTTGACAGTAATCATTGACATATTGACAGAAATTAAAATCTTGACATCAATTAGTGAAATAATAACAATACATTTAATATCACAAAGGTATGCATACATTTGAATGTTAACTATTAAAATTTTAATATTTCCTAACAAACTTTGAATGATTATTTTCAAATTTCATAATTATCTCGAAACTTGGGAAGTAATCATGAAACTATTAATAGCATAAATACAATTTTGACAGTATCAGTATAATATTATTGGAAAATTCAATCTGTAGAGAATAACAATTGAAATTACTGCTAAATGACAAATGACCAATGAAATATTGACAGAGTAATTGATATTTTGACAGTATTCATTGAAATATTGACAAAAATTTGAATCTTGACAGCAATTAGTGAAAAATTGACAATACGTTTGGTATCACTAAGTTATGCATAAATGTTTACTGCTAAAATTGTAATGATTACTGATTATTTTCAAATTTCATAATTCTCTCGAAATTTTGAGAGTAATCATGGAAATTTTGACAGCATAAGTATAATTTTCACAGTAATCAGTGTAATATTATTGGAAAATTCAATCTGTAGAGAATAACAATTGAAATTACTGCTAAATGACAAATGACCAATGAAATATTGACAGAGTAATTGATATTTTGACAGTATTCATTGAAATATTGACAAAAATTTGAATCTTGACAGCAATTAGTGAAAAATTGACAATACGTTTGGTATCACTAAGTTATGCATAAATGTTTACTGCTAAAATTGTAATGATTACTGATTATTTTCAAATTTCATAATTCTCTCGAAATTTTGAGAGTAATCATGGAAATTTTGACAGCATAAGTATAATTTTCACAGTAATCAGTGTAATATTATTGGAAAATTCAATCTGTAGAGAATAACAATTGAAATTACTGCTAAATGACAAATGACCAATGAAATATTGACAGAGTAATTGATATTTTGACAGTATTCATTGAAATATTGACAAAAATTTGAATCTTGACATCAATTAGTGAAAAATTGACAATACGTTTGGTATCACTAAGTTATGCATAAATGTTTACTGCTAAAATTGTAATGATTACTGATTATTTTCAAATTTCATAATTCTCTCGAAATTTTGAGAGTAATCATGGAAATTTTGACAGCATAAGTATAATTTTCACAGTAATTAGTGTAATATTAGTGGAAAATTCAATCTGTAGAAAATAACAATTGAAATTACATCTAAATGACAAATGACAAATGAAATATTGACAGAGTAATTGATATTCTGACAGTATTCATTGAAATATTGACAAAAATTTGAATCTTGACATCAATTAGTGAAAAATTGACAATACGTTTGGTATCACTAAGTTATGCATAAATGTTTACTGCTAAAATTGTAATGATTACTGATTATTTTAAAATTTCATAATTCTCTCGAAATTTTGAGAGTAATCATGGAAATTTTGACAGCATAAGTATAATTTTCACAGTAATCAGTGTAATATTATTGGAAAATTCAATCTGTAGAGAATAACAATTGAAATTACTGCTAAATGACAAATGACCAATGAAATATTGACAGAGTAATTGATATTTTGACAGTAATCATTGAAATATTGACAAAAATTTGAATCTTGACATCAATTAGTGAAAAATTGACAATACGTTTGGTATCACTAAGTTATGCATAAATGTTTACTGCCAAATTGTAATGATAATTGATTATTTTAAAATTTCGTAATTCTCTCGAAATTTTGAGAGTAATCATGGAAATTTTGACAGCATAAGTATAATTTTCACAGTAATCAGTGTAATATTATTGGAAAATTCAATCTGTAGAGAATAACAATTGAAATTACTGCTAAATGACAAATGACCAATGAAATATTGACAGAGTAATTGATATTTTGACAGTAATCATTGAAATATTGACAAAAATTTGAATCTTGACATCAATTGGTGAAAAATTGACAATACGTTTGGTATCACTAAGTTATGCATAAATGTTTACTGCCAAATTGTAATGATAATTGATTATTTTAAAATTTCGTAATTCTCTCGAAATTTTGAGAGTAATCATGGAAATTTTGACAGCATAAGTATAATTTTCACAGTAATCAGTGTAATATTATTGGAAAATTCAATCTGTAGAGAATAACAATTGAAATTACTGCTAAATGACAAATGACCAATGAAATATTGACAGAGTAATTGATATTTTGACAGTAATCATTGAAATATTGACAAAAATTTGAATCTTGACATCAATTAGTGAAAAATTGACAATACGTTTGGTATCACTAAGTTATGCATAAATGTTTACTGCTAAAATTGTAATGATTACTGATTATTTTCAAATTTCATAATTCTCTCGAAATTTTGAGAGTAATCATGGAAATTTTGACAGCATAAGTATAATTTTCACAGTAATTAGTGTAATATTAGTGGAAAATTCAATCTGTAGAAAATAACAATTGAAATTACATCTAAATGACAAATGACAAATGAAATATTGACAGAGTAATTGATATTCTGACAGTATTCATTGAAATATTGACAAAAATTTGAATCTTGACATCAATTAGTGAAAAATTGACAATACGTTTGGTATCACTAAGTTATGCATAAATGTTTACTGCTAAAATTGTAATGATTACTGATTATTTTAAAATTTCATAATTCTCTCGAAATTTTGAGAGTAATCATGGAAATTTTGGCAGCATAAGTATAATTTTCACAGTAATCAGTGTAATATTATTGGAAAATTCAATCTGTAGAGAATTACAATTGAAATTACTGCTAAATGACAAATGACAAATGAAATATTGACAGAGTAATTGATATTCTGACAGTATTCATTGAAATATTGACAAAAATTTGAATCTTGACATCAATTAGTGAAAAATTGACAATACGTTTGGTATCACTAAGTTATGCATAAATGTTAACTGCTCAAATTGTAATGATTACTGATTATTTTAAAATTTCATAATTCTCTCGAAATTTTGAGAGTAATCATGGAAATTTTGACAGCATAAGTATAATTTTCACAGTAATCAGTGTAATATTATTGGAAAATTCAATCTGTAGAGAATAACAATTGAAATTACTGCTAAATGATAAATGACCATTGAAATATTGACAGAGTAAATGATATTCTGACAGTATTCATTGAAATATTGACAAAAATTTGAATCTTGACATCAATTAGTGAAAAATTGACAATACGTTTGGTATCACTAAGTTATGCATAAATGTTAACTGCCAAATTGTAATGATAATTGATTATTTTAAAATTTCGTAATTCTCTCGAAATTTTGAGAGTAATCATGGAAATTTTGACAGCATAAGTATAATTTTCACAGTAATCAGTGTCATATTATTGGAAAATTCAATCTGTAGAGAATAACAATTGAAATTACTGCTAAATGACAAATGACCAATGAAATATTGACAGAGTAATTGATATTTTGACAGTATTCATTGAAATATTGACAAAAATTTGAATCTTGACATCAATTAGTGAAAAATTGACAATACGTTTGGTATCACTAAGTTATGCATAAATGTTAACTGCCAAATTGTAATGATAATTGATTATTTTAAAATTTCGTAATTCTCTCGAAATTTTGAGAGTAATCATGAAAATGTTGACAGCATAAGTATAATTTTCACAGTAATCAGTGTAATATTGACTAGACAATTTAATCTGTAGAAAATAAAAATTGAAATTTAGCAGTAACAAATGAAATATTGAAAAACTAATTAATATTTTGACAGTAATCATTGAAATATTGTTGCAAATTATTATCATTTCAATTAGAATTTAGTCAGAATAATAACTTTCGGCAGTACTCATTAAATTTTTTTAAATCATTAACGATTTTACAGCAGAAATTTAAACTATGAAAGAGAACATTGAAATATTGACGGCACAAGTAAAATTTTGACAGCAATCAGTATAATATTGATTGGAAAATTGAATCTGTAGAGAAAATCATTGGAAATTTAGTAGTAAGAAATGAAATATTCAGAGACTAATTATCATTTTGATAGTATCATTGAAATATTGACAGAAATTAGAATCTTGACATCAATTAGTGAATTGTTAACAATACATTGTTCCACGTGGTTGCCTTGCCAACGAATACAAGTTTGACAACGATAACAATTCATGTTGTTTGTAATGCTTTTGTTTTTTAGTGCCATTTTCAATTAAAGGCCTATGTTATCTTAATAAATTAATTTAAAAAAAAACTAAAACAAATTGCTATTTTCAATTCAAGGCCTATGTTATCTTAATAATTTAATTTAAAAAAAAAATAACCAAACTTTTTAACCCAATTAACTCAGAAACGAGAGTAAATTTGTAAAAAGTTTATTCTCTCATTTAGAGTTAGAATGTGATCTTGCATACGTCATTTCATTTTTGTACGCCTGTTATAAAACGCCCTGTATATTAACTTTAATTGTGATTCAATTCAATTTCCTCATTTTCATCTTCACACAGTTCCTCCAATTATCACTATAAATCCAAGAACCAAACCACAAAATGAACTTACAAAATTTGCAATTTTAACTTCAACTATTTGGCATAGTTAAACTTTTCATCAACATTTTGAAATCCGCATAATTTATGAAAATTGGGAAAGTTTTTCACTGCAAAATTGTTGCTTAATAAATTGTAAACAAAAAACATTGGAATATTGATTCATTTTGAACATTAAATCCTGCGCAAATATAAAAAGAAAATAACCATTTGGCATGGTTTCATTTTTCATATAACATTTGAAATCCGCATAATTTATGAAAATTGGGAATGTTTTTTACTGCACAATTGTTGCTTAATTATATATAAACAAAAAACATCTCAAAATTGATTCATTCTGAACACCAAATCCTGTAAATATAAAAATTATATTAAAATATATAATTAAGTAAACTTACTTTTATTTCGTAATTGTAGAAACATTATGCTAGTAATTATTCTTTGTATTATTATTATTTAATTATGATTATTTTTATTATGATTTATGAATTATGATTTTATTATTATAACATATATTTTTTAATCGCCATTTCTACAATTAAAATAAATCTTTCCATATTTGTATTTTTAGGTAGTTTCAGTGCACATAAATATCTCTTACAATATTATTTTTAGACCACAGGCAACAGTTAGGTGTGTAACTGACCTTGGTGAACAAAAACCGCATGTAACTGTTATTGTTATGATAAATAACTCACAGCAATTATCGATGCTCACAGAAAGCAATAACCTCGATGTTTAAATTGCGAGATGATTAATCCATTTGTACGTATAATTGTTTTCAGATTATTTATAGATTGTGAGCGCCAGCAGTTAATTCATAAAACTCCCACAACTGGATGCTGGAAAATGTTATTGTTTATATGGATGAAACTGCTCGAGTAAAATTTCAACTAGAGATTTTTGAGTCTGGTCGAAGTTTTTGAAATTTGTGGGTCTAGTCAAGGTTTTTAAACATTTTGAGTCTAGTAGAGATTTTTGGGATATTGGCTTAATTTAAAAAAAATAAGGCGAAAATCAAAACATTCAATTTAATATTATTACATATACATATTATGTCCCATGCAACAGCTTAAAATTCCTAAGATTATTTATTTTTACCTGAGAATGCAAAAACCATCTTATAAAAAAATAATATTACTATCCTTAAATCCACTTTAATAATTATTTTTCATATATATATAACTAGGTACAGGTACCAAATCAATGTTTTTTGTATCAATCAGTTTTTTTCTTAATTATTTTAATAATTGGACTTTATCACGAATGACACCAAGGAGCTACTTTTCGTTTGAGAATTAGTTGATTAATTTTGATTTAATTTTAATTATTTATTTTGATTTAATTTTGAAGTTTCAGAGTTTAATTTCCTCAACTTCTGATTTTTTCTTTAATTCTAATTTTGAAGTTCACATAATCTCATAATCACAGATAATAACTAATTAGGATCAATAATTAGATTAATAAATTAGGTTTGGATAATAACTCATTAAGGCTTAATGATCTTAATGATTAAGCAATTAATGGTTTTAATGTAACTTGCCATAAATACCAGCTGCTTATAAAGAAAAACACAGCTGTCCTCATATTAACATGTATTGTCTCGTAAAATTCCATCGAAGGCTATTGGTAATTTACATTAGCAACGTAATTTCATCTAATGCACAAGGATTGAGAAACTTCCTCACTTGTGCTACACCCAGTTTTACACCGATTAAGGACACAATATTCACGACTATCACAATCACAGCACGATATTGTGATGATTATCATTGCTATCTAATGGGACTCATTTATCAAAAGTTGAACGCGGAAATGTCAAGAAAATTTGCGAGTTCACAATAATCAACAATTGTGAATGTAAATTAGTGTAGGTACTCAAAATACTCAAATATATTCACGCAAAATACGCAAAATACTCACGAGCAGGGGCGGATGGGCCATACGGGAAAATGGGAAATTTCCCGGTGGGCCGGTAGCCATCCCGAATGTTGGGCCGGAAGCCCCAGAATTTTCCCAGATCCGACGACAAGTTTATTAATAATTTTGATTTAATGTATTAACACAAGGCGGAAAGACCTCATGTAATCGATAGCCCAATAAAGATTGTTCATATATGTATTAACACAGTGGTTCCCAAACTTTTTCGCCTCGCAGCTCCCTTTTTGAACTAGGATTTTCCATGGATCCATTCCGTTTCCATAATATTTTTTGCAAATTTTTATGAAATATGAAATAATTCGACGAGGAATATAAATTATGTAGATAGCCGTTATAAGTTTCAACTAAAAATTGGCAGGTTCCATTAATCTTTGTAATTTATAAAAAAATTGGTATTTCTAATAAAAAATGTATTGAAAATTTTGAAGCTTTTGTAAATTTAATTTACAATCGACATGATTTAATTTTAATATGCTGTGGTTTGATTAGCTTTTTGCAATTTTTTTTAAATTTGTTAGGAAAATGTATATGTAGTAAAATTTTAGTATTTATAATAAGAATTTCATAATATCTAATAAACATTTTGTAATCTCTAATGAAAAGGTCGTAATTTCCACCTAAGTTTATTTTCATAAAATTTTCTACAAATAACTATAAACATTTTAGCAACTCGATACAAATTTTGGAAATGCCAATGACATTTTGCATTTTATAGTGAAATTTTGGCAATTTACAATAAAATTTTCATAATCGCTCCTGAAATGTTGTAATTTATAATACGAATGTTGAATAATTTACATTTTACAGTGAAATTTATCAATTAACAATAAAATTTTCATAAAGTTATTGCAATTTTGTAATTTTGAATGATGAATGATGAAAGTCACAACGAAAATTACATAATTCCAATAAAACTGATTTATTTCTTTATTTACTTATTTACTTCTTTATTATTGTATTTGTTATAGTGTTAATGTAAACATATTTATACTTTAAAATTTATCAAATAACAATGAAATTTTCATAAAGTTATTGCAATTTGGTAATTTAGAATGATGAATGATGAAAGTCACAAAGAAAATTACATAATTCCAATAAAACTGATTTATTTCTTTATTTACTTATTTGATTATTTATTATTGTATTTGTTATAGTGATAATGTAAACTTATTTATACTTTATGATTGTTTTCTAATTCCATTGAAATATTGTATTCATAATAAAAACTTTGCAATTTTCACTTCAATGTTCCAATTTATATTCAACGTTTACAAATTCGAAAACTTTTGAAATTTAGACTTAATTCTCCATAATTTCTATTGAAATACTGAAATCCATCATCAAAATTTCGTAACATTCACCATTTTGAATTTAAAAACATTTTAATCAACATTTTACACCATCCGTTATATTTTTTGCGAATTTCTATGAAATGGTTGTTAATACATTTGCAAGGAATATGATTTCTGGGGAAAGACGTTATAAATTAGAATAAAAAAACCCGCAGATTCCATTGATCTTTACAATTTATGAGAAGTCTAGTAATAATATTAAACAATTCTAATGAAAATGTTGTAATTTCCAATTCATTGCAGTTTACAAGCGAGATATTTCAATGAGCATTTTATGGTTTGGTGAATCTGCAATTTGTAATAAAATATCAAAATTTGTCATTTGCAATGAAAACTTCATAGCTTCTCTTTGTAATTTTGCACATAATTTTGTATTTTGCATTAATATTTTTGCAAATTTCTGTCAGAATATTAATAACTTAGTGAGTTATGTGTTTTGAGGATAAAGTTTTTTATAATTTATACTAAAAATTTCAAATTTTAATTTAACATTGAAATTTATAATTAATATTTTCGTATTTACTATAAGAATCTTATAATTTCCAACTAAATTCTATCATTTATCATGATAACTTAGTTATTTCATTTGAGTTTTGGAATTTATAATATACATTTTTTACTTTCATGTAAAAATTCAAATCAAGTTTCAAGTTCATTTTCATTTAGTTAGTTTTAATTTTTAATTTTTATGTGTATATTATGCAGGTTCTCCCGCTAGTAAATATTATAATTATTTTTATAATTTTCAATATTAATTGTATAATGCAAATGACGATTTTGTGTTTTGATTAATATTTTACAATTTAAATTATAATTTGTACTGTAAAATTTGTAAAAGTAATAATGTTGAAAATTACATTTAAATTTTTTTAATTATTAATTTTTTTCTTTCATGTTCAAAAATTTTCTGCAAATAACATTTTAACAACTTTGTGAGGGATATGATTTCGGGATAAAACTCCAATAATTAAAAAAAAATTGCTGGGTCTAATAAAACTTGTAATTTTAATGAAGATTTTATAATTACAATTAAATTTTCTTAGTCAAAGCATGAATTCTAATTACCTAATCTTTTCATATTTTATTTAATATGATTGAAAGCAGTACAGTAATCGCACACTTTAGGTACTTTTGTAACTTACGTTATTAAATTTTATATTGATTTTTTCTTTATGGGCAGTACTTTCTCTTAGTTATGCAATCTTTTTATTTGATGTTCTTCACCCAACTTGTTTCGGCTCTTATTAGCCATCCTCAGAGGTGTTATGTCTCTGATAATACATTTTAATATATTTTAAGAATAAAAATAATATATTCAATTTTAAATTATTTATTGTAAAGTATTTTTGATTTTTACATATTTGTCAAATTTTGAAGTATGATTATTATTTTGATTATATGGTATTATTGCAATTTTATGTGAATGCAAAATGGGCCGATAGAAGTTTGTTCCCGGGCCGCTTGTATGTTCCCCATCCTCCCCTGAGTGGTGGTAATTAGTCGCAGAAACAGAAATGGGCGGTAATAAAAAATAACATATGAAACCACAAAACTTGATCCAACGAAACTTACCATTGCAACTGTTTGTATTAAACTCTTACTTCTTCACGTTGTTTTTATAATACGTAAAATTACTACATCATCGTCGTTCTCGCGACACTTTCAGGGTCTTAAATTCGTCGTCGGAATTACGTAATCTTTACGAACGACCAAGTCGTTGATTTATTTGCCACATAGGCCCGAATTTGCATGCTAATGGTCAAAGCCACAGGGCCATTCATTTCTTTTAACATTCTTCAAATCGCGTTTCGATCTCCTGGAGGACTGTAAACCCCAAAATTTCGCGTCAGTGTCAAGGTCCGGATAGTAACGTGCAATTTATTGGTCTCGTTCTATATAAGCACCTGGCAAGGTGTGAATAAACCCTGGCCGTGACTTCCAAGAATATCAGATCCGATAATTATAAGCAGCCAGAGATTATTCATATAAAAGTTGGCAAAAGTGGACAGAAAACTTTATACTTCTATTTCTATTATCGTCTACTTTTTTCTACTTCTATATCGTCTACTTCTTTCTACTTCTATACTACAGAAATATAGAAGTACAGAAGTGTACAGATAACTTATGATAATAACGTATATTTTAAGAATACATTTGTGTTTCTTTAATTGCCCCATATTTTTGCTGCTATGGCTAATTAACGTTAAGAAAATTTGCAATTGCCATAAAACTGAAAACAACATTTCCACTAATTAATACTCGAATAATCTTCCATCAAATTATAATAATTATGCAAATAACAGCATTGTTAATTTTCTATCTCTAGATGTTACAAATGTATTATTTTTCTTTATGACAATAATTAATAATTATGACCAAACAACTTAATTATGGATGTACCATGAGCTTGGATGAACCCCATATAATAGAATTATATAAAAAACTGTATATTTCTCAGGATATTCTACTTCTACTTCTATTATGTTTGTAATTGTGTAGTCAATTATACTACTATACTACAATATTATTAGAATATTGACATCAATTAGTGAAATATTGACAATAAATTTAACACCACAAAGTTAGGCATACATTTCAATGTTAACTGTTAAAATTTTAATGATTACTTTCAAACATTCAATGATTAAATACACTCATTAAATACAAAATTAAATGAATAAAAAAAATATCAGTATATAAGACAATATCGACAAAAAATAACTTTCAAATTGACAAGCTAGTTTTTGAGATATTTCAATTTACACTAATAATATTTGCATATATAAACATTATGCAAATATTATTAGTGTAAAGTGTTATTAGTATTAGTATGAAGTGTGTTTCATTTAGAAAATATTTTTTTAAATTACTTAATTGATGGTCAAAATGATTTGAATACATTGAGAATGGGCCAAATGCAGGAATATTTATTTAATGAATCCATTAAATTTGCAAAAATTATCTTAGTTTTCGCATACACCTTCTAATCATGATAATATCTCCAGGCTTGAGGTCAATTGCAACAATGCTGTTAATTATATTAAAGATTTTTAGTTAATAAGTTAATACCTTCTGTCTAAGTGTTTTTTTTTTTACTTGCTATTTGCTAAAAATATATACTTACAAATGTTAAGCCACCGAATTTGTTAATTATTGTTGTATATTGTTATAAATTGTAGTATTATTTGTTAGTTATTGTTGTTTGTTGGGTTAACAATATCAAACAATATCAGAAGTGGGATTGTTCCTAAGTGCTGTAACTGATAAACACAGAAACAACAGAAAAAAAAAATAGTTGAAGGGTCAAAAGATCTAAATGAGTTTATTATCATTTTCAAATAAATTGTTTAGTTTTTTTTAAAGTTAAAAAATTTATTTTGGGAAGATTGTGCTAAAAATTATTATTATTAAAAAAATTCAGCTAACACAAATCTGAGGGAATTGTAGATGTTGTTGTGTACTATAACTAGACTTACTTTTATATTAAGATTGTAATTAAGATTAAGGCAAAGTACGCTTAATTAACCCCAAAAATAGCAATCTACATCTTTCTTTTTCACTTTCCATAGAAAACACATTAGAATAAGCATCTATATAATGTTTCGATTCACTTTTATATTAAGATTTTAATTAAGATTTAGGCAAAGTTCGCATAATTAACTCCAAAAATAGCACTCTACATCTTTCTTTTTCACTTTCCGTAGAAAACACATTAGAAAAGCACCTATGTAATGTATCATTTTTATAATAATTATCATTCATTGTTCAAAAACCAAGGAGTGAACCTCTGTTAAATAAACACAAGTTATTAAAAGTTTAAAAGACTGTCTTATTGTATAAGACACATATAAGAATACACATATAAAATACTTCCTGGTGTCACAATATTTTAGTAAAACTGAAAAAACTGTGAGGAATCAAATCATTATTAAATCAGTAAGAATTGCAGATTTCAAAAAAACAGGAATAATGCTAGAGAAAAAGGATCTTCAAATCCTAAATGTCTTGTTGATTATTTAGGCATTTATTAATTTTAATACAATTTAATAATATGATTTTTTTTACTAAAAAAAAATTCACAAATTTTTCATTTTTCACAACGACATTTATTCCTCTAAATGTACATTTCAACCACTACGTGGTCATCTTCAGTAGACATTTCAGTAGATTTTTTTTACTCTAACTTCTTTAAGATATTGGTAAAACATTGAGCATTTTCAGCAATAAATTCTCACTTATCTCTTATATTAAAATTTCTTGGCTATAGGCCTGTCCACTGATTTCCTTCATAAACAATGCGATTGTGGAGAACGCCAGTTAAGTTCAAGGACTCTCCATCCTTGTAGTTCACTCGCCATAATTCTAAGCACCGTATTTATGCCCAGGCACACGAAAATCTCGTAAAATCGGCGATTTATTCGCGGAAAAAACGGGAAACCACACAAACTGACCGACTCAATTATGCTAATGCAGGAGTGGACAGATGTGAGAATTCGCCTGATTAAAATCAACGGAAAATTTTATAAGATCGTTACTTACTTCTGCGATAAATGTGCAAATTAGGACTTCGGCTCATTAATTCGTTTTTTTAATTTATTTCGTGCTCGTTTCAGTTTCGATTAACTTTATTATACACACATAAACACACATTTTTTGTTTCTTCTATATTTCTCTCAGTTTCACTGAAATCTGTGTAATTCTCATAGATTTGTATTAATTTTTATTGGTAATTGGAATATTCACGATATTTTTTAAGGAAATTTTGTAAATTAAAAAAAAAAGTTTCTAATTTTCTTACTTTTTATAAACTTATTTGGTGCTTGTTTCAGTTTCGATTATCTTTATTATTATCATACATACATACATACTTTATTATACATACACACAGATACCGAAATCTGTACAGTTCTCATAGATTTGTAATAAATTTTATCTGGTATTTGGAATTTTGACGATTGTTTTCTTGGAAATTTCAACAATTTAATGTTTTCAATTTTCTTTCGTTTTTTAACTTTATTTGATGCTCGTTTCATTTTTGATTAACATTATTATACACACACACATAAACACACATTTTTTTCTTCTAGTTTTCTCTCAGTTTTACTGAAATCTGTACAATTCTTATAGATTTGTATTAATTTATATTGGTATTAGGAACATTGACGAATTTTTTTAAGGAAATTGTTAAATTTAAAAAAATATAATGTTTTTAATTTCGTTACGTTTTTCAAATTTATTTGGTATTCGTTTCAGTTTCGATTAACATTATTATACACACACACAAACACACACACACTTTTTTCTTCTAGATTTCTCTCAGTTTTTCTCAAATCTGTGTACTTCTCATAGATTGGTATTATTTTTTATTGGTAATTGGAATTTTCACAGACTTTTTTAAGGAAATTGTGTAACTTTAAAAAAAATATGTATTTCTTATTTTCTTAATAAACTAATTTGGTGCTTGTTTCAGTTTCGATTATCTTTATTATTATCATACATACATACATACTTTATTATACATACACACAGATACCGAAATCTGTACAATTCTCATAGATTCGTATTAAATTTTATCTGGTATTTGGAATTTTGACGATTATGTTTTGGAAATTTTAACAATTTAATGTTTTTAATTTTCTTACGTTTTTTAACTTTATTTGAAGCTCGTTTCATTTTTGATTAACTTTATTATACACACACACATAAATACACATTTTTTTCTTCTAGGTTTCTCTCAGTTTTACTAAAATCTGTATAATTCTCATAGATGAACACAATCATTTTTATTGGTATTTGGAATTTTGATGGTTTTTTTAACGAAATTATATTCATTTAAAAAATTCTTGTTATTCATTTTCTTACAAAATATAAACACTACCAAATTATCGATAAATTCTAAATCTAAATTGATTTGTATTAGTTTTTATTGGTATTGACACATTTTACTAATATAATTGGTAGTATAACAATATATAAATTCAAAATCTAAATTCTATTTTTTTATTGTTTTATTATAGTTTCATCTAAATATTAATATGTTTCTAAATATCTTCATATTGCATAACTTTGTGACAATATTTATTAATTACAGAACTATTTGGCATTTAATTTTGTTTTGGAAATTAGTAGGTACATCTGCTTAATATAACTAGTAGTATAACAATATATCATATAATCATTTTACTGCCTTGGCAATTATTGAGTTAGAATAAGCTGCTTAATTAAATCAAGCAGGATGAATCCGGTAACTTACTCTAGAATTAATTACGAGAACCCGTAAATTATGAGCGGTTAATGAATATTTAATGACTCTCTGTTTATTGGCGTTTTTCTTTATCTCGCCAAAATCGCTGATTAATTTATGCAGTTCCTGATTTGCACATTGTAAATGGAACTTACTGACTGGCAATTGCGAAACTTGATTTAAATAATTAATTAAACAAAACTTAATTTGTTCATTATTAATTTTTAAACGTGCTTTTTAAGTAAAATGCAACAATAATTATACAGAAATATGTGTGGTTAAATAAACTAACAATAATAATAGGGAGGTTCAACTTTTAACTTTTTAATAACAATATTAAATAATTATGACAAAACAACTTAAGCATAGAAGTACCATGAGCTTGGATGAACTCCATGCAATAGAATTATACAGAAAACTTTATATTTCTCATATAGTCTACTTCTTTCTACTTTTAGTTTTAACTTATTAATAACAATAATAAATAATTATGACCAAACAACATAATTATGGAAGTACAATGAGTTTGTGTAAAGCCCATGTAATAGAATAATACAGAAAACTGTATATATTCTATTATAACCCAACCTAACCTAAGCTAACCTAATCTAACCTAACCTAACCTAGCCTAACCTAACCTTACCTAACCTAACCTAACCTTATCTAACCTAATCTGACCTGACCTGACCTGACCTGACCTGACCTGACCTGACCTAACTTAACCTGACCAAACCTAATCCAATGTAACAGAATTATACAGAAAACTATATATCTCATATAGTCTACTTCTTTCTACTTCTACTTCTATTTTGTTTGTAATTGTGTAGTCAATTTTACTACAGAAATATAGAAGTACTGAAGTGTAGAGATAACTTATGATAATAATGTGTATGTTAAGAATACATTGGTGAATACATTTTAATTTCATTAAATCTTCGAAATTTGATGGAATTTTCAAAATTTTGTCTCTTGTCTTCTAAATTTCTCAGATATTAATGGAAATATGACGAAATCTCCAATAGCTTGCCTCTCAAGTACTAAACCTTCAAGATATTAATGGAAATGTCATGAAATCTTCAAAATTTTGTCTCTGACTTACTAACTCTCTAGGATATTAATGGAGATTTCGTTAATTCTTCAAAATTTTGGTTGTCACCTCCTAAATTGCTAAGATATTAATGGAAATGTCATGAAAGAGTTTGTATTGTTTTACTAACATAACTTATCAATAACAAATTTTCGTTGAATCTAGTCAAAAATTGCAAGATATTTCAGAAATTCTTTAGACAATACAATAACTTTATTCAAGATATATTTATTATCGCTTTATTCTATATTATTTTTCAGTTTATCCCTCAACATATTTGTTCTCTGTTTATTTATTATTGTTTATGTGAGTCTGTATTGTTTTACTAACATAACTAATCAATAACAAATTTTCGTTGAATCAATTCAAAAATTGCACCATATTTCAGAAATTCTTTAGACAATATAATAAATTTATTCATGGTATATTTATTATCGTTCAATCCTATATTATTTTTCAATTTATTCCTTTCAAATATTCTTTAGGCAATATAATGCTTAATGTTTATTTGTATATTTATTACTGTTTCATTCTATATTATTTTTTTTATTTTTATTAATAATATTATGTTTTATTTTTTTCCATATTCGATTTATATATTATTCTATAAATTAATTGTATATTGTAGGCATGGACAAATTGAATTATTAAACTATCGTCATTTAAAATACATAATGCTTTATTATATGTTTATATTTGTATTTTGCTTAGATGTAAAAACTATTAAATTAAATTATTAAATATAAATATGTATTATTTAAAATGGTTTTATGTGAGTATTTTTAAATTTTTAAGTCTTACGTGTTTCTTCATCCTATTGAACACTGTGGCACTTTAGAGTCTAAGAACTAACGATGATCTTTGTATGGCAACTTGCTTTGTATAAATGGTATTTGTATGGCACCTATGGTGAGGTAATCGTATGTCGATGGGCTGTTACGGCTCGGATCGGCCGGTTTTCAGGACTGGCGGTTTTATAGTTTCCTTGGACATCTTTATATCTCTCCCTCTACATTTGCTGAAAATTTAAACTGCACCAATCGATTATAGTTTCCTGTTCGTGACTTTTTCAGTTTGTTTGTTATTGTTCGATTTAATAAGTAATGATAGCCTATTTCTGATGACATGAGTCTACATTGTTCAGTTGTTTAATTATTACTAGCGTCAGTTGGGAATAACATATAGTGCACTTGAAGCTAATTCTCCTGAAAATTTGACAAAGTTTCAGTATTAAATAAGGGAGAAAGTCAAACATATAACTTTCTGCATTGACAAGTATAGATTAGCTATTACTGAAATTTCTGAAAATTTATTATTTGCAAATTTGATATTAGATTCGTGTACAGTGTACCTTAAAATAATTCCGCTGAAAATTTGACAAAGTTTCAGTATTAAATAAGGGAGAAAATTATACATTTAACACTTTGCAATGACAAGTATGAGTTAGCTATTACTGAAATTTCTGAAAATGTATTATCACCAAATTTGATATCAGATTCGTGTACAGTACACATGAAACTAATTCTCCTGAAAATTTGACAAAGTTTCAGTATTAAATAAGGGAGAAAATCAAAACTCTAACTTTCTGAATTTACAAGTATGTTTTAGCTATTACTGAAATATCTGAAAATTGATAATTTGCATATTTGATATTAAGTTTGTGTACAGTACACTTAAAACTAATACTCCTGAAAATTTGACAAAGTTTCAGTATGAAATAAGGGAAAAAATCAAAACTCTAACTTTCTGAATTTACAAGTATGTTTTAGCTATTACTGAAATATCTGAAAATTGATTATTTGCAAATTTGATATTAAGCTTGTGTACAGTACACTTAAAACTAATACTCCTGAAAATTTGACAAAGTTTCAGTATGAAATAAGGGAAAAAATCAAAACTCTAACTTTCTGAATTTACAAGTATGTTTTAGCTATTACTGAAATATCTGAAAATTGATAATTTGCATATTTGATATTAAGTTTGTGTACAGTACACTTAAAACTAATACTCCTGAAAATTTGACAATGTTTCAGTATTAAATAAGGGAGAAAATCAAAACTATAACTTTCTGAATTTACAAGTATGTTTTAGCTATTACTGAAATATCTGAAAATTGATAATTTGCAAATTTGAGATTAAGCTTGTGTACAGTACACTTAAAACTAATACTCCTGAAAATTTGACAAAGTTTCAGTATTAAATAAGGGAGAAAATCAAAACTATAACTTTCTGAACTTACAAGTATGTTTTAGCTATTACTGAAATATCTGAAAATTGATAATTTGCAAATTTGAGATTAAGCTTGTGTACAGTACACTTAAAACTAATACTCCTGAAAATTTGACAAAGTTTCAGTATTAAATAAGGGAGAAAATCAAAACTATAACGTTCTGAATTTACAAGTATGTTTTAGCTATTACTGAAATATCTGAAAATTGATAATTTGCAAATTTAATATTAAGCTTGTGTACAGTACACTTAAAACTAATTCTCCTGAAAATTTGACAAAGTTTCAGTATTAAATAAGGGAGAAAATCAAACATATAACTTTCTGCATTGACAAGTATGGGATAGCTATTACTGAAATATCTGAAAATTGATAATTTGCAAATTTGATATTAAGCTTGTGTACAGTACACTTAAAACTAATACTCCTGAAAATTTGACAAAGTTTCAGTATTAACTAAGTGAGAAAATCAAAACTATAACTTTCTGAATTTACAAGTATGTTTTAGCTATTACTGAAATATCTGAAAATTGATAATTTGCAAATTTGATATTAAGCTTGTGTACAGTACACTTAAAACTAATACTCCTGAAAATTTGACAAAGTTTCAGTATTAAATAAGGGAGAAAATCAAAACTATAACTTTCTGAATTTACAAGTATGTTTTAGCTATTACTGATATATCTGAAAATTGATAATTTGCAAATTTGATATTAAGCTTATGTAAAGTACACTTAGAACTAATACTCCTGAAAATTTGACAAAGTTTCAGTATTAAATAAGGGAGAAAATTAAAACTATAACTTTCTGAATTTACAAGTATGTTTTAGCTATTACTGAAATATCTGAAAATTGATAATTTGCAAATTTGATATTAAGCTTATGTAAAGTACACTTAGAACTAATACTCCTGAAAATTTGACAAAGTTTCGGTATTAAATAAAGGAGAAAACCAAAACTATAACTTTCTGAATTTACAAGTATGTTTTAGCTATTACTGAAATATCTGAAAATTGATAATTTGCAAATTTGATATTAAGTTTGTGTACAGTACACTTAAAACTAATACTCCTGAAAATTTGACAAAGTTTCAGTATAAAATAAGGGAGAAAATCAAAACTATAACTTTCTGAATTTACAAGTATGTTTTAGCTATTACTGATATATCTGAAAATTGATAATTTGCAAATTTGATATTAAGCTTATGTAAAGTACACTTAGAACTAATACTCCTGAAAATTTGACAAAGTTTCAGTATTAAATAAGGGAGAAAATTAAAACTATAACTTTCTGAATTTACAAGTATGTTTTAGCTATTACTGAAATATCTGAAAATTGATAATTTGCAAATTTGATATTAAGCTTATGTAAAGTACACTTAGAACTAATACTCCTGAAAATTTGACAAAGTTTCGGTATTAAATAAAGGAGAAAACCAAAACTATAACTTTCTGAATTTACAAGTATGTTTTAGCTATTACTGAAATATCTGAAAATTGATAATTTGCAAATTTGATATTAAGTTTGTGTACAGTACACTTAAAACTAATACTCCTGAAAATTTGACAAAGTTTCAGTATTAAATAAGGGAGAAAATCAAACATATAACTTTCTGCATTGACAAGTATGGGATAGCTATTACTGAAATATCTGAAAATTGATAATTTGCAAATTTGATATTAAGTTTGTGTACAGTACACTTAAAACTAATACTCCTGAAAATTTGACAAAGTTTCAGTATAAAATAAGGGAGAAAATCAAAACTATAACTTTCTGAATTTACAAGTATGTTTTAGCTATTACTGAAATTTCTGAAAATTTAAAATTTGCGAATTTGATATTAAGCTTGTGTACAATACACTTAAAACTAATACTCCTGAAAATTTGACAAAGTTTCAGTATTAAATAAGGGAGAAAATCAAAACTATAACTTTCTGAATTTACAAGTATGTTTTAGCTATTACTGAAATATCTGAAAATTGATAATTTGCAAATTTGATATTAAGCTTGTGTACAGTACACTTAAAACTAATACTCCTGAAAATTTGACAAAGTTTCAGTATTAAATAAGGGAGAAAATCAAAACTATAACTTTCTGAATTTACAAGTATGTTTTAGCTATTACTGAAATATCTGAAAATTGATAATTTGCAAATTTGATATTAAGCTTGTATACAGTACACTTGAAACTAATACTTCTGAAAATTTGACAAAGTTTCAGTATTAAATAAGAGAGAAAATCAAAACTATAACTTTCTGAATTTACAAGTATGTTTTAGCTATTACTGAAATAACTGAAAATTGATAATTTGCAAATTTGATATTAAGCTTGTGTACAGTACACTTAAAACAAATACTCCTGAAAATTTGACAAAGTTTCAGTATCAAATAAGGGAGAAAATCAAAACTATAACTTTCTGAATTTACAAGTATGTTTTAGCTATTACTGAAATATCTGAAAATTGATAATTTGCAAATTTGATATTAAGTTTGTGTACAGTACACTTAAAACTAATACTCCTGAAAATTTTACAAATTTTCAGTATTAAATAAGGGAGAAAATAAACATATAACTTTCTGCATTGACAAGTATGGGATAGCTATTACTGAAACATCTGAAAATTGATAATTTGCAAATTTGATATAAAGTTTGTGTACAGTACACTGAAAACTAATACTCCTGAAAATTTGACAAAGTTTCAGTATTAAATAAGGGATAAAATCAAAACTATAACTTTCTGAATTTACAAGTATGTTTTAGCTATTACTGAAATATCTGAAAATTGATAATTTGCAAATTTGATATTAAGTTTGTGTACAGTACACTTAAAACTAATACTCCTGAAAATTGACAGAGTTTCAGTATTAAATAAGGGAGAAAATCAAAACTATAACTTTCTGAATTTACAAGTATGTTTTAGCTATTACTGAAATATCTGAAAATTGATAATTTGCAAATTTGATAATAAGCTTGTGTACAGTACACTTAAAACTAATACTCCTGAAAATTTGACAAAGTTTCAGTATTAAATAAGGGAGAAAATCAAAACTATAACTTTCTGAATTTACAAGTATGTTTTAGCTATTACTGAAATATCCGAAAATTGATAATTTGCAAATTTGATATTAAGCTTGTATACAGTACACTTAAAACTAATACTCCTGAAAATTTGACAAAGTTTCAGTATTAAATAAGGGAGAAAATCAAAACTATAACTTTCTGAATTTACAAGTATGTTTTAGCTATTACTGAAATATCTGAAAATTGATAATTTGCAAATTTGATATTAAGTTTGTGTACAGTACACTTAAAACTAATACTCCTGAAAATTTGACAAAGTTTCAGTATTAAATAAGGGAGAAAATCAAAACTATAACTTTCTGAATTTACAAGTATGTTTTAGCTATTACTGAAATATCTGAAAATTGATAATTTGCAAATTTGATATTAAGTTTGTGTACAGTACACTTAAAACTAATACTCCTGAAAATTTGACAAAGTTTCAGTATTAAATAAGGGAGAAAATCAAAACTATAACTTTCTGAATTTACAAGTATGTTTTAGTTATTACTGAAATATCTGAAAATTGATAATTTGCAAATTTGATATTAAGCTTGTGTACAGTACACTTAAAACTAATACTCCTGAAAATATGACAAAGTTTCAGTATTAAATAAGGGAGAAAATCAAAACTATAACTTTCTGAATTTACAAGTATGTTTTAGCTACTACTGAAATATCTGAAAATTGATAATTTGCAAATTTGATATTAAGTTTGTATACAGTACACTTAAAATTAATACTCCTGAAAATTTGACAAAGTTTCAGTATTTAATAAGGGAGAAAATCAAACATATAACTTTCTGCATTGATAAGTATGGGATAGCTATTACTGAAATATCTGAAAATTGATAATTTGCAAATTTGATATTAAGTTTGTGTACAGTACACCTAAAACTAATACTCCTGAAAATTTGATAAAGTTTCAGTATTAAATAAGGGAGAAAATCAAACATATAACTTTCGGCATTGACAAGTATAAGTTAGCTATTACTGAAATTTCTGAAAATTTATTGTTTGAAAATTTGATATTAGCTTGGAATTGATTCAAACTAAAATTTGATTTTTCTCGCCGATTTTTGTTTTTAATATTTATTACCCTTGAATGTTATAGGCATATATGTACCTATCTTTACGTTTATTACGTTTATGTATAATTATGCTAAGCAATTATCTGTTATTAAGGAAGAATTGAGTAGGTATAGGATTATTAAAATATGTAGAAAATTGCTCTTTCAAACTCTCCTACATATTTCCCAGGCTTTACAGTTACATCGCTTTAAAAATCATAAAACCATCATAAATTAATAAAATAATCAACTGCGGAGATATTAGCATATGCTACTTCTACGTCAATCTGTCGGAACCGCAATTATATTATTAATTACAAATTTGCTGGCGAAGGTTATTATTGTGAGTAGATGAAACAGCGCTTGTTTTTTAGATGTTTAAACCTATTTGTGCCGCTATGACTGATTACCACCAAAGAGGTGACGAAAATCCTCGACCCCAACTTCCGCTGTCAATCACATTTACGTGCAATCACCATTTTTTTCTTGTGATATCGAGATGCAATTAATCCAAGGCTTATAAAAACGTCTCGATTAACATCTGCCATCTCATATTGCACTCAATCAAGTCCCCGTTTCAATGCCTCCGATGATTCGATGATAATCCAATCACTTTACCGCCCACGTGCGTAAATCATCGCGAAACATCATCGCCTCGGTGAAATACTAAGCGTGCCCGGAGGAACCGTCGATGATTTGCATGATTATGAAAATCCGTCCTCAAGAGTGCACCTCCAATTCGCAAGAGATATAAATTAACGTCTTCGAAACGTGACCTTTCGCGGGCAAAACGCTGGTAATTACACGCAGATGAAATATGGGATTCTTCAGATGGAATAATTACAGGCGCTGCATTTAATTACACAGGAGCGGATGTGAAAAAAACGGAAAATGCCAGAGATGTGTTTTTTTTGCGTTTCGAAGAAATGCGGTAGCACAAATTGCACACGACAGATTCTTCAGCAATTCGCTTATTCAATAAATCTTTGGATATTGATTGCTATGTGGAAAAGATAAACGATACTAATTAATTACGCCAAAATACCAGTTGTTTTGGAAGTGTTGCAGAATTGTTGTAAGTTTATTGCAAATTTGAAGAATATTCTATTTTTGTAGACGTTTTGAAAATATTGACACAATTATTTTTTCCGGAAAATCATTCATTTTTCTTCTCATGCCCATTTTTACTAAGTACTCTTCACTTCTGATCTCTTCCTGTCTTGAAACTTTTACATTCTTCACGTATTTCCTTGAAGTATTGTACTTCAAACTTTGAAAGATTAACTTTGAAAGCGTTTTGATACTTTGATAAATTTTAAAAAAGGATTATTTAAAGGAGGCAGATTATTATTAAGTAACCAAGGCTGGAATTTATCATGTAAATTGCTTCGAAATGGTTTAAAAATGTTTTAATAATTTAATATTTTAAGTTTTTTTTGGATTCCTTCTCGTGGAAACTGCTGAATAGAAAAGAGAAGCGGCAATTCAGGAATTCACTTATTCAATAAATCTTTGGATATTGATTGCTATGTGGAAAAGATAAACGATACTAATTAATTACGCCAAAATACCAGTTGTTTTGGAAGTGTTGCAGAATTGTTGTAAGTTTATTGCAAATTTGAAGAATATTCTATTTTTGAAGACGCTTTGAAAACATTGACACAATTATTTTTTCTGGAAAATCATTCATTTTTCTTCTCATGTCCATTTTTACTAAGTAGTCTTCACTTCTGATCTCTTCCTGTCTTGAAACTTTTAAATTCTTCACGTATTTCCTTGAAGTATTGTACTGCAAACTTTGAAAGATTAACTTTGAAAGCGTTTTGATACTTTGAGAAATTTAAAAAAAGGATTATTTAAAGGAGGCAGATTATTATTAAGTAACCAAGGCTGGAATTTTATCTTGTAAATTGCTTCGAAAAGGTTTACAAATGTTTTGATAATTTAATATCTTCAAAATTAAAAGTTTTTCTTTTGGATTCTTTCTCGTGGAAACTGCTGAATAGAAAAGATAAGCGGCAATTCAGGAATTCACTTATTCAATAAACCTTTGGATATTGATTGCTATGTGGAAAAGATAAACGATACTAATTAATTACGCAAAAATACCAGTTGTTTTGGAAGTGTTGCAGAATTGTTGTAAGTTTATTGCAAATTGGAAGAATATTCTATTTTTGTAGACGTTTTGAAAACATTGACACAATTATTTTTTCTGGAAAATCATTCATTTATCTTCTCGTGTCCATTTTTACTAAGTAGTCTTCACTTCTGATCTCTTCCTGTCTTGAAACTTTTACATTCTTCACGTATTTCCTTGAAGTATTGTACTTCAAACTTTGAAAGATTAACTTTGAAAGCGTTTTGATACTTTGATAAATAAAAAAAGGATTATTTAAAGGAGACAGATCATTATTAAGTAACCAAGGCTGGAATTTTATCATGTAAATTGCTTCGAAAAGGTTTAAATATGTTTTAATAATTTAATATCTTCAAAATAAAACGTTTTTTTTTAATTCTTTCTCGTGGAAACTGCTGAATAGAAAAGATAAGCGGCAATTCAGGAATTCACTTATTCAATAAATCGTTGGATATTGATTGCTATGTGGAAAAGATAAACGATACCAATTAATTACGCCAAAATACCAATTGTTTTGGAAGTGTTGCAGAATTGTTGTAAGTTTATTGCAAATTTGAAGAATATTCTATTTTTGTAGACGTTTTGAAAACATTGACACAATTATTTTCTCTGGAAAATCATTCATTTTTCTTCTCATGTCCATTTTTACTAAGTAGTCTTCACTTCTGACCTCTTCCTGTCTTGAAACTTTTACATTCTTCACGTATTTCCTTGAAGTATTGTACTTCAAACTTTGAAAGATTAACTTTGAAAGCGTTTTGATACTTTGATAAATTAAAAAAAAGGATTATTTAAAGGAGACAGGATATTATTAAGTAACCAAGGCAGGAATTTTATCTTGTAAATTGCTTCGAAAAGGTTTAAAAATATTTTAATAATTTAACATCTTCAAAATTAAACTTTTTTTTTAATTCTTTCTCGTGGAAACTGCTGAATAGAAAAGATAAGCGGCAATTCAGGAATTCACTTATTCAATAAATCTTTGGATATTGATTGCTATGTGGAAAAGATAAACGATACCAATTAATTACGCCAAAATACCAGTTGTTTTGGAAGTGTTGCACAATTGTTGTAAGTTTATTACTAATTTGAAGAATATTATATTTTTGTAGACGTTTTGAAAACATTGACACAATTATTTTTTCTGGAAAATCATTCATTTTGCTTCTCATGTCCATTTTTACTAAGTAGTGTTCACTTCTGATCTCTGCCTGTCTTGAAACTTTCACATTCTTCACGTATTTCCTTGAAGTTTTGTACTTCAAACTTTGAAAGATTTACTTTGAAAGAGTATTGATACTTTGTTGTGTTGCAGAATTGTTGTAAGTTTATTGCAAATTTGAAGAATATTCTATTTTTGAAGACGTTTTGAAAACATTGACACAATTATTTTTTCAGGAAAATCATTCGTATTTCTTCTCATGTCCATCTTTACTAAGTAGTCTTCACTTCTGATCTCTTCCTGTCTTGAAACTTTTACATTCTTCACGTATTTCCTTGAAGTATTGTATTTCAAACTATGAAAGATTAACTTTGAAAGAGTTTTGATACTTTGTTGTGTTGCAGAATTGTTGTAAGTTTATTGCAAATTTGAAGAATATTCTATTTTTATAAACGTTTTGAAAACATTGACAGAATTATTTTTTCTGGAAAATCATTCATGTTTCTTCTCGTGTCCATTTTTACTAAGTAGTCTTCACTTCTGATCTCTTCCTGTCTTGAAACATTTACATTCTTCACGTATTTCCTTGAAGTATTGTATTTCAAACCTTGAAAGATTAACTTTGAAAGCATTTTGATACTTTGATAAATTTAAAAAAAGGATTATTTAAAGGAGACAGATAATTATTAAGTAACCAAGGCTGTAATTTCATCGTGTAAATTGCTTCGGAAAGGTTTAAAAATGTTGTAATAATTTAATATCTTCAAAATTAAAAGTTTTTTTTGGATTATTTTTCGTGGAAACTGCTGACTAGAAAAGAGAAGCGGCAATTCAGGAATTCACTTATTCAATTAATTTTTAGATATTGATTGCTATGTGTAAAAGATAAACGATACTAATTAATTACGCCAAAATACCAGTTGTTTTGGAAGTGTTGCAGAAATGTTGTAAGTTTATTACAAATTTGAAGAATATTTTATTTTTGTAGACGTTTTGAAAACATTGGCACAATTATTTTTTCTGGAAAACCATTCATTTTTCTTCTCATGTCTATTTTTACTAAATAGTCTTCACTTCTGACCTCTTCCTGTCTTGAAACTTTTACATTCTTCACGTATTTCCTTGAAGTATTGTACTTCAAACTTTGAAAGATTAACTTTGAAAGCGTTTTGATACTTTGATAAATTTAAAAAAAGGGCTATTTAAAGGAGACAGATCATTATTAAGTAACCAAGGCTGGAATTTTATCTTGTAAATTGCTTCGAAAAGGTTTAAAAATGTTTTAATAATTAAATATCTTCAAAATTAAAAGTTTTTTTTGATTCTTTCTCGTGGAAACTGCTGAATAGAAAAGAGAAGCGGCAATTCAGGAATTCACTTATTCAATATATCTTTGGATATTGATTGCTATGTGGAAAAGATAAACGATACTAATTAATTACACCAAAATACCAGTTGTTTTGGAAGTGTTGCAGAATTGTTGTAAGTTTATTGCAAATTTGAAGAATATTCTATTTTTGTAGACGTTTTGAAAACATTGACGCAATTATTTTTTCTGGAAAATCATTCATTTTTCTTCTCGTTTCCAAATTTACTAAGTAGTCTTCACTTCTGATCTCTTCCTTTCTTGAAACTTTTACATTCTTCGCGTATTTCCTTGAAGTATTGTACTTCAAACTTTAAAAAATTAACTTTGAAAGTGTTTTGATACTTTGATAAATTTAAAAAAAGGATTATTTAAAGGAGGCAGATTATTATTAAGTAACCAAGGCTGGAATTTTATATTGTAAATTGCTTCGAAAAGGTTTAAACAAGTTTTAAGAATTTAATATCTTCAAAATTAAAAGTGTTTTTTTTTATTTTTTCTTGTGGAAACTGCTGAATAGAAAAGAGAAGCGGCAATTCAGGAATTCACTTATTCAATATATCTTTGGATATTGATTGCTATGTGGAAAAGATAAACGATACTAATTAATTACACCAAAATACCAGTTGTTTTTGAAGTGTTGCAGAATTGTTGTAAGTTTATTGCAAATTTGAAGAATATTCTATTTTTGAAGACGTTTTGAAAACATTGACACAATTATTTTTTCTGGAAAATCATTCATTTTTCTTCTCGTGTCCATTTTTACTAAGTAGTCTTCACTTCTGATCTCTTCCTGTCTTGAAACTTTTACATTCTTCACGTATTTCCTTGAAGTATTGTACTTCAAACTTTGAAAGATTAACTTTGAAAGCGTTTTGATACTTTGATAAATTTAAAAAAAAGGATTATTTAAAGGAGACAGATTATTATTAAGTAACCAAGGCTGGAATTGTATCTTGTAAATTGCTTCGAAAAGGTTTAAAAATGTTTTAATAATTTAATATCTTCAAAATTAAAAGTTTTTATTTGGATTCTTTTTTGTAAAAACTGCTGAATAGAAAAGAGAAGAGGCAATCAGGAATTCACTCATTCAATAAATCTTTGGATATTGATTGCTATGTGGAAACGATAAACGGTACTAATTAATTACGCCAAAATACCAGTTGTTTTGGAAATGTTGCAGAATTGTTGTAAGTTTATTGCAAATTTGGAGAATATTCTATTTTTGTAGACATTTTGAAAACATTGCCACAATAATTTTTTCAGGAAAATCATTCATTTTTCTTCTCATGTCCATTTTTACTAAGCAGTCTTCACTTCTGATCTCTTCTTGTCTTGAAACTTTTACATTCTTCACGTATTTCCTTGAAGTATTGTACTTCAAACTTTGAAAGATTAACTTTGAAAGCGTTTTGATTCTTTGATAAATTTAAAAAAAGGATTATTTAATGGAGACAGATTATTATTAAGTAACCAAGGCTGGAATTTTATCTTGTAAATAGCTTCGAAAAGGTTTTAATAATTTAATATCTTCAAAATTAAAATTTGGATTCTTTCTTGTGGAAACTGCTGAATAGAAAAGAGAAGCGGCAATTCAGGAATTCACTTATTCAATAAATCTTTGGATATTGATTGCTATGTGGAAAAGATAAACGATACTAATTAATTACGCCAAAATACCAGTTGTTTTGGAAGTGTTGCAGAATTGTTGTAAGTTTATTGCAAATTTGAAGAATATTCCATTTTTGTAGACGTTTTGAAAACATTGACACAATTATTTTTTCTGGAAAATCATTCATTTTTCTTCTCATGTCCATTTTTACTAAGTAGTCTTCATTTCTGATCTCTACCTGTCTTGAAACTTTTACATTCTTCGCGTATTTCCTTGAAGTATTGTACTTCAAACTTTGAAAGATTAACTTTGAAAGCGTTTTGATACTTTGATAAATTTAAAAAAAGGATTATTTAAAGGAGACAGATTATTATTAAGTAACCAAGGCTGGCATTTTATCTTGTACATTGCTTCGAAAAGGTTGAAAAATGTTTTAATAATTTTATATCTTCAAAATTAAAAGTTTTTTTTAAATTTTTTCTTGTGGAAACTGCTGAATAGAAAAGAGAAGCGGCACTTCAGGAATTCACTTATTCAATAAACCTTTGGATATTGATTGCTATGTGGAAAAGATAAACGATACTAATTAATTACGCCAAAATACCAGTTGTTTTGGAAGTGTTGCAGAATTGTTGTAAGTTTATTGCAATTTTGAAGAATATTCTATTTTTGTAGACGTTTTGAAACATTGACACAATTATTTTGTCTGGAACATCATTCATTTTTCTTCTCGTGTCCATTTTTACTAAGTAGTCTTCACTTCTGATCTCTTCCTGTCTTGAAACTTTTACATTCTTCGCGTATTTCCTTGAAGTATTGTACTTCAAACTTTGCAAGATTAACTTTGAAAGCGTTCTTCTTTCAGTTTCATTCTTCACTTTGAGCTATAATCATTTCCGTTTTCGATCCATTGTTAATTTTATACGCTGCTAGTATTTTGACCTCGACTTTAAGTTTTTTGGTTATAAATTATTCCATCTTCAAAAAAAAAATCAGTGCTGTTTTTCTTCACTTTTCGCTTATTACTTCATACACATCTTATAAAAAGTTGTTGGTTTTATTAATGGCCAATAAATTTGATTTTACTACAACTTACCAGTACGCACTTGCATTTTTTTTATAACTACAATTATGAGAAATAACATCGAGATGTAAACATTCCCACGATTAATACCATCGGCAAATCCGTTATGAATGAATTAGCGAATGGTTTTTACGTCGGCAATGCTAACACGAAGAGTTATTTTTGCGTGGGCAGGACAAGTGCAGATGCTGCTGAAGACCAATTTATTTACAGTGTTAATTACAAGCGCACCTCTTCTGCGATGATTTATCGCTGATTCGCATCCTTCAGCCAGGATAACTGAGCGAAATGGGCTGATTTATGGGCGTCCTTCCGGCAGGACCATCATAACGAAACAATGTTTCGATTGCCGGAAGTCTTGCGATGGTTGGAGGCAAATTTATAGGCCCATTATTGGCAAAAAAAATTGTTTGTTGCTGCCACAAGTCTGTTGCGTTTATTCACATTTTCCCGATTTGTTTTTACATCCTCATAGAGTGACCTCAGACTGTGTAGGTATGTGCTTACAATTAAATTAAAACTATTAAACAAAGGACACAGATTTTCATGAACCCCAAAAAATATCAATTCTCCTCTTCTTTCAATAGAATTAGATATTGAACTGAATCATCACCCACAAGAACAACAAATAAAAGAAGAATGCATACAAATAAGTAACATTGTATGCAGGGGAGGATGGGGAACATACAAGCGGCCCGGGACAAACTTTTATCGGCCCATTTTGCATTCACATAAAATTGCAATAATACCATATAATCAAAATAATAATCATACTTCAAAATTTGACATATATGTAAAAATCAAAAATACTTTACAATAAATAATTTCAAATTGAATATATTATTTTTATTTTTAAAATATATTAAAATGTATTATCAGAGACATAACACCTCTGAGGATGGCTAATAAAAGCCGAAACAAGTTGGGTGAAGAACATCAAATAAAAAGATTGCATAACTAAGAGAAAGTACTCCCCATAAAGAAAACATCAATATGAAATTTAATACCGCAAGTTTTTCATAATACTTATTTATTTATTAATCCAGAGGTTTCTAAAGTGTGCTTTTACTGTTCTGCTTTCAATCATATTAAATAAAATATGAAAAGATTAGATAATTAGAATTCATGCTTTGACTAAGAAAATTTAATTGTAATTATAAAATCTTCATTAAAATTACAAAGTTTTATTAGACCCAGCAATTTTTTTTTAATTATTGGAGTTTTATCCCGAAAGCATATCCCTCACAAAGTTGTTAAAATGTTATTTGCAGAAAATTTTTGAACATGAAAGAAAAAAATTAATAATTAAAAAAATTTAAATGTAATTTTCAACATTATTACTTTTACAAATTTTACAGTACAAATTATAATTTAAATTGTAAAATATTAATCAAAACACAAAATCGTCATTTGCATTATACAATTTATATTGAAAATTATAATAATAATAATAATATTTACTAGCGGGAGAACCTGCATAATATACACATAAAAATTAAAATTAAAAACTTACTAAATGAAAATGAACTTGAAACTTGATTTGAATTTTTACATGAAAGTAAAAAATGTATATTATAAATTCCAAAACTCAAATGAAATAACAAAGTTATCATGATAAATGATAGAATTTAGTTGGAAATTATAAAATTCTTATAGTAAATTCGAAAATATTAATTATAAATTTCAATGTTAAATTAAAATTTGACATTTTTAGTATAAATTATAAAAAAACTTTATCCTTAAAACATATAACTCACCAAGTTATTAATATTCTGACAGAAATTTGCAAAAATATTAATGCAAAATACAAAATTATGTACGAAATTACAAAGGGAAGCTATGAAGTTTTCATTGCAAATGACAAATTTTGATATTTTATTACAAATTGCAAGTTCATCAAACCATACAATTCTCATTGAAACATCTCACTTGTAAACTGCAATGAATTGGAAATTACAAAATTTTCGTTAGAATTTTTTAATATAATGATTAGTCTTTTCATAAATTGTAAAGATCAATGGAATCTGCGAGTTTTTTTATTCTAATTTATAACGTCTTTCCCCAGAAATCGCATTTCTTGCAAATGTATTAAGAACCATTTCATAGAAATTCGCAAAAAATATAACGGATGGTGTAAAATGTTGATTAAAATGTTTTTAAATTCAAAATGGTGAATGTTACGAAATTTTGATGATGGATTTCAGTATTTCAATAGAAATTATGGAGAATTAATTCTAAATTTCAAAAGTTTTAGAGTTTGTAAACGTTGAATATAAATTGGAACATTGTAGTGAAAATTGCAAAGTTTTTATTATGAATACAATATTTCAATGGAATTAGAAAACAATCATAAAGTATAAATAAGTTTACATTATCACTATAACAAATACAATAATAAATAATCAAATAAGTAAATAAAGAAATAAATCAGTTTTATTGGAATTATGTAATTTTCGTTGTGACTTTCATCATTCATCATTCTAAATTACCAAATTGCAATAACTTTATGAAAATTTCATTGTTAATTGATAAATTTAAAAGTATAAATAAGTTTACATTAACACTATAACAAATACAATAATAAATAAGCAAATAAGTAAATAAAGAAATAAATCAGTTTTATAGGAATTACGTAATTTTCGTTGTGACTCTCATCATTCATCATTCTAAATTACAAAATTGCAATAACTTTATGAAAATTTTATTGTTAATTGATAAATTTCACTGTAAAATGTAAAATATTCTACATTCGTATTATAAATTACAACATTTCAGCAGCGATTATGAAAATGTTATTGTAAATTGCCAAAATTTCACTATACAATGCAAAATGTCATTGGCATTTCCAAAATTTGTATCGAGTTGTTAAAATATTTGCAGTTATTTGTAGGAAATTTTATGAAAATAAACTTAGGTGGAAATTACGACCTTTTCATTAGAGATTACAAAATGTTTATTAGATATTATGAAATTCTTATTATAAATACTAAAATTTTACTACATATACATTTTTCTTACAAATTAGAACATTTTATTGAAAATTGCAAAAAGCTAATCAAACCATAGCATATTAAAATTAAATCATGTCGATTGTAAACTAAATTTTCAATACATTTTTTATTAGAAATACCATTTTTTTTATAAATTACAAAGATTAATGGAACCTGCCAATTTTTAGTTGAAAATTATAACGGCTATCTACGCAATTTATATTCCTCGCCAAATTATTTCATGTTTCATAAAAATTTGCAAAAAATATTATGGAAACGGAATGGATCCATGGAAAATCCTAGTTCAAAAAGGGAGCTGCGAGGCGAAAAAGTTTGGGAACCACTGTGTTAATACATATATAAACAATCTTTATTGGGCTATCGACCACATGGGGTCTTTCCGCCTTGTGTTAATACATTAAATCAAAATTATTAATAAACTTGTCGTCGGATCTGGGAAAATTCTGGCGCGTCCGGCCCAACATTCGGGATGGCTACCGGCCCACCGGGAAATTTCCCATTTTCCCGCATGGCCCATCCGCCCCTGATTGTATGCATTTCAAATGCATAAATAAAAATCCTCAGATTTTTTTTTGTTTTCGAAAATTCCCAAAACAAAACACTTCAGCGACATTTTTAATAGCCTCGTCTTGTTAATTAATTTTTCGAGAGTTCCTCCTCACAATTGAATATTATTAAGCAGATATATTACATTATCTGCTTAATAAATTAGAATGGCAGAGTGAAGGAAGGCTGCTGCCGTTTATTTATAGTTTTACGGCGCGCCGTGACTTTTTTTAATTTATAGCAACCCGGATGATGTTTGCGTTTGCGATTTTTTCCGAAATCGTAAATCGATACATGCGCCATAAAATGTTTACGCGAAAAATTAATTAACTCGTTAATTATTCGCAGATTTGCGTGATTTAATGAAACAGCACGCAGCTAATGAGTGATTAATTGAACGCATTGTAACTTCAGAATGAAATTGCGGTAAATAATTGGGTATATTTCCATTACATATCTTTCACATTATCTGTACAAATTGAATAGTGCGAAACTAATAAGTATAATTCTAATAATATATTTCTAATTTATAGAAGTAGACAAATATTGTACTCGTGCAGACAATATCAATTCCAGAATAAATTTCTTTGACATTATCTGTACAAATCTAATACTGCAACAATAATATATCATTATATTTGCACTGTTCAATTACATAGTAATTTACTAATTCTAATAAGAATATTTATAAGCATATAAGCTGTATAATAGAAATCTCAATAACTAATTATATAATTCTAATTTATAGAAGAAGACAAATATTGTACTCGTGCAGACAATATCAATTCCTGAATAAATTTCTTTCACATTATCTGTACAAATCTAACTGTGTGAAGTTTGAAAGTTATGATGCTACGAAAAATCTGTTATAATTTTTTGTAAATATAAATGTGTACGAAATTGTGGAGATACTCATTTTCATATAGCTTTAAGTTTCCTGGATTATGCTGTGAAATTTAAATATTTTCAAATGACTCTAAGTAGGTTAAAACAATGTGAAACAAGAAATGTGCAAACTGCTTGTTTTGCAATTTTACTTCACTGATTTAAAATTAAAATTGCGAAAAATCTAGACATGGGGTATTTTCTGATTTTCACATTTTCTAATAACCTCAAGTCTACTTATTAACTGTGTGAAGTTTGAAAGTTATGATGCTACGAAAAATCTGTTTTTTAAATTATAAAATGTGACATGCATTTTGTATAATATCGCTGCCATAACTTCAGATTGAAATTATGGGAGAACCAGAGATGGGGTATATTTCGATTTTTGCATTTTCATATAGCCTCAAGTCTACTTAAATACTGTGCCAAATTTAAAAACTGTTAAGCTACTAAAAGTGTGCTAAAAACAATCGAATCAGAAGCTACACAAAATGCACCTTGAATAATATTGCATCTCTGACTTTATATAGAAATTGCGCAAAAACTAGCGATGGGGTATATTTTGATTTTTGCATTTTCATAAAGTATTATGTTTCCTGGATTATGCTGCAAAATTTTAATTTGTTCCAATGACTATAAGTAGGCAAAAAAAAAGTGAAATAAAAAATGTGCAAACTGCGTGTTTTAAAATATTACTCTGCATTCAAATTTAAATTTCGGAAAATCTAGGGACGAGGAAATTTTCTGATTTTCACATTTTCTAATAGCTGCATGTCTAATTATTAACTGTATGAAGTTTGAAAGTTATGATGCTACGAAAAATGGGTTTTCAAATGGTTTAATTAAAAATAGGTGACATGCATTTTGTATAATCTCGCTGCTCTAACTTCAGATTAAAATTCTATAAATAATTGCGTATATTACCATTACATTTCTTTAACATTATCTATACAAATTGAATAGTGTGAAATTAGTAAGTCTTTTACACGCGTTTGCACTACACTTATACAGTAATTTGTACTATTTTCACTTAATCATACGTACTGAGGACAAATTTATTCCTCCTTGATTAACCTTTATTTTGGCGTTGTGTACAAAATTGATAGCATAATTCGCTTTCTTAATTGAAACAATATACCCTTAGAAGTACCAATAGAGCCTTAGCAGCGCAGTTTCTTGTTAATTAACGCATAATTAATACATAATTACTATCTCATTAGCAGTACATAAGTAATGGTTTAAACTGTTAAATTATTGTTAAATAACCGTAATATCGCTACAAATTGGTAAATATATGCTCTAAAATCACTTCCCTAACACTTATGCACGTTTAATCGCCTGATTATCGCCGGTAAATGCATTAAAACCGATAATTGAAATTATATTCGAATTATGTTGCCGTGGCGCCACCCAGCGGCGCCACACTGATCTAACCCCCAATGTTTGCTATTTTCTTAATTAAGCCTAAAATCAAAATTATCTTCAAATAAAATCGATAGCCCTCGTCCTCCTGAATCCGAATCTGTACTTGTTTGCTTTGTGGCTCTACAAATAACCGAGAAAATGGCGAAACAAAATCGCCATTTTTGAACTTAAATTCGAAATTTCTCGAAAAGTAATTTTTTTTTCGGCGAACTTTTCGGACCCGAAATTTGCATCGGAATGACGAATCGAATGCCGCAAAAATTTCGCCAAAATTCGAAAGTCGATGTAATTGTCCCAAAATTTCTGAAGGTTAACCCCTTTGGATTTTTCCGGAAATTTTGAGGCAAAAATTTTTGAGCTGAGATAGCAGTTTCGTAGATTTTAGCCTCATGAGTCCGAATCTGCAAGAAAAAATTGCTTCAGACGCCTAATAACGCCAAAAATAATTAATTTCGAAATCGCAAATATTTTGAAAATGCTTAGTTTTGAAAAACTAAATTACGTAATCGATAGATTTTTGCCTTCTGAATCCGAATATGCAATTAGTTTTGCGCTCAGTTAATTATTAACGCCAATAACAGCAAAATAATGTGCGACGATTTTTTAGAACCCGACACTATTGGGACCGCTGCGGATAATTTACAGCACTAGGCCGATAGATTACGAGCCTCTGAGTCCAAATCTGCTATTATTTTTGCTGTACGTTAGATAATAACTGAATAAACGGCAAAATACAAAAAAAAACAAATTTTGCGCCATCTTGCAGCGAACCCCTGAACTCGTTAGTCAGGCGCCTCCACCATCACTTTTTGAATTTTAAAACTTCTCAATTACTCTTCAGAGGTACATAAAATCAATGCTAATTAACACTGCATACGTGCACATTGCTTATTTATGTATTTAAGAGCGTATATAATGCTTATTTCAATTAAATCTAAGCTGTTCTACACAGTGGTCATCTAGCGGAAAAGACCGAAAGTTGGTCTTTGGTTTGGAGATTAGCTAAGCGATCAATAACAGTGTATTGATCGCTTAGCCAATCTGCAAACCAATATGCATATTTCGAGGTTAAATTAATACTTATAATATTAGATTTATTTCCAACAGTTAATTATACAATATGTGATTAATACAGTATGATAACGACCACCCAGGTCTTCTACGTGAGATATCATGTACAGAAATACACATACAATACATGAACACAGTTTAATATAATACAAAATGTAACAACACATACAACGCATTCCGATTACAAGTTTACGATTGTTACAGGCTGTTTAGCGACTCATCTTAAACTGTATAATGTTGCCATGGAAGATGTCTGCCGAGTCTTGCATCCTATGGTATATTTGTATCATTCCAAGTAATGGTGAGTGTTGATGGCGAAGAGTGCGTGGAGTCTCGTAACTAAGAACCGTTGTTGTCTTTTGAGGTACACGTAATGGATGCTGTTGGAGGAACTCAGAGTTGTCAAACTTATCGTAATCTTGTGCAGGCACGTTACTAGTATGTGCCGCAAATGCAGCTCGTTTGGGGTAAACTCAAATTGCCTCAATAAATTGTCGTACTGATGACACGCTGAGGATAAGTGCCCGTCGTTTGTAAGAGCAGATATTTCAAAGACTCCTGTATATTCTCCAATTGTTTTTTCTGTGCTTGTGCAAAAGGTGATCAAACAGGTGCACAGTAGTTTGCCATAATGTTGCCATTGAAGATGTCTTCCGAGTCTTGCATCGCATGATATATTTGTATCATTCCAAGTAACGGTGAGTGTTCACGGCGAAGAGTGCGTGGAATCTTATAACTAAGAGTCGTTGTTCTGTTTTGAGGTACACGTAATGGATGCTGTTGGAGGAACTCAAGGGTTATCAAACTTATCGTGCCCAATATTGTGCAGCAAATTTACTAGCATGTGCCGATAATGGAATTCGATTGGGGTGAACTCAAATTGCCTCGTCAAATTGTCGTACTGATGGCCCTGCTAAGAATAAGTGCCCGCCATTTGGAAGTGAAGATATTTCAAAAACTACTTCTGTATATTCTCCAATTGTTTTTTCCATGCTTGTGCGAACGGTGACCAAACGGCGCACAATAGTTTAATTTGCACAAAACTAGAGACTTATTAGCAAATTATATACATCTGTTGACGTGAAGTCATTAGTTGTTCTCAGAATGAATGCTATAAGTTGCGTACATTACGGGAATCTCTGACACGGGGTCAGAGGAATGTATGAAAGTTAGAGGATTCATTTTATTCATTATTATTTCCTTCGTTACGGTTAGATTTTGAAGTTAGTTTTAGAAGAACATAGAAGTTACTGAATATAGTTGGAGCAAGATTTTAGTACCTCGGGATTAAAACGATAATATTATTTTGAACTATTGTATTAATAGAATAAGTTACGACATATATAATTTGAATATTGTAATAATATATTATGTAATGAGAGTTGTAAATAGCATATACGTACGAACGGAAAAGTTGTAGATTCCGTGAGTGCGTAATTGCTTTACAAATCAAGTTATGTACTGCACTTTATCTACGGACACACTTTACAAATGATCACGCTAACCACAAATTGTACCTTTCTGTAGGACGCAACGTAACGTTGACGTTTAAATTTGCAATTACTAAACAAAATTGACTATTATGATGAATAATGACTATTATGGTGAACACACCGCTGTGTGTTTCTCTCATATTACATGCATCTGTGCGTAATGTCATGGATACTGCGATTGTAAATTGTACAATTTTATGAATATACAGTTGTGGTCGCAGGTAATAGTATTTTATGTTACAAGTCCAGTAGTTTACTCATAACAGTACAAGTTAGGTATTATGGACGAGGCGACATTAGGATCGAGTCAAGAATATCTAAACATGCAACTGTTATTACTACCGTACTACCGGACGTGTATCATAATGCATTTTACTTCATACTGTAAGTCTCGTCTGTATCATTATTTTATTACAAAAATAAACAATTACATTATATTCTGAAAATCGCATCATCGTTTTTCCTGTACCAAGTACCGTTGCTGTTGTCTGTTTACATTGAATATTTGCCACTTTAAAATCGACGCCAGAAACGTTTCTACCTCGACATCAAGCAAGAACCCCGGAATTATAGTTACGGGCAATACAAATTGTTCAATTAGGATACGTGTTAATATTCCCAACACATAATTGTCATCAAATATATGTTTGCGTTTCTAATATAATATAAAGTTGATGGAGGAAGCCGTTACTATATGATAATTAATCATGATGATACAGATATTTAACATGTTACTACGTTTTTTTATCACCTTATTTTTCGTTTAACATGACTGCAGTTTCGACCCGAGTTAATTAATTAATATTTAATATAATACTAATACTAGTTTGATCAATAAAAAAATCATCACATTGCACCGATCTGTAAAACTTCTAATACATCTTAGTCCTTATCGTAGTTCACCTATTGCACATTTAACTAACTCAATTTAACTTGCGCACTTCAGTTCTCTTCTTACAGTTACCCGTTTAAACATTCTTGACTTCGCTCCTAACGTCACCTGTCCATAATATTTAACTCGTACTGTTACTACTCATCTACTGGACGTAACGTAAAATACTGTTATAACATACAAATTATACGTAACTTATTGTATTAGTACGACAGTATAAAATATTATTATCGTTCTAAACCTGAGGTACAAAAATCTTGCTGCAAATATATCCAGTAACTTCTATGATCTTCTAAAACCAACTTGTAAACCTGTTGACGTGAAGTCTTTAGTTGTTCTCAAAATGAATCCTATATGATTCGTACATCCCTCTGATACAGGAATGTACAAAACATGTAGGATTTATTTTGAGAACAGCTAAATACCTCACGTCAATAGATGTATATAAATCGCTGTATAAGTCTTTAGTTTAGTGCAAATTAGACTACTGTGTGCCCATTTTGTCACCGTTCGCACAAGCGCAGAAAAATCAATTGGATTACATGCAGGAGAGGTTTTTGAAACATCTTCACTTCCAAACGACGGGCACTTATCCTCAGCGTGGCCATCTGTACGACAATTTGAGTTTACTCCAAACTTGCTGCATCTGCGGCACATACTAGGAACGTGCCTGCTCAAGATTGCGCACGATAAGTTTGACATCTTTGAATTCCTCCAACAGCATCCATTACGTGTACCTCAAAAGACAACAACGGCTCTTAGTTACAAGACTCCACGCACTCTTCACCATCAACACTCACCATTACTTGGAATGATACAAATATACCATGGGATGCAAGACTCGGCAGACATCTTCAATGGCAATATTATACAGTTTAAGATGAGTCGCTAGACAGCCTGTAACAATCGTAAACTTGTAATCGGAATGCGTTGTATGTGTTGTTACATTTTGTATTATATTAAACTGTGGTCATGTATTGCATGTGTATTTCTGTACCTGATATCTCACGTAGAAGACCTGGGTGGTCGTTATCATATTGTATTAATCACATATTGTATAATTAACTGTTGGAAATAAATCTAATATTATAAGTATTAATTTAACCTCGAAATATGCATATTGGTTTGCAGATTAGCTAAGCGATCAATACGCTGTTATTGATCGCTTAGCTAATCTCCAAACCAAAAACCAACTTTCGCTTTTTCCCGCTAGATGACCACTGTGTAGAACAGCTTAGATTTAATTGAAATAAGCATTATATACGCTCTTAAATACATAAATAAGCAATGTGCACTTATGCAGTGTTAATTAGCATTGATTTTAAGTACCTCTGAAGAGTAATTAAGAAGTTTCAAAATTCAAAAAGTGATGGTGGAGGCGCCTGACTAACGAGTTCAGGGGTTCGCTGCAAGATGGCGCAAAATTTGTTTTTTTTTTGTATTTTGCCGTTTATTCAGTTATTATTCAACGTACAGCAAAACTAATAGCAGATTCGGACTCAGAGACTCGTAATCTATCGGCCTAGTGCTATAAATTATCCGCAGCGGTCCCAATAGTGTCGGGTTCGCAAAAATCGTCGCACCTTATTTTGCTGTTATTGGCGTTAATAATTAACTGAGCGCAAAAATATTTGCAGATTCGGATTCAGAAGGCAAAAATCTATCGATTTCGTAATTTGGTTTTTCAAAATTAAGCATTTTCAAAAATTTTGCGATTTCGTAATTAATTATTTTTGGCGTTATTAGGCGTCGGAGCCAATTTTTTCTTGCAGATTCGGACTCAGGCGGCTTAAATCTACGAAACTGCTATCTCAGCTCAAAAATTTTTACCTCAAAATTTCCGGAAAAATCCAAAGGGGTTAACCTTCAGAAATTTTAGGACAATTACATCAACTTTCGAATTTTGGCGAAATTTTTGCGGCATTCGATTTGTCATTCCAATGCGAATTTCGGGTCCGAAAAGTTCGCCGAAAAAAAAATTACTTTTCGAGAAATTTCGAATTTAAGTTCAAAAATGGCGATTTTGTTGCGCCATTTTCTCGGTTATTTGTAAGACCACAAAGCAAACAGGTACAGATTCGGATTCAGGAGGACGAGGGCTATCGATTTTATATGTAGATAATTTTGATTTTATGCTTAATTAAGAAAATAGCCCAACATTGGGGTTAGATCAGTGTCGCGCCGCTAGGTGGCGCCACCGTCAACATAATTTGAATATAATTTCATTTATCAGTTTTAATGCATTTACCGGCGTTAATCAGGCGATTAAACGTGTATAAGTGTTGGGGAAGTGATTTAAGAACATATATTTACCAATTTGTAGCGATATTACGGACATTTAACAATTATTTAACAGTTTAAACCATTACTTATGTACTGCTAATGAGATAGCAATTATGTATTAATTATGCGTTAATTATCAAGAAACTGCGCTGCTAAAGCAATATTGGTACTTCTATGGATATATCGTTTCATTTAAGAAAGCGAATTATGCTATCAATTTTGTTCACAACGCCAAAATAAAGGTTAATTAAGGAGGAATAAATTTGTCCGCAGTACGTATGATTAAGTGAAAATAGTACAAATTACTGTAATAGTGTAGAGCAAACGCGTGTAAAAGACTTACTAATTTCACACTATTTCATTTGTTTAAATAATGTTAAAGAAATGTAATGGTAATATACGCAATTATTTATAGAATTTTAATCTGAAGTTAGAGCAGCGATATTATACAAAATGCATGTCACCTATTTTTAATTAAACCATTTGATAACCCATTTTTCGTAGCATTATAACTTTCAAACTTCATACAGTTGATAATTAGACTTGCAGCTATTAGAAAATGTGAAAATCAGAAAATTTCCCCGTCTCTAGATTTTCCGAAATTTAAATTTGAATGCAGAGTAATATTTTAAAACACGCAGTTTGCACATTTCTTATTTCACTTTTTTTTACCTACTTATAGTCATTGGAACATATTAAAATTTTACAGCATAATACAGGAAACATAATACTTTATGAAAATGCAAAAATCAAAATATACCCCATCGCTAGTTTTTGCGTAATTTCTATATAAAGTCAGAGATGCAATATCATTCAAGGTGCATTTTGTGTATCTTCTGATTCGATTGTTTTTAACACGCTTTTAGTAGCTTGGCAGTTTTTAAATTTTGCACAGTATTTAAGTAGACTTAAGGCTATAAGAAAATGCAAAAATCGAAATCCCCCATCTCTGGTTCTCCCATGATTTCAATCTGAAGTTATGGCAGCGATATTATACAAAATGCATGTCACATTTTATAATTAAAAAAAACAGATTTTTCGTAGCATCATAACTTTCAAACTTCACACAGTTAATAAGTAGACTTAAGGTTATTAGAAAATGTGAAAATCAGAAAATACCCCACGTCTAGATTTTTCGCAATTTTAATTTTAAATCAGTGAAGTGAAATTGCAAAACAAGCAGTTTGCACATTTCTTGTTTCACATTATTTTAACCTACTTATAGTCATTTGAAAATATTTAAATTTCACAGCATAATCCAGGAAACTTTAAGCTATATGAAAAGGAGTATCTCCACAATTTCATTCACATTTATAATTTAAAAAAATATATAACAGATTTGTCGTAGCATCATAACTTTCAAACTTCACTCAGTTAATAAGTAGACTTGAGGTTATTAACAAATAACAAATAATTATTAATTATTTACTTCATATTATCATTGATATTTTATGAGCAAAATATGATGCTGATGCTGCTAAATTACTGCATGATTATGCACAATACAATTATTATGAAAGCAATAATAGTAGAGATAATAATAATGTGAATAATTTTTAAGTTTCGTCTCTTCGTCAGTTTCTAAGTCACCTCTTTAAATTTTAAGTGCAATGTCCATTTATGCACAATACAATTATTATTAATTAATACATTTGTAGTACAATGTACATTTGTGCACAATACAAATTTTCACTTCATATTATCATTGCACAAGACACATATTATTAATTATTCTTATACTTAAAATAACAAATAATTATTAATTATTCGCTTCATATTATCATTGCGTATAAAATACCAATGATAATACGAAGTGAATAATTATTAAAGGCATTATTTATAAATTGTTTGAAACGTTTCAGTCTCCTTATCACCTTCTTTAAATTTGAATTGTAAATTAAATTTAGATTACAGAAAGCTTCACAAATTTGTATATTTGTAGGTATGCAAATATTACAGGTTCCACAATTTATAATACCCGAATTCATTCTGTATCTAATACTTCATAGGCGCAGACACAAATCAAACTTTCACTGAGCAATATGTGATTACATTTATAAATATATTCAGCAATACTTTCGGCAATGCTTCAAAGATGTAGACACCAATGCAACTGGTATAAAAAATATTATTTTAGATTTCCAATATAAAGATCTAAATAAATTGGCATAAATAATTATGGCAACATAATTGGTATAATATATAATAAATGATATAAGCAACTGGTAAAAAAAAATATTATTCTAGATTTCCAATATAAAGATTTAAATAAATTGGCATAAATAATTATGGCAACATAAGTGGTATAATACATCATAAATGATATAAGCAACTTCTATAAAAAATATTATTTTAAATTTCCTATATAAAGCTATAAATAATTTACATAAATAATTATGGCAATATGAAAAAGTTTAAATTTAATAGATTTGGCAGCTAAACTAATGATTCTGCCTTTCAGTTACCAATTGATTTGGATTTGATTTAGATATGATTTTGATCATATTATTATAACTTTTAATAATACACTTTGCTTATTCCTAAAAAGATATAAACACTAAATTCGTCTACAACTATCATAATTAAATAACTGAAAAATCTGCTTTTCAGTTTCCAATTGATTTGGATTAGATTTTCATATGATTATAATCATATTAATATTAACTTGTAATAATACATTTTGCTCATTTCTAGAAAAATGTAGATTGGTCTGCAACTATCATAATTAAATTACACATGAATCTGCCTTTCAATTTCCAATTGATTTCGAGTAGATATATTTTAATGCCATGCATTCGAAATTAATCTTGATCATGTAATTGCGTTACATTTCAATTGGGTTTCTGCGGATTGCAATGTATGGCCAATTAATTGACGGCTCGAAAACGCAGTTAATTGAGGATTCTGACGCTTGCAGTTTGATCTTTTGCACGTAGGTATTTGAAAGTGGAAACCTTCATCCTCCTAACCGATAATTGTTAATTATACTATTCATATTAATGCGCATACATCTTCGAAATGCGCGAGTCGTTGCATCGTTATATCTGATAATAATTGCTTATTATACTATTCATATTATTGTGCGAAGGATATTGTATGAAGACTTAAAGAATAGAAAATTTATTAAGTGCATATTGAACATTAGATTTGTATTTACTACACCTAAAGCTAATTCTCCTGAAAATTTGACAAAGTTTCGATATTAAATAAGTGAAAAAATCAAAAGAATAACTTTCTGGATTGAGGATAATGGTCATGGATGGTATTTGTGCTTGAAATAATTCTTAATCTACATAAGTAATGAACTTAACAGTAATAAAATTCCTATCTGCTGAGTTTAATGATTAACTGAAGCACATTTTGCGTCCGTTTGTGTACTTGAGAGAGCGTCTAATTATGCTCAACAAAGTCCAAGCTCATTGTTATGATATTATCGATATATTTCTGAGCCAAACCCAAGAACGCACGAGAAGTCGTGATGGAATTTCGTGTCGAACGAGAACATCATTATCAATTAAACCATTATTCTCTACTTGTATTTATGCTTCAAACTGCGACCTTCCTCTTTCATTTCCCACAAGAAATTTCGCAATAATGACATGATTATTTTTATCAACACATAAATGAAATATTTTACAATATTTACAATTGGAATATTTCTCAATCAAAAATTTTTGCAACGTAGCTATGATATATTTTTTATCAATAACATATAATTGAATGCAATATCATATTCGTAATTTCGTAGTTTCGTAATGTAGTAATTATAATTTGTATTGCAGAGCTTTTTTGTATTACATTACGAATTTCTGCAGGTAATATTAGTTATTGTTAATTAATTATGCCCTCTATGAACAGTAATTATGTTCTCTATAATTATGTTCTACATATCTCTTATATAGTTAACTATGGAATGATCTCTTATGGATATATGAAGTGATCTCATGTACAGATTCCTATCTAATTTCTAATTCCTGATACCTAATATATGATTCCTAATTCCTCATCCCTAATTCCTGGTTCCTAAATCCTGATTCCTAATTCCTGATTCTTAATTCCTGATTCCTAACTCCTGATTCCTAATTCCTGGTTCCTAATTCCTGATTCTTAATTCCTGATTCCTAAATCCTGATTCCTAATTCCTGATTGCTAATTCCTGATTCTTAATTCCTGATTCCTTTGAACTTTTTCGCGTCGCAGCTCCCTTTTTGAACTAGGATTTTCCATGGATCCTTTCCGTTTCCATAATATTTTTTGCAAATTTTTATAAAATATAAAATAATTTGGCGAGGAATATAAATTGTGTAGATAGCCGTTATAATTTTCAACTAAAAATTGGCAGGTTCCATTAATCTTTGTAATTTATAAAAAAATTGGTATTTCTAATAAAAAAAATTATTGAAAATTTTGAAGCTTTTGTAAATTTAATTTACAATCGACATGATATAATTTTAATATGTTGTGGTTTGATTAGCTTTTTGCAATTTTTAATAAAAATTTCGAATTTGTAAGGAAAATGTATATGTAGTAAAATTTTGGTATTTATAATAAGTACTTCATAATTTCTAATAAACATTTTGTAATCTCTAATGAACAGTTCGTAATTTCCACCTAAGTTTATTTTCATAAAATCTTCTGCAAATAATTATAAACATTTTAACAACTCGATACAAATTTTGGAAATGCCAATGACATTTTGCATTTTATAGTGAAATTTGGGCAATTTACAATGAAATTTTAATAATCGCTGCTGAAATGTTGTAATTTATAATACGAATGTTGAATATTTTACATTTTACAGTGAAATTTATCAATTAACAATAAAAATTTCATAAATTTATTGCAATTTTGTAATTTAGAATGATGAATGATGAAAGTCACAACTAAAATTACATAATTCCAATAAAACTTATATATTTCTTAATTTACTAATTAACTTATTTATTATTGTATTTGTTATACTGTTAATGTAAACTTATTTATACTTTAAAATTTATCAAATAACAATGAAATTTTCATAAAGTTATTGCAATTTGGTAATTTAGAATGATGAATGATGAAAGTCACAACGAAAATTACATAATTCCAATAAAACTTAATGTCTTTATTTACTTATTTGCTTATTTATTATTGTATTTGTTATAGTGTTAATGTAAACTTATTTATACTTTATGATTGTTTTCTAATTCCATTGAAATATTGTATTCATAATAAAAACTTACAAATTCTAAAACATTTGAAATTTATAATTAATTCTCCATAATTTCTATTGAAATACTGAAATCTATCATCAAAACTTCGTAACATTCATCATAATGCTATTACTATTTATAGGATTTTCGAAGAAATTTCTGTGATAAATGCGAAAATTTCATTGTTTTTGTTGAATTTAAAAACATTTTAATCAACATTTTACAACATCCATTATAGTTTTTGCCATTATGAAATGGTTAATACATTTGAAAGGAATATGATTTCTGGGGAAAGACGTTATAAATTAGAATAAAAAAAGTTGATTCCATTGATTCCATTGAGAATTGCAGATTCCATTGATCTTTACAATTTATGAATGAAGTCTAGTAATTATATTAATAAATTCTAACGAAAATTTTGTAATTTCCAATTCATTGCAGTTTACAAGCGAAATGTTTCAATGAGAATTTCATGGTTTGATGAACTTGCAATTTGTAATAAAATATCAAAATTTGACATTTGCAATAAAAACTTCATGGCGTCTCTTTGTAATTTTGTACATAATTTTGTATTTTGCATTAATATTTTTGCAAATTTCTGTCTTCAAAAGAATATTAATAACTTAGTGAGTTATATGTTTTGAGGATAAAGTTTTTTATAATTTATACTAAAAATTTCAAATTTTAATTTAACATTGAAATTTATAATTAATATTTTCGTATTTACTATAAGAATTTTATAATTTCCAACTAAATTCTATCATTTATCATGATAACTTTGTTATTTCATTTGAGTTTCGGAATTTATAATTTACATTTTTTACTTTCATGTAAAATCTCAAATCAAGTTTCAAATTCATTTTCATTTAGTAAGTTTTTATTTTTAATTTTTATGTGTATATTATGCAGGTTCTCCCGCTGGTAAATATTATTATTATTATTATTATAATTTTCAATATAAATTGTATAATGCAAATGACGATTTTATGTTTTGATTAATATTTTACAATTTAAATTATAATTTGTACTGTAAAATTTGTAAAAGTAATAATGTTGAAAATTACATTTAAATTTTTTTAATTATTAATTTTTTTCTTTCATGTTCAGAAATTTTCTGCAAATAACATTTTAACAACTTTGTGAGGTATATGCTTTCAGAATAAAACTCCAATAATTAAAAAAAAATTGCTGGGTCTAATAAAACTTATAATTTTAATGAAGATTTTATAATTACAATTAAATTTTCTTAGTCAAAGCATGAATTCTAATTACCTAATCTTTTTCATATTTTATTTAATATGATTGAAAGCAGAACAGTAATCGCATACTTTAGGAACCTCTGTATTAATAAATAAATAAGTATTGTGAAAAACTTACGGTATTTAATTTTATATTGATTTTTTCTTTATGGGGAGTACTTTCTCTTAGTTATGTAATCTTTTTATTTGATGTTCTTCACCCAACTTGTTTCGGCTTTTATTAGCCATCCTCAGAGGTGTTATGTCTCTGATAATACATTTTAATATATTTTAAAAATAAAAATAATATATTCAATTTGAAATTATTTATTGTAAAGTATTTTTGATTTTTACATATTTGTCAAATTTTGAAGTATGATTATTATTTTGATTATATGGTATTATTGCAATTTTATGTGAATGCAAAATGGGCCGATAAAAGTTTGTTCCCGGGCCGCTTGTATGTTCCCCATCCATATATATATCCATAACAGTTGTTAAGCCTAGCAGTTATTAGCTTATAATGAACGACTAAATTATTAATGTATGAAATAAAGTTACGCACTTTTTTAAAATTTTCAAAATTGTTTTTTATTGTTCACGACAATTGTTATGTTCACGACTAAATTATGATGATATTATTAAGATGACAATCACCAGCTTCATTATTCATCAAGTGAAACCGCCCATTCTTGTCACCTTGCGTTGGTTTTTGCATCATCTTTAAAACGCTGCGAATGGAATAACTTTTTTTCCTCCGCATTCGATGGACAGCGAAAGGGCAAAATTACCATAAACCGATTAATGGTGATAATCGAATGGGTCGAAATAAATTACCTCTTCACTTAAAGTTCAGTTAGCAAGATGTGTGTGATAATTGCAAATGTAAAAACTTGTGATTATAACCAAAATTTAATAGCTGTGGTAACTCCTGGTTTGGTCTGCAATTATTTTCTCAAGAAGAAAATATTCAAAGAAAAGAAAGAAATTTGTTTTATTTAAGAAAATATTCAATTGCGTTATAAAAATCTTCGTATCAAAAATTGTAGCTCTGTTTTTTTCAATAAATCTTTACCCAATGTAAACAAAATTAGTTCGATGTAAAAAATGTCCCCTATTTTTAATCTGCTCCTACTATTCTTGAGAAGATTTACACAATCCGTACACAGTAATTGTTGAAATAATTTTAGCATTGCATTACCACTTATTTCACACATTTGCATTTCTTCGTCTGGCCAAGGAGCAATTTGCTAATCGGCGTGGGCTTAAGGTTGGGTTCCTCCATCCTCGGGCAAGGATCTTGCCATATTGGTAGGCCGGATGTGTGATTGTGGTGCACGATCCTGGCAATATCAATGGCACAGATGTCGAATGGTGATGCATGAATTGCCATCATCATGAAGCTCCAGTGGCACCCACTTCAGGTGCGGCCAAGACACGAATTTTACTTTAATTGGCAGCAATTCCTAGGAGCTGTGAAGGAAGCTATTTATAAATTTAATGATGATGAACAGTTGAATGTAAAATTGAATAAGCAATTTCAATATTGATTGCTTGAAATTGATTCGGTACTCAAGCAGTAGCTCTTGTAAATATCATTAAGTAATAATTATTATTATTATTATAATTTATTATTATTATCAATAATATAAGAGGGATTATACTACAAATATACTATTTTAATAAATTCTAAATCTTACTATGGCGCATTTCTTAAACTTCACAAATTAGCCGTGATAGACTACTTGGAGATATTTATGTGAAGAACACTTTCAACTTTGTTAATATGGCATTAATTCAGAATTCGTTAAATACCAGGTCATTTTTGAACTACAAGTACTACCAGAAGATTATATTAAGATTAAGATGAAGATTAATTGTCAAGCTCTAAAAAATAAATTTGTATTTATTTTGAGAATTCAATTTTTTGCCATTTTTTTAAACCGGTTTTTTGGCCCATTAAAGTTATTTATTTTATATATTTTAACGATAAAAGTATTATATAATAAATACGAAATTCTTTTCTTAAAAAAATAGATATACCCAAAAACGAATAACATTTCATTACTAACATAATATTTAAAATATTAAAAAAATCTATGCCTGACTAACAGTCTGTTGACTGTCCTTGAACTTGACTATCTGTTGAATGAATACTTATATTATATTATTATGAATCAATCTACTCAATTTTGCATATTTAATTTATTATTTCTATATTTTGAGCAATACTTGAAATGTTGACACCAAATATTGAAAATATAAACCGTTGACAGTAATCGTTCCAGTTTTGTCAGCAATATTTAAAAAAAATGCAGAATTGAAAGCCATCATGCATAGCTTGCCAGAATTTTCAAAATTTTGAGAGAACCATTGAAAATTTTACAATAATAAATATTGTTTCATGATAATAATACGTAATAAATGATAATATAACAGTAACCTATACAATTTCTGTATAATTGAAACTTTTACAGTAATTGTTGCAATCTTGACAAAGATTTACAACAACCAGAATGATTCAATTGGTGAAAATAATTGGAAATTTGACAACAACTACAATATTTTGATAGTGGTTATTAATAATAATTAAAAACTTAACACTTATCTATCAAATTTCTGGACAAGGGAAACTTTTACAGTAATCTTTGCAGTTTTGACAGAGAAATAAAAATATATAGGATAATAATTTCGGTATAATTGAAACTTGTACAGTAATTGTTGCAATCTTGACAACGATTTGAAACAACAAGAATAATTCAATTGGTGGCAATAATTGGAAATTTTCAACAACAAATAATATTTTGATAGTAGTAATTAATAATAATTAAAAATTTGACAATTATCTATCAAATTTCTCGACAAGGGATTTTTTTTACAGTAATCGTTGCAGTTTTAACAGAGAAATAAAATTATATAGGATAATAATTTCGGTATAATTGAAACTTTTACAGTAATTGCTGCAATATTTACAAATATTTAAAACGACGAGAATGATTCAATTGGTGAAAATAATTGGAAATTTGACAACAATAAACAATATTTTGATAGTAGTAATTAATACTAATTAAAAATTTGATAGTTATCTATCAAATGTCTGTATAAGATAAACTTCTACTGCAATCGTTGCAATTTTAACAGAGAAAATAAAAAAAATATAGGGTAATTGAATATTGAAATTTACAGATCCGAAAATATTTTCAAGTTTTCAAGTTTTCAAGTAATAACTGAATTTTTAACACCAACTTTAGATAATTTGGAAGTTATCTTGAATATTTTTGTAATTTTGAAGAAAAACTTAAACTTGAAACTTTGACAGTAGTCATTCCAGTATTAACAATATTAATAGTAATATTACCAGTAAGTATAACAATAAAGTAGTAAGAAAACAATAAAAAATATAATAATAACCAGTATTCAAAATGGATGAAACTATAATAAAAATAATTAAAAAATAAATCAAAAAATCATCTTTATATCTAAACATATAAACTACCAGTAAGTACTCCAATAAAGAAGAAAGAAAACAATAAAAAATATAATAATAACTGGTATCTAAAATGGATGAAACTATAACAAAATTAAAACAAAAAATTACATTGACAAATAATTTTATAGTAAAAATCAAAATTTGGACAAAACTCATTGAAACTTTGATAGGTATCATGTATATTTTTAAACCATATTCTATTATCAGAAATAATTGGAAATTTGAAAGTAATAAACTCTGATAATAATCATTCAAGTGTAAGCAGCAATATTAAAAAAATGCAGAATTGAGAAAGTTTAGCAGTAACATTGAAATTTGGATCGAAATAACTCAAATGTTAATATATTCATGAATATGTTAACAGAATTATTCTAATTTTAACAGAAATATTAGCAATTCACATCGAATTCACAAATATTATTTCATAATAGTAATTGGTAATAATGAAAAATATGACAGTAATCTATAAAATGTTGAAATTATTGAAGCATTTACAGTAATCGTTGTAATTTTAATAGAGATATTAAAAATTATCAGTAATAATTGAAAATTGATAAAAGGAATGAAAATTTTACAGTATTTTCAAACTATAGTAAACTTCAAATAGTACTGTCAAATTTTAATAACTTCATGAATATGTTGACAGAATTATTCAAATTTTGGCAAAAATATTAGAAATTCACATCGATAAATACTCGTATTATTACACAATAATAATTGGTAATAATGAAAAATATGATAGAAATCTATAAAATATTGAAATCATTGAAGCATTTACAGTAATCGTTGTAATTTTAACAGACGTATTAAAAATTATCAGTAATAATTGAAAATTGATAAAAGGAATGAAAATGTTACAGTATTTTCAAATTATACTAAACTTCAAATAATACTGTCAAATTTTAATAACTTCATGAATATTTTGACCGAATTATTCAAATTTTGGCAAAAATATTAGAAATTCACATCAATAAATATTATTTCATAATAATAATTGGTAATAATAAAAAATATGATAGAAATCTATAAAATATTAAAATCATTGAAGCATTTACAGTAATCGTTGTAATTTTAACAGAGGTATTAAAAATTATCAGTAATAATTGAAAATTGATAACAGGAATGAAAATTTTTCAGTATTTTCAAATTATAGCAAACTTCAAATAATACTGTTAATATTTAATAACTTCACGAATATGTTAACAGAATTATTCAAATTGTGGCAAAAATATTAGAAATTCACATCAATAAATATGATTTCATAATAATAATTGGTAATAATGAAAAATATGATAGAAATCTATAAAATATTGAAATGATTGAAGCATTTACAGTAATCGTTGTAATTTTAACAGAGATATTAAAAATTATCAGCAATAATTGAAAATTGATAAAAGGAATGAAAATTTACAGTATTTTCAAATTATAGTAAACTTCAAATAATACCGTTAATATTTAATAACTTCATGAATATTTTGACAGAATTATTCAAATTTTGGCAAAAATATTACAAATTCACATCAATAAATATTATTTCATAATAGTAATTGGTAATATTGAAAAATATGAAGTAATCTATAAAATTTCCGAACCACTGAAGCTTTTACATTAATCGTTGTAATTTTAACAGAGATATTAAAACAATATTAGTAATAATTGAAAATTGATAAAAATAATGAAAATTTTATAGTATTTTTAAATTACAGAAAATTTCAATTAATACTGTTCAATTTCTTAATATTTATGTTTGACACAAAAAATTGATAGTTTGGCAGTAATCTTTGAAAATATCATTATATTCAAACTAAATTAATTTGAAAATTGGAATCTTTGATAGTAGCTTTATTTATTCCAGTATCTTCTAGGTATTGTTAATAAGTTGCTTCCATTATCTTTTAGTTATTTTTTACATTCGACAATAGACTTCATTATCTTCTTGTTATTGATTACAATTGACAATAGATTATATTATCTTATAGTTGTTGTTTATAATTGACTACAGATTCCATTATTGTATTTGTCTGTATATGTCGTTATCATTTCATTATCTTGTAATTATTGTTTATAAGTGCCTATAGTTTAGATACGATTAAATAAATAAATTGCCTATAGTTTTCATTATCTTATAGTTGTTATTTATAATTGGCAACAGATTTCATTATCTTCTAGTTATTGTTTACAATTGACTATAGATTCCATTATCTTATAGTTGTTGTTTAAAATTGACTACAGATTTCATTATCTTCTAGTTATTGTTTACAATTGCCTATAGATTTCATTATCTTACAGTTGTTGTTTATAATGACTAAAAATTTCATTATTGTCTAGTTATTATTTGCAATTGACTATAGATACTATTATCTTATAGTTGTTATTTATAATTGACTACAGATTTCATTATCAGTCATTATTTACAATTGACTATACATTTCATTATCTTATAGTTGTTGTTTATAATGAGTACAGATTGAATTATTGTCTAGTTATTATTTGCAATTGGCTATAGATTCCATTATCTTATAGTTGTTATTTATAATTGACTACAGATTTCATTTTCTTTTGGTTATTGTCGTACTTAATGTACCAATACAAGTAAATTAGCACCAATACAAGATAATCGGAACAATAATCACTGAATGTGGCCCAAAGAAATTGTAAATAATTACACATGGATTGATTTCGAAATAGAAAATTATTTCATTTTATTCGGACGCGTACATCCAGCGGCCCACTAATTAGTGAGCCGCGTTTATATACACTTAAACTAAACGTTTTGGCTGCTGTACAATGATTTTAATTTTCTGTGGTCGTTTCCATGTTTCGTAGCGCATCTTCAGGTACATCTTAAGCCTGGGGGATATGGGCACCTTCTGGCTGGAAACCATTCTCATCAGCAACGTAGTTGACAGTGTAGGTGACCCCATCAGCTCCGGTGTAGGTGAAGGATCCACGGACAGCAATGGCTTCGTTCTCACTTCCGGCGTTGTTCAGTTGTCCCTGTTCCTGTTGGGAGATTCCGTTGCTGGTCTCATATCTGGAAATAGGCAGAAATGTTAGAATAAAGTAGAGATTTGTTTGGACTAAAACCAAGGTTTTATGCAAAAGATGTTTTCCAAAAATCAATTTTGTGTTGGAAAAAACTGAAAGATGCTCGGAACAGAATAGAGATTAATTTGGGCAATGACCAAGGTTTTATCCAAAAGATATTTCCCAAATTTTTTCCAGATGGTGGTCTCATATCTGTAAATGGGTAGAAATGTGAGAATAAAGTAGATATTGATTTGTATTAACACCAAGGTTTTATGTACAATATGTTTTCCAAATATCAATTTTGGGTTGGAAAAGATTGGAGGATGCTCGGAATAGAATAGAGAATAATTTGAACAAAGGCCAAGATTTTATCCAAAATATATTTCGCAAATATCAATTTTGTATTGGAAAGGATTGGAGGATGCTCAGATTATTGGATGGAACGATCATTTACCGTACACACAATCGATTTTAGATGATTTGGGAAGGTTATATAATAATAAAGAAACTTGATCGCAATTTCGGAATTGGACTGGTTTTGATGCAAGATCGTGACAAATTTGTGGAGATAGCTTTTGACCTTCAAAATGAATCTTCAGGATTTTGTCACCGAATGCAGTTTATGTAGGATTTTTAAATTCTGCTATCAAATGTGATCCAAATTCCAAGTTTTGCACAAATACTTACGCAAAGTTGTATCCATCGACTCCAATGTTGTCCAGGTCGCTCCTGATGACGACAGCATCTTTGTCGGCTCCCTGAGGGGCGGCCACGACGACGGCGACGAGGGCAGCAAGGGCGAATATCTGCACAAAAAGCAAGAATTTAACACAAATGAATCCAAAGAAATAATCTTCAAAGCACTGACCAGCTTCATGTTTGCGTTGTTCGTTGAACTGTGAATTGATAAGGCAGAATCCGCGATATATATAGAAGCCCCTGGGCCGGGCCCCCGAAAATTCGGCCCCACCACCGTTCAAGAGGAGCATCCTTCACATTTTTGGGCGCCAGTTCACCTTTCGGAAAACTAAACTGGTTTTCTTCGGGCGGAGAAGATCTGGACGCTAATTGCTGCATTAATTCAGGACGGTCTCCTCGACGATCATCTTTCCGGATGCGGTGGCATTGAAAATCCTGCAGCAGTCTTGGTGCAGGATCGCCAGCAGGATGTGTGTGCAGACACCTGAAAATTAGGCTGACTCACTGGCGATTGGAATTTGCATGCAGTTGCTTAATTTGTTTAAACTATAAAACTGAAACTATATCTCATGAAAATTTGACAAAGTTACAGTACTAAATAAGGGAGAAAATCAAACACATTAACTTTTTGTATTGACACTATGGATTAGCTATTACTGAAATTTCTGAAAATTTATTATTTGCAAATTTGATATTAGTTTCGTGTACAGTACACCTGAAACTATTTCTGCTGAAAATTTGATAAAGTTACAGTACTAAATAAGGGAGAAAATCAAACACTTAACTTTCTCAATTGACAAGTATGGATTAGTTATTACTGAAATTTCTAAAAATTTATTATTTGCAAATTTGATATTAGTTTCGTATACAGTACACCTGAAACTATTTCTCCTGAAAATTTGATAAAGTTACAGTACTAAATAAGGGAGAAATCAAACACTTAACTTTCTCAATTGACAAGTATGGGTTAGCTATAACTGAAATTTCAGAAAATTTATTATTTACAAATTTCATATTAGTTTCGTGTATAGTACACCTGAAACTATATCTCATGAAAATTTGACAAAGTTACAGTACTAAATAAGGGAGAAAATCAAACACTTAACTTTCTCAATCGACAAGTATGGATTAGTTATTACTGAAATTTCTGAAAATTTATTATTTGCAAATTTGATATTAGTTTCGTGTACACTACACCTGAAACTATATCTCATGAAAATTTGACAAAGTTACAGTACTAAATAAGGGAGAAAATCAAACACTTAACTTTCTCAATTGACAAGTATGGATTAGTTATTACTGAAATTTCTGAAAATTTATTATTTGCAAATTTGATATTAGTTTCGTGTACACTACACCTGAAACTATATCTCATGAAAATTTGACAAAGTTACAGTACTAAATAAGGGAGAAAATCAAACACTTAACTTTCTCAATTGACAAGTATGGATTAGTTATTACTGAAATTTCTGAAAATTTATTATTTGCAAATTTGATATTAGTTTCGTGTACACTACACCTGAAACTATATCTCATGAAAATTTGACAAAGTTACAGTACTAAATAAGGGAGAAAATCAAACACTTAACTTTCTCAATCGACAAGTATGGATTAGTTATTACTGAAATTTCTGAAAATTTATTATTTGCAAATTTGATATTAGTTTCGTGTACGGTACACCTAAAACTATTTCTCCTGAAAATTTGATAAAGTTACAGTACTAAATAAGGGAGAAAATTAAACACTTAACTTTCTCAATTAACAAGTATGGGTTAGCTATAACTGAAATTTCTGAAAATTTATTATTTACAAATTTGATATTAGTTTCGTGTACAGTACACCTTAAACTATTTCTCATGAAAATTTGATAAAGTTACAGTACTAAATAAGGGAGAAAATCAAACACTTAATTTTCTCAATTGACAAGTATGGGTGAGCTATAACTGAAATTTCTGAAAATTTATTATTTGCAAATTTGATATTAGTTTCGTGTACAGTACACCTGAAACTATTACTCCTGAAAATTTGATAAAGTTACAGTACTAAATAAGGGAGAAAATCAAACACTTAACTTTCTCAATTGACAAGTATGGGTTAGCTATAACTGAAATTTCTGAAAATTTATTATTTGCAAATTTTATATAAGATTCGTGTAGAGTACACCTGAAACTAATTCTTCTGAAAATTTGACAAAGTTACAGTACTAAATAAGGGAGAATATCAAACACTTAACTTTCTCAATTGACAAGCATGGATTAGCTATTACTGAAATTTCTCAAAATTTATTATTTACAAATGTGATATTAGTTTCGTGTACAGTACACCTGAAACTATTTCTCATGAAAAATTTGACAAAGTTTCAGTACTAAATAAGGGAGAAATCAAACACTTAACTTTCTCAATTGACAAGTATGGGTTAGCTATTACTGAAATTTCTGAAACTTCATTATTTACAAATTTGATATAACATTCGTGTACAGTATACCTGATGGTAATTCTTCTGAAAATTTGACAAAGTTTCAGTATTAAATAAAGGAGAAAATCAAACACTTAACTTTTTGCATTGACAAGTATGGATTAGCTATTAGAGAAATTTTTGAAAATTTATTATTTGCAAATTTCATATTAGATTCGTTTACAGTATACCTGAAGCTAATTCACCTAAAAATTTGACAAAGTTTCAGTACCTAATAAATGAGAAAATCAAAAGTATAACTTTCTGCATTTACAGGTATGGGTTAGCTATTCCTGAAATTTCTGAAAATTAATTATTTGCAAATTTGATATTTGATTTGTATACAGTATACCTGAAACTAATTTTCCTGAAAATTTGTCAAAGTTTCAGTATTAAATATGGGAGGAAATCAAACATATAACTTTCTGCATTGACAAGAATAGGTTAGGTATTACTGAAATTTCTGAAAACTTATTATTTTCAAATTTGATATTAGATTCGTGTACAGTACACCTGAAACTAATTCTCCTGAAAATTTGACTTACACTTGTGATCTACATTATCTAGAACGAAACATGATTCTCGCCTCGTTTGTGAGTCGTGTGCAATTCTGATCCTGCCCAGAGATCAGGTCGCTGCGGTTGCTCAATTTATTGTTATTGCTGTAACTGCTGGTATTATTGTTGTTATTATTATTAGATAAATGCGGGTTTGATGCACCCATAAATAATGCTGGGCGTTCGCAATTTGCCCAGAACACATACACAATCGAGCGAAACGCTCTGCACAAATCGACGAATTATTGGCAAATAGTTTATTTGTACGAGTATTAAGAGGCAAGTAAAAGTGCACCTATTGTTGCTGAAACTGGGCGTAATTGTATTTTTGTGGAGCACAAATATTGTATGTAAAGTGCGAAGGTGAGGCTGTGTATTGCAAATATTAATCCAGACTTGAAAATTATTGCAATTTGAAATTGGTTTGACTTTGTTAGTTATGTTTTGTATTGTCTTTAATAATAATAATAATATTTGTTTTGTTTCGATAAAAAATCGATATTGAATTTTTTTAAACATTATATTATAATTTGTTTATTTCTATTTTGATAAATAAATTGTTTCTTCTATCTCATTTAATTTAATATTTTTAATTTGATTACTTGTTAATTTTAATATTTGATACATAAAACTACATATAAAAATAAACTATCACTGTAAAAACAGAAAGACCTCAGGTCGATGGCAAATAATGATTTTAACTACTACTAATAATAATAATATTAATAATTTATTGATTTTTCTGATACTACTATGTTCTACACAGGTCAAATTAAATGACACATGGCAAAACATTTATATTTTGTATTCATTATTTTTTTGTACTTTTCACATTTTTTGTACATTATATTTGTTTAGGATAAACTAGGATAGGGTCAATGTAATTTATTATTATAATAAATAAATTGATCCTATCCTGAGTCCCTACCCTTGCATATGTCTATCGTTTTATATTAATTAAATTGTGCTTCAATGAATTAATTTAATTAATAAAAATTATTAGTAGTTGAGCATAATATAGATAGTTACAAAAAAAATCATTGTTGGAGGTTTTTGGGGTTTTTCCTTACTTGTAAATCATCTATAATAATAATGATAAGTTATTTAACGCTGCATGTTGATTATTTTAATAACACTAATAAACCATAGATTACTAACCAACAAGTTCTTACATGTTGAGGAAATACTTGTGATAGGATCAAAGGCTGAATTTCTGTGTGTTAAGTAATGTTTAAAACGGCGAATTATGCTAATATCTAACAAAAAAATATGCACCAAGGTTAATTATGATTAATAATATGAAAGAAGCACTTTCTATTGCTGAATTCATATGTAGGTGTGTTTAAATATAGAATCCGAGAAATATTTAATGTCACTAATAAATGTAAAAGTATCGCTTATCTGTCACTCAAATTTCTGGAAATTTATCTGTAGGATATTTTGAAAATTTTATGCTTGACTTGTATACAGTATGCCTGAAGGTAATTCCTCCGAAAATTTGGAAAATGTATGTACTCAGTGAGTGAGAAAATGGAATGTTTAACTTTCCAAGTTGATTAGTATTGGATATCAATCGCTGAAATTTCTGAAAATTTATTTAATGGATAATTTCAAAATTTTATGCCAGATCTTCATACAGTATACTTTAATACAAATCCTCTGAAAATTTTACCACGAATATGTTTTAATTAAGTGAGAAAATCGAGTCATTAACTTTCCGAATTGACCAGTATAATTTATCAGTGACTGAAATTTCTGAAAATTTTACTGAAAGATATTTTGAAAATTTTATGCTAGACTTGTATACAGTATACCTGAAGATATATCCTCTGGAAATTTTACAAAGAGTATGTCTTAAATAAGTGGATCAGTATAAGTTATCAGTCACTGAAATTTCTGAAAATTTATCTAATGGATAATTTCAGAATTTTATGCCAGATCATTATACAGTATACTTTAATACAAATCCTCTGAAAATTTGACCACGAATATGTCTTAATTAAGTGAGAAAATCGAGTTATTAACTTTCCGAATTGACCAGTACAAATTATCAGTCACTGAAATTTCTGAAAATTTTCTGAAGGATATTTTGAAAATTTTATGCCAGACTTGTATACAGTATACCTGAAGATATATCCTCTGAAAATTTTACAAAGAGTATGTCTTAAATAAGTGTATCAGTATAAGTTATCAGTCACTGAAATTTCTGAAAAAATTTCTTGAGGATATTTTGAAAATTTTATGCCAGAGTTGTATACAGCATACCTGAAGATATATCCTATGAAAATTTTACAAAGAGTATGTCTTAAGTAAGTGAGAAAATTGAATGTTTAACTTTCCGAGTTGATTAGTATCGGTTATCTATCACTGAATTTTCTGAAAATAAAATTTATTTGGAGGATATTTTGAAAATGTTATGCCAGATTTGTGTAGAGTATGCCTAATAACATAATATATTAATTATAACTTTAATTACATATAAATTACATTATAAAACTGAAACATTTAAACATTAAAAACATTTTAAAACTAAAAACATTATAACTTAATAAAAAAATCATGTACAAAAATTAAAATGTTGTATTTTTAAGTATAAAACAAATTTTAATGGCAAACTTTCCAGGAAAAATATCCACATTTTATTAAGAGTATTTCTGGATGTGCCTAATTCGTTTATAACATTCAAAAATGGTTTCTTAAACTGAACTTAAAATATTTTAACATATTTTAACAATTATATGCCGATCACGTTTCAAATGGCATCGTAACTGCCAGATAACAATTTGTAACTTTATCTATGGATGGAAATACTGGCTTTAATTCATGCTAATAAAATTATGATACATAAATATTTTAACAATTACATGCCTATCACGTTTCAAATGGCATCGTAACTGCCAGATAACAATTTGTAACTCTGTCTGTGGATGGAAAAACTGGCTTAAAATGATGCTCATAAGATAATGATAAATAAATATTTTAACAATTACAGGCCTATTACGTTTCAAATTTCGTAGTTCTTAATATCTTTAACCTTCAGATAACTATTTGTTACTTTGTTAGTGTTTTAAAAGACTACCTTTGAAGTACTGTGTGTCAAAATATGTAATGGTATTTAGATGTTACTGTGGCATAAATGAAATGCAACACAAGTCGTATGTTGCATTAATTGTGACAATTGTGAAAGTAGAATTTCATATTTCAAAATATGGAATTTAAACGTTTATAACTTCACAATTATATGACTTATCATAACAATTTTTTAACAGCATAGTAACTGATGATTGGGCTTTCAGGTTCCGCAAACCGTTTCCAAAAATTTGCATTGGGAAAAAAATTACGTTCTGTTAAGTAAGTTAGTACTGGAGACTCTATGCTTCGTCAAGCGACGAACCTAATACAAATAATTCTATTAACTCAAAGATCCATAAAAAACAAAAAGTATAACAACGCCAGTCTAATTCTATGATCATGGTATGGTATCGTATGGTATGATATGGTATGGTATGGTATGATATGGTATGGTATAGTCATAGTATTTGAATCAACAATAGCCTGAGAATTATTTTGATGAAAATTTCAAAGATTTATGGTAAATAAAAAGTTAATAGACAATTCTAAAAACAAAACCCGTTCAATTCTATGGTCATGGTATGGTATGGTATAGTATGATATGGTGTGGTCATGGTATTTCTATAAACAATACCATGACATTTATTCTGATGAAAAACTCAAAAATTCAAAGAAAATGAAAAGTTTATAAACAATTCTAAAGACAATACCAGTTAAATTTTATAATCATAGTGTTATATGGTATGGTATAGTACGATATGGTGTGGTCATGGTATTTCTATAAATTATACCATGACATTTATTCTGATGAAAAACTCAAAGAGTTCATAGAAAATAAAAAGTTTATAGACAATTCTAAAGACAATACCAGTTAAATTCTATGCATAGTATTATATGGTATGGTATAGTACGATATGGTGTGGTCATGGTATTTCTATAAACAATATCATGACAATTATTTTATTGAAAAACTCAAAGATTCATAGAAAATGAAAAGTTTATAGACAATTATAAAGACAATACCAGTTAAATTCTATGGTCATGATATGCTATGGTATGGTATAGTATGATATGGTGTGGTCATGGTATTTCTATAAACAATATCATGACATTTATTCTGATGAAAAACTCAAAGATTCATAGAAAATGAAAAGTTTATGGACAATTCTAAAGACAATACCAGTTAAATTCTATGGTCATGGTGTAGTTTGGTATAGTATGATATGGTGTGGTCATGGTTTTTCTATAAACAATACCATGACATTTATTCTAATGAAAAACTCAAAGATTCATAGAAAATGAAAAGTTTATAGACAATTCTAAAGACAATACCAGTTAAATTCTATGGTCATGATATGCTATGGTATGGTATAGTATGATATGGTGTGATCATGGTATTTCTATAAACAATACCATGACATTTATTCTGATGAAAAACTCAAAGATTCATAGAAAATAAAAAGTTTATAGACAATTCAAAAAACAATATCATTTAAATTCTATGATCATGGTATGGTATGGTATAGAATGATATGGTGTGGTCATGGTATTTCTATAAACATTACCATGACATTTATTCTGATGAAAAACTCAAAGATTCATAGAAAATAAAAAGTTTATAGACAATTCTAAAGACAATACCATTTAAATTCTATGATCATGGTATGGTATGGTATAGTACGATATAGTGTGGTCATGGTATTTCTATAAACAATATCATGACATTTATTCTGATGAAAAACTCAAAGATTCAAAGAAAATGAAAAGTTTATAAACAATTCTAAAGACAATACCAGTTAAATTCTATGGTCATGGTATGGTATGGTATAGTATGATATGGTGTGGTCATGGTATTTCTATAAACAATACCATGACATTTATTCTGATGAAAAACTCAAAGATTCATAGAAAATAAAAAGTTTACAGACAATTCTAAAGACAATACCAGTTAAATTCTATGGTCATAGTATTGTATGGTATGGTATAGTACGATATGGTGTGGTCATGGTATTTCTATAAACAATTTCATGACATTTATTCTGACGAAAAACTCAAAGATTCATAGAAAATAAAACGTTTATAGACAATTCTAAAGACAATACCAGTTAAATTCTATGGTCATGGTATGGTATGGTATGGTATAGTATGATATGGTGTGGTCATGGTATTTCTATAAACAATATCATCGCATTTATTCTGATGAAAAACTCAAAGATTCATAGAAAATGAAAAGTTTATAGACAATTCTAAAAACAATACCCGTTAAGTTCTATGGTCATGGTATGGTATGGTATAGTATGATATGATGTGGTCATGGTATTTCTATAAACAATACCATGACATTTATTCTGATGAAAAACTCAAAGATTCAAAGAAAATGAAAAGTTTGTAGACAATTCTAAAGACAATACCAGTTAAATTCTATGGTCATGGTATGGTATGGTATGGTATAGTATGATGTGGTGTGGTCATGGTATTTCTATAAACAATACCATGACATTTATTTTAATGAAAAACTCAAAGATTCATACACAATAAATAGTTTATAGACAATTCTAAAGACAATACCACTTAAATGGTATGGTATAGTATGATAGGTATTTCTATAAAGAATACCATGACAATTATTTTGATGAATAACTCAAAGATACATATAAAATGAAAAGTTTATAGACAATTCCATGACATGGTATGGTATGGTATGGGATGGTATGGTATGGTATGGTATGGGATGGTATGGTATGGTATGGTATGGTATGGTATGGTATGGTATGGTATGGTATGGTATGGTATGGTATGGTATGGTATGGTATGGTATGGTATGCTATGGTCATGGTATTATTATAAAGAATACCACGTTGTCTCGACGTTTCAGTGTTTTACATACGCCATCTTCAGGAGCTTTAATATAACAAAACAAATGGATGTCACCTATAAACCATATAACTACATATAAACTTGCATAAAATTTATATAATGAAATAAACCTTTGTGTTCTCGATCTAAGTAATGCACAAGTCCTGGGTTCGACTCCCTGTATAAGTCTATAATGTAATAATTTCATGCAAAATAACCAACTTTAGTAATATATTTAAAACAAAAATCAATCAGACGAAAATGTATTAAAAAAGTATGATTTTTTTAAAATGTGAAATCAAATTGATAGTTTTAAGTTTGATGTTTACTCATGCAAAATAACGGACTTTACTAACACATTAAAAAAAATGTTTTCCATGAACTTTGTGTAAGTAAGTGTATATATTTTTGGGTGGAAATGAAAAGTAAAACCAATACACTATCAATTTGATTGCACATTGAGACAAATCAGATATTTTTCAATGTGAAATCAAACTGATAATTTGAAGTTTGATGTTTTCCATGAACTTTATGTAAGTAAGTGTATATATGTTTGGGTGGAAATGAAAAGTAAAACCAATAAATATCAATTTGATTGCACATTGCAAAAATCAGATATTTTTCAATGTGAAATCAAATTGATAATTTGAAGTTTGATGTTTTCCATGAACTTTATGTATGTAAGTGTATATATTTTTGGGTGGAAATGAAAAGTAAAACCAATAAACTATCAATTTGATTGCACATTGAGACAAATCAGATATATTTCTATGTGAAATCTTATTAATTATTTGAAGTTTGATGTTTTCTATGGACTGTATGTAAGTACATATATTTTGGGTCAACACGAAAACCAAAACCAATAAACTATCAATTTGATTTCACATTGCAAAAATCAGATATTTTTCAATGTGAAATCAAATTGATAATTTGAAGTTTGATGTTTTCTATGGACTATATGTAAGTAAATGTATATTTTTGTGGTACACATGAAAAGTAAAACCATTACAAGTTTTTTTTCTCTTTTATTAACGCATGACCAACAAAAAAGTGCAATAATTTTGAATTTAGCTACAAGAGCCGAAGACTATTCAAGGCTTGGGGATATGAGCACCTTCTGGTTGGAAACCGTTCTCATCAGCTACATAGTTGACAGTGTAGGTGACTCCATCAGCTCCTGTGTAGGTGAAGGATCCACGAACAGCAATGGCTTCGTTTTCACTTCCGGCGTTGATGAGAGTTCCTTGTTCTTGTTGGGAGATTCCGTTGCTAGTTTCATATCTGAAGACAATACAGAAATAATAGTTTTGTTGTTTGGTAGATAGGTATATATTTATTTCGAAATTGGATGGGAAATTCCATTGCTAGTTTCATATCAGAGGACAATACGAAAATTGTAGATTTGTTGTTTGTTAGATACGTAGAAATTTATTTCAAAATTGTTTGGAAGTTTTCATTGTTAGTTTCATATCAGAAGAGAATACAAAAATTGTAGATTTGTTGTTTGTTAGATACGTAGATGTTTATTTCGAAATTGGTTGGAAGATTTCATTGCTAGTTTCATATCTGAAGACAATACAAAAATTGTAGATTTGTTGTTTGTTGGATAGGTAGATATTTATTTCGAAAGAACATATGAAGAGTAAAGCAAAAATTGTTCCAAATCAAAATCCAAATTATATAATTATAATTTAATTTGAAGATATGATAAGATATGAATGAAAATCCAAATTACATAATAATAATTGAATTGATAATTAATAAAAATATCATAATGAAGCATTTTTGACATCATAAAATAATAATTAAATACAATAATTATGCATAATTTTTATATTTTTGTGCTAACTATATTTATATGCTCATTTTGACCTGTGAATTTTTTTTTGACAATATCACGTAAAATTTCTATTCAATTTTATTTCTATTTATTACAAATTTGATATTTATCTCGAAAGAATATATGAAGAGTAAAGCAAAAATTGTTTCAAATCAACATCCAAATTACATTACAATTTAATTGAAATTATTAACAATTGAATTAACAAAAATTGGCTTTATCAAGCATTTTTTGCATTATAAAATAATAATTAAATACAGAAATAAATTGTGCATAATTTTTATTTTTGTATTTATGCTTACTATGTTTTTATGTCCATAACCTGTGCAAATGGTTTATGGTACATAGTAATTATTTAATTGATAATTAATAAAAATGACACAATTAAGCATTTTTGGCAAAATTATATCAAACAAATATATATATTTATATAATATATAAAATATTAATTATATACAAAAATTGTGCATAATTTTTATTTTTGTATTTATGTTTACTATGTTTCTATGCTCATTTTCACCTGTGCAAATAGTTTTGAGAATATCAATTATTAAATACAAAAATTGTTCATAATTTTAATATTTGTATTTATGCTTACTATGTTAATATGCTCATTTTGACTTATGTAAATTGTTTTGATAATATCAAGTAACAAATTTCTATTCTATTCAATTTTTATTTATTACAAATTTGATATTGACCCATGATTTTGAAAGAATATATGAAGCGTAAAGCAAAAATGGTTTTAAATCAAAATCTCAATTACATAATAATAATTTAATTGATAATTAAAAACCAAATGGTATTATTAAGCTTGTTTGACATTATAAAATAATAATTAAATACAAAAATTGTGCATAATTTTGATTTTTATACTAATGTTTAGTATGTTTTTATGCTCATTTTGATCTGTGTAAATATTTTTGATAATATCAGGTAATAAATTTCTATTCTATTCTATTTCTATTTATTACGATTGGAATTTTCAATTATTTGCTAATTATTTATTGATGTACTAAATCGTAGTCTGAATATTAATTATGCCTCATCCAATAATAATATTAATATTGAAATATTATAATTACTGTTAATATTATTAACAATATTAATATAATAATAATATTAATAATAATAATAACAATAAAAATAATAATAATTTATTCTCCAACAGGCCATACAGCCCAAATAGAGGAAGACATAAAATATAAAATATGCACACCTACATAGTTATTTTTTAATTTTTTGTGTTTTTATTAATATACAGGGTGTCTTACGAAAGTCGTTGGTTAAAATTTTATAGGGTTCCTGATGAAATCAAAATTTGAAAAAAATCACACAAACATGGTTCGTCATGATCTCATAAAATGAAATACATACATGTATCTATCACTTCCGCTTTTACCGGAAGTAGCCATCAACTTTGTTATTTTAAAACGAACACCCTGTATATTTTTGCACATTCAGATTACTCTTTCAATTCTGAACATATTTTATTTAACTTATAGAGCAATTAACTTTAGTAGTTTTTGAGGAAAAAAATTATTTCCGAAATTATTGGTTCAAATGGACGATTTCAAAATATATGCATAACTTCTCTTATGAGTGAGATAGAGACTTAAACTTTTTTGCATGTTGTGGCAGAAACATGGCTGTATTATTACAAAAAAAATGTATCTGTTGATATTTTACGAGTACTATTTCATAAGTTCAATTATTGAACTTATGAACCATATAACCAACATATATAATTTTTACATATATGACATATATTTATAAAGTAATAACATATATAAACTTTTAACCAACGACTTGCGTAAGACACCCTGTATATGTATTAGCATTTAAAATATTTTCCAAGAATAATAATATCAAACATTGCAAGCATTTGATTCATCAAATTCCGAATTTGAAAACAATTTGAAATTGAAACACATTTTGCAAATACTTACACAAAGTTATATCCATCAACTCCAATGTTCTCCAATTCACTCTTGAGCACGACGGCATCCTTATCGGCACCTCCTTGTGGAGGAGCTGCGATGGCCAAGGCTACAAGAGCGAAGAATGCGATGATCTGCAAGAACACAATGTAAATATCAAAGACACAAATATCTTGGACAGGATATAAAGATCAAACATTAGCATCAAGAAATTAAGTTGTACACAATAGTAAAGCAAATGTCTAAATGATTTTCAAAAAAATAGTTATTACAAAAATTCCATCCAGAAATAAAGTTGTACACAATAATAAAGCAAATTTCTAAACGATTTTCACATAAGTAGTTATTACAAAAATTAGATACATTAGCATCCAGAAATTAAGTTGTACACAAGTTTATAGCAAATGTCTAAATGATTTTCAAATAAGTAGTTATTACGAAAATTCCATCCAGAAATTAAGTTTTACACAATATTAAAGCAAATATGTAAAGGATTTTCACATAGGTAGTTATTACAAAAATTAGATACATTGGCATCCAGAAATTAAGTTGTATACAATATTAAAGCAAATGTCTAAATGATTTTCAAGTTTTTTTAAGAAAGTTTGTTAAAGAAATCTTTAGAATAAAACATATGCATACTTATGCTATCTATTATTTTGCAGTTTTTGCTATTAAGAATCTCAATATTATCGAAAAATCTACAAAAACCTTGACAAGTATTAAAATATCTGTAGAATTATTGAACCAGTAGAAATTTCGAAAACCATTAAAAAAAATTGTGAAGTATAGTATCTCTAAAATTCTTGATAATTATTGAGAAAACTGTATTAACCTCGGAAACTATTAAGAAGTTATGAAATTTTACTTCTCTCTAGAAAAATATCTCTAGAAATATTGAACCTGTAGAAATTTCGAAAATCGTGAAAATATTTTGTGAAGTATTGAGAAATCTCTACAATACTTGATAATTATTGAGAAATCTGTATAAACCTTGGAAACTAATAATAAAAGAAATAATGGAATTCATTATTGAAATTTGGACAATCATTGAAAAATCTTGGGAATTGTTGAGAAATCTCTAAAAATCATAATAGTTGTTCATAAATCTGCGGAAATCTCGAAAACTATTGAGAGATCATGGAAGTTGTTTTGTAACTTCTAAAAATCGTGATAAATATTGAGAAATGTCTAGATATTACATGAATCATTAAGAAATTTAGAGAATGAAAGAATGTACGTAATAATCATCGTTTTTTTTTCCTGCGATATTTTCATATAATATTAAACAATTTCCTTACATTTTCTGCAATTTGAATAGTTTGCTAGTTTGTTTCATGTTACTTTGTTGTTGTTGTTGTTAAAAAAAGTGTAACAAAAAACAAGACAACATTTTTGTTACACTTTTTTTAAATAGTCTAATTCTGAAACTTGTAGTATATTCGTTTATAGAGTTTACAGTTGCAACTTCTGATTTTTTAACAAATTTTCTGCAAATTTTATACATTTTTTGCTTTTTTTTTTCTGTGATATTTTCATATGCAATTTACATAAATTTTCTGCAATTTGAATAATGTTCTTCCTTTCTTGATGTTACTGTGTCGTTCGGTTTCTGTGTTTTCTTGTTTTTTATTACGCCTTTTTTTAAGTGTTATAAATGTATCGGGAAAAAATTAATAACATTTTCAGAACATTCTACTTGTGGAATTATATTTTTTATAAATTTTCCACAATTTACAAAAAAAAATCTGCACTTCGATGGGAATTTTCATGTTTTAATTACACTTTGATCAAAGAGCTTTAGAATATTAATTAATAAGTAACAGAAACTTAGTCAGCTTTTCAGAAACTTCTGGTAGACTTTTAATATGGCTGACTTGATACTTGCAAAATTTGAAATTTTCAATAAAATTCAGCAATATCCAGAAATTAAGTTGTACACAATATTAAACCAAATGTTTAAATGATTTTCAAATAAGTAGTTATAACAAAAATTACTAGTAGCATTTGATTAATAATAATTACTATTGTTAGGATATAGCTTTGTTATTCAAATATTAGTAGCAGTTCAATTATTATTATTATTAAGATATAACTGTGTTATTCAATTATTAGTAGCAGTTGAATTGTTATTATGAAAATTTGAAGCAAAAAATTTTGGATGCCTTATCACCAAATAATACAATTATCACGATCCCATATGATATGATGGAATTACACCTTTCACTAACCACTTTCATGTTGGATTGAATTTGTACTGGACGGACTTACAAACTGTGCCTTCATCAACTGCGTTGGCTCGTTTTATACAAAATCAATTTGTCAGAAAAAAAACCATAAACCACCAAACGGGGGACTGATGCTCATTAGTTTCGTTAGCTCTTCGTTAACCTTTAAGGACTAGTTTTTATTTTGGGAAGATGACACCAGTTTGACTCCTCTCGTGGTTGCTCTTCGAAAAATGTCACTTGTCTGGAATCCGTACGAAGCCATGCGCGTGCCATTCGAGGTTGCAGCTCAACACCAGAACTCTTATTGTTGGCAGAAGAAATGTCAGCAGGAGCAGAGCGGTTTTGCTCCGTGACCTAATGCGCTCATAATGTCTCAATCGCACTCAAACAGACAACACATTTGCAAGTTTCGATTTATAGTATAAAGTATAAACAAAAAAACACAAAAAAATGAACAGGATTTTAAATCAAATGTTAAAATTCAGGGCACGTTAAATTTTAATCCTGCAACAATACAAATGTACTAAAATAATTCATTGAAATTAAAGTATCATATAATTGAATGTTGATTTAATCTGTGAACCATAAAAACTACCTTTAAATTTATTTTCATAAAAATATACGTACTGAATCAAAATATCCATATTGCATAGAAATAGAATGTCATTTTAATTACATAAAATACATTTTAAATAATTGCAAAGTTGGTTTTTAAATTATTGTGTGAGTAATTTAAATTACTCTTCTTTAATTTTACACATGAAGAGTAAGTAGTAAGAACATTTATTCAATATAGCTTTTTACATTTTTTTTGTCACATCACAGGTATTGATGATTAATGAAGTTTATGATATGCTATATGAAATGGGCTATCGCCTTTCGTCTTTCAGCCACACATGAAGATTTTCTTGAATAAATAGTAAAATAGCGTTCCATATAATAACAGTACGATCATTTTAAATACATATTGTTTTTATTCCTAGTTCAATTTACAAGCGAATTAACGAATTGATAAAACATTTATTGGCATTTTGTCCCCGCTTTGGATTATTAATCGCTTCTGGCATGTTCAATAAATTACCGACAGAGCCATCTCCAGGCCTTTAAAAGTCAAGGTCCTGCTCGATGCGCCTCTCTAAGAGACCGCAGAGGTATTCTCGGCACACTTCCACGCGTCAAAGACACCGAAAAATTATCTTGTCCCTCCCCAAGAAGACTTTAATATTAAATTGCGAAACCGTCAGCCATCAATGTGCGGGTTTTTAACCGTCAGGCTAAATGTCGGCGAGTTGCTCAAGACGGAGTCCCAATCGGGTCAGGACAAAACAACAACTGGCAGACGTGTGCAAACCTTTTGATGGTTTTTATTGTGAGGAAGATTTGTGGACTTAACAGTACATATAGGGATTATACAGGGTGTCCAAAATAAAGTACAATTGCATGAGTATCTCTGTTATTTTAAAAGCCAGAGATCTGGTTAAATGGGCAATGTCATGCAGTTTTGTTTACTGGTTGAGATTATGTTGAAAAATTTTCAAAAGTCCGAGCAGTTTAGAAATTATTCTAAAAAAACTAAAAATAGCGATTTTCTAAAAACTACGATAATTCCATAATTATTAAAGATGATAAATATCATAATCTGAACCACCATATAAAACTGCACAATAATGCCCATATCTGTAGCTTTAAGAATAAGATAGATACCCATGCAATCCCACTCTATTTAGGACACCCTGTATATACTGAAATATTAGTTTATTCTTGAATTCTGCATCACCCTTTTAACATAATCTATTAACATCTCTTTTAAAATCAAAGGGTTATGAGGGTCATCGCCCTTTTAACATAATTCCTTTTAACATCACCTTAAGATTTTTTGAATAGTTGTAGATTCTTGAGAAGTTTGATTAGTTCATTCAAACTGAGGTTAATATCAAACTGAAGTTAGTATTTTTCATTGTATATCATAATTGCATTTGAATTGGCTAATAACTGCAGTGCAAAATTGCTTCAAACACTACCCAAAAAATTGTAAACTATTCAAAGTAGGTACAGATTTGAATAATTTATAAGTTTTACTTTTAAATATATTCACAAAGAACCAAATCTTTGTAAATAACTTTCAAATAAATGTATTGAGTTATTATCGCTAATTGTTTCGATCATTATTATTATATTATTATTATTACTATTATTATTACCTCGACACCCATAGGGGTTAAAAAATTGTTCAGAAAAAGAAAGAAAGACTATTATTATCAATTTATAATAATTATTATTATTATCAATTTTTATAAAGTTCTAAAGATGTACCATACACATTCATGAGCAATGGGTTAAAATTTGCACTGTACAAATTTCCCACTTCCATTTTGCAAATATCTATAAACAATTTTTTTTTTAGAAATTTAGGAAATTTAGGAATTTAGGAAATTTATGTTAATTTGTGTCAGCTAGGTTATACATGTTTCTCAAAACACTAATAGAAATATATGGAGAAACGCTTCTGAAATTTATTCGTACATAATACTATAAAATGTTGAAAGCAATAATTTTGCTATAAATCATATACCTACAAATTTTGCTAGAAATAATGTATGCATTTTAAACAAATTCTATATAAAATTTGCTAAGAACTATATACAAATTTTGAGAGAAATGGTATACTAATTTTAAATAAGTGCTATACAAATTTTGCTAGAGGTGGTACACAGAAATACAGCATTTCTGAGAAAACATTTTCTAAAGAATGCTGTATAAAAAACAATTATGGTATCCAAATTTTGCAAGATATACTGTACAAATTTCTAATATAATAACAATTTATTTTCTTCAAATACTACAAAACCTGTATACTGTATAAAATTTCCTAGGAACTATATACAAATTTTGAGAGAAATGGTATACAAATTTTAAATAAGTGCTATACAAATGTTGCTAGAGTTGATACACTGATTTCAAACAATGCGGTATAAATTTTCAAAGAAATTATGTAACAATTTCCTTTCTTCAAATACTACAAAACCTTCATAACAACAAATATTTTGTTACAAATATTAACTTATTTTCTATCATATTTCTCTATAATTAAGGATTTCTGTATAATATTCTGCTGTACAAATTTTGCAAAAAAAATTTACATTTCTAAAATAATGATGTGATAATAATTATAACAAATAATTTTACAAAACCTCTAAACGAGCATTGCAGAAGTGTTCTCAGAAATGTTATACACATTTTCTAAGGAATGCTGCATAAAAAAACAATGATAGTATCCAAATTTTGCAAGATATACTATACAAATTTCTAAAGTAATACAATATTCATCTTTCCAGCCAATACTAATAATAAAATTTAAAACGAACTTTGTAGAAATTTTCTAAGAAATTCTACATATATTTTTTAAGGATTGCTATTAATACAATTTCTACGTTATGCATACAATTTCTCAGTTATGCATACAATTTCCAAGTTATGCGTGCTATTCACATTTTGTAAGGAGTACTGTATAAAATAAAAGTTCAGATAACCAAATTTTGCAAGAAATACTATACGAATTTCTAAAGTAATACTATACAACCTTCTAAAGTAATACTATATTTAACTTTCCTGACAATACATATATAATATATAACTTTTACAAAGGACTTTCTAATATTGATACAATTTCTACGTTATGCATACAATTTCTAAGATATCTATCCATACATTTGCTAAGTTATGCATACTATTCACATTTTCTAAGGAATACTGCATAAAAAAACTTGTGGTATCCTAATGTTGCAAGAAATACTATATAAAATTCTAAACTAATAATATATTTAGTTTTCCAGGCAATACTAATATAATTTATAACTTTTACAACGAACTTTGTACAAATTTTCTTAGAAGTGCTACATACATTTTTTAAGGATTGCTATGTATACAATTTTTACAGTATGCATACAATTTCTAAGTTACATATACATACAAATTCTAAATTATGCATACAATTTCTAAGTTACGTATCCATATAATTGCTAAATTATGAATACAATTTCTAAGTTATGCTTGCTATTGACATTTTCTAAGGAATACTGTATAAAAAAAAAGAAATATAATACCAATATCTAAAGTAATACTATATTTAGCTTTTCAGACAATACTTATATAATATATAACTTTTACAACGAACCTTGTAGAAATTTTCTTAGAAACTCTAGATACATTTTCAAAAAATTGCTATTGATACAACTTCTAAGTTACAGATACAATTTCTATGTTATGAGTACAATTTCTTAGTTATGCACGATATTCACATTTTCTAAGGAATGTTGTATAAAAGATTATTGTGGTATCCAAAATTTGCAAGAAATACGATACAAATTTTTAAAGTAATACTACATTTAGCTTTCCAGGCAATTCCAATATATTATATAACTTTTACAACGAACCTTGTAGAAATTTTCTTAGAAATTGTTGATACATTTTCATAAAATTGCTATTGATACAATTTCATAAAATTGCTATTGATACAATTTCCAGGTAATAGATACAATGTCTAAGTTATGTATATAATTTCTAAGTTTACTATCCATACAATTGCTAAGTTATTCATACAATTTCTAATTTACCATCCAAACGGTTGCTAAGTTATGAATAAAATTTCTTAGTTATGCATGCTATTGACATTTTCTAAGGAATGCTGTATAAAAGAAAATTGTGGTATCCAAATTTTGCAAGACATTCTATACAAATTTCTAAACTAATACTATGTTTAGCTTTCCAGGCAATTCTAATATACTATATAAATTTTACAACGAACTTTGTAGAAATTTTATTAGAAATGCTACATACATTTTCAAATGATTGCTAATAATACAATTTCTATACCTTATGCATACTATTTCTAAGTTTACTACCCATACAATTGCTAAGTTATGAATATAATTTCTAAGTTACCTATCCATACAATTGCTTAGTTATTCATACAATTTCCTACTTATGTGTGCTTTTCTCATTTTCTAACGAGTACTGTATAAAAATAAAGTTGTTGTATCCAAATTTTGCAAGAAATACTATATAAATTTCTAAAGTATTACTATATTTTTCTTTCTAGGTAATACTAATATAATATATAATTTTTACAACGGACTTTGTACAAATTTTCTTAGAAATGCTACATACATTTTCTAAGGATTGCTATTGATACAATCTCTACGTTATACATATAATTTCTAAGTAATGTATTCATACAATTGCTAAGTTATGAATACAATTTCTAAGTTATTCTTTCTATTCACATTTTCTAAGGAATACTGTACAAAAAAAAGTTGTGGTATCCAAATTTTACAAGAAATACTATTCAAATTTCGAAAGTTATACTATATTGAGCTATCCAGGCAATTCTAATATAATATATAACTTTTACAACGAACTTTGTAGAAATTTTCTTAGAAATTCTAGATAAATTTTCAACTCATAACTCTTGATACAATTTCTAAGTTAAATATCCATACAATTGCTAAGTTATTCGTACAATTTCTAAATTAAGCATGCTATTCAGATTTCGTAAGGAATACTGTATAAAATAAAAAGTTGTGGTATCCAAATTTTGCAAGAAATACTATACAAATTTTTAATGTAATACTATATTTAGCTTTTCAGGCAATTCTATAGCATGAAATACTATACTACATTCTAAAGTAATACTACATTTAGCTTTCCAGGCAATTCCATTATATTATATAACTTTTATTACAAGCCTTGTAGCAATTTTCTTAGAAATTCTAGATACATTTTCTAAAAATTGCTATTGATACAATTTAAAAGTTATAAATACAATTTCTAAGTTTTTTATACAATTTCTAAGTTAACTATCCATTCAATTACTAAGTTATTCATACAAGTTCTAAGTTATGCACACAATTTCTAATTTACCATGAAAACGGTTGCTAAGTTATGAATACAATTTCTAAGTTATGCATGCTATTGACATTTTCCAAGGAATACTGCATAAAAAAAAGTTGTGGAATCCAATTTTTGCAAGAAATACTATACAAATTTCTAAAGTAATACTATATTTAGCTTTCCAGACAATTTTAATATATTATATAACTTTTACAACGAACCTTGTAGAAATTTTCTTAGAAATTGTTGATACATTTAAAAAAAAATGCTATTGATACAATTTCCAGGTTATAGATACAATGTCTAAGTTATGCATATAATTTCTAAGTTTACTATCCATACAATTGCTTAGTTATTCATACAATTTCTAAGATATGCATACAATTTCTAATTTACCATCCAAACGGTTGCTAAGTTATTGATACAATTTCTAAGTTAACTATCCATACAATTGCTAAGTTATTCATACAATTTCTAAGTTATATTTGCTATTAACATTTTCTAAGGAATACTATATAAAATTAAAGTTGTGGCATCAAAATTTTGCATGAAATACTTAAAAATTTTTGAAGTACTACTATATTTATCTTTCCAAGTAATTCTAATATAATATATAACTTTTACAACCAACTTTCTAGAAATTTTCTTAGAAATGCTAGATACATTTTAAAATGATTGCTATTGATACAATTTCTAAGTTATGCATACAATTTCTAAGTATGCATACAATTTTCAAGTTATCCACACAACTTCTAAGATATCCAAACAATTTCTAAATTATCCATACAATTTCGAAGTTATGCATATAACTTTTAAGTTATGCATATAACTTTTAAGTTATGCATATAACTTCTAAGTTATGCATAGTTACTATTTCTAAGTTATGCTTTCTTAGCTTTTTATGTTTTAAAGAAATTTTGAACAAAGTTCAAATTATTGATTTTTTATGATACAACTTCTTAACTTATTTGTTTCATTAGTACAAAATATGCATTTTTTTCTATATAATATGTAACATAATATTTTTTTTCCAACTGCTAAATATATATACAGTATTACTTATAATAAGGCATCTAAACATAGATGAATAACGTCATTTTTATTTATCTATGTCTAGATGCCTAACGGGCATTAAGTAACGTCATTTTTTTTATGGATTATTTTTATTCTGTTGCTTTAGTGATTAGTAACATCTTAGAATGGTTCACTTTTTGTAGTTATAATATTTTTCGTGCGGTTGGTTAATAAAATAGTACATTATTAAATGAATGTGTATGTGGCCCATTATACTCTCATTAGATATTATACTTTATCCATGACTGTATTATATAAATATATATATTTATTGTGTTTATTTATTTTGAACATACATAACGCATAAATCAGTGAATAACAGAAATTTCTGAAGGTCGTGGAATATGTATTTATATTCGACTAGTGTAATGTGAACTTGATTATGCGTCTATGAATAAAATTATTATTTCACAGTCGTAGATAATAGTACATTATTTAGCAAGTACATAATGTATGATACAAATCACTAGGATGAATTTTATGAATTCATAACACAACCCCTGTTCTATAATGAATTCATAATATAACCCCTATTACTACTAATTATTATTTCACAGTTGTAGATAATAGTACATTATTTAGCGACCACATAGTGTATGCTACAAATCACTAGGATCAATTTTATGAATTCAAAATTCCAACCCCTGTTGTATAACGAAGTCAATACAACCCCTGTTCTAAAATGAATTCATAATATAACCCCTATTGCATAATGAAGTCATAATACAATCCCTATTGCATAATATAGTCATAATGCAACCCCTGTTGTATTTAGCTATTTCTAAAATAATATTTCATGGAAGGCTTCTTATAAAATACTCCATATTTTTGATTAATTTTTATTTGTATGTAAAAAAATAGCTAACAAACGCTACGTTGGGTCTATGTACAATTTTTTACGTGGCGTTTGCTGATTTACTTCTTGGGAATATGAGCACCTTCTGGTTGGAAACCGTTCTCATCAGCGACGTAGTTGACGGTGTAAACCACACCATCAGCTCCTGTGTAGGTGAAGGATCCACGGACAGCAATGGCTTCGTTTTCACTTCCGGCGTTGATGAGAGTTCCTTGTTCTTGTTGGGAGATTCCATTGCTGGTTTCATATCTGAAGACAATACAAAAAATATATAGTTGAACTGTTTGTTTAGAGAGATACATATTTGTTGCAAGGAAAATATAACGATTACAACAACCCAACAAACAAACAAATGAAGAAATAAATATACAGTATGCCCCAGAAAATATAGTACTAAAGCTTAGGCAACCAACTACACAGCACAGCACTGAATTCTGTACGGTACGTATGCTTGGTGGCCTAAGCTTTAGTACTGTTATTTATCGCTCATACTGTATGCTCATACTGTAGGAAATAAAAATAACAGAGTTACGGATAAAGTACTAGGTCTTTTGAAAAACAAGTGGTTTTAGTTCATTAATTAACTGTACATTTCAGAATTGTTATTGTTTTTCATTATCGCTCATACTGTATGCTCATACTGTATGAAATAAAAATAACAGAGCTACGGATAAAATACTAGGTCTTTTGAAAAACAAGTGGTTTTAGTTCATTAATTAACTTAACATTTCAGAATTGTTATTGTTTTTCATTTAATAATTGCTATTATTGCATTCATTATGATCTCTACTAGCTATTTATACACCAAGGGCGTTACTAGGATGATTACGCCCGGATAACGATGTAATATCATTATGATATTGTGATCATTATGATATCATTGGAAGGGCTAATCATCTCAATAACGACCTTGGCGCATACAAGATTTTATTTTTCACATTTTTCTTTCTTAGTCTAGAAAAATATACGCGTAATGGATTCATTACGCCCTTTTATTACACCCCGGTTGTTATGAACATGTTTACATGTCTCGTATCCGTCAATTTTTTTGAGTTTCCATCAAATTGAGTTTCCATCAAATTTAGTAAAGTGAAAAATAAAAATACTTACGCGAAGTTGTATCCATCGACTCCAATGTTTTCCAGCTCACTCTTCACGATAACAGCATCTTTATCTGCGCCTCCCTGAGGAGCGGCAAGAGCTACGGCCAAAACGGCGACGAAGGCAAATATCTAAAATTGCGATCAGATTATTAGCATACAGAAAATGTTTAATTAAATATTAATTGATTATATTTAGACCCCTTTGTAAATCCTTATGGGAAAATGACCCCGAAATGTCCTAGCCTCTCTACTATTATTACTAATTAATATAGTATGTTGCTTGTTTTATTACTTACTTACTACTTTGCTACAAAATTATGTTTAATTAAAAATTAATTGATTATATTTTGACCCCTATGTAAATCCTTATGGGAAAATGACCCCGAACTGTCCTAGACTCTCTACTATTATTCATAATTAATATAATATGTTGTTTGTTTTATTACTTACTTACTACTTTGCTACAAAATTATGTTTAATTAAAAATTAATTGATTATATTTAGACCCCTATGTAAATCCTTATGGGAAAATGACCCCGAACTGTCCTACCCTCTCTACTATTATTATTAATTAATATAATATGTTGTTTGTTTAATTACTTACTTACTACTTTGCTACAAAGTAGTGATTTTTTTTTTTTTATTACTGAAACTAATAACAAATATCGGCGATAGATAACGAGCGAGTCATTCGACACCATCCTGTTAGCCATTTTATTCACGATCATTATAACCTACATGTTCACGTTTTTTGGATTTGGTACATTTTTTGTTTTTGGATTTTCCTATAATGCCAGATTGCAAAAATCTGACATTTCCAAATTAACGTCTTATTCACGATCATTATAACCTAGATGTTCACGTTTTTTTGGATTTGGTACATTTTTTGTTGTTCGATTTTCCTATTATGACAGATTGCAAAAATCTGACATTTCCAAATTAACGACTGAGTCATTCAACAGCTTCTATTGGATTTTCTGTTTTCCCACGATTATAATAACAGAGATATTCGCGTTTTTTTGAATTTGGTCAATTTTTGGTTTACGATTTTCCTGTTTCCTATGCTAGGTGGCAAAAATCTGACTTCACCAAATGAACGAATAAGTCATTCAACACCATCCTGCGGTTAGTTAATTTTTTTACGATCATTATAACCTAGATGTTCACGTTTTTTGGATTTAGTACATTTTTTGTTTTTGGATTTTCCTATAATGCCAGGTGGCAAAAATCTGACATCTCCATATTAACGAATGAGTCATTCAACATCTTCTATTGGATTTTCTGTTTTCCCACGGTCATAATAACCAAGATATTCGCGTTTTTTTGGATTTGGTCAATTTTTGGTTTACGATTTTCCTGCTTCCTATGCTAGATGGCAAAAATCTGATTTCACCAAATGAACGAATAAGTCATTCAACACCATCCTGCGATAGTTAATTTTTTTACGATCATTATAACCTAGATGATCACGTTTTTTGGATTTAGTACATTTTTTGTTTTTCGATTTTCCTATAATGCCAGGTGGCAAAAATCTGACATTTCCAAATTAACGAATGAGTCATTTAACATCTTCGATTTGATTTTCAGTTTTCCCACGATCATAATAACCGAGATATTCGCGTTTTTTGGATTTGGTGAATTTTTGGTTTACGATTTTCCTGTTTCCTATGCTAGATGGCAAAAATCTGACTTCACCAAATGAACGAATAAGTCATTCAACACCATCCTGTGGATTTTCAATTTTTCGACTGTCCTAATAACCGAGATATTCGCTTTTTTTGGATTTGATCGATTTTTTGTTTTATATTTTCTGGTTTTCTACGGCAGATGGCAAAAATCTGATTTCACCAAATTACTGAGCGAGTCAATCTACACCATTCTGCCCATTTTCAATTTTCCCACGGTCACAATCACCGAGATATTAATAATATCTATTGTGTACTCATTACTATTAGTGTTAATACGTCGAAACTAGTTGTGAATTTTAAAGTAAATAAAGTAGTCAAAACATAGATAATAATTAATTATAAAGACTATTTCTGTTGTTTATTCTCGTTTTTTTTAAAGTTGATTTTGTACTATCTATATCTAGTTTTGTTAAACTGTATCAAGTTTCTAAAGTGTCAAAGATCTAGTACTTTACTACACAGTTTTGTTTCAAAACGTATGAATTATTAACGAGATAGTTTGATTCATTGTACCTGTCCATAAATAAGTATTTAGTAGTTTGCACAAGTTACAACAAAAACTTGCAAAAATACTAATAAAAATAGCAGCAATGGAGAACACCCAAGTTTATTTGGTGGTGTACTATTTCTAGTTGTGTTGAAGTATATTACTTGTGAAAACAACTATTTATTCAACGAATTATTAAAATTTATAATTTTCATTATAGTATTTATAACAATACTAACAAATGATAGCTATAGGGTACACCCAAGTTACTTTGGTACTGTCTATATCAAGTTTTGTTAAACTACATATATCATTTGTGAAAACAAATATTTATGCAAGGAATTTTCAATTTTATATTCTTCAAAAGTGAATTATTAAGTACGTTTTGACAATGTTTTTCAAAACTTATATAACTTCTAACAATACAATTATCTTTTTCATAAATTTACATGTAAATATACAAACATTTCCAAAAATTTTCATTTCTGGTATAAATAATCCGAGATCAATTTTTAACCATACATTTTCGGATATAAAACTTTTGAAGGTAACTGTGCAATTATCACATCACAATTTTCCCACTTTACTTTTCTGAACTAACTTTTCTTGTCGAAAATTTTCTGACTAAAACTATTGAGTGAACATTTTCAGAGGTTCGAGATATTTTAACTAATTTAAATTATACATGTAAATTTTCAAACATTTCTAAAAAACATCATTTCTGATTAAATAATCTGAGATAAATTTTTATACATACATTTTCTGATATAAAACTGTTGCAGATAATTGGGTAACTTTATTTTTTCCCACTTTACTTTTTTGAAGTTACTCTTCTTATCGTAAATTTTCTAAAACTTTTGGGGAAAAATGTTCAGAGATTCGTGAACTTTTAGCTAATTAAACTTTACATGTAAATTTTCCTTTTGTATATTATGTACACTTTCTGATAATAAATATTCCTTATTATTATTTTTATTATTATTAGTGCCAAACATTCTCAATTCTGATATAAATTATCTGAGATCAATTTTTACACATATATATTTATTTTCCCACTTTACTTTTCTGAAGTTAATTTTCTTGTCGTAAATTTTCTGACTAAAACTTTTGAGTAAAAATGTTCAGAGATTCGAGAAATTTTATCTATATTAAATTTTACATGTATTTTCAAACATTTCCAAACATTTTCATTTCTGATATAAATTATCTGAAATCAATTTTTAGGCATACATTTTCTCATATAAAACTGTTGCAGATAATTGTGCAACTTGATTTTTTCCTACTTTACTTTTTTGAAGTAACTTTTCTCATCGTAAATTTTCTAAAACTTTTGGGAAAAAGTGTTTAGAGATTCGAGAAATTTTAGCTAATTAAATTTTACATGTAAATTTTCAAACATTATTGATATTTTAAACATGAAAAAGATCAAAAATGTTCATCAAACATTTACCTTTTGAATATTATGTAGACTTTCTGATAATAAATATTCATTATTATTATTTTTATTATTATTATTGCCACACATTCTCAATTCTGATATAAATTTTCTGAGATCAATTTTTACACATACATTTTCTGATATAAAACTCTTGCAGATAATTGATTTTGCTTGATTTTGAATTTTGCTTGATTTTCCCACTTTACTTTTCTGAAGTTAATTTTGTTGTCGTAAATTTTCTCACCAAAGCTTTTGAGTAAAAATGTTCAGAGATTCGAGAAATTTTAGCAAATTTAAATTTTAAATTGATAATAATAATCTGAGATACATTTTTATACATACATTTTCTGATATAAAACTGTTGCAGATAATTGTGCAATTTGATATTTCCCACTTTACTTTTTTGTAGTAACTCTTTTTATCGTAAATTTTCTAAAACTTCTGGCGAAAAATGTTCAGGGATTCGTGAAAATTTAGAAAATTTAAATTTTACATGTAAATTATCAAACATATTTACCTTTTGTATATTACGTAGATTTTTTGCTAATAAATATTCTTTATTGTCATTATCATTATTTCTAAAAATTTGCAATTCTGATATAAATAATCTGAGATCAATTTTTATTCATACATTTTCTGATATAAAACTCTTGCAGATAATTGTGTAACTTGATTTTCCCACTTTACTTTTCTGAAGTTAATTTTCTTGTCGTAAATTTTCTGACTAAAACTTTTGAGTAAAAATGTTCAGAGATTCAAGAAATTTAGGCAAATTTAAATTTTACATATAAATTATCTAATATATTTACCTTTTGTATATTACGTAGATTTTCTGCTAATAAATATTCTTTATTTTCATTATTATTACTTCTAAAAATTTGCAATTCTGATATAAATAATCTCAGATCAATTTTTATACATACATTTTCTGATATAGAACTCTTGCAGATAATTGTGCAACTTGATTTTCCCACTTTTCTTTTCTGAAGTTAATTTTCTTGTCGTAAATTTTCTGACTAAAACTTTTGAGTAAAAATGTTCAGAGATTCGAGAAATTTTAGCAAATTTAAATTTTACATGTAAATTATCAAACATATTTACCTTTTGTATATTACGTAGATTTTTTACTAATAAATATTCTTTATTTTCATTATCATTATTTCTAAAAATTTTCATTTCTGATATAAATATTTTGAGATACATTTTTATACATACATTTTCTGATATAAAACTCTTGCAAATAATTGTGTAACTTGATTTTCCCACTTTACTTTTCTGAAGTAACTCTTCTTATCGTAAATTTTGGAAAACTTTTGGGGAAAAATGTTCAGAGATACTAGTAAATTTAGATAATTTGATTGATATCATTCTCCATGGTACGTATTATGTAACTTTTGGGCAAAAATATTCTAACATCCATTTTTCAGCAGTAATTTTAGTTAATTTTCTTCATGTACTTTCTCTAATAACAGTAGTAATATTATTAGTAACCATGAAGCACTTGGTTTTTTTTTGTTTTTTAATAGAAAAATTTAAAATTGTTTCAGTCTCACAACCATTATCAAGAGACAAATAAAACTGAAAGTATTTACCACCGATTCATAAAATCTAAGTAGTTATAATATGTAGCTTTTCTGCTAATAAATATTCTTTATTAATTATTATTATTATTGTTTTTTTCAAAAATTTCAAAAAAAAGTAATACATTACATTAAATTAAATCTCTAACAATATTTGAAAATATTTTGTGTACATTTGAATTCTGAAAAAAATTACTGTCATACAACTTATGATACAAATTTGCCAAGGTAGATTTCCCGCCGATTTTTTTTAATATTATTTTCTGATCAAATATTTAGAAGTTTTCCGATGTAATTTTAAGGCCTTCATTAGTCTTTTATCACAAAAATTGCTTAACATAAACTTGCTGATCTAAATTTGCTGCAATAAATTTTCCGATGTAAACTTTTTGACATTTAGGACAAAAATTATTCAATGAAAATTTCACAACGTAAATGTTATGATATCAATTTCTGATATAAACTGTAGAAATTTTTCCATGTAAATTTTGTCTTAGATAAACTTTTTCAAGTAAAATTTTTGACAAAAATTTGCTGGAATAAACTTTCTGTTGTAAACTTGTTTTTTTATTATTATTATTATTATTTGTATCTGCTGTAGCATTGAGTAAATTAACACTGATCTAAGACCAATAAATAATTCTTTTTGGGCACAATACTGATAAATACACAAACATACTTTTCTATACTGGAACTTGATAGTAGTTTACTTGATAATAAATATTATGACATAAAATTTCTGATGAATTTCAGGGAATTTCCAACTTAAAAAAATTGTTAAAATACATTTTTTGTTGTCTGCACTATTTCTGATGTACATTATACTCCGTAGAAGAGTAAGAGAGTAGAATACTCAGTAATCTAACAGCCCATTGTAAAAATTAGAACATGAAGAATTACACTTATTTTTAATAATAATAATAAATTCTACTGCTCTTCCATCTATAAGTAACAATTGGTTACTGTTATTTTTTATTTTTTTATCATATCAAATATCGATATTAATGTATCGATGAAAACTGTAGATGGTGAATTATAAATAAGTATGTGAGATTATATAAATACTATTATTATTTGATATAATTGGCAGTACAGATTTTTTTATTTTTTTGCCTTGCCTGTATAAACGTTTTCTTTAGAAAAACTTGTTGTTCAATAAATAATCCACAGGTACAGACAAACGTATTTTGTATGCCATTTATACAGCACACATATAATAAATCACAGCTAATTATTAATCAATTACTTAATCACTAATTATTTTAAAAGACCAATTCACTAACCACTTTCATGTTGGCTGGTATACTGTTATCACTGTACTATGAAGATGGCATGCCATCCAGCAGTCTTTATACCCATCGCTAATTACCGAAAATCGATTCCACCACTCTCATTGCGCTCATGACGCTTTTTTTTTAGTTAACGAAAGAAGCCTCTGGCAGTTTCACAGATCACAACCTTTCCAAAAACCCGTTCCGCTTTGCGTTTGCGCCAGCAGAATCCCCATCACCTACAAAAAAATTATGCAACCTCAAGAAACCTCAGGCACGTTCACACATCATTGAAAATTGATGAGCAACGCACATACTGTTGGTGAACTTGACCTATGGTCAGCGAGATCTTTTTTTGCTCGCAGCACCATCTTCAGATCGGAATTGGAGGATCGGAGGATTGCAGAGTCTCGCGGAATGTGAGAGTGCAGACGTAGTTTGATGGTGCTGGTGATGGCATTGGACAAGGTCGTCTACCAATTTGACAAAGTTTCAGTATTAAATAATGGAGAAAATCAAACACTTAACTTTCTGCATTGACAAGTATGGGTTAGCTATTACTGAAATTTCTGACAATTTATTATTTGCAAATTTGATATTAGATTTATGCACAGTACACTTTAAACTAATTCTACTGAAAATTTGACAAAGTTTTAGTATTAAATAAGGGAAAAATCAAGCACTTAACTTTCTGGATTGAAACGAATGGGTTAGCTATTACTGAAATTTCTGAAAATTTATTATTTGCAAATTTGATATGAGATTGGTATACAGTACACCTGAAACTAATTCTCCTGAAAATTTGACAAAGTTTTAGTATTAAATAAGGGAGAAAATCAAACACTTAACTTTCTGCATTTACAAGTAGGCGTTAGCTATTACTGAAATTTCTGAAAATTTATTATTTGCAAATTTGATATCAGGTTCGTGTACAGTACACCTGATACTAATTCTCCTGAAAATTTGACAAAGTTTCAGTATTAAATAATGGAAAAATCAAGCACTTAACTTTCTGGATTGAAACGTATGGGTTAGTTATTACTGAAATTTCTGAAAATTTATTATTTGCAAATTTTATATGAGATTGGTATACAGTACACCTGAAACTAATTCTCCTGCAAATTTGACAAAGTTTCAGTATTAAATAAGGGAAAAATCAAGCACTTAACTTTCTGGATTGAAACGTATGGGTTAGCTTCTACTGAAATTTCTGAAAATTTATCATTTGCAAATTTGATATTATATTGGTGTACAGTACACCTGAAACTAATTCTCCTGAAAATTTGACAAAGTTTCAGTATTAAATAAGGGAAAATTCAAGCACTTAACTTTCTGCATTGGCAAGTATGGGTTAGCTATAACTGAAATTTCTGAAAATTTATTATTTGCAAATTTGATATGAGCTTGGTGTAAAGTACACCTGAAACTAATTCTCCTGAAATTTTGACAAAGTTTCAGTATTAAATAAGGGAAAAATCAAGCACTTAACTTTCTGGATTAAAACGTATGGGTTAGCTATTACTGAAATTTCTGAAAATTTATTATTTGCAAATTTGATATAAGATTCGTGTACAGTACACCTGAAACTAATTCTGCTGAAAATTTGACAAAGTTTGAGTATTAAATAAGGGAAAAATCAAGCACTTAACTTTCTGGATTGAAACGTATGGGTTAGCTATTACTGAAATTCCTGAAAATTTATTATTTGCAAATTTGATATGATATTGTTATACAGTACACCTGAAACTAATTCTCCTGAAAATTTGACAAAGTTTCAATATTAAATAAGGGAGAAATTCAAACACTTAACTTTCTGCATTGAAACGTATGGGTTAGCCATTACTGATATTTCTGAAAATTTATTATTTGCAAATTTGATATTAGATTCGTGTACAGTACACCTGAAACTAATTCTCCTGAAAATTTGACAACGTTTCAGTACTAAATAAGGGAAAAAATCAAACATTTAAATTTCTGCATTGGGAAGTATGGGTTAGCTGATACTGAAATTTCTGAAAATATATTAATTGCAAATTTGGTATGAGATTCGTGTATAGTACACATAAAACTTATGTTTCTGAAAATTTGACAAAGTTTCTGTATTAAATAAGGGAAAAATCAAGCACTTAACTTTCTGGATTGAAACGTATGGGTTAGCTATTACTGAAATTTCTGTAAATTTATTATTTGCAAATTTGATATAAGATTTGTGTATAGTACACCTGAAACTAATTCTCATGAAAATTTGACAAAGTTTCAGTATTAAATAAGGGAAAAATCAAGCACTTAACTTTCTGGATTGAAACGTACGGGTTAGCTATTACTGAAATTTCTGAAAATTTATTACTTGCAAATTTGATATTAGTTCCGTGTACAGTACACCTGAAACTAATTCTCATGAAAATTTGACAAAGTTTCAGTATTAAATAAGGGAAAAATCAAGCACTTAACTTTCTGGATTGAAACGTATGGGTTAGCTATTACTGAAATTTCTGAAAATTTATTATTTGCAAATTTGATATAAGATTCGTGTACAGTACGCCAGAAACTAATTCTCCTGAAAATTTGACAAAGTTTCAGTATTAAATAAGGGAAAAATCAAGCACTTAACTTTCTGGATTGAAACGTATGGGTTAGCTATTACTGAAATTTCTGAAAATTTATTACTTGCAAATTTGATATTAGTTCCGTGTACAGTACACCTGAAACTAATTTTCCTGAAAATTTGACAAAGTTTCAGTATTAAATAAGGGAGAAAATCAAACACTTAACTTTCTGCATTAACAAGTATGGGTTAGCTATTACTGAAATTTCTGAAATTTTATTATTTGCAAATTTGATATGAGATTGGTGTAGAGTACACCTGAAACTAATTCTCCTGAAATTTTGACAAAGTTTCAGTATTAAATATAGGAGAAAATCAAACATTTAACTTTCTGCATTTACAAGTATAGGTTAACTATTGCTGAAATTTCTGAAAATTTATTATTTGCAAATTTGATATGAGATTGGTGCTCAGTACACCTGAAACTAATTCTCCTGAAAATTTGACAAAGTTTCTGTATTAAATAAGGGAAAAATCAAGCACTTAACTTTCTGGATTGAAACGTATGGGTTAGCTATTACTGAAATTTCTGTAAATTTATTATTTGCAAATTTGATATAAGATTTGTGTATAGTACACCTGAAACTAATTCTCATGAAAATTTGACAAAGTTTCAGTATTAAATAAGGGAAAAATCAAGCACTTAACTTTCTGGATTGAAACGTATGGGTTAGCTATTACTGAAATTTCTGAAAATTTATTATTTACAAATTTGATACGAGATTGGAGTACAGTACACCTGAAACTAATTCTCCTGAAAATTTGACAAAGTTTCAGCATTAAATAAGGAAGAAAATCAAACACTTAACTTTCTGCATTGACAAGTATGCGATAGCTATTACTGAAATTTCTGAAAATTTATTATTTGCAAATTTGATATGAGATTGGTGTACAGTATACCTGAAACTAATTCTCCTGAAAATATGACAAAGTTTCAGTATTAAATAAGGGAGAAAATCAAACATTTAACTTTCTGCATTGGCAAGTATAAATTAGCTATTACTGAAATTTCTGAAAATTTATTATTTTCAAATTTGATACTATATTCGTGTATAGTACAGCTAAAACTAATTCTCCTGAAAATTTATCAAAGTTTCAGTATTAAATAAGGGAAAAATCAAGCACTTAACTTTCTGGATTGAAAAGTATGGTTTAGCTATTACTGAAATTTCTGAAAATTTATTATTTGCAAATTTGATAAGAGATTAGTGTACAGTACAACTAAAACTAATTCTCCTGAAAATTTGACAAAGTTTCAGTATTAAATAAGGGAAAAATCAAGCACTTAACTTTCTGGATTAAAAAGTATGGTTTAGCTATTACTGAAATTTCTGAAAATTTATTATTTGCAAATTTGATATCAGATTCGTGTACAGTACACCTGAAACTAATTCTCCTGAAAATTTGACAAAGTTTCAGTATTAAATAAGGGAAAAATCAAGCTCTTAACTTTCTGGATTGAAACGTATGGGTTAGCTATTTCTGAAATTTCTGAAAATTTATTAATTGAAAATTTTATATCAGATTCATGTACAGTACATGTGAAACTAACTTTCCTGAAAATTTGAGAAAGTTTCAGTATTAAATAAGGGAAAAATCAAGCACTTAACTTTCTGGATTGAAACGTATGGGTTAGCTATTACTGAAATTTCTGAAAATTTATTATTTGCAAATTTGATATGAGATTGGTGTACAGTATACCTGAAACTAATTCTCTTGAAAATTTGACAAAGTTTCAGTATTAAATAAGGGAAAAAGCATGCACTTAACTTTCTGCATTGACAAGTATGGGTTAGCTATTACTGAAATTTCTGAAAATTTATTATTTGCTAATTTGATATCAGATTCGTGTATAGTACACCTGAAATTAATTCTCCTGAAAATTTGACAAAGTTTCAGTATTAAATAAAAGAAAAATCAAGCACTTAACTTTCTGGATTGAAACGTATGGGTTAGCTTTTACTGAATTTTCTGAAAATTTATTATTTGCAAATTTGATATGAGCTTGTTGTACAGCACACCTTAAACTAATTCTCCTGAAAATTTGACAAAGTTTCAGTATTAAATAAAAGAAAAATCAAGCACTTAACTTTCTGGATTGAAACGTATGAGTTAGCTATTACTGAAATTTCAGAAAATTTATTATTTGCAAATTTGATATCAGATTCGTATACAGTACACCTGAAACTAATTCTCCTGAAAATTTGACAAAGTTTCAGTATTAAATAAGGGAAAAATCAAGCACTTAACTTTCTGGATTGAAACGTATGGGTTAGCTATTACTGAAATTTGTGAAAATTTATTATTTACAAATTTGATATGAGATTGGTGTACAGTACACCTGAAACTAATTCTCCTGAAAATTTGACAAAGTTTCAGTATTAAATAATGGAAAAATCAAGCACTTAACTTTCTGGATTGAAACGTATGCGTTAGCTATTACTGAAATTTCTGAAAATTTATTATTTGCAAATTTGATATGAGCTTGTTGTACAGCACACCTTAAACTAATTCTCCTGAAAATTTGACAAAGTTTCAGTATTAAATAAGGGAAAAATCAAGCACTTAACTTTCTGGATTGAAACGTATGGGTTAGCTATTACTGAAATTTCTGAAAATTTATTATTTGCAAATTTGATATGAGATTGGTGTACAGTACACCTGAAACTAATTCTCCTGAAAATTTGACAAAGTTGCAGTATTAAATAATGGAAAAATGAAGCACTTAACTTTCTGGATTGAAACGTATGGGTTAGCTATTACTGAAATATCTGAAAATTTATTATTTGCAAATTTGATATAAGATACGTATACAGTACTCCTGAAACTAATTCTCCTGAAAATTTGACAAAGTTTCAGTATTAAATAAGGGAGAAAATCAAACACTTATTATCTGCATTGACATGTATGAGTTAGCTATTACTGAAATATCTGAAAATTTATTATTTGCAAATTTGATATAAGATACGTCTACAGTACTCCTGAAACTAATTCTCCTGAAAATTTGACAAAGTTGCAGTATTAAATAATGGAAAAATCAAGCACTTAACTTTCTGGATTGAAACGTATAGGTTAGCTATTACTGAAATATCTGAAAATTTATTATTTGCAAATTTGATATAAGATACGTATACAGTACTCCTGAAACTAATTCTCCTGAAAATTTGACAAAGTTTCAGTATTAAATAAGGGAGAAAATCAAACACTTATTATCTGCATTGACATGTATGAGTTAGCTATTACTGAAATATCTGAAAATTTATTATTTGCAAATTTGATATAAGATACGTATACAGTACGCCTGAAACTAATTCTCCTGAAAATTTGACAAAGTTTCAGTATTAAATATAGGAGAAAATCAAGCACTTAACTTTCTGGATTGAAACGTATGCGTTAGCTATTACTGAAATTTCTGAAAATTTATTATTTGCAAATTTGATATGAGCTTGTTGTACAGCACACCTTAAACTAATTCTCCTGAAAATTTGACAAAGTTTCAGTATTAAATAAGGGAAAAATCAAGCACTTAACTTTCTGGATTGAAACGTATGGGTTAGCTATTACTGAAATATCTGAAAATTTATTATTTGCAAATTTGATATAAGATACGTGTACAGTACTCCTGAAACTAATTCTCCTGAAAATTTGAAAAAGTTTCAGTACTAAATAAGGGAGAAAATCAAGCACTTAACTTTCTGCATTGACAAGTATGAGTTAGCTATTACTGAAATTTCTGAAAATTTATTATTTGAAAATTTGATATGAGATTGGTGTACAGTACACGTGAAACTAATTCTCCTGTAAATTTGACAAATTTTCAGTATTAATTAAGGGAAAAATCAAGCACTTAACTTCCTGGATTGAAACGTATGGGTTAGCTATTACTGAAATATCTGAAAATTTATTATTTGCAAATTTGATATAAGATACGTATACAGTACTCCTGAAACTAATTCTCCTGAAATTTTGACTAAGTTTTAGTATTAAATATAGGAGAAAATCAAGCACTTAACTTTCTGGATTGAAACGTATGCGTTAGCTATTACTGAAATTTCTGAAAATTTATTATTTGCAAATTTGATATGAGCTTATTGTACAGCACACCTTAAACTAATTCTCCTGAAAATTTGACAAAGTTTCAGTATTAAATACGGGAAAAATCAAGCACTTAACTTTCTGGATTGAAACGTATGGGTTAGCTATTACTGAAATTTCTGAAAAATTATTTTTTGCAATTTTGATTTCAGATTCGTGTACAGTACACCTGAAACTAATTCTCCTGAAAATTTGACAAAGTTTCAGTATTAAATAAGGGAAAAATCAAGCACTTAACTTTCTTAATTGAAACGTATGGGGTAGCCATTACTGAAATTTCTGAAAATTTATTATTTGCAAATTTGATATGAGATTAGTGTACAGTACACCTGAAAGTAATTCTCCTGAATATTTGACAAAGTTTCAGTATTAAATAAGGGAAAAATCAAGCACTTAACTTTCTGGATTGAAACGTATGGGTTAGCTATTACTGAAATTTCTGAAAATTTATTATTTGCAAATTTGATATCAGAATCGTGTACAGTACACCTGAAACTAATTCTCCTGACAATTTGACAAAGTTTCAGTATTAAATAAGGGAGAAAATCATACACTTAACTTTCTGGATTGAAACGTATGGGTTAGCTATTACTGAAATTTCTGAAAATTTATTATTTGCAAATTTGATATGAGATTGGTGTATAGTACACCTGAAACTAATTCTACTGAAAATTTGACAAAGTTTCAGTATTAAATAAGGGAAAAATCAAGCACTTAACTTTCTGGATTGAAAAGTATGGTTTAGCTATTACTGAAATTTCTGAAAATTTATTATTTGCAAATTTGATAAGAGATTAGTGTACAGTACAACTAAAAATAATTCTCCTGAAAATTTGACAAAGTTTCAGTATTAAATAAGGGAAAAATCAAGCACTTAACTTTCTGGATTGAAACGTATGGGTTAGCTATTACTGAAATTTCTGAAAATTTATTATTTGCAAATTTGATATAAGATTGGTGTACAGTACACCTGAAACTAATTCTCCTGAAAATTGGACGAAGTTTCAGTATTAAATAAAGGAGAAAATCAAACATTTAACTTTGTGCATTGGCAAGTATGGGTTAGCTATTACTGATATTTCTGAAAATTTATTATTTGCAAATTTGATATTAAATTCGTGTACAGTACACCTGAAACTAATTCTCCTAAATATTTGAACAAGTTTCAGTTTAAAATAAGAGAGAAAATCAAACATATAACTTTCTGCATTGACAAGTATTGGTTAACTATTACTGATATTTCTGAAAATTTATTAATTGCAAATTTGATATAAGATTCTGGAATAGTACACCTGAAACGAATTCTTCTGAAACTTTGACAAAGTTTCAGTATTAAATAAGGGAGAAAATCAAACATTTAACTTTCTGCATTGACATGTATGGGTTAGCTTTTGCTGAAATTTCTGAAAATTAATTATTTGCAAATTTGATATGAGATTGGTATACAATACACCTGAAACTAATTCTCCTGAAAATTTGACAAAGTTTCAGTATTAAATAACGGAAAAATCAAGCACTTAACTTTCTGGATTGAAACGTATGGGTTAGCTATTACTGAAATTCCTGAAAATTTATTATTTGCAAATTTGATATGAGATTGGTGTACAGTACACCTGAAACTAATTCTTCTGAAAATTTGACAAAGTTTCAGTATTAAATAAGGGAAAAATCAAGCACTTAACTTTCTGGATTGAAACGTATGGGTTACCTATTACTGAAATTTCTGAAAATTTATTATTTGCAAATTTGATATTAGATTCGTGTACAGTACAACTGAAACTCATTCTCCTGTAAATTTGACAAAGTTTCAGTATTAAATAAGGGAGAAAATCAATACTATAACTTTCTGCATTGACAAATGGGTTAGCTATTGCTGAAATTTCAGAAAATTTATTATTTGCAAATTTGATATTAGATTCGTATACAGTACTACTAAAACTTACTCTCCTGTAAATTTGACAAAGTTTCAGTATTAAATAAGGGAGAAAATCAATACTATAACTTTCTGCATTGACAAATGGGTTAGCTATTGCTGAAATTTCTGAAAATTTATTATTTGCAAATTTGATATAAGATTCATGTACAGTACACCTAAAACTAATTCTCCTGAAAATTTGTACCAATAATACAGGTATATGAAAGAAACAAATTTCTGTAGGTAATTTTTTTATTGAGGTGCAAGGGTGCTTATGTACAGTGCAAGGAAGGGTTCAGTCATTCAGGAAGTATTGAGCTAAGCACTCTTAAGCTTGAGGAAGATGTGCGCCTTGTGGTTGGAAGCCGTTCTCGTCAGCGATGTAGTTCACTGTGTATGTAACACCATCGACTCCCACGTACTGGAACTGGCCGCGGACAGCAATGGCTTCGTTCTCACTTCCGGCGTTGTTCAGTTGTCCTTGTTCCTGTTGTGAGATTCCATTGCTTGTTTCGTAACTGGAAGAAGATATAAAAGAAATGTATCAAATGAATTAGTCTTTATCTCAGGAGCATTACGATTTAATTAAGTAAGTTACAAAAAAATATATATTCCATTTTTTTGTTTTTTTTATTTTTGATTCTTTGGTTCTTTAGTTCATTGGTTCTATAGTTCTAAAGTTGATACATTTACATAACTTAAAACTACCTGAATTCAATAACAAAATGGTTGTCTATTTTTTTTTTGGTTCTTTGGTTATTTGGTTCATTGGTACTATTATTCTAAAGTTGATACATTTACATAATTTAAAACCATCTGAATTCAATAACAAAATGGTTTTCTGTTTTTTTTTTGTTCTCTAGTCATTTGGTTCATTGCTTTTGTAATTCTAAAGTTGATACATTTACATAAGTTAAAACCATCTGAATTCAATAACAAAATGGCTTTCTGATTTTTTTGGATTCTTTGGTTCTTTGGTTCATTGGTTCTATAATTCTAAAGTTGATACATTTACATAATTTAAAACCATCTGAATTCAATAACAAAATGGTTTTCTGTTTTTTTTTTGTTCTCTAGTCATTTGGTTCATTGCTTCTGTAATTCTAAAGTTGATACATTTTCATAAGTTAAAACCATCTGAATTCAATAACAAAATGGCTTTCTGATTTTTTTGGATTCTTTGGTTCTTTGGTTCATTGGTTCTATAATTCTAAAGTTGATACATTTACATAATTTAAAACCATCTGAATTCAATAACAAAATGGTTTTCTGTTTTTTTTTTGTTCTCTAGTCATTTGGTTCATTGCTTCTGTAATTCTAAAGTTGATACATTTTCATAAGTTAAAACCATCTGAATTCAATAATAAAATGGTTTTCTGTTTTTTTTTTGTTCTTTAGTCATTTGGTTCATTGGTTCTGTGATTCTAAAGTTGATACATTTACATAAGTTAAAACCATCTGAATTCAATACAAAAATGGTTTTCTGATTTTTTTGGTTCTTTGGTTATTTGGTTATCTGGATTTTAATCTGAAGCTGACAGATTAGGTTGTCATTGCATAAATAAATATATCGAAATAAATTAATTGTTTGGTAGAAATCTTCGGAATCTTCATTATCTTTGTACCTTCGAAGATGATTGGATACTTACGCATAATTGTAGCCATCGACACCAATGTTGTCCAGATCATTCCTGACGACAACAGCGTCCTTGTCGTTGCCTTGGGGAGCGGCTAAGACGACAGCTACGACGGCGGCGAAAGCTACGATCTGTAAGAAAATGATAACTTTATTAAATCATTTCCAAAAAAGACCCAAAAAAAATGTAAAAAAGCAATTATTGTCTATGACTGCTTAAGAGATATTTGATGTATTAAAATACTAATTTATATTAAAATAAAAACAGAGTAGAAATTCCACTTTCACACAGATAGATTCTTTATTAATTAATAAATAATATTAATTATTAATATTAGTGTAGTAATAAAAAATTAAAAATATTTGCAACAAAAAGTATTAAAATATAGCCGATCCACTAATAAGTTATCGAGAAAAACGTGAAGAAGATTTTTATTATTATTATTATTTATTATCAATAATAATCTTAGATATATTCTAGATTGATTCCTTCTTGGATGAGAAATTCTTAGATATATATCTATATCTACATCTATATATCTTAGAATAGATGCCTCAATAGAATAATTGCTCTAAACTTGATTTTTTTAATGAAAAATATGTTCCAAATTTTCTTTCAATCTAATTTATATTGAAATATATTTTATTTAACACTTCACCTTATATTGAGTTGAGTACTGACAAGTTTTTTGTTTCAATCAGAAAATTCATAAGATTCCAAAAATAGCTGATACTTGTAAAGATTAATTATCAACAGAATTCTTATAAATTATTACTGCAAAGCTGATTTTGTAATTTTCTTTAATCATAGATTATAATAAAATATTATTAGTATATCATTTGACATTCTCAATTTTAATTATTCAATTATTTAATTAAAAATAATTAATAAGAATTAAACTAATTGAATTTTAAAATTTCGGAAGCATATTTCTATTAGTCAAAATATTATTTGATAATTAATCATTTTAAGTACAAATTTTATTATTCCGGTAAATTTATGATTGCTTCCAACAATGTAAAAAAAAAAATGACCGCGGCTGGTTCAAATTAGATGATACTATACTGTGATAAATATTACATGCATGAAATTTTGATGATATTCTATAGATTTTGTGTTCAAGTTTATACCCATTAGGTATATAAAAATATTGTTGTTTTTTTACGAAATTCCTATTAAATTATTCAATAAAATTCAGTTCCAATTTTTCGAAATTTTCTAGATTTTCTATATATTGTTGTTTTTTTACGAAATTCCTATTAAATTATTCAATAAAATTCAGTTCCAATTTTTCGAAATTTTCTAGATTTTCTATATAATTTTATAGAATTTAAATTATAATCTATACAATTATATTACAATTGTATGGAATTTGTATAGAATTTGATGGAATTTCAATTATTATCTATTTAAGTCTGAGTATTTTCTATCCATGAGTAAAATTTTGATGATATTCTATTGAATTTATGTTTTCAAGTCTCTGAGCATTAGGTACATTCAAATTTATTTATTTTTTACGGAATTCCCATTAAATTATTCTATGAAATTTCGTTATAATTCTACAAAGATTATTGAATTTTATCTATACTTTCTATATAACTTAATAGAATTTACATGAAATTTGATGACAATTGTACCGAATTTGTATAGAATTTTATGGAATTTAAATTATCAGCTATTGCATTTGCACCCAATTTTGAGTATTTATTATGCTCTCAAATCTCTTAGAGTTACGTACAACTGTTTATGGTTTTTTACGAAATTCCCATTAGATTATTCTATGGAAATTCGTTATAATTCTACGATTTTTGTTGGATTTTTTTCTGATTTTTTTCATAACCTCACAGAATCTGCATGATATTCTATGAAATTTGGTTAGAATTATGCGGAATTATGAGAGAATTCTGTGGAATTTCACAGAATCTGTGAATCGAACTTCTACTGAATAAGCATTTAAGTATTTCTTAAAAAAAAATTAATGCTTTTAGTAGTAGTTACAATCTTTATTTGCTATCGACCAGAGGTCTTTCTGATTGTACAGTAATAGTTTTATTATATGTAGTTTGATGTATCAAATATTAAAATTTGATAATTAATCCTAAAATGATTTTAGATACAACGAAAAATCATAAAATTGGATGATATTAACCATAATATTCATTGAATTCTTTGGAATTTAATAAAGTTTCTAAAGATATTTATGAAAATTTTGATATGTTTATGGTTAGGTTAGATTAGGTTAGGTATAAATACATTTATAAAATTTAATGGTTTTAGTGACCATGAAAAATCATAAAATTGGATGATATTGAATGTAATATTGATTGAATTTTTTGGATTTAAAAAAAAAAGTGATATTTTAATAGTTAGGTAAGTTTAGGTTAGGTAAGGTTTTAATAAAGTTGCTGAAGATATTTATGAAAATTGTGATATTTTAATATTTATAGTTTTATAAAGTTTGAACGGAACCTTAGAAATTTTTTTGACAATTCTATTGAGCTTATGTGTAATTATATGGAATTTATAATTTATGATTTTCTGTTATATTTGGTTATAATTCTGCAGATTTTTCAAGAAAATCCCTAGAATTATAATGAAATTGTCTAAAAAATTAATAATATTTTTGAAGTTTTGGAAATTTGGAAAACTTTTTAGACAATTCAATTGAGTTTACATGAAATTATGTGGAATTCATAAGCAATTCAAAAGAATTTACATGATTTTCTGTTATATTTGGTTATAATTCTATAGATTTTTCATGAAAAACCATAGAATTTCAATGAAATTGTCTATAAAAATATTATTATTTTGGAAGTTTTTGGAAATTTGGAAAACTTTTTGGACAATTCAATTGAGTTTACATGCAATGATGTGAAATTCATAAGCAATTCAAAGAATTTACACGATTTTCTGTTATATTTGGTTACAATACTATAGAATATTTACGAAAGACCATAGAATATCAATGAAATTGTCTATATAAATATTTTTATTTTTGAAGTTTGTGGAAATTTGGAAAACTTTTTGGACAAATCAATTGAGTTTACATGTAATTATGCAGAATTTGTAAGCAATTCAAAAGAATTTACATTATAAATGAATTTTCATGATTTTTCTGTTATATTTGGTTATAATTCTGCAGATTTTTCATGAAAATCCATAATATTTCAATTAAATTGTCTATAAAAATATTATTATTTTTGAAGTTTTTGGAAATTTGGAAACCTTTTTGGACAATTCAATTGAGTTTACATGTAATTATGCGGAATTTATAACCAATTCAAAATAATTTACAAGATTTTCTGTTATATTTCTGTTTGGACAAATCAATTGAGTTTACATGTAATTATGCATAATTAATAAGCAATTCAAAAGAATTTACATGATTTTCTGTTATATTTGGTTATAATTCTGCAGATTTTTCATAAAAATCCATAGTTTTTCAATGAAATTGTCTATAAAAATATTATTTTTTTGGAAGTTTTTGGAATTTTGGAAAACTTTTTGAACAATTTAATTTAGTTTACATGTAATTATGCATAATTAATAAGCAATTCAAAAGAATTTACATGATTTTCTGTTATATTTGGTTATAATTCTGCAGATTTTTCATGAAAATCCATAGAATATCAATGAAATTGTCTATAAAAATATTATTATTTTTGAAGTTTTTGGAAATTTGGAAAACTTTTTGAACAATTCAATTGAGTTTACATGTAATTATGCGGAATTCATAAGCAATTCAAAAGAATTTTCATGATTTTCAGATAAATTTGGTTACAATACTATAGAATATTTACGAAAGACCATAGAATATCAATGAAATTGTCTATATAAATATTTTTATTTTTGAAGTTTGTGGAAATTTGGAAAACTTTTTGGACAAATCAATTGAGTTTACATGTAATTATGCAGAATTTGTAAGCAATTCAAAAGAATTTACATTATAAATGAATTTTCATGATTTTTCTGTTATATTTGGTTATAATTCTGCAGATTTTTCATGAAAATCTATAGTATTTCAATGAAATTGCCTATAAAAATATTATTATCTTTTGGAAGTTTTTGGAATTTTGGAAAACTTTTTGGACAATTCAATTGAGTTTACGTGTAATTATGCGGAATTTATAACCAATTAATAATAATGTACAAGATTTTCTGTTATATTTCTGTTTGGACAATTCAATTGAGTTCACATGTAATTATGTGGAATTTATAACCAATTCAAAAGAATTTACATGATTTTCTGTTATATTTGGTTATAATTCTGATGATTTTTCATGAAAACCCATAGAATTTCAATGACAATGTCTATAAAAATATTATTATTTTTGAGGTTTTTGGAAATTTGGAAAACTTTTTGGACAATTCAATTGAGTTTGCATGTAATTGTGTGGAATTTATATGCAATTCAAAAGAATTTTCATAATTTTCTCATAAATTTGGTTATAATACTATAGAATATTTACGAAAATCTATAGAATATCAATGAAATTATTTTTTGGAAGTTTTTGTAAATTTGATTTAACTCTTTGGTCGATATAATTTGTACATATTGCTCAATTATTATGAAGTAATTATTATTTATTAAGTGTTTTTTCCTTCTAGTCATTATTATTATTATTACTATCTAAAATTAATAATTAATAGTTATATTCTATTAGACTTAATAGAATAGTTTCTATTAAACAATAATTATGTATGATTTGATATGTTCATACATTTATTAATAAATTTTTATGGAATAATTTGTACTTGTTATTTGATAATAATAATTATAACAACATCATTTGATATCTGATTATTTCAGATGTTCATGCATTTATTACTGAATTATTATGGAGTAATTATTACTTGTTATTTGATAATAATAATAATAATAATAACAACATTGTGTGATATTTGATTATTTCATATGTTCATGAAATTGTCTATAGAAATATTTAGAATTTTTATGAAAATCATTAGAATTTCAATGAAATTGTCTAGAAAAATATTATTATTTTTGAAGTTTTTGGAAATTTGGATAACTTTTTGGACAATTCAATTGAGTTTACATGTAATTATGTGGAATTCATGGACAAATCAAAAGAATTTATATGATTTTCTGTTATATTTGTTTATAATTCTGCAGATTTTTCATGAAAATCTATAGAATTTCAATGAAATTGTGTATAAAAATATTATTGTTTTTTTGGAAGTTTTTGGAAATTTGATTTAACTCTTTGGTCAATATAATTTGTATATATTGCTCAATTATTATGAAGTATTTATTATTTATTATGTGTCTTTTTTCTTCTTGTCATTATTATTATTATTATTACTATCTAAAATTTATTATTAATAAATCTATTCTATTAGAGTTAATAGAATAGTTTCTATTAAACAATAATTATATATGATTTGATATGTTCATACATTTATTAATAAATTATTATGGAATAATTAGTACTTGTTATTTGATAATAATAATTATAACAACATCATTTGATATCTGTTTATTTCAGATGTTCATGCATTTATTACTGAATTATTATGGAGTAATTATTACTTGTTATTTGACAATAATAATAATAATAACAACATTATGTGATATTTGATTATTTCATATGTTCATGAAATTGTTTACAAAAATTATTGTATTTTGGAAGTTTTTGGAAATTTGATTTAACTCTTAGGTCGATATAATTTGTATTAATTGCTCAATTATTATGAAGTATTTATTATTTATTATGTGTTTTATCCTTCTAGTCATTATTATTAATATTATTACTATCTAAAATTTATAATTAATTGTTCTATTCTATTAGACTTAATAGAATAGTTTCTATTAAATAATAATTATGTATGACTTAAAATGTTCATACATTTAATACTAAATAATTATGGAATAATTAGTACTTGTTATTTGATAATAATAATTATAACAACATCATTTGATATCTGATTATTTCAGATGTTCATGTATTTGTTACTGAATTATTATGGAGGAATTATTACTTGTTATTTGACAATAATAATAATAACAACATTATGTGAAATTTGATTATTTCATATGTTCATGAAATTGTCTATAAAAATATTATTGTTTTTTTGGAAGTTTTTGGAAATTTGGTTTAACTTTTTGGTCGACATAATTTGTATATATTGCTCAATTATTATGTAGTATTTATTATTTATTATGTGTTTTTTTTCCTTTTAGTCATTATTATTTTTATTACTATCTAAAATTTATAATCAATAGTTCTATTCCATTAGCCTTAACAGAATAGTTTCTATTAAACAATAATTATGTATGATTTGATATGTTCATACATTTATCAATAAATTATTATGGAATAAATAGTACTTATTATTTGATAATAATAATTATAACAACATCATTTGATATCTGATTATTTCAAATGTTCATGCATTTGTTACTGAATTATTATGGAGTAATTATTACTTGTTATTTGATAACAATAATAACAACATTATGTGATATTTGATTATTTCATATGTTCATGAAATTGTTTATAAAAATATTATTGCTTTTATGGAAGTTTTTGAAAATTTGATTTAACTCTTTGGTCGATATAATTTGTATATATTGCTCAATTATTATGAAGTATTTATTATTTATTATGTGTTTTTTCCTTCGAGTTATTATTATTATTACTATCTAAAATTTATAATTAATAGTTCTATTCTATTAGACTTAATAGAATAGTTTACATTGCATTTATTACTGAATTATTATGGAGTAATTAGTACTTGTTATTTAATAATAATAATAATAATAATGACATTAGTAGAAATCGCAACTGATTGCTCCCCCACCTGTGATATAATTATTTTGTTACTTTACGTATAGCTACGTAATTATAAACTAATTAATGTTAATTATATTATTTGTTCATTCATTCATTCATTCATTCATTCATTCATTCATTCATTCATTCATTCATTCATTCATTCATTCATTCATTCATTTATTCATTCATTCATTCATTCATTCATTCATTCATTCGTTCATTCGTTCATTCATTCATTCATTGATTCGTTAATTCATTCATTTATTACTGAATTATTAACGAGTGAATATTACGTTTTTTTAATATTTTCCTTCATTCACTATCATATTATTCATGCATTCATTACTGAAGTAGTAACGAGTGAAAATTACTTATTTTGTTTTTAATATTTTCCTTTATTCACTATCATATTATTATTTATAATTTATTATAGAGTAATTAGTACTTGGTATTTAATAATAATAATAATAATAATAAAATTAGTAGAAATCGCAACTGCTTACTCCTCCACCTGTGATATAATTATGTTGTTACTTTACTTATAGCTACGTAATTATAAACTAATTATTGTTAATTATATTACTTGTTCATTCATTCAGTCATTCATTCAATAACGAGTAAATATTACTTTTTTTAAACATTTTCCTTCATTATTATTTATAATTTATATTTTGATTCGTTCATTACTGTTCTTTTTTATTGTCATTATTCTATTATCTTCAAAATATCAGTATTCATATTTTTGAGTATTGAGTTGGTTTTTTTAAACCAGAAAAATCGTTACTGAGGGCACGAATGATGAGATTTGAAAATTTTGCTTTTATGAGATTAAAATAATTATGATTGTGCAGACTTTGAAGTTGGTGCAAAAATTTTGGGCAGCCATTTCGAGGAAACGTTGCTTTCACGAGATGAGAGTTATGATTGTGCATACTTTGAAGTAAGTGCAAAATTTTTGGGCAGCCTTTCTGAGGAAAGGGCAGCTTCGAATGTAAAATAAGTAATATTCCTCGTTATTATCCGAAAAAATTCACATCACAATATCCACAGAAAAATTGCACACTGACCAGTTTCATCTTGGGTGTTGTTTTGTTATTGGTATCACAGAACTGTGGCTTCTTGGCCATCAGTCAGGCCGTTTTATACCCGTCGCCAATTGTGTGGATATCGAAAAACGGACGTTCCATTCCCCACCAAAGAGTTCTGCTGAACTATTCAGCGGGGATCCGCCTGACCTTTCGCAATACAAGATGATACGGTTCTCTTCGGCCGCACCGAATCCCATTCATTAGCGTCGTGCTAATTTATTGTTCGCCTTTCGACACCGGCCTTTTTGACATTTACGACCACCAGAGAACCGGAGGAAGAATCCAGGCGAATTAAAACCGCATTTGATGGACCAGGCTGTTACCACGTGAGCAAGAGAAAACTGCGGGCAATTCGCAGGCTGGTTAAGTTGCGATTTTTCTATTCTTGGACACGTCGCCTCTTGATGGTAATAATACACTTAACCACAGAGTTTTAATGCCAGCAACGCCGATGAAACGCCAGCAGAATGAGGAACCTGGCACGTACGAAACGCAATTATTAATAATCAATAGCTTTATAGCAGATGAAACAATAACTATGATTTCACAGAGAAAACTTATTTCTAATGCTCTCACTTTTCAGGACTACTACTACAAAGACAAAAGCCTACAGGCAAATAACAAAACCACTGATAACAAAAGCGAAACTCAAAAATGACACACAGGAGATCTTGATTTAAAAGTCTTGAAGAGATAAATCCATTTTATGGATGACTTTTCGTTTTTTTTTCTCTTCCTATTTCGCGAATGAAGAAACGCGGTCCATTGAGTAACCTCTGCATTCGCCGACCTTTGAGCGGTTACGGGATGTGTTCTTTCCAATTCGGAATCTCAATTTATGGTAATCGTTACGAGAGGTGTACGTCGCGGGCGGAAGGCGGAGAACGGAGAACTTTTTTTTTCGCACAATGCATTCGGAACGGATGAGAACGGCTGGAAGATTGCAATCAATTAATTCGCCATTCTTCACTTATGTCAGACGCGCTGCACTTTTATGACCCCAATTTGCAGGCACTTAGCAAATGAGACGGCTTACTTATTAGGTGATTCAGTTGTTTGTTATAAAATATTTTGGCAAATTATCATTCAGAAACTTCTTGAAATCTTGATCAACATTGAGTGAGAAAGTGAGAAAGTCAGAAGTAGGTTAGGTTAGGTAAAGCGAGGTTAGGTCTCTATTACAGATTTTTTTAATATTTAATTTAAGATTTGTGTTCAGTATACCTGAAGGTAATTCTGCTGAAAATTTGTCAGAGTTTCAGTATTAAATAAGTGAGAAAGTCAGAACGAGGTTAGGTAAGGTGAAGTTAAGTTAGGCGAGGTTAGGTCTCTGTTGCAGATTTTTTTAATATTTAATATTAGATTTGTGTTCAGTATACCTGAAGGTAATTATGCTGAAAATTTGTCAGAGTTTCAGTATTAAATAAGTGAGAAAGTCAGAACGAGGTTAGGTAAGGTTAGGTTAATCTAGGCGAGGTTAGGTCTCTGTTGCATTTTTTTTAATATTTAATATTAGATTTGTGTTCAGTATATCTGAAGGTAATTCTGCTGAAATTTTGACAGCGTTTCAGTATTAAATAGGTGAGAAAGTCAGAACGAGGTTAGGTAAGGTTAGGTTAAGTTAGGCGAGGTTAGGTCTCTGTTGCAGATTTTTTTAATATTTAATATTAGATTTGTGTTCTGTATACCTGAAGGTAATTCTGCTGAAAATTTGTCAGAGTTTGACTATTAAATAGGTGAGAAAGTCAGAACGAGGTTAGGTAAGGTTAGGTTAAGCTAGGCGAGGTTAGGTCTCTGTTGCAGATTTTTTTAATATTTAATATTAGATTTGTGTTCTGTATACCTGAAGGTAATTCTGCTGAAAATTTGACAGAGTTTCAGTATTAAATAAGTGATAAAGTCAGAACGAGGTTAGGTAAGGTTAGGTTAAACTAGGCGAGGTAAGGTCTCTATTACAGATTTTTTTTATATTTAATATTAGATTTGTGTTCAGTATACCTGAAGGTATTTCTGCTGAAAATTTGACAGAGTTTCAGTATTAAATAAGTGAAAAAGTCAGAACGAGGTTAGGTAAGGTTAGGTTAAGCTGGGCGAGGTTAGGTCTCTGTTGCAGATTTGTTTAATATTTAATATTAGATTTGTGTTCAGTATATCTGAAGGTAATTCTGCTGAAAATTTGACAGAGTTTCAGTATTAAATAAGTGAGAAAGTCAGAACGAGGTTAGGTAAGGTTATGTTAAGCTAGGCGAGGTTAGGTCTCTGTTGCAGATTTTTTTAATATTTAATATTAGATTTGTGTTCAGTATACCTGAAGGTAATTCTGCTGAAAATTTGACAGAGTTTCAGTATTAAATAAGTGAGAAAGTCAGAACGAGGTTAGGTAAGGTTAGGTTAAGCTAGGCGAGGTTAGGTCTCTGTTGCAGATTTTTTTAATATTTAATATTAGATTTGTGTTCAGTATACCTGAAGGTAATTCTGCTGAAAATTTGACAGAGTTTCAGTATTACATAAGTGAAAAAGTCAGAACGAGGTTAGGTAAGGTTAGGTTAAACTAGGCGAGGTTAGGTCTCTGTTGCAGATTTGTTTAATATTTAATATTAGATTTGTGTTCAGTATATCTGAAGGTAATTCTGCTGAAAATTTGACAGAGTTTCAGTATTAAATAAGTGAAAAAGTCAGAACAAGTTTAGGTAAGGTTAGGTTAAACTAGGCGAGGTTAGGTCTCTGTTGCAATTTTTTTTAATATTTAATATTAGATTTGTGTTCAGTATACCTGAAGGTAATTCTGCTGAAAATTTGACAGAGTTTCAGTATTAAATAAGTGAGAAAGTCAGAACGAGGTTAGGTAAGGTTATGTTAAGCTAGGCGAGGTTAGGTCTCTGTTGCAGATTTTTTTAATATTTAATATTAGATTTGTGTTCAGTATACCTGAAGGTAATTCTGCTGAAAATTTGACAGAGTTTCAGTATTAAATAAGTGAGAAAGTCAGAACGAGGTTAGGTAAGGTTAGGTTAAGCTAGGCGAGGTTAGGTCTCTGTTGCAGATTTTTTTAATATTTAATATTAGATTTGTGTTCAGTATACCTGAAGGTAATTCTGCTGAAAATTTGACAGAGTTTCAGTATTAAATAAGTGAGAAAGTCAGAACGAGGTTAGGTAAGGTTATGTTAAGCTAGGCGAGGTTAGGTCTCTGTTGCAGATTTGTTTAATATTTAATATTAGATTTGTGTTCAGTATACCTGAAGGTAATTCTGCTGAAAATTTGACAGAGTTTCAGTATTAAATAAGTGAGAAAGTCAGAACGAGGTTAGGTAAGGTTATGTTAAGCTAGGCGAGGTTAGGTCTCTGTTGCAGATTTTTTTAATATTTAATATTAGATTTGTGTTCAGTATATCTGAAGGTAATTCTGCTGAAAATTTGACAGAGTTTCAGTATTAAATAAGTGAGAGAGTCAGAACGAGGTTAGGTAAGGTTATGTTAAACTAGGCGAGGTTAGGTCTCTGTTGCAATTTTTTTTAATATTTAATATTAGATTTGTGTTCAGTATATCTGAAGGTAATTCTGCTGAAAATTTGACAGAGTTTCAGTATTAAATAAGTGAGAAAGTCAGAACGAGGTTAGGTAAGGTTATGTTAAGCTAGGCGAGGTTAGGTCTCTGTTGCAATTTTTTTTAATATTTAATATTAGATTTGTGTTCAGTATATCTGAAGGTAATTCTGCTGAAAATTTGACAGAGTTTCAGTATTAAATAAGTGAGAGAGTCAGAACGAGGTTAGGTAAGGTTATGTTAAGCTAGGCGAGGTTAGGTCTCTGTTGCAATTTTTTTTAATATTTAATATTAGATTTGTGTTCAGTATATCTGAAGGTAATTCTGCTGAAAATTTGACAGAGTTTCAGTATTAAATAAGTGAGAAAGTCAGAACGAGGTTAGGTAAGGTTATGTTAAGCTAGGCGAGGTTAGGTCTCTGTTGCAATTTTTTTTAATATTTAATATTAGATTTGTGTTCAGTATATCTGAAGGTAATTCTGCTGAAAATTTGACAGAGTTTCAGTATTAAATAAGTAAGAGAGTCAGAACGAGGTTAGGTAAGGTTATGTTAAACTAGGCGAGGTTAGGTCTCTGTTGCAATTTTTTTTAATATTTAATATTAGATTTGTGTTCAGTATATCTGAAGGTAATTCTGCTGAAAATTTGACAGAGTTTCAGTATTAAATAAGTGAGAAAGTCAGAACGAGGTTAGGTAAGGTTATGTTAAGCTAGGCGAGGTTAGGTCTCTGTTGCAGATTTGTTTAATATTTAATATTAGATTTGTGTTCAGTATATCTGAAGGTAATTCTGCTGAAAATTTGACAGAGTTTGAGTATTAAATAAGTAAGAGAGTCAGAACGAGGTTAGGTAAGGTTATGTTAAGCTAGGCGAGGTTAGGTCTCTGTTGCAGATTTTTTTAATATTTAGTATTAGATTTGTGTTCAGTATATCTGAAGGTAATTCTGCTGAAAATTTGACAGAGTTTCAGTATTAAATAAGTGAGAAAGTCAGAACGAGGTTAGGTAAGGTTATGTTAAGCTAGGCGAGGTTAGGTCTCTGTTGCAATTTTTTTTAATATTTAATATTAGATTTGTGTTCAGTATATCTGAAGGTAATTCTGCTGAAAATTTGACAGAGTTTCAGTATTAAATAAGTAAGAGAGTCAGAACGAGGTTAGGTAAGGTTATGTTAAACTAGGCGAGGTTAGGTCTCTGTTGCAATTTTTTTTAATATTTAATATTAGATTTGTGTTCAGTATATCTGAAGGTAATTCTGCTGAAAATTTGACAGAGTTTCAGTATTAAATAAGTGAGAAAGTCAGAACGAGGTTAGGTAAGGTTATGTTAAGCTAGGCGAGGTTAGGTCTCTGTTGCAGATTTTTTTAATATTTAATATTAGATTTGTGTTCAGTATATCTGAAGGTAATTCTGCTGAAAATTTGACAGAGTTTCAGTATTAAATAAGTGAGAGAGTCAGAACGAGGTTAGGTAAGGTTATGTTAACCTAGGCGAGGTTAGGTCTCTGTTGCAGATTTTTTTAATATTTAATATTAGATTTGTGTTCAGTATATCTGAAGGTAATTCTGCTGAAAATTTGACAGAGTTTCAGTATTAAATAAGTGAGAGAGTCAGAACGAGGTTAGGTAAGGTTATGTTAACCTAGGCGAGGTTAGGTCTCTGTTGCAGATTTTTTTAATATTTAATATTAGATTTGTGTTCAGTATACCTGAAGGTAATTCTGCTGAAAATTTGACAGAGTTTCAGTATTAAATAAGTGAGAGAGGCAGAACGAGGTTAGGTAAGGTTATGTTAAACTAGGCGAGGTTAGGTCTCTGTTGCAGATTTTTTTAATATTTAATATTAGATTTGTGTTCAGTATATCTGAAGGTAATTCTGCTGAAAATTTGACAGAGTTTCAGTATTAAATAAGTGAGAGAGTCAGAACGAGGTTAGGTAAGGTTATGTTAAACTAGGCGAGGTTAGGTCTCTGTTGCAATTTTTTTAAATATTTAATATTAGATTTGTGTTCAGTATATCTGAAGGTAATTCTGCTGAAAATTTGACAGAGTTTCAGTATTAAATAAGTGAGAGAGTCAGAACGAGGTTAGGTAAGGTTAGGTTAAGCTATGCGAGGTTAGGTCTCTGTTGCAGATTTTTTTAATATTTAATATTAGATTTGTGTTCAGTATATCTGAAGGTAATTCTGCTGAAAATTTGACAGAGTTTCAGTATTAAATAAGTGAGAGAGGCAGAACGAGGTTAGGTAAGGTTATGTTAAACTAGGCGAGGTTAGGTCTCTGTTGCAGATTTTTTTAATATTTAATATTAGATTTGTGTTCAGTATATCTGAAGGTAATTCTGCTGAAAATTTGACAGAGTTTCAGTATTAAATAAGTGAGAGAGGCAGAACGAGGTTAGGTAAGGTTATGTTAAACTAGGCGAGGTTAGGTCTCTGTTGCAGATTTTTTTAATATTTAATATTAGATTTGTGTTCAGTATATCTGAAGGTAATTCTGCTGAAAATTTGACAGAGTTTCAGTATTAAATAAGTGAGAGAGGCAGAACGAGGTTAGGTAAGGTTATGTTAAACTAGGCGAGGTTAGGTCTCTGTTGCAGATTTTTTTAATATTTAATATTAGATTTGTGTTCAGTATATCTGAAGGTAATTCTGCTGAAAATTTGACAGAGTTTCAGTATTAAATAAGTGAGAGAGGCAGAACGAGGTTAGGTAAGGTTATGTTAAACTAGGCGAGGTTAGGTCTCTGTTGCAGATTTTTTTAATATTTAATATTAGATTTGTGTTCAGTATATCTGAAGGTAATTCTGCTGAAAATTTGACAGAGTTTCAGTATTAAATAAGTGAGAAAGTCAGAACGAGGTTAGTTAAGGTTAGGTTAAGCTATGCGAGGTTAGGTCTCTGTTGCAGATTTGTTTAATATTTAATATTAGATTTGTGTTCAGTATATCTGAAGGTAATTCTGCTGAAAATTTGACAGAGTTTCAGTATTAAATAAGTGAGAGAGTCAGAACGAGGTTAGGTAAGGTTATGTTAAACTAGGCGAGGTTAGGTCTCTGTTGCAATTTTTTTAAATATTTAATATTAGATTTGTGTTCAGTATATCTGAAGGTAATTCTGCTGAAAATTTGACAGAGTTTCAGTATTAAATAAGTGAGAGAGTCAGAACGAGGTTAGGTAAGGTTATGTTAAACTAGGCGAGGTTAGGTCTCTGTTGCAATTTTTTTTAATATTTAATATTAGATTTGTGTTCAGTATATCTGAAGGTAATTCTGCTGAAAATTTGACAGAGTTTCAGTATTAAATAAGTGAGAAAGTCAGAACGAGGTTAGTTAAGGTTAGGTTAAGCTATGCGAGGTTAGGTCTCTGTTGCAGATTTGTTTAATATTTAATATTAGATTTGTGTTCAGTATATCTGAAGGTAATTCTGCTGAAAATTTGACAGAGTTTCAGTATTAAATAAGTGAGAAAGTCAGAACGAGGTTAGTTAAGGTTAGGTTAAGCTATGCGAGGTTAGGTCTCTGTTGCAGATTTGTTTAATATTTAATATTAGATTTGTGTTCAGTATATCTGAAGGTAATTCTGCTGAAAATTTGACAGAGTTTCAGTATTAAATAAGTGAGAAAGTCAGAACGAGGTTAGTTAAGGTTAGGTTAAGCTATGCGAGGTTAGGTCTCTGTTGCAGATTTGTTTAATATTTAATATTAGATTTGTGTTCAGTATATCTGAAGGTAATTCTGCTGAAAATTTGACAGAGTTTCAGTATTAAATAAGTGAGAAAGTCAGAACGAGGTTAGTTAAGGTTAGGTTAAGCTATGCGAGGTTAGGTCTCTGTTGCAGATTTGTTTAATATTTAATATTAGATTTGTGTTCAGTATATCTGAAGGTAATTCTGCTGAAAATTTGACAGAGTTTCAGTATTAAATAAGTGAGAAAGTCAGAACGAGGTTAGTTAAGGTTAGGTTAAGTTATGCGAGGTTAGGTCTCTGTTGCAGATTTGTTTAATATTTAATATTAGATTTGTGTTCAGTATATCTGAAGGTAATTCTGCTGAAAATTTGACAGAGTTTCAGTATTAAATAAGTGAGAAAGTCAGAACGAGGTTAGTTAAGGTTAGGTTAAGCTATGCGAGGTTAGGTCTCTGTTGCAGATTTGTTTAATATTTAATATTAGATTTGTGTTCAGTATATCTGAAGGTAATTCTGCTTAAAATTTGACAGAGTTTCAGTATTAAATAAGTGAGAAAGTCAGAACGAGGTTAGTTAAGGTTAGGTTAAGCTATGCGAGGTTAGGTCTCTGTTGCAGATTTGTTTAATATTTAATATTAGATTTGTGTTCAGTATATCTGAAGGTAATTCTGCTGAAAATTTGACAGAGTTTCAGTATTAAATAAGTGAGAAAGTCAGAACGAGGTTAGTTAAGGTTAGGTTAAGCTATGCGAGGTTAGGTCTCTGTTGCAGATTTGTTTAATATTTAATATTAGATTTGTGTTCAGTATATCTGAAGGTAATTCTGCTGAAAATTTGACAGAGTTTCAGTATTAAATAAGTAAGAGAGTCAGAACGAGGTTAGGTAAGGTTATGTTAAGCTAGGCGAGGTTAGGTCTCTGTTGCAATTTTTTTTAATATTTAATATTAGATTTGTGTTCAGTATATCTGAAGGTAATTCTGCTGAAAATTTGACAGAGTTTCAGTATTAAATAAGTAAGAGAGTCAGAACGAGGTTAGGTAAGGTTATGTTAAGCTAGGCGAGGTTAGGTCTCTGTTGCAATTTTTTTTAATATTTAATATTAGATTTGTGTTCAGTATATCTGAAGGTAATTCTGCTGAAAATTTGACAGAGTTTCAGTATTAAATAAGTGAGAGAGTCAGAACGAGGTTAGGTAAGGTTATGTTAAGCTAGGCGAGGTTAGGTCTCTGTTGCAATTTTTTTTAATATTTAATATTAGATTTGTGTTCAGTATATCTGAAGGTAATTCTGCTGAAAATTTGACAGAGTTTCAGTATTAAATAAGTGAGAGAGTCAGAACGAGGTTAGGTAAGGTTATGTTAAGCTAGGCGAGGTTAGGTCTCTGTTGCAATTTTTTTTAATATTTAATATTAGATTTGTGTTCAGTATATCTGAAGGTAATTCTGCTGAAAATTTGACAGAGTTTCAGTATTAAATAAGTGAGAGAGTCAGAACGAGGTTAGGTAAGGTTATGTTAAGCTAGGCGAGGTTAGGTCTCTGTTGCAATTTTTTTTAATATTTAATATTAGATTTGTGTTCAGTATATCTGAAGGTAATTCTGCTGAAAATTTGACAGAGTTTCAGTATTAAATAAGTGAGAAAGTCAGAACGAGGTTAGTTAAGGTTAGGTTAAGCTATGCGAGGTTAGGTCTCTGTTGCAGATTTGTTTAATATTTAGTATTAGATTTGTGTTCAGTATATCTGAAGGTAATTCTGCTGAAAATTTGACAGAGTTTCAGTATTAAATAAGTGAGAAAGTCAGAACGAGGTTAGGTAAGGTTATGTTAAGCTAGGCGAGGTTAGGTCTCTGTTGCAATTTTTTTTAATATTTAATATTAGATTTGTGTTCAGTATATCTGAAGGTAATTCTGCTGAAAATTTGACAGAGTTTCAGTATTAAATAAGTAAGAGAGTCAGAACGAGGTTAGGTAAGGTTATGTTAAGCTAGGCGAGGTTAGGTCTCTGTTGCAGATTTTTTTAATATTTAGTATTAGATTTGTGTTCAGTATATCTGAAGGTAATTCTGCTTAAAATTTGACAGAGTTTCAGTATTAAATAAGTGAGAAAGTCAGAACGAGGTTAGTTAAGGTTAGGTTAAGCTATGCGAGGTTAGGTCTCTGTTGCAGATTTGTTTAATATTTAATATTAGATTTGTGTTCAGTATATCTGAAGGTAATTCTGCTGAAAATTTGACAGAGTTTCAGTATTAAATAAGTAAGAGAGTCAGAACGAGGTTAGGTAAGGTTATGTTAAGCTAGGCGAGGTTAGGTCTCTGTTGCAGATTTTTTTAATATTTAGTATTAGATTTGTGTTCAGTATATCTGAAGGTAATTCTGCTGAAAATTTGACAGAGTTTCAGTATTAAATAAGTGAGAAAGTCAGAACGAGGTTAGGTAAGGTTATGTTAAGCTAGGCGAGGTTAGGTCTCTGTTGCAATTTTTTTTAATATTTAATATTAGATTTGTGTTCAGTATATCTGAAGGTAATTCTGCTGAAAATTTGACAGAGTTTCAGTATTAAATAAGTGAGAGAGTCAGAACGAGGTTAGGTAAGGTTATGTTAAGCTAGGCGAGGTTAGGTCTCTGTTGCAATTTTTTTTAATATTTAATATTAGATTTGTGTTCAGTATATCTGAAGGTAATTCTGCTGAAAATTTGACAGAGTTTCAGTATTAAATAAGTGAGAGAGTCAGAACGAGGTTAGGTAAGGTTATGTTAAGCTAGGCGAGGTTAGGTCTCTGTTGCAATTTTTTTTAATATTTAATATTAGATTTGTGTTCAGTATATCTGAAGGTAATTCTGCTGAAAATTTGACAGAGTTTCAGTATTAAATAAGTAAGAGAGTCAGAACGAGGTTAGGTAAGGTTATGTTAAGCTAGGCGAGGTTAGGTCTCTGTTGCAGATTTTTTTAATATTTAGTATTAGATTTGTGTTCAGTATATCTGAAGGTAATTCTGCTTAAAATTTGACAGAGTTTCAGTATTAAATAAGTGAGAAAGTCAGAACGAGGTTAGTTAAGGTTAGGTTAAGCTATGCGAGGTTAGGTCTCTGTTGCAGATTTGTTTAATATTTAATATTAGATTTGTGTTCAGTATATCTGAAGGTAATTCTGCTGAAAATTTGACAGAGTTTCAGTATTAAATAAGTAAGAGAGTCAGAACGAGGTTAGGTAAGGTTATGTTAAGCTAGGCGAGGTTAGGTCTCTGTTGCAGATTTTTTTAATATTTAGTATTAGATTTGTGTTCAGTATATCTGAAGGTAATTCTGCTGAAAATTTGACAGAGTTTCAGTATTAAATAAGTGAGAAAGTCAGAACGAGGTTAGGTAAGGTTATGTTAAGCTAGGCGAGGTTAGGTCTCTGTTGCAATTTTTTTTAATATTTAATATTAGATTTGTGTTCAGTATATCTGAAGGTAATTCTGCTGAAAATTTGACAGAGTTTCAGTATTAAATAAGTGAGAGAGTCAGAACGAGGTTAGGTAAGGTTATGTTAAGCTAGGCGAGGTTAGGTCTCTGTTGCAATTTTTTTTAATATTTAATATTAGATTTGTGTTCAGTATATCTGAAGGTAATTCTGCTGAAAATTTGACAGAGTTTCAGTATTAAATAAGTGAGAGAGTCAGAACGAGGTTAGGTAAGGTTATGTTAAGCTAGGCGAGGTTAGGTCTCTGTTGCAATTTTTTTTAATATTTAATATTAGATTTGTGTTCAGTATATCTGAAGGTAATTCTGCTGAAAATTTGACAGAGTTTCAGTATTAAATAAGTGAGAGAGTCAGAACGAGGTTAGGTAAGGTTATGTTAAGCTAGGCGAGGTTAGGTCTCTGTTGCAATTTTTTTTAATATTTAATATTAGATTTGTGTTCAGTATATCTGAAGGTAATTCTGCTGAAAATTTGACAGAGTTTCAGTATTAAATAAGTGAGAGAGTCAGAACGAGGTTAGGTAAGGTTATGTTAAGCTAGGCGAGGTTAGGTCTCTGTTGCAATTTTTTTTAATATTTAATATTAGATTTGTGTTCAGTATATCTGAAGGTAATTCTGCTGAAAATTTGACAGAGTTTCAGTATTAAATAAGTAAGAGAGTCAGAACGAGGTTAGGTAAGGTTATGTTAAGCTAGGCGAGGTTAGGTCTCTGTTGCAATTTTTTTTTAATATTTAATATTAGATTTGTGTTCAGTATATCTGAAGGTAATTCTGCTGAAAATTTGACAGAGTTTCAGTATTAAATAAGTAAGAGAGTCAGAACGAGGTTAGGTAAGGTTATGTTAAGCTAGGCGAGGTTAGGTCTCTGTTGCAATTTTTTTTAATATTTAATATTAGATTTGTGTTCAGTATATCTGAAGGTAATTCTGCTGAAAATTTGACAGAGTTTCAGTATTAAATAAGTAAGAGAGTCAGAACGAGGTTAGGTAAGGTTATGTTAAGCTAGGCGAGGTTAGGTCTCTGTTGCAGATTTTTTTAATATTTAGTATTAGATTTGTGTTCAGTATATCTGAAGGTAATTCTGCTGAAAATTTGACAGAGTTTCAGTATTAAATAAGTGAGAAAGTCAGAACGAGGTTAGGTAAGGTTATGTTAAGCTAGGCGAGGTTAGGTCTCTGTTGCAATTTTTTTTAATATTTAATATTAGATTTGTGTTCAGTATATCTGAAGGTAATTCTGCTGAAAATTTGACAGAGTTTCAGTATTAAATAAGTGAGAAAGTCAGAACGAGGTTAGGTAAGGTTATGTTAAGCTAGGCGAGGTTAGGTCTCTGTTGCAATTTTTTTTAATATTTAGTATTAGATTTGTGTTCAGTATATCTGAAGGTAATTCTGCTGAAAATTTGACAGAGTTTCAGTATTAAATAAGTGAGAAAGTCAGAACGAGGTTAGGTAAGGTTATGTTAAGCTAGGCGAGGTTAGGTCTCTGTTGCAATTTTTTTTAATATTTAATATTAGATTTGTGTTCAGTATATCTGAAGGTAATTCTGCTGAAAATTTGACAGAGTTTCAGTATTAAATAAGTGAGAGAGTCAGAACGAGGTTAGGTAAGGTTATGTTAAGCTAGGCGAGGTTAGGTCTCTGTTGCAGATTTTTTTAATATTTAATAATAGATTTGTCTTCAGTATACCTGAAGGTAATTCTGCTGAAAATTTGACAGAGTTTCGGTATTAAATAAGTGAGAAAGTCAGAACGAGGTTAGGTAAGGTTATGTTAAGCTAGGCGAGGTTAGGTCTCTGTTGCAGATTTTTTTAATATTTAATATTAGATTTGTGTTCAGTATACCTGAAGGTAATTCTGCTGAAAATTTGACAGAGTTTCAGTATTAAATAAGTGAGAGAGTCAGAACGAGGTTAGGTAAGGTTATGTTAAGCTAGGCAAGGTTAGGTCTCTGTTGCAGATTTTTTTAATATTTAATAATAGATTTGTCTTCAGTATACCTGAAGGTAATTCTGCTGAAAATTTGACAGAGTTTCGGTATTAAATAAGTGAGAAAGTCAGAACGAGGTTAGGTAAGGTTATGTTAAGCTAGGCGAGGTTAGGTCTCTGTTGCAGATTTTTTTAATATTTAATAATAGATTTGTCTTCAGTATACCTGAAGGTAATTCTGCTGAAAATTTGACAGAGTTTCAGTATTAAATAAGTGAGAGAGTCAGAACGAGGTTAGGTAAGGTTATGTTAAGCTAGGCAAGGTTAGGTCTCTGTTGCAGATTTTTTTAATATTTAATATTAGATTTGTGTTCAGTATATCTGAAGGTAATTCTGCTGAAAATTTGACAGAGTTTCAGTATTAAATAAGTGAGAGAGTCAGAACGAGGTTAGGTAAGGTTATGTTAAGCTAGGCAAGGTTAGGTCTCTGTTGCAGATTTTTTTAATATTTAATAATAGATTTGTCTTCAGTATACCTGAAGGTAATTCTGCTGAAAATTTGACAGAGTTTCAGTATTAAATAAGTGAGAGAGTCAGAACGAGGTTAGGTAAGGTTATGTTAAGCTAGGCAAGGTTAGGTCTCTGTTGCAGATTTTTTTAATATTTAATATTAGATTTGTGTTCAGTATACCTGAAGGTAATTCTGCTGAAAATTTGACAGAGTTTCAGTATTAAATAAGTGAGAGAGTCAGAACGAGGTTAGGTAAGGTTATGTTAAGCTAGGCAAGGTTAGGTCTCTGTTGCAGATTTTTTTAATATTTAATATTAGATTTGTGTTCAGTATACCTGAAGGTAATTCTGCTGAAAATTTGACAGAGTTTCAGTATTAAATAAGTGAGAGAGTCAGAACGAGGTTAGGTAAGGTTATGTTAAGCTAGGCAAGGTTAGGTCTCTGTTGCAGATTTTTTTAATATTTAATAATAGATTTGTCTTCAGTATACCTGAAGGTAATTCTGCTGAAAATTTGACAGAGTTTCAGTATTAAATAAGTGAGAGAGTCAGAACGAGGTTAGGTAAGGTTATGTTAAGCTAGGCAAGGTTAGGTCTCTGTTGCAGATTTTTTTAATATTTAATATTAGATTTGTGTTCAGTATATCTGAAGGTAATTCTGCTGAAAATTTGACAGAGTTTCAGTATTAAATAAGTGAGAGAGTCAGAACGAGGTTAGGTAAGGTTATGTTAAGCTAGGCAAGGTTAGGTCTCTGTTGCAGATTTGTTTAATATTTAATATTAGATTTGTGTTCAGCATACCTCAAGGTAATTCTGCTGAAAATTTGACAGAGTTTCGGTATTAAATAAGTGAGAAAGTCAGAACGAGGTTAGGTAAGGTTATGTTAAGCTAGGCGAGGTTAGGTCTCTGTTGCAGATTTTTTTAATATTTAATAATAGATTTGTCTTCAGTATACCTGAAGGTAATTCTGCTGAAAATTTGACAGAGTTTCAGTATTAAATAAGTGAGAGAGTCAGAACGAGGTTAGGTAAGGTTATGTTAAGCTAGGCAAGGTTAGGTCTCTGTTGCAGATTTTTTTAATATTTAATATTAGATTTGTGTTCAGTATATCTGAAGGTAATTCTGCTGAAAATTTGACAGAGTTTCAGTATTAAATAAGTGAGAAAGTCAGAACGAGGTGAGTTAAGGTTAGGTTAAACTAGGCGAGGTTAGGTCTCTGTTGCAGATTTTTTTAATATTTAATATTAGATTTGTGTTCTGTATACCTGAAGGTAATTCTGCTGAAAATTTGACAGAGTTTCAGAATTAAATAAGTGAGAAAGTCAGAACGAGGTTAGGTAAGGTTAGGTTAAGCTGGGCGAGGTTAGGTCTCTGTTGCAGATTTTTTTTATATTTAATATTAGATTTGTGTTCAGTATATCTGAAGGTAATTCTGCTAAAAATTTGACAGAGTTTCAGTGTTAAATAAGTGAGAAAGTCAGAACAAGGTTAGGTAAGGTTAGGTTAAGCTGGGCGAGGTTAGGTCTCTGTTGCAGATTTTTTTTATATTTAATATTAGATTTGTGTTCAGTATATCTGAAGGTAATTCTGCTGAAAATTTGACAGAGTTTCAGTATTAAATAAGTGAGAAAGTCAGAACGAGGTTAGGTAAGGTTAGGTTAAGCTAGGCGAGGTTAGGTCTCTGTTGCAGATTTTTTTAATATTTAATATTAGATTTGTGTTCAGTATACCTGAAGGTAATTCTGCTGAAAATTTGACAGAGTTTCAGTATTAAATAAGTGAGAAAGTCAGAACGAGGTTAGGTAAGGTTAGGTTAAACTAGGCGAGGTTAGGTCTCTGTTGCAGATTTTTTTAATATTTAATATTAGATTTGTGTTCAGTATATCTGAAGGTAATTCTGCTGAAAATTTGACAGAGTTTCAGTATTAAATAAGTGAGAAACACAGAACGAGGTTAGGTAAGGTTAGGTTAAGCTAGGCGAGGTTAGGTCTCTGTTGCAGATTTTTTTTATATTTAATTTTAGATTTGTGTTCAGTATATCTGAAGGTAATTCTGCTGAAAATTTGATAGAGTTTCAGTATTAAATAAGTGAGAAAGTCAGAAATAGGTTAGGTTAGGTAAGGCGAGGTTAGGTCTCTATTACAGATTTTTTTTATATTTAATATTAGATTTGTGTTCAGTTTTGCTATTTAGTTACTGTACTTGACCTGTAAATGTAAATAGTTGTTCAATAGGGAAATCATTTTGTAAACCTATTATTTTAATACGACATTGTACAATACATTTTTCGCAAACGTAATTTTAATCAGGAAAATTTTAGTCAGGAGAAACAGAATAAATTAAATGTATTTGTTGCAAATCAATTATTAATTGAACGAAACGATTTCGAAGTTAAAAAAAATGTAAACCAAAATATTTACAACAGATACATTTAATTTATACTGTTTCCTCTGATGAATAAAATCACGTTTGCAAAAAATGTATAGCACAATGCCGTATTAATTTTTTTTTACATAATTATTTCCCAACAGAATAACTATTTACTAGATCACTTTTTTTCAGCTTTACAAATAAAAGTTGATTGATTTAGACTACTAAACTTCAAACAGTATTTAAATAGAACAACTATTTACTAAATCAATTTTTTCAGCTTAACAAATAAAAGTTGATTGATTTAGATTACTAAACTTCAAACAATATCTCCCTAGCATAAATGAAATGAAAAGTTTTCTATAGGTCAGGTTCTGATATAAAATTTAACATTCAACAAATGTTATAAAATAACACAAAAAATATAAATAAAGTGTATACGAAATTGTTTATGGTTTGTTTTTTAATAATATATTGAGCATTATGTACAAAAAATTATCAGTCAACATTAGTAATTATCTTATTGAGGTGGTTGAGGAAGGTGAGCTCCTTGGGGCTGGAAACCGTTCTCATCAGCTACGTAAGTTACTGTGTAAGTAACACCATCAGCTCCTACATACTGGAACTGTCCACGGACAGAGATGGACTCATTTTCAGTGCCCACATTCTGGAGCTGTCCTTGTTCTTGAGCAGAAATTCCATTGCTGGTCTCATATCTAACAAAAAAAAAATAACAAAATCATATTATAGAAGAACAAATAAAATAACAAAATCATATTATAGAAGAACAAATAAAATAACAAAATCACATTATAGAAGAACAAATGAAAATATAAGTAAAAATTTACACAAGAAAATTTCTATTTGAACAAAGAAATCAATTTAAATTATAGTTAGTTAAATTTTAAAACGAAAAGTGAAACTAAGTGAAAAGTGGCCAATGGGTAAGCAGCCCAAAAAATCCATTAAAATTTTAAAAACCGTTTTTCCAAAATAGTGCAAATCAAAGTTTTTAAGAGATTCAAAGTAAGTTAATATTGCAAATAAATACAAAACTACAAATGTACAAATAAAAAAATGGATACGATGAAGAAATGATCAAAAATTATGAAAAAATATTATATTGCAAATAAATACAAGTACAAATAAAGTATAAGTAAATGAAGATATTAATACTTACAATGAAATAATTGTTAGGAAAACGAATATTATTTTCATAAATAACATATGAATGAATATCATTGAATAGGAATATGAATATCAATATCATTAAAATGGATATTAATGAAACTGATATGGATGAAATTGCATCTAGAGCACAATTCATTTGTATTTCATTACTGGATGATGGTGATTACCCACTACAACGCAAACAGGCGGTTATCAGATAAACATACGCGTATTGGTATCCATCGACGCCGATGTTCTCCAGATCGTTCTTGAGGACCACAGCATCCCTATCTGCTCCCTGTGGGGCTGCGAGGGCTACTACCACGAGGGCGGCGAAGGCAAAGATCTGCAACAAACACCAATTACCAACGGATCACCAAACTGAAGGCAACAAACACTGACCAGTTTCATTTTCGGTTTGCTGGTGTTGCTTCGTTGTGCACTGGAAGAAGGTATCACAGATCTGTGCCGGACCAATTTTTTGGGCCCCCTTTTATACCGCTCGAAAGCTGGAGATCCCTCCACGGCACATACGCAGACATAGAGACATTTGTGACCTTTACGCAATGCCGCCAAGTCATCCCGCGGAGGATGATTGTCATCGGCGTTTGCTGCGACGTCTTCGAACTTGATTCGCTTTCGGCGAGGAATCCGGGTCAAGTTTTCATCATCATCATCAGAATCCGCGGATTTTCGTAAGTGTAGGAGATACTCGCCTTGTAGGTGATTTAAGTGCGTATGGTAATTTTGGGAAAATTTGTTCGTGTCCAGTATAAATCAAGAGATTTGGTGGAAACGTTTGAAGGCAACATTTTTAACAAAATCTGGGCCACAACGCAAATCAAAAATGAGAAAACATTTGATAGTATTCCACTTGTTGGTGAACCCATTGGGAGTCCATCAGTCATTTTGCAATAATTATTATTGAAAAGGCAAAAAAAAATGTTATTACTATTATTAATTTAAATAAATTTATTATGTCTGTATATTCTTTAGTTTTATTTGATTATATATTTCGTGTAGTTTAATGTTTCTGTTATAGGTATATTAGTGTATAAGTTAGTTATATCAATAGAAGCTTATGTGTATTCTTGTGGTAATTTTTTTTAATTGTTCGATTAATTGTAATCTATTTTTTATTATAAATTTTGGAATGTATTTTATTGTGTTGTTCAGAAGGTTGTTTAAAAATTTTCCAATGTTGTTTGTAGGTGAGTTTGTAGATGTTATTATTGGGATTTCTGGTTATGTAATTTTGGTTGTCCATATAATTTTGGTGAAGTTTGGAACTACAAGTAATAAAATGGGAAAAACTGTCAAATTTCCGACTAAAACAGATAGATCCAGTCGAATTTTTACCTGCAACTGTCAAAATGTGTCAAACTTTCAACTGAAGTCAAATTTTTTAAATTTTAAATTACAACGGTCCGTGTTTGTTTAATTTTCTATTAAAACTGTCTAAATGTTCCAATTTTCAGTTGCAAACGTCCTAGTAAAACTCCACGTGTGAAAATGGGAAAATCTGTAAAATTTCTGACAAAAACAGACAGATTCTGTCAAATTTTTACCTGCAACTGTCAAAATCTGTCAAACTTTCAACTGAAGAAGTCAAATCTGCCAAATTTTAAATTACGACGGTTCGTGTTTGTTTAATTTTCTATTAAAACTGTCTAAATGTTTCAATTTTCAGTTGCAAACGTCCTAGTCAACCTCCACAAAAGTGTTAAAATGGGAAAATCTGTCAAATTTCTGACAAAAACAGATAGATCCAGTCGAATTTTTACCTGCAACTGTCAAAATCTGTCAAACTTTCAACTGAAGAAGTCAAATCTGTCAAATTTTAAATTACAATGGTCCGTGTTTGTTTAATTTTCTATTAAAACTGTCTAAATGTATCAATTTTCAGTTGCAAATGTACTGGTCTAACTCCACAAAAGTGTTAAAATGGGAAATTCTGGCAAATTTCTGACAAAAACAGATAGATCCTGTCGAATTGTTACCTGCAACTGTCAAAATCTGTCAAACTTTCAACTGAAAAAGTCAAATCTGTCAAATTTTAAATTACAACGGTCCGTGTTTGTTTAATTTTCTATTAAAACTGTCTAAACGTTTCAATTTTCAGTTGCAAACGTCCTTGTCAAACTCCACAAAAGTGTTAAAATGGGAAAATCTGTCAAATTTCTGACAAAAACAGATAGATTCTGTCGAATTTTTAACTGCAACTGTCAAAATCTGTTAAACTTTCGACTGAAGTCAAATTTCTGAAATTTTTAAATACAACGGTCCGTTTTTGTTTAGTTTTCTGTTAAAACTGTCGAAATGCATTAAATTTTCATTTGCAAGCGTCCAAGTCAAACTCCAAGTGTGAAAATGGGAAAATCTGTCAAATTTCTTACAAAAACCAGACCGATACTGTCGAATTTTTACCTGCAACTGTCAAAATCTGTCAAACTTTCAACTGAAGAAGTCAAATCTGTCAAATTTTCAATTACAACGGTCTGTGTTTGTTTAATTTTCTATTAAAACTGTCTAAATGTTTCAATTTTCAGTTGCAAACGTCCTAGTCAAACTCCAAGTGTGAAAATGGGAAAATCTGTCAAATTTCTGACAAAAACGGATAGATTCAGTGGAATTTTTAACTGCAACTATCAAAATCTGTCAAACTTTCAACTGAAGTAGTCAAATCTGTCAAATTTTAAATTACAACGGTCTGTGTTTGTTTAATTTTCTATTAAAACTGTCTAAATGTTTCAATTTTCAGTTGCAAACGTCCTAGTCAAACTCCAAGTGTGAAAATGGGAAAATCTGTCAAATTTCTGACAAAAACGGATAGATTCAGTGGAATTTTTACCTGCAACTGTCAAAATCTGTCAAACTTTCAACTGAAGAAGTCAAATCTGTCAAATTTTCAATTACAACGGTCTGTGTTTGTTTAATTTTCTATTAAAACTGTCTAAATGTTTCAATATTCAGTTGCAAACGTCCTAGTCAAACTCCAAGTGTGAAAATGGGAAAATCTGTCAAATTTCTGACAAAAACGGATAGATTCAGTGGAATTTTTAACTGCAACTATCAAAATCTGTCAAACTTTCAACTGAAGTAGTCAAATCTGTCAAATTTTAAATTACAACGGTCTGTGTTTGTTTAATTTTCTATTAAAACTGTCTAAATGTTTCAATTTTCAGTTGCAAACGTCCTAGTCAAACTCCAAGTGTGAAAATGGGAAAATCTGTCAAATTTCTGACAAAAACGGATAGATTCAGTGGAATTTTTAACTGCAACTATCAAAATCTGTCAAACTTTCAACTGAAGTAGTCAAATCTGTCAAATTTTAAATTACAACGGTCTGTGTTTGTTTAATTTTCTATTAAAACTGTCTAAATGTTTCAATTTTCAGTTGCAAACGTCCTAGTCAAACTCCACAAAAGTGTTAAAATGGGAAAATCTGTCAAATTTCTGCCACAAACAGATAGGTCCTGTCGAATTTTTACCTGCAACTATCAAAATCTGTCAAATTTTCAACTGAAGAAGTCAAATCTGTCAAATTTTAAATTACAACGGTCCGTGTTTGTTTAATTTTCTATTAAAACTGTCTAAATGTTTCAATTTTCAGTTGCAAACGTCCTAGTCAAACTCCAAGTGTGAAAATGGGAAAATCTGTCAAATTTCAGACAAAAACAGACCGATACTGTTGAATTTTTACCTGCAAGTGTCAAAATCTGTCAAACTTTCAACTGAAGAAGTCAAATCTGTCAAATTTTAAATTATAACGGTCCGTGTTTGTCTAATTTTCTATTAAAACTGTCTAAATGTTTCAATTTTCAGTTGCAAACGTCCTAGTCAAACTCCACAAAAGTGTTAAAATGCGAAAATCTGTCATATTTCTGACAAAAACAAATATATCCTGTCGAATTTTTACCTGCAACTATCAAAAGCTGTCATACTTTCAACTGAAGTAGTCAAATCTGCCTAATTTTAAATTACAACGGTCCGTGTTTGTTTAATTTTCTATTAAAACTGTCTAAATGTTTCAATTTTCAGTTGCAAACGTTGTAGTTCAACTCTAAGTGTGAAAATGGGAAAATCTGTAAAATTTCTGACAAAAACAGATAGATCCTGTCGAATTTTTACCTGCAACCGTCAAAATCTGTCAAACTTTCAACTGAAGAAGTCAAATCTGTCAAATTTTAAATTACAACGGTCCGTGTTGGTTTAATTTTCTATTAAAACTGTCTAAATGTTTCAATTTTCAGTTGTAAAAGTCCTAGTCAAACTTCAAGTGTGAAAATGGGAAAATCTGTCATATTTCTGACAAAAAACAGATAGATCCTGTCGAGTTTTTACCTACAACTATAAAAATCTGTCAAACTTTCAACTTAAGAAGTCAAATCTGTCAAACTTTAAATTACAACGGTCCGTGTTTGTTTAATTTTCTATTAAAACTGTCTAAATGTTTCAATTTTCAGTTGCAAACGTCCTAGTCAAACTCCACGTGTGAAAATGGGAAAAATCTGTCAAATTTCTGGCCAAAACAGATGGATCCTGTCGAATTTTTACCTGCAACTGTCAAAATCTGTTAAACTTTGAACTGAAGAAGTCCAATCTGTCAAATTTTAATTTACAACGGTCCGTGTATGTTTAATTGTCTATTGAAACTGTCTAAATGTTTCAATTTTCAGTTGCATACGTCGTAGTCAAACTCCATGTGTGAAAATGGGAAAATCTGTCAAATTTCTGACAAAAAACAGATAGATCCTGTCGAGTTTTTACCTACAACTATAAAAATCTGTCAAACTTTCAACTTAAGAAGTTAAATCTGTCAAATTTTAAATTACAACGGTCCGTGTTTGTTTAATTTTCTAATAAAACTGTCTAAATGTTTAAATTTTCAGTCGCAAACGTCCTAGTCAAACTCCAAGTGTGAAAATGGGAAAATCTGTCAAATTTCTGACAAAAACAGACAGATGCTGTCGAATTTTTACCAGCAACTGTCAAAATCTGTCAAACTTTCAACTGAAGAAGTCCAATCTGTCAAATTTTAAATAACAACGGTCCGTGTTTGTTTAATTTTCCATTAAAACTCTCTAAATGTTTCAATTTTCAGTTGCAAACGTCCTAGTCAAACTCCAGAAAAGGGTTAAAATGGGAAAATCTGTCAAATTTCTGACAAAAGCAGATAGATCCTGTCGAATTTTTACCTGCACCCGTCAAAATCTGTCAAACTTTCAACTGAAGAAGTCAAATCTGTCAAATTTTAAATTACAACGGTCCGTGTTTGTTAAATTTTCTATTAAAACTGTCTAAATGTTTCAATTTTCAGTTGCAAACGTTCTAGTCAAACTCCATGTGTGAAAATGTGAAAATCTGTCAAAATTCTGACAAAAACAGATAGATCCTGTCGAATTTTTACCTGCAACTGTCAAAATCTGTCAAACTTTCAACTGAAGAAGTCAAATTTGTCAAATTTTAAATTACAACGGTCTGTGTTTGTTTAATTTTCTATTAAAACTGTCTAAATGTTTCAATTTTCAGTTGCAAACGTCCTAGTCAAACTCCAAGTGTGAAAATGGGAAAATCTGTCAAATTTCTGACAAAAACAGACAGATGCTGTCGAATTTTTACCAGCAACTGTCAAAATCTGTCAAACTTTCAACTGAAGAAGTCCAATCTGTCAAATTTTAAATAACAACGGTCCGTGTTTGTTTAATTTTCCATTAAAACTCTCTAAATGTTTCAATTTTCAGTTGCAAACGTCCTAGTCAAACTCCAGAAAAGGGTTAAAATGGGAAAATCTGTCAAATTTCTGACAAAAGCAGATAGATCCTGTCGAATTTTTACCTGCACCCGTCAAAATCTGTCAAACTTTCAACTGAAGAAGTCAAATCTGTCAAATTTTAAATTACAACGGTCTGTGTTTGTTTAATTTTCTATTAAAACTGTCTAAATGTTTCAATTTTCAGTTGCAAACGTCCTAGTCAAACTCCAAGTGTGAAAATGGGAAAATCTGTCAAATTTCTGACAAAAACGGATAGATTCAGTGGAATTTTTACCTGCAACTGTCAAAATCTGTCAAACTTTCAACTGAAGAAGTCAAATCTGTCAAATTTTCAATTACAACGGTCTGTGTTTGTTTAATTTTCTATTAAAACTGTCTAAATGTTTCAATATTCAGTTGCAAACGTCCTAGTCAAACTCCAAGTGTGAAAATGGGAAAATCTGTCAAATTTCTGACAAAAACGGATAGATTCAGTGGAATTTTTAACTGCAACTATCAAAATCTGTCAAACTTTCAACTGAAGTAGTCAAATCTGTCAAATTTTAAATTACAACGGTCTGTGTTTGTTTAATTTTCTATTAAAACTGTCTAAATGTTTCAATTTTCAGTTGCAAACGTCCTAGTCAAACTCCAAGTGTGAAAATGGGAAAATCTGTCAAATTTCTGACAAAAACGGATAGATTCAGTGGAATTTTTAACTGCAACTATCAAAATCTGTCAAACTTTCAACTGAAGTAGTCAAATCTGTCAAATTTTAAATTACAACGGTCTGTGTTTGTTTAATTTTCTATTAAAACTGTCTAAATGTTTCAATTTTCAGTTGCAAACGTCCTAGTCAAACTCCACAAAAGTGTTAAAATGGGAAAATCTGTCAAATTTCTGCCACAAACAGATAGGTCCTGTCGAATTTTTACCTGCAACTATCAAAATCTGTCAAATTTTCAACTGAAGAAGTCAAATCTGTCAAATTTTAAATTACAACGGTCCGTGTTTGTTTAATTTTCTATTAAAACTGTCTAAATGTTTCAATTTTCAGTTGCAAACGTCCTAGTCAAACTCCAAGTGTGAAAATGGGAAAATCTGTCAAATTTCAGACAAAAACAGACCGATACTGTTGAATTTTTACCTGCAAGTGTCAAAATCTGTCAAACTTTCAACTGAAGAAGTCAAATCTGTCAAATTTTAAATTATAACGGTCCGTGTTTGTCTAATTTTCTATTAAAACTGTCTAAATGTTTCAATTTTCAGTTGCAAACGTCCTAGTCAAACTCCACAAAAGTGTTAAAATGCGAAAATCTGTCATATTTCTGACAAAAACAAATATATCCTGTCGAATTTTTACCTGCAACTATCAAAAGCTGTCATACTTTCAACTGAAGTAGTCAAATCTGCCTAATTTTAAATTACAACGGTCCGTGTTTGTTTAATTTTCTATTAAAACTGTCTAAATGTTTCAATTTTCAGTTGCAAACGTTGTAGTTCAACTCTAAGTGTGAAAATGGGAAAATCTGTAAAATTTCTGACAAAAACAGATAGATCCTGTCGAATTTTTACCTGCAACCGTCAAAATCTGTCAAACTTTCAACTGAAGAAGTCAAATCTGTCAAATTTTAAATTACAACGGTCCGTGTTGGTTTAATTTTCTATTAAAACTGTCTAAATGTTTCAATTTTCAGTTGTAAAAGTCCTAGTCAAACTTCAAGTGTGAAAATGGGAAAATCTGTCATATTTCTGACAAAAAACAGATAGATCCTGTCGAGTTTTTACCTACAACTATAAAAATCTGTCAAACTTTCAACTTAAGAAGTCAAATCTGTCAAACTTTAAATTACAACGGTCCGTGTTTGTTTAATTTTCTATTAAAACTGTCTAAATGTTTCAATTTTCAGTTGCAAACGTCCTAGTCAAACTCCACGTGTGAAAATGGGAAAAATCTGTCAAATTTCTGGCCAAAACAGATGGATCCTGTCGAATTTTTACCTGCAACTGTCAAAATCTGTTAAACTTTGAACTGAAGAAGTCCAATCTGTCAAATTTTAATTTACAACGGTCCGTGTATGTTTAATTGTCTATTGAAACTGTCTAAATGTTTCAATTTTCAGTTGCATACGTCGTAGTCAAACTCCATGTGTGAAAATGGGAAAATCTGTCAAATTTCTGACAAAAAACAGATAGATCCTGTCGAGTTTTTACCTACAACTATAAAAATCTGTCAAACTTTCAACTTAAGAAGTTAAATCTGTCAAATTTTAAATTACAACGGTCCGTGTTTGTTTAATTTTCTAATAAAACTGTCTAAATGTTTAAATTTTCAGTCGCAAACGTCCTAGTCAAACTCCAAGTGTGAAAATGGGAAAATCTGTCAAATTTCTGACAAAAACAGACAGATGCTGTCGAATTTTTACCAGCAACTGTCAAAATCTGTCAAACTTTCAACTGAAGAAGTCCAATCTGTCAAATTTTAAATAACAACGGTCCGTGTTTGTTTAATTTTCCATTAAAACTCTCTAAATGTTTCAATTTTCAGTTGCAAACGTCCTAGTCAAACTCCAGAAAAGGGTTAAAATGGGAAAATCTGTCAAATTTCTGACAAAAGCAGATAGATCCTGTCGAATTTTTACCTGCACCCGTCAAAATCTGTCAAACTTTCAACTGAAGAAGTCAAATCTGTCAAATTTTAAATTACAACGGTCCGTGTTTGTTAAATTTTCTATTAAAACTGTCTAAATGTTTCAATTTTCAGTTGCAAACGTTCTAGTCAAACTCCATGTGTGAAAATGTGAAAATCTGTCAAAATTCTGACAAAAACAGATAGATCCTGTCGAATTTTTACCTGCAACTGTCAAAATCTGTCAAACTTTCAACTGAAGAAGTCAAATTTGTCAAATTTTAAATTACAACGGTCTGTGTTTGTTTAATTTTCTATTAAAACTGTCTAAATGTTTCAATTTTCAGTTGCAAACGTCCTAGTCAAACTCCAAGTGTGAAAATGGGAAAATCTGTCAAATTTCTGACAAAAACAGACAGATGCTGTCGAATTTTTACCAGCAACTGTCAAAATCTGTCAAACTTTCAACTGAAGAAGTCCAATCTGTCAAATTTTAAATAACAACGGTCCGTGTTTGTTTAATTTTCCATTAAAACTCTCTAAATGTTTCAATTTTCAGTTGCAAACGTCCTAGTCAAACTCCAGAAAAGGGTTAAAATGGGAAAATCTGTCAAATTTCTGACAAAAGCAGATAGATCCTGTCGAATTTTTACCTGCACCCGTCAAAATCTGTCAAACTTTCAACTGAAGAAGTCAAATCTGTCAAATTTTAAATTACAACGGTCTGTGTTTGTTTAATTTTCTATTAAAACTGTCTAAATGTTTCAATTTTCAGTTGCAAACGTCCTAGTCAAACTCCAAGTGTGAAAATGGGAAAATCTGTCAAATTTCTGACAAAAACGGATAGATTCAGTGGAATTTTTACCTGCAACTGTCAAAATCTGTCAAACTTTCAACTGAAGAAGTCAAATCTGTCAAATTTTCAATTACAACGGTCTGTGTTTGTTTAATTTTCTATTAAAACTGTCTAAATGTTTCAATATTCAGTTGCAAACGTCCTAGTCAAACTCCAAGTGTGAAAATGGGAAAATCTGTCAAATTTCTGACAAAAACGGATAGATTCAGTGGAATTTTTAACTGCAACTATCAAAATCTGTCAAACTTTCAACTGAAGTAGTCAAATCTGTCAAATTTTAAATTACAACGGTCTGTGTTTGTTTAATTTTCTATTAAAACTGTCTAAATGTTTCAATTTTCAGTTGCAAACGTCCTAGTCAAACTCCAAGTGTGAAAATGGGAAAATCTGTCAAATTTCTGACAAAAACGGATAGATTCAGTGGAATTTTTAACTGCAACTATCAAAATCTGTCAAACTTTCAACTGAAGTAGTCAAATCTGTCAAATTTTAAATTACAACGGTCTGTGTTTGTTTAATTTTCTATTAAAACTGTCTAAATGTTTCAATTTTCAGTTGCAAACGTCCTAGTCAAACTCCACAAAAGTGTTAAAATGGGAAAATCTGTCAAATTTCTGCCACAAACAGATAGGTCCTGTCGAATTTTTACCTGCAACTATCAAAATCTGTCAAATTTTCAACTGAAGAAGTCAAATCTGTCAAATTTTAAATTACAACGGTCCGTGTTTGTTTAATTTTCTATTAAAACTGTCTAAATGTTTCAATTTTCAGTTGCAAACGTCCTAGTCAAACTCCAAGTGTGAAAATGGGAAAATCTGTCAAATTTCAGACAAAAACAGACCGATACTGTTGAATTTTTACCTGCAAGTGTCAAAATCTGTCAAACTTTCAACTGAAGAAGTCAAATCTGTCAAATTTTAAATTATAACGGTCCGTGTTTGTCTAATTTTCTATTAAAACTGTCTAAATGTTTCAATTTTCAGTTGCAAACGTCCTAGTCAAACTCCACAAAAGTGTTAAAATGCGAAAATCTGTCATATTTCTGACAAAAACAAATATATCCTGTCGAATTTTTACCTGCAACTATCAAAAGCTGTCATACTTTCAACTGAAGTAGTCAAATCTGCCTAATTTTAAATTACAACGGTCCGTGTTTGTTTAATTTTCTATTAAAACTGTCTAAATGTTTCAATTTTCAGTTGCAAACGTTGTAGTTCAACTCTAAGTGTGAAAATGGGAAAATCTGTAAAATTTCTGACAAAAACAGATAGATCCTGTCGAATTTTTACCTGCAACCGTCAAAATCTGTCAAACTTTCAACTGAAGAAGTCAAATCTGTCAAATTTTAAATTACAACGGTCCGTGTTGGTTTAATTTTCTATTAAAACTGTCTAAATGTTTCAATTTTCAGTTGTAAAAGTCCTAGTCAAACTTCAAGTGTGAAAATGGGAAAATCTGTCATATTTCTGACAAAAAACAGATAGATCCTGTCGAGTTTTTACCTACAACTATAAAAATCTGTCAAACTTTCAACTTAAGAAGTCAAATCTGTCAAACTTTAAATTACAACGGTCCGTGTTTGTTTAATTTTCTATTAAAACTGTCTAAATGTTTCAATTTTCAGTTGCAAACGTCCTAGTCAAACTCCACGTGTGAAAATGGGAAAAATCTGTCAAATTTCTGGCCAAAACAGATGGATCCTGTCGAATTTTTACCTGCAACTGTCAAAATCTGTTAAACTTTGAACTGAAGAAGTCCAATCTGTCAAATTTTAATTTACAACGGTCCGTGTATGTTTAATTGTCTATTGAAACTGTCTAAATGTTTCAATTTTCAGTTGCATACGTCGTAGTCAAACTCCATGTGTGAAAATGGGAAAATCTGTCAAATTTCTGACAAAAAACAGATAGATCCTGTCGAGTTTTTACCTACAACTATAAAAATCTGTCAAACTTTCAACTTAAGAAGTTAAATCTGTCAAATTTTAAATTACAACGGTCCGTGTTTGTTTAATTTTCTAATAAAACTGTCTAAATGTTTAAATTTTCAGTCGCAAACGTCCTAGTCAAACTCCAAGTGTGAAAATGGGAAAATCTGTCAAATTTCTGACAAAAACAGACAGATGCTGTCGAATTTTTACCAGCAACTGTCAAAATCTGTCAAACTTTCAACTGAAGAAGTCCAATCTGTCAAATTTTAAATAACAACGGTCCGTGTTTGTTTAATTTTCCATTAAAACTCTCTAAATGTTTCAATTTTCAGTTGCAAACGTCCTAGTCAAACTCCAGAAAAGGGTTAAAATGGGAAAATCTGTCAAATTTCTGACAAAAGCAGATAGATCCTGTCGAATTTTTACCTGCACCCGTCAAAATCTGTCAAACTTTCAACTGAAGAAGTCAAATCTGTCAAATTTTAAATTACAACGGTCCGTGTTTGTTAAATTTTCTATTAAAACTGTCTAAATGTTTCAATTTTCAGTTGCAAACGTTCTAGTCAAACTCCATGTGTGAAAATGTGAAAATCTGTCAAAATTCTGACAAAAACAGATAGATCCTGTCGAATTTTTACCTGCAACTGTCAAAATCTGTCAAACTTTCAACTGAAGAAGTCAAATTTGTCAAATTTTAAATTACAACTGTCCGTGTTTGTTTAATTTTCTATTAAAACTGTCTAAATGTTTCAATTTTCAGTTGCAAACGTCCTAGTCAAACTCCACAAAAGTGTTAAAATGGGAAAATCTGTCAAATTTCTGGCAAAAACAGATAGATCCTGTCGAATTTTTACCTGCAACTGTCAAAATCTGTCAAACTTTCAACTGAAGAAGTCAAAACTGTCAAATTTTAAATTACAATTGTCCATGTTTGTTTAATTTTCTATTAACACTGTCTAAATGTTTCAATTTTCAGTTGCAAACGTCTTAGTCTAACTCCAAGTGTGAAAATGGGAAAATCTGTCAAATTTCTGACAAAAAACAGATAGATCCTGTCGAGTTTTTACCTACAACTATCAAAATCTGTCAAACTTTCAACTGAAAAAGTCAAATCTGTCAAATTTTAAATTACAGCGGTCCGTGTTTGTTTAATTTTCTATTAAAACTGTCTAAATGTTTCAATTTTCAGTTGCAAACGTCCTAGTCAAATTCCAAGTGTTAAAATGGGAAAATCTGTCAAATTTCTGACAAAAACAGACAGATCCGGTCGAATTTTTACCTGCAACTTTCAAAATCTGTCAAATTTTCAACTGAAGAAGTCAAATCTGTCAAATTTTAAATTACAACGGTCCGTGTTTGTTTAATTTTCTATTAAAACTGTCTAAATGTTTCAATTTTCAGTCGCAAACGTCCTAGTCAAACTCCACGTGTGAAAATGGGAAAATCTGTCAAATTTCTGGCAAAAACATATAGATCCTGTCGAATTTTTACCTGCAACTGCCAAAATCTGTCAAACTTTCAACCGAAGAAGTCAAATCTGTCAAATTTTAAATTACAACGGTCCGTGTTTGATTAATTTTCTATTGAAACTGTCTAAATGTTTCAATTTTCAGTTGCAAACGTCCTAGTCTAACTCCAAGTTTGAAAATGGGAAAATCTGTCAAATTTCTGACAAAAACAGATAAATTCTGTCGAATTTTTACCTGCAACTGTCAAAATCTGTCAAACTTTCAACTGAAGAAGTCAAATCTGTCAAATTTTAAATTACAACGGTCCGTGTTTGTTTAATTTTCTATTCAAACTGTCTAAATGTTTCAATTTTCAGTTGCAAACGTCCTAGTCAAACTCCAAGTGTGAAAATGGGAAAAACTGTCAAATTTCTGACAAAAACAGATAGATCCTGTCGAATTTTTACCTGCAACTGCCAAAATCTGTCAAACTTTCAACTGAAGAAGTCAAATCTGTCGAATTTTAAATTACAACGGTCCGTGTTTGTTTAATTTTCTTTTAAAACTGTCTAAATATTTCAATTTTCAGTTGCAAACGTCCTAGTCAAACTCCACAAAAGTGTGAAAATGGGAAAATCTGTCAAATTTCTGACAAAAACAGATAGATCCTGTCGATTTTTTACCTGCAACTGTCAAAATCTATCAAACTTTCAACTGAAGAAGTCAAAACTGTCAAATTTTAAATTACAACGGTCCGTGTTGGTTTAATTTTCTATTAAAACTGTCTAAAAGTTTCAATTTTCAGTTGCAAACGTCCTAGTCAAACTTCAGGTGTGAAAATGGGAAAATCTGTCAAATTTCTGACAAAAACAGATAGATCCTGTCGAATTTTTAACTGCAACTGTCAAAATCTGTCAAACTTTCAACTGAAGAAGTCAAATCTGTCAAATTTTAAATTACAACGGTCCGTGTTTGTTTAATTTTCTATTAAAACTGTCTAAATGTTTCAATTTTCAGTTGAAAACGTCCTAGTCAAACTTCACGTGTGAAAATGGGAAAATCTGTCAAATTTCTGGCAAAAACAGACAGATCCTGTCGAATTTTTACCTGCAACTGTCAAAATCTGTCAAACTTTCAAACTTTGAAAACTTTTATTGTTTTCTTCTTCAGGGTGATTTTTTAAGCAGCACTCGTTAAAAAATACAGATTTATTTTTCTTATAGGAGGAGCATATTTGTGTCCTTTATTGAAAAGTTTTATTTCTTTTTTATTGGATTGAATATTTGAGAAGAGATTTTTGAATTTATCTGTTATTGTTTTTGTGTTGTTTTGCATAGTGTTTGTTTATTTGTTGTTTAACGATTTTTATTTCTAAGTATATTAATATTTTTGTTCTTCTTTATTTGTTTTTGATTTTATTCTTCTGAGTTTTCTTTATTTTTTCTGAATATATAGATCTTCTTGTTTTATCTTTAATTTTATTATATTCAGAGTATTTCGATGTTTTTTGAGATTTGTGAATTTATCTGTTATTGTTTTTGTGTTGTTTTGTATAGTGTTTGTTTAATTGTGGCTTAACGATGTTTTATTTTTAAGTATATTGATATTTTTGTTCTTCTTTATTTGTTTTTGATAGTATACTTCTTTATTCGTTCTTAACAAATTGATCTTTTTGTTTTTCTTGAATTTATTCATCTAAGTTCCTGAAAAGGATAATGGAACTGTGGAAATATATTTGATTAACACTTAAAGATGTGATTATGCGAGTCTGTAAATGTCAAGAGAAAACACTTATTACTACGCCAACCAAATATATGCAAAGCCATATTTTTTTTAATTTTGTGTTTTCAAAAACATACAAAACATATTTTTTCAGAACATTCTTGCTAGTTGTTTTTTGAATGAAGCAATAATCAAAAACTACGAAAAACGATGCAAATAAATAGTAAAAAATGTATAAATGATAAAATTGATGAAATGGCCAGTCTCTTAACATGCGAATGATAAAACAATTGACAGCACTCAACCACCATTTCTAATACCATAACAATTTTAATTATAAGATCATATCTTATATCTTACAAGATAAGTTTTCGTAGAAAAGCCATCGACTTCTAAGTATATTACGAAAAATTAGGGTTACAGAATTCGTTTTCTCATAATATTAATTGTATGATCATATCTTATATCTTACAAGATAAGTTTTCATAGAAAAGCCATCGACTTCTAAGTATATATTACGAAAAATTGGGGTTACAGAATTCGGTATCTCACGTTAGTCTCGTGTGAGATGGCATGGAGTTATGCAAATTCTGATCGAAATTAAGTCATCGGGCACATGCTCGAACGCAATACCAGTTTGTGACCGAAGCGATAATCATTTTACGCAACTCTCGGATGACCCAAACGCCTCAAGCCAATCTTTGATATACCAACAGCTATTTATAAATCGCTCTCACATTGTGGAATTAATTAATCCAAACCTTAGAATTCACTGTAGAAATAACCGTATAAAAAATACGCTTTTTGTGTTGCCCAAAGAAAAAAAAAAGGAATAAACGAAATCAAAGAAACAGCAATTAATAACAACTTTAAATTAAAAACAATTAATAAAATATATTAAAAAACAACATACAAATATTTCAAAAGAAAACATAATATTAAAAACAATATAAAATTTTTTTGGAGATGGAGATTGGATTTGACTTGGACATTTCTAATCTCCATCAAATAAACAGATGAATTATGTTCATAATTTTCGTGGCATTTGGTGCGTGAGCTGTGCGAACTTGAACTTCTGCTTCTGCTTCATCGCTTTTCCCACACACTCTGTTCTCTTCACACGCGTAATTGGGGGCTTTTGCAAGCATATTTTTCCGTGTTCTTTGGAGAAGAGCGAAGAGTGAAGAGCGAGGATGGCAGAGGACCGTGCGCCAACCGCAACCTATTGCGAATCGAAATTTCACGACTCCCACATATCCGCATTAAATCATAAAGGCCGCAGACTTGCGGAGGCAATTCGATGAACTGTAGAAAGTGATGGGGAAGATCCTTACGACGAACGAGATGACTGTTAGTGCCTGAAATAGGCACAGTGGTTTCCAGAATTGCGTAAGTTGAATGCAAGCTTATTCAAGTGTTAAATAGTTGTGTTAACATTCAAGAACACGAGTCTAGTATCAAATTTGCAAACAATAAATTTTCAGAATTTTCAGTAATAGCTAACCCATACTTGTCAATGCAGAAAGTTAAGTGTTTGATTTTATTACTTATATAATACTGAAACTTTGTCAAATTTTCAGGAGAATTAGTTTCAGATGTACTCTATACGAATCTAATATCAAATTTGCAAATAATAAATTTTCAGAAATTTCAGTAACACCTAACCCATACTTGTCAATGCAGAAAGTTAAGTGTTTGATTTTATTACTTATATAATGCTCAAACTTTGTTAAATTTTCAGGAGAATTAGTTTCAGGTGTACTGTATACGAATCTACTATCAAATTTGCAAATAATAAATTTTCAGAAATTTCAGTAATAGCTAAACCCTACTTGTCAATGCAGAGAGTTAAGTGTTTGATTGTCTTCCTTATTTAATACTGAAACTTAGTCAAATTTTCAGGAGATTTAGTTTCAGGTGTACTGTATACGAATCTAGTATCAAATTTGCAAATAATAAATTTTCAGAAATATCAGTAACACCTAACCCATACTTGTCAATGCAGAAAGTTAAGTGTTTGATTTTCTTACTTATATAATACTGAAACTATGTCAAATTTTCAGAAGAATTAGTTTCAGGTGTACTGTATACGAATCTTATATCAAATTTGCATATAATGAATTTTCAGAAATTTCAGTAATAGCTAACCCATACTTGTCAATGCAGAAAATAAGTGTTTAATTTTCTTACTTATATAATGCTGAAAGTTTATTAAATTTTCAGGAGAATTAGTTTCAGGTGTACTGTATACGAATCTAGTATCAAATTTGCAAATAATAAATTTTCTGAAATTTCAGTAACAGCTAACTCATACCTGTCAATGCAGAAAGTTAAATGTTTGATTTCTCATTTATTTAATACTGAAACTTTGTCAAATTTTCAGGATAATCATTTTCAGGTGTACTGTAGATTAATCTTATATCAAATTGGCAAATAATAAATTTTCAGATATTTCAGAAATAGCTAGCCTTTACTTGTACATGCAGAAAATTACAAGTTTGATTTTCTCACTTATAAAATACTGCAACTTTGTGTATATTTCAGGAGAATTAGTTTTAGGTGTACTGTACATGAATCTGATATTAGATATGCAAAAAATAAGTTTTTAAGAAATTTCAGTAACAGCTAACTCATACTTGTCAATGTAGAAATTTATACTTTTGATTTTCTCACTTATTTAATACTAAAACTTTGTCAAATTTACAGGATAATTAGTTTCAGATGTACTGTATACGAATCTAATATCAAATTTGCTAATAATAAATTTTCATAAATTTCAGTAATAGCTAACCCATACTTGTCAATGTAAAAAGTTAAGGGTTTAATTTCTTCCCTTATTTACTGATGCAACTTTGTCAAATTTTCAGGTGAAATCGTTTCAAATGTTCTGTACACGAATATAATATCAAATGTGCAAATAATAAATTTTCAGAATTTTCAGTATAAGCTAAGCCATACTTGTAAATACAGAAAGTTAAGTGTTTGATTTTCTCTCTTATTTAATACTGAAACTTTGTCAAATTTTAAGGAGAATTAGTTTCAGGTGTACTGTACACGAATCTAGTATCAAATTTGCAAATAATAAGTTTTCAGAAATTTCAGTAAAAGTTAACCCATACTTATACTGAAGTGTACTGAAGTGTACTGAATAGGAATCTTATATCAAATTTGCAAATAATATTTTTTCATAATTTTCAGTAATAGCTAACCCATAGTTGTTAATGCAGAAATTTATATGTTTGATATTATCCCTTATTTTATTCTGAAACTTTATCAAATATTCAGGAGAATTAGTTTTTATAAAAGAATATCTAACTCTATATACTATATATGCATATAATGTTCAAATGTAAATGTAAAACATTAATGATTTCATAAGTTTTATGTAATACTGATATTAATTCTATTGAATTTCCACAAAATATTAATAAAACATTTGAAAAAATGACAACAAATTATTAAAAAATTGAACTTTACTGAGAAAAAACACTAACATAATGAATGTTAATTCTACAAAATTTATAAAAACACCAACTTTTTATTGAATCAATTACCATACACGTAAGTTAAATGGCAATTGATTAAATAAAAAACTGGCGTAAAAAATACCAATACAATTTGAAAATATTTGAAAAATTGCAACAAATCTTTACAACATTCGAGCACAGTATGAAAAACAGTAACGATTTCAATAGTTACGAGGTAAAATAGATATTGGTACTATCTAACTGTCATAAATATAAAAAAAAACTCTACATATATGAATTGCAACAAATCTTCAAAAAGAATCCCACACGTATGTAATACATGGATTATTTCAAAAGTTCAAGAGAAACTGATAACATTAAAAAAATATTAATAAAACATTAAAAAAATTGCAACTAATAATTAAAATATTCGAGCACAATATGAAAATCATAATAATTTTATTAGATAAAATAGATATTGATTCTATCAAATGTTCATAGATATTAATGAAACTTATAATTAATTTTTGTAAAATTACAATAACCACAAAACAAATTTAGAGAAACATTAATAATTTAAAAAATCATATGAAATTGTAATATTAAATTTGTCGAATTTCCAAAATATATGAATAAATTTTTTAAATTTTCGAGAAACTTCAACTAAATCATGTGCAAATCTATCGTGGTGAATATCGTGGAAATCGTGGTGATCACAATTATTTCAGAAAAAATAGGTACTGATTATAACGAATTTCCAAAAATACCAACACAATTTCTAAATAATCAAAAAATTACAATAGATCATTAAGACATTTGACGAAACCTATGAAAACCTTTGAGGATTTCAAAAGTTTTATGTAAAACTATTGATTCTATTGGATTTCCAAAAATATAAAAGACAAATTTAAAAAAATTGCAACAAAATATTAGGGATTTGACCATAACTGTGAAAATGAGTTATATGTTTGATTTTCTCTTTTATTTAATGTTGAAACTTTGTCAACTTTTCAGGAAAACTAATTTCAGGTGTACTGTACACGAACCTCATAACAAACTTGCAAATAATAAATTTGCAGAAATTTCAGTAATAGCTAACCCATACTTGTCAATGCAGAAAGTTAAATGTTTGATTTTCTCCCTTATTTAATACTGAAACTTTGTCAAATTTTCAGGAGGTATAGTTTAAGGTGTACTGTACACGAATCTAATATCAAATTTACAAGTAGTAAATTTTCAGAAATGTCAGTAACAGCTAACTCATAATTGTCAATGCATAAATTTAAACTTTTGATTTTCTCTTCTATTAAATATTGAAACTTTGTCAAATTTTCAGAAGAATTAGTTGCAGATATACTAAACACAAATCTGTCATTAAATATGCAATTAATAAGTTTTGAGAAATTTCAGTAACACCTAACCCATACATGTAAATGCAGAAAGTTATGTGTTTGATTTTCTCACTTATTTAATACTAAAACTATGTCAAATTTTCAGGAGAATTAGTTTCAGGTGTACTGTACACGAATCTAATATCAAATTTGCAAATAATAAATTTTCAGAAATTTCAGTAATGGCTGACCCATACTTGTCAATGCAGAAAGTTAAGTGTTTGATTTTCTTACTTATATAATACTGAAACTTTGTCAAATTTTCAGGAGAATTAGTTTCAGGTGTACTGTATACGAATCTAGTATAAAATTTGCAAATAATAAATTTTCAGAAATTTCAGTAAAACCTAACCCATACTTGTCAATGCAGAAAGTTAAGTGTTTGATTTTCTTACTTATATAATACTGAAACTTTGTCAAATTTTCAGGAGAATTAGTTTCAGGTGTACTGTATACGAATCTAATATCAAATTTGCAAATAATAAATTTTCAGAAATTTCAGTAACACCTAACCCATACTTGTCAATGCAGAAAGTTAAGTGTTTGATTTTATTACTTATATAATGCTGAAACTTTGTCAAATTTTTAGGAGAATTAGTTTTAGGTGTACTGTATACGAATCTAGTTTTAAATTTGTAAATAATAAATTTTCAGAAATTTCAGTAACACTTAACCCATACTTGTCAATGCAGAAAGTTAAGTGTTTGATTTTCTTACTTATATATAGCTGAAACTTTGTCAAATTTTCAGGAGAATTAGTTTCAGGTGTACTGTATACTTATCTAATATCAAATTTGCAAATAATAAATTTTCAGAAATTTCAGTAACACCTAACCCATACTTGTCAATGCAGAAAGTTAAGTGTTTGATTTTATTACTTATATAATGCTGAAACTTTGTCAACATTTCAGGAGAATTAGTTTCAGGTGTACAGTATACGAATCTAATATCAAATTTGCAAATAATAAATTTCCACAAATTTCAGTAACACCTAACCCATACTTGTCAATGCAGAAAGTTAAGTGTTTGATTTTATTACTTATATAATGCTGAAACTTTGTCAACATTTCAGGAGAATTAGTTTCAGGTGTACTGTATACGAATCTAATATCAAATTTGCAAATAATAAATTTTCAGAAATTTCAGTAACACCTAACCCATACTTGTCAATGCAGAAAGTTAAGTGTTTGATTTTCTTACTTATATAATGCTGAAACTTTGTCAAATTTTCAGGAGAATTAATTTCAGGTGCACTGTACACGACTCTGATATCAAATTTGCAAATAATACATTTTCAGAAATTTCAGTAACACTTAACCCATACTTGTCAATGCAGAAAGTTAAGTGTTTGATTTTCTTACTTATATATAGCTGAAACTTTGTCAAATTTTCAGGAGAATTAGTTTCAGGTGTACTGTATACTTATCTAATATCAAATTTGCAAATAATACATTTTCAGAAATTTCAGTAACACCTAACCCATACTTGTCAATGCAGAAAGTTAAGTGTTTGATTTTCTTACTTATATAATGCTGAAACTTTGTCAAATTTTCAGGAGAATTAATTTCAGGTGCACTGTACACGACTCTGATATCAAATTTGCAAATAATACATTTTCAGAAATTTCAGTAACACTTAACCCATACTTGTCAATGCAGAAAGTTAAGTGTTTGATTTTATTACTTATATAATGCTGAAACTTTGTCAACATTTCAGGAGAATTAGTTTCAGGTGTACTGTATACGAATCTAATATCAAATTTGCAAATAATAAATTTTCAGAAATTTCAGTAACACCTAACCCATACTTGTCAATGCAGAAAGTTAAGTGTTTGATTTTATTACTTATATAATGCTGAAACTTTGTCAACATTTCAGGAGAATTAGTTTCAGGTGTACTGTATACGAATCTAATATCAAATTTGCAAATAATAAATTTTCAGAAATTTCAGTAACACCTAACCCATACTTGTCAATGCAGAAAGTTAAGTGTTTGATTTTATTACTTATATAATGCTGAAACTTTGTCAAATTTTCAGGAGAATTAGTTTCAGGTGCACTGTACACGACTCTGATATCAAATTTGCAAATAATACATTTTCAGAAATTTCAGTAACACTTAACCCATACTTGTCAATGCAGAAAGTTAAGTGTTTGATTTTCTTACTTATATATAGCTGAAACTTTGTCAAATTTTCAGGAGAATTAGTTTCAGGTGTACTGTATACTTATCTAATATCAAATTTGCAAATAATAAATTTTCAGAAATTTCAGTAACACCTAACCCATACTTGTCAATGCAGAAAGTTAAGTGTTTGATTTTATTACTTATATAATGCTGAAACTTTGTCAACATTTCAGGAGAATTAGTTTCAGGTGTACTGTACACGAATCTAGTATGAAATTTGCAAATAATAAATTTTCAGAAATTTCAGAAATATCTAACCCATACTTGTCAATGCAGAAAGTTAAGTGTTTGAATTTCTTACTCATATAATGCTGGAACTTTGTCAAATTTTCAGGAAAATTAGTTTCAGGTGTACTGTATACGAATCTAGTATCAAATTTGCAAATAATAAATTTTCAGAAATTTCAGTAATAGCTAACCTATACGTTTCAATCCTGAAAGATAAGTGCTTGATTTTTCCATTATTTATTACTGAAACTTTGTCAAATTTTCAGGAGAATTAGTTTCAGGTATACTCTATACGAATCTGGTATTAAATTTGCAAATAATAAATTTTCAGAAATTTCAGTAACACCTAACCCATACTTGTCAATGCAGAAAGTTAAGTGTTTGATTTTATTACTTATATAATGCTGAAACTTTGTCAAATTTTCAGGAGAATTAGTTTCAGGTGTACTGTATACGAATCTAGTATCAAATTTGCAAATAATAAATTTTCAGAAATTTCAGTAACACCTAACCCATACTTGTCAATGCAGAAAGTTAAGTGTTTGATTTTCTTACTTATATAATCCTGAAACTTTGTCAAATTTTCAGGAGAATTAGTTTCAGGTGTACTTTACACGAATCAAATATCAAATTTGCAAATAATAAATTTTCAGAAATTTCAGTATTAGCTAACCCATACGTTTCAATCCAGAAAGTTAAGTGCTTGATTTTTCCCTTATTTAATACTGAAACTTTGTCAAATTTTCTGGAGAATTAGTTTCAGGTGTACTGTACACGAATCTAATATCAAATTTGCAAATAATAAATTTTCAGAAATTTCAGTAACACCTAACCCATACTTGTCAATGCAGAAAGTTAAGTGTTTGATTTTCTTACTTATATAATACTGAAACTTTGTCAAGTTTTCAGGAGAATTAGTTTCAGGTGTACTGTATACGAATCTAATATCAAATTTGCAAATAATAAATTTTCAGAAATTTCAGTAATAGCTAACACATACTTTTCAATGCAGAAATCTATAATTTTAATTTTCTCACTTATTTATTACTGTAACTTTGTCAAATTTTCATTTCTGAAATTTTAAATTCATCTCAAATTAAGTTGCTCCTTGTGAAATAGTGTGCTTCCTTGTAGACCGGCTGATATGTATGGATCATTTGCATTATTGGCTGCTTATTACGTAATGAATTGGGCAAGATATTGTACGTTGAGAAAGTCTATGGCAGTGTAATATGATATGCAATTCGGGAGGCTGTAAATTACGGATGCCACCAGTTCGATGCATAATTTAATTATCACCTATCATCTTCTGCAAATTTTACCACTTACGTCTAACGAAATTGCAATAAAAAAAAAATTTAGTGATGAATTTCTCCCTTATTTGATACTGAAACTTTGTTAAATTTTCAGGAGAATTAGTTTCATGTATACTGTACACGAACTAAATATCAAATTTGCAAATAATAAATTTTCAGAAATTTCAGTAATAGCTAACTAATACTTGTCAATTGAGAAAGTTAAGTGTTTGATTTTCTCCTTTATTTGATACGGAAACTTTGTCAAATTTTCAGGAGAATATAAAAAATATAGAAATGGAGGAAAATACCACTACAGATTTTACCATACATTTTTAACGAAAAGAATGAAAATTTCTCTAAAAATGATACCATTCACATCTAACAAAATAGGATAAAATACCCATTACAAGTTTTGCCATTAATATCTGACGAAAATGAATGATAAATCTACTCAAGTTTTACTATTCACATTTGACGAAAATGGATGAAAAATCCACTACAGATTTTACCATCCACATTTGACGAAATCAACATGATAACATTTTTAGAGGAATTTTCATCCATTTTCGATGGATCTGAATGATAAAATCTGTAGTGGATTCTTCGTCCATTTATGTTTTTTAGTTCATTTTCGTTAAATGTGAGTGTTGGTGGATTTTCAGGGGTTTTCCAACAACATTTCACTCTTTTAAGCAATCCTAAAACTTCTTTGCACCTTTTTTCGTCTACATCCTCACACATTCCTGCGCTCTGGCACCGGAATGGCCAATAGGTCAAGGCCCATTCACCCGAGGCTCTTCTCGTCTCATCTCTGCCATCCGACCATTATGCAAAGCTTGTCCACATTTTTTTTGTGCCACTCGAATGCACGACCTTGATCGGATCTGGGAGATCCACGGAGAGAGAAAGGGATGGGCGTACGACGTACGTGTGGGAATTTGCAGCAAAAGAAACCGAGAGTGGATTGCGGAAGATGCAAGAAGAGGATCGAGAGTGGATCGGTTTTTAATTAATTGGGCCACGTAACTGCGATAATTGCGAGGCAATTAGCGGATGTCTCGTATTCGGTAATTAATAATGGGAAAATCGGCGATTACGGACGTGTTAGCGATGCAAATTAATATGGGAACAGCGTTTAATTAGGCTGTTAAGTTGGCGATTAAAGAAGTGTTAGATTAGGTAATGATAGTCATTATATTTTTTTGTGCAACTAATGCAACACAATTTTTTGCTTGTTTGTACGTGTCGTTTATTAAATATTGCCCTTTTCTGCAGCTATGGCTAATTAGAGTACAGTACTTAAAAATAATCGACATATTATTTTCTACGACAATGATATAAGACCACCATGACCAATGGGTCATTTCACCTGCAAACTCTGGCTTATTTAAATCTACATCTAAATATCTAAATATAATCTAAATATACAAATAAAAAAATCAAGATTTCGACTTGTAACATACATACAAAAACATGCAGATATCGACTTTCAATATGTGCTCAAGGAATTCGGAGATTTTGATTGAGGCCATCGTAAGTTTCTGCACGAATGATCTCGTACAACATTTTTTTTTTCTTCATGCTTGGCTGAATGGAGTTCTCCAGTTCATGTACTGGTCAAGTGTATTGTGTAATCCGCTTGGGACTTGGCTTCCTTTCATGAATGAATTCCGCCTCAAATGAGACCATCAGGCCATTGAGCAGAGCCGTGACGAGTGTTACAATTCATTGAACTTGGCCAAGACATTCGAGCTTTCAAGAGCGCCGAAGACATCGAGATCACTTTCGTTGCATGAGGAAGATGGTTGACTGGAACACGTAATTATTGGTGCAATAATCATCAGCATTTGTTAAACACAGAGGCTCTTATTATTATTATTTAATATAATTAAACTTACATAATATATAATATAACTAAAAATAAAGTTTTGCATTGATAAGTATGGGTTAGCTATTGCTGAAATTTCTGAAAATTTATTATTTGCAAATTTGATATTAGATTCCTGTAAGGTACACCTAAAACTAATTCTCCTGAAAATTTGAAAAAGTTCCTCAAACTTCCAAATATTTCTGTGAAAGTTTCTATCAAAATTTCAATAGTTATGAATTTCGCTTCATAAGTTCTTCTATTGGGTTATTCTCCTATTCTGCCCAAATATCAAGGATTACTTATACATTTCCAATTATTACTATCAAAATATTATTTATTCCTCTCAAATTTCCAAATATTTCTGTGAAAGTTTCTATCAAAATTTCAATAGTTATGAATTTCGCTTCATAAGTTCTTCTGTTGGGTTCTTCTTCTATTCTGCCCAAATATTAAGGATTATTTATACATTTCCAATTATTACTATCAAAATATTGTTTATTCCTATCAAATTTTCAGATATTTCTCTGAAAATTTCTATCAAAATTTCAATGGTTATGAATTTCGCTTTATAAGTTCTTCTATTGGTTTCTTCTTCTATTCTGCCCAAATATTAAGGATTATTTATACATTTCCAATTATTACTATCAAAATATTATTCATTCCTCTCAAATTTGCAAATATTTCTGTGAAAGTTTCTATCAAAATTTCAATAGTTATGAATTTCGCTTCATAAGTTCTTCTATTGGGTTCTTCTCCTATTCTGCCCAAATATCAAGGATTACTTATACATTTTCAATTATTACTATTAAAATATTATTTATTCCTCTCAAATTTCCAAATATTTCTGTGAAAGTTTCTATCAAAATTTCAATAGTTATGAATTTCGCTTCATAAGTTCTTCTATTGGGTTCTTCTTCTATTCTGCCCAAATATCAAGGATTACTTATACATTTCCAATCATTACTATCAAAATATTATTTATTCCTCTCAAATTTCCAAATATTTCTGTGAAAGTTTCAATCAAAATTTCAATAGTTATGAATTTCGCTTCATAAGTTCTTCTATTGGGTTCTTCTCCTATTCTGCCCAAATATTAAGGATTATTTATACATTTCCAATTATTACTATCAAAATATTATTTATTCCTCTCAAATTTCCACATATTTCTGTGAAAGTTTCTATCGAAATTTCAATAGTTATGAATTTCGCTTCATAAGTTCTTCTATTGGGTTATTCTCCTTTTCTGCCCAAATATCAAGGATTACTTATACATTTCCAATTATTACTATCAAAATATTATTTATTCCTCTCAAATTTCCAAATATTTCTGTGAAAGTTTCTATCAAAATTTCAATAGTTATGAATTTCGCTTCATAAGTTTTTCTATTGAGTTCTTCTCCTATTCTGCCCAAATATCAAGGATTACTTATACATTTCCAATTATTACTATCAAAATATTATTTATTCCTCTCAAATTTCCAAATATTTCTGTGAAACTTTCTATCAAAATTTCAATAGTTATGAATTTCGCTTCATTAGTTCTTCTATTGGGTTCTTTTTCTATTCTGCCCAAATATTAAGGGTTATTTATACATTTCCAATCATTACTATCAAAATATTATTTATTCCTCTCAAATTTCCAAATATTTCTGTGAAAGATTCTATCAAAATTTCAATAGTTATGAATTTCGCTTCATAAGTTCTTCTATTGGGTTCTTCTTCTATTCTGCCCTAATATTAAGAATTATTTATACATTTCCAATCATTACTATCAAAATATTATTTATTCCTCTCAAATTTCCAAATATTTCTGTGAAAGTTTCTATCAAAATTTCAATAGTTATGAATTTCGCTTCATAAGTTCTTCTATTGGGTTCTTCTTCTATTCTGCCCAAATATTAAGGATTATTTATACATTTCCAATTATTACTATCAAAATATTATTTATTCCTCTCAAATTTCCAAATATTTCTGTGAAAGTTACTATCAAAATTTCAATAGTTATGAATTTCGCTTCATAAGTTCTTCTATTGGGTTCTTCTTCTATTCTGCCCAAATATTAAGGATTATGAATACATTTCCAATTATTACTATCAAAATATTATTTATTCCTCTCAAATTACCAAGTATTTCTGTGAAAATTTCTATCAAAATTTCAATAGTTATGAATTTCGCTTCATAAGTTCTTCTATTGGGTTCTTCTTCTATTCTACCCAAATATCAAGGAATACTTATACATTTCCAATTATTACTATCAAAATATTATTTATTCCTCTCAAATTTCCAAATATTTCTGTGAAAGTTTCTATCAAAATTTCAATAGTTATGAATTTCGCTTCATAAGTTCTTCTATTGGGTTCTTCTTCTATTCTGCCCAAATATTTAGGATTATTTATAGATTTTCAATTATTACTATCAAAATATTGTTTATTCCTATCAAATTTTCAGATATTTCTCTGAAAATTTCTATCAAAATTTCAATGGTTATGAATTTTGCTTCATAAGTTCTTCTATTGGGTTCTTCTTCTATTCCGCCCTAATATTAAGGATTATTTATACATTTCCAATTATTACTATCAAAATATTATTTATTCCTCTCAAATTTCCAAATATTTCTGTGAAAGTTTCTATCGAAATTTCAATAGTTATGAATTTCGCTTCATAAGTTCTTCTATTGGGTTATTCTCCTTTTCTGCCCAAATATCAAGGATTACTTATACATTTCCAATTATTACTATCAAAATATTATTTATTCCTCTCAAATTTCCAAATATTTCTGTGAAAGTTTCTATCAAAATTTCAATAGTTATGAATTTCGCTTCATAAGTTTTTCTATTGGGTTCTTCTCCTATTCTGCCCAAATATTAAGGATTATTTATACATTTCCAATTATTACTATCACAATATTATTTATTCCTATCAAATTTTCAGATATTTCTGTGAAAGTTTCTATCAAAATTTCTATAATAATAATAAAAATATTATTTATTGTATATGAATTCACAGAGAACATTGGTCATTTCTGCCCAAATTTCAATTATTATATTACGTGACATCTGAGCCTCAAATTTGAAAATTAGGAAATTTGAAATGGTCCCCAAACGTTTAAAAAAATCAATTTTGAGCCGTCCACAGGTCCCATTCGACTCAGGGCAATCACCTCTTGCATAACATGACCGATGACTCGCGGAAGAACCAGAGGTCCAATTTGCGCTTAGAGACAAATTGGAAGAGAAAAGTTTAAATTCGCAATTAGGACGGCAATGCTTACTCAACGATCCATACACGGGTCAAAGACGTAACAATGCAAAGTCAAAATTGTTGTGGAAAATTACAGGATGGTAATATACAGCTTGAGCAACCGATCAGGAATTTGCTATATAGATAATTTCAGTAATATCTAACCAGGGGAGGATGGGGAACATACAAGCGGCCCGGGAAACAACTTTTATCGGCCCATTTTGCATTCACATAAAATTGCAATAATACCATATAATCAAAATAATAATCATACTTCAAAATTTGACAAATATGTAAAAATCAAAAATACTTTACAATAAATAATTTAAAATTGAACATATTATTTTTATTTTTAAAATATATTAAAATGTGTTATCAGAGACATAACACCTCTGAGGATGGCTAATAAAAGCCGAAACAAGTTGGGTGAAGAACATCAAATAAAAAGGTTGCCTAACTAAGAGAAAGTATTCCCCATAAAGAAAAAATCAATATAAAATTTAATACCGTAAGTTTTTCATAATACTTATTTATTTATTAATACAGAGGTTCCTAAAGTGTGCGATTACTGTACTGCTTTCAATCATATTAAATAAAATATGAAAAGATTAGGTAATTAGAATTCATGCTTTGACTAAGAAAATTTAATTGTACTTATACAATCTTCATTAAAATTACAAAGTTTTATTAGACCCAGCATTTTTTTTTGAATTATTGGAGTTTTATCCCGAAAACATATCCCTCACAAAGTTGTTAAAATATTATTTGCAGAAAATTTTAGAATATAAAAAAAAAACATTAATAATTAATTTTCAGTAGTAGTAACAATAGTAGTAACAATATTTTATTGGCTATCGACCTGCGGTCTTTCCGCCTATACATTCTAATTATTTGTAAAACAATGTAATTATAATATAAAGTAATGAATTATAATTACATTGTTTTACAAATAATTAGAATGTATAGGCGGAAAGACCGCAGGTCGATAGCCATTAAAATTTTCAATATTATTACTTTTACAAATTTTACAGTACAAATTATAATTTAAATTGTAAAATATTAATCAAAACACAAAATCGTCATTTGCATTATACAATTTATATTGAAAATTATAATAATAATAATAATATTTACTAGCGGGAGAACCTGCATAATATACACATAAAAATTAAAAATAAAAACTTACTAAATGAAAATGAACTTGAAACTTGATTTGAATTTTTACATGAAAGTAAAAAATGTATATCATAAATTCCAAAACTCAAATGAAACAACAAAGTTATCATGATAAATGATAGAATTTAGTTGGAAATTATAAAATTCTTATAGTAAATTCGAAAATATTGAATATAAATTTCATAGTAAATTAAAATTTGACATTTTTAGTATAAATTATAAAAAAACTTTATCCTTAAAACATATAACTCACTAAGTTATTAATATTCTGACAGAAATTTGCAAAAATATTAATGCAAAATACAAAATTATGTACAAAATTACAAAGAGAAGCTATGAAGTTTTCATTGCAAATGACAAATTTTGATATTTTATTACAAATTGCAAGTTCATCAAACCATAAAATTCTCATTGAAATATCTCGCTTGTAAACTGCAATGAATTGGAAATTACAAAATTTTCGTTAGAATTTTTTAATATAATTACTAGACCATAAATTGTAAAGATCAATGGAATCTGCGAGTTTTTTAAATTCTAATTTATAACGTCTTTCCCCAGAAATCGTATTCCTTGCAAATGTATTAACAACCATTTCATAGAAATTCGCAAAAAATATAACGGATGGTGTAAAATGTTGATTAAAATGTTTTTTTAAATTCAAAATGGTGAATGCTACTAAATTTTGATGATGGATTTCAGTATTTCAATAGAAATTATGGAGAATTAATTCTAAATTTCAAAAGTTTTAGAATTTGTAAACGTTGAATATAAATTGGAACATTGTAGTGAAAATTGCAAAGTTTTTATTATGAATACAATATTTCAATGGAATTAGAAAACAATAATAAAGTATAAATAAGTTTACATTATCACTATAACAAATACAATAATAAAGAAGTAAATAAGTAAATAAAGAAATAAATCAGTTTTATTGGAATTATGTAATTTTCGTTGTGACTTTCATCATTCATCATTCTAAATTACCAAATTGCAATAACTTTATGAAAATTTTATTGTAAATTGATAAATTTCACTGTAAAATGTAAAATATTCAACATTCGTATTATTAATTACAACATTTCAGCAGCGATTATGAAAATTTTATTGTAAATTGCCAAAATTTCACTATAAAATGCAAAATGTCATTGGCATTTCCAAAATTTGTATCGAGTTGTTAAAATGTTTATAGTTATTTGTAGAAAATTTTATGAAAATAAACTTAGGTGGAAATTACGAACTTTTCATTAGAGATTACAAAATGTTTATTAGATATTATGAAATTCTTATTATAAATACTAAAATTTTACTACATATACATTTTCCTTACAAATTAGAACATTTTATTAAAAATTGCAAAAAGCTAATCAAACCACAGCATATTAAAATTGAATCATGTCGATTGTAAATTAAATTTACAAAAGCTTCAAAATTTTCAATACATTTTTTATTAGAAATACCATTTTTTTTATAAATTACAAAGATTAATGGAACCTGCCAATTTTTCGTTAAAAATTATAACGGCTGTCTACACAATTTATATTACTCGCCAAATTATTTCATATTTCATAAAAATTTGCAAAAAATATTATGGAAACGGAATGGATCCATGGAAAATCCTAGTTCAAAAGGGGAGCTGCGAGGCGAAAAAGTTTGGGAACCACTGTGTTAATACATATATAAACAATCTTTATTGGGCTATCGACCACATGGGGTCTTTCAGCCTTGTGTTAATACATTAAATCAAAATTATTAATAAACTTGTCGTCGGATCTGGAAAATTTCTGGGGCTTCCGGCTCAACATTCGGAATGGCTACCGGCCTACCGGGAAATTTCCCATTTTCCCGTATGGCCCATCCGCCCCTGTATCTAACCCACACTTGTCAATGCAGAAAGTTATATGTTTGATTTTCTCACTTATTTAATACTGAAACTTTGTCAAATTTTCAGGAGAATTAGTTTCAGGTGCACTGACATAAATCTAATAATGAATATGCAATTCATAAATTTTCAGGAATTTCAGTAATAGCTAACTGAGATTTTCTCACTTATTTGATACTGAAACTTTGTCAAATTTTTAGGAGAATTAGTTTCAGGTCTAACTTTTTTATAAATCAGTTTATTATTAGTAATAGTTTTACCTGTAATTATGTATGTACAAATTTCTTTGCTCAGCACTCAACTGCATGTTGGGCAAGAATAATTTTCGCACTAAAATATGGGTTAACAGTATCGATTTTTCCGAGTGCTGAAACCTGAAACTCCTCTTGTGCATCTTGTATCCTTGACACGTGTGTTCAAGCAAGCGAAACGCAAAGCATCCTTCCTACGACTCGTGACACTAAAATCCCATAAAAGAACCGTCCTCACATTAAAATATTTATTTATTGCAATGTCACAACACCTAAGATCTTCACTGATGGTGTTAAGTCACCACTGATGGGTGACCAAAGGCCAAAGAAGCGATGTTTCTAATAATAATTTGCCAAGTTATGGTATATTGAACTGTTAAACTGCTTTCAATTTTGATGCATATTAATAGTCTCTTGCATGTGTACTAGTTAAAATAGTACAAGTACAATTCTTGCATGTACTTGTACATGCTTTGGAATAATATGGCTTAGCTTGATGCTTCAGAATTTTTATTTTTTATGTGCAGATATGGCTTGATTCGTTTAAAAATATAGTTAGCAAACTTTTTTTTCAGGTCTATCGTTGCAAAAAAAATTGTTTTGCAATAAATTAATACATCCCAATTCTGAAAGCAAGCATATACAATGAGGCTGGGTAATGCCAGTGAAAGGTGTAAAACGCAGCAGTTACTGTACACAGATTGTGCAACTTAATTGTCATGATGACTTTTGCAAATAAATAAATCAAAACCGAGTCATTACACATCCCGCTAATTCCACCCTTCTCACCGTGCTAATCATCAATTCATCAATTCTTAGCATAATCTGCTGCAGATTTGGTAATAACTTGCGCAAACAAGTTCGTCCGTGAACTTAAGGCCGGATTCTAATTCTAACTCTTCCACCGTCATTTACTCTTCGACGTGATAACGCTCCGAAATTGCCGGTTCTAATTGCGACGACGTGAGGCTCTCTCGATGGAATGTGCTTATTGTGTTCGGATAGCATATAATATCAGTGTGACAAGGTTATGGGAAAACTACCAGCGATGCACCTTTAAATGTCAGACCAGATGCCCATTGTCTGAGACGTACGCCTTATTTGTACTCGCCCGAAGGAAGAAAAATCCGCGGCGAAGTTAGCCACGTAATCCTGACAGGTCCTTGGTTCGAGACCTGCTGAAGAATATGAAATTTGAAAACGTATGGGGGAAGTTACGTTTTCGAATTACAGATTGCAGCAAGATATCGCTAGAGATCTTTGTTTTTTTTGAGCATATAATTTGACTTTTTAAAAAATTGGCGTTTTTCCAAAAAAACAAAAATAAAAAAGTTCAAAGGTTCTATTGTGTCACACACATCAGTACTTTCTTGCTTTCATGGCTCAATCTGCAGATTATTTTTGAGTTAAATTCTTTTACAATTGAATTTTTCAAAAATAATTAAAAAAGTTTTTATTGTGATACATTGTATTCATCAGTGCTTTGTTGATTTCTTGCTCTAATATATCAATCAGTTTTGCAACGAGATATCACTATTTTTTTATTTTTTTTTCAAGTTAATCAATTTTATTTTACAAGGAATTGCATTTTTTTTAAATCAAGTATCAAAAATATAATAGTTGGTATAGATGTGACATACACTCATTAGTGCTTTGTGTCTTTCTTGTTTTAATAGCTCAATCAGTTTTGGCATTTGTGGAAGAGGAACTGTAATCTGGCTATTATTTCTTATAGTTCAAGTTCGTGTGAACCGAATATTTGAGGCTGTTCAAGATTCGTTTGTCATTGACTTTGTCTGTGTTCAAGAAAACTTTTTAGTACACTTATACATCGAAGGTTGCTCATTTAATACCCACGTGTTTCTATTAAAATTAAATTGTAATCGCATTTTGAAAATTTTTACGTTTGTGAATATACGCAGAATGAAAATTTTCAAATTCATTCATAAAAGTGGACTAACTTGTGTTATATTTAAGCACATGTCATTATAATTCCACTAAAATTTCCATGAAAATATAATTGTCATGCCAGAGAATTTCCATGAGAATATAAATCATTGCAATTCCAAAAGAATTTCCTTGAAAATATAATTGTCATGCCAGAGAATTTCCTTATGAATATAAATCATTGCAATTACAAAAGAATTTCGAAGAAAATATAATTATCATGCCTAAGAAATTCTATGAAACCACACGTCATTGTAATTCGATATTATATCCTATATCGATATATTATTTCAGTTTTATAGCAATATTAAAAAATAGAGAAGTAATAGAAAATTTCACAATAATAATTAAAATTTAGGCACAGAATATAGAAATTTTCATGGTAATCATTGAAATTTTGATAGAAATAGTTGAAAGTTTGACAGTAATAAAATGTAATCAGTGGAAATTTGTCAGTAATCTTTGAAATTTGGGTGGAATTCAAATTTAGATATTAGTTATTCCAATTTTTCGGCAATGCTTGAAAATTGAAAAACAGAAAAAAATTGGCACTAATAAGTGTAATTTGGACAGAAATGTTTATAATTTTGTGGTAATTATTGAAATTTTGACAGTAATAGTTGTAAGTTTGACTGTATTAAATAGTAATCATTGAAAATTTGTCAGTAATCTTTGAAATTCGAGTGGAATTGAAATATAGATACTAGTTATTCCAATTTTACAGCAATACTAAAAAATTGGAGATCAGAAAAAAATTGGCACTAATAAGTGATATTTAAACAGAAATGTTTGTAATTTTGATAGTAATCATTGAAATTTTGACGGTAATAGTTGTAAGTTTGACAGTATTAAATAGTAATCATTGAAAATTTGTCAGTAATCTTTGAAATTCGAGTGGAATTAAAAATTAAATACTAGTTATTCCAGTTTTGCAGCAATACTTAATAATTGGAGAACAGATAAAAATATTGGCACTAATAATTGATATTTGAACAGAAATGTTTGTAATTTTGATGGTAATTATTGAAATTTTGACAGTAATAGTTGTAAGTTTGACTGTATTAAATAGTAATCATTGAAAATTTGTCAGTAATCTTTGAAATTCGAGTCGAATTGAAATATAGATACTAGTTATTCCAATTTTAGGGCAATACTAAAAAATTGGAGAACAGAAAAAAATTGGCACTAATAAGTGATATTTAAACAGAAATGTTTGTAATTTTGATAGTAATCATTGAAATTTTGACGGTAATAGTTGTAAGTTTGACAGTATTAAATAGTAATCATTAAAAATTTGTCAGTAATCTTTGAAATTCGAGTGGAATTAAAAATTAAATACTAGTTATTCCAGTTTTGCAGCAATACTTAATAATTGGAGAACAGATAAAAAAATTGGCACTAATAATTGATATTCGGACTGAAATTTTTGCAATTTTTATGGTAATCATTGAAATTTTGACAGAAATAGTTGTAAGTTTAATTGTATTAAATAGTAATCATTGAAAATTTGTCAGTAATCTCTAAAATTCGAGTGGAATTAAAAAATAGATACTAGTTATTCAAGTTTTACAGCAATACTTAAAAATTGGAGAATAGATAAAAAAATTGGCACTAATAATTGATATTTGAACAGAAATGTTTGTAATTTTTATGATTGTTATTGAAATTTTGACAGTAATAGTTCTAAGTTTGATTGTATTAAATAATAATCATTGAAAATTTATCAGTAATCTTTGAAATTCAGATGGAATTAAAATATAGATACTAGTTATTCAAGTTTTACAGCAATATTTAAAAATTGGAGAAAATATAGAAAATTTGGCACTTATAATTGATATTTGAACAGAAATGTTTGTAATTTTGATGGTAATTATTGAAATTTTGACAGTAATAGTTGTAAGTTTGACTGTATTGAATAGTAATCATTGAACATTTATCAGTAATCTTTGAAATTCAGATGGAATTGAAATATAGATACTAGTTATTCAAGTTTTACAGCAATACTTAAAAATTGGAGAAAATATAGAAAATTTGGCACTAATAATGGAAATTTTGACCGAATTTTTTGCAATTTTTATAGTAATCATTGAATTTTAACAGAAATAGTTGTAAATTTGACTTTATTAAATAGTAATCTTTGAAATTTGGGTGGAATTAATATTTCGATACTAGTTATTCCAGTTTTACAGCAATACTTACAAATTGGAGAAGAGATAGAAAATTTGACCTAATAATTGAAATTTGGACCGAAATTTTGATGGTAATCATCAAAATTTAACATAAATGCTTGGAAATTTGACGGTAATCAAAATATTTTCAAGGTAATCATTGAAAATTTGAGAGTAACTTTTGAAATTTTTCCGATAATAACTGACTTTTACCAGTAGTTTAAAATTTGACTGCAATACGTGAAAATTTGACTACCATGGCTAATTAAAATTGAAAATTGGCTTGTAATCTTTAAAACTTTTCGGCAATATTAGAACTTTGACAATAATCATTGCAATATAAATAGAAATGCTTGAAATATTAATGGGTAATAACTAGAATTTAATAATATATTGAAAATTTTGAAATTTTCGATATAATTAAAACTTGTTTTAGTTCATTCGTGTTGGATACAAGTTAATTTTTTTTCTTCTTTCTTTATTGGAGTACTTATATAAACTAGCAGTAAGTTAAAGAAGGAAGAAAACAATAAAAAATATAATAAAAACTGTTACAGTAGATGTATTAACTTTAGTATTAAAAACAATGAAATAATTGAAATTTCAATTTTTTCAATCATTTTTACAGAAATAATTGAATATGTAAAGTGGCCATTATGAAATTTTACTTAAAATTGAAAATTTGCTTGTAATCTTTAGAATATTTCGGCAGTATTAGAACTTTGACAATAATCATTGCAATAATCATATATTCATATATTGTAATAATCATATTTTATACCAATACATATATTTTTTTAAGTATTCTCTTAAAATTGAAAATTTGGCAGTAAGCTACAAAATTTCAGTATAATTGAAACTTTCAGAGAACATAGTGTTGCAAGTTTGATATTAAAAAATTCAGAAATAATTGATATTTTGACAGTAATCTTAGTAATTTTAGGAACTAAACTGAGAAAGAACTAAAATGTAACAAAAATTCACATTAATTGTTGAAATTATTATAGCATTCGTATTTTGATAGCAGTATTTGAACATTGATAGGAAGAAATGCTAATTTTACAGTAACAATTTATATTTAGATAGCAAAAAAATGTTTTTTTTTATAGATTGTATCAAATTTTGATCGAATTGATTATTAGACTGTAGTGACAACGTATTTTGATAGGAGTATTTGAACATTGATAAGAAAGAAATGTTAATTTTACAGTAAAAAAATTATATTTAAATACAAAAAAATGAAAAAATGTATAGTTTTGTATCAAATTTTGATCGAATTGATTGTTAGACTGTAGTGGCAACAGTTTTGTAACAATATTGAAAATATTGGAGAAGTGATAGACAATTGGACAGTGATAATTGAAATTTGGCAGAAATTATTGAAATTTTGATAGTAAAGACTGAAAATTTCACAGAAATAATTGAAATTTTGAGAGCAAACTTTGAAATGTTGAGAATTAAACTAATACAGAACTATCATGTAACTAAAATTAACATTAATTATTGAAACTTTGAAAGTTATTAAAATTTTGATCAGAGTAAAACAATGACGGGAAAGAAATGCAAATTTTACAGTAATAATCATATTTTATACCAATACATATATTTTTTTAAGTATTCTCTTAAACATTTTGATTTGAATCTCCATTTTTTTTATATCGTTGCAAAACTGGAATTTCTACTGTCCATGATTCAATACTGTCAAAATTTCCAAGAATACTCATAGATTTTTGTCTTTTATTATTAAAATCTTTAGAAATTGGTCAGTAATCTTTGAAATTTGGGTGAAATTAATATTTAGATACTAGTTATTCCAGTTTTACAGCAATACTTAAAAATTGGAGAAGAGATAGAAAATATAGCTATAATAATTGAAATTCGGACAAAATTTTTGCAATTTTGATTGTAATCATTGACATTTTTACAGAAAGAGTTGGAAATTTGACAGTAATCAAAATATTTTGATAGTAATCATTGAAAATTTGAGAGTAACCTTTGGAATTTTGCCTATAATAACTGAACTTTTACCAATAGTTTAAAATGTGGCTGCAATATTTGAAAATTTGGCTATCGTGACTAATTAAAATTGAAAATTTGACTGCCATTATGAAATTTTACTTAAAATTGAAAATTTACTTGTAATCTTTAGAATTTTTCGGCAGTATTAGAACTTTGACAATAATCATTGCAATATTCATATATTCATATATTGTAATAATCATATTTTATACCAATACATATATTTTTTTAAGTTTTCTCATAAAAGTTTCTATTAAATCTCCATGTTTTTTTGGATATCGTTGAAAACTGGAATTTCTACTGCCCAAGATTCAATTCTGTCAAAATTTCCAAGAATACTCATAGATTTTTATCTTTTGTTATTAAAATCTTTAGAAATTGGTCAGTAATCTTTGAAATTTGGGTGCAATTAAAATTTAGATTCTAGTTTTTCCAGTTTTACAGCAATACTTAAAAATTGGAGAAGAGATAGAAAATATAGCTATAATAATTGAAATTCGGACAAAATTTTTGCAATTTTGATGGTAATCATTGAAATTTTGACAGAAAGAGTTGGAAATTTGACAGTAATCAAAATATTTTGATAGTAATCATTGAAAATTTGAGAGTAACCTTTGGAATTTTGCCTATAATAACTGAACTGTTACCAATAGTTTAAAATTTGGCTGCAATATTTGAAAATTTGACTACCATGACTAATTAAAATTGAAAATTTTACTGCCATTATGAAATTTTACTTAAAATTGAAAATTTGCTTGTAATCTTTAGAATTTTTCGGCAGTATTAGAACTTTGACAATAATCATTGCAATATTGATAGAAATCTTTGAAATATTAATGGTTAATTACTAGAATTTAATAATCATTGAAAATTTGAAAATTACCTTTGGAATTTTGCCTATATTAACTGAACTTTTACCAATAGTTTAAAATTTGGGTGCAATATTTGAAAATTTGACTACCATGACTAATTAAAATTGAACATTTGACTGCCATTATGAAACTTTACTTAAAATTGAAAATTTGCTTGTAATCTTTAGAATTTTTCAGCAGTATTTGAACTTTGACAATAATCATTGCAATATTGATAGAAATCCTTAAAATATTAATAGTTGATAACTAGAATTTAATAATCATTGAAAATTTGACAGTAACTTTTGGAATTGTGCCTCTAATAACTGAATTTTTACCAATAGTTTAAAATTTGGCTGCAATATTTGAAAATTTGACTACCATGACTAAATAAAATTGAAAATTTAACTGCCATTATGAAATTTTACTTAAAGTTGAAAATTTGCTTGTAATCTTTAGAATTTTTCGGCAGTATTAGAACTTTGACAATAATCATTGCAATAATCATATATTCATATATTGTAAGAATCATATTTTATACCAATATATATATATATTGGTATAAAACCAAGAGAATTCTTGGTTTTTTAAGAATTCTCTTAAACATTTTGATTTAATTTTTTTTTATATCGTTGCAAAACTGGAATTTCTACTGTCCAAGAATCAATATGTCAGGCCGATAATTTGAGTGGTGAAAAGGGACGTGATTAAGAGCAAGTTTAATACGCCTTTAACACAAAACGAACTCTTAGAACATATTTATTATTAAAATACATTAATTATTATTATGTGAATATAATTGGGGCACATAGATGGGCTACGACGTGTCAAGGCTTGGCGGGAGCGGCACGATTCTGTAACGAAGAGAAGATATTCCTGAGCCAAAGCTCAGTAAGCACCCTTCCGAAGAAGTGATGAATATATACATGCACATACACATATATCTACATATACATATACATGTACACAGACTGCATATTACGAATGCTCCCCAGGGACTACTCAAACTCACCCCTGAGGACGGAACATATGCCCGGCCAGGAGTTATGAAAATTAGGGTCTACTATCCATGAATAGTAGGTAAAAATACCGTTGACCCCAAGATGCCCCTGAACACATCCTGCAATCATATATACCTATTGAGACTGCCATATAACGAATGCTCCTCAGGGACTACTCAAACTCACCCCTGAGGACGGAACATATGCCCGGCCAGGAGTTATGAAAATTAGGGTCTACTATCCATGAATAGTAGGTAAAAATACCGTTGACCCTAAGATGCCCCTGAACACATCCCGCACAATGTGCGATTCATAAATGTAGAGTTGGGGATCCCATATGCACGGTGGGCAATATTGCCATAATCGAATGCTCCTCAGGGACTACTCAAACTCACCCCATGAGGACGGAACCTATGCCCGGCCAGGAGTAAGAGATGGGGTCTTACTATCCGAAAATAGCTGGCAATAACACCGGCGTCCCCAACCTCCTCCTAGACACATCCCGCAACATATGTGCGATTCATAATTGTAGAGTGCAGGATCCCATATACGACGATGGCATTTAAGTCTCTCTACTTGTTAGTTTTTTCTACCTTATTCTACCGTGCAATCTACGAAGGTGTACTTACATTACTTAATTCTACGTAACTACAGGCACTATTTACTGCTATGAGGAACTAATCGGCTTGCTGGATAAATACGTACTAATGGATGACATAAGCGCCCGGTCCCCTACAGAGCCCCTTCGACTGTAGCGAGCACAGGAATGTGCTTACTTGTGTAAATAAACGTTACTGGAGCAAAGCGGGAAGATACAGGAAAATCGAAATTATTGACGCGTAACAAATACTGTCAAAATTTCTAAGAATACTCATAGATTGTTATCTTTTGGTATTAAAATTTTGAAAATTAGTGAAAAAATTGCAGTTTTTTTTTGTGATAGCTTAATTGTTCTCATGAAAATTTTAATTACTATCAAAGTAAAAAAAAGTAGAGTATCAAAGTATTACTATCGAGCAAAACTACATTTTCTACTGCCCAAGATTAAATTCTGTGAAAATTTCTAAGAACACTCATAGATTTTTATCTTTTGGTATTAAAATTTTGATAATTACTGAAAAAATTGCAGTTTTTTCTTGTAATTGTTAAATGATTCTGATCAAAATTTTAATTGCTATCAAAGTAAAAAAAAGTAAAGTATCAAAGTATTACTATCCAGCAAAACTGGATTTTCTACTGCCCAAGATTCAATACTGTCAAAATTTTTAAGATTACGCATAGATTTTTATCTTTTTGTATCAAAATTTTGATAATTACTAAAAAATGCAGTTTTTTCTTGTCATTGTTTAATTACTCTTATCAAAATTTTAATTACTAGCAAAGTTTCAATAATGAATGTTAATTTTAGCTACATTTTAGTCTTTTCATTAGTTTAGTTCTTAACATTTCCAGGATTGCTGTCAAAATGATTAATCTAAAATTCTGAAAAACTGAAAAACTTTTATGTGATACTTTTATGGGCTTAATTTTGAATCAAAATTAAATAACTTTTAATGAAATATTAATTAATGATATATTTTCAGTACTAATAAAAAAAATAGATTTTTTTTAGTATTGCAAGTGGTTTCTTTCCATTAAATTACTTTTAGAGATTGGAAGTACTGGACCATTGCTCTACCTGTACTAGTCGGAGAGACATATATTTTTATTGGAGTAGTACCTTTCCATAACTTACTCATCGAAATTGCAAGTAGTGAAACATTGCTCTAGCAGTACCAGTCGGTGGGACATTTATTTTTATTGATGTAGTACCTTTCCATAACTTACTAATCGAAATTGCAAGTACTAGACCATTGCTCTACCAGTTATAGTCAGTGAGACATTTATTTTTAGTGGAGTAGTACCTTTTCATAACTTACTCATCGAGATTGAAAGTACTGCACCATTGCTCTACCGGTACTAGTCGGTGACATTTATTTTTATTGGAGTAGTACCTTTCCATAACTTACTCATCGAGATTGCAAGTACTGGAGCATTGCTCTACCAGTACTTGTCGGTGAGACATTTATTTTTATTGGAGTAGTACCTTTCCAAAACTTACTTATCGAGTTTGCAAGTACTGGATCATTGCTCTGCCAGTACTAATTTGTGAGACATTTATTTTAATTAGAGTACTACCTTTCCAAAACTGATCCAGATCCAGTTCCTTTTTTTTTTCTAAGATGGCAGTTCAAAAAATATCATAGAACCAAAAGCCATTGGATACTAGAATAGTTGCTTCATTTTATATAAAACTCATGAGCTGACCTCATCCATACTGAAGTACTTTTCTGCAAATATTTTGGATAATCAAAGTATACAATTATGTTTTGAGATTTCTTAATCTTAACACCCTTTTTCTGTAGAACCAAGAGCAAAAATTAGATACTATGATAGTTGCTTCGTTTTGTATTAAACTCGAGAGCTGACTTGATCCATACTGAAGTACTTTTCTGCAAATCTTTTGGATAAATCAAAGTATACAATTTTTTGCTGAGATTTTTTCAATCTTACGAACCTTTTTATTATAGAACCAAGATCAAACATTGGATACTATGATAGTTGCAATGCAAGTTGCAAAGGTTTTGTATAAAACTTGATCCATACTTAAGTACTTTTCTGCAAATATTTTGGAAAATCAAAGTATACAATTATTTTTTTGAGATTTTATAATCTTAAAACCTTTTTCTATTGAACCAAGAGCAAAAATTAGATACTCTGATAGTTGCTTCGTTTTGATAAAACTCGAGAACTGACTTGATCCATACAGAAGTACTTTTCTGCAAATCTTTTGCATAAATCAAAGTATACAATTTTTTGTTGAGATTCTTTTAATCTTACAAACCTTTTTATTATAGAACCAAGATCAAACATTGGATACTATGATAGTTGCCATGCAAGTTGCAAAGGTTTTGTATAAAACTTGATCCATACTTAAGTACTTTTCTGCGAATATTTTGGAAAATCAAAGTATACAATTATTTTTTTGAGATTTTATAATCTTAACACCATTTTTCTGTAGAACCAAGAGCAAAAATTAGATACTATGATAGTTGCTTCGTTTTGTATAAAACTCGAGAGCTGACTTGATCCATACTGAAGTACTTTTCTGCAAATCTTTTGGATAAATCAAAGTATAGAATTTTTTGCTGAGATTTTTTCAATCTTACGAACCTTTTTATTATAGAACCAAGAGTAAAAATTGGATACTATGATAGTTGCTTCGTTTTGTATAAAACTTGATCCATACTGAAGTACTTTTCTGCAAGTCTTTTGGATAAATCAAAGTATATAATTTTTTGTTGAGATTTTTTCAATCTTACGAATCTTTTTATTATAGAACCAACAGCAAAATTGGATACCATGATAGTTGCTTCGTTTTGTATAAAACTTGATCCATACTGAAGTACTTTTCTGCAAATATTTTGGAAAATCAAAGTATACAATTATTTTTTTGAGATTTTATAATCTTAAAGCCTTTTTCTATTGAACCAAGAGCAAAAATTAGATACTCTGATAGTTGCTTAGTTTTGTATAAAACTCGAAAGCTGACTTGATCCATACTGAAGTACTTTTCTGCAAATCTTTTGGATAAATCAAAGTATACAATTTTTTGTTGAAATTTTGTTAATCTTGCGAACCTTTTTATTATAGAACTACGAGCAAAATTGGATACTATGATAGTTGCTTCGTTTTGTATAAAACTTGATCCATACTGAAGTACTTTTCTGCAAATATTTTGGATAAATCAAAGTATACAATTTTTTATTGAGATTTTGTTAATCTCACGAACCTTTTTTATTATAGAACCCAGAGCAAAATTGGATACTACGATAGTTGCTTCGTTTTGTATAAAACTCGAGAGCTGACTTGATCCATACTGAAGTACTTTTCTGCAAATCTTTTGATAAATCAAAGTATAGAATTTTTTGTTGAAATATTTTTAATCTTACGAATCTTTTTATTATAGAACCAAGAGAAAAATTGGATACCAAGATAGTTGCAATGCAAGTTGCAAAGGTTTTGTATAAAACTTGATCCATACTTAAGTACTTTTCTGCAAATATTTTGGATAATCAAAGTATACAATTATTTTTTTGAGATTTCTTAATCTTATCACCCTTTTTCTGTAGAACTAAGAGCAAAAATTAGATACTATGATAGTTGCTTGGTTTTGTATTAAACTCGAGAGCTGACTTAATCCATACTGAAGTACTTTTCTGCAAATCTTTTAGATAAATCAAAGTATAGAATTTTTTGTTGAGATTTTTTCAATCTTACGAACCTTTTTATTACAGAACCAACAGCAAAATTGTATACCAAGATAGTTGCTTCGTTTTTAATAAAACTCATGAGCTGGCCTCATCCATACTGAAGTACTTTTCTGCAAATCTTATGGATCAAAATCAAAGCACAGAAATTTTTTTTTAGATTATTGTTATCTCGCAACTTTTTTTCTATAGAACCAAGAGCAAACATAGGTACTGGGATAATTGCTTTGTTTTGTATAAAACTAATGAACTGGCCTCGTCCATATTGAAGTACTTTTCTGCAAATCTTCTGGATAAATCAAAGCACACATTTTTTTTTTGAGATTTTTTTAATCTTACAACTTTTTTTTCTTTATTACATTATTTACATAAATATCGTGATCGCCGGGACGCAATTTTATGAAAGCTGCGTCCCGGCGATCCCCGTTTTGCTTGAAGGTCCCCATAGCTGGAGGAGGATCGCCTCTTCGGTCGGGCATCCATCCTCATCTACTTCTTCGGGATGTGAGCTCCTTGCGGCTGGAATCCATTCTCGTCGGCGATGTAGGTGACTGTGTAGGTGACACCGTCAGTACCGACATAGCTGTACTGTCCACGGACGGAGATGGCTTCGTTGTCAGTACCTGCGTTGTTCAACGTTCCCTGTTCTTGAGCGGAAATGCCATTGCTGGTCTCATAACTGAAACGGAAACAAAATTAGGTGGATAATTCAGCTCTGTCAGTACTGGTCATTGCTCTGTCAGTACGAGTCAGTACTGGTCATTGCTTTGTCAGTACCAATCAGTACTGGTCATTGCTCTGTCAATACGAGTCAGTACTGGTCACTGCTCTGTCAGTACGAGTCAGTACTGGTCATTGCTTTGTCAGTACCAATCAGTACTGGTCATTGCTCTGTCAATACGAGTCAGTACTGGTCACTGCTCTGTCAGTACGAGTCAGTACTGGTCACTGCTCTGTCCGTATGAGTCAGTACTGGTCATTGCTCTGTCAGTACGAGTCAGTACTGGTCATTGCTCTGTCAGTACGAGTCAGTACTGGTCATTGCTCCGTCACTATAAGTCAGTACTGGTCATTGCTCTGTCACTATAAATCAGTAGTGGTTATTTCCCTGTCAAGACTAGCCATTACCATCAAACGATGGAATTTCACATGCAAGGCTTTATGTGCCGATAAAAGGGTATGAGTACGAGTATGAGTACATGTCAGTACTGATTATGATTCTGTCGGTACTAGTCTAGTCGCCGCCCAGCCAACGCCATCAATCACCAAGCTCAGTAAATGGTGCGCCCTCTTGCTGAGCTAGTAATTAAGACTGTGGTGGCCCAGTACTGGTTATGGCTCTGTTAGTACCAGTCACTGCTGGTATATCTATAAGGTACTCTGGTACCTTACTTGGTACTCCGGTACTCTGGTACCTTACTTGGTACTCCGGTACTCTGGTACCTTACTTGGTACTCCGGTACTCTGGTACCTTACTTGGTACTCCGGTACTCTGGTACCTTACTTGGTACTCCGGTACTCTGGTACTCTATAAGTACCTGTGCCAGCACTGACTATTTTTCGGTTTACTGGTTTCATATCTCTCCGAACCTCAATCTGGACCAATCTCGATCAAGAGCCAGAAAAATAATGAAATGTCTTAATTTTTGAAATTTAATTTTGCTTATCCAAGGATTTCCTCATTAAACTTGACCTCCATTAACATAATTATTCTTGCGTCATTAACAGTACTAACAATATTTATTGGCTGGCATTATTAATAATTAACAATTAATCAATCAATACGTTATCGCAGCAATTCAGGTGCTTATTCGATTAATTAGTTACGTGATCTTTGGGAAATTTCGCGTGGGCATAGAATGTACGTACAACATTTCTTCATTAATCTTGCGCTGTGGATGCGCATTTGAGGCCTGTATGTTGCATTGTTGCGGGTAAAAGTCGCGTCTATGAATTATGTAAATGTCATCAATTATCATCATTGCAAAACGTGGGGCCGCGCGAAATGTGTGCCATCTGCCTGGAAATCATCGCGAGATCGTCGTTTCGGCCGTCGAGACATCATCACGCCCACGGCACATGTTCCAATGCAATTGCACAAGATTCAAATCCATATTTACGTACATATGAATGTGAGTGCTTTTAAATGCTAAACATATTTATAGATAATAACGTATTTGACGATTAATCTTGACCCAAATAACGAATTAATTTTGATTGCGTGGTTAAGTGTTTATTAATTGAAGTATATTTGACAAGAATAATTACTCGGAATTTTTAGAATTTTGAATTTTATAGATCATTCCATGGTAAGCACAGTTTTGAAGTGTTAACTACACGCGCAAGTTTGGATAGGTTATGTTAAGTTAGTTTATATTAGTTAGGTTATGTCATACTTATTAAGTATGACAAGGTTAGTATTAGATTAAAGTAAGGTTAGGTTACTTTAGGTTAGATAGATTTCTTTGAACCGTATGAAAAGTCCCACAAACACCTATATGGAATAGAAGTGCTTAACCCATTCCTTCCCTCAAGAAAGAAAAGGTTAAATAGATTAGGTTAAGTTACATTATTTTAGGTTTGTTTAGGTTAGGTTAAGTCAGTTTAGATAAGTCTAGGTTAGTCAGATTAGATTAGGTTGAATAGATTAAATTAAGTTGCACCAATTTAGGTTAGTCTAGGTTAGGTAAAGTCAGGTTAGGTTAGTCTAGGTTAGTTAGATTAGATTAAGTTACATTATGTTAGACTTTGTTTATGTAGATTACATCAGCATGGGTAATAATTGTATGAGATCAGTACAGCTTATATTACATTACTTCAGGTTTGGTTAGGTAATGTTACGTTAGGTTAAGTTTGACAGGGTCAATAATAGATTACGTCATGTTAAGTTAGTTTAGGTTAGGTTTATTTACGTTATGTCAGGTTCCGTTTGTGTAGATTACGTTAGGTTAGGTAAGTTAAGTTGGTTATAACTGTAATTAACATCTAATTAGTTCTAGAACTAACAAGTTCAATTGTTAATTATTAACTTAATAATTGTCATAACTACAATTTGTAACTAGGATTGACAACTAATAGGTTCTAGAACTAACAAGTTTAATTGTTAGTTATTAACTGTTTTCATTTTACTGCTCATTTATAGCTATAATTAACAACTAATTATTTCTGGAACTAACAAGTTCAATTGTTAATTATTAACTTGATAATTGTTATAACTATAATTAACAACTAATTAGTTCTAGAACTAATAAGTTTCATTGTTAGTTATTAATTTGTTAATAATTATAACTCTTACTATAATTTATAACTATAATTAACAACTAACTAGTTCTAGAACTAATAAGATTAATTGTTAATTAATAACCGTCTTCATTTTACTGCTACATTTATAACTATAATTAACAACTAATTAGTTCTAGAACTAACAAGTTCAATTGTTAATTATCAACTTGATAATTGTTAAAAGTGTAATTTATAACTATCATTGACAATTACTTAGTTCTAGAACTAACAAGTTTAATCGTTAGTTATTAACTTGTGAATAATTATAACTCTTACTGTAATTTATAACTATAATTAACAACTAACTAGTTCTAGAACTAATAAGTTTAATTATTAATTAATAACTGTTTTCATTTTACTGCTACATTTATAACTATAATTACCAACTTATTAGTTCTATAACTAACAAGTTTAATTGTTAATTATTAACTTGATAATTGTTACAACTATAATATATAACTATAATTGGCCACTATTTAGTTCTAGCACTAACAAATTTAATTGTTAATTATTAACTGTTTTTGTTTTACTGCTACATTTATAACTATTATTAAAAACTAATTAGTTGAAGAACTTACAAGTTTAATTGTTAATTATTAATTTGGTAATAATTATAACTATTACTATTATTTATAACTATAATTTACAACTAATTAGTAGTAGAACTAACAAGTTTAATTGTTAATTAGTAACTGTTGTCAGTTAACTGCTATATTTATAATTATAATTAAAGAACTAATTAGTTCTAGCACTAATATGTTCTTGATAAGAACTTACAGCCAATTAAATCCATCGACGCCAATGTTGTCGCTCTCACTCTTGACAATGACGGCGTCCTTGTCGTTGCCTTGAGGTGCTGCTATGGCTATCGCCACAAGAACTGATAAGGCAAGTATCTATATGAAAAAAATAAAAATTATTACTTTGCAACAAAAAAAATGTAGAAAAATAAATTTTGACTAAAATTTTTCAAAAATACGTGAAAGTGTATACCTACGAAAATACGTAGGTTGCTATTTTTTTTTAAGTTATACTTTTTTATTAAGTTATCAGTGCTTTAGAATACGGTTAAAACAATCTGCTTTAACTTTTCTACAAATATTTTCAACATATTTTCAAAATTATTGATGAAATTAAAAATATTATAGCCTAAAGTCAAAGCTTGTCAAATTTTGTATTATTTCTTAAGATTTCCAAAACAATTCTTATTTTTGCACAATTCGCGATATTTGTAGAAATAATATAGAATTTTTTCAGCTACCTGAAGTTAAATTTTACATTATTTAAAAAAATGTCGAGAATTATTTTTATTTTGTACCACTCGTGATATTCCTTTCATTTTCACTAGCTTTCACTTCTGGCTACAATATTTTTTAAATTTTATCACTGATTTTGATATTTATAGATCCTTATTATAGATTTTTGAAAAATATTTGCAGAAAATGTTTCGATAATGTCCAGAATGATAATTATCATTGTACAACTCGTAATATTTTTTCAAATTATATAGAATTTGATCAGTTTTCACATTGATTTTGACACTATGAGAGAGTGTTGAAAAATATTTGTAGAAAAATTGAAGAGCGCCATCTTTTTTGCGAATAAAAAATTATAACCAGAAGTCAATGTTATAATATTTTCATCTTATGAATATATTGAATACATATAAGAAAAATTTTTGAAAACTGAAATGAAAACTTTTGAAAAGTTCAGTTTAAGTTTAAAGTTTATAATCTGGCAGATTTTCACTTCTTTTCTCACAGTTATCTCACAGTTTTACAGTATCGGGCCTAAAAAAATTACAAAAATTGAGATATTTGAGTAGTTGCAGCTAAACATATGGCAGATATTGACCATTTGAGTAAAAAATGGATGGATTTTTACATTTGCATTTTTTTTTTAAAGATTATGATAATTACAACCTAAAATTTGGACAGTTCATTGATTTTTGTCTTTATGTTTTTTCTACAACGTTACACTTTTAATTTCTAATTTTGATATTCATTTTAATTTTAGATTTAGATTTTAAATTAGTTGGCTTACTGAATTGTTGTGTGATATTTTAAATTTTCAGATTATTCAATTTTTCAGTTCAGTTCACTTCACTTCTAACCAGATAATCCAAAATTTATTCATGCAAACCTTTATTTTTTTGTTATTACATTAATCACAGATTTGCAAATTTGAGTGAAAATTGCAATTATTATTTCATGAATAATTTTGAAAATATGATTGGTATTTGGAAAATATGTGTAAACCAGTAAAAGGTATTCTAAATAGATTTCTTATTTCATGAATAATTTTGAAAATATTATAAATAATTGGAAAAAAAGCTATATGTTTTATAAACTTACATCATTTAATAAAAAAAAATTATAAAGGTATTTACTTATAAAGTAAAGGTAGTAATATATTTATATTCCATGACTAATTTTTAAAGTTTGATAGACATTTGAAAAATATTTATAGAAACGTTATTGTAAACCTGCATCTTATTTTTCTTTTCTTTAAAAATTATTAATTTAAAATTATAACAATAAGTGAAGGTTATAATATTTGTTATTTCATGAATTATTTTAAAAATATGATTGGTATTTGGAAAATATCTCAAAGGTATTTTAAATCTTCATCTTTGAAGGTTATAATATTTTTCATTTCATGAATTATTTTGAAAAAATTCTACATATTTTGAAGATATTTGTAGAAAAGTTTAAGATATTCTAAACCTGCATCTTTTTTGAGAATAAATAACTTATTTAACCAGAAGTGAAGCTTACATATATTATTCCATGATTAATTTTGAAAATATGATAGATATTTGAAAAATATTTGTTGAAAGAAAAATATTTGTAAACAAAGTGAAAAGTATTCTGAATATGCATCTTTCTTTGTGTGTAAAAAAAATTATAACCAAAAGTAAAGGTTACAATATTTTTTATTTCAGGAATAGACCTAACCCAACCAAAAGTGTAGGTTGCATTTTTTATTTCATGAATAATTTTGAATATATGATTGGGTATTTGCAAGATATTTTTAAAACTGTAATAGGTATTCCAAATAGATTTATAATTCATGAATAATTTTGAAAATATGATGGTATTTGGAAAATATTTGTAAAACAGTAAAAGGTATTCTAAATCGATTTTTTACTTCATAAATAATTATGAAAATGGCATTGGGATTTAGAAAATATTTGAAAAACAGTGAAATGTATTCTAAATCTGCATCCGTTATGTGTATAAAAAAAACTATAACCAGAAGTGAAGGTTATAATATTTGATATGAATAATTTTGTAAATGTGATAAATACTTGAAAAATATATGTAATAAAAGTTGTAGGTATTCTGAACCTATAGCAAAAGTAAAGTAAAACAGTAAAAGGTATTGTAAATAGATTTCTTATTTTATAAACAATTTTGAAAATATGATTTGTATTTAGAAAATATTTGTAAAACATTGAAAGGTATTCTAAATAGATATGTCATTTCATGAATAATTTTCAAAATATGATTGGTATCTGGAAAATATTTGTAAATCAGTAATTCTAAGGTATTTTAAATCTGCATCTTTTTTGTGTATAAAAAAAATTATAACCAAATGTGAAGGTTATAATATGTGTTATTTAATGAATAATTTTGAAATACATAAAAAATATTTCGAAAAAATTTGTAACAAAAGTTGTGGGTATTCTGAACATACATCTTTTTTCTAAATATAAAATTATAACTCGAAGTGAAGGTCATAATTTTTTTTTATTTCATGAATAGTTTTGGAACAATGTGACTTATTTTGAAAATATTTGTAGAAAAGTTTACAATATTCAAAACCTACACTTTTTTGTGAATACATAAAACTTGGAACCAGAAGTGACGATTACATATTTTATTTCAAGAATCATTTTGAAAATATGATTGGTGTTTGGAAAATAATTGTAAAACGGTAAAAGGATTTTTTACATCATGAATAATTTTGAAAATATGATTGGTACTAAAATTAAAAGTTGGTATTAAATTATTGAAAAATATTTGTAAAACTGTAAAAGGTATTCTAAGTTTGCATCTTTTTTGTGTATACAAAAATTATAACCATAAGTGAAGGTTGTAATATTAGTTCATTCATTAAAAAAATTAAAAAATGACAAATATTTGGACAAAAAGCTGTAAGAATTCTAAACCTACATCTTCTTTAATAAAAAAAATTTTTAACCAGAAGTAAAGGTAGTAATATAATATTTATATTTCATGAATAATTTTGAAAATATGATAGATATTTGAAAAATACTTGTAGAAAAGTTGAATGTATTGTAAACTTGCATCTTATTTTATGAAAAAAAAAATACATTCGGAAGTAAAGAATTTTCTTTAAATTTATGAATAATTTTGAAAGTATGAGACATGTTTCAAAAATATTGAAATGTACCTAAGTTAGTTGTGAATATGCACAATAACTTATTGCATAATTGCAATAAAATAATAAAATTAAGGAGGAAAGACCCTATGGGGTCGATAGCCTAATAAAGATTGTTTATATATATATAATAAAATTATTTTGTAAATTTGATAACGTATCGTCTTAATGTAGCAATTAATTAATAAGAAAATTTTTAAGGATATTTAAGGATATTTTTTTAATTTTATGAATAATTTTGAAAATATGATAAATGTTTCAAAACTATTTAAATGTAAGGTAGTTGTAAATATGCACAATAACTTATTGCATACTTGCAATAAAATGTTAAAATAATTGTTGTGAAATTGATAACGTATCATTTTAATGAAGTAATTAATTAGTTATGATAATTTTAAGGATAATATATTTTTTTAAATTTATGTTGAATTTTGAAAATATTACAAATGTTTCAAAAATATTTAATTAAAAGTTAGTTGTTAATATGCATAACAACTTATTGCATACTTGCAATCAAATGATAATATTTATTTTGTAAATTTGATAACGTATCTTTTCAATGTAGCAATTAATCAATACAGATAATTTTAAGGATAATGATTTTTTTTTTATTTAAAGAATAATTTTGAAAATATGATAAATGTTTCAAAAATATTGGAATGTAAGTTAGTTGTGAATATGCACAATAACTTATTGCATACTTGCAATGAAATGATGATATAAATTTTGTGAATTTGATATCGTTTTAATGTAGCAATTAATTAATGAAGATAATTTTATGGATAAGGATATTTGTTTTTCAACTTTTTGAATAATTTTGAATATACGACAAATGTTTCAAAAATATTTTAATGTAAGTTAGTTGTGAATATGCACAATAACTTATTAACACAGTTTGATAATTTGATAACGTATCGTTTCAATGTAGCAATTAAATACGTTTTAATGTAGCAATTAAACCATCAATCGCCACAATCCTGTGATCGGCCCCAAAAATATCCTTACCGTCTTCATGTTGACTGAGCTGTTCCGTTTTCGCCTGGCACTGAGGATGTACTGAGTGTCTGCACGGTGCACTCGTCCCTTTTATATGGTGGGTGAATCTTCACGATCATCTCGTGTCTTCGCTGACATTTAACATCCCCCTCTCGCCTTTGGCCGTCCGACCAGCCAAGTCCATCCGTGTGCAACTTCTTCATTTCGGCATTCTGAGCCTCATCGCACCTCATCCAGGAACCAACCCAAATCCGTTCACTTGCACAGCCGAAGACAATGAGGACGCGAATTTTCCCAGCGTGGGCTTGCCCTTCACCAAGTTCGACCGTGATATTTATTGGCGCACAGAAGTCGATGGATTCGCGAGATTTATAATTGGTGATGATGGTAATTAGCTTGAGGAACTCATAATCTACCTTACAAGCATACAGGGGCGGATGGGCCATACGGGAAAATGGGAAATTTCCCGGTGGGCCGGTAGCCATCCCGAATGTTGGGCCGGAAGCCTCAGAATTTTCCCAGATCCGACGACAAGTTTATTAATAATTATGATTTAATGTATTAACACAAAGCGGAAAGACCCCATATGCTCGATAGCCCAATAAAGATTGTTTATACATGTATTAACACAGTGGTTCCCAAACTTTTTCGCCTCGCAGCTCCCTTTTTGGACTAGGATTTTCCAAGGATCCTTTCCGTTTCCATAATATTTTTTGCAATTTTTTATGAAATATGAAATAATTTGGCGAGGAATATAAATTGTGTAGATAGCCGTTATAATTTTCAACTAAAAATTGGCAGGTTCCATTAATCTTTGTAATTTATAAAAAAATTGGTATTTCTAATAAAAAATGTATTGAAAATTTTGAAGCTTTTGTAAATTTAATTTACAATCGACATGATTTAATTTTAATATGCTGTGGTTTGATTAGCTTTGTGCAATTTTTAATAAAATGTTCTAATTTGTAAGGAAATTGTATATGTAGTAAAATTTTAGTATTTATAATAAGAATTTCATAATATCTAATAAACATTTTGTAATCTCTAATGAAAAGTTCGTAATTTCCACCTAAGTTTATTTTCATAAAATTTTCTACAAATAACTATAAACATTTTAACAACTCGATACAAATTTTGGAAATGCCAATGACATTTTGCATTTTATAGTGAAATTTTGGCAATTTACAATAAAATTTTCATAATCGCTGCTGAAATGTTGTAATTAATAATACGAATGTTGAATATTTTACATTTTACAGTGAAATTTATCAATTAACAATAAAATTTTCATAAAGTTATTGCAATTTGGTAATTTAGAATGATGAATGATGAAAGTCACAATGAAAATTACATAATTCCAATAAAACTGATTTATTTCTTTATTTATTTATTTGATTATTTATTATTGTATTTGTTATAGTGATAATGTAAACTTATTTATACTTTATGATTGTTTTCTAATTCCATTGAAATATTGTATTCATAATAAAAACTTTGCAATTTTCACTACAATGTTCCAATTTATATTCAACGTTTACAAATTCTAACTTTTGAAATTAAGAATTAATTCTCCATAATTTCTATTGAAATACTGAAATCCATCATCAAAATTCCGTAACATTCACCATTTTGAATTTAAAAACATTTTGATCAACATTTTACACCATCCGTTATATTTTTTGCGAATTTCTATGAAATGGTTGTTAATACATTTGCAAGGAATATGTTTTCTGGGGAAAGACGTTATAAATTAGAATAAAAAAACTCGCAGATTCCATTGATCTTTACAATTTATGAAAAGTCTAGTAATTATATTAAAAATTCTAACGAAAATTTTGTTATTTCCAATTCATTGCAGTTTACAAGCGAGATGTTTCAATGAGAAATTTATGGTTTGATGAACTTGCAATTTGTAATAAAATATCAAAATTTGTCATTTGCAATGAAAACTTCATAGCTTCTCTTTGTAATTTTGCACATAATTTTGTATTTTGCATTAATATTTTTGCAAATTTCTGTCAGAATATTAATAACTTAGTGAGTTGTATGTTTTAAGCATAAAGTTTTTTTATAATTTATACTAAAAATGTCAAATTTTAATTTTACATTGAAATTTATAATTAATATTTTCTAATTTAGTATAAGAATTTTATAATTTCCAACTAAATTCTATCATTTATCATGATAACTTTGTTATTTCATTTGAGTTTTGGAATTTATAATATACATTTTTTACTTTCATGTAAAAATTCAAATCAAGTTTCAAGTTCATTTTCATTTAGTAAGTTTTTTTTTTTAATTTTTTGTGTATATTATGCAGGTTCTCCCGCTAGTAAATATTATTATTATTATTATAATTTTCAATATAAATTGTATAATGCAAATGACGAATTTGTATTTTGATTAATATTTTCCAATTTATTTGTACTGTAAAATTTGTAAAAGTAATAATATTGAAAATTAATTATTAATGTTTTTCTTTCATGTTCAAAAATTTTCTGCAAATAACATTTTAACAACTTTATGAGGGATATGCTTTCAGGATAAAACTCCAATAATTAAAAAAAAAATTGCTGGGTCTAATAAAACTTTGTAATTGTATTGAAGATTTTATAATTACAATTAAATTTTCTTAGTCGAAGCATGAATTGTAATTACCTAATCTTTTCATATTTTATTTAATATGATTGAAAGCAGTACAGTAATCGCACACTTTAGGAACCTCTGTATTAATAAATAAATAAGTATTATGAAAAACTTACGGTATTAAATTTTATATTGATTTTTTCTTTATGGGGAGTACTTTCTCTTAGTTATGCAATCTTTTTATTTGATGTTCTTCGCCCAACTTGTTTCGGCTTTTATTAGCCATCCTCAGAGGTGTTATGTCTCTGATAATACATTTTAATATATTTTAAAAATAAAAATAATATATTAAATTTGAAATTATTTATTGTAAAGTATTTTTGATTTTTACATATTTGTCAAATTTTGAAGTATGATTATTATTTTGATTATATGGTATTATTGCAATTTTATGTGAATGCAAAATGGGCCGATAGAAGTTTGTTCCCGGGCCGCTTATATGTTCCCCATCCTCCCCTGCAAGCATACATGAAAATACATCAGTAAACAGGGAACTTATATATGATGGAATTCATGTATAACTTATGAATTTCTTATGAATGAATTATATATCTCGAAAATACATTAGTGAACAGGGAACTTATATTTAATGGAATTCATATATAACTTATAAATTTCTTATGAATGAACTTATGAATTCATTGGAGTTCATATTAATACATCTCAATTTATGAGCGCTGAAGATTTATTAAATTTTTCAAGTGTAATATAGAATGTGGCACTTATGCAAATGAGCCATAAGGAAGGTCTGCAAAGATAAATTGTTGTTGTAATGCACGTTGATAAGGCAGCAGACAAGTACAGTTAAAAAAATAAAATTTGTGTTTGGGTTCGTCGCTTAATCCAGCATAGAGTCTCCGGCGCCATCTTACTTAACGGCGTGTAATTTTTTTGTGAAAGCGAATTTTTTTAATCTGCTTCCAGAATTTGAAAGACCGATAATCATTTATTATGCTGCCAAAAATTCGTTTCAATAACTTATTTGGTTATCTAGTTATTAACGTTCAAACTTCAAATATTGAAATATAAAATTTCAAGGTAATTGTGCACAAATAAATGTACTAACAAATTAATGCACGACTTTAGTTTAATTTCATTTATTCTACAATAACATTTATATATATATTGCCATTTATTTTGATATACAGTGGCTTCATAGGTTCGTCTTTCAATGTACAAATAAAGTTACAAATGTATTTTTCATGATTTCTTCCTGAGCTACTTATTAATAATAATAAGTTAAATAAAGTTACAAATGCATTTTTCGTGATTTCATCCTGAGCTACTTACATTGTGCACCTCGTAGTTACCACTAATCAGTTTCTTGCGTCTCTCATGGTTACATCTTCAGCTATTTACAATTCCCATCTGCAATAGATGAGCATCTGCAGTGTATGCTAATTGTATTCCGAAGTTAATCAATTTCAGTGACGACCTAATCTAATTGTAAATCGCGCATGGGATAGCAAATTACCATGCAGCAATCGGTCACACAATTGGTGTCGTAATCTTCAGGACATGTGATGTGGTATGCTAATTGCAGGCGTTTAACATTTCTGGAATTCAATATTAACATTCCCGAAGAAGATTAGAAACTAACGCATGCAACAAGGTTGCTACAAAGAGTGAATATGTAATTTATTGTATGGTGGGATTCCTACAATGTTACCGTAATGTTAATTGAAATTTTTGTTATGGTTTCATACATTGTTAGATACCAGTACTATAATATATTTTATAATTGTATTCTTCGTAATTGGAATACTTACGGGTAGATATATATATATATATAGATATATATATATATATATATATATATATATATATATATATATATATATATATATATATATTAGTTATATATTCATTAGTTATATATGATTCCATCATATATAAGTTCCCTGTTTACTGATGTATTTTCATGTATGCTTGCAGGGGAGGATGGGGAACATATAAGCGGCCCGGGAACAAACTTTTATCGGCTTATTTTGCATCCACATAAAATTCCAATAATACCATATAATCAAAATAATAATCATACTTCAAAATTTGACAAATATGTAAAAATCAAAAATACTTTACAATAAATAATTTAAAATTGAATATATTATTTTTATTTTTAAAATATATTAAAATGTATTATCAGAGACATAACACCTCTGAGGATGGCTAATAAAAGCCGAAACAAGTTGGGTGAAGAACATCAAATAAAAAGATTGTATAACTAAGAGAAAGTACTCCCCATAAAGAAAAAATCAATATAAAATTTAATACCGTAAGTTTTTTATAATACTTATTTATTTATTAATACAGAGGATCCTAACGTGTGCGATTACTGTACTGCTTTCAATCATATTAAATAAAATATGAAAAAATTAGGTAATTAGAATTCATGCTTCGACTAAGAAAATTTAATTGTAATTATAAAATCTTCATTACAATTACAAAGTTTTATTAGACCCAGCAATTTTTTTTTAATTATTGGAGTTTTATCCTAAAAGCATATCCCTCTCAAAGTTGTTAAAATGTTATTTGCAGAAAATTTTTGAACATAAAAGAAAAAAATTAATAATTAAAAAAATTTAAATGTAATTTTCAACATTATTACTTTTACAAATTTTACAGTACAAATTATGATTTAAATTGTAAAATATTAATCAAAACACAAAATCGTCATTTGCATTATACAATTTATATTGAAAATTATAATAATAATAATAATATTTACTAGCGGGAGAACCTGCATAATATACACATAAAAATTAAAAATTAAAACTTACTAAATGAAAATGAACTTGAAACTTGATTTGAATTTTTACATGAAAGTAAAAAATGTATATTATAAATTCCAAAACTCAAATGAAATAACAAAGTTATCATGATAAATGATAGAATTTAGTTGGAAATTATAAAATTCTTATACTAAATTCGAAAATATTAATTATAAATTTCAATGTAAAATTAAAATTTGACATTTTTAGTATAAATTATAAAAAAACTTTATGCCTAAAACATATAACTCACTAAGTTATTAATATTCTGATAGAAATTTCCAAAAAATATTAATGCAAAATACAAAATTATGTACAAAATTACAAAGAGAAGCTATGAAGTTTTCAATGCAAATGACAAATTTTGATATTTTATTACAAATTGCAAGTTCATCAAACCATAAATTTCTCATTGAAACATCTCGCTTGTAAACTGCAATGAATTGGAAATTACAACATTTTCATTAGAATTTTTTAATATAATTACTAGACTTTTCATAAATTGTAAAGATCAATGGAATCTGCGAGTTTCTTTATTCTAATTTATAACGTCTTTCCCCAGAAATCATATTCCTTGCAAATGTATTAACAACCATTTCATAGAAATTCGCAAAAAATATAACGGATGGTGTAAAATGTTGATTAAAATGTTTTTAAATTCAAAATGGTGAATGTTACGAAATTTTGATGATGGATTTCAGTATTTCAATAGAAATTATGGAGAATTAATTCTAAATTTCAAAAGTTTTAGAATTTGTAAAAGTTGAATATAAATTGGAACATTGTAGTGAAAATTGCAAAGTTTTTATTATGAATACAATGTTTCAATGGAATTAGAAAACAATCATAAAGTATAAATAAGTTTACATTATCACTATAACAAATACAATAATAAATAAGCAAATAAGTAAATAAAGAAATAAATCAGTTTTATTGGAATTATGTAATTTTCGTTGTGACTTTCATCATTCATCATTCTAAATTACCAAATTGCAATAAATTTATGAAAATTTTATTGTTAATTGATAAATTTCACTGTAAAATGTAAAATATTCAACATTCGTATTATTAATTACAACATTTCAGCAGCGATTATGAAAATTTTATTGTAAATTGCCAAAATTTCACTATAAAATGCAAAATGTCATTGGCAATTCCAAAATTTGTATCGAGTTGTTAAAATGTTTATAGTTATTTGTAGAAAATTTTATGAAAATAAACTTAGGTGGAAATTACGAACTTTTCATTAGAGATTACAAAATATTTATTAGATATTATGAAATTCTTATTATAAATACTAAAATTTTACTACATATACATTTTCCTTACAAATTAGAACATTTTATTAAAAATTGCAAAAAGCTAATCAAACCACAGCATATTAAAATTGAATCATGTCGATTGTAAATTAAATTTACAAAAGCTTCAAAATTTTCAATACAATTTTTATTAGAAATACCAAAAATTTATAAATTACAAAGATTAATGGAACCTGCCAATTTTTAGTTGAAAATTATAACGGCTATCTACACAATTTATATTCCTCGCCAAATTATTTCATATTTCATAAAAATTTGCAAAAAATATTATGGAAACGGAATGGATCCATGGAAAATCCTAGTTCAAAAAGGGAGCTGCGAGGCGAAAAAGTTTGGGGAACTAACGCACGCAGCAAGGTTGCTACAAAGAGTGAATATGCAATTTATTGTACTGTGGTATTCCTGCAAATGACCGCAATGTTAATAGAAATTTTTGTTATGGTTTTATACATTTTTAGATACCAGTACTATAATATATTTTATAATTGTATTCTTCGTAATTGGAATACTTACGGGTAGATATATATATATATATATATATATATATATATATATATATATATATATATATATATATATATATATAAAGATCTTTTGTTCAATTATTAATTTAAATAAATTTATTATGTCCGTATATTACATCATTTAAATAAATGTTACGTTTTTTTTTTTACTTTCCCTATTTTATGGGTGTTGAATATTTACGTATTTACTTGTTTTGTAACTCCTTATTATTTCTCTTATCTCAGGGTCAATGGTAGGTTCAATCAGAACTAAATAGAATCTTGTTCAAATGCTTTAATGAATTAATAATAACCAAAAACCTTAAAAACGTCTAATATAAAGTGAACTAGTCAAAGAAATCCAAAACAATAGAAAACAAAATTATATTAAAAAAAACTAATAAACTATGACCAACATTAACAAAATAAATCCTATATACACAAGCTAACTTATGTGAGAATATGATTCTTGTAATTTACGCAAACTCTATACTTGCAGTTATCTTCTTGCTTTCGGTCCCTTGATTAAGTCGTCCTCTTGTCCCTGCGTTCGTCTTCTGATTCTTTGTTGATTCGCACAAAAGTAAACAGCTACTTTTGTGTGCGAAGTTGAGCGGCTCGAAGTCCTGATTTTCGAATATCTCCGTCACGGCTCCTATCTTGCTGAAGTCCTCTCCTTGTTGACTGCCTTCTTCCAGTCCTATATCCAATCGTTGAATTTTAATTTTATGTAATCTATTAGTATTAGGGCAACATTACGACCCTCGACCCACTACCGTCTCCCCTGCTCGCCGTTCACCCTCTACCCCCGACTCGGCAATCTCTTTCTTTGTTGATTATTTCCGATCTTCAATTCTTCAATCTCACATGCGTCTATGCACGAAGTCACCCGTCACCCGTGGTAACCGATCAACAACCTTCATCCGCGGATCCATAAACCTTGCGATTTTCTGTGTCCATAAAATGCCTTACACATTTCTCTGTAGATTTATGCATACTTGTTCACATTCACATTTACAATAATTTTAGTTAGCTTGTGCCCTTAATATTATAATTCTATCTAATATCTATCTAATAATAATAATAATTAATCTACTCTACTTATACTCTACTCTACTGCAATTATAACATTAGATATTTAGAAACCTCCCACTTGCATGCAATGCAATATTGATTTTCTTGATTGTCCATTGTCTGAAAAATCTGGTTGACTGGTTGATGGATGGAAGAGACACGAGTTTCTAAGCCGAAACACAATCCATTGCTGTTACTTAACATCTTTGTGATGATCAATAGTTCGACGGGCGTGTCGATTAGGCTTCGTGGCGTGACAAATTCGGAGATGGACTGAGAAGAAAGTGGCACGTTTCGTGCCTCTCGTGGGCAATCATCGCACGCGCGGCCAAATTATCCGGATAGGAAAGTTTATCCGGACGCTGCTCGGTAGCCAAGATGTGGGTGTGCACCGGCATTAGTCCTCCAAAGGAAGCAACAATAATCTTGGGCATAAGTTAAACAGCAGCAGAAAAATAAGTAACGTGCAATTTGAAGAATATAAATTCCAGAAAATCAAATAAAAGAAACTTAATGACGGTATCTGACATTTAACGAAGATAATTTATTATTATTTGACATATTCCAGTGCCAGTTTATCAATTTTCGATATTTGAAGATACAATTTTTCAGTATTTAAAATCTAATTTTACCACATGAAACTCGTATACTCGCATTTTTATGGTATCGAACTTTAGATACCTTTAATATATCAATATATGATGTTCAGGGAAGATTTTGTGAAGATATTTAACATGTAATGAAGATATTTTACATTTAAAGAATATAATTCATTATTTTTTTACATTTTCCAGTGCCAGTTTATCAGTTTTTGGCATTTTAATATATATTTTGTTTTAGTCTGGCTGATTAATAAATCAGTGAAATTTTTAGCATCAGCAGTTAAAATTTGTTAAATTTTCGACTTAAAGAGACAGACTAGTCAAGTATTTATCAGCACCTGAATTATATTGTCAATATCTGTTAATATTGTAGATAAAAGTGTGAAATTGTAAAAATCAGTAAAATTTGCAATAGCAAAGGTCAGAATTTTCAAAATTTTCTTTTGCAAATGTCTAAGTGGGTCAAATTAATGCCTGGAACAGTCGAAATATATCAGCATCTGCCCCATTTTTATGTCTGGCCAAATTTTAACTGGTCTCATTAAAATTGTATTAATAATGTCATTAACTATCAAAATCAGTGAAATTTTTAGTATCAGTAGTTAAAATTTGTTAAATTTTCGACTTCAAGAGCCAAAAGAGTCGAGTATTTATCAGCACCTGATCTATATTGTCGATATCTGTCAACAATGTAGATCAAAGTGTGAAATTTGCAATTGTTAATGTCAGAATTTTCAAAATTTTCGTTTGCAAATGTCTAACTGGGTCAAATTAATAACTGAAACATTCGAAACATTTCAGCTTCTGCCCCATTTTTATGTCTGGCCAATTTTTAAGTGCTCTTATTAATATTGTATTATTAATAACATTAACTATCAAAATCAGTGAAATTTTTAGCATCAGTAGAGAAAATTTGTCAAATTTTCGACTATAAGAGCCAAAACAGTCAAGTATTTATCAGCACCTGACCTTTATTGTCAATATCTGTCAATATTGTGGATCAAAGCGTGAAATTGTAAAAATCAGTGAAATTTGCAATTACAACAGTCAGAATTTGCAAAACTTTTTTTTGCAAATGTCTAACTGGGTCAAATGAATGACTGAAATAGTCGAAATATATCAGCATGTGCTCCATTTTTTAAGTCAGGCCAATTTTTAACTGCTCCTATTAAAATTGTATTATTAATAACATTAACTATCAAAATCAGTGTCATTTTTAGCATCAGTAATTAAAATTTGTTAAATTTTCGACTTCAAGAGCCAAAAGAGTCGAGTATTTATCAGCACCTGACCTATATTATCAATATCTGTCAATATTGTTTGATATATTGTACAGTACACCTGAAACTAATTCTCCTGAAAATTTGACAAAGTTTCAGTATTAAATAAGGGAGAAAATCAAACATTTATCTTTCTGCAATGACAAGTATGAGTTAGCTATTACTGAAATTTTTGAAAATTTATTATTTGCAAATTTGATAATAGATTCGTATACAGTATACCTGAAACTAATTCTCCTGAAAATTTGACAATGTTTCAGTATTAAATAAGGGAGAAAATCAAACATATAAATTTCTGCATTGACAAGTATGGGTTAGCAATGACTGAAATTTCTGAAAATTTATTATATGCAAATTTGATATTAAATTCGCATACAGTACACCTAAAACTAATTCTCATGAAAATTTGACAAAGTTTCAGTATTAAATAAGTGAGAAAATTGACACATAACTTTATTCAATGACAATTATGAATTAGTCAATACTGAAATTTCTGAAAATTTATTAATACCGATGACTCAAAAACCAGCATATTAATATGAATACAATTTATTTCTGATATTAACTGATATATTGATAAAATTTTGGTGTAATTAAATTGGTAACCAATGGACTTTTCTAATGATGTTTAATTTATGGTACAAACATCTAATTGTAATAGCTAATCTAAATATATTTTTCATTTACCTCACACTAAAATCCTTATATCTCAAGAACTAGCGTATCAATATTAATGCAATTTACTACTGATATTGAGTGATATACTAGTATATAATGTGTGTAATAAAATCTATATGCAATGAGTGAGGGAGATGTACTGTCCATTTGTGGCACACTCACGTGTTTCTGCTCTTTCCCATTCGTGATCCGTCTGATGAGAGGAGCTGGAAAAAATAGCGACGGTCCTTGCAAAGTGTGTGAACTTTACCGTCCGCAAGGATGTGCCTCCTCCAGGTGTGCACCTCCTAGAAACGTACATGTGATGACGACACTGCAGGTATTTAGAATATCTAATTGGATACTTCATTAAAGGTTAAATTAAGACGGCGAGTAAAGTTCACAGATTATGATTCTTTATATATTGTCATAACTGTACGTCGGTCAACGTAATTACAACATTATTGAGTTTGAGAGGGCAAACGATTGAATGTGTGAAACTCTTTGCAGAGGATTTGCTTGTGTTCGCTGCCTATTGTGAACAATCTCCCTCGATGTGCTTCAGAAGTTGAAGTTTTGTAGAAATTGGTACAATTGGTTACCTCAAAATTTGGAAAATTTTGTCAAAAAGTGGTGTTAAATAAAATCCTTCTTTCGAAACAAAAGAATGTTTGCAGGGGCTTTTGTCACTTTGATTTGCCTGTAATCTACTTCAATGTGCTGTAGCACTAAGATTTTTGTAAAAATTGGTACAATAAGTGCCCGAAAATTTTGAAAATTATGCCAAGAATGTATTATATTTATTTCGATTTCCAGCAATCTCCCTCAAAGTGTTTCAGCAGTTAAAGTTTTGTAGGAATTGGTACAATAATTGCCCCAAATTTTGAAAATTATGTCAAAAATGTATAGTATTCATTTCCCTTTCCAGCAATCTCCCTCAATGTGCTGTAGCAGTTAAAGTTCTCTAGAAATAAGTATAGTAATGGCCCCTACATTTTAGAAATTATTCCAAAAATGTTTGTATTCATTTTCCTTTCTAACAATCTCATTCAATGTGCTGTAATGGTTAAAGTTTACTAGAAATTAGTACAATTAATTGCCCAATTTTTTTGAAAATTGTGAAAAAAATTCCTTTATAAAAAAAATTGCAACTATATTATTGAATTCATACATTACTGTTCAATTTCATTATAAATGTTAGTACATACTGTATAATAATTGGGTCATAATTCTTGTTTGGGCAAATGGATTTTTTCATAATTTCCACTACATTTCCAACTTTCGAACTATTAATTAATTATTCATTAATTTCTCCTTTGTACTTGTTCCTAAAATAATCAAACAGAATCAAGGAAAATAACGTTTATTTTTATAAATGAAATTAGAACCAGCAGCACGATTTTTGCGTTTATGAGGCAAACGGCGGATCAAATCAAATTCGTGTTATGAATTCACAAAGATGTTTCACCTTCGAACGTCACTAAGAATCAACAACATTACAATTACATCAGATCGAACTCGCTGAATCATTAGTTTCCATTGTGGTTACAATATTGAGAACATTCACATCAAACTTAGGCACTGATTGATTAATTATCGTTGAAATTTAATTCAATTTAATACCCAAGGAAAACATCCTACACATTTTTTGTTTAAAGATCAATACCTGCATGATAATTTACAATTCATGATGCCTTGGTAATGTTCTTATAATGTCCATGGTAATTTTACAAATATCAAACGTGATGAAGAAAAGAATCAATTACATATTTAAAAAGTACCATATTTGTGTGGGTTAGTTTTATAAATAGGTAATATTTTTTTACAGAAACATTTAAATACCATCGAATATTTGGACGCACTTAGTGGTCTCAGTACCAAAAGTTCATTGGAAAAATATCAAATTGTCAGTATTAGGATACATATCAAATTTTGATAACCTCGTAAAATGTCAGAAATTGTTAAAAGGGGAACTGAGAAATGTCAAATGCTGATAAATTATCTCAGTAAAATGTCAAAAATTGTCGTCAAATGTTGAATATCTTATTCAAATGTCAAAGATCGATATATTAGCGGTACCAATAGTACAATATCATGACATTATCTCTTTTAGATATGAAATTTCAAACAGTCACTTCGAAATATGTCAAAATACTTGTCAATACAAAATGTTAAGTGTAAGATTTTCTGCCTTATTTATTACTGAAACTTTGTCAAATTTTCAGGAGAATTAGTTTCAGGTGTACTGTACAATATATCGAACAATATTGACAGATATTGATAATATAGGTCAGGCGCTGATGAATACTCGACTCTTTTGGCTCTTGAAGTCGAAAATTTAACAAATTTTAATTACTGATGCTAAAAATTTCACTGATTTTGATAGTTAATGTTATTAATAATACAATTTTAATAGGAGTAGTTAAAAATTGGCCTGACTTAAAAAATGGGGCACATGCTGATATATTTCGACTATTTTAGTCATTAATTTGACCCAGTTAGACATTTGCAAAAAAAGTTTTGGAAAGTCTGACTGTTGTAATTGCAAATTTCGCTAATTTTTACAATTTCACGCTTTGATCCACAATATTGACAGATATTGACAATAAAGGTCAGGTGCTGATAAATACTTGACTCTTTTGGCTCTTATAGTCGAAAATTTGACAAATTTTCACTACTGATGCTAAAAATTTCACTGATTTTGATAGTTAATGTTATTAATAATACAATATAAATAGGAGCAGTTAAAAATTGGCCAGACATAAAAATGGGGCAGAAGCTGAAATGTTTCGAATGTTTCAGTCATTAATTTGACCCAGTTAGACATTTGCATAAGAAATTTTTGAAAATTCTGACAGTAGCAATTGCAAATTTCACACGTTGATCTACATTGTTGACAGATATTGACAATATAGGTCAGGTGCTGATAAATACTCGACTCTTTTGGCTCTTGAAGTCGAAAATTTAACAAATTTTAACTACTAATACTAAAAATTTCACTGATTTTGATAGTTAATGATATTATTAATACAATTTTAATGAGAGCAGTTAAAAATTGGCCAGACATCAAAATGGGGCAGATGCTGATATATGTCGACTATTCCAGTCATTAATTTGACCCACTTAGAGATTTGCAAAAGAAAATTTTGAAAATTCTGACCTTTGCCATTGCAAATTTTACTAATTTTTACAATTTCACACTTTTATCTACAATATTGACAGATATTTACAATATAGGTCAGGTGCTGATAAATACTTGACTAGTCTGGCACTTTAAGTCGAAAATTTAACAAATTTTTACTGCTGATGCTAAAAATTTCACTGATTTATTAATCAGCCAGACTAAAAACAATGCGGCAGATGCTGATATATTTCGACGATTTTAGGCATTAATTTGACTCAGTCAGGCATTTACAAATGAAAATTTTGAAAAGTCTAATAGTTGCAATTTCAAATTTTACTGATTTTTGCAATTTCGCACTGATCTATAATATTGACTGATATTGACAAAGTCGGGAAGATTCTGATAAAAACTTTATTTTGACTGTTTCGTTTCAGTCGACAATTAAACGCATTTAGACACTTATACAATTATAAATTTGAAAAATCTGACAGTGGAAACTGCAATGTCAAAATTTTAGGAGAAATAGTTTTAAGTATACTGTACACGAATATAATATCAAATTTGCAAATAATAAATTTTCAGAAATTTCAGTAATACCTAACCCATACTTATCAGTGCAGAAAGTTATATGTTTGATTTTCTCCCGTATTTAATACTGAAACTCTGTCAAATTTTCAGCAGAATTAGTTTCAGGTGTACTGTACACGAATCTATTATGAAATTAGCAAATAATGAATTTTCAGAAATTTCAGTAATAGCTAACTCATTCTTGTCAATGCAGAAAGTGAACTGTTTGATTTTCTCCCTTATTTAATACTGAAACTTTGTCAAATTTTCAGCAGAATTAGTTTCAGGTATACTCTATACGAATTTAATATCAAATTTGCAAATAATAAATTTTTAGAAATTTCAGTAATAGCTAACCCATGCTTGTCAATGCAGAAAGTTAAGTAATTGATTTTCTTCCTTATTTACTACTGAAACTTTATCACATTTTCAGGAGAATTAGCTTTAGGTGTAGTGTACATAAATCTAAAATCAAATTTGCAAATAATAAATTATCAGAAATTTCAGTAAAAGCTAACCCATACTTGTCAATGCAGAAAGTTAAATGTTTGATTTTCTCCCTTATTTAATACTGAAACTTTGTCAAATTTTCAGGAGAATTAGTCTCAGGTGTACTGTCCACGAATCTGATACCAAATTTGCAAATAATAAATTTTCAGCAATTTCAGCAATAGCTAACCCATACAAATCAATGCAGAAAGTTATATGTTTGATTATCTCCCTTATTTAGTACTGAAACGTTGTCAAATTTTCAGGAGAATTAGTTTCAGGTGTACTATACACGAATCTGATATCAAATTTGCAAATAATATATTTTCGGAAATTTCAGTAATAGCTAACCCATACTTGTCAATGCAAATAGTTAAGTGTTTGATTTTCTCCCTTATTTAATACTGAAACTTTGTCAAATTTTCAGGAGAATTGGTTTCAGGTATACTGTATACGAATCTGATATTAAATTTGCAAATAATAATTTTTCAGATATTTCAGTAATAGCTAACTCATACTTGTCAATGCAAATAGTTAAGTGTTTGATTTTCTCCCTTATTTAATACTGAAACTTTGTCAAATTTTCAGGAGAATTAGTTTCAGGTGTACTGTACACGAATCTGATATTAAATTTGCAAATAATAATTTTTCAGATATTTCAGTAATAGCTAACTCATACTTGTCAATGCAAATAGTTAAGTGTTTGATTTTCTCCCTTATTTAATACTGAAACTTTGTCAAATTTTCAGGAGAATTAGTTTCAGGTATACTGTATACGAATCTTGTATCAAATTTGCAAATAATAAATTTTCAGAAATTTCAGTAATAGCTAACCCATACTTGTCAATGCAGAAAGATAAATGTTTGATTTTCTCCCTTATTTAGTACTGAAACTTTGTCAAATTTTCAGGAGAATTAGTTTCAGGTGTACTGTACACGAATCTAATATCAAATTTGCAAACTATAAATTTTCAGAAATTTCAGTAATAGCTAACCCATACTTGTCAATGCAGAAAGTTATATTTTGATTTTCTTCCTTATATAACACTGAAACTTTGTCAAATTTTCAGAAGTATTAGTTTCAGGTGTACTGTATATGAATCTAATATCAAATATGCTGATAATAGATTTTCAGAAATTTCAGTAATAGCTAACTCATACTTGTCATTGCAGAAAGTTTAGTGTTTGATTTTCTCCCTTATTTAATACTGAAACTTTGTCAAATTTTCAGGAGACTTAGTTTCAGGTGTACTATACACGAATCTAATATCAAATTTTGCAAATAATAGATTTTCAGAAATTTCAGTAATAGCTAACCCATACTTGTCAATGCAGAAAGTTAAATGTTTGATTTTTTACCTTATTTAATACTGAAACTTTATCAAATTTTCAGGAGCATTAGTTTCAGATGTACTGTATAGCAATCTAATATCAAATTTGCATATAATAAATTTTCAGAATTTTCAGAAATAGCTTACTCATACTTGTTAATGCAGAAAGTTAAGTGTTTGATTTTCTCCCTTATTTAATACTGAAACTTTGTCAAATTTTCAGGAGAATTAGTTTCTGGTGTACTGTATACGTATCTAATAACAAATTTGCAACTATTAAATTTTCAGAATTTTCAGTAATAGCTAACCCATACTTGTCAATGCAAAAAGTTAAGTGTTTGATTTTCTTCCTTATTTAATACTGAAACTTTGTCAAATTTTCAGGAGAATTAGTTTAAGGTATACTTTATACGAATCTAATATCAAATTTGCAAATAATAAATTTTCAGAAATTTCAGCAATAGCTATCTCATACTTGTCAATTCAGAAAGTTATATACTTGATTTTCTCACTTATTTAATACTAAAACATTGTCAAATTTTCAAGAGGATTAGTTTTAAGTGTACTGTATACAAATCTAATATCAAATTTGCAAATAATAATTTTTCAGAAGTTTCAGTAGTAGCTAACCCATACTTGTCAATGCAGGAAGTTAAATGTCTGATTTTCTCCTTTATTTAATACTGAAACACTGTCAAAATTTTAGGAGAATTAGTTTCAGGTGTACTGTACACTAATCTAATATCAAATTTGCATATAATAAGTTTTTAGAAATTTCAGTAACAGCTATCTCATACTTGTCAATGCAGAAAGTTATATATATGATTTTCTCTCTTATTTTATACTTAAACTTTGTCAAATTTTCAGTAGAATTAGCTTTAGGTATACTGTACATGAATCTGATATCAAATTTACAAATAATAAATTTTCAAAAATTTCAGTAATAGCTATCTCATAGTTGTCAATGCTGGAAGTTATATGTTTGATTTTCTCCCTTATTTATTACTGAAAGTTTGTCAAATTTTCAGGAGAATTAGTTTCATGTGTACTAAACACAAATCTAATATTAAATATTAATATTTCGTATTATTAGAAATTATTTCTGAGCAACAATTATGAAATATTGATCCTCACTCTGTATGCAAATTTCAGTTTCCTCAACTCTCCAGTTCCTCACTTAAATATGCGCACGGCGTTTTCTGTATTGCCCAACTGTGGATGGTTATGCGGCGAAAGAGGCGCATCTACAATTCAAATTCCGCACAATCGATGGTAATCACTCGACCCGATCGATGCCCTTCCTGGATCCTCTCCCATTTAACCTCCGCGATAATTCGATAATTCCTAAGAGCTTCCCGTTTCCTCCATTTCCACCAGACCGCCTCAATGCGGCAATTAATTTGATGGACAATTCGTGCCATTCAGTCACTTAACATCTGCCTGGTGTTAAGTAACTCTACGAAGAAATTCTTTGCAAACCTGAAAGATTAAGGCTTCTTTGTAGCTGAGAAAATAATGTGTTTGGAACGATATTTAGAAAATGTTACTTTGCATGGTAAAATATTTTTAAAAAATCTTAGCTTTATAATAATAACAATAATAAAGAATATTTATTAGTAGAAAATATTCAGGAGATTATTCATTTCATTAACCTTGTAATGTTTCTCATTTAAACTTAATCTTCATTGATTCAAATTAATGTTATTAGTTACTCACAATTAAATAATGTTTTGCCACTTAAGCGAAGAGATACATTGCTACATAATATACAATAGGTAAATATATACATGACAACAAATAACATAACAAAACAACAATCTTTTTGTTGTTTTGTTATGTTATTTGTTTGCTTTTGCATTGTTCTTTACAATGCAAAAGCAAACACACAAATAGTAAATACAGTTTTTATATTACAATATTTATCTAATTTCTGTTTACAGATCAATTTTAACAACTTATTCCCTCATCTGAGCAAATATTGGTCTGACTGACAAATATTGGTCTCATTTTCTATGTGTCAGAGCATCTTATTATATTTTTACAATATTACTCATCATTTCTAATTGGTAAGAGTTTAAAATAAGATCACATACATACTTGAGCCTCAAATCAGAGCTGCAATAATAAATGCATGCAAAATTAAATTCTTCAGCTGTGCTGTAATCGTTTGCAAATATGCATTGTCTGCAATTATCCGTGCATACATTGGATAATCTTCTGAGATCGTAATTGCGTCAAATGGACTGTAAATATTAGGAGACTCTCTCCTCTCACGTGCACCACAAGTACGTACGTGTTCAAACCAGAACCAACGAGATCCTCCACTTCTTCATGTGCGGAATGCGGAATCAGCAATTGTCTGTCGGCTGCCTGTGAATCGCCGTGACCCGAAGCAGTTTTCGTGTGGGATCAAGTACAGGAGGCACGATTAATGTGCATGCAAATACTCAGCTCTTCGTAAATCTAGTACCTACCAGTTGGAAGAAGAATTCCGAACATATATGAAGAATTAATTCATAAATTCATAATATATTGATTTATATATTAATTCATCATTAAAATTTTTACTATGGAGCTCTGCCTAAAAGAAACTTAGAAATGCAATGCGATTGATATTGGTGAAAAGACTTAAAATATTTTTTTTATTAGCCTACGTTTTGCCTACCAGTTTTTATTACCTATGTACGAAACAAAAAATGTTGGTAATAAAAACCTTGTAAGTAGTCCAAAAATTAATTAACCCAACAAAAATTGCATACTCTTCCGCATATGTATGATCTTTACTTCTGAGAGTCGTAACTCAGAGTTACGAAATTCTTCACATTTAACCGGAGGGGGTCAGGACACCATGATCCATCGGGCCTCCGATAATTCACGCCGAACCGAACGCACAATGGGCGCCTCCTTCTGTGACCCATCGAATGGTGTTATGTAACGCTCTTGCTCAAGACCTGCGAGAGGTCTTCTTTCGGACGTTAGATGTTGTGGACCAAAAATAGAGAAAAGGGCAAGAAATTAATCATAATGTTGCAAAGATAATCGTTCAAATATTGCATAAAATTGAATGTGAAAACTTATTATTTGCATATTTGATATTAGATTCGTATACAGTACACCTGAAACTAATTCTTCTGAAAATTTGACAAAATTTCAGTATTATATAAGCGAAAAAAAGAAACACAAAACTATCTGCATTAAGAAGTATGGGTTAGCTATTACTGAAATTTCTGAAAATTTATTATTTGCAAATTTGATATAAGATTCGTGTACAGTACATCTTAAACCAATTTTCCTAAAAATTTGACAAAGTTTCAGTACTAAATAAGAGAGAAAATCAAACACTTAACTTTCTGCATTGACAAGTATGGGTTAGCTATTACTGAAATTTCTGAAAATTTATTAATTACAAATTTGATATTAGATTCGTGTACAGTATACCTAAAACTATTTCTCCTAAAATTTTAACATTGCAGTTTCCACTGTCAGATTTGTCAAATTTATAATTGTATAAGTGTCTAAATGCGTTTAATTGTCGACTGAAACGAAACAGTCAAAATTAAGTTTTTATCAGAATCTTCCCGACTTTGCCAATATCAGTCAATATTATAGATCAGTGCGAAATTGCAAAAATCAGTAAAATTTTAAATTGCAACTATCAGACTTTTCAAAATTTTCATTTGCAAATGCCTGACTGGGTCAAATTATTGCCTAAAATGGTCGAAATATATCAGCATCTACCGCATTGTTTTTAGTCTGGCTGATAAATAAATCAGTGAAATTTTTAGCATCAGTAGTTAAAATTTGTTAAATTTTCGACTTAAAGAGCCAGATTAGTCAAGTATTTATCAGCACCTGACCTATATTGTCAATATCTGTCAATATTGTAGATCAAAGTGTGAAATTGTAAAAATCTGTAAAATTTGCAATGGCAAATGTCAGAATTTTCAAAATTTTCTTTTGCATATGTCTAACTGGGTCAAATTAATGACTGGAACAGTCGAAATATATCAGCATCTGCCCCATTTTTATGTCTGGCCAATTTTTAACTGCTCTCACTAAAATTGTGTTAATAATATCATTAACTATCAAAATCAGTGAAATTTTTAGTATCACTAGTTAAAATTTGTTAAATTTTCGACTTCAAGAGCCAAAAGAGTCGAGTATTTATCAGCACCTGACCTATATTGTCAATATCTGTCAATATTGTAGATAAAAGTGTGATATTGTAAAAATCAGTAAAATTTGCAATGGCAAAGGTCAGAATTTTCAAAATTTTCTTTTGCAAATGTCTAACTGAGTCATATTAATGACTGAAACATTCTAAACATTTCAGCTTCTGCCCCATTTTTATGTCTAGCCAATTTTTAACTGCTCCTATTAATATTGTTTTATTAATAACATTAACTATCAAAATCAGTGAAATTTTTAGTATCAGCAGTTAAAATTTGTTAAATTTTCGACTTCAAGAGCCAAAAGAGTCAAGTATTTATCAGCACCTGACCTATATTGTCAATATCTGTCAATATTGTGGATCAAAGCGTGAAATTGTAAAAATCAGTGAAATTTTCAATTACAACAGTCAGAATTTGCAAAACTTTCTTTTGTAAATGTCTAACTGGGTCAAATTAATGATTAAAATAGTCGAAATATATCAGCATGTGCCCCATTTTTTAAGTCAGGCCAATTTTTAACTGCTCCTATTAAAATTGTATTATTAATAACATTAACTATCAAAATCAGTGAAATTTTTAGTATCAGTAGTTAAAATTTCTTAAATTTTCGACTTCAAGAGCCAAAAGAGTCGAGTATTTATCAGCACCTGACCTATATAGTCAATATCTGTCAACAATGTAGATCAAAGTGTGAAATTTGCAATTGCTACTGTCAGAATTTTCAAAATTTTCTTTTGCAAATGTCTAACTGGGGCAAATGAATGACTGAAACATTCGAAACATTTCAGCTTCTGCCCCATTTTTATGTCTGGCCAATTTTTAACTGCTCCTATTAATATTGTATTATTAATAACATTAACTATCAAAATAAGTGAAATTTTGAGCATCAGTAGTGAAAATTTGTCAAATATTCGACTATAAGAGTCAAACGAGTCAAGTATTTATCAGCACCTGACTTTTATAGTCAATATCTGTCAATATTGTGGATCAAAGTGTGAAATTGTAAAAATCAGTGAAATTTGCAATTACAACAGTTAGAATTTGCAAAACTTTCTTTTGCAAATGTCTAACTGTGTCAAATTAATGACTAAAATAGTCGAAATATATCAGCATGTGTCCCATTTTTTAAGTCAGGCCAGTTTTTAACTACTCCTATTAAAATTGTATTATTAATAACATTAACTATCAAAATCAGTGACATTTTTAGCATCAGTAGTTAAAATTTGTTAAATTTTCGACTTCAAGAGCCAAAAGAGTCGAGTATTTATCAGCACCTGATCTATATTGTCAATATCTGTCAACAATGTAGATCAAAGTGTGAAATTTGCAATTGCTACTGTCAGAATTTTCAAAATTTTCTTTTGCAAATGTCTAACTGGGTCAAATTAATGACTGAAATATTCGAAACATTTCAGCTTCTGTCCCATTTTTATGTCTGGCCAATTTTTAACTGCTCCTATTAATATTGTATTATTATTAACATTAACTATCAAAATCAGTGATATTTTTAGCATCAGTAGTGAAAATTTATCAAATTTTCGACTATAAGAGCCAAAAGAGTCAAGTATTTATCAGCACCTGACCTTTATTGTCAATATCTGTCAATATTGTGGATCAAAGCGTGAAATTGTAAAAATCAGTGAAATTTGCAATTCCAACAGTCAGAATTTGCAAAACTTTCTTTTGCAAATGTCTAACTGGGTCAAATTAATGACTAAAATAGTCGAAATATATCAGCATGTGCCCCATTTTTTAAGTCAGGCCAATTTTTAACTGCTCTTATTAAAAATGTATTACTAATAACATTAACTATCATAATCAGTGAAATTTTTAGCATCAGTAATTAAAATTTGTTAAATTTTCGACTTCAAGAGCCAAAAGAGTCAAGTATTTATCAGCACCTGACCTATATTATCAATATCTGTCAATATTGTTTGATATATTGTACAGTACACCTGAAACTAATTCTCCTGAAAATTTGACAAAGTTTCAGTACTAAATAAGTGAGAAAATCAAACACTTAACTTTCTGCATTGACAAGTATGGGTTAGCTATTACTGAAATTTCTGAAAATGTATTTTTTGCAAATTTGATATAAGATTCATGTACAGTACATCTTAAACCAATTTTCCTAAAAAATTGACAAAGTTTCAGTACTAAATAAGGGAGAAAATCAAGCACTTAACATTTTGCATTGACAAGTATGGGTTAGCTATTACTGAATTTTCTGAAAATGTATTATTTTAAAATTTGATATTAGATTCCTGTACTGTATACCTAAAACTATTTCTCCTAAAATTTTGATATTGCAGTTTCCACTGTCAGATTTTTCAAATTTATAATTGTATAAGTGTCTAAATGCGTTCAATTGTCGACTGAAGCGAAACAGTCAAAATTAAGTTTTTATCAGAATCTTCCCGACTTTGTCAATATCAGTCAATATTATAGATCAGTGCGAAATTGCAAAAATCAGTAAAATTTGAAATGGCAACTATCAGACTTTTCAAAATTTTCATTTGCAAATGCCTGACTGGGTCAAATTAATGCCTAAAATAGTCGAAATATATCAACATCTGCCGCATTGTTTTTAGTCTAGCTGATTAATAAATCAGTGAAATTTTTAGCATCAGCAGTTAAAATTTGTTAAATTTTCGACTTAAAGAGCCAGACTAGTCAAGTATTTATCAGCACCTGACCTATATTGTCAATATCTGTCAATATTGTAGATCAAAGTGTGAAATTGTAAAAATCTGTAAAATTTGCAATTGCAAAGGTCAGAATTTTCAAAAATTTCTTTTGCAAATGTCTAAGTGGGTTAAATTAATGACTGGAACAGTCGAAATATATCAGCATCTGCCCCATTTTTATGTATGGCCAATTTTTAACTACTCTCATTAAAATTGTATTAATAATATCATTAACTATAAAAATCAGTGAAATTTTTAGTATCAGTAGTTAAAATTTGTTAAATTTTCGACTATAAGAGCCAAAAGAGTCAAGTATTTATCAGCACCTGACCTATATTGTCAATATCTGTCAACAATGTAGATCAAAGTGTGAAATTTGCAATTGCTACTGTCAGAATTTTCAAAATTTTCTTTTGCAAATGTCTAACTGGGTCAAATTAAAGACTGAAACATTCGAAACATTTCAGCTTCAGCCCCATTTTTATGTCTGGCCAATTTTTAACTGCTCCTATTAATATTGTATTATTAATAACATTAACTATCAAAATCAGTGAAATTTTTAGTATCAGTAGTGAAAATTTGTCAAATTTTCGACTTCAAGAGCCAAAAGAGTCTAGTATTTATCAGCACCTGACCTATATTATCAATATCTGTCAATATTGTTTGATATATTGTACAGTACACCTGAAACTAATTTTCCTGAAAATTTTACAAAGTTTCAGTACTAAATAAGGGAGAAAATCAAGCACTTAACATTTTGTATTGACAAGTATGGGGTAGCTATTACTGAAATTTCTGAAAATTTATTAATTACAAATTTGATATTAGATTCGTGTACAGTATACCTAAAACTATTTCTCCTAAAATTTTGACATTGCAGTTTCCACTGTCAGATTTTTCCAAAATTATAATTGTGTAAGTGTCTAAATGCGTTTAATTGTCGACTGAAACGAAACAGTCAAAATTAAGTTTTTATCAGAATCTTCCCAACTTTGTCAATATCAGTCAATATTATAGATCAGTGCGAAATTGCAAAAATCAGTAAAATTTGAAATTGCAACTATCAGAATTTTCAAAATTTTCTTTTGCAAATGTCTAACTGGGTCAAATTAATGACTGAAACATTCGAAACATTTCAGCTTCTGCCCCATTTTTATATCTCACCAATTTTTAACTGCTCCTATTAATATTGTATTATTAATAACATTAACTATCAAAATCAGTGAAATTTTTAGCATCAGTAGTGAAAATTTGTCAAATTTTCGACTATAAGAGCCAAAAGAGTCAAGTATTTATCAGCACCTGACCTATATTATCAATATCTGTCAATATTGTTTGATATATTGTACAGTACACCTGAAACTAATTCTCCTGAAAATTTGACAAAGTTTCGGTATTAATTAAGGGAGAAAATCATACACTTAAATTTATGCATTGACAAGTATGGCTTAGCTATTATTGAAATTTCTGAAAATTTATTAATTACAAATTTGATATTAGATTCGTGTACAGTATATCTAAAACTATTTCTCCTAAAATTTTGACATTGCAGTTTCCACTGTCAGATTTTTCAAATTTATAATTGTATAAGTGTCTAAATGCGTTCAATTGTCGACTGAAACGAAACAGTCAAAATTAAGTTTTTATCAGAATCTTCCCGACTTTGTCAATATCTGTCAATATTATAGATCAGTGCGAAATTGCAAAAATCAGTAAAATTTGAAATTGCAACTATCAGACTTTTCAAAATTTTCATTTGCAAATGCCTGACTGGGTCAAATTAATGCCTAAAATAGTCGAAATATATCAGCATCTGCCGCATTGTTTTTAGTCTGGCTGATTAATAAATCAGTGAAATTTTTAGCATCAGTAGTTAAAATTTGTTAAATATTCGACTTAAAGAGCCAGACTAGTCAAGTATTTATCAGCACCTGAACTATATTGTCAAAATCTGTCAATATTGTAGATAAAAGTGTGAAATTGTAAAAATCAGTAAAATTTGCAATGGCAAAGGTCAGAATTTTCAAAATTTTCTTTTGCAAATGTCTAAGTGGGTCAAATTAATGACTGGAACATTCGAAATATATCAGCATCTGCCCCATATTTATTTCTGGCCAATTTTTAACTGCTCTCATTAAAATTGTATTAACTATCAAAATCAGTGAAATTTTTAGTATCAGTAGTGAAAATTTGTCAAATTTTCGACTATAAGAGCCAAAAGAGTCAAGTATTTATCAGCACCTGACCTATATTGTCAATATCTGTCAACAATCTAGATCAAAGTGTGAAATTTGCAATTGCTACTGTCAGAATTTTCAAAATTTTCTTTTGCAAATGTCTAACTGGGTCAAATTAATGACTGAAACATTCGAAACATTTCAGCTTCCGCCCCATTTTTATGTCTGGCTAATTTTTAACTGCTCCTATTAATATTGTATTATTAATAACAGTAACTATCAAAATCAGTGAAATTTTTAGCATCAGTAGTGAAAATTTGTCAAATTTTCGACTATAAGATCCAAAAGAGTCATGTATTTATCAGCACCTGACCTTTATTGTCAATATCTGTGAATATTGTGGACCAAAGCGTGAAATTGTAAAAATCAGTAAAATTTGCAATGGCAAAGGTCAGAATTTTCAAAATATTCTTTTGCAAATGTTTAAGTGGGTCAAATTAATGACTAGAACAATCGAAATATATCAGCATCTGCCCCATTTTTATGTCTAGCCAATTTTTAACTGCACTCATTAAAATTGTATTAATAATATCATTAACTATCAAAATCAGTGAAATTTTTAGCATCAGTAGTTAAAATTTGTTAAATTTTCGACTTCAAGAGCCAAAAGAGTCGAGTATTTATCAGCACCTGACCTATATTGTCAATATCTGTCAACAATGTAGATCAAAGTGTGAAATTTGCAATTGCTACTGTCAGAATTTTCAAAATTTTCTTTTGCAAATGTCTAACTGGGTCAAATTAATGCCTGAAACATTCAAAACATTTCAGCTTCTGCCCCATTTTTATGTCTGGCCAATTTTTAACTGCTCCTATTAATATTGTATTATTAATAACATTAACTATCAAAATCAGTGAAATTTTTAGCATCAGTAGTGAAAATTTGTCAAATTTTCGACTTCAAGAGCCAAAAGAGTCTAGTATTTATCAGCACCTGACCTATATTATCAATATCTGTCAATATTGTTTGATATATTGTACAGTACACCTGAAACTAATTTTCCTGAAAATTTTACAAAGTTTCAGTACTAAATAAGGGAGAAAATCAAGCACTTAACATTTTGTATTGACAAGTATGGGGTAGCTATTACTGAAATTTCTGAAAATTTATTAATTACAAATTTGATATTAGATTCGTGTACAGTATACCTAAAACTATTTCTCCTAAAATTTTGACATTGCAGTTTCCACTGTCAGATTTTTCCAAAATTATAATTGTGTAAGTGTCTAAATGCGTTTAATTGTCGACTGAAACGAAACAGTCAAAATTAAGTTTTTATCAGAATCTTCCCAACTTTGTCAATATCAGTCAATATTATAGATCAGTGCGAAATTGCAAAAATCAGTAAAATTTGAAATTGCAACTATCAGACTTTTCAAAATTTTAATTTGCAAATGCCTGACTGAGTCAAATTAATGCCTAAAATAGTCGAAATATATCAGCATCTGCCGCATTGTTTTTAGTCTGGCTGATTAATAAATCAGTGAAATTTTTAGCATCAGTAGTTAAAATTTGTTAAATTTTCGCCTTAAAGAGCCAGACTGGTCAAGTATTTATCAGGACCTGACCTTTATTGTCAATATCTGTCAATATTGTGGATCAAAGTGTGAAATTATAAAAATTAGTAAAATTTACAATGGCAAAGGTCAGAATTTTCAAAATTTTCTTTTGCAAATGTCTAAGTGGGTCAAATTAATGACTGGAACAGTCGAAATATATCAGCATCTGCCCCATTTTTATGTCTGGCCAATTTTTAACTGCTCTCATTAAAATTGTATTAATAATATCATTAAGTATCAAAATCAGTGAAATTTTTAGTATCAGTAGTGAATATTTGTCAAATTTTCGACTATAAGAGCCAAAAGAGTCAAGTATTTATCAGCACCTGACCTATATTGTCAATATCTGTCAACAATGTAGATCAAAGTGTGAAATTTGCAATTGCCACTGCCAGAATTTTCAAAATTTTCTTTTGCAAATGTCTAACTGGGTCAAATTAATGACTGAAACATTCGAAACATTTGAGCTTCTGCCCCATTTTTATGTCTGGCCAATTTTTAACTGCTCCTATTAATATTGTATTATTAATAACATTAACTATCAAAATCAGTGAAATTTTTAGCATGAGTAATTAAAATTTGTTAAATTTTCGACTTCAAGAGCCATAAGAGTCAAGTATTTATCAGCACCTGACCTATATTATCAATATCTGCCAATATTGTTTGATATATTGTACAGTACACCTGAAACTAATTCTCCTGAAAATTTGACAAAGTTTCAGTACTAAATAAGTGAGAAAATCAAACACTTAACTTTCTGCATTGACAAGTATGGGTTAGCTATTACTGAAATTTCTGAAAATGTATTTTTTGCAAATTTGATATAAGATTCATGTACAGTACATCTTAAACCAATTTTCCTAAAAATTTGACAAAGTTTCAGTACTAAATAAGGGAGAAAATGAAGCACTTAACATTTTGCATTGACAAGTATGGGTTAGCTATTACTGAATTTTCTGAAAATGTATTATTTTAAAATTTGATATTAGATTCGTGTACTGTATACCTAAATCTATTTCTCCTAAAATTTTAACATTGCAGTTTCCACTGTCAGATTTTTCAAATTTATAATTGTATAAGTGTCTAAATGCGTTTAATTGTTGACTGAAACGAAACAGTCAAAATTAAGTTTTTATCAGAATCTTCCCGACTTTGTCAATAACAGTCAATATTATAGATCAGTGCGAAATTGCAAAAATCAGTAAAATTTGAAATTGCAACTATCAGACTTTTCAAAATTTTCATTTGCAAGTGCCTGACTGGGTCAAATTAATGCCTAAAATAGTCGAAATATATCAGCATCTGCCGCATTTTTTTTAGTCTGGCTGATTAATAAATCAGTGAAATTTTTAGCATCAGTAGTTAAAATTTGTTAAATATTCGACTTAAAGAGCCAGACTAGTCAAGTATTTATCAGCACCTGAACTATACTGTCAAAATCTGTCAATATTGTAGATCAAAGTGTGAAATTGTAAAAATCAGTAAAATATAAAGGTCAGAATTTTCATAAATTTCATTTGCAAATGTCTAAGTAGGTCAAATTAATGACTGGAACAGTCGAAATATATCAGCATCTGCCCCATTTTTATGTCTGGCCAATTTTTAACTGCTCCTATTAATATTGTATTATTAATAACATTAACTATCAAAATCAGTGAAATTTTTAGCATCAGTAGTTAAAATTTGTTAAATTTTCGACTTCAAGAGCCAAAAGAGTCGAGTATTTATCAGCACCTGACCGTCATTGTCAATATATGTCAATATTGTGGATCATAGCGTGAAATTGTAAAAATCAGTGAAATTTGCAATTCCAACAGTCAGAATTTGCAAAACTTTCTTTTGCAAATGTCTAACTGGGTCAAATTAATGACTAAAATAGTCGAAATATATCAGCATGTGCCCCATTTTTTAAGTCAGGCCAATTTTTAACTGCTCTCATTAAAATTGTATTAATAATATCATTAACTATCAAAATCAGTGAAATTTTTAGTATCAATAGTTAAAATTTGTTAAATTTTCGATTTCAAGAGCCAAAAGAGTCAAGTATTTATCAGCACCTGACCTATAATATCAATATCTGTCAATATTGTTTGATATATTGTACAGTACACCTGAAACTAATTCTCCTGAAAATTTGATAAAGGTTCAATATAAAATAAGGAAGAAAATCAAACACTTAATTTTCTGCATTGATAAGTATGGGATGGCTGTTACTGAAATTTCTGAAAATTTATTATTTGCAAATTTGATATTAGATTCGTGCACAGTACACCTGAAACTATTTCTCCTGAAAATTTGACCAAGTTTCAGTATTAAATAAGTGAGAAAATCAAAACTATAACTGCATTTACAAGTAAAACCACAACATTCAAAGAACCTCAAATCTAACCATTTACCATCGTTATCACTGTAAACTTCCTGCAGTCTCATTACGCAACCGCCCATTGTCTACCATCAGACCGTCGTTGACCTAGTGTGACCTCTCGCCGCTGGTTTGACCCGAATCTTCACTTTCCTCGGCGAACGAAAGCGAGAGTGACCTCAGCGAGGTCATCGGCTCGCAGCCTCCGGGTCCAAAGAGATCCGACGAACGGTGGACCCAAATGCTGTGAGAACGCGGCGAAATACCAGTCGAGATTTCGTCTCATTGTATGCAAATCTCTGCAACGGGACCATCGAAGATCATTCAACCTCCGAAAAAAACGGGCGCGCTGACACAATGAAGTTATTTGAAGGAGATTAGAATGAGGCCTGATTGTCTGCCAAAAGGGAAAACTTGATTGCTATTGTGGTGGATTGCTTGCAGATAAACTTTAAAGTTTAGAAAATACATAACAAATTAAGGTATGTATCGTAAGAGGAGAATTATAATAATGTTAGTTCATAAATAGTTTCATCAAGATTGAATTTTTAGTGCGGTCTTCTGCATTATAAATTCTGTTTTTAATATGTTTTCAGTTCTAAATGTAATTGTGTAAATCTGTAATGTTATTTATGTCGTTATTTTTAATTGTTAAAAGGATTTTTATTGCTGATAATAATGTTTTCTAAGTTATCTAAGAAAATATTTGATAATATTCCACTTGTTGGTGAACCCATTGGGAGTAATAATTGTTATTATAAAAGGCCAAAATTTTGTTCTATTGTTAATTCAAATATATTTATTTTTCCCATTTTCAACTCACACATTCGCCTATGACCATAAACGCAAATCAAGCGAATAATTGAACTCACTTATTATCATGATAAGTATTACAACTTTTTCCAGTTGACTGGTCTCGTGCTTCCACTTTCCTCGGCTATTCTCACACTAAGAAGTGCCGTAACTGTGTCAAGGTTGGATTCCTCGGGGAAAGTTTCAATTAATAAACGCCAGTTTTTGTACGGCGCTACGTTGTTATTATTACCCAACACGTACACATACAGACGAGGATAATAAGTGATGCGAGACATAAATCACAAAGCGTCGATAATCGTACCTCGCAAATGAAATTTCACTGAAAAAGTTGCATTGTGAAATCCAATCGTGATTCGTTGGTTTGTAATTAGATGTACGTTGGATTGGTGTGGGAATTTAAAACCTGTGGCCAAAAAATCGAATTTTTGGTGATGGTAAATTAAAAATTCCATAGAGCTGTTCAAGTTCAAGCTCTGGTTTCTGGCAAAGACATTATAAAATATGGGTACAAGAAAACATATAGAGGTAACTAAAATAATAAATGTTCTTTACAAATTTCTTTAAAAATCAAATCATTCTGGGGTCGATAGCCTTAATAAAGATCGTTATATAAAGCCTTAGTATATATATAATTATTTTGACGTTTTTTTATGTACAATATATATGTATATGTCTATGTATCACGTACATCTGTACTGACAATGAGAAATAAATATTATTATTATTATTATTATTATTATTATTATTATTATATATATATTAAAGCCCCAGTACCAAGTTTCTTCAATAATGTTTGCGATTTCTACATACTCAATGGTCTGTAGTTTCTCAAGAGTTCTCTTGAGTCTGTAGACTCAATAGTTTCTCAATAGTTATCGAGATTGTAGAGATTTTTTAATAATTCCCACGATTACTTAATTATTCTCGAGATTTATATAGATTTCTCATTAATTCTCAAGATTTCGAAAGATTTTTTCAACACTATCACAATCAATAAAATTAGAAAATCCAAAATGGTCCATACAATTGACACAATTATGATACGATTAAATAGTTCTTAAAATATCTAAGGCCCGTATTTATAGTCCGTACTTCAGCATGAGTTCGACTCAAGTCGCAAATTTGCGTATATTTGGTTGCGTTTTATGCATAAACGTTTATAGAAACTATGCAACCAAATATACGACTTGCGTCTAACTTATGCTCGAGTACGGACTATAGATACGGGCCTAAATTTTTCCAAATTTTCTCAAGCTTCCAAAAGATTTTCCAATAATTTCCACGATTTCTCAATATTTTTCGAGATTTGTACAGATTTATCTATAATTAACATGATTTATGGAAATATTTAAATAATATCATCTTAAAAATGTGCATATTGATTGTTATTTTTCAATAATTCCGAAGATTTGTCAATAATTTTCGATATTTCCACAGAGCACCCAATTAATATTGATATTTTCAGAGATATTAGAATAATTTCCAAGATTTATCAATAATTTCAGAGATTTCCACAGATTTCGCAATAAATGCCAATCATTCCAGAGATATTAGAATATTTTCCATGATAATTCCCGAAATTTTCTTAAGCTTCTAAAAGATTTTCCAATAATTTCCACGATTTCTCCATATTTTTCGAGATTTCTACAGATATATCTATAATTAACGTGATTTATGGAGATATAATTTTCGATATTTCCACAGATTACCCAATAAATATTGATAATTCCAGAGAAATTAGAACAATTTCCAAGATATATCAATATTTTTCAAGATTTCTACAGATTTCCCAATAAATATCAATAATTCCAAAGATATTAGAATATTTTCCATATTAATTCCCGAAATTTTCTCAAGCTTCCAAAAGATTTTCCAATAATGTCTACGATTTCTCAATATTTTTTCAAAATTTCAACAGATTTATCTATAATTAACATGATTTCTGGAGATATTTAAATAATATCATTTTAAAAATGTGCATATTGGTTGTTATTTTTCAATAATTCCCAAGATTTGTCAATAATTTTTTATATTTCCACAGATTAACCAATAAATATTAATATTTCCAGAGATATTAGAATAATTTCCAAGATTTATCAATAATTTTAGAGATTTCCACAGATTTCCCAATAAATATCAATAATTCCAGAGATATTAGAATATTTTCCTTGATAATTCCCGAAATTTTCTCAAGCTTCTAAAAGATTTTCCAATCATTTCCACGATTTCTCAATATTTTTCGAGATTTCTACAGAATTATCTATAATTAACATGATTTCTGGAGATATTTAAATAATATCATTTTAAAAATGTGCATATTGGTTGTTATTTTTCAATAATTCCCAAGATTTGTCAATAATTTTTTATATTTCCACAGATTACCCAATAAATATTGATATTTCCAGGGATATTAGAAAAAATTACAAGACTTGTCAATAACTTGAGACATTTCCACAGATTTCGCAATAAATTGCCAATAATTCCAGAGATATTAGAATCATTTCCAAGATTTATCAATAATTTTAGAGATTTCTACAAATTTCCCAATAAATATCAATAATTCCAGAGATATTAGAATATTTTCCTTGATAATTCCCGAAATTTCTTAATACTTTTCGAGATTTCCACAAATTATACAATAAGAATTAATAATTTCCGAGATGTACGAGATATTTTCTAAGATGTCTCAATAATTTTCAAAATTTCCACAGATGTCCGAATAAATATTAATAATTCCAGAGATATTAGAACGATTTCTCAATATTTAATGCATTTTCTAGATATATCACAATAATTACTATGATTTCTGCAGATTTTTGAATAATACTGATTTAAAAATATGGATCTGGTTGACATTTTTTAGTAATTCCCAAGAAATGTCAATAAGTTTTGATATTTTCACAGATTTGCCAATAAGTATTAATAATTCCAGAGATTTAAAAATAATTTCCAAGATTTCTAAATAGTTTTAGAGAATTCCCAATAAATGTTAATAATTCCAGAGATATTAGAAATATTTCTATGATAGATCCCAAGATTTCCATATAATTTTCGAGATTTCTACTGATTTCCCAATAAATATCAATAATTCCAGAGATATTAGAATAATTTCCAAGATTTCTCAATTACTTTCAAAATTTGCACAGATTTCCCAACAAATATCAATAATTCCAGAGATATTTGAACAATTTCCAAGATTACCCAATAATTTTGTGAGGTTTATAGAGATATGTCAATAATTATTATGATTTCTGAAGATTTTTTAACAATATCGATTTAAAAATATGCATATTTATTGACATTTTCAATAATTTCCAACATATATCAATAATATTTGATATTTCCACCGATTACTTAATAAATATTAATCAATCCAGAGATATTCAAATAATTTCCAAGATTTCTAGATAATTTTAGAGATTTCCACAGATTTTACAACAAATATCAATAATTCCAGTGATATAAGAATGATTTTCACGATAATTCCTAAGATTTCTCAATGATTTTCTAGATTTCTACATATTTCCCAATAAATATCAATAATTCCAGAGATATTCGAACAATTTCACAGATTTCCCAATAATATTTGAGATTTCTACAGATGACCCTATCATTTACATGATTTAGAAAGATTTTGGAATAATATCGGTTTAAAAAAGGTTGACATTTTTCAATAATTCCCAAGATTTGTCAATAATTATCGACATTTTCACAGATTACCCAATAAACAATAATAATTCCACAGTTATTATAATAAGTTCCAAGACTTACCAATTATTTTAGAGATTTCCCTATAAATATCAATAACTCCAGAGATATTAGAACAAATTTCATGATAATTCCCAAGATTTCTCAATTATTTTCGAGATTTACACAGATTTCCCAATAAATTTCAATAATTCCAGAGATATTTGCACAATTTCCAAAATTTCCCAAAAAATGTTGAGAATTCTAGAGATATCGCTATAATTATCATGATTTCGGGAGATGTTTTAATAATATCGATTTAAAAAAATTAAATATTGATAGACATTTTTCAATAATTCTCAATATATGTCAGTAATATTCGATATTTCTACCAATTTCCCAATAAATATTTATAGTTCAAGAGATGTTCAAATTATTTCCAAGATTTATAAATAATTTTAGAAATTTCCACAGATTTTTCAACAAATATCAATTATTTCAGAGATATTAGAATAATTTCCATGATAATTCCCAAGATTTATCAATATTTTCTTAGATTTCCACAGATTTCCCAATAAATATCAATAATTCCAGAGATAATTGAATAATTTTAAAGATATCTTATTATGTTTCGGGATTTTCACAGATTTGCAATAAATATAAATAATTCCCTAACTATTTGAATAATTTCCATGATAATTCTTAATATTTCTCAATAATTTTCGAGATTTCCACAATTTTCTCAATAAATATCAATAATTCTAGAGATATTAATACAATTTCTAACATTAATTGAGAAAGATTTCCACAGATTTTCCAATAAATATCAATAATTTCAGAGATATAACAACACTTTTCAAGATACCCCAATAATTTTTGAGATTTCTAGGGACAACCCAATAATTTTCCTGAGTTCTGAAGATTTTTGAATAATATCAATTTAAGTAAATACATATTGGTGGCTATTTTTCAATATTTCCTAAGATTTGTTAATATATTTCGATATTTTCACAGATTTCCTAATAGATATTAATAATTCCAGAGATATTAGAAGAATTTCCAAGATTTCTCAATAATTATAGAGATTTTCACAGATTTCCGAATAAATATCAATAATTCCATATATATTAAAATAAATTCCAAGATAAATCCCTTCATTTATCAATCGTTTTCGAGATTTCAACAGATTTCCAGAGAGATTTGAATAATATCTATGTTAAATCCCAAAATTTCTCAATAATTGTCGAGATTTCTACCGATTTCCCAATAAATATCAATAATTCTAGAGATATTAATACATTTCAAGATTTCTCAATTATTTTCAAGATTTTCATAGATTTCCCAATAAATATCAATAATTCCTGAGATATGAAAACAATTTCCATGATATCCCAATAATTTTTGAGATTTCTAGAGACAACCCAATAATTTTCATGAGTTCTGGAGATTTTTGAATAATATCAATTTAAAAAATGCACATTGGTTGATATTTTTCAATATTTCCCTAGATTTGTTAATAATTTTCGACATATAAATACAAATAATTCTAGAGATATTAGAACAATTACCAAGATTTCACAATAATTATAGAGATTTTCACAGATTTCCGAATAAATATCAATAATTCCATATACATTAAAATAATTTCCAACACTAATCCTGTCATTTCTCTATAATTTTCGAGATTTCCGCAGATTTCTCAATAAATATCAATAATTCCAGAGATATTAGAATAATTCCCAAGATTTCTCAATATTTTTTCAGATTTTCACATATTTTCCAATAAATTTAAATAATTCCATAGATTTTAGAACAATTTCCAAGATTTCTCATTAATTTTTGAGACTCCTAGGGATAATTCATAATTGACTCCAATAATTGATAAGATTTTGAGATATTTCTCAATAATTATGAAATCGTAAAAATAAGATACGTTTATTACTCACATTTTTCATTCTCGAAATTTGTTGATAAATTACAAAAATAGCAATACATTTGTAAATATTATCAAATTTCGAGAGATTTTTCAATCATTTTCAGTTAAATTAAAAGTAAAGTTTAGTTTGGTTTTGTTTTTTTGTTTTTTTCTTCCTATTATCAACATTAATAACAAAAAAACATAATTTCGTACACATTTTTCAATTATTTCCAGTTTAATTATAAGTAGACTTAAATTTGGTTTTGTTTCTTGATGTTTCTTCTTATTATCAACATTAATACCAAAAAAAAACTTAAGTTCGTACATATTAATTGATCTCCACACTGATAAATTACTTAAATACTAAATAATTAATACACACAATAACACACAGCAAACAATAAACAATAAACATATAACAATAAACAAAAACAAACTTAACTCTAATTTATATTTCACCAAATTATTGTATTCTTTGTAGATATCAAATCATGCCTTATGATGATTACCAGGAAATAAAACAAGTAAACAAAAACCAATTTAACTCTAATTTATATTCAACCTAATTATTGTATTCTGTGTAGATATCAGATCATACCTTGATGATTCTTGGTATTGAAAAGACTTTTCATTGGCAATGCCGAAGTTAAACTATTATAATTTCGATATCTCTACATACCTAAATACACATTATATTAGAATACTGTAAACGACAATCGTTATCTAGTCCATTTGATTCATCCATCTACCGAATATTAAGGGAAATCTATAGTAAATAATTTCCTTATATTTGCTTGACTTCTATTTTAGCTCGTGATATTTTATTAATGATAATATTATTTATAACTATTTTAAGTTTAAATAAAATTATTTCTGTTTTTATTAAATGTATTTCCAAGTAATTAATTTAAATTATATTAATTCCAAGTAATTAATTCTAAATAGAGGCGTCAGTACCCGGCGCATCCACCATTTATGCCATTCTAGAATAAAATTTATTTAAATACTTTGCACTTCTAGATTTCTTTTCAATTACAAAATAACAGTTTTTCATTGCATTATAAATCATATTTCATTGCATCTTACTTTTTCACATTGCAAAATAAGCTTTCAAGTTTGATAAGGTTTGAAGGTTTGGTAGTTTTAATTAAAGTAATAATACTATATGGAAATATCTGATTACTTATTATGATGATACTGAAAAAAATGAAAAAAAACTGAAATGTTTTCCATTGTAAACAAGATTTTTTTTTTTTAAATTAACTATTTGAGATACCTTGAATAATACGTGTCAATTAATATCAAAAACAAATAACATTATTTTTGTAGCAATACTATTTTTGAAAAAATCACCAAAAAATTCATGATCGCACTGAAAATCCAATATCTCATGAATTACACATTGGAAATTAATATAATTATTTATGTCGTATATATTAATAATAATATTTATATATATTAATATATGTATATATATATATATATTAATATATGTATATATATATATATTTGTATGTATATGTATATATTTGTATATATTAATAAGTAATATTAATAGTAAGTGACATTATTACTGATAAGCTAGTTTTTGAGATATTATTATTAAGGTAATAAAAATATTTGAGAATACAAAAAAAAAGCCCTGAATATCTAGGATATCTACACTTATAGCATTAATATTGGTTGTTTTTGAGATTAAATGGTTAAAGTAACAAAACTATTTGATTACCAAAGAACATATAATCAACTGAAACATTGAAAATTAGTATAATTATTTACTTCATACACCCATATTTTTGAGTAATATAGATAAAAATAAAGATTTTCGGTCAGAGAAAAATAAAGAAAACACAGGTTTAATAACTTTACCATTTATTATTCCTTCGTGGCGCACAAAAAAACAGTCATACAAAAAAATAATAAACCGAGAGCCGTACAATATTTATACATACAAAAAAAAATCACCTCGAATCCGCGTATCACATCAGGGATGGCCGTTAGTTACCTTTGCGCACTGTTAAGCCCTCGAAGGGAGGGAACTCACTTCCTCTTGGGGATGTGCGCGCCCTCAGGCTGGTAGCCGTTCTCGTCGGCGACGAAGTTGACGGTGTACTCCTGGCCGGTCTCCGCGTCCTTCCAGCTGAAGGACCCACGCACCACGATGGCAGGACCTTCGGTGCCTCCAACGTCCTTGGAGGTGCCCTCTTCGTCGCGCTTGACGCCATCGCTGGTCTCGAAGTTGAACTTGTAGCCATCGATGTTGTTCTCGTTCTCGTACTTGACTATCGTCGCGTCCTTTCCACCCTGAGGACGGGCAAGGCAGACGGCCAGGAAGGCGAGGGAGGCGACCACGAAGTACTAAAAGAATCATAAAAGGATGTTAGAAAAGAAATTGATGATAATTGGTTGAATCAAACATAAATAATTTAAACTCCAATTTTTTCATTTTTTTTTTACTTTTTTTTTTTTTTTCTTCTGGGTAGGTTCCCTAAAGCCCCTTAGCATTTTGGCCTCTGTAGTCCTTTTGTGCTTTTTTTTACTTAATCAAATTGTTTCTTAAAGATTTTTTGTCTGCATCTTCATTTCCTATTTGCCATCTTAATTTCTTCTGGTGCTTCAGCATTTCGTGTTGAGAAATTTTTGCGCTGAAGAGAAATTCGCATTACCTCGTTTGAATGCAAATCACGGCGAATAAACAATGCACGGGACGCATTAATCCTCTTCTGTGGAGTGTGTGGGTTTACCTTTTGTTGCAGCTGCAAAGAGCACCTCGAGGAATTGATGGAAGCATTTCCAAAGAGTTTGTCAAGAGCCATGGGACATATGTTAGGCCATGTGAAATGATCTATGGCAATAATCAATCAGATACTTAGCATAAACTAATAGATAAATTTCCGAAACTTTGTCGAATTTTCAGGAGAATTAGTTCCAGGTGTACTGTATACAAATCAAATATCAAATTTGCAAATATTTAAATTTCTGAAATTTCAGTAATAACTAACCCATACTTGTCAATGCAGAACGTTTAGTGTTTAATTTTCTCCTTTATTTAATACTGAAACTTTGTCAAATTTTCGAGTTTTCCACAAATTTCCCAATAAAAATTAATAAATCCCGAGATATTTGAATATTTTCTAAGATATCTCAATAATTTTCAAGATTTCCACAGATTTTCCAATTAATATCAATAATTCCAGAGATATAAGAACAATTTTCACGATAATTTTTTAGATTTCTAGAGAGAACCCAATAATTTTCATGTGTTCTGGAGATTTTTGAATATTATCGATTTAAAAAAAATGCATATTGGTTTACATTTTTCAATAATTTTCAAGATTTGTTAAAAATTTTCGATATTTCCACATTTTTCCCAATAGATATTAATAGTTGCAGAGATATTAGAATAATTTCCAAGATTTATCAATACTTATAGAGATTTTCACAGATTTCCGAATAAATATCAATAATTCCAGGTATAGTAACATAATTTCCAAGATAAATCCCATGATTTCTCAATATTTTTCCCAATTTCCACAAATTTTCCAATAAATATCAATAATTCCAGAGATACTAGAATAATTGTGAAGATATCTTATTAATTTTTGAGATTTTCACAGATTTGCAATAAATATCAATAATTCCCGAGATATTTGAATAATTTCCATGATAATTCGTAATATTTCTCAATAATTTTCGAGATTTCCACATATTTCTCAATAAATATTAATAATTCTAGAGATATTAGTACAATTTCCGAGATTTTTCATTTATTTTCAAGATTTCCACAGATTTCCCAATAAATATCAATAATTCCAGAGACATAAGAACAATTTCCCAATAAATTTGAGTTAACCCAATAATTTTCAAGATTTCTAGAGATTTTTGAATAATATCGATTTAAAAAAATGTATATTGGTTGATATTTTTCAATATTTTCCAGGATTTGTTAATAATTTTCTATATTTCCACATTTTTCCCAATAGATATTAATAGTTCCAGAGATATTAAAATAATTTCCAAGATTTCTCAATAATTACAGAGATTTTCACAAATTTCCGAATAAATATCAATAATTCCAGGTATAGTAAAATCATTTCCAAGATAAATCCCATGATTTCTCAATATTTTTCGCGATTTCCACAGATTTTCCAATAAATATAAATAATTCCAGAGATAATAGAATAATTGTGAAGATATCTTATTAATTTTCGAGATTTTCACCAATTTACAATAAATATAAATAATTCCCGAGATATTTGAATAATTTCCATGATAATTCGTAATATTTCTCAATAATTTTCGAGATTTCCACAAATTTCTCAATAAATATTAATAATTCTAGAGATATTAGTACAATTTCCGTGATTTTTCATTTATTTTCAAGATTTCCCAATAAATATCAACAATTCCAAAGACATAAGAACAATTTCCCAATAAATTTGAGATAACCCAATAATTTTCATGATTTCTAGAGATTTTTGAATAATATCGATTTAAAAAAATGTATATTGATTCACATTTTTCAATAATTTCCAAGATTTGTTAATAATTTTCGATATTTCCACATTTTTCCCAATAGATATTAATAGTTCCTGAGATATTGGAATAATTTCCAAAATTTCTCAATAATTATAGAGATTTTCACAGATTTCCGAATAAATATCAATAATTCCAGGTATAGTAAAATAATTTCCAAGATAAATCCCATGATTTCTCAATATTTTTCGCGATTTCCACAGATTTTCCAATAAATATCAATAATTCCAGAGATAATAGAATAATTGTGAAGATATCTTATTAATTTTCGAGATTTTCACAGATTTACAATAAATATAAATAATTCCCGAGATATTTGAATAATTTCCATGATAATTCATAATATTTCTCAATAATTTTTGAGATTTCCACAAATTTCTCAATAAATATTAATAATTCTAGAGATATTAGTACAATTTCCGAGATTTTTCATTTATTTTCAAGATTTCCACAGATTTCCCCATAAATATCAATAATTCCAGAGACATAAAAACAAATTCCCAATAAATTTGAGATAACCCAATAATTATCATGATTTCTAGAGATTTTTGAATAATATCGATTTAAAAAAATGTATATTGGTTGATATTTTTCAATATTTTCCAAGATTTGTTAATAATTTACGATATTTCCACAGATTTTCCAATAGATATTAATAGTTCCAGAGATATTAGAATAATTTCCAAGATTTATCAATACTTATTGAGATTTTCACAAATTTCCGAATAAATATCAATAATTCCAGGTATAGTAAAATAATTTCCTAGATAAATCCCATGATTTCTCAATATTTTTCGCGATTTTCACAGATTTTCGAATAAATATCAATAATTCCGAAGATAATAGAATAATTTTGAAGATATCTTATTATGTTTCGAGATTTTCACAGATTTACAATAAATATCAATAATTCCCGAGATATTTGAATAATTTCCATGATAATTCGTAATATTTCTCAATAATTTTCGAGATTTCCACAAGTTTGTCAATAAATATTAATAATTCTAGAGATATTGGTACAATTTCCGAGATTTTTCATTTATTTTAAAGATTTCCACAGATATCCCAATAAATATCAATAATTCCAGAGACATAAGAACAATTTCCCAATAAATGTGAGATAGCCCAATAATTTTCATGATTTCTAGAGATTTTTGAGAAATATCGATTTAAAAAAATGTATATTTTTTGATATTTTTCAATATTTTCCAAGATTTGTTAATAATTTACGATATTTCCACAGATTTTCCAATAGATATTAATAGTTCCTGAGATATTAGAATAATTTCCTAGATTTATCAATACTTATAGAGATTTTCACAAATTTCCGAATAAACATCAATAATTCCAGGTATAGTAAAATAATTTCCAAGATAAATCCCATGATTTCTCAATATTTTTCGCGATTTCCACAGATTTTCCAATAAATATCAATAATTCCAGAGATAATAGAATAATTGTGAAGATATCTTATTAATTTTCGAGATTTTCACAGATTTACAATAAATATAAATAATTCCCGAGATATTTGAATAATTTCCATGATAATTCGTAATATTTCTCAATAATTTTCGAGATTTCCACAAATTTCTCAATAAATATTAATAATTCTAGAGATATTAGTACAATTTCCGAGATTTTTCATTTATTTTCAAGATTTCCACAGATTTCCCAATAAATATCAATAATTCCAGAGACATAAGAACAATTTCCCAATAAAATTGAGATAACCCTATAATTTTCATGATTTCTAGAGATTTTTGAATAATATCGATTTAAAAAAATGTATATTGGTTGATATTTTTCAATATTTTCCAAAATTTCTCATTAACTTTCAAGATTTACACAGATTTTCCAATAGATATTAATAGTTCCAGAGATATTAGAATAATTTCCAAGATTTCTCAATAGATATAAAGATTTTCACAGATTTCCGAATAAATATCAATAATTCCAGGTATATTAAAATAATTTCAAAGATAAATCCCATGATTTCTTAATATTTTTCGTGATTTTCACAGATTTCCCAATAAATATCAATAATTCCAGAGATAATAGAATAATTTAGAAGATATCTTATTATGTTTCGAGATTTTCACAGATTTACAATAAATATAAATAATTCCCGAGATATTTGAATAATTTCCATGATAATTCTTAATGTTTCTCAATAATTTTCGAGATTTCCACAAATTTTTCAATAAATATTAATAATTCTAGAGATATTAGTACAATTTCCGAGATTTTTCATTTATTTTCAAGATTTCCATAGATTTCCCAATAAATATCAATAATTCCAGAGACATAAGAACAATTTCCCAATAAATTTGAGATAACCCAATAATTTTCATGATTTCTAGAGATTTTTGAATAATATCGATTTAAAAAAATGTATATTGGTTGATATATTTCAATATTTTCCAAGATTTGTTAATAATTTACGATATTTCCACAGATTTTCCAATAGATATTAATAGTTCCAGAGATATTAGAATAATTTCCAAGATTTCTCAATAATTATAGAGATTTTCACAGATTTCCGAATAAATATCAATAATTCCAGGTATAGTAAAATAATTACCAAGATAAATTCCATGATTTCTCAATATTTTTCGCGATTTCCACAGATTTCCCAATAAATATCAATAATTTCAGAGATAAGAGAATAATTGTGAAGATATCTTATTAATTTTCGAGATTTTCACAGATTTACAATAAATATAAATAATTCCCGAGATATTTGAATAATTTCCATGATAATTCGTAATATTTCCCTATAATTTTCGAGATTTCCACAAATTTCTCAATAAATATTAATAATTCTAGAGATATTAGTACATTTTCCGAGATTTTTCATTTATTTTCAAGATTTCCACAGATTTCCCAATTAATATCAATAATTCCAGAGACATAAGAACAATTTCCCAATAAATTTGAGATAACCCTATCATTTTCATGATTTCTAGAGGTTTTTGAATAATATCGATTTAAAAAAATGTATATTGGTTGATATTTTTCAATATTTTCCAAGATTTGTTAATAATTTACGATATTTCCACAGATTTTCCAATAGATATTAATAGTTCCAGAGATATTAGAATAATTTCCAAGATTTCTCAATAATTATAGAGATTTTCACAGATTTCCGAATAAATATCAATAATTCCAGGTATATTAAAATAATTTCGAAGATAAATCCCATGATTTCTTAATATTTTTCGCGATTTTCACAGATTTTCCTATAAATATCAATAATTCCAGATATAATAGAATAATTGTGAAGATATCTTATTTATCTTCGAGATTTCACCAGATTACAATAAATATAAATAATTCCCAAGATATTTGAATAATTTCCATGATAATTCTTAATATTTCTCAATAATTTTCGAGATTTCCACAAATTTCTCAATAAATATTAATAATTCTAGAGATATTAGTACAATTTCCGAGATTTTTCATTTATTTTCAAGATTTCCACAGATTTCCCCATAAATATCAATAATTCCAGAGACATAAAAACAAATTCCCAATAAATTTGAGATAACCCAATAATTATCATGATTTCCAGAGATTTTTGAATAATATCGATTTAAAAATATGTATATTGGTTGATATATTTCAATATTTTCCAAGATTTGTTAATAATTTACGATATTTCCACAGATTTTCCAATAGATATTAATAGTTCCAGAGATATTAGAATAATTTCCAAGATTTCTCAATAATTATAGAGATTTTCACAGATTTCCGAATAAATATCAATAATTCCAGGTATAGTAAAATAATTTCTAAGACAAATCCCATGATTTCTCAATATTTTTCGCGATTTCCACTGATTTTCCAATAAATATCAATAATTCCAGAGATAATAGAATAATTGTGAAGATATCTTATTAATTTTCGAGATTTTCACAGATTTACAATAAATATAAATAATTCCCGAGATATTTGAATAATTTCCATGATAATTCGTAATATTTCTCAATAATTTTCGAGATTTCCCCAAATTTCTCAATAAATAGTAATAATTCTAGAGATATTAGTACAATTTCCGAGATTTTTCATATATTTTCAAGATTTCCACAGATTTCCCAATAAATATCAATAATTCCAGAAGCATAAGAACAATTTCCCAATAAATTTGAGATAACCCAATAATTTTCATGATTTCTAGAGATTTTTGAATAATATCGATTTAAAAAAATGTATATTGGTTGATATTTTTCAATATTTTTCAAGATTTGTTAATAATTTACGATATTTCCACAGATTTTCCAATAGATATTAATAGTTCCAGAGATATTAGAATAATTTCTAAGATTTATCAATACTTATAGAGATTTTCACAGATTTCCGAATCAATATCAATATTTCCAGGTATAGTAAAATAATTTCCAAGATAAATCCCATGATTTCTCAATATTTTTCGCGACTTCCACAGATTTTCCAATAAATATCAATAATTCCAGAGCTAATAGAATAATTGTGAAGATATCTTATTAATTTTCGAGATTTTCACAGATTTACAATAAATATAAATAATTCCCGAGATATTTGAATAATTTCCATGATAATTCGTAATATTTCTCAATAATTTTCGAGATTTCCACAAATTTCTCAATAAATATTAGTAATTCTAGAGATATTAGTACAATTTCCGAGATTTTTCATTTATTTTAAAGATTTCCACAGATTTCCCAATAAATATCAATAATTCCAGAGACATAAGAACAATTTCCCAATAAATTTGAGATACCCAATAATTTTCATGATTTCTAGAGATTTTTGAATAGTATCGATTTAAAAAAATGTATATTGGTTGATATTTTTCAATATTTTCCAAGATTTGTTAATAATTTACGATATGTCCACAGATTTTCCAATAGATATTAATAGTTCCAGAGATATTAGAATAATTTCCAAGATTTGTAAATAATTATAGAGATTTTCACAAATTTCCGAATAAATATCAATAATTCCAGGTATAGTAAAATAATTTCCAAGATAAATCCCATGATTTCTCAATATTTTTCGCGATTTCCACAGATTTTCCAATAACTATCAATAATTCCAGAGATAATAGAATTTGTGTAGATATCTTATTAATTTTCGAGATTTTCACAGATTTACAATAAATATCAATTATTCCCGAGATATTTGAATAATTTCTATGATAATTCGTAATATTTCTCAATAATTTTCGAGATTTCCACAAATTTCTCATTAAATATTAATAATTCTAGAGATATTAGTACAATTTCCGAGATTTTTCAATTATGTTCAAGATTTCCACAGATTTCCCAATAAATATCAATAATTCCATAGACATAAGAACAATTTCCCAATAAATTTGAGATAACCCAATAATTTTCATGATTTCTAGAGATTTTTGAATAATATCGATTTAAAAAAATGTATATTGGTTGATACTTTTCAATATTTTCCAAGATTTGTTAATAATTTACGATATTTCCAAATTTTTCCCAATAGATATTAACAGTTCCAGAGATATTAGAATAATTTCCAAGATTTATCAATACTTATAGAGATTTTCACAAATTTCCGAATAAATATCAATAATTCCAGGTATAGTAAAATAATTTCCAAGTTAAGTCCCATGATTTCTTAATATTTTTCGCGATTTCCACAGATTTTCCAATAAATATCAATAATTCCAGAGATAATAGAATAATTGTGAAGATATCTTATTAATTTTCGAGATTTTCACAGATTTACAATAAATATAAATAATTCCCGAGATATTTGAATAATTTCCATGATAATTCGTAATATTTCTCAATAATTTTCGAGATTTCCACAAATTTCTCAATAAATATTAATAATTCTAGAGATATTAGTACAATTTCCGAGATTTTTCATTTATTTTCAAGATTTCCACAGATTTCCCAATAAATATCAATAATTCCAGAGACATAACAACAATTTCCCAATAAATTTGAAATAACCCAATAATTTTCATGATTTCTAGAGATTTTTGAATAATATCGATTTAAAAAAATGTATATTGGTTGATACTTTTCAATATTTTCCAAGATTTGTTAATAATTTACGATATTTTCACAGATTTTCCAATAGATATTAAGAGTTCCAGAGATATTAGAATAATTTTCAAGATTTCTCAATAATTATAGAGATTTTCACAGATTTACAAATAAATATCAATAATTCCAGGTATATTAAAATAATTTCAAAGATAAATCCCATGATTTCTTAATATTTTTCGCAATTTCAACAGTTTTCCCAATAAACATCAATAATTCCAGAGATAATAGAATAATTTTGAAGATATCTTATTAATTTTTGAGATTTTCACAGATTTACAATAAATATAAATAATTCCAGAGATGTGAGGACAATTTCCATGATATCCCAATAATTTTTGAGATTTCTGGAGACAACCCAATAATTTTCATGAGTTCTGGATATTTTTATATAATATCAATTTAAATAAATACATATTGGTGGATAATTTTCAATATTTCCCAAGATTTGTTAAAAATTTTCGATATTTTCACAGATTTCACAATAAATATCAATAATTCCAGAGACAATAGAAAAATTTCCAAGATTTCTCAATAATTTTTAAGATTTTCACATATTTTCAAATAAATTTAAATAATTCCGGAGATATTAGAATACTTTCCAAGATTTCCCACTAATTTTGGAGACTCCTAGAGATATCCCAATAATTGAGAGATTAATTTAATTATATAATAATAATAATTTAAAGATTTTAAGATATTTCTTAATAATTTTGAAATCGTAAAAATAAGAAAGGTTTATCAGAAAATGTAAATTTCAGTAATAACTAACCCATACTTGTCAATGCAGAACGTTTAGTGTTTGATTATCTCCTTTATTTAATACTGGAACTTAGTCAAATATTCAGGAGAATTAGTTTCAGGTATACTGTATATAAATCTGATATCAAATTAGAGCCTCATAGGAACATCTCGAGAACCATTGCGTAGTTGAGGCGTTCTCTTCTCCTCCATCCATGTATACCGCAAATAAACATAAAGACGGAAAGGTTAAAAATGTCACGTTTCACATAAACACATCCAAGAGACCGTAACATACGAGACGCGCATTATCACAGTGAAGAAATCTTAAAACAAACATTAAACAGCGAACAAAAAAAAAAAACATTGAAGATTACGTAACTGGCACGTAATAAATAATGGAAAGCGTTTGGCTCGTGCACTCCAGCGATTGATTAACCATGTAAACAAACGGTTTTTAGGATGGTCGACCTTGCCTGAGCACACGTTAAGAATTAAAAGAGTTTCAGAGAGCAGAATACAGAAATTGCATAATATTTATGTTGTTATGTGTTATTGATGATTTGGAAACTCTATGATAATATTTTTACAAGTAGTGGACTTCATTTGTATATTTTTTTATTTGTTGATTTGTTGATTTGTTTATTTATTTATTTGTTTATTCGTTTATTTGTTTATACAAATATTGTAACTAGAATTTAATAACTTTATATTTAAATTTGTAAACAAGTTACTTTGTGAGTATCATATATCACATTTTTTCTATTTGTATTACAAATATTAACAAAGTAATAAATAACAAAGTTGTCTAGTAAAAACGTAGTACTGTTTTACTCAGTGTTAAGATTGATTTTGTAACATTTGCCACAAAACGCGTATTGTTATTGGTACTATTTTATCTATAAATTCCCACTTATGTTGCCCTTCAAATATTGTTAAAGGACATCTCCTTAATTATACATCGATGCTTTGGCACGAACAATTACCACCGTAGCAGCCAATTTGCTAAACGCTAGCACGTTTTTTTGCCTCGGCCAGATTGAATAATTGCCGGAGGATAGCTTGGGTCCAACATCGCGTAATTGCTTTGCATATTCTAATGCGCGCATCGCGTGAAGTCCAAACAGCAAAAGCAATTGAATAATTTATTGATTAATTAATAGCCGGGATTAATGGTTTTTCGGCATTAAACCGCTGACGAAATTGACGCCATTACGTGTAACTGCGCGCATTTACCATCGCCAAGAAGTGCATAAATTGTCGGTTAACTAACCGCTGAATTGCTGCAAGAATTAGTATTTCAAGAGGTATGAAATATCAAATATTACTATTACTGAAATATCTGAATATTTATTATTCGCAAACTTGATATTAGATTCGTGTACAGTACACCTGAAACTAATTGTCCTGATAATTTGTCAAAGTTGCAGTATTAAATAAGCGAGAAAATCAAACACTTAACTTTCTGCACTGTTAAGTATGGGTTGCTATTACTGAAATTTCTAAAAATTTATGATTTGCAAATTTGATATTAGATATGTATTCAGTACAGCTAAAACTAGTTCTTCTGAAAATTTGACAAAGTTTCAGTTTGAAATAAGGGAGAAAATCAAACACTTAATTTTCTGCATTGACAAGTATGAGTTAGCTATTACTGAAATTTCTGAAAATTCATTATTTGCAAATTTTATATTAGACTCGTATACAGTACACCTGTAGCTAATTAACCTGAAAATTTGACAAAGTTTCAGTATTAAATAAGCGAGAAAATTAAACACTTAACTTTCTGCAATGACAAGTTTCTCAATGATATCTCAAAATCTCCCATATCAATATTAATTTTATTCATAGCTGATATTAACAGATATACGTGTATATGACTTAAGAAATTAAGTTTATTTCCAATGTGTAATTCTTGAGATATTTGACTTTTAATGTGATCATGCATTTTTTGGTGGCATTCTACAATATTTTTGTTACCTTATTAGAGATATCATAAAAATTGACGTACTTAAATCGATGCCATTTGTCGTTGATATCACCCAATATACATTTATATAATTTAAGAAGTTATAAAAATATTTAATGTGTAAATCCTGAGATATTTCATTTTTAGTGTGATCGTACGTTTTCTGATATTATTCTACAATATTTTTGTTACCTTATTTGAGATATCATAAACAACTTGCGTACTAATATCAAAGCCATTTGTCGTTGATATGACCTGATAAATATTTGTATAATTTAAGCAATTAGAAAAAATTTTAATGTGTAAATCTTGAGATAATTAATTTTCAGTGTGATCATGCGTGTTTTTGGCGATATTCACAAATATGTTTGTCACCTTAATAATTATATCTCAAAATCTAGCGTATCAATATTAATTTTATTTATAGTTGATATTAACTGATATACTTATATGACCTACGAGTATAGGTTTATTTTCAATGTGTAATTCTTGACATATTTGACTTTCAATGCGATCATGCGTTTTTTAGTGATAGGCTAAAATACTTTTGTTATCTTATTAGAGATATCATAAAAAAACTGACGTACTAATATCAGTGCTATTTGTCGTTGATATTACCCGATATATATTTGTATAATTTAAGAAATGCGAAAAAAAATGCATGTGTAAATCTGAAGATATTTCATTTTTAGTGTGATGGTGCGTTTCTTGATGATATTCTCAAATATTTTTTTACCTTAATAGAGATATAATAAAAACTGGCGTACTAATATCAATACCATTTGTCGTCGATATTACCCGATATATATTTATATAACTTAAAAAATTAGAAAATAATGTGTAAATCTTGAGATATGTCAGTTTCAGTGTCACCGTGCGGTTTTTTTTATGTTCTCAAATAATGTTACCTTAATAATGATATCTCAAAAACTGGCGTATCAATATTAATTTAATTTAAAGGTGATATTAATTGAGATACATTTATATTACCTAACAAATTAAATCAATTTCCAATGTGTAATTCTTGAGATATTTGAATTTCAGTGTGATCATGCGTTTTTTGATGATATGCTAAAATATTTTTGTTACCTAAATAGAGATATCATAAAAACTGGCGTACTAATATTAATGCTATTTGTCATCGATATTACCCGATATATATTTGTATAATTCAAGAACTCAGAAAAAAATTTAATGTGTAAATCTTGAGATATTTAATTTTCAGTGTGATCGTGCGTTTTTTGGAGATATTCTCAAAAATCTTTGTCACCTTAATAATGATATCTCAAAACTAGCGTATCAATAATAATTTTATTTATTGTTGACATTAACTGATATGCATGTATATATCCTAAGAAATTACGTTAACTTTCAATGTGTAATTCTTGAGATATTTGATTTTCAGTGCGATCATGCGTTTTTCAGTGATAGGCAAAAATATGTTTGTTACCTTATTAGAGATATTATAAAAACTGACGTACTAATATCAATGCTATTTATCATCGATATAACCCAATATATATTTATGTAATTCGGGAAGTTAGAAAAAAATGTAATGTGTAAATCTTGAGATATTTTATTTTCAGGGTGATCGTGCGTTTTTTTGTGATATTCTCAAGTATTTTTGTTACCTTAATAATGATATCTCAAAAACTAGCGTATCAATAATAATTTTATTTATTGTTGACATTAACTGATAGGCATGTATATATCCTAAGAAATTACGTTAACTTTCAATGTGTAATTCTTGAGATATTTGATTTTCAGTGTGATCATGCATTTTTTTAGTGATAGGCTAAAATATTTTTGTGAACTTATTACAGATATTATAAAAACAGACGTACTAATATCAATGCCATTTATCATCGATACTACCCGATATATATTTATGTAAGTTGAGAAGTTAGAAAAAAATTTAATGTGTAAATCTTGAGATATTTAATTTTCAATGTGATAGTGCGTATTTTGGTAATATAATCAAATATTTTTGTTACATTGGTAATGATATCTCAAAAATTAGCGTATTAATATTAATTTTATTCATAGCTGATATTAACTGATATACATGTATATGATCTACGAAATTAGGTTTATTTCCAATGTGTAATTCTTGAGATATTTGACTTTCAAGGTGATAATGCGTTTTTTTGGTGATATTCTACAATATTTTTGTTACCTTATTAGAGATATCATAAAAACTGGCGTACAAATATCAATGCTATTTTGTCGTCAATATTACCCGCTATATACTTATATAATTTGAGAAGTTAGAAAAAAATTTAATGTGTAAATCTTTAGATATTTATTTTTCAGTGTGATCGTGCGTTTTTAAGTAATATACTCCAATATCTTAGTCACCTTAATAATGATATCTCAAAAACTAGCGTATCAATAATAATTTTATTTATTGTTGATATTAACTGATATGCATGTATATATCCTAAGAAATTAGGTTCATTTCCAATGTTTAATTCTTGAGATATTTGATATTTTCAGTGTAATTATGTGTATTTAGATGATATTCTCAAATATTTTTATTACTTTAATAACGATATATCTAAAACTAGCGTATCAATATTAATTTTATTTATTGTTGATATTACCTGATATACAAGTACATGACCTAAGAAATTAGATTAATTTTCAATGTGTAATGCTTGAGATATTTGATTTTCAGTCTAATTAATGTGTTTTTAGGTGATTCTCTAATATTTTTGGTACCTTAATAACAGTATCTCGAAAATTATCGTATCAATATTAAATTTATTTATTTATGATATTAATTGATATACATGTATATGACTTAAGAAATTAGGTTAGTGTCCAATGTGTAATTCTTGAGATTTTATCAAATATATTTGATTTTCAGTGTAGTTGTGTCTTTTTAGGTGATATTCTCAAATATTTTTGGTACTTTAATAACAATATCTCCAAAATTAGCGTAACATTATTAAATTTATATATTGATAATATTAACTGATATACATGTATATGACCTACGAAATTTGGTTTATTTCCAATGTGTAATTCTTGAGATATTTAACTTTCAATGTGATCATGCGTTTTTTGGTGGTACTCTACAATATTTTTGTTACCTTATTAGAGATATCATAAAAACTGGCGTACTAATATCAATGCTATTTGTCGTTGATATTACCCGATATATATTTATATAATTTAAGAAATTATAATACAATTTAATGTGTAAATCTTGAGATATATCAGTTTCAGTGTTATCGTGCGTTTTTTTGTTATATTCTCAACTATTTTTGTTACCTTAATAATGATATCTCAAAAACTAGCGTATCAATATTAATTTCAAAGATGATATTAATCGATATACATGTATATGATCTAAGAAATTAGGTTAATTTCCAATGTCTAATTCTTGAGATATTTGATTTTCAGTGTAATTATGTGTGTTTTTGGTGATATTCTTAAATATTTTTGTTACCTTAATAATGATATCTCAAAAACTAGCGTCTCAATAACAATTTTATTTATAGATAATATCAACTGATATGCATGTATATGATCTACGAAGTTAGGTTACTGTCCAACGTGTAACTCTTGAGATATTTGATTTTCATTGTAATTAAGTGATTTTTTTGTGATATTCTCAAATATTTTTATTTACCATTATATCTTAAAAATTAGCATACTAATATCAACCCAATTTGGCTCTGATATTTAGTAATATATCATCGTTTATACGATCTAAGATTATTAGATTAATTTCCAATCTGTAATTCCTGAGATATATTTTTTTTAATGTTATCATATATTTTTTTGTGATATTGTTATAACGTGATATCTCAAAAACTACTAATATTAATGCCATTTGTTATTAAAATTGACTGATATTCATGATTCTAGATATGTATACTGAAAAATAAATTAATTTATAATTGTTGAGATATTTACTAATAATCATGAGTGTTCACATGTTTTTTTTTGTATTCTCAAATATTTTTGTTACCTTAATAATAATATCTCAAAAACTGCTGTATCTATTATAATGTCACTCTGAAATAGTGTTTCTACCTTGGCAACGATATCTCAAAAACTAGCGCATTGATATTAATGTTACTCATTATTAATATTGAGTGATATATCTTTAACCAACATCTCTATTTTAATTAAGATTCAATGATACAGATGAAAGTTATTACCATTTTGATAACATTTCCAAATTGTGCCCTTATTAGTAAGAATCTAAATCAAGTATATCAATACTAGTACTATTTACTGCTGATATTTAGTACTGTATTTGTATCTGATCACTGATCACTGATCAATATGGTTGTATTTTTTTTCTCTTTTCTCTCTTTCTGTTTTTTTTTTGTTTTAATGGGCATGCTTCCACAAATAAACAAAAAAAAATAATCATTGTAATTGCAATACTTTCCAAGACGTAATTCTCAAAATATTTTATTTTTAGTGCAAGCATGTGATTTTTGGAGACATTCCAATTTTAGTGTTGTTACCTTGAGAAGATTATCTCAAAAATTGGCGTACCAATATTGGCACTATTTGGCATTGGTACTAAATGAAGTGCATGTATATGATCCAGGCAATCATATTAATTTCCAATGTGTAATTCCTGAGATAATTTCTTTTCAGTATAGTTCAGTATTACACTTTCAGTGTGATCATGCGTTTATTTGGTGATATTCTCAAATTTATTTGATATATTAATAATGATATCTCTAAAACTAGCGTATCACTATTAATTTTATTTATTTCTGATATTAACTAATATGTATGTATATGACCTAAGAAATGAGATTAATTTCCAATGTGTAATTCTTGAGATATTTGATTTTCAGTGTAATCATAGTTTTTTTTGTGTTTTTGGTCAAATAGTAATGTTACTTTAAGCATGAAATTTCAAAATCTACTAAAATTAATGCTATTTCTTGTTGATATTAACTAACATGTATTATCCTAAGTATCTGAAATTGTTGAAAATATGTTCTTAATTTTTTTTGTTTACGATGAAAATTTCATAATGTCTAAACGAAATTTTACATGTTTAGTTGATTTAGTTGATTTAGAAATCTTGTAGTTGATTATAGTAATTTCATTGATTTAGTTGGTTTCGTTAGAAGTACGTAGTTGATTTTAGAAATTTAGTTGATTTGCAATGTGTTTAGTTGATTTAGAAAACATGTACATAGTTGATTTTAGAAGTCTAGTTGATTTAGAAATTATATACATGGTTGATTATAGAAATTTCGTTGATTTAGTTTATTTAGAAATTATGTAGTTGATTATGGAAATTTCGTTGATTTAGTTGATGTAGTTAATTTAGAAATCATGTAGTTTATTATAAAAATTTCATTGATTTAGTTGATTTAGATGCCACGTAGTTGATTTTAGAAATTTAGTTGATATGGAATTTATTTAGTTGATTTAATTGATTTAGAAAACATGTACATACTTGATTTTAGAAATTTTGTTGATGTAAAAATCATGTACAGTCATGCTCACATAAATCTAGTACATACAAATTGGCATTGTTGTATAAAATGGCTATTGTAACCTAATTTCTTGTACTAGATTTATGTGAGCATGACTGTACAGAGTTTATTTTAGAAATTTAGTTGATTTGCAATTTGTTTAGTTGATTTTGAAAACATGTACATTGTTGATTTTAGAAATCTAGTTGATTTAGAAATTATGTACATGGTTGATCTTAGAAATTCAGTTGATATAGTTGATTTAGAAATCATGTAGTTGATTATAGAAATTTCGTTGATGTAGTTGATTTAGAAATCATGTAGTTAAATATAGAAATTTCGTTGATTTAGTTGATTTAGAAGCCACGTAGTTTATTTTAGAAATTTAGTTGATGTGGAATTTATTTAGATGATTTAGTTGATTTAGAAAACATGTACATAGTTGATTTTAGAAATCTAGTTGATTTAGAAATTATATACTTGGTTGATTTTAGAAATTTAGTTGATTAAGTTAATTTGAAATCATGTAGTTGATTATAGAAATTTCGTTGATTTAGTTGATGTAGTTATTTTAGAAATCATGTAGTTGATTATAGAAATTTCATTTATTTAGTTGATTTAGAAAAGATGTACATAGTTGATTTTAGAAATCTAGTTGATTTAGAAATTATGTACATGGTTGATTTTAGAAATTTAGTTGATATAGTTGATTTAGAAATCATGTAGTTCATTATAGAAATTTCGTTGATTTAGTTGATGTAGTTAATTTAGAAATCATGTAGTTGATTATAGAAATTTCGTTGATTTAATTGATTTAGAAGCCACGTAGTTTATTTTAAAAATTTAGTTGATATGGAATTTATTTAGTTGATTTAGAAAACATGTACATAGTTGATTTTAGAAATTTTGTTGTTTTAGGAAATAGTTACCTTATTTCTTGTACTAGATTTATGTGAGCATGACTGTACATAGTTTATTTTAGAAATTTAGTTGATTTGCAATGTGTTTAGTTGATTTAGAAAACATGTACATACTTGATTTTAGAAATCCAGTTGATTTAGAAATTATGTACATGGTTGATTTTAGAAATTTAGTTGATATAGTTGATTTAGAAATCATGTAGTTGATTATAGAAATTTCGTTGATTAAGTTGATTTAGAAATCATGTAGTTGATTATAGAAATTTCGTTGATTTAGTTGATTTAGAAGCCACGTAGTATATTTTAAAAATTTAGTTGATATGGTATTTATTTTGTTGATTTAGAAAACATGTACATAGTTGATTTTAGAAATTTTGTTGATTTAGGAAATAGTTACCTTATTTCTTGTACTAGATTTATGTGAGCATGACTGTACATAGTTTATTTTAGAAATTTAGTTGATTTGCAATGTGTTTAGTTGATTTAGAAAACATGTACATACTTGATTTTAGAAATCCAGTTGATTTAGAAATTATGTACATGGTTGATTTTAGAAATTTAGTTGATATAGTTGATTTAGAAATCATGTAGTTGATTATAGAAATTTCGTTGATTAAGTTGATTTAGAAATCATGTAGTTGATTATAGAAATTTCGTTGATTTAGTTGATTTAGAAGCCACGTAGTATATTTTAAAAATTTAGTTGATATGGTATTTATTTTATTGATTTAGAAAACATGTACATAGTTGATTTTAGAAATTTTGTTGATTTAGTTGATTTAGAAATCATTTAGTTGGTTTATTTGATTTGTTAGAAACATTGCTACATTTTTTTTAGAATTATTTTATGATATATGTAATACTGATATGGTTTATGTTTCCTACTTTACTTAATTGATTTTTTAGAAGTATTGCTACAATTTTTTTAGAATTATTTTATGATATATCTAATACTGATATGTTTAGGTTTCCTACTTTACTTAATTCATTTAGTACCAGTAACTGAGTTAGAGGTATTAGCATAGTACTTAAAATCATTTGCAACTTTAGAATTTTGATGGAATTTGTATAACCACCGACATATATCTCAGAATTTTTATCGATAGCTTAACTTTAAGGTTTCAAAGATTGCATATAGCTACAAATTTTGTCAAAATTCGGGATCACCACCAAAAAATACTGCATTCCAGAACTAATATGCATTACACCACAGACATATATTCCAGATTTTTTATCGATAACTTAAAGGTTTCAAAAATTGCATAGAGCTACAAATTTTGTCAAAATTTGTGATCACCACCAAAAAATATTATGTGGATATAATACTGTGGACTGTAATAGTGTGGACAGAACTAATGTGGATAACTTAACTTGATGGTTTTAAAGATACAAATTATGTCAAAATTTAGGATCACCACAAAAAAATATTACATCCCAGAACTAATATGGATAAGTTAACTTGAAGGTTTTAAAGATTGCATCAAGCTCAAATTTTGTCAAAATATGTAATCAGCACCAATAAATATTACATCCCAGAATTTATATCAATAAGTTAACTTAAAGGTTTCAGAGATTGCATCAAGCTACAAATTTTGTAAAAATTTAGGATCACCACCAAAAAATATCATATCCCAGAACTAATATGCATAACACCACAGACATATATCACAGAATTTTTATCGATAACTTGATGGTTTTAAAGATTGTATAGAGCTACAAATTTTGTCAAAATTTGTGATCACCACCAAAAAATCTTACATCCCAGAACTAATATGGATAACTTATCTTGAAGGTTTCAAAGATTGCATCAAGCTACAAATTATGTCAAAAATTGTTATCAGCACCAATAAATATTACATCCCAGAATTTATATCGATAAGTTAACTTAAAGATTTCAAAGGTTGCATCAAGCCGCAAATTTTGTCAAAATTTGTGATCACTACCAAAAAATATTACATCCCAGAACTAATATGCATAACACCACAGACATATCTTCCAGAATTTTTATCGATAACTTAATGTTTCAAAGATTGCATAGAGCTACAAATTTTGGCAAAATTTTTGATCACCAACAAAAAATATTACATCCCAGAACTAATATGGATAACTTAACTTGAAGGTTTTAAATATTGCATCAAGCTACAAATTATGCCAAAATTTGTGATCAGCACCAATAAATATTACATCCCAGAATTTTTATCGACCAAAAGGTTTCAAAGATTGCATCAAGCTACAAGTTTTGTCAAAATTTGTGATCAGCACCAAAAAAATATTACTTCCCAGAATTGATATCGATAACTTACGGTTTTCATGTTGATGTTTAGTAGTAGTTCCTGTACTTGAGTGAGTATGTGTGTGGTGTTTTCTGCTGGGTACCTGCGCACCAATAACAATTGTCAGCGAAATAATCATCGGTTTTATACGGTCCTGTGGCGCTGAAGAGGGGCAGGGGAGAGGGATGAAACGGGTAATTGCACGCGACGGTAACTAGTTTTTGACACAAAGTCGCCATTGCGCGCGTCTTCATGCTATTTACATATTAGGGACAAGTCTCTTCTTCTGCTTCGTCCTCCACCTGTGCAGGCGCCAAGCCTCAGGCCTCCGCCGGCATTTACCGCGGGGATTCCGCGAGAGCAGCACCAAATCACCAGCATTTAGTTTTTTTCCATAATATTTTGCTGATATTTTTAGATAATGACTCGTTTCGAGATGTAATTGTGAAATCAATTACTCGACAACGAAATACAGACTGAGATTGGTGCAATTTGAAGAAGTTACAAGCAAGTATATAGACCAAATTAATGTCCCCACTTAAAAACTATTTTTACCTAAAGCCATAAACATGGATTTTCAAAATTTCATAAATTGTTAATATCAGTTATTAAAAATTATTTAATTCGTTCTCATATTTAAGGCATTGTATTTTTGGCTGAAATTTTTTTCAAATCTAGATTATGTTTTTTCACATTTTTACCTAAAATCATAAACATGGATTTTCAAAATTTCGTAAACTGTTAATATCAGATATTAAAAATCTTTTAATGTTTCTCATATTTAAGGTATTGATTTTTGGCTGAATTTTTTTCAAATCTAGATTATGTCTTTTCACATATTAATGACATAATTTTTACCTAAAGTCATAACCTTGGAATTTCAAAATTTCCTAAATTATTAATCCCAGATATCAGAAATTCCTTAATGTTTCTCAAATTCAAATATTGTCTATGTATCCCTACTACATAGATATTAGAAAATTAAAATAAATTTTCAATTTACGCATATCAACTGTTAGATGAATTGATGTTTCATAACTGCGTAAAACGTAAAAATGAAATTAGTCACGAAGTTTTTCATAATTGATGTGCTGCCTGTTAATGTGAATTTATCACCGAAACGATTTTTTACGTGCCATCGTTTAGCTTTTAATTACAAAGAGGTTGTAAACTTTTGCAGGTCGCGTATGCTTGACTCCGAGAACAGTCGCAGTTATGCAGCCTCTTTCCAAATTAGCACAATTGACGAGCAACGCAATAACAATTTGTCTCCGGGCAATCATAGCTGATCGTATGCAATACTTTAATTAGCTCCGATATTCTGCATGCCCAATTAAACGTTATAAATAGGCGTCTGTATTTACGTAATTTTTTATATTTATAACTTTATAAATATTAATTTGTTGTTATTAAACAAATATGATCTGCACAGCACATGACTTTCACCATCTTAAAAATAAATGAAATGATTTAAGGCAGTTTACAACAAAATTTTCATAATTTCTGAAATATCATGAGATGTGATAATTTAGAATTTCCAACAGTTTTCTTTGCATTGAGATTTTTCAGCAGTTTTCTTTGAAATGAGATTTTTCAACAGTTTTCTTAGAAATGAGATATTTCAACAGTTTTCACCTTAATAATTAAACTATTAATCTCCCCTTAAATATTCTATAATTAAGTTTAAAATAAAGTTAATTTTTATACCAATATTTATAAAATTCATTAATCTTATATCATATCCTTTAGACATCAATATCATCATATCATAATAAATATCATCATATCCATCATATCCATTAGGGGGGTATATCATACCCTCTTAATTTTAATTATGAATCATTATTCTTTAGAAAGATATTCAGTTTTCTTTAGAATTATTTTCTCAGCAGTTTTCTTTGCAATGAGATTTTTCATCAGTTTTCTTTGAAATGAGATTTTTCAATAGTTTTCTCTGGAATTAGATTTTACAAGTTTTCTTTGGAATTAGTTTTTCCGACCGTTTCTTTGAAATGAGATTGTTTAACAGTTTTCGTTGTAATGAGATCATTATTCTTTAGAATGATATTTTCCAATAGTTTTCTTTAGAATTAGTCTTTTCGGCAGTTTTATTTGCAATGAGATTTTTCAACAGTTTTCGTTGAACTAAGATTTTTCAATAATTTACTTTGGAACAAGAGTTTCCAAGTTTTCTTTGGAATTAGTTTGCTCAACAGTTTCTTTGGGATGCGAGTTTTCAATAGTCTTCTCTGAAACCAGATTTTCCAAGTTTATTAGTTTTTCGGTAGTTTCTTTGGAATGAGATTGTTCAACAGTTTTCTTTGTAATGAGATCATTATTCTTTAGAATGATATTCTCCAACAGTTTTCTTTGAAATTAGTCTTTTCAACAGTTTTCCTTGAACTAAGATTTTTCAATAGTTTTCTTTCCAACGAGATTTTCGAAGTTATACTTTTTTTTACAGTATCTTTGGAATGAGATTTTTTAACAGTTTTCTTTCTAATCAGATTTTTAAATATTTTTCTTTCAAATGAGATGTTTTTTTAACAATTTTGTGGAAATTTTGTATATTATGTAGCATTTTTTGATAATAAATATTCTTTATTATTATTATTATTATTATTATTAATTTAACTTTTATTAACGAACTTATTTGTATATTTTTATAATGTATAAGTTATAGGAATCAAAAGTTTGTTGTGCATTTCATAATATACATCTGAATAATTATTCTTTCGAATGAGATTTTCCTAGAGTTTTCTACGGATTTTATTCAGAATTTTTCAGGATTTGTTTCAGAATTTTTCAGTAGTTTTCTTTGCAATACAATTTTTCAACAGTTTTCTCTGAAATTGGGAATTATCAATAGATTTCTTGGGAATGAGATTGTTCGACAGTTTAATGTTTAATGCCGAAATTATTTTATATATTTTTTTTAATGTATAAGTTATCGGAATGAAATGGTTTTTGTGTATTTCACAATACACTTCTGAATAATTATTCTTTAGAATTAGATTTTCCAGCAGTTTTCTACGGAATCAAAATTTTCAGCAATTTTCTTTGGAATGCAATTTTTCAACTGTTTTCTTTGAAATGGGATTTACATATAGTTTTCTTTGTAATAAGATTTTTCGAGAGTTTAACTTTTTATACCTTTTAGAATTTAGAATTCGATTTTCCAACAGATTTCTTCCTAGCTAAATTTTTAGGAACTAAATTTTCTTTGGAATTAAATTTTCCAACAGTTTTCTTTGAAATGGAATTTCTCAATAGTTTTCTTTGGAATAAGATATATTCTTTGGAATTCTCACCTTGGAATAAGATAATAAGATTTGGAATAAGATGATTGAATTGATATTTTGAGAATTTCCAACAGTTTTCTTTACATTGAGATTTTTCAGCAGTTTTCTTTGGAATGCAACTTTTCAACAGTTTTCTTTGAAATGGGATTTATCAATAGTTTTCTTTGGAATGAGACTTTTCGACAGTTTAACTTATATACCTCTGAATAATTATTCTCTGGAATTTGATTTTCCATCAGTTTTCTACTTATTAAATTTTTCAGCAGTTTTCTTTGGAATACAATTTTTCAGAAATTTCACTTTTCAACAGTTTTCTTTGAAATGGGATTTATCAATAGTTTTTTTTTTGAGTGAGATTTTTCGACAGTTCAACTTTTATTACCGAAATGATTTTCTATATTTTTTAATGTATAAGTTACCCGAATTTAAAGTTTCTCTTGTATTTCACAATATACTTCTCAATTATTATTCCTAGGAATGAAATTTTCCAACAGTTTTCTGCGGAATTAAGTTTTCAGCAGTTTTCTTTGAAATGCAATGTTTCAGCAGTTTTCTTTGAAATTGGATTTATCAATAGTTTTCTTTGGAATGAGAATTTTCGACGTTTAACTTCTTATACGTCTGAATAATTATTCTTCTTCACAATTATTTTTTTCAACAGTTTGCTTTGAAATAAAATTTGTCGATAATATTCTCTGAAATTGCATTTATCAATAGTTTTCTATGGAATGAGATATTTCGATAGTTTAACTTATTATACCTCTGAATAATAATTTTTTGGAATAAGATTTTCCAACAGTTTTCTATGGAATTAAATGTTTCAGCAGTTTTCTTTGGAATACAATTTCTCAACAGTTTTCTTTGAAATGGGATTTATCAATAGTTTTCTTTGGAATGAGATTTTTCGACGTTTAACTTTTTATACCTCTGAATAATTATTCTTTGGAATTGGATTTTCCAATAGTTTTCTTCAGAATTATTTTTTTCAGCAGTTTTCTTTGGAAAGCAATCTTTCAACACTTTGCTTTGAAATGGAATTTATCTATGGTTTTCTCTGAAATTCAATAGTTTTGTATGGAATGTGATTTTTGATAGTTTAACTTATTATACCTCTAAATAATTATTCTTTGGAATGAGATTTTCCAACAGTTTTCTTCCGAATTATTTTTTTCAGCAGTTTTCTTTGGGAAGCAATCTTTCAACAGTTTGCTTTGAAATGGAATTTATCGATAATTTTCTTAGAAATTGGATTTATCAATAGTTTTCTATGGAATGAGATATTTCGACAGTTTAACTTATTATACCTCTGAATAATTATTCTTTGGAATGGGATTTTCCAACAGTTTTCTATGGAATTAAATGTTTCAGCAGTTTTCTTTGAAATGCAATTTTTCAACAGTTATCTTTCAAATGGGATTAATCAATAATTTTCTTTGGAATGAGATTTTTCGACTTTTAACTTTTTATACCTCTGAATAATTATTCTTTGGAATTTGATTTTCCAACAGTTTTCTTCAGAATTAAATTTTTCAGCAGTTTTCTTTGGAATGCAATCTTCCAACAGTTTGCTCTGAAATGGAATTTATCGATAATTTTCTTTGAAATTGGATTTATCAATTGTTTTCTATGGAATGAGATTTTCAACAGTTTAGCTTATTATACCTCTGAATAATAATTCTTTGGAATGAGATTTTTCAACAGTTTTCTATGGAATTAAATGTTTCAGCAGTTTTCTTTGGAATGCAATTTTTCAACAGTTTTCTTTGAAATGGGATTTATCAATAGTGTTCTTTCGAATGAGATTTTTCGACAGTTTAATTTTTATTATCGAAATTATTTCAAGAAAATAAATAAGAAGTTCCCGTTAAATAAATTATTATTATTATTATTATTATTATTTTGTATATATTTTTTAAAGTGTAAGTTATTAAAACCATAAGTTCTTTTGTGTATTTCACAATATATGAATCAATATTCTTTAGAAAGATATTTCTCAGCAGTTTTCTTTGAAATTAGTTTTTCAGAAATTTTCTTTGCAGTGACATTTTTCAACAGTTTTCTTTGAAATAAGATTTTTCAATAGTGTTCTCTGGAACGAGATTTTATAAGTTTCCTAAAGTTTTCTTTGAAATTAGTTTTTCAGCAGTTTTCTTTTTAATGAAATTATTCAACAGTCTTCATTGACATGAGATTTTTCAATAGTTTTCTTTGGAACGAGATTTTCCAAGGTTTCTTTGAAATGAAATTGATCAACAGATTTCTGTAATGAGATCATTATTCTTTATAACAATATTTTCCCATAGTTTTCTTTGGAATTATTTTTTTCTGTAGTTTTCTTTGCAATGAGATTTTTCAACAGTTCTCTTTTAAATGAGATTTTTGAATAGTTTTCTCTGGAATGTGATTTTCCAAGTTTATTAGTTTTTCGGCAGTTTCCTTGGAATGAGAGTTGTCAACAGTTTTGTTTAGAATGCATTTTTGCAAGTTTTCTTTGAAATGGACTTATCAATAGTTTTTTTGGAATGATATTTTTCGATAGTTTAACTTGTATTACCGAAATTAATATCTATATATTTTTTAATGTGTAAGTTATTAGAATCAAAAGTTGTTTTGTGTATTGCACAATATATGCATCATTATTCTTTAGAAAGATATTTCCCAAGAGTTTCCTTTGGAATTAGTTTTTCAGCAGTTTTCTTTACAATGACATTTTTCAACAGTTTTCTTTGAAATGAGATTTCTCAATAGTTTTCTCTGGAACGAGATTTTAAAAGTTTTCTTTGAAATTAGTTGTGCAGTTTATCTGGAATGAGATTGTTCAACGGTTTTCATTGAAATGAGATGTTTCAATAGTTTTCTCTGAAACAAAGTTTTCCAAGTTCATTACTTTTTTCAACAGTTTCTTTGGAATGACATTATTCAACAGTTTTTCTATGAAATGAGATTTAATAATAGTTTTCTTTGGAACGAGATTTTCCAAATTTTCTTTAGAATTAGTTTGCTCAACAGTTTCTTTGGAATGAGATTTTTAAACAGTTTTGCATGTAATCAGATTTTTGAATAGGTTTCTTTCAAATGAGATTTTTCAACAATTAACTTATTAACGAACTTATTTATATATTTTTATAATGTACAAGTCATCGGAATCAAAAGTTTCTTGTGGATCTCATAATATACATCTAAATAATTATTTTTTGGAATGAGATTTTCCAACAGTTTTCCACGGAATTATTTTTTTCAGCAGTTGTTATTGGAATTCAATTTTTCAAGTTTTATTTAAAATGGGATTTATCAATAGTTTTTTTTTTGAATGAGATTTTTCAACAGGTTTACTTTTTATACCTCTGAATAATTATTCCTTGGAATTAGATTTTCCAGCAGTTTTATATGGAATTAAATCTTTCGGCAGTTTTCTTTGGAAAGCAATTTTTCAGCAGTTTTCTTTGGAATGCAATTTTTCAACAGTTTTCTTTAGAATGGGATTTATCAATAGTTTTCGTTGGAATGAGATTTTTCAACAGGTTAACTTTTTATACCTCTGAATAATTATTCTTTGGTCTTTTTCCAACAGTGTTCTTCAGAATTAAATTTTTCAGCAGTTTTCTTTGGAATGCAATATTTCCACAGTTTTCTTTTTTTCAATAGTTTTCTATGGAACGAAATTTCCCAAAGTTTGCTTTGAAATTAGTATATTCAGCAGTTTTCTTTGTAATAAAATTATTCAGCAGTTTTCATTGATATGAGATTTTTCAATTGTTTTCTTTGGAACGAGATTTTTTAAGTTTTCTTTGGAATTAGTTTTTGCAACAGTTTCTTTGGAATGAGATTGATCAACGGTTTATTGTAATAAGATTATTTTTCTCGACAATGATATTTTTCAATAGTTTTCTTTGGAATTAGTTTTTTATGCAGGTTTCTTTGCAATGAGACTTTTCAACGGTTCTCTTTTAAATGAGACTTTTCGCTAGTTTTCTCTGGAACGAGATTTTCCAAGTTTTTTAGTTTTTCAATTGTTTCTTTCGAATGAGAGTTGTCAACAGTTTTCTTTGAATAGAGATTTTTCAATAGTTTTCTCTGGAACGAGATTTTACAAGTCTCCTTTGAAATTAATGTTTTCAGCAGTTTTCTTTGCAATGAAATTATTCAACAGTTTTTATTGGAACGAGATTTTCTTTGGAATTTGTTTTTCTAACAGTTTCTTTGGAATGAGATTGATCAACGGTTTTCTATAATGAAATCATTATTCTTTATAATGATATTTTCCAATAGTTTTCTTTGGAATTAGTTTTTTCTGCAGTTTTCTTTGCAATGAGACTTTTCAACAGTTCTCTTTTAAATTAGATTTTTCAATAGTTTTCTCTGGAACGAGATTTTCCAAGCTATTTAGTTTTTTCAACAGTTTCTTTCAAATGAGATTTTTCAATAGTTTTCTCTGAAATGAGATTTTACAAGTTTCATATGAATTTAGTGTTTTCAGCAATTTTCTTTGCAATGAAATTATTCAACAGTTTTTTATTGGAACGAGATCTTCCAAGTTTTATTTGGAATTAGTTTATCCAACAGATTCTTTCGAATGAGATTGATCAACAGTTTTCTGTAATAAGATTATTAATCTTTATAATGATATTTTCCAATTGTTTTCTTTTGAATTAGTTTTTCCAGGAGTTTTCATTGCAATGAGATTTTTCAACAGTTCTCTTTTAAATGAGATTTGTGAATAGTTTTCTCTGGAACGAGATTTTTCAAGTTTATAAGTTTTTCAACAATTTCTTTGGAATAAGAGTTGTCAACAATTTTCTTTGAAATAAGATTTTTCAATAGTTTCTTCTGGAAATGAGATTTCTCAATAGTTTTCTTTGAAATGGGATTTGTCAATAGATTTCTTTGGAATGAGATTTTTTGACAGTTTAACTTTTATTACCGAAATTATTATGTATATATTTTTTAATGTATAAGTTATTGGAATAAAAAGAGTTTTGTGTATTTCACAATATGAATCATTATTCGCTAGAATGATAATTTCCAACAGTTTTCTTTGGAAATAGTTTTTTAATCAGTTTTCTATGCAATGAAATTTTTCAACGTTTTCTTTGAACTGAGACTTTTTAACATTTTTCTCTGGAACAAGATATTCCAAGTTTTCTTTGGATTTCGTTTTTCCAACATTGAAATTAGATTGTTCAATAGTTTTCTTTGTAATGAGAAGATTCTTCTGTAGAATGATATTTTCTAACAGTTTTTTTTTTCGAATTAGTTCCTTTGCACTGAGATTTTTCAACAGTTTTCTTTGAATTGAGATTTTTCAATAGTTTTTTCTGGCACGAGATTTTACAAGTTTTCTATGGAATTAGTTGTTTCAACAGTTTATTTGGAATGAGATTATTCAACAGTTTTGTTTGAAATTAGATTTTTCATTAGTGTTCTCTGGAACAAGCTTTTCTAAGTTTTTAGTTTATTCCATAGTATCTTTGAAACAAAATTTTTTAAGAGGTTTTTTTCGCAATGAGAGTTTTCAACAGTTTTCTTTGAAATAAGATTTTTCAATAGTTTCTTCTGGCACGAGATTTTACAAGTTTTTTATGGAGTGAGTTATTGCAACAGATTATTTGGAATAAGATTATTCAACAATTTTCTTTGAAATGAGATTTTTCAATAGTTTTTTCTGGAACGAGATTTTACAAGTTCTCTTTGGAATTAGTTATTCCAACAGTTTATTTGGTATGAGATTGTTCAAAAGTTTTCTTCGAAATGAGATTTTTCAATAGTTTTCTCTGGAACGAGATTTTCCAAGTTTATTACCTTTTTCAACAGTTTCTTTGGAATGAGATAATTTAACAGTTTTCTTCATAATAAGATTTTTGAGTAGGTTGAGATTTTTCACCACTGTATCTTTTATTTCCAAAATTATTTTGTATATTCCATAATGGATAAATTATCGGAATCGTACCATGTATACATCATGCTTTAAAATGACTAAATATTTACAATCCAAGTCGTGATTTCGCAACCTGCAAGCGCTAAACATCTATATAATCTTGAACCGCATCGAAATTAGTTCTGTTATTTGTTTAAATTATCATGTATTAAATGATTTAACACGATTTTGCACTTGGAAATTAATCGCGGCGCATGTTAATTAATTGGTGTGCACGTATCGTCCCATCGCCGTGTGTTATGTTCCCTCGGTATCTTCGCGTTGCGCAATCCTCGAGAGGATGTCATCCCATGGCCATGGAGTGACGGTGCTCTGAAAAATGCTGGTGCCGGTAAATGCCATCATTCCCCATGCCTGTCGCAGACGCATAGAAAATTCGTAGTTTATGCTCTGCTTGCTGCGTGGATCGCTGCAGAAAAAACCTCAGGTACCTGATGGAAATGTAAAATGTCTTCAGTTGTGTGTTATATAACGCACTGCAATGGACGTGCAGATGAAAGTTGAAATGATGAGATGAAAAAGAGATGAGATTATTTAAATTTGAGCTGTAGTTATATAAACTTTGACATAAATTTTGAAAAAAAAAAAAAAAAAAAAAACCTTTTCAATTATAATATTTTTTTACAAATTATAAATTTTGTATGCACCAATAAAATTTTGCATCATTGCAAGAACCGTTATCAAATTTGGTTTTCGAATTACGTGTTTGTACCTTCATAAATTATCTGTTTACCATAAATAACAATTCCTCTGGTAGTTTTCTATTGTGATCGATTGCAGGATTGATAATTCTAGCTGCAGGTGAGCAGCAGTATAATTAAACCTCTGCAGCAGTCGCTGGAGGCGTCCATAATTCTCCCATTGAAAAAACTAATTAATATCATGTAAATTCGCCGAGCTTACCAGGATCTCAAGGGACAAGGACGTCGCGACGCCCAACTGCAAGGAACGCCGAATTTGAAGGGTTAAGGACATAGCCCCGGTGTCCTTGGCCCTTCAAATTCGGCGTCGCGACGTCCTAGTCCCTCACAATTCGGCGTCGCGACGCCCTTCATTTCGATGGTCAGTCATTTAGGGCGAGGGTCATCCCTTTATTTTACGTGGCGCTAATATTAAAAACGTGAAATGGCGTCTTTTTTAATTGCGTCGGCGGCCGTAATTAATTTCCTGCTGCGACCTTTACAGACAGAGGAGGTAAAGTGCTGCTCGTGACCGGCCCAGCCGTGCTGCCGCTCAAATGAGAGATACGTTTTTAATTGCGCAAGAAAATCGGAAATGAGGATGGTTTTGGTAAACGTTCGGTTCTTTTTGGTCAGGTGTCAAGTGATGGTGATGGTGATGGTGATGGTCTGATGATGCACCTTGAAATCGTCTCAGAAGTTCCCAATTGTACATTTAAATAAATGGAGAAGTAAAAGTGATTGTAACTGGTAAAGTTTTTTTTATGTTATTTAAAAAAAATTATAGGTATTACCTTCCATTAAATTTCTAAGTTAGAAGATGAATTGCATTGCACAAATAAGAAAATCTTTTAGATGATTTAATTTGATATTGCATGAGATGTGTGTTTTTTGCCGAATCATTTCACCACAGGGTAGAAAAAGAACTCAAATTACAGAAAAAAGTGATGCAAAGAGTGCGTCACAAGTGCGTCAAAAAATAAATATTTTGAAAATGAAAGTTGAGGATTTCTTTGAGTGGCAAGATTTCAGCTCCATATACGTATTCAAAAATACTAAAAGCAATTCTCAACGTCAATGCGTTAAATATTTTTTTGAAGTAAGAGGTAAATGAGGAAGTTGGTCTTTAATGTATAAACGTACTTTTGAATATGTTGAATATACGATAGTTCAATTTTTTAAGAATAAAATCATTAAAGAAGGGACGATGGAACAAGAATTAAAACAAACTAATGGTATTATATTTTCCAAAATATGAACTAAAATTTTGGCAAGACCAATTTCGGGGACAGTTACTGATAACAATGCCTCGACGAAAAAAACTGATATATATATTTTTAATTAAATTCGTCTTTTATTTATAACAGAAAATTCTATTTTACGTACTTATAAGTTAATTTATCTAGAATTAATAAGTTTATGTTACTTGGATAAAGTATATTTCTTATTTGTAATAATCTATCTGCTATGTCTTTTCCACTTAAGTAATAAAACAAAATGATTATTTATTTAAAAGAGGTCAGTGTAACACAAATTCTCTTTTGCTATTTAATTAACTAATAATTAATAATTGTATAACTTTAACAAGTAATATAATACTAATGTATAAATATACTTTTGAAGATGCTGAATATACGATACTTCAATTTTTGAAGAATAAAATCATTAAAGAAGAGACGAAGGAATTATAACAAACTAAGGTATTATTTTTTCCAAATTATAAACTAAAATTTTGGCAAGACCAATTTCTGGGACAGTTAGTGATAACAATGCCTCGACGAAAAAAACTGATATATATATATATATATATATATATATATATATATATATATATATATTTAATGAAATTCGTCTTTAATTTATAACTGAAAATTGTATTTTACATACTTATAAGTTAATTTATCTTGAATTAATAAGTTTTTGTTACTTGGATGAAGTATATTTCTTATTTATAATAATCTATCTGCTATGTTTTTCCCACTTAAGTAATAAAACAAAATGATTTTATTCATTTAAAAGTGGTCAGTGTAACAAAGATTCTCTTTTGCTATTTAATTATCTATAATTAATAATTTTATAACATTAACAAGTAATGTAACTTTTTACCTTTATGATTCAATTCAAATTTGAAAATTTATTGACTTGAAATCTAATTTTTACAAACTGAAAATCTTGAAATTTAAAAACTGTGAATATCTTAAAATGGCCATAAAATATTGTGCTTAGCATCTTTCTAATATGTTAGATAGATAGATAGATGATAGATAGATATATAGAAAATTGATTGATCATAGTTAAATGATAGATCGATATATAGAAAATAGATAGATGATAGTTAAATGATAGATCGATATATAGAAAATAGATAGATGATAGATAAATGATAGATCGATATATAGAAAATAGACAGATGATAGATATATGATAGATCGATATATAGAAAATAGATAGATGATAGATAAATGATAGATGGATAGATACATATATAGATAATAATCAATCAAATTACGTTTATCTTTTTTCCACAATTTTATTTATATATTTCGCTATATATATTTCAAGTACTATACTAAACGCAAACGTAATTTGATTGATTATTATAGAAATACTTTTCACAAAGCTCTGAGAATAAGATATATAGATATATAGATATATGGAAAAATGTATTCAATAGTCGACCATTTTTACATAATACTTGGCTAGTCAATATTGCACAATATAAATATAATATAAATACATGGATAGGTATAATGTAGATAATAGAATGAGAAGAAAAATATAATTCTTGAATTAAAAAATAAATAAAGTTGTCATATTTAGTACTTATAGGTATAATATAGATAATAGAATGAGAAGAACAATATAATTTTTGAATTAAAATAAATATTTATGGTTGTTATACTTTGTACTTACTTAAGTACCTTTTATCTTTTTTTCACAACTTTATTTATATATTTCGCTATTATATTTCAAGCACTATACTAAACGTAAACGAAATTTGATTGATCATTATAGAAATACTTTTCACAAAGCTCTGAGAATAAGATATATAGATATATAGACTTTTCGGCAGTTTTCTTTGCAATGAGATATTTCAACAGTTTTTGTTGAAATAAGATTTTTCAATAGCTCTTTGGAACGAGATTTTCCAATTTTTCTTTGAAATTAGTTTGCGTAACATTTTCTTTGGAATGAGAGATTTTAACAGTTTTCTTTGTAATTAGATTTTTCAATAGTTTTCTTTCAAATGAGATTTTTCAACAATTTAACTCTTATTAACGAACTTATTTGTATATTTTTATAATGTACAAGTCAACGGAATCAAAAGTTTCTTGTGTATCTCATAATATACATCTGAATAATTATTCTTTGGAATGAGATTTTCCAACAGTTTACTACGGATTTCTTTTTCAGAATATTTCAGAAATTTTTTCGGCAGTTTTCTCTAGAACGCAATTTTCAACAGTTTTCTTTGAAATGGGAATTATTAATAGATTTCTTCAGAATGAGATTGTTCACAGTTTTCTTTGTAAAGAGATGATTATTCTTTAGAATGATATTTTCCAACAGTTTTGTTTCAAATCAGTCTTTTCAGCAGTTTTATTTGCAATTAGATTTTTCAACAGTTTTCGTTGAACTAAGATTTTTCTAGTTTTCTGTGGTATTATTTTCTCAACAGTGTCTTTGGAATGAGATTTTTTAACAGTTTTCTTTCTAATCAGATTTTTAAATATTTTTCTTTCAAATGAGATTTTTTTTAACAATTTAACTTTTATTAACAAACTTATTTGTATATTTTTTAATGTATAAGTTATCCGAATTAAAAGTTTCTGGTGTATTTCACAATATACCACTCAATAATTATTCCTTGGAATGAAATTTTCCAACAGTTTTCGCGGAATTAAATTTTTCAGCAGTTTTCTTTGAAATGCAATGTTTCGGCAGTTTTATTTGAATTTTGATTTATCAATAGTTTTCGTTGGAATGAGATTTTTTGACGTTTAACTTTTTATACCTCTGAATAATTATTCTTTGGAATTAGATTTTCCAACAGTTTTCTTCAGAACTATTTTTTTCAGCAGTTTTCTTTGGAAAGCAATCTTTCAACACTTTGCTTTGAAATGGAATTTATCTATTCAGTTTTCTTTCGAATTAGTTTTTTGGGCAGTTTTCTTTGCAATGAGATTTTTCAACAGTTTTCTTTGAAATGAGATTTTTCAATAGTTTTTTCTAGCAATTTTTTTCTAATTTATGAATAAATCCTTGGACTTCAAAAAATGTTACACTACCAACCATATTGTTTAAACCATTATATGAAAAAAAAATAAGACTTAGGCCCTAAGAAGTAAAAAAAAATCTTTAAATGTACAAAAACTACTTCAAAAAGTGGCGTTTAAATAGAAATTCCAAGCAATTAAAAAAAATGCAACGATTTCACTTAATTTAAGTTCTCTGTTATATGAGATTTTTGAATAGTTTTCTCTGGAACGAGATTTTCCAAGTTTATTTGTTTTTCAACACTTCCTTTGCAAAGAGAGTTGCCAACAGTTTTCTTTGAAATGAGATTTTTCAATAGTTATCTTTGAAATGGAATTTGTCAATATATTTCTTTGGAATGAGATTTTTTGACAGTTTAACTTTTATTACTGAAACTATTTTGCAAATATTTTTTCATGTATAAGTTATCGGAATAAAAAGAGTTTTGTGTATTTCACAATATATGAATCATTATTCTCTAGAATGATATTTTCTTGGAATTTCTTGGAAAACAGTTCTTTGGAAATAGTTTTCTCAACAGTTTTCTTTGCAATGAGATTTTTCAACGTTTTCTTTGAAATGAAACTTTTTAACAGTGCTCTCTGGAACGAGATTTTACAAGTTTTCTTTGGAATTCGTTTTTCCAACATTTAAATGAGATTGTTCAACAGTTTTCTATGTAATGAGATGATTATTCTTTAGAATGATATTTTCTAACAGTTTTCTTTCGAATTAGTTTTTTGGGCAGTTTTCTTTGCAATGAGATTTTTCAACAGTTTTCTTTGAAATGAGATTTTTCAATAGTTTTTTCTGACACGAGATTTTACAAGTTTTCTATAGAATTAGTTGTTCCAATAGTTAATTTATGCATACATTCTAGGGCTTAAAAAAATGTAACACTACTAACCATATTGTTTAAACCATTAGATGAAAAAAAAACTTAGGCCCTAAGAAGTAAAAAAAAATCTTTAAATTTTGAAAAACTACTTCAAAAAGTGGCGTTTAAATAGAAATTCCAAGCAATTAATAAAAATGCAACGATTTCACTTAATTTAAGTTCTCTGTAATATGAAATTTTTGAATAGTTTTCTCTGGAACGAGATTTTTCAAGTATATTAGTTGCTCAACAGTTCCTTTGGAATGAGAGTTGCCAACAGTTTTCTTTGAAATGCGATTTTTCAATAGTTATCTTTGAAATAGGATATGTCAATATTTTTCATTGGAATAAATTTTTTTGACAGTTTAACTTTTATTACTGAAACTATTTTGCATATATTTTTTCATGTATAAGTTATCGGAATCAAAAGAGTTTTTGTGTATTTCACAATATATGAATCATTATTCTCTAGAATGATATTTTCTTGGAATTTCTTGGAAAACAGTTCTTTGGAAATAGTTTTCTCAACAGTTTTCTTTGCAATGAGATTTTTCAACGTTTTCTTTGAAATGAAACTTTTTAACAGTGCTCTCTGGAACGAGATTTTACAAGTTTTCTTTGGAATTCGTTTTTCCAACATTTAAATGAGATTGTTCAACAGTTTTCTATGTAATGAAATGATTATTCTTTAGAATGATATTTTCTAACAGTTTTCTTTCGAATTCGTTTTTTGGGCAGTTTTCTTTGCAATGAGATTTATCAACAGTTTTCTTTGAAATGAGATTTTTCAATCGTTTTTTCTGGCACGAGATTTTACAAGTTTTCTATAGAAGTAGTTGTTCCAACAGTTAATTTATGCATAAATCCTTGGACTTCAAAAAATGTTGCACTACTAACCATATTGTTTAAACCATTATATGAAAAAAAAAGACTTAGGTCCGAAGAAATTAAAAAAAAACCTTTAAATTTTGAAAAACTACTTCAAAAAGTGGCGTTTAAATAGAAATTCCAAGCAATTAAAAAAAATGCAACGATTTCACTTAATTTATACATTTATTGTTTGAAAGTTTTGAGTGTATATTAACGAAATTTAAATTTGAAAACTGTCAATTTGTGGCACATAAATGGATTTTTTGACAGTCCAAGTATCAAAATTAAGAAAACCAAGGAGGTAAAGTCAAAATTTTAACGATATTAATAATAATTTAATACTACTACTTAATATAAAATTATAGTGCCCGGCGCCTCCACCATAAGTGCCTATACTAATTTTATTTATTTATTATTAATTTTATCGAAATCTGGGTATTTTTGTATATTTTTAAGGTAAGTATATTGAAAGTCCAAATCTGTATATCATTGTATGTATATTTATTTATTTACTTATTTAATCATTCATGTTTTAAGACTTTTAAAATTTATTTACATTTACGATATTATATTTCTTCGTATTTCTCTTTATGTTCTGTATATCATTATATATATATATATATATATATATATATATATATATTTGTTTATTTATTTAATCATTCATCTATTAACCTTTTAGTGTCGAACTTTTAAAATCTATTTACATTTACTTTATTATATTTCTTCATATTTCTCAATATGTTTATATTTTTGCATGTGTATTAACAATCTGTAAATCTGAATATCATTATATATATATATATATATATATATATATATATATATATTTGTTTATTTATTTAATCATTTATCTATTAACCTTTCGGTGTCAGACTTTGAAAATTAATTTACATTTACTTTATTATATTTCTTCATATTTCTCTATATGTTTATATTTTTGCATGTATATTTACAATCTGAAAATCTGAATTTTATTGTATGTATATTTATTTATTTATTTAATTAATCATTCATGTATTAACTTTTCGGTGTCAGACTTTGAAAATTTATTTACATTTACTTTATTATATTTCTTCATATTTCTCTATATGTTTATATTTTTGCATGTATATTGACAATCTGTAAATCTGAATATCATTGTATATATATTTATTTATTTATTTATTAAATCATACATCTTTTAACCTTTTGATGTCGGACTTTTAAAATTTATTTACATTTACTTTATTATATCTCTTCATATTTCTCTTGAAGTTTAAATATTTGCATGTATATTTACAATCTGTAAATCGAAATATCATTGTATGTATATTTATTTATTTGTTTAATCATTCATCTTTTAACTCTTCTGTGTCAGACTTTTAAAATTAATTTAGATTTACTTTATTATATTTCTTCATATTTCTCTATATGTTTATATTTTTGCATGTATATTTACAATCTGTAAATCTGAATTTTATTGTATGTATATTTATTTAGTTATTTAAATAATAATTCATTTTTAACCTTTCGGTGTCGGACTTTTAAAATTAATTTACATTTACTTTAATATTTCTTCGTATTTCTCTTGATGTTTATATTTTTCCATGTATATTGACAATCAGTAAATCTGAATATTATTGTATGTATATTTATTTATTTATTTATTTAATCATTTATCTTTTAACTTTTCGGCGTCGGACTTTTAAAATTAACTTACATTTACTTTATTATATTTCTTCGTATTTCTCTTTATGTTTATATTTTTGCATGTATATTTACAATCTGTAAATGTGAATATTATTGCATGTATATTTATTTATTTATTTGTTTAATCATTCATCTTTTAACCTTTTGATGTCGAACTTTTAAAATTTATTTACATTTACTTTATCATATTTCTTCATATTTCTCTATATGTTTATATTTTTGCATGTATATTTACTATCTGTAAATCTGAATTTTATTGTATGTATATTTGTTTATTTATTTATTTATTAAATCATACATCTTTTAACCTTTTGATGTCGAACTTTTAAAATTTATTTACATTTACTTTATTATATTTCTTCGTATTTCTCGTTATGTTTATATTTTTGCACGTATATTTAAAATCTGTAAATCTGAATATCATTGTATGTATATTTATTTATTTATTTGTTTAATCATTCATCTTTTAACTTTTTGGTGTCAGACTTTGAAAATTTATTTACATTTACTTTATCATATTTCTTCGTATTTCTTTTTAAGTTTATATTTTTTGATGTATATATTTGTGCATTTGGTCCTGTCCTATGTTAGCTGTTTTATTTCCCTATCTTCCATCCCTTTTTTTTTCGCTTCTTTACTTATTGCGTCATTCCAAGTATTCCTTGGTCTTCCTCTATAATTTCGTCTCTGTGCTCACCATTCATAAACTCTTCTTGCCATTTTTAATTCCTCCGTGTGGCATGCATGTCCCAGCCATCGCATGTGTCCTACTTCTTCTTCTTCTTCTTCTTCTTCTTCTTGCAGTACTTCTCCTACCGGAGGTTGGACACCATCATAACTATTCTTATCTTATTCACCGCTGCTTCTACTATTCCTATTATTACTCTATTATGTCTCTTCTTGTTTTGTTTTTAATTTTTCTTATGAATCTTATCTCCATAGTATAAATTCTTATTTAAGGTTATTGTATAAAGTACTTACTGGTATTAATAACTTTAATTAACTCCTATTAATGTCCTGTACTCTCTAGATTCTACATTATGTGTTCTAACTATGTTTTTGTTTTCTTTGTACATGGCATTTACTATTTCTATTATTCTTCTAGGTTTTTTGGAATAAAAGCAAATTTATTATTAATTAGCAATAAGTATTTCATGTACTTTTGCAGTTAGGTGTGTATCAATACTAAGCAGCGATTAATTTTTTACATAAGATTATTTAATATAAATTATTAAAAAAAAAGTAATATTGTCAATTCTAAATATTGTATACTGGTAGCTGTTACTTTGTTGAACATTGTAAATAAGTAAATTAAATAAAGCAACTTTGTTATTTCCACTCACACTTTTATTTTTGAAAAATATTTAGTGACTGCAGTTTCGGCTAAGGTATACTCATTATTATACTAAGTCTTCTTCAAATTTCAACATCAAATTCAGTTTGATAATAAATATACCTTTAGTATAGGTATTACTTACTAAATAGTATTTAGTATATATACTGCAGTCGAAACTGCAATCACTAAATATTTTTCAAAAATAAAAGTGTGAGTGGAAATAACAATGTTGTATTATTTAATTTACTTATTGTCAATTCTGTTCAATACATGTATTGCAAGTATGAACCATAATTGGCTATAAAAATATATATTTATATATATATATTGTATATATATTTATTGTTATATTGGCTATAAAAATAACTAAACTATCGATATTTAGCACAAATGCTTACTCATCTCGTTAAACAACATCAGCCTACAGGTAAAGGTTACCTGAACAAATACAATGTAAATTGATAAACCACATCATTGACTCAGAACAGAAGCTCCAATCGATCACGAATGATTAATTGCCGATCGATGTATTGGCACAAACAGAATTCATAATCATCACTTCCATTTATATCTATTTATATCTATATAATAAACATTAGCCTTGGAGTTGCTCAGATAATAATATTAAAAAAATAATGTATTTATATATATATATATATATATATAAATATATACAGGGTGTCCGGAAAATACGTGTACAACGTTTGACGACAGACTCCTGACGTCAAAATAGGTCGATCTAAGCCGACTTAGTTATATCCAAAATTGTCTCGTTTAGCCGGTAGAGGGCGTCAAAAATTAATATCAATGACGTTTAATAATTTGACAATTAATCAAGTATAATATTTACTCAAGTATACGATCAACATTATTGAATTACAAGTTCATTTTACCATTAAAAATGGAAAATTATACAAACTCTCAGAAAGTTGACGTGCTCCTGGTATACGGGTTTTGTCGAGGAAATGTGCGTCAGAGTGTTAGGGTTTACATGGAGAGGTTTCCTAACCGTCGAATACCAAACCACCAAACATTTGCCAATATTGAGCGTCATCTTCGGGAAACGGGCAGTTTTGAGAAAAAGTTTGAAGGCAGGGGTCGTATGCGAACAACTCGAACTGTGGAAACAGAAGAGATGATTCTGGAAAGAGTTGAAGAAGAACCAAGTACCAGTACCCGTCTCTTAGAACGTGAGTTAAATGTTCCTAAAACGATTGTCAATGAGGTTTTAAGAGAACAGTTGTTACATCCTTACCACATACAAAAAGTCCAGGAACTTTTACCGACTGATCCCCCCATGCGGCTTACATTTTGTCAATTTATTAGAAACAAAAGAATCCTTGTTCCAAATTTTTGTAGAAAAATTATGTTTACTGACGAGGCATGCTTTACAAGATCTGGGGTAACCAATCTGCACAACGAACATATTTATTCCGATGAAAATCCACATGCCATTAAAGTTGCACATCATCAGCATCAATTTAAAATTAATATTTGGGCAGGTATTATTGATCACTACCTTATTGGTCCCATTGTTATTCCAGACAGGTTAGATGGAAATATTTATTTAAATTTTTTGCAAGACACATTACCAATTCTTCTGGAGAATTTGCCCATTTTACTTCGGAGGGAAATGTGGTATATGCATGATGGTGCCCCGCCCCATTTTTCCGTTGCCGTTCGGCAATACTTACATCATCAGTATCCCAACCGATGGATTGGAAGAGGCAATGATGCACCAGTAAAATGGCCACCACGTTCTCCTGAGTTAAATATGTGTGACTTCTTTTTGTGGGGCGCTATTAAAACAGAAGTTTACAAGACTCCGGTAAACACACGCGATGATTTATTGCAGCGGATTTTAAATGCAGGCAACCATTTTAATAATCCCGAGACATTAGATAGGGTCCAATATCATTTTTTAAAGAGTGTTAATAAGTGTATTCAGCAAGATGGCGGTCATTTTACACATTTGCTTAAGTAATGTTTTTGTTTTACTTAGTTTCTTACAATAGATACTTTCAACTTTGTTATACTTTTGTTTTTTTTGACGCCCTCTACCGGCTAAACGAGACAATTTTGGATATAACTAAGTCGGCTTAGATCGACCTATTTTGACGTCAGGAGTCTGTCGTCAAACGTTGTACACGTATTTTCCGGACACCCTGTATATACATATATATTTATATATATACATATATATTTATACATATATATATATAGATATTGTAGAATAAACACCTCAGAAAATGACCTACATTGGCCGAACTTAGTTAGGTGATAAAAATTAAAAATCTGCTAAAATTTATATCAAATAAAAATCTTTACATAATAAAATAAAAACATACCTACCTTCTACCAGTAAGTACTCCAAAAGACCTATGTAAACATTTTTTTTGTGTAACATTAATAAATTTGAATTTGAATTTGAATTTGAATTTGAATTTGAAAGAAGAAGATAAAAACAATCAATATAATAAAATTAAAGCTTTAATTTTTTACTGGGTTTAAGACGAATCATCAAAAACAATGATTGTGTCACACAACAATATGAAATTTTGTTGAAATTTCAGTAAAGAATTTGAATTGCCAATAAAATTTTAATTTCTTGCTGGGAATTTAATCATTTTCAAAGCCATGTTTAATTTATTATCAATATTTTACACTTTCCAATGATTATTGCTAAATTCCAATTACTTCGATGAATGTTTGATAACTTTTATTGAAAATGTCATCAATTCCACTAAAAATTTTGCAATTGCTAGTAACATTTCAGATTCAATGTGAAGATTTTATTATTTTATTAGAATATAATAATAATATAATAATATAACAGCTCTACAGGCCTCACAGGCCCTTGGCTATCTTTATAATCTTCCTCCATTCATTCCTGTCTTGCGCTCGCACCTTCCAATCCTTGATTTTTAGTTTCCTCGAGTCCTAGAATATAATAATAATAACAATAATAATAACAGTACATAATAATAATTCAGATTTATATGCCTGATGCTTAACTTTTCTTGTGATAACACATTTTCTATAATTCAGCATGAATTAGATTTGAAAAATGCAATCCTTGATTTTTAGTTTACTGAAATAATAAAATCTTCAGATTGAATCTGAAGATTTTATTATTTTCACTGCAATGTTTGATTTACAATAAATATTTTGCAGCCTTTTCAAAATGTTCTGTTAAATTTTAAGTTCCATGGACAATACGAAGTGTCCATGGTTGGTATAAATTCGATTCTTTTCGGGGTACTTCTCCAGTATTTCCTCGAACGATATTTAATTCCATTTACACTTTTTCCGTAAATCCTTAAACGAAATTGGCTCTTTTTTATGAAGGGCGAAAACACTTAATTATTTTTACTATTATCTGAGTAAATAATTAAAATATGAGTCAGAACTTCATTAAAAAAAAACAGAAATATGCAGAAATGTGCCAAAATATTCTAAAATATGCAAAAATATGCTGTAACAAATAGGACTCACAATTCACAGAATGAAATACATTTGAGTACAGTCTATTCTTTTATCAGTCACATGAACAAATATATGGTGTTACATATATTTGGTTGCCCTAGCTGTAAAGGTAAGAATTATATATTAATTATATTAGAATTATATATTGTATATTAAGAACCGATTTTCCACTGGATTCCATTGACTGTGTGAATAAAATTAGCGGCGCTTCTCAGCTCGGGTCCTTGGCTCTCTTCGGGAGAACGTTAAAACGCAGAAATCCGATAAAAAAGTGAATCACATAATGGAAGAGAGGCGCCTCAATACTAATAATCACGCAAATTGGCCGGTGAATTGTGCAATCTGGCGATGAAGGGCAGCGTTCAACGCTCAAAACCTTGTTTGCATTTATGAGCTCTCCTATCAGTTATTGCTTTAATTGGCTCGAATAATTTATAATTACTATAATGAACGCCACGCTGGTGATCTTTAATGTAACATACGTGGCGATTAATCACGATTAACAATAACTGCAGAAACTAAGTGCTAATATGTGGAAGCACTTTCAGATTAATAAACAGATACAAAAGAGTTTCATGAGAAGATATCAGAGTAGTGTTAAAGTGCCAATTTGTTTGTAATTTACTTGCACCACAAAGCCACAATCATTTATAAGAATAATTAAACAGTTATATTTATACGTTTATAAAGTAAAGTTTATAGTTTGTTTATAATTTACTTGCACCACAAAGCCACAATCATTTACATTAATTGGGTGGAGCTTGTGAAATATTATCAATTAAAGAAAAGTAAGAAAAGTTTGCACTTTCCAATGAATATTGCTAATTTTCGATAACTTTCATTGAAAATTTCAGCAATTCCAATGAAAAATTAGCAATTTCCAATAAAATTTTAATTTATTGCTGAGAATTTTATAATTTTCAAAGCTATGTTTAATTTCTAATGAAAATTTTACATTTTCCAATGCTCATTGCTAATTTTCAATGACAGTTTCTTCATTATTTAATTAATTATCAATTTGATAACTTTTAATGAAAATTTCGTAAATTCCAGTAAATATTTTGCAATTGCCAGTAAAATTTAGATTCATTCTGAAGATCTTATAATTTTCAGTACTATGTTTTATTTCCATTCAAAAATTTGCATCTTCCTATTAATATTCCTAATTTTCAATCACAGTTGCTTAATTTTCGAAGATTATTTGATTACTTTCATTAAAAATTTCATCAATTCCGGCAAAACATTTGCATTTTCCAACACAAAATTTTAAAAACTTGATATGAATTTTAAAAATTTTGGTGCTATGTTTAATTTCAAATCAAGATTTTGCACTTTCCATTGAATATTGATAATTTTCGATAACTTTCATTGAAAATTTCAGCAATTCGGCAATTAAGAATAATTAAACAGTTATATTTATACGTTTATAAAGTAAAGTTTATAGTTTGTTTATAATTTACTTGTACCACAAAGCCACAATCATTTACATTAATTGGGTGGAGCTTGTGAAATATTATCAATTAAAGAAAAGTAAGAAAAGTTTGCACTTTCCAATGAATATTGCTAATTTTGGATAAGTTTCATTGAAAATTTCAGCAATTCCAATGAAAAATTTGCAATTGCCAATAAAATATTAATTTCTTGCTGAGAATTTAATCATTTTCAAAGCTATGTTTAATTTCTAATGAAAATTTTACATTTTCCAATGCTTATTGCTAATTTTCAATGACAGTTTCTTCATTACTTAATTAATTATTAATTTGATAACTTTTAATGAAAATTTCGTAAATTCCAGTAAATATTTTGCAATTGCCAGTAAAATTTAGATTCATTCTGAAGATCTTATAATTTTCAGTGCTATGTTTTATTTCCAATCAAAAATTTACATTTTCCTATTAATATTCCTAATTTTCAATCACAGTTGCTTAATTTTCGAAGATTATTTGATAACTTTCATTAAAAATTTCATCAATTCCGGCAAAACATTTGCATTTTCCAGCAAAATTTTAAATACTTGCTATGAATTTTAAAAATTTTGGTGCTATGTTTAATTTCGCATCAAGATTTTGCATTTTCCAATGAATATTGATAATTTTCGATAACTTTCATTGAACATTTCAGCAATTCAGCAATTAAGAATAATTAAACAGTTATATTTATACGTTTATAAAGTAAAGTTTATAGTTTGTTTATAATTTACTTGCACCACAGAGCCACAATCATTTAAATTAATTGGGTGGAGCTTGTGAAATATTATCAATTAAAGAAAAGTAAGAAAAGTTTGCACTTTCCAATGAATATTGCTAATTTTCCATAACTTTCATTGAAAATTTCAGCAATTCCAATGAAAAATTAGCAATTGCCAATAAAATATTAATTTATTGCTGAGAATTTAATCATTTTCAAAGCTATGTTTAATTTCTAATGAAAATTTTACATTTTCCAATGCTTATTGCTAATTTTCAATGACAGTTTCTTCATTACTTAATTAATTATTAATTTGATAACTTTTAATGAAAATTTCGTAAATTCCAGTAAATATTTTGCAATTGCCAGTAAAATTTAGATTCATTCTGAAGATCTTATAACTTTCAGTCCTATGTATAATTTCCAATCAAAAATTTGCATTTTCCTATTAACATTGCTAATTTTCAATTACAGTTACTTAATTTTTGAGGATTATTTAATAACTTTCATTGAAAATTTGATCAATTCCGGCAAAACATTTGCATTCTCCAGCAAAATTTTAAATACTTGATATGCATTTAAAAAATTCTGGTGCTATGTTTAATTTCAAATCAAGATTTTGCACTTTCCATTGAATATTGATAATTTTCGATAACTTTCATTGAAAATTTCAGCAATTCAGCAATTAAGAATAATTAAACAGTTATATTTATACGTTTATAAAGTAAAGTTTATAGTTTGTTTAAAATTTACTTGTACCACAAAGCCACAATCATTTAAATTAATTGGGTGGAGCTTGTGAAATATTATCAATTAAAGAAAAGTAAGAAAAATTTGCACTTTCCAATGAATATTGCTAATTTTCGATAACTTTCATTGAAAATTTCAGCAATTCCAATGAAAAATTAGCAATTGCCAATGAAATTTTAATTTATTGCTGAGAATTTAATCATTTTCAAAGCTATGTTTAATTTCTAATCAAAATTTTACATTTTCCAACGCTTATTGCTAATTTTCAATGACAGTTTCTTCATTACTTAATTAATTATTAATTTGATAACTTTTAAAGAAAATTTCGTAAATTCCAGTAAATACTTTGCAATTGTCAGTAAAATTTAAATTCATTCTGAAGATTTTTTAATTTTCAGTGCTACGTTTTATTTCTAATCAAAAATTTGCATTTTCCTATTAATATTCCTAATTTTCAATCGCAGTTGCTTAATTTTCGAAGATTATTTCATAACTTTCATTAAAAATTTCATCAATTCCGGCAAAACATTTGCATTCTCCAGCAAAATTTTAAATACTTGATATGCATTTAGAAAATTCTGGTGCAATGTTTAATTTCAAATCAAGATTTTGCACTTTCCATTGAATATTGATAATTTTCGATAACTTTCATTGAAAATTTCAGCAATTCAGCAATTAAGAATAATTAAACAGTTATATTTATACGTTTATAAAGTAAAGTTTATAGTTTGTTTATAATTTACTTGCACCACAGAGCCACAATCATTTAAATTAATTGGGTGGAGCTTGTGAAATATTATCAATTAAAGAAAAGTAAGAAAAGTTTGCACTTTCCATTGAATATTGCTAATTTTCGATAACTTTCATTGAAAATTTCAGCAATTCCAATGAAAAATTAGCAATTGCCAATAAAATTTTAATTTATTGCTGAGAATTTTATCATTTTCAAAGCTATGTTTAATTTCTAATCAAAATTTTACATTTTCCAATGCTTATTGCTAATTTTCAATGACAGTTTCTTCATTACTTAATTAATTATTAATTTGATAACTTTTAATGAAAATTTCGTAAATTCCAGTAAATATTTTGCAATTGCCAGTAAAATTCAGATTCATTCTCAAGATCTCATAACTTTCAGTGCTATGTTTAATTTCCAATCAAAAATTTGCATTTTCCTATTAATATTGCTAATTTTCAATTACAGTTACTTAATTTTTGAGTATTATTTAATAACTTTCATTGAAAATTTCATCAATTCCGGCAAAACATTTGCGTTCTCCAGCAAAATTTTAAATACTTGATATGCATTTAAAAAATTGTGGTGCTATGTTTAATTTCAAATCAAGATTTTGCACTTTCCATTGAATATTGATAATTTTCGATAACTTTCATTGAAAATTTCAGCAATTCAGCAATTAAGAATAATTAAACAGTTATATTTATACGTTTATAAAGTAAAGTTTATAGTTTGTTTATAATTTACTTGTACCACAAAGCCACAATCATTTAAATTAATTGGGTGGAGCTTGTGAAATATTGTCAGTTAAAGAAAAGTAAGAAAAGTTTGCACTTTCCAATGAATATTGCTAATTTTCGATAACTTTCATTGAAAATTTCAGCAATTCCAATGAAAAATTTGCAATTGCCAATAAAATTTTAATTTCTTGCTGAGAATTTTATCATTTTCAAAGCTATGTTTAATTTCTAATCAAAATTTTACATTTTCCAATGATTATTGGAACTTATATATATACAAATAATTAACCAGTTATATTTATGATTTTCAAATTATTCGTCTATATAAATTCTCAATATCTCCAAGTTCGAAATTCAAATTATTACCAATTATCTAATAAAATTCTGTGTGCTATCAAAGGCACACGAATCGAACATTACAGATTCATAAAGTAATCTGTAATTGATCTTTTTAACGAGAGCGATTGTGATTTTATTCGCAAATACACTTAACTGCAAAGGTTTTAATCGCGTTTTCTAAATCTTCGTGCATTTGGGTGGCACACATTTTATGGGCCGTTAAATGCAGCATCGTTAAATGAACATATTCAAGTTTACGAGCGATGTGCCAATCAATCAATTATAATAAATCTCATTCGTTTCATAACGTGATTTAAAAGAAGAGACCAGATATATCACAAGAGACGATTCGATTAAAGTTGCGACATATAAATTTATAACATTATGACTCTCAGAATTATTACTATTATTCAGTTGTGAATCATGCATACAAAACCGTTTTATTGCTATGTATTATTATTATTGTTATTATTGTGTTATTTTTATTATATTATATGACTCTTCTCACAGACGACTGTTTTCACGACATACTGCTCTTAAATTTTCTTTTGAGTTTTTTTTTTTTTTTTCTTCAAAAAAAAAAGTATTACTATTATTTTCCTGAGATTTTTAGTTTGACGATTGTATTTATTCATACTGTCTAGAGCACGTACATTTTCTGTAGCATATTTTTTTCAAATATTCTTCTCTATTGTTATAACTGTTATAATTGCTGAAGACTCATATACTCATACTTCATATCGTAGGATCCGCATTACAATCGATTGATTGATTGATTGTCTCGAGATCGCTTTATGTCCCATGGCTTTTATCTCGTGTGTTATGTAAACAATGTGTTAATAACACAAGAGAGGCAGGTAAAAAATGGTGATGGGAACGGCTCTGTGTGCAATCTGCGATGCTGATCCTTGAGTTCTCACATGTGTGCATGTGTCGGTCAGAAGGTGTCCTTGCCTCAGGCAGCAGATGAGCGAAATGTCAGGAGGGAGTCCTGTTTAGAATGCTACCTGCGTAGATTGGAATTGTACACACTAAACGCTCATACACATGAGAGTAAATACATACTATACCTGAGACAGTACGTAAGTATAATACATACGTATATGTATGCATGTGTGTATACTATATTCAACTTTCATAAAACCAAAGGTGAATATTTCTGTTTACTTTTATCGAAAATATTTAATAAATTCAGCAAAATTTATACACCAGAGAAGAACCAATATTTTTGCTGTTTGACTTCTTCCATTGGAAAATTTTGGAAAAGTTGTTATTCCAAAACAGTATCTTAATTTTTAAGTTAGGTTTACAATGAATTTATCATAATAATTATGGTATAAAGAATTAGGTTCCTTCATACTAGAAAAAATTTAATATATACAACAGGAAAACTCCACGAGAATATCGATAAAGTACTAGAAAATCGAATCCAGTATACATTATTTACTTGAAAATATTATTTTTTTATGAAATTGCGAAATTTCTATTGTAATATAAATATTGCAGTGAAAGTTATAAAACTGTCAACATAAATTTATAAAAATACAGTCATTTACTTTTTTTTTAACTGTAAATGATGAAATTGTCGTTGAAACGTACAAACAAAAATAATAATAAATAATTCTCAGCTAGAAATTAAAAGTTTGCTGGCAATTTTTGTATTGGAATTGATGATATTTTCAATGAAAATTATCGAAAATTAGTAATATTCATTGGAAAGTACGAAATTTTAATTGGAAAGCAAAGACAGCGCTGAAAATTATAACATTCTCAGCATGAGTTTATATTGTTGCTGGAAACTGCACATTTTTTACTGAAAACAGCAAAATGTTTACTGGAAATGATGACATTTTCGTAAAAACAAAGAATAACCTGAAATCGTACATGAAAATTGCAAATTTTGATAGAAAATTACAAATTTTGATAGAAAATTACAAATTTTGATAGAAAATTACAAATTTTGATATAAAATTACAAATACTTGGTTGTACATTAAATATTGCACATAAAATTTTAACATTTTCAGCATGAATTTAAGATTTTAGTGTCAATAACAAGATTCTTACTGGAAATGGAGAAATTTTCATGGAAACTCTTGAAGTGCTCATCGAAAATTATCTTATTATAACTGAAAATTAGCAATATTCGTTGGAAACGGCAAAATTTTGATTGGAAAATAAAGACAGCACTGAAAATTATAAAATCCTCAGCATAAATTTAATATGTTATTGGAAACTGCAAATTTTTTACTGAAAACTGCAAAATATTTACTGGAAACAAAAAAAATCATATAAACAAAGAAAAACCTGAATTTGCACCTGAAAAGTACAAAATTTGATAGAAAATTGCGAAATGTTGATTGTAAATTAAACATTGCAGTAAAATTATTAAGTTTAAGCATTCATTAAAAATTAATGTAGCAGTTGCAAATTTTTTACTGGAAATTATTAAATTTTCATTGGTTATTATAAAACATTCTATAAAATTAATGAAATTGCATTTGAAAATTTCAAATTTTTAATATAAATTTGGAAATTTCTGTTTGTAAATTAAACATTGCAGTAAAAATTTTAACATTTTCACATTAATTTTAAAGTTTTAGTGGCAGTAACAAAGTTTTTACTGGAAATAGTAAAATTTTAATGGAAACTCCTAAAGTGTTCATCGAAAATTATGTTATTTTAATTGAAAATTGGCAATAGGCTTTGGAAACGGTAAAATTTTTATTGTAAATGAAAGACAGCACTGAAATTTATAAAAATTTCAGCATAAATTAAATATGTTGTAGGAAACTGCAAGGTTTTTACTGAAAACTGCAAAATATTTACTGGAAGCGAAGAAATTTTCATAAAAACAATGAAAAACTTGAACTTTTACTTGAAAATTAAAAATGTAGATTGAAAATTACAAAACTTTGATTGTAAATTTAACATTGCAGTAAAATTAACAAATTTAAGCATTGATTTAAAACTTATGTGGCAGTAGCAATTTGTCTACTGAAAATGATGAAATTTCCGTTGGTTCTTATAAAACATTCTACGAAAATTATAAAATTGCATGTGAAAATTTAAAATTTTCGTTAAAAATTGCGTCATTTCTGTTTGTAAATTAAACATTGCTGTAAAAATATTAACATTTTCAGCTTGAATTTAAAATTCTAGTGCCAATCACAAAGTTTTTACTGGAAGTAGTGAAATTTTCATGGAAACTCTTAAGGTGCTCATCGAAAATTATGTTATTATAACTGAAAATTAGCAATATTCGTTGGTAACGGCAAAATTTTGATTGGAAATTAAAAAAAGCAGTGAAAATTATAAAATTCCCAGCATAAATTTAATATGTTGTTGGAAACTGCAATTTTTTTACTGAAAACTACAAAATATTTACTGAAAAATTCACATAAACATAGAAAAAACCTGAATTTGCACCTGAAAAGTACAAAATTTGATAGAAAATTGCGAAATGTTGATTGTAAATTAAACATTGCAGTAAAATTATCAAGTTTAAGCATTCATTTAAAATTAATGTAGCAGTTGCAAATTTTGTACTGGAAATTATGAAATTTCCATTAGTTCTTATAAAACATTCTACAAAAATAAGGAAATTGCATTTGAAAATTTCAAATTTTCGATGTAAATTGCGAAATTTCTGTTTGTAAATTAAACATTGCAGTTAATTTTTTAACATTTTCACATTAATTTTAAAGTTTTGGTGGCAGTAACAAAGTTTTTACTGGAAATAGTGAAATTTTCGTGGAAACTCTTAAAGTGCTCACCGAAAATTATGTTGTTATAATTGAAAATTGGCAATATTCGTTGGAAACGACAATATATTGATTGGAAATTAAAGACAGCACTGAACATTATAAAATTATCAGCATAAATTTAATATGTTGTGGGAAACTGAAATTTTTTTACTGAAAACTGCAAAATGTTTACTGAAAACGAAGAAATTGTAACATTTTCAGCATGAATTTGAAATGTTAGTGCCAATCACAAAGTTTTTACTGGAAATAGTGAAATTTTCATGGAAACTCTTAAAGTGCTCATCGAAAATTATGTTATTATAACTGAAAATTAGCAGTATTCAATGGAAACGGAAAAATTTTGAACTGAAAATTCTCAAATTCACAGAATAAATTTAATATGTTGTTGGTAACTGCAAAATATTTACTGGATACGAAAAAAAATTCATAAAAACAAGGAAAAACTTGAATTTGTACTCGAAAATTACAAATTGCGAAAATTTCGAAACTTCGATTGTAAATTAAAAATTGCAGTAAAATTAATAAGCATTAATTTAAAATTTATCTAGCAGTTGCAATTTTTTTACTGGAAATGATGAAATTTCCATTGGTTCTTATAAAACAGTCTACAAAAATTATGAAATTGTATTCGAAAATTTGAAATTTTCGTTGTAAATTGCAAAATTTCTGATTGCAAAGTAAACATTGCTGTGAAAATATTAACATTTTCAGCATGAATTTAAAATTTTGGTGCCAATAACAAAGTTTTTACTGGAAATTGTGAAATTATCATGGAAACTCTTCAAGTGCTCATCGAAAATAATGTTATTATAGCTGAAACTGAGCAATATTCGTTGGAAACAGCTAAATTTTGATAGGAAATTAAAGGCAGCACTGAAAATTATAAAATTATCAACATAAATTTAATATGTTGTGGGAAACTGCAATTTTTTTACTGAAAACTCCAAAATATTTACTGGACACGAATACATTTTCATAAAAATAAAGAAAAACTTGAATTTGTACTCGAAAATTACAAATTTTGATGGGAAAATTGCGAAACTTCGATTGTAAATTAAACATTGCAGTAAAATTATTAAGCATTAATTTAACATTTATCTAGCAGTTGCAAATTTTTTACTGGAAATGATGAAATTTCCATTGGTTCTTATAAAACATTCTACGAAAATTATGAAATTGCATTTGAAGATTTGAAATTTTCGTTGTAAATTGCGAAATTTCTGATTGCAAATTAAACATTGCTGTAAAAATATTAACATTTTCAGCATGAATTTAAAATTCTAGTGCCAATAACAACATTTTTACTGGAAATAGTGATTTTTTCAATGAAATTCATCGAAAATTATGTTATTATAACTGAAAATTAGCAATATTTGTTGGAAATAGCAAAATTTTGATTGAAAATTAAAGGCAGCACTGAAAATTTATAAAATTTACAATACAACATTTTGAAATTTGGTGCAACTTATATGTTGTGTTTTATGTAAATAAATATTCTGCAATTTTCTCGATTTTTGGTTTCTTCAGTCTCACAGCAATTTCGTCAACGTTTTGCACAGACTTATTGGCATGTTTTTTAGAATAATTAGAAACACTTGCAAAGTAATATTTGTATCTGTGATATTATCAAAGTTAACGTGATTTTTATTAATTTGGAATTTTCAAGATTCATGATATTCATTCGAATATCATCTCCATGTTATGGTTTTTTTCATGACTTGTAATTGTTAATTAAAAACCAATTTTTGATTATTGCTTCCAGAATTTGCGACCTCATTCAGCAATCTGAACTTTCTCGAATTAAAATGGTTCCTGCAATAACAATTATCACAGTAATGTGCGCATCTTGCACCACGCATTATTTAAACTATTACCTAAAGTACTAAAGTAATCGTCATCAAACCGTTATTACGGTTATTAGGACCGATTGGTGGGTATTATTCGGGTGTGAAGGAACGGAAGGCCCAAGCACGAATGCGAAGAGCGATCGATCCATTAGGTCAGAGTGGTATTAGTATAGTTCAGACGGTCCGTTTGTCAAGTGACCTTTCCTCATCACAGTGAGGTAATAGGTCAGCCCATCTGCCTTTCCCCGGCACGACCGCTGCCCCCGCGGCCCCCTGGGCCCCCCTGGGCCCCACAGAAGTCGGAGATAAAATCGAACGAACCCGCCGGATTGCCGATCACTTTTCGATCGACCGTCGATAGAGAACAATGGTATGTGAAATCGATTGTTGGCCCAACAAAAATTTAAAAAAAATCATGCATACATACTAACATACATTGTACATCATACATAAATTCATGTATACTACTACTGCCAGTATATGCTTTCAAAATTGCTTTCGTTGATTGAAGGATGTCTCACTTCCTGGCATTTGAATTGTACAAGTTCCACTTAGGTATGTTCAGTTGTGATATCTTCAAATCTAGCGTATAAATATCAACACATATTATTATAGACATTGAATAACATGTCAGTAATGACTACATGTAATTTAATTAATATCTAATGTATGATTCTTCCGATAATAATTTTTATGCGTGAACATGTCATTGTATTACCAACTTCCATTAGCCTCCAAAGTGGCTAATACTTTAACATCGATTAATCAAAACTTAGCGTATCAATATTAATATAATTTATTACTGACATTAAGTAGCATATTGGTAATAAGTGTGTATAATTTAGTTACAATCCAATGTGCCATTCTCGGGATATTTGCTGTAAACTGTGACGGTGAACTCCACGATTTAAATTATTGATTATTTGGACATCGTGCGCCATCTGGTGCATTGCGCGTGAACAAATCGGCACGCTAATTATTTCGCTATTATTTTAATTATTCATCCAACATAATTATTAGCCAAATAAAAGCTATAGATTATTCCCTTCTGAGTCCGAATCTGCAATTATTTTCAACCCTGCTCATCAAATAACCCAGAAAACTGGTAAAAAAGAAACACAATTTTTCACCTTATTTTCAAATTTTCTCGAAAACTAATTTTTTTTTCGGGGAACTTTTCGGGCCTGAAATATGCATTACCTTTACGAATTGAACGTCGATATAAATTTTGTCGAAATTCGAACGTTGATGTTTTTGTCCGAAAATTTCTTAAGGTTAAGTAACATAATTCTTGTAGCGTAGATGCGTTCGAAAGCGTTGATGATCTCTTTAAGGTTGTCCGCTGCAGGACTGCCCACGCAGTTACATTTTTCAGGAAAGATGATACCAATTCTTGTAACATTGCTTTCCATTTATGTGGGTTAACACCTAGAAACATGAATATTGTATTATCACTTGCACAGAGAATTCACAGGACGCAGACAATTGTCGTTTCGTTACTAAATAATAAAGTAGACAGTTTTTTTGTTGTACGGACACATTATAAATGAATTTAATACTTATACAACTTACTAGTACTGCTTAAAGTCATCTGTCCGGGGTACTTATGGCTTCGTAAGCTGTTTTTCACAACTCTTAAGCTTTATACCCTTGCAAGCTAGATTAAAAACTACACATTTCATATCATTAACTGATTATACACCCTCCTTTAATCTAGTAAATAGAACAATTAAAACTTACTACGTTAATTTAAATACATTACAATTAACAACAATCCTAGACAATCATCACAATATTATAATAAATGGCAACCAAAACTACTAATACATGTATACTTGGTTGCATACGTATCCGATGGAAGGCGACTGCAGCGCAGAAAGTGGTGAACTTTATATGTATGATTTAAAGTGTGTTTTTTCGGCAAACCGACATACTGGAGATTAGGGCGCACCTTTTTTAGCACCCCCAGTACCATTTTGAATTGAAAATATTGTGCAGATCATGATTTATAAGGCATTTAAAAGTGCACAAAAATTTAGGCAACCAAATGTACATATTCATCGATCTTAGTTTTGCACGAGTATATTTGGTTGCCTACGTTTAAGCAAAATTTGAATTATGCATATTAATTCATTATGAATCCTAGATTAATATACTCATCACTGAGATAATTTCATCCCTAAAGCAACACACAGCATGACCCAAGATGCCCAGCTACCCACCTAAGATATCTCTTAGGGTGCTGAAGCCATGGAACTGGTTGTTAATAATAATAATGTTTGACCATAAGGGTCTGCAGAAATGTATTATCTTGAATACCAGCCTATAAATTTGAAGCTATATAATGCAATATGTAAAATGTTATTAATTATTGCATGTAATTCAGTTACTATCTAATGCACGCTTCTGGAGATACTTAACTTTCGTGCAATGTTTATGATTTTTAGTAGACTCTCTGAGGTGGCTGATATTTAAATTATTATCTCAAGAACTATAGCATCAATATTATTGTAATATATTAAAGATAGTAAGTATTATATTGGGCATGAACATGTGTTTTCTAGTTAATATTCAATGCACGTTTCATAAGATATCTAGCTATCGATTTTATATGCCACATCGAATATTTTAATTCCGATTTCTCTATATCTAGCGTATGAATATTATCGCATATTATTACTGATATTCAAGAACATGTCTGTAATGACTGTATGTAATTTAATTAAAATCTAATGTACGATTCTACGATTGTTTAAACCGTTAGTTTTTTTAAATTAAATTAACTACTAAGTTGCTGGATATCTATTAAATTGTCATCTCATACTCGTTAACTCTTTGCTACACAAGGTTCTACCAATTTTCTATACAATAGTTGCACATAATGTTCTACCTTTAACATAGTATTTGATATTCTATAAATGGGTAATAAAAGTAGTAATTGGAGAAGTGTTTTCATTTGTTAGTTTCAAAAGAGGTACAAATTTCAACTACATGCATATGCAGTAATACTACTTGTTATTAATATTTAAATATCGATGATAATTTTGCAGAGTAACTTAAGAAACAAATTCCAAATATTTTTAAGAGAGCAGTGTTTATATGAATATAACTGTAAATATCATCGGTGAATTCATTCATGGAATAGATCTTGTAATGTCACTGACTAATTTAAAATCACAATATGCCTTGTTATGGTGCAAAACTGAAACAAAAAAAGAATATATTTAGTAAAAAAGTTCACATATTCAAAACAATTCTATACTTTTCATTGCTGGTGATTCCCATTGTTAAAACATAATTGAAATGCAGTAAGTAATGAGGGGCTTGTATATTTAAAAAAAGTGTTCACGGTCCAAAATTTAAAATGTTAATAAATTCACATAAACTGACATAAGAAATACATGTTTCTATGAAAACAATCCCCAATGTTAATTCAATGATAGATCTAAGACGATTCAAAGTAACTAACAAGTCCTTTAAGAATAAATTTACACAGCAAAAATTTAATGTGTTAAACCAGTTGTACAATGACTATGTACAATGACCCTCAACAAATTATTAATTCTAGATGTATGTGTTGGAACCATGTCTTACAAATATATATATATATCTGATAAATCATCAGTGATATGCAGAAATTAAAAGTCTAAATATAAAATATTGACGTCAAAAAATAGATGATGAAATACAGTAGAGCGTCGATATTCTGAACGTCCGCCACTCCGAATGCCAAAAACCAATATAGAAACAAAATTAAGGGGTTTGCCGGGTCAAGAATATGCATGTTAAACTGTAACCACGGTGCAACATTAAATTCCGCACAACAAGAGCAGCAATTTGAAATGTTAATTTGCATACATTACATTTTTATTAAGAATTTGAATTTTTGTTATGTGTTTACAGAAATACATTTCTTTTCAGTTCTGGTATGCAGGTATCTTAATGATATAGATGTTGTTTGTATCAAATACTCATATTTTCAACTGTTTAATAGCAATATTTGATAATCCGAACCCCCTGCGGTCTCAATTAGTTCAGGTTTTTGATGCTCTACCGTAATTTTAATTTCCTAATAATTTGTAATTCTAGCGTCACATTTGCAAAACTAATATTTAGTTTTAATTGCTCATAACACACATTGTTACTGTTTCGTTAGCAACCATTTCTATGGCATTAGCACCCAAGCAGTTATCTATTTTATACAGTATCAACTGAATCATTGGCCTCAGCCGGGCATCTTCGCTTAAGAGGGGTATTGCTTCAGGGATGAAATTGTTGCTGTGATGACAATTTTAATGTACGATTTTGCAGGAACCTAGGCAGACATAAGAATTTATTGTACACTTTTATTTTATTAATTTTAGAATTGTAAATTAAGAATATTTCTTTCATTTTCGTTATTACCGTTGTCCTGCATCCATAAACAATGTTTTCTTGGAATCTTCGACATTTCCAAGCTTACTAACGTATAGGGCCACACGCACAGCGCCATATTCCTCGAAGTAATCTTCAAGAGCGTTGGTGATCTCTTTAAAGTTGTCAGCTCCAGTACTGTACACGCAGTTACATTTTACAGGACGGTCGATACCAATTCTTTTAACATTACTTTCCATTTAAGTGAGTTAACACCTAGAAACATGAATATTGTATTATCACTTGGGCAGAAAATTCACAGGATGCAGACAATTGTCGTTTCGTTAGTAAATAGTAAAGTAGATAGTTTTGTTGTTGCACGGAAACATTATATATGAATTTAATACTGATACAACTTACTTCCTTTACATATCTATTGTACATAGTATCAACTGAACCATTGGACTCTGCCGGGCATCTTCGCTGAAGAATGGTATTGCTTCACGGATGAAATTGCTTCGGTAATGAGTATTTTAATATACGATATTGCAGGACCTAGGCAGATATAAGAGTTTATTGTACCCATTTATTTTATTAATTTTAGAATTGTAAATTAAGAATATTTCTTGTATTTTCGTTATTACCATTGTTCCTGCATCCTTAGACAATCTTTTCTGGGAATCTTCCTCATATCCATGCTCACTAACATATAGGGCCACACGCACGGCGCCATATCCCTTGTAGTAATCTTCTAAAGCGTTGATGATCTCTTTAAGGTTGTCCGCTGAAGGACTGCCCACACAGTTATATTTTTCAGGAAAGTTGATACCAATTCTTGAAACATTGCTTTCCATTTATGTGGGTTAACACCTAGAAACATGAATATTGTATTATCACTTGCACAGAGAATTCACAGGACGCAGACAATTGTCGTTTCGTTACTAAATAATAAAGTAGACAGTTTTGTTGTTGTACGGACACATTATAAATGAATTTAATACTTATACAACTTACTAGTACTGCTTAAAGTCATCTGTCCGGGGTACTTAAGGCTTCGTAAGCTGTTTTTCACAACTCTTAAGCTTTATACCCTTGCAAGCTAGATTAAAAACTACACATTTCATATCATTAACTGATTATACACCCTCCTTTAATCTAGTAAATAGAACAATTAAAACTTACTACGTTAATTTAAATACATTACATTTAACGACAATCCTAGACAATCATCACAATATTATAATAAATGGCAACCAAAACTACTAATACATGTATACTTGGTTGCATACGTATCCGATGGAAGGCGACTGCAGCGCAGAAAGTGGTGAACTTTATACGTATGATTTAAAGTGTGTTTTTTCGGCAAACCGACATACTGGAGATTGGGGCTCACATTTTTTAGCACCCCTAGTACCATTTTTAATTAATAATATTGTGCAGATAATGATTTATAAGGCATTTAAAAGTGCACAAAAATCTAGGCAACCAAATGTACATATTCATCGATCTTAGTTTTGCACGAGTATATTTGGTTGCCTACGTCTAAGCAAAATTTGAATTATGTATATTACTTCATTATGAATCCTTGATTAAAATACTCATCTGAGATAATTTCATCCCTAAAGCAACACACTGCTTGACCCAAGATGCCCAGCTCCCACCTAAGATATCTCTTTGGGTGCTGAAGCCATGGAACTGGTTGTTAATAATAATAATGTTTGACCATAAGGGTCTGCAGAAATGTACTATCTTGAATACCAGCCTATAAATTTGAAGCTATATAATGCAATATGTAAAATGTTATTACTTATTGCATGTAATTCAGTTACTATCTAATGCACGCTTCTGGAGATACTTAACTTTTGTGCAATGTTTATGATTTTTAGTAGACTCTCTGAGGTGGCTCATATTTAAATTATTATTTCAAGAACTATAGCGTCAATATTATTGTAATATATTAAAGATAGTAAGTATTATATTGGGCATGAACATGTGTTTTCCAGTTAGTATCCAATGCAAATTTCATAAGATATCTAGCTATCGATTTTATATGCCACATCGTATATTTTAATTACGATTTCTCTATATCCAGCGTATGAATATTATCGCATATTATTACTGATATTCAAGAACATGTCTGTAATGACTGTATGTAATTTAATTAAAATCTAATGTACGATTCCACGATTCTTTAAACCGTTAGTTTTTTTACATTAAATTAACTTCTAAGTTGCTGGATATCTATTAAATTGTCATCTCATACTCGTTAACTCTTTGCTACACAAGGTTTTACCAATTTTCTATACAATAGTTGCACATAATGTTCTACCTTTAACATAGTATTTGATATTCTATAAATCGGTAATAAAAGCAGTAATTGGAGAAGTGTTTTTATTTGTTAGTTTCAAAAGAGGTACAAATTTCAACTACATGCATATGCAGTAATACTACTTGTTATTAATATTTAAATATCGATGAATATTTTGCAGAGTAATTTAAGAAACAAATTCCAAATATTTTTAAGAGAGCAGTGTTTATATGAATATAACTGTGAATATCATCGGTCAATTCATTCATGGAATAGATCTTGTAATGTCACTGACTAATTTAAAACACAATATGCCTTGTTATGGTGCAAAACTGAAACAAAAAAAGAATATATTTAGTAAAAAAAGTTCACATATGCAAAACAAACGTATACTTTTAATTGCTGGTGATTCCCATTGTTAAAACATAATTGAAATGCAGTAAGTAATGAGGGGTTTGTATATTTAACAAAAGTGTTCATGGTCTAAAATTTAAAATGTTAATAAATTCACATAAACTGACATAAGAAATACATGTTTCTATGAAAACAATCCCCAATGTTAATTCAATGATAGATCTAAGACGATTCAAAGTAACTAACAAGTCCTTTATGAATTAATTAACACAGCAAAAATTTAATGTGTTATACCAGTTGTACAATGACTATGTACAATGACCCTCAACAAATTATTAATTCTAGATGTATGTGTTGGAACCATGTCTTACGAATATATATAACTGATGAATTATCAGTGATATGCAGAAATTAAAAGTATAAATTTAAAATATTGAGTACGCCAAAAAATAGATGATGAAGTACAGTAGAGCTTCGATAATCTGAACGTCCGCCCCACCGAATGCCAAAAACCAAAATAGAAACAAAATTAAGGGGTTTACCGGGTCAAGACTATGCGTGCTAAACTGTAACCACAGTGCAACATTAAATTCCGCACAACAAGAGCAGCAATTCGAAATGTTAATTTGTAGACATTACATTTTTATTAAGAATTTGCAATTTTGTTTTGTGTTTACAGAAATATATTTCTTTTCAGTTCTGGTATGCAGGTATTTTAATGATATAGATGTTGTTTGTATCAAATACTCATATTTTCAACTGTTTAAAAGCAATATTTGATAATCCGAACCCCCTGCAATCTCAATTAGTTCAGGTTATTGATGCTCTACTGTAATTTTAATTTCCTAATAAATTGTAGTTCTAGCGTTACATTTGCAAAACTAATATTTAGTTTTAATTGCTCATAACACTCATTGTTACCATTTCGTTAGCAACCATTTCTATGTCATGAGCACCTGAGCAGTTATCTATTGTATACAGTATCAACTGCATCATTGGCCTCAGCCGGGCATCTTCGCTGAGGAGGGGTATTGCTTCAGGGATGAAATTGTTGCTGTGATGAGAATTTTAATGTACGATGTTGCAGGAACCTAGGCAGATATAAGAATTTATTGTACACATTTATTTTATTAATTTTAGAATTGTAAATTAAGGATATTTCTTTTATTTTCGTTATTACCATTGTTCCTGCATCCATAAACAATGTTTTCTGGGAATCTTCGACATTTCCAAGCTCACTAACGTATAGGGTCACATGCACGGCGCCATATCCCTCGAATTAATCTTCAAGAGCGTTGGTGATCTCTTTAAGGTTGTCCGCTCGAGTACTTTACACGCAGTTAAATTTTTCAGGACGGTCGATACCAATTCTTGTAACATTACTTTCCATTTAAGTGAGTTAACACCTAGAAACATGAATATTGTATTATCACTTGGGCAGAAAATTCACAGGATGCAGACAATTGTCGTTTCGTTACTAAATAGTAAAGTAGATAGTTTTGTTGTTGCACGGAAACATTATATATGAATTTAATACTGATACAACTTACTACCTTTACATATCTATTGTACATAGTATCAACTGAACCATTGGACTCAGCCAGGCATCTTCGCTGAAGAGGGGTATTGCTTCAGGGATGAAATTGCTGCGGTGATGAGTATTTTAATGTACATTATTGCAGGTACCTAGGCAGATACAAGAGTTTATTGTACCCATTTATTTTATTAATTTTAGAATTGTAAATTAAGAATATTTCTTGTATTTTCGTTATTACCATTGTTCCTGCATCCTTAAACAATCTTTTCTGGGAATCTTCCACATAACCAAACTCACTAACATATAGGGCCACACGCACGGCGCCATATCCCTTGTAGTAATCTTCCAAAGCTTTGATGATCTCTTTAAGGTTGTCCGCTGCAGGACTGCCCACGCAGTTACATTTTTCAGGAAAGATGATACCAATTCTTGTAACATTGCTTTCCATTTATGTGGGTTAACACCTAGAAACATGAATATTGTATTATCACTTGCACAGAGAATTCACAGGACGCAGACAATTGTCGTTTCATTACTAAATAATAAAGTAGATAGTTTTGTTGTTGTACGGAAACATTATAAATGAATTTAATACTTGTACAACTTACTGGTACTGCTTAAAGACCTATGTCCGAGGTACTTCGGGCTTCGTAAGCTGTTTTTCACAGCTCTTAGACTGTATACCCTTGAAAGCTAGATTAAAAATTATACATTTCATATCAACAACTGATACTACACCCTCCTTTAATCTAGTAAATAAAACAATTAAAACTTACTACGTTAATTTAAATACATTACATTTAACGACAATCCTAGAAAATCTTCACAATATTATAATAAATGGCAACCAAAACTACACATGTGCGTATACTTGGTTGCATACGTAACCGATGGAAGACGACTGCAGCGCAGAAAGTGGTGAACTTTATACGTATGATTTAAAGTGTGTTATTTCGGCAAACCGACATACTAAAGATTAGGGCGCACATATTTTAGAACCCCCAGTACCATTTTTAATCAATAATATTGTTTAAGTATTGATATATAAGGCATTTAAAAGTGCACAAAAATCTAGGCAACCAAATGTACATATACAACGATCTTAGTTTTGCACGAGTATATTTGGTTGCCTATGTTTAAGCAAAATTTTAATTATGCATATTCTTTAATTATGAATCCTAGATTAAAATACTCATCTCTGAGATAATTTCATCCATAAAGCAACACACTGCTTCACCGAAAATAATACTGTATATAATAGATATATCTTAGGTTGCTAAAGCCATAAGCTGCAAATTAAAATTTCGAATTGCTGCTCTTGCTGTGCGTAATTTAATGTTGCACCGTGGTTACAGTTTTGCAAGCATATTCTTGACTCAGTAAACCCCTTAATTTTGTTTCTATTTTGGTTTTTGGCATTCGGAGTGGCGGACGTTCAGATTATCGACACTCTACTGTACTTCATCATCTATTTTTTGGTGTAGTCAATATTTTATATTTAGACTTTTAATTTCTGCATATCACAGATAATTCATCAGTTATATATATTCGTAAGACATGGTTCCAACACATACATCTAGAATTAATAATTGGTTGAGGGTCATTGTACATAGTCATTGTACAACTGGTTTAACACGTTGAATTTTTGCTGTGTTAATTAATCCTCGAAGGACTTGTTAGTTACTTTGAATCGTCTTAGATCTATCATTGATTTAACATTGGGGATTGTTTTCATAGAAACATGTATTTCTTATGTCAGTTTATGTGGATTTATTAACATTTTAAATTTTAAACCGTGAACACTTTTTTTAAATATACAAGCCCCTCATTACTTACAGCATTTCAATTATGTTTTAACAATGGGAATCACCAGAAATTAAAAGTATATGTTTGTTTTGCATATGTGAACTTTTTTACTAAATATATTCTTTTTTTGTTTCAGTTTTGCACCATAACAAGGCATATTGTGATTTTAAATTAATCAGTGACATTACAAGAACTATTCCATGAATGAATTGACCGATGATATTTCTAGAAGTTTGATTCTGATGGTGAAACGCAAGTGTAGCAGTTTATTATTCCATTGCCAAACACTGCTCTATTAACAATATTTGGAAGTTGTTTCTTAAGTTACTCTACAAAATTAGGATCGATATTTAAATATTAATAACAAGTAGTATTACTGCATATGCATATAGTTGAAATTTGTACCTCTTTTGAAAATAACAAATAAAAAACACTTCTCCAGTTACTACTTTTATTACCGATTTATAGAATATCAAAGAATATGTTAAACGTAGAACATTATGTGCAACTATTGTATAGAAAATTGGTAAAACCTTGTGTAGCAAAGAGTTATCGAGTATGAGATGACAATTTAATAGATATCCAGCAACTTACATAGAAGTTAATTTAATGTAAAAAAACTAACGGATTAAAGAATCGTAGAATCTTACATTAGATTTTAATTAAATTACATACAGTCATTGCAGACATGTTCTTGAATATCAGTAATAATATGCGAAAATATTCATACGCTAGATATAGAGAAATCGTAATTAAAATATTCGATGTGGCATATAAAATCGAAAGCTAGATATCTTATGAAACGTGCATTGGATATTAACTGGAAAACACATGTTCATTCCCAATACAATACTTGCTATCTGTAATATATTACAATAATATTGATACTATAGTTCTTGAGATAATAATTTAAATATGAGTAATCTCAGAGAACCTACTAAAAATCATAAAGATTACACAAAATTTAAGTATCTCAAGTAGTGTGCATTAGATAGTAACTGAATTACATGCATTAAGTAATAACATTTTACAAATTGCATTATATAGCTTCAAATTTATACGCTGGTGTTCAAGATAATAAATTTCCTGCAGACACTTATGGTCAACCATTATTATTAATAACAACCATTTCCATGGCTTCAGTACCCTAAAAGGTATCTTAGGTGGGTAGCTGGGCATCTTAGGTCAAGCAGTGTGTTGCTTTAGGGATGAAATTATCTCAGTGATGAGTATTTTAATCCAGGATTCACAATGAAGGAATATGCATAATTCAAATTTTGCTTAAACGTAGGCAACCAAATATACTCGTGCAAAACTAAGATCGATGAATATGTACGTTTGGTTGCCTAGATTTTTGTGCACTTTTAAATGCCTTATAAATCAATAAATAGACAATATTATTGAATAAAAATGGTACCGGGGGTACTAAAAATCGTGCCCCATACTCCCCAATAGGTCGGTTTGCCGAAATAACACACTCTAAATCATACGTATAAAGTTCACCACTTTCTGCGCTGCAGTCGCCTTCCATCAGATACGTAGGCAACCAAGTATACACATAGGAGTAGTTTTGGTTGCTTGTCACACAGAAAAATTAATATGGAAAGAATCGTATATTAGATATTAACAAAATTATATGTAATCATTACTAACATGTTATTGAATGTTTGTTATAATGCGTATTAATATTCATACGCTGAATTAAGTGAAATCGTGATTAAAATATTCAATGTAGCATATAAAACATATCCTGGCACAAAAAAATTAATATCTTAATATACGTACATTGGATATTTCAAGGAATAATCACGTCTATTGCAAATTTCTTCACTAAATATCTCTAATATATTATATTAATATTGGCACAATAGATTTTGTGATAATAATTTAAATCGACGATTTCACTATCACTATTTTGAGTAAATATCTCAATAAAAGCACATTGGCTATCAATTATATTGATTAAGGTTATTTAAAAAAAAACACTGAAAGGTTTAAGGTATAAGTTATATATCTTTAAATCTCCTTAATCAATATGTTTCACCAAGTGATTACCACACACACATTCAATTTAGTTAGCAATTATATTATACATAACTATTTCAGTAGTGTTATGGAAATACATACCAGTTTTTTTTTTCAAAATGCACTTTTTAGCATTATATGGTCACAAATAAAGTATACTTTAAGTTGATCAAAGGGTTTAGTGTTGTCAAAAATTACAAATTATAACTATGGCAATGATACATGCTAATCTACATTCAAAATTATAATACGAAACTGTTTTTGCTTCTCCTGTAAAATAACAAAAATGGCAGATAACTTTACGCTGCTATTATCAACATATAATCTAATATTAATAGTTAAGTGTATTCATATTTATACAATAGTATACATTGATTAAATAAAATTATTGATAATAATTTAAGTTTAAGTCAAAGCATCTTTGAAAAATATTAATAATTAATATTAAAAATAAAAGAACCATAATAGAAAAATTAAATAACAATAATGAGAAAAGGACACAGACATAAGTGTTGTTATTTTTAACCACGTATTTACTAAAATACTGCATGAAATATTCAGGATAAAAAGGGATACCCAGAATCTGGATCCCTATTATCCCTACTAGGATAATACATTCACTATTCTTATATCCTGTACCTTGTATCCTGTATCCTATCAGGATACTGTTATCCTGTGTAGACATTGGGATAGTACTGATTACTATGTATTATAAATAACTGACTTACATGTACCAAAATAGACATAACATAGTAAGTAGAATAATTTCTTCTGATTGTTGCAATGCAGAAAATATTAATGTTAACAACAGAAATAACTGACTTACAAGTACCAAAATGGACATAACACAGTAAGTAGATTCATTTCTTCTGATTCAATATATAGGAATCATATTCCATATTGTCATATGGAATGCAGAAAATATTAATGTTAACAGCAGAAATGAAAAACGTAGTTGTCAATCAGAATCAACGAAGATTATCAAATGGTAAGAACAAAGAATAAGCGTCAGGAAGGTTTGGTTGGGTCAGGTCCGGTTGAACAGCAATCACTTGCACTTGCAGCTTTTCAAAAATTTTATTCAATAACTTGATAGCTTGTTACAGATTCTGCCGTTTTAAAAATTACAATAAAAAATTACATAACACTTTAAGTATTGCTTAAAAAATATATTGGTGTATTTACAGTTTGCTCTTTCACCGTCACCGTTTCACCTCGCTCCCACCATCCTCTGTCCATGCATATTGGCACAATAACGCGTCTCGTGACTAGCGGCAATACAAAAAGGGGGAAAAAAAAGGTAAGAAAACGTAGAAGGGCTGTTAAAGTGGACGGACTCCGGCTAAAACTACGCTTAAAATATCGAATAAATTTAACAGGAATATATAAAAATGCATCATTAAAATACATATACAATATTTACATTTTATAATTAAATACTAGTTTAATTATTGGTATAAACGAGGGCAGACGTCGGGGCGATTATCACTCCCTTGTCCCCGCGGAGAATTGCAGTCCTTCGTTTTTCGTGTATTCATTTTTGAAGTCTTAAGGGCTGAGACGTACAAAAAAGAAAAAATTCAGTACCTCGAGCGAGACGTATCGAACTAATAAATTAAAATTAAAAAATCCGCCCTCATATATATAGGTATACATACATATATAGCTACTTTAGTCTCCGTATAAAATACTTATCAATTAGGTACAAATTACATTCCAATCGGTTTGGAAGACCCGGACGGCACGTGATGCCCTGGACTCTCTTTTCTTGATTTAAAAAAATTATGGTATAAAGAAAATATCTACAATCACACTTTCGGAATAAATTACGCCCTATGCCTGAGCCCTTGGCCGCCTATCGTGCTCGCTATCCACCTCCGGATGTCCCTGTTGATGGACGTGTAGATCGACGGGTGGTGGCTCCTTCCGCAGTTGCTGTGGTGGCTCAGGATGCCCTGCAGCTCCCACGTGTTCGTGGACTCCGAGAAGCACATCAGCGGAGCACCCTCGTCGTTCTAAGAGGAAAATCAATGACGTGCTTAAAGAACTACAGGGTCTGCCATATATTATAATCAGTAATCAATCAATCAATTACAATAACAACGTAATTACCCAAATTTATAAGGTCTGAAATATACCAATTTGTCCGAGTGCTTACATATTTGTATGGTAAAATTTGAATATATTAATAGATGTGGATGATTTAATTATTCATTTATTAATATTTTAGTAGTAGTAGTATGAACATTTATTCCATATACACATCTGCAGCATACTTAATACTATAATAACATAATATTGATGATAGATTGATAAATATATGATATACGATGTCATACATGATATATGGAATGGGCTATTAACGTTCGTCTTTCCATGAACTGTTGTGAATATGAATGATTGTCTAATAATATTAGTTCGTGAGTTAGTTGTCTTGACGGTTTGTGAGTCTTTCATACAATGTTTGGGAGGGATGTATTATAATTATTAATTAATTAATAATTAATAATAAATAAAATACATTACTTTGTTAGTATCACATAAAATTATTTATTGATTTGTTACTAGTTTCGACTACTTAAATAATCATTATCAAAGATTATGTCTGATAATGATTACATAAGTAATCGAAACTAGTAACAAATCAATAAAAAAAATTATATGACACAAAGTAATGTGTTTTATTTATAATATATTTAATTATTGATTTATTAATGTTATATATATATTAATAAAGTAATAGTAATAGTTGCACTTACATAACAAGGCGTTTTCTCTGAGTCCGTATATCCTGCGCAAATCTTATCTTTCGTCAGATGGCCGTTATAGTGTTTCGTTGAGTTGCACTCAGATATCTCAAATGTCGGCACTGGAAGATAGTTCAGGTATTGCTGAACGTTGGGCTCTGTAAACCGACAAATAAATGTTATTTAACGTGTGTTTTAATATTGTTGTTCATAATACTACTTGTGCTACTTATAATGACTATAATGACATTATAAGTGCTACTTATAATGACAAATTTTTAATAACTATTAAAATGTAGTGACAAATTATTAATAATTATTGAATGTTGATAATGTTAATAAAGCATGATGAGAAGTTAATTACCTCCTGGCTTATTGACACCCCATCCGGCTGTCACGCAGAGCTGCCTGTCTTCGATCTCTTTCGTTGGCAAACAAATCGCACTGATGTTCCTTCCCGTTGTGAAGGGCATCGACAGTTCCACTAGGGCAGCATCGTTTACATACTCAAATTGAGCGTACTTTGCCTGAAAATTAGCAGTGGTTAATAACTTAATAACTTAACACATAACACGTAACTTAATACATAAGTTAATTGTATACTTAACAGTATACAATGGTATTAAATATTGGTATTAAATATTACATATTTGATACCAATATGTAAACAAGCAATAGCCTATTATTTTACCAGGGAATTATTTTACCAGGGATTTTGTGTTTATTAGGATATTATACATCAATATTTAATTTCGAAATTATTTCAATTATGGTGGATGCGCCGGGATTACCCAGCTTCACACAGAAATTAGCAATTTCGAAAAATGTAGGTTAGTATTACAGTTTTCTCGGTTATTTAACGAACTGGGTCAAAAATAAGTACAGATTCTGAATCAGATGGGCAAAATCTCCTATGTTTCTATGTGTTATTAATGTTGTTGGATGATTAATTAAACTTATAGCGGATAATTAGATGCGCCGATTAGTTCGAGCGCAATGCACTAGATGTCGCCCCACGTAAAAATAATTATTTTAAACGAGGAATTCAGTGTTACGGTTAGAAGCAAATATCTCAAGAATGGCTTATTGCATTGTAACTAAATTGTACACACTTAATACGAATATGCCAATTAATGTCAGCAATAAATTACATTGATATTGATACGCTAGTTTTTGAGTTATAGATGTTTTAGTAATTAAGTAATTTAAAGATGTTTCACCAAGTATTAACCACCGATTCATACAATCTAATTACTAAAATATTTCTAATATATTGCATCAATATTGATACAATAGTTTTTGAGATAATAATTGAAATCGAGGATTTCACTGTGTCATTGTTTACACATTATGTTTACATAATGTTTATATTTACATACACAATTTTGTGTGGTTCGTCAAAAACTGCTCAAGATACACACATAAAAAATAGATTTTGTTGAAATTCTGTAATAATAATATTGTTTCATTTAAATAAATATGTGCTGCAAAGTTTTCTTTATATACCTGTGGATGGGAGACGATGGACTTCACGTTCCTCAGCTGTGTGGTGCCGTTGTCCGCACTGTCGAAGAAGTGAGTACCTCCAGCGTACAGAGTCCACTCCCTGGCGTTCACTGCTGTCGGATGCATCTTGATGTCGTTGATGCACGAGTGACTGGCAATGGCCCATTTGGGGGCTATCAAGCTGGCAGTACATTTCACGTTATACTTCTTGTTGTAAAGAAGGGCCACGCTGGGCCATTGTGAGGTTGCCACGCTGTTACCACCGATAATCCTCGCCGATTGTATATCCAGGGATGAATGAATTCCACAATCTGCAAGTGCACAAAAATGTATACTAGCAAAAAATAATATGAATGAGTTGCACTATCTGCAAAATGCAAAAATTTATACGAGGAAAAAAAATGAGTGAATTCCACAATCTGTACCTAATGCAAACAAAAATATACTAGCAAAAATTAATACTGTAATAAGTTCTATAAAACACACATTCTGTAGTTGCCAATAACAGTAAAATTTTCATAAATCTACAATTAAAATAGAATAAATTTTCAAATTTAATATTCATGCAAATGTACTTTTTTCAGTAACAGTAACATTTTCATAAATCTACAATTAAAATAGAATGCAAATTTTCAAATTTAATATTCATACAAATATATATTTTTTAAATTAATATTAATATTAATTAATAGTTTTCAGGTTTAATATTTATGGGTACTCTACAACCTTATACTTATTATCTGTAGCAAATAAATGTTTATAAATGATTATTATTAATTGTTATTAATACTTACTGAATTCTTGACAGGTTACAGTAACGAGGCTATCACATTTTCTATCAGTCTTTTCCAATTGAGCAAGGAGTCCCGAAGCAGGCGACGGCTCCTGTTTCAGCTGGTAGCGCAGGCTACCATCAGTATCCAGTTTCGAGTACTCGGTATTTGTAGAGCCTGCATAACCTAAGCTTTGGCACACAGAGTCCGAGTATGTGGCATTCCAGTTGTCCGAGCAGACTGGATGCCAGGTTTTGTTCGAGGTAAGTATCTGAAGATTAAAACAGTATTAGATTATTTTATATACTCAAATAAAAATATAAAAGTTTTTTAAATCATTGAGTAAGTATCTGAAGATTCAAACAATATTGGATTATTTTTATCTTATTAGAATATAAAAGATTTTTAAAACATTAAGGAAGTACAACAAATTCAACAAAATTATAATAACGTTCACCTTAATTCACCTGACAAATTGTTTAGTATTATAAATAATACTATTGTTGATCCTCATCCATAATAATATTTTTCATAGGTTTTACACCATTCAATATATTAAGGTACATCAAACACTTGGTTCAAGTAATATAGTGAAACTGTTTTTATATAATGTTAATTTTAGGATTATTAAGGGGAGATTAATAGTTCAATTATTAGAGGAAATTACCAAGTGTTTGATTTACCTTAATTATCATGTTTCAAAAAGTAGTATCCACACATACTTTCAACTTAATTTAATATTAATTTATATATATATATATATATATATATATATATATATATATATAAATAAATATGTATATATATATAAATATATATATATATATATATATATATATATATATATATATATATATATATATATATATATATATATATATATATATATATATATATATATGTATATATACCATATAACATTTTCAATTGAATACCATATGAATTGATATTTGTATAAGTTTTGAAAATTACCACCATATAATTAATCGAGTACAATACACTACATCAATTTAGATACAATTTTTCAGCGAGAGGCAAAATGTATAATACTAAACAATTTTTCATTTGCATTCACTGGTACTCCAATACGTATGAGTATCCAATGTCCATATCAATATCCAATGGATATTGGATATGGTACTCCATGACCAAGTAGTAAAGTGATCTAATTAATCTTTTTTAAATCTCCAATTTTAGAGTTTTAAACAACTCAATACAACTTCATAACTTCCAAACAGTTCTGATGTATCATGCAAAACATAAGGCATACATATTCTATAAACAGAAGGGAAGTTCAAGAAGAAGATAATTTGTGTAGTAAAAGTAGTATATAAATTTAAATTTTTGTCAAAATTTAAATTTTCATTAACTCCAATTTTTATTAATCTCCAATTTTGTAATTTTCAACAAATTCATAACTTAGAAACAGTTCTGATATGTCATCCAAAACATAAGGAATGCATATTCTATAAACAGAAGAGAAGTCCAAGAAGAAGAAACAATTTGTGTGTGGTTAAAGTAAAATTTTAGTTGAAATAAATATTTTCATTATTCTCAAATTTTCGAATTTTCAACAATTCATAAGTTGCAAACAGTTCTGATATATCAGCAAAACATAAGGAATGCATATTCTCCAATTTTCAATAATCTTCAATTTTCTAATTTTCAACATATTTATAACTTTATTTATTATCTATTTAGTTTATTTGCAAGAATTGTTTCACCACACTGTGGCTTCTTCAGGTAAAGAAACTATTGTTGCGGATAAACAATAAAAACAGTGAAAATTTTAAAAGTTCAATGCAAAATTTGCATTTCAGGAGTTCGTGGAGCTTGTTTGATTGTTTTAGCTTCAAACTCGAAGTACAAAATTTGAATTATAAGCTTAAGAAGAAATTTGTGCCAATTTCATGAGAGTATCACAGGATAACGCTTGCCTAATCAATGCACTCTGACACAACAAGTTGCCTATATACTTCATATTTTAAAATAGTGCTTGCCTAATCATTGCACGCTCACACAACAAGTTGCCTATTTACTTTGACTGTAAAGCTATTTTAAAAGTTCTTTTTATTGTTTTTTCGCAACAATTGTTTCTCACTCTGAAGTGTGGCAAAACTAACGGGCCACAAGATCCCAGATATGGTCTCCAAAATTACAAAAATGTTGGCACTTATAAGTAGAACTTGTAAATAAAAATTCCGAAACAATTGTCGCAGTACAATATTAAATATTTTGTGAAACTGACACCAATCGTGTTTCATTTATATAATACAAATTAAATCTACAACTTAATGTTTTAGTTATTAAAATTGTAGTATAAGGAATGTACAGCATTATAAATTCATTGCAAAAAGATGATTTTCGTTAAATTTTCGTTAATAAATAAATAATAATGCAAAAAATTGTCAGATTAGATATGAATAGGTATTTTTATGGTACAGAAAGCAGATTTTATGCGTGGTATAATGTACTACTAGCAATTTGAGTGGCAAAAGTTAAGTTAGATTTAAGTTAGAATTAAAATTTTCATTACTCTCCAATTTTCGAATTTTCAACAAATTCATAACTTTCAAACAGTTCTGATATATCATCCAAACCATAATGAATGCATATTCAATAAACAGAAGAGCAGTCCAAAAAGGAAAAAAAAATGTGGTAAAAGTTAAAATAAAAGCTTTGTTAAAATTAAACTTTTCATTAATCTGTAATTTTCGAATTTTCATCATATTCATAACTTCCAAACAGTTCTGATATATCTTTCAAAACATAAGCAATGCATATTCAATAAACAGAAGAGAAATCCAACAAGAAGAAAAAAAATGTGGTAAAAGTTAAATTAATATTTTAGTTACAATTAAAATTTTCATTAATCTCATCTCAAATTCATATCTTCCAAACAGTTTTGATATATCATCCAAAACACAAGCAATGCATATTCTATAAACAGAAAAGAAGTCCACGAAGAAGAAACAATTTGTGTGCTAAAAGTTAAATTAAAATTTTAGTTAGCATTAAAATTTTCATTAATCTCCAATTTTCGAATTTTCAACAATTCATAAGTTGCAAACAGTTCTGATATATCATGCAAAACATAAGGAATGCATATTCTATAAACAGAAGACAAATTCAAGAAGAAGAAACAATTTGTGTGGTCAAAGTTGAATTAAAATTTTAGTTGACATTAAAATTTTCATTAAACTCCAATTTTCGAATTTTCAACAAATTCATAACTTCCAACCAGTTCTAATATATCATCCAAAAGATAAGGAATGTATATTCAACTAACATAAGAGAAGTCCAAGAAGAAGAAACAATTTGTGTGGTAAAAGTTAAATTAACATTTTCATTAATCTCCAATTTTAGAATTTTCAACAATTCATAACTTGCAAACAGTTCTGATATATCATGCGAAACATATGGAATGCATATTCTATAAACAGAAGAGACATTCAAGAAGAAGAAACAATTTGTTTGGTAAAAGTTAAATTAAAATTTTAGTTAGCATTAACATTTTCATTAATCTCCAATTTTCGAATTTTCAACAAATTCATAACTTCCAAACAGTTCTAATATATCATCCAAAAGATGAGGAATGTATATTCAATTATCATAAGAGAAGTCCAAGAAGAAGAAACAATTTGTGTGGTAAAAGTTAAATTAAAATTTTAGTTGACATGAAAATTATCAATAATCTCCAATTTTTGAATGTTCAACAAATTAATAACTTGCAAACAGATCTAATATATCATCCTAAACATAAGGCATGCATATTCTATAAACAGAAGAGAAGTCCAAGAAGAAGAAAAAAATTATGTGGTAAAAATTGAATTAAAATTTTAGTTACAATTAAAATATTCATTAATCTCCAATTTTCGAATTTTCATCAAATTCATAACTTCCAAACAGTTTTAATATATCATCCAAAACATAAGGAATGCATATTCTATAAACAGAAAAGAAGTCCAAGAAGAAGAAACAATTTGTGTGGTAAAAGTTAAATTAAAATTTTAGTTAGCATTAAAATTTTCATTAATCTCCAATTTTCGAATTTTCAACAAAATCATAACTTCCAAACAGTTCTGATATATCATCCAAAAGATGAGGAATATATATTCAATTAACATAAGAGCAGTCCAAGAAGAAGAAACAATTTGTGTGGTAAAAGTTAAATTTATATTTTAGTTGAAGTTAACATTTTCATTAATCTCCAATTTTCGAATTTTCAACAAATTCATAACTTCCAAACAGTTCTGATATATCATCCAAAATAGAAGGAATTCATATTCTATAAACAGAAGAGAAGTCCAAGAAGAAGAAACAATTTGTGTGATAAAAGTTAAATTAAAATTATAGTTAACATTAACATTTTCATTAATCTCCAATTTTCGAATTTTCAACAAAATCATAACTTCCAAACAGTTCTGATATATCATAAAAAAGATGAGGAATATATATTCAATTAACATAAGAGCAGTCCAAGAAGAAGAAACAATTTGTGTGATAAAAGTTAAATTAAAATTTTAGTTAACATTAACATTTTCATTAATCTCCAATTTTCGAATTTTCAACAAATTCATAACTTCCAACCAGTTCTAATATATCATCCAAAAGATGAGGTATGTATATTTAATTAATAGAAGAGAAGTCCAAGAAGAATAAACCATTTGTGTGGTAAGAGTTAAATTAAAATTTTAGTTAACGTTATCATTTTCATTAATCTCCAATTTTTGAATTTTCAATAAAATCGTAACTTCCAAATGGCTGTTATATATCATAAAACAAATTAGGAAAGTATATTCTACATAAAATTGTAAGAAAATGGGCATAAAATCTGCTTTCTATACCATAAAAATACCTATTCAAAACTCATCTGACTATTTTTGGCATTATTATTTATTTATTTATTTATTAACGAAAATCATCTATTTATAATGAATTTATAATGTTGTATATGCCTTATATTACAACTTTAATAGTTAAAATGTTTCTAACATTAAGTGGTAGAATTGAATTTTTATTTACAAATTTTTCATATAACATTTTTGAAATTTTGAATTTATTGAAAATATCTGGGATCTTGTGGCCCATTACTTTTGCTATTGTTCAGAGTGAGAAACAATTGTTGCGAATAAACAAGAAAAAGGGATTTTAAAAGTGCTTTATATTCAAAGTATGTAGGCAACTTGTTGTGTGAGAGTGCATTGATTAGGCAAGCACTATCCTGTAATTTCTCATTAAATTGCCACAAATTTCTTCTTAAGCACATAATTCAAATTTTGTACTTTGAAGCTTGAAGCTGAAACAATAAAACAAGCTCTACGAACTTCTGAAATGCATATTATGCATATATCTTTTAAAATTTTCATTGATTTTATTGTTTTTTGGCAACAATTGTTTCTTCGCCTACAGAAGCTACAGGTGGTGAAACAATTGTTGCATATAAACAATAAAATTTGAAATACAATTCTTCTTAAGCACATTATTCAAATTTTATACTTCGTAGTTTGAAGCTAAACAAATAAAATAAGCTCCACGAACTTCTGAAATGCACATTTTGCATTGAACTTTTAAAGTTTTTACTGGTTTATTGTGTTTATCAACAATAAAAACAGTTACAGTTTTTAGATTATATAAATCCAGATCTTTTTATAGATTTTTTTGTTAGATAGTTTTTACAGTTAATATATCACAGTTTTCATGAAATTTAGATCTGCAATGGAAGAGTAACCATTTTTAGTATTTTAGTATTTTTGTGTAATGTATTTTGGAATTCTTGTATGCGGTTATTGTGTATTGTATAAAACATGTAATGTTTTGTAACACATGTGGCTTACGTGAATAAAGTGAATTTTTAATTTGATTTTGAATTTATAACTTAAAAAAAAATGTCATCAAATTATAGTTTATAATTACAGACAAATTAATTGCAATACGTATAAATATGTATTAAACGATATTTATATTTATAATAATAATTGTTATAAGTATAAATATGTATTAAACGTCATTTATTTAACATTTATATATCTCATATAAATTGTTATAAATGTTATAAATAATTGTTATAGACAAAACACTTCCAAAAAAGGGAGTTTTAATTATCCAGTTATAAATATTTATAAACATAAATGTAAATATTACCTGTAAATAGTGAATATTTTCACTGTTTTCTGCATTTTCTAATCGAACACAGTTCCATTCATCTGAGAAGTCTGCACACTGCTCCACACCATCACAACGCTGGTCCAGCTGAATGCATCCACCTCCAATGGAGCACTTGAACTGATCCACACCACAATCTGAAAAAAAAAATGATTGAAAATTTCAATTTGAAATACAAAACTTGAAAAAAAAACATTAAAATTTATTTGGATTACTAACTTTTAAATGTTATTCAATCTTTGATTGGCATATGTGTAATTATTTAATATACAGGGTGTGACTAAATTGCTTGGCAAAATTTCATGAATGTGTCATATAGAACAAATCAGTTCAAAGTTCTTATAGACATGTGTCTATAATAATACACATAAGAGTTCTTATAGACATGTGTCATGTCATGTGCTATGTGTCTATACGACACTAACGTGTCACAAACAGTGATAAAAGTTCTCATAGACATGTTTCAGAAATGAATTATTTTTCATTACTTTGTAAACGTAAAACTTTGTTGATTTTCATTTAGGTTTCTCATATTAAAGTTTTTATCTTTGGTATTTTCGGTAGAAACAATGTTCTTCCTTAATTCTTGATTTGTGGATTTTGTCAACAACGTTCTTCCTTAATTCTTGATTTGTGGATTTTGTTAACAATGTTCTTCCTTAATACTTGATTTGTAGATTTCGTCTGTAAGGCACACAAAAGAAATATCCAATTCGAGCTCAGCTCATTTGAAATTTCAAAAATCACTTGTAATTTTTTAAGTAAGCATTTTTGGAGACATGTGTATAGGAACTTTTGTCACTATTTTGTTCCAAACTTCTGTACATACTTACTTTCCTCCATATTTTGTTGAAGAAGTTTGGCCAAGCAATTTAGTTACGCCCTGTATGCGTATTAGCAATCTAACCCAACCTGAACTAACCTAACGTAACCTATGTTGTACTTACCACATAGCTTTTCGTCTTCGCCGTTTTCGCAGTCCGACTTGCCATCGCACCTCCAGCTGGCACGAATGCAGCTATCCTGCTCTACGCAACGGAACTCATCGTTGTCGCACTCTTGCCTGTGGCAGTTCTGTTCGTCCATCCCACTCAGGCATTGGGCCTTCTCGTCGCACTTCCAGGACAAAGGTATGCACCTTCCGCCATCCCCACAAGAGAACTCATCGAATCTGCACTTCCAAGAGTCTGAAAAGTTGAAGTTGTATAAAAGATCTGATTGTTTAACACTTTAGTCGAGTTCGAATACATGTTTCTGTTCATAAAGTCTGCAAAGTTGAAGAGATCTGATCATTTAACATACGAGTTGAGAAGTTGGATTATATTTTTCTGTTCATATACTCTGCAAAGTTAAAGTTATAAAAGATCTGATCATTTAACACTTGAATTGAGCAGTTGGAATGCATTTTCTGTTTACAAAGTTTGCAAAGATGAAGATTTCAAAGATCTGATCATTTAACACTTAAATTGAGCGGTTGAAATGAATTTTTCCATTCACAAAGTCTGCAAAGTTTAAGTTTTGAAAGATCTGATCATTTGACACCTGAATTGAGCAATTGAAATGTATATTTCTGTTTATAAATTCTACAAAGTTGAAGTTATATAAATGATCTGCTCGTTTATCACTTGAGTTGTGTTGGAATAAACACTTCTGTTCATAAAGTCTGCAAAGTTGAAGAGATCTGATCATTTAACATATGAGTTAAGAAGTTGGATTGTATTTTTATGTTCATATACTCTGCAAAGTTGAAGTTATAAAAGATCTGATCATTTAACACTTTGAGCAGTTGGAATGCATATTTCTGTTCACAAAGTGTGCAAAGATAAAGATTTAAAAGATCTGATTGTTTAACACTTACATTGAGCGGTTAGAATGTATTTTTCTATTCACAAAGTCAGCAAAGTTGAAGCTTTGAAAGATCTGATCATTCGACACCTGAATTGAGCAATTGGAATGAATTTTTCTGTTTACAAATTCTACAAAGTTTAAGTTATATAAATGATCTGATCGTTTATCACTTGAGTTGTGCTGGAATACACATTTCTGTTCATAAAGTCTGCAAAGTTGAAGAGATCTGATCATTTAACATACGAGTTGAGAAGTTGGATTGTATTTTTCTGTTCATATACTCTGCAAAGTTGAAGTTATAAAAGATCTGATCATTTAACACTTTGAGCAGTTGGAATGCATTTTTCTGTTCACAAAGTGTGCAAAGATGAAGATTTAAAAGATCTGATCATATAACACTTGAATTGAGCATTTGGAATGTATTTTTTTATTCACAAAGTCTGCAAAGTTGAAGTTTTGAAAGATCTGATCATTTAACACTTGAATTGAGCAGTTGGAATGCATTTTTCTGTTCACAAAGTCTGCAAAGATGAAGATATAAGAGATCTGATCATTCAACACTTAAATTGAGCGGTTTGAATGTATTTTTCTATTCGCAAAGTCTGAAAAGTTGAAGTTTTGAAAGTTCTGATTATTTGACTCCTGAATTGAGCTATTGGAATGTATTTTTCTGTTTACAAATTCTACAAAGTTTAAGTTATATAAATGATCTGATTGTTTATCACTTGAGTTGTGTTGGAATACACATTTATGTTCATAAAGTCTGCAAAGTTGAAGAGATCTGATCATTTAACATACGAGTTGAGAAGTTGGATTGTATTTTTCTGTTCATATACTCTGCAAAGTTGAAGTTATAAAAGATCTGATCATTTAACACTTTGAGCAGTTGGAATGCATTTTTCTGTTCACAAAGTGTGCAAAGATGAAGATTTAAAAGATCTGATCATATAACACTTGAATTGAGCATTTGGAATGTATTTTTTTATTCACAAAGTCTGCAAAGTTGAAGTTTTGAAAGATCTGATCATTTAACACTTGAATTGAGCAGTTGGAATGCATTTTTCTGTTCACAAAGTCTGCAAAGATGAAGATTTAAGAGATCTGATCATTCAACACTTAAATTGAGCGGTTTGAATGTATTTTTCTATTCGCAAAGTCTGAAAAGTAGAAGTTTTGAAAGTTCTGATTATTTGACTCCTGAATTGAGCTATTGGAATGTATTTTTCTGTTTACAAATTCTACAAAGTTTAAGTTATATAAATGATCTGATTGTTTATCACTTGAGTTGTGTTGGAATACACATTTCTGTTCATAAAGTCTGCAAAGTTGAAGAGATCTGATCATTTAACATACGAGTTGAGAAGTTGGATTGTATTTTTCTGTTCATATACTCTGCAAAGTTGAAGTTATAAAAGATCTGATCATTTAACACTTGAATTGCATTTTTCTGTTCACAAAGTCTGCAAAGATCAAGATTTAAAAGATCTGATCATTTAACACTTGACTTGAGCATTTGGAATGTATTCTTACAAAGTCTGCAAAGTTTATATTTTGCAATCAGATCTGATCACATATTACAATTTGTTGGGCTATGGCGAAGATCTGCAAAGTTGAAGTTGCATTTGGACCTGATTACTGATGGAATTGTTGAAATAGATTTTCAGTACTCACCGCAGCTCAGCTCGTCGCTTCCATCATTGCAGTTGAGTATGCCATCACAGACCAAATGGCGTTTCAAGCATTGGCCACTTGAACACTGAAATCAAAAGAAGAAATGGGTGATTCTGGGCAGTGTTAAAATGGTAAAATTTATCTGGTAATTCCAGTAAACACTAATATGTGACCTAGCAATGGTCTGTACTAATCTATTGCTTCATCAGTAATAATATAAAGTTTCACCAGTAGTAATATATTGCTTGATATGTGCTGATTCATTGCTTGCTCAGTACTGATTCATTGCTTGATCTGCACTGATTCATTGCTTGATTAGTACTGATCCATTGCTTAGTCAGTACTGATCAATTGCTTGTCCAGTACTTAATATATTGTTCTGATCTGCATTAAATAAATCTTGAGAAACTTTAGTGGACAATAGAAAAACTAATGCAGGTAGGAGAATGTTATGAACGACTCATCATCATCAAATTTTCAGGAGAATTATCTTCAGATGTACTGTATATAATTCTGGCATGAAATATACAAGATCTGCATTAAATAAATTTGGAGAAACTTTATGTGGACAATAGAATAACTAATGCAGGTAGGAGAATGTTATGAACGACTCATCATCATCAAATTTTCAGGAGAATTATCTTCAGATGTACTGTATATAATTCTGGCATGAAATATACAAGATCTGCATTAAATAAATTTGGAGAAACTTTATGTGGACAATAGAATAACTAATGCAGGTAGGAGAATGTTATGAACGACTCATCATCATCAAATTTTCAGGAGAATTATCTTCAGATGTACTGTATATAATTCTGGCATGAAATATACAAGATCTGCATTAAATAAATTTGGAGAAACTTTATGTGGACAATAGAATAACTAATGCAGGTAGGAGAATGTTATGAACGACTCATCATCATCAAGTTTTCAGGAGAATTATCTTTAGATATACTGTCTATAATTCTGACATGAAGTATACAAGATCTGCATTAAAAAAATATTGAGAAACTTTATGTGGACAATAGATAAACTAATGTAGGTAGGAGAATGTTATGAACGACTCATCATCATCAAATTTTCAGGAGAATTATCTTTAGATATACTGTCTATAATTCTGACATGAAGTATACCAGATCTGCATAAAATAAATTTTGTGAAACTTTATGTGTACAATAGAAAAACTAATGCAGGTAGGAGAATGTTATGAACGACTCATCATCATCAAATTTTCAGGAGAATTATCTTTAGATATACTGTTTATAATTCTGACATGAAGTATACAAGATCTGCATAAAATAAATTTTGTGAAACTTTATGTGTACAATAGAAAAACTAATGCAGGTAGGAGAATGTTATGAACGACTCATCATCATCAAATTTTCAGGAGAATTATCTTCAGATGTACTGTATATAATTCTGGCATGAAATATACAAGATCTGTATTAAATAAATTTGGAGAAACTTTATGTGGACAATAGAATAACTAATGCAGGCAGGAGAATGTTATGAACGACTCATCATCATCAAATTTTCAGAAGAATTATCTTTAGATATACTGTCTATAATTCTGGCATGAAACATACAAGATGTGCATTAAATAAATTTAGAGAAACTTTATGTGGACAATAGAAAAACTAATGCAGGTAGGAGAATGTTATGAGCAACTCATCATCATCAAATTTTCAAGAGAATTATCTTTAGATATACTGTCTATAATTCTGGCATGAAGTATACAAGATGTGCATTAAATAAATTTTGAGAAACCTTATGTGGACAATAGAAAAACTAATGCAGGTAGGAGAATGTTATGAGCGACTCATCATCATCAAATTTTCAGGAGAATTATCTTTAGATATACTGTCTATAATTCAGGCATGAACTATGCAAGATCTGCTTAAATAAATTTTGAGAAACTCTATGTGGACAATAGAAAAACTAATGCAGGTAGGAGAATGTTATGAACGACTCATCATCATCAAATTTTCAGGAGAATTATCTTTAGATATACTGTCTTAATTCTGGCATGAAGTATATAAGATCTGCATTACAAAAATTTTGAGAAACTTTATGTGGATAATACAAAAAAATAAGGTAGGTAGGAGAATTAGGTGAACTGAAAGAACATACCTTGAAATTATCTGGACATCCTTCTTCAACGCATCCAGTCTCATCCGAAGCATCGGAGCAGTCATCAACGGAATCGCACCTGTCGTTCCTTGGTATGCAGTAGCTGCCGTCCTTCAAGGAAGTACCGTTGACGCATTGGAACTGCCCCGTGGCACACCTGGAGAACCCGCTGAGGGTGTACCCCTCGGTGACGGGCTTCACGAAGTCGAAGTCGTCGCCGCTCTTGGTCCTCTTCTTGTCGTACCACTCCTTCTTGTCCGCCAGGTAGATGGACTTCTTGTTGCTCTTGTCGTAGCTGAGCTTGGGCGTGGTGGAGTCGGCCTCTTCGCCGGCCGATGTCTTCGGCACGATGTTCTCGGTCACCTCCAGGGTCTTCAGCTCGTCGCGGTGGAACTTGTCGAGGACGCTCTGCTCCTCGTCGCTGATGTCGTTCAAGTTATTGGGGTCGAAGTCGGAGAACGTCTCCTGGCGTTTTACCTCGTCCTTAACCGCGACTTCGTCTTTGGGCACGTTTGAGATCACGGGCACCTCCCCGTGGAGGCCCTCGAGGGTCGTCGCCTCGGGGGCGCTATCGGTGGTGGTCTTCTTCAGCAGCAGCACGGCCTCGGTGGTGGGCTCCTCCGCCTCCTCGAACACCTCGTACTGGTGCGCCTTGGGGTCAGTCTCGTGCACCATGTGCACCACGTCGGTTACCGTATCGATTGATTCGGCGTGGATCGTCGGTATGTTCTCTAGGTTGAACGTGGTGGTGCTCTCCAGGGGTTCATCAAGAGGGGTTGATGTGTTTGTGGATACGTCCGCGTTCTTGTGCTTAATTCCGTACGTCGTCGTTTCCATCGCGATGAGGTCTTCGGTGCTGGAGCTGACCTCCTTGAAGTGCGTTAAGGATTCTTCCAGAGTCTTCGGCGTTGTGGTGGCGGTCTTCTCGGGCCTGTCCAGGTCGCCGAAGAAGTTGTTGCTGTGCACGTTGTTCAAGATATCTGCCAGTGGTGAGTCTGTGGGTTTGATGGTCGTTTCCGAAGTCTTGACGGCTCCTTCCATTTTCGCCGTGTCGTACTCTCCTTCCTCCTTGGTGCTGTCGTGGAACTCGTCTCCGGAGTGCAGGATGTTGATCAGCGTGTCGTTGTCGATCTCCGGGAGGAACGGGTTCATCACCTCCAGGTGGTTCGGGTGGTCCGTGGTGTCCAAGAACTGGTGAAAGAGCGTGGCGTTCGACTCGGTGTTGTTCACAGGTTCTGCAAGCACTTCTGTAATCGCTGGCCTAATCTCTTCAGTTGCGTTAACCGGATTGACGTTACCATACTCATCAACGTTGGTGACGTTGCCGATTTCATCGGCGCGCCTCACGTTACCAATTTCTTCACCGTTCTGCGTGATTTCAACAGTTTTACCTTCGTCGGAAGGTTTCAAACTTTGGCCTTCAATTTCGTCGGTACTTTTCGGACTTTCAATTGGGGTGATGGTGCCTTCGGATGCGGACTTCATGGCCTGGTTTATGTGGGCGATGATTCCTCCGGTCTCCGTGCTTTGCTCTTCGGTCGAAGGTTTGTCGTTAACACCGAAGGAAGTGCTCACCTCGTTCAGTCTATCGTGCGCCGTTGTGGACTCGAAGATGTCGTTCGAAGTTGACGAGGCTGCAATTTTCACTCCGAGCTCTTCGTTTCGTGGTAACGTGGTGACCTCAGCATCGGGTGTGACGGAGTTCTGGGCTTCGTTTTGGACGGTAACCGCTTGGTTCAGTTCTGTGGTCATCTGCAGTACTTCGTGGTGGTTATTGCTTTCGTTGTCTGACGTGATTTCGGTTGGCTGGAATATTTCCAAGCCCGAATGTTTGGCACCAGTTTCGGTGGTGCCGTTATTTTCGGCACCTGGATTGACTTCAAGATTTCTATCACCAACCAACTCAGTTCCTTGAACTACACCTTCTTTGCCATCATCTTGAGTGGTGCCATTACTTTCGGAACCAATTACCGGTGCAACTTCGAGAATTTGATCCCCAACCAATTCAGTTCCTTGGACTCCACCTTCCTTGCCAGAATTTTGAGTGGTGCCATTACTTTCGGCACCAATTACTGGTGCAACTTCGAGTCTTTGATCCCCAACCAGTGCAGTTCCTTGTACTCCATCTTCCGTTCCAGAATTTTGGGTTCCATTTCTTTCGGCACCAACTACTGGTGCAATTTCCAGTGTTTGATCCCCAAACGATTTAGTTCTTTGAGCTCCTTCCTCGCTCTCGTTCTTTTGAACTACCGTTTCTTCGTTCATCGCAATTCCTGTTTGATCAATTGCTTCTTTGATAATCTCCGGTTCGTTGCTATCTGGGTTACTGACCATTTCCATGCCTCCGTACTCGTTACCTTCGGGACCGTAAACCATTTGCATTCCTTGATACTCTTTCCCGATTGCCATCTCGACAGCTTCTTGCGTGGCGTTATGGGCTTCTTCCGTTACCAAGAGGGTACCATTAACACCTCCTCCTGCCATAAGGGTCTGATCTTGTGCTCCTACCATGACAGCTGGATTGTTATCGTCTCCTACTGCCATAGCAATTGTGCCATTATTGCCTCCTTCTGCCATAATTGCACCGTTATCGCCTCCTACTGCCATACTTGTACCATTATTGCTTCCTACTGATATACTTGTGCCATTATTGCCTCCTTCTGCCATAATTCCACCGTTATAGCCTTCTACTGCCATACTTGTGCCATTATCGCTTCCTACCATAATTGCATCATGATCACCTCCTCCTGTCATACTTGTGCCATTATCGCCTCCTGCCATAATTGCATCATGATCGCCTGCTGTTGCGGTATTTGAACCATACTCGCCTCCTGCAGCCGTACTTGTACCATTATTGCCTCCTGCAGCCGTACTTGTACCATTATTGCCTCCTGCTACCGTACTTGAACTATTATTACCTCCTTCTGCCATAAATGCATCAATATTGCTTCCCTCTGCCGTACTTGTGCCATTATACCTGTCGTCTGCCATAGTTGTACTGTTATTACTTACTCCTGATGTAAGTATAGATTGATCAGTAGTCTCCATCTCTGCTTTGGTTTCGTTTCTAGTTTCTGCACTTACTTCGCCAAATGTTCTCCCAATTTCGGCTTCTTGGCTCTTATTTGTGGTCTGTTGGAATATCTCCAGAGTGGAGTGGTGCTCGTCTTCTTCTGGTTGAGTGGGCAAGTACTCGATGATATGCGGCGTGTCCGTCGCGGCCTCAGAGTCTTCAGATGTGATCACGTTGATCTCCGTGGAAATTTCCGGGTTCTCCTCGGTGGTTGCTTCTCCGATGTGCGTTCCGTCTTCTGCGGCGTTCTTTTTGTGCTCCTCCGCTTCGTTCGCCGTTTGCTTTGGTTCCATGGTGTTCGTAAGGGTCGTACCTTCGTTTGGCGCCGAGGTGGGTTCCGGTTCCGGTATGCTGTTTGGCTCCGTGGTGAGCACCGCGACGGGTATCGAGGGGTTGTGCGAGTGGCCTTCGTGTAGGTCGTCTTGGGCTGCTTCCGGTTCCGGCTCGGGCGTTGGTTCCGGGTCGTAGTCGTTCAGCTTGCTCCTCCTCGGCGACTGGTCTGCAGGGGTTGGTTCCGTCGCTTCTTCGCCTGGTGCGTCGGTACTGGGGTCAGCTCCCAGAAGGAGGTTCTCGTGGGATATGTGTTCGGTCTTGCTTTCGTGGTGCGAAGAGACGTTTGGCTCCGGCTCGGATTTGGGTTCCGCGGTGGGTTCGGGCTCGGATTTCGGTTCCGGCGTGGGTTCGGGTTCGGATTTTGGCTCCGCAGTGGGCTCCGGTTCCAATGGGGGCTCTCCCAAAGACTCCGCGTCGAGGTCTTGTTCGTGGTGCAAGAATAATTTGCTCCAGTCCACTCTCTTGCGGGTCGTCGTTTCGTGCTCTGGTTCTGCGGTTTCAGATTTAGGCTCTGGAGTGGGTTCGGGTTCGGATTTAGGTTCGGGAGAGGGTTCAGGCTCTGATTTGGGCTCGGGAGTAGGTTCGGGCTCAGATTTAGGCTCTGGGGTAGGTTCCGGCTCGGATTTAGGCTCTGCGGTGGGTTCAGGCTCAGATTTCGGCTCCGGGGTAGGTTCCGGCTCGGATTTAGGCTCCGCGGTTGGTTCAGGCTCGGATTTAGGTTCTGGAGTAGGCTCAGGCTCGGATTTAGGCTCTGCGGTAGGCTCAGGCTCAGAATTGGGCTCTGCGGTAGGCTCAGGTTCAGACTTGGGTTCCGCTACCGGCTCCGCTTCGTTTTCAGGTACCCTTTGAGGCTCAGGCGTCGTTTCTGGCACTACAGTCGTCTCCCCAACGTAATGGACGTAACCACCGTGCTCATAATTAGACTTATGAACGTCTTCGGGTTCAGGCTCAGGTTCGGACTTAGGCTCGGGCGTCGGTTCAGACTTAGGTTCAGGCTCAGGTTCGGACTTAGGTTCCGGCTCGGAACTGGGTTCTGGTTCCGACTTGGGTTCCGCCGTGGGTTCCGCCTCGGCGATCTCCTCCACCACCATGTGGTGGTGCACATGGTCCTCGTGCACGTGCCTGTGCTCGAACAGCGCGTCGGTGACGTCGTCCACGGGCCTGCCAGTCGTAACCACCTCGGTTTCCATATGGTGGTGCGCGTGGTGATCTCCTGATGGTTCCGGCTCCGACTCGGACTTAGGGTCTTCGCCGTCGAGGCACTTCTTGCCGGACTGGTCCAGGTGCATGGCAGGGGGACACGTGCAGAGGAAGTGCAGAGTGCCGTACTCGAACTCGCAGCCGTGGTCGCAGTCGTTGTTTCTTATTTGGCACATGTTGATGATGGGACGGGCGGGAGTCATCTCCGATGATACCCTGAACTTTCCAAGGTACCCGGTGTGCCTGAAGAGACTGTTTGCAAACTTAGTGTCGACGACCTCCTTGTCTATGGGGTCCCTTGGGTTGTGCACGCCCTCCTTGAACGTCCATCCTATTCTGTACTTTACAACAACGCTACCAGATCTGCAAAATTTGAAAAAAAAAAAATTTGATTAACAAATAAAAATGATATCTAAGAAATTACTTTAATGATACAAAGCCATCAATTTGTTGGATGATGATGATTGTGAAAATGTGTAGTGAAATAGGATGATTTAAAGTATAGACGACATCCAAAAAGATTGAATTATTTCTATTTGCTTATGAAATTAGTTTAGCGATGATTATCATTGAGTACAGGTACAATTCTGGCGATGATTATACTTGTGCCAACCCACCTATCCTTATACTTTATATCGTTATACTTTAATGGTACAAAGCCATCAATTTATTGGATGATGATGATAATTGTGAAAATTTGTAGTAAAATAAGGTGATTTAAAGTATAGACGACTACCAAAAAATTGAATTATTTCTCTTCTCCTATGAAATTAGTTTAGTGATGATTATCAGTAAGTACAGGTACAATTATGGTGATGATTATACTTGTGCCAACCCACCCATCTCTATAATATTACTTCTAAGATGAGTGTATTGATGATTGATTAAGATGATTGAAAACATATAATGATTAACAATCATTGAGATAATGATTGCAGATAATTGAACGTTCTCAAATATACTTTGCATGTCATTTGAGGTTGAGGGTGGGTGAATGGGCATACTATAACCATCATCTCAAATGATCCAGCAGCATTAAAAATTATTACTTTAATGATACAAAGTCATAAATTTGGATCTTCATTAAATTATGATACCTACATAACAAAATCATTTCAGCAATGATTATAATTACCAGATAATCATAAATAAATTTATAGATAATAATTACCAAGATTTGAGGCAAAACTTACGTGAATTCGACGACCTTGACCTCAATGTTAGCTGCTCCATGGCTCAGTTTATCGGGAGTGAAGAGCATCTGCTTAAGCTCATGCTCAATCTCTGCAGCCAACTGCTTGTATTCCTCACTGTTGGGATCACTGAGCTCTGGCTGGAACTGCAGGTTCTCGATGACTAGCTGTGATTCCAAAGCTCTGGGTACTGAAAATTACAATTTTTAAGGTGTTTTGGGCCAACGAAAATGATTTTTACATATATTTTAATAATCTAATATGAACTAATACTAGTAGATAGGCTATGTTGCTTCGGGGTCATTTTTCCAAAAGGATTTACAGAAGGGTCTAAATTTTTTCAAGTTTGAGCTGTTTTCAAAGCTGTTTGAGCTGTTTAAAAAGCCGTATGAGCTACACCCCTATGCAAATCTTTATGGGAAAATGACTCCGAAGCAACATAGCATATCTACTAATTTTTATGGAACCTCAAAATGGCATGTAACAAAAATTGAGTCAAAAATCGTACTGTATAGTACATGTCATAGTTCACAACATCAACTCCTTAAGACGTTTTGTAACAATTTTTACATTCTCTTACCGTCTATCATTGATTCATCTGTGGGTATGTTAGATGGCACTGTGCTTGTCGATGGTCCTGGCGTGTACAGCTCCGTCGTGTCCTTGATTCCAAACAGTCCGCCTGCAGACTTGACTCCTGATGAATCCTGACTCGTGGATCCACCGAACTGCCGCGCGCTGACTTCTTTGATTGGCTGTCCTTCGTTACCAATTACTCCAACTGAAACAGTTATTTATTGATGAAATTAGTGGTACTTAATATAGTAATTTAAGTTAGCATAACATTACACATTGATCCATCTTTGATCGTAATAATTAAAGTAAAATACCATTAAGTGTTTTGTATAATTAAAAAAAAATATCAGGAAGTTGGTGATCAGTGTGTTGTAAAATGTAGTAATTAAAATTGTTTACGAGGCTAAACAAATATATAATTCAGTTCTGGAGGATGTTGTAATTGGTCAATCTATAGGATGTATCGCGAAATTGATTAATTAATTAAATTAATTGTATTATTATATATGTATTATATATGTTAAATTCCATGCAATCGAGGCATATTGGATATTGGATATGGCATTTATATATGTTAAATTCCATGCAATCGATTGGGAAATATAATATGCTGCCACAAATGTGTCAAAAAACCGTCACTTTTGTGTTTTTTTTGTAACTTTACATAAGTGAGGACATCTACATTAGTAGGGTAAACTATCGGGTTTCTGGACCATTTTGATGGTCCCCAATTAAAATCTCAAACAAATGGGGTCAATCAAATGGTGAGAAATATAATACCCATAAGTATGCTGTCACAAATATATCAAAAAACCGCCACCTTCGTGGTTTTCTTTATAACTTTATATAAGTAAGGACAGCACCATTAGTAGGGTAAACTATGGGGTTTCTGGACCATTTTGTTGGTCCCCAATTAAAATCTTAATCAAATGGGCTCAATCAAATGGTGAGAAATATGATACCCATAAGTATTCTGTCACAAATATTTCAAAAAAACCGCCACCTTCATGGTTTTCTTTATAACTATACATATGTAAGGACGACATCATTAGTAAGGTAAACTATGGGGTTTTTGGAGCATTTTGATTGACCCAATTAAAATTTCAATCAAGTGGGGTCAATGAAATGGTCAGAAATTTGATATTTATAAGTATGCTGTCACAAATGTCTCAAAAAAAAAACGCCACCTTCGTGGTATTCTTTATAACTTTACATAAGTAAGGACACCATCATTAGTAGGGTAAACTATGGGGTTTCTAGACTATTTTGATTAAAGCAATTAAAATCTTAATTAAATTGGGTCAATCAAATGGTGAGAAATATGATCCCCAAAAGTGCATATACATGCACCTACTTTTGTTTTATTTTATACTATTTTATTATGTTTACTGTTGTGATATTTTCTGTGTCGATATTATGCCCTAGTGTGTTTTATACATACCTACATTATACATTTCAGTTTTTACTTATTTTTATACTTTTGTAGTTTTCAACTTTAATTGTATATTACTTTTTTTTGACTTGTGTAAAACTATTTTGTTTCTTAACACCAATAAGTACTATGCTATCACAAATGTCTCAAAAAAACCGCCACCTTCGTGGTTTTCTTTTTAACTTTACATAACTAAGAACACATACATTAGTAGGGTAAACTAGGGGGTTTCTGGATCATTTTGATGGTCTCTAATGAAAATCTTAATCAAACGGTGTCAATAAAATGGCCAGAAATATGACAGCCATAAGTATGCTCTCACAAATATGTCAAAAAAACCGCCACCTTCGTGGTTTTCTTTGCAAAAGTAAGGACATTGCATAACTTTGCGTAATTAAGGACACCTATATTAGTAGGGTATTAGTGGGGTTTCTGGACCATTTGATTGACCCAATTGAAATCTGAATCAAATCGATTCCGCAAGATTTTAATCGGCGCGATAAATTCGCCAATATAGAGATCTACTCAAATTGATCAAATTGATTCCGCGAGATTTTAATCGAAGCGATTAATTCGCAAATGAGGAGGTCGACTCAAATTGATCCAATTGAAATCACGAGTAAAATCTCGCGGAATCAGTTTGATGAGACTTTAATTGGATCAATCAAATGGTCCAGAAACCCCATTGTTGACCCTACTTACATTAGAAGTATGAGTAAATTATACAAGTTCGTTTCTGAGGTTAGAAACAACAACTCCTCAAGAGGGCAGTTGTTTTTTCTAAGCTCAGAAACGAACTTGTACTTTTTACTCATACTACTAATGTAAGTAGGGTCAACTATGGGGTTTCTGGACCATTTGATTGGCCCAATTAAAATCTCAATCAAACACCAGAGAATATTTAAAAAAAAATGATTATTCTATATTGAACGTTTTCCCCAAGAATCCTAAAATTGAAAATGGGATTTACATTTTCTTATTTATTTAATATTCAAATTGATTGCGCGAGATTTTAATCGACGCGATTAATTCGCGAAAGTTGAGGTCGACTCAGATTGATCTAATTGAAATCACGATTAAAATCTCGCGGAATCAGTTTGATTGAGATTTTAATTGGGCCAATCAAATGGTCTAGAAACCCCATAGTTGACCCTACTTACATTAGTAGTATGAGTTAAAGGTACAAGTTCGTTTCTGAGCTTAGAAAAAAAAACTCCTCAAGAGGGCAGTTGTTTTTTCTAAACTCAGAAACGAACTTGTACTTTTTACTCTACTACTAATGTAAGTAGGGTCAACTATAGGGTTTCTGGACCATTTGATATCAAATTCAATCTCAATCTCAATCAAACACCAGAGAATATTAAAAAAAAACGTAATTCTATATTAAACGTTCTCCCCAAGAATTCTAAAATTAAGAAAGGGATTTACATTTTCTTATTTATTTAATATTCAAATTGATTGCGCGAGATTTTAATCGACGCGATTAATTCGCGAAAGTTGAGGTCGACTCGGATTGATCCAATTGAAATCACGATTAAAATCTCGCGGAATAAGTTTTGTTGAGAATTTAATTGAGCCAATCAAATGGTCCAGAAACCCCATAGTTGACCCTACTTACATTAGTAGTATGAGTAAAAGGTATAAGTTCGTTTCTGAGCTTAGAAAAAACAACTCCTCAAGAGGGCACTTGTTTTTTCTAAGCTCAGAAACGAACTTGTACTTTTCACTCTACTACTAATGTAAGTAGGGTCAACTATAGGGTTTCTGGACCATTTGATATCAAATTCAATCTCAATCTCAATCAAACACCAGAGAATATTAAAAAAAAACGTAATTCTATATTAAACGTTCTCCCCAAGAATTCTAAAATTAAAAAAGGGATTTACATTTTCTTATTTATTTAATATTCAAATTGATTGCGCGAGATTTTAATCGACGCGATTAATTCGCGAAAGTTGAGGTCGACTCGGATTGATCCAATTGAAATCACGATTAAAATCTCGCGGAATAAGTTTTGTTGAGAATTTAATTGAGCCAATCAAATGGTCCAGAAACCCCATAGTTGACCCTACTTACATTAGTAGTATGAGTAAATGGTACAAGTTCGATTCTGAGCTTAGAAAAAACAACTCCTCAAGAGGGCACTTGTTTTTTCTAAGCTCAGAAACGAACTTGTACTTTTTACTCATACTACTAATGTAAGTAGGGTCAACTATAGGGTTTCTGGACCATTTGATATCAAATTCAATCTCAATCTCAATCAAACACCAGAGAATAATTAAAAAAAACGTAATTCTATATTAAACGTTCTCCCCAAGAATTCTAAAATTGAAAATGGGATTTACATTTTCTTATTTATTTAATATTCAAATTGATTGCGCGAGATTTTAATCGACGCGATTAATTCGCGAAAGTTGAGGTCGACTCAGATTGATCCAATTGAAATCACGATTAAAATCTCGCGGAATAAGTTTTGTTGAGAATTTAATTGAGCCAATCAAATGGTCCAGAAACCTCATAGTTTACCCTACTAACATTAGTAGTATGAGTAAAAAGTACAAGTTCGTTTCTGAGCTTAGAAAAAACAACTCCTCAAGAGGGCAGTTGCTTTTTCTAAGCTCAGAAACGAACTTGTACTTTTTACTCATACTACTAATGTAAGTAGGGTCAACTATAGGGTTTCTGGACCATTTGATATCAAATTCAATCTCAATCTCAATCAAACACCATAGAATATTTAAAAAAAATGGTAATTCTATATTAAACGTTTTCCCCAAGAATCCTAAAATTGAAAATGGGATTTACATTTTCTTATTTATTTAATATTAATTATCGATTACGATTATTAATTTATATCATACATTTTTGTTATAATTAATAACAGTTTTGTTTTGTCATAAAGAAGGAAGAAAACATTAAAAAATATTGAAGTTGATTATTAAAATATTATCTTGTGTTAATTGCTTTCAAAATTTCGCTTGCTTGTACAGTTTTTACTCGACCAACAGATAAATATTTGTTGGATTTTCTTATTTATTTAATATTAATTATACCGATTGCGATTAATAATTTCTATAAAAAAATTTGTTATAGTTAAAAATTTTATGTTAAAGAAGGAAGAAAACAATAAAAAATATATCATAAATAATAAAAATATTGCATTTGATTATTAAAATTTTATCTTGTGTTAATAGTTACATTATTTGTCTTGCTTGTGCAAGATTTATTTTCGTCCAACAAATAAATATTTGTACAAGGAAGTTGCAGCTGGTTTTCCGCTTCATTTGTGCCAGCCTTGTGTCTTTTCTTGGCGATTTTCGCCTCGAGCTGCTGCAGGACATGGAACTTTCAATGCTCAAATTGCAAATGCTGAGCGGAACTGTTAAGCGTGGGCTTGCAACAGCCAATAGAACAAATGGCTAATAAATAATTTATGGTTAACTGCATTCCGTTCTATTGTAAAAGTGCAAATGGCCACTTTTTGCGGTCCACATTGTAATTAATTTATTGCGTCGGACTTTTATCCTTCCACCACAAAAGCACTACAGTTATCAGCATATTGTTCTTTGCTGATTTATTGCTTTGCGCAATTTCACCGTTTAATATTCATAAAGACAATTAAGATTTTGTTAAACACTGAAGGCCTTTACTTCGTGATACATTATAAATACTTAAGTCATTATCAGACTTATAATATTATAAGTCTGTGAAACAAGGTTACGAAAAAAAAAAAAAAAAAAACTATAAACTATAGTCACTACAATTTAACAAAGTGTGATACCAACGAAGAAAAAAAAACAAAAAACAAAAACAAAAAAGAATTCTGAAAGATTCCTATCACATTTTGTGCCATTTTCTTGGAATTTCGAATAACAATTTTAATCTAATTTACAAATCTGCTTTCCATATTTAGTATAATACAAATTTTGCAGAATTCGTATAAAATATAATAATTTGCAATCGTTTCTATATTTAGGTACAATTATTAAATAGAGAGCTGAACGGTTTTTGTGAACAATTTCATGCGAATGTTTACTTTCGTTTAAGCCTAATTGAAGCTCGATACATGTATTACTTATAACTGGATTAGAGCGAATCGTGACTCAGAAATTGAGAAACACGTTCTTTGCCCGAAGGCGGATTCCAAATGAGGAGCTCAAGTGTAGTTTCAACGGACTTAATTAGGTGCAATCAAATGTAATTCAATCTATTCGAAAAATTCCTCAAACGCTCAAGCTTAAAGCTGTTGAATTACCAATAGCAGCATCAACAAAATCCCTCAAAAGTTTAAGCTCAATTTTATTGAATTACCAATTGAATCAACCAAATTCATCAAATGCTCAATTTTTATGAATTACCTATAGCAGCATCAACAAAATATCTCAAACGCTCAATTTTAATGAATTACCAATAACAGCATCAACTGCCAATTCATTAAACTTGAGCTTTTGAGGAATTTTGTTGATGCTGCTATTGGTAATTCAATAAATTTGAGCATTTGATGAATTTTGTTGATGCTGCTATTGGTAATTCACTAAAATTGAGCTTACTCAAAATTCCTCTAAAGCTCAATTCTATTGAGTTACCAATAGCAGCATCAACGAAATTCCTCAAACGTTTAAGCTCAATTTTATTGAATTACCATTAGCAGCATCAACCAAATTCATCAAATGCTCAATTTTAATAAATTACCAATAGCAGTATCAACAAAATTCTTCGAAAGCTCAATTTTAATGAATTACCAATAACAGCATCAACTGCTAATTCATTAAACTTGAGCTTTTGAGGAATTTTGTTGATGCTGCTATTGGGAATTCAATAAATTTGAGCATTTGATGAATTTTGTTGGGGCTGCTATTGGTAATTCACTAAAATTGAGCTTACTCAAAATTCCTCAAAAGCTCAATTCTATTGAATTACCAATAGCAGGATCAACGAAATTCCTCAAACATTTAAGCTCAATTTTATTGAATTACCAATAGCAGCATCAACAAAATTCCACAAAAGCTCAATTTTAATGAATTACCAATAACAGCATAAACTGCTACTTTATTAAACTTGAGCTTTTGAGGAATTTTGTTGATGCTGCTATTGGTAATTCAACAAAATTGAGCATTTGATGAATTTTGTTGATGCTGTTATTGGTAATTCACTCAAATTGAGCTTACTCAAAATTCCTCAAAAGCTCAATTCCATTGAATTACCAATAGCAGCATCAACGAAATTCCTCAAACGTTTAAGCTCAATTTTATTGAATTACCAATAGCAGCATCAACAAAATTTATCAAATGCTCAATTTTATTGAATTACCAATAGCAGTATCAACAAAATTCTTCAAAAGCTCAATTTTAATGAATTACCAATAACAGCAACAACTGCTAATTCATTAAACTTGAGCTTTTGAGGAATGTTGTTGATGCTGCTATTGGTAATTCAATAAATTTGAGCATTTGATGAATTTTGTTGACGCTGCTATTGGTAATTCACTAAAATTGAGCTTACGCAAAATTCCTCAAAAGCTCAATTCTATTGAATTACCAATAGCAGCATCAACGAAATTCCTCAAACGTTTAAGCTCAATTTTATTGAATTACCAATAGCAGCATGAACAAAATTCATCAAATGCTCAATTTTAATGAATTACCAATAGCGGCATCAACAAAATTCCTCAAAAGCTCAATTTTAATGAATTACCAATAACAGCATCAACTGCTAATTCATTAAACTTGAGCTTTTGAGGAATTTTGTTGATGCTGCTATTGGAAATTCAATAAATTTGAGTATTCGATGAATTTTGTTGATGCTGCTATTGGTAATTCACTAAAATTGAGCATACTCAAAATTCCTCAAAAGCTCAATTCTATTGAATTACCAATAGCAGGATCAACGAAATTCCTTAAACGTTTAAGCTCAATTTTATTGAATTACCAATAGAAGCATCAACAAAATTCATCAAATGATCAATTTTAATGAATTACCAATAGCAGTATCAACAAAATTCTTCAAAAGCTCAATATTAATGAATTACCAATAACAGCATCAACTGCTAATTCATCAAACTTGAGCTTTTGAGGAATTTTGTTGGTGCTGCTATTGGTAATTCAATAAATTTGAGCATTTGAGGAATTTTGTTGATGCTGCTATTGGTAATTCACTAAAATTGAGCTTACTCAAAATTCCTCAAAATCTCAATTTTATTGAATTACCAATAACAGCATTTACAAAAGTCCTCAAACGTTTAAGCTCAATGTTATTGAATTACCAATAGGAGCATCAACAAAATTCCTGAAACAGCTAAATTTTATTGAACTACCAATAGTAGCATCAACAGTGCAAGAAGTAACTGACCCCTATTGGAGTCCATCAGGCACAGATGAACCAATCATAAAGTTAAAATAATCTTACGAAGCGTACAAACGAAATCTCATTCATGTGAATGTGCAGTTTGGTCGTACAAAAGTCATTGTTCTCTAGGAGAACCAGCTCTGTGGCAATTTGCTCCATTTTTTTCCTGCGAGCTGCAGGACACGTCAGGCACGATTCTGGCTCTCCTTGGGCGCAATAGAAACGCGTGGGCGTTAACAGTGCGTCGAGTTCACTACCGATATCTGCATGAATATGTTAATACGTCTGTGATTCAATTAAAAACTCAAAAGTATGAATTATTAAAGAGATGCTAATTATATCTGGGCATCAACTTTATGAATGGCACCGTTTGTTTAGTTCAATTGTTTCAAATCTGGCAATCGAAGAGAAAATGTATTTAAGAATCAATTTTATGAATATACTGCAACTTTCAAATTTGCCCATTAAAAAGATGCAAATTATAATAAAGCATCATTTTTATGAATCCACTTCTTCGTTGTCAAGTTTCATATTTGTCAAATTCATTGATTAATTCGTAGATTGATAACATCGAAAATTGAAGAAGTGCATTAAAGAAGAATAGAATAATTGACAAATATGAAACTTGGCGAGGAAGAATCAAAATTGATTCATAAATTCGATTTGAGTTAAATAAAAAGAAGTACATTGATAACTTTGAAAATTGAAGAAGTGCATTAAAGAAGAATAAATTGATTGATAAATATGAAACTTGGCGAAGAAGAATCAAAATTGATTCAAAAATTTGATTAGAGTTGAATAAAAAATGAATCAATTTTCATTATTCCTCGCTTAGTTTTATGTTTGTCGAATTCATTGATTCATTCGTAGATTGATAACATTGAAAATTGAAGAAGTACATTAAAGAAGAATAAACAGATAGACAAATTTGAATCTTGGAGAGGAACAATCAAAATTTAATCAAAATTTGATTTGAGTTTAATTAAAAATAAGTACATTGATAACTTTGAAAATTGAAGAAGTGCATTGAAGGAGAATAAATAGATTTACAAATTTGAAACTTGGCGAGGAAGAATCAAAATTGATTCATAAATTCGATTTGAGTTCAATAAAAAGAAGTACATTGATAACTTTGAAAATTCAAAAAGTGCATTGAAGAAAAATAAATACATTGACAAATTTGAAAATTGGCGAGGAAGAATCAAAATTGATTCATATGTTTCATTTTTTATTGAACTCAAATCAAATATATGAATCAAGTTTGTTTCTTCCTCATCTATCCAATAATGTGGTTAACATATTATCTTTAAATGCATGAAAGTAATCGCATAATACTTAATGAGTAAGAATAACTTATTGGAATCGAGAGCAATTTGTGATCAAGGCCAATTAATCAATAGATCGATACGCAGTTGGAGCCATCCATCACTTGGCTTGATGCCGATTTCACAGTAAAGCCTTAGGCTACGTTCTGTTCCAATTATCCAATTCAGGAGTAACGTTTGGTATCAAAGAAGAATACGTATAAAGAGGTTGTTAATTATTTTTAATATCATTCTATTAATCATCCCTTGAAGGTTATGATAATTAAGGTTGTTATTTATTTTTAATGTCATTTTGTTAATCATCCCTTGAAGGGGATGACAATTAAGGTTGTTGCTTATTTTCATTGTCATTTTGTTAATCATCCTTTGAAGGGGATGATAATTGAGGTTGTTAATTATTATTAATACCATTCTGTTTATCATCCACTGAATTTAACAAATCATCAATTTTAATCACTTTCAATTTAATATCATACTAAATATAATCATTCTCAGTCACTTGTTACTTAGTTTTCGAAATTCGAAGCACATAATTTTAAACATTGTTTAGTACTGGAAATTTGGAACACTGGGTTATAATTTTTAGACCTATTATTATATTTTAGATTATCAATTCAGAAAATTTGGTCAAATTAGAAAGTTTGATGCTCTGAATTTAGAAAAATATTCCAATTCTTGATTTTTTTAGCAACTATCTATGAAATTGAGGTCGATTTTTGAATTGCAAAGTACTCATTCATGACTATTTTGTAATTTCAGGGCATTAATATGTGAAAATTACACAAGTTGTGAATTTTTTGGACAATGATTTCTGAAATTGTATCTATTTATTATTAGTTTTATAGCACTGATTGAAGAAAAGTTATGAATTATCCAATTTAGTTGCATCTTCGATTATAAATATTAGAGCCCCGACTGAAATAACTGAAGAAAAAAAATTTGGTCATATTCGAAACATTGAAGCTCTGAATTACAAAAATTTGCTAATTAATGAATTTTTGAACAATTATCTAAGAAAATGAGGTCGATTTTTGAATATCAAAGTTCTCATTCATGACTATTTTGTAATTTCAGGGCACTAATATGGGAAAATTAAAAAAGTTGTGACATTTTTGGATACCGATTTTCGAAAATGTATTTATTTATTATTAATTTTATCGCACTGATTGCAGAAAATGGATGCATTATGTAATTTAGTTGCACTCATCGATTATAAATATTTGAGCATCAATTAAAGCCAATTTGGTCACGTTCTGATTCAGATTTTAAATTTTAGAATACTGAAAAAAGAAAATTTGGTCGATATTTTAAATTTGAGGCTCCGAATTAAGCTAATTTGCAAATTTATGATTTTTTGAACAATTATCTAAGAAAATTAGGTCGATTTTTCAATATCACAATACTCATTCATGACTATTTTCTAATTTCAGGGCACTATTACAAATTTAGTCACGTTCTGAATTAGATATTAAATTTTAGACCACTGAAAATAGAAAATTTGGTCAAATTCAAAACTTTGAAGCTCTGAATTGAGATAATTTGCAAATTAATGAATTTTTGAACAATTAATTAAGAAGTTGAGGTCGATTTTTGAATTTCAATACTCAATCATGAGTATTTTGTAATTTCAGGGCACTAATACTTGAACATGAAACAAGTTTTGACAAATTTATTAATTTTGAACAATTATCTAAGAAATTGAGGTCGATTTTTGAATCTGAAAATACTCGTTTATGACAATTTGGTAATTTCAGGACACTAATGTCTGAAAATTAAACAAGTTATTGCAAATTTATGGATTTTTGAACAATTATCCAAATTTTGGATAAATACTCATGAACAATTCACGACTATTTTGGACAAGTTGTGAACTTTCTGGACACACTGACTGAGCGCTGACTGAGCGCTGACTGTAGCAAGTTTGGTCACGTTTTCAATTTTGGGGCTCACTTTAGAATTTAAAGTCTCAAAACTGATCTTTTTTTCCTATCAAGGATTGTTAAAAACATTATATATTTGGTAACTCAGGGCTCTAATTTTTGAAAATTTGTCAGATTTTTAAAGAATTGAGAATTGATTAACTGAGACTGCTTAATTTGGAATTTTTGAGTACTGATTTTTGGAAAATCGACACACTGTGCGTATGTATATTCATGTTTTGGAGTTTTGGACATCTGAAAATGTGCAATTTTGAAAAATTTAGAATAGTGATTCAAAAAAATCTCATCAGATGTGGAATATTAGAATCTAAATCAGTATATGTATATTTGGTAGATTTTTTAATATTTATATCACTGTATAAATATTCAATTAAAATTGCTAATAAATCCAAATCTATTTTTGCGTTTATGTTTAGGGTTCCAGTAGTTTATTTTTGAAGGTTTGAATCGGTGAAAAAAAGTTTAGCTTTTATGTTTAGGGTTCCAGCAGTTTTTTTAAGATTTTAATCAGTGAAAAAAAAGTTTAAATTTATTTGTGAATCCAAAGCTAAATAATTAATTTTTAATTTTTGGCTGGTGTTTTTTTAGATTTTTTTTTAGATTTATATCACTGAATTAATATTCAATTAAAATTTTCAAGTGAATACAAATCTATTTTTTGCTTTTAAGTATAGGGCTCCAGTAGTTTTTTATTGAAAGTGTGAATAAGTGAAAAATAATGTTTAAATTTAATTGTGAATCCAAAGCTCAATAATTAATTTTTAATTTTCGGTTCGTGTTGATTTTTAAAAATATATCACTGAATAAATATTTAATCAAAATTTGCTAGTGAATTAAATGCTATTTTTTTTAACTTTAGGTTTCCACAAGAATTTCTTAAGAAAAAATAAACTCAAAATTTACTCTATTGCTTTAATAATATTTTCTTATCACTTTCAAAACTTTATTTATTTTTTATTTTCCACTACAATGTTTCGCCACACTATAACTACTTCAGGTGAAGAATCTTGATATTGATTACATTAATGTATACGATTATTTTTGATTTTTCTGAAAAAAAAAGTAATAAGAAAATATTATTATTGCAATTAAAATTTACTTGTGAATCCAAAGCTAAATAATTACTTTTATGTGTCATTCCTGTATATTTTCATTCTACAGAAAATTTATTTGTGATCCAAAGCTAAATCATTATTTTTATTTGTTATTCCTGCATCTTTTCATTCTACAGAAAATCAGACAGATAAACAGAGATATGCAAACAGACAGACAGATAGGCGTAAAGACACAAAAGCAGACGTATAGCTAAAAATACATATGACAAATGTATTTTTTGTTAATTTGATCTTGAAATTTCTGTTGGTATTTGGAATTCTACATATTCTCCGAAGACATCGCCTTGCAGATACAGAAAAAGCACTCACATTACAACCTTAAGCAGTTTTCGAACCAGAGATGTTTGGTTGTGAGCAAGTAACCACGCTTGTCTTGTGAAACTGCGAAATCTAATTTTTCTGTTTTGGGTTCGTCGCTTAACCTAGCAAACCCAGCATAGGGTCTCCAGCGCCAAGTTACATATGGGCTTACAATTTCTTTCCGGGTCAAAATTTTTGAAAACTGCTTCTGGAATTTGAAAGCCAGGTTATCAGTTAATATATTGAAAAAAAAAATGTTTTTTCAAATATTGTATTTACGGTTTTATTAATATGTCAATTCAAAATTTTGATATCCTTGTCGTAGCATAGGGTCTCCAGCGCTAATAAGTTACGTATCGGTTTACCATTTCTTTCAGGTTAAAAATTTTTGAAAACTGCTTCCAAAATTTGAAAACCAGGTTATTACTTGACATATTACCAATAATTTGTTATCTCAAACTTTGTATTTATGGTTTTATTGATATGTCAATTCCAAATTTTGATATAAAAGTACTTCATGCACAATCGACTTGTTAACGTAAACAAATCCAATTCATTGCATTTTTTGTATATATAATATAATGCTATTTTAGTTAGGATTGCAAAATTTGGTAAAATTTTATCTCTCGAAATCTATAAATAAATCTTTGTAATCTCTCGAAATAAAATCGAGTGTTAATTTTTGCATACAAAATTTTAATTTTGGCGTAGTGTAATTCGGCGTTAGGAACCCATAAATGTAGGTATAACAATTTTACTCACGTGCAACTAAAATTCCAATGATGACAGCAGCTGCAACAACGGCAAGGCATATCCCCCAGCATAGGCACTTGTTCCTCTTCTTCTTGTTCCTCTTGTCCATTGTGATGTACAGCTTCTCGCCTCTACAACAAAAATCAGCGGTTCAGTCATCGTCCAGCATCCACTGCATCCATCTGCCAGCAACGAAGCGTGAATGATCCCCAAAATCCAGGTCCATCCTAGTTATTAATTAATTGCAGCTGCCTTTTGTTTTATTGTTTTGTTTATGGTTAATCCCGCAATGCGATAGCAGCCTATACCAACACCCATTCAAACCATCCACCGTCCCAATCAGCTCGGCGCTCGTTTGGAAAGCTTATTAGCGGTTTCTTTGGTTCGCTTTGATGTTAATCAATGAGGACCCCTTGGTTATTGAAATACAGCCCCAAAGAGCGTGACTGCGCCCGCGATGAGATGGCTGTATGTGAAAGAATGTTGGTATATACCGTTGTTGTTCTAGGTGCGTCAACCATGCAGGGTACTCTACAATTCCACGCTCAGGATTGGTAACTGAAAGACCAAAGTCGTCGATTCCCGCGCTGGCCACAGACTCCGCGAACGTCACACTATTTCTACCTTTGCGGGTCGAACTGGAGGAAGACATAACAAAAAGAAAAAAAATTCACAGGTTTAGATTTTTAGAAATTAGAGGCTTCAGCAGAAGCTGCAGAAGGTTTGGACGTTTTGAAGCAAAGCCTGAAGTTGATGCAATACACACACAAACAAAATTTCCTGAAGAAGTTTTGTGCGGTGAAGTATTTTTTGATTCTTCTTTAGGGTTTTCAGGCAGAGATTCATGCACATTTTTGCGAACAATTGTTCTGCATTCTTCGAATGAAATTTGTATGTTGCTTCTTCTTTCGTCTTCAGGCAAAGTTTTGTGAACAATTGTTCATAAAATTTTAGTGTTGCTTCTTCTTTTTACGGATAGAAATGAAGAAGTACCTTTCTTTTTTATCTCAAGATTTTAGAAATTTCCAAAAATGGATGAATTTTTGGTTGCTTCATTTTTCTGCTTCAGACAAAGCTTTATGCCTTTTTTGTGAACAATTGTTCATAAAATTTTAGTGTTGCTTTCATCTTTTTTTGAAATTGAATGAAATTTTTATGTTGCTTCTTCTTTCGTCGTCAGGCAAAGTTTTGTGAACAATTGTTCATAAAATTTTAGTGTTGCTTCTTCTTTTTACAGATAGAAAGAAGAAGTAACTTTCTTTTATTATCTCAAGATTTTAGAAATTTCCAAAAATAGATGATTTTTTGGTTGCTTCATTTTTCTGCTTCAGACAAAGCTTTATGCCTTTTTTGTGAACAATTGTTCATAAAATTTTAGTGTTGCTTTAATCTTTTTTTGAAATTGAATGAAATTTTTATGTTGCTTCTTCTTTCGTCTTCAGGCAAAGTTTTGTGAACAATTGTTCATAAAATTTTAGTGTTGCTTCTTCTTTTTACGGATAGAAATGAAGAAGTAACTTTCTTTTTTTATCTCAAGATTTTAGAAATTTCCAAAAATGGATGATTTTTTGGTTGCTTCATTTTTCTGCTTCAGACAAAGCTTTATGCCTTTTTTGTGAACAATTGTTCATAAAATTTTAGTGTTGCTTTCATCTTTTTTTGAAATTGAATGAAATTTTTATGTTGCTTCTTCTTTCGTCTTCAGGCAAAGTTTTGTGAACAATTGTTCATAAAATTTTAGTGTTGCTTCTTCTTTTTACGGATAGAAATGAAGAATTAACTTTCTTTTTTTATCTCAAGATTTTAGAAATTTACAAAAATGGATGGTTTTTTGGTTGCTTCATTATTCTGCTTCAGACAAAGCTTTATGCCTTTTTTGTGAACAATTGTTCATAAAATTTTAGTGTTGCTTTCATCTTTTTTTGAAATTGAATGAAATTTTTATGTTGCTTCTTCTTTCGTCGTCAGGCAAAGTTTTGTGAACAATTGTTCATAAAATTTTAGTGTTGCTTCTTCTTTTTACGGATAGAAATGAAGAAGTACCTTTCTTTTTTATCTCAAGATTTTAGAAATTTCCAAAAATGGATGAATTTTTGGTTGCTTCATTTTTCTGCTTCAGACAAAGCTTTATGCCTTTTTTGTGAACAATTGTTCATAAAATTTTAGTGTTGCTTTCATCTTTTTTTGAAATTGAATGAAATTTTTATGTTGCTTCTTCTTTCGTCGTCAGGCAAAGTTTTGTGAACAATTGTTCATAAAATTTTAGTGTTGCTTCTTCTTTTTACGGATAGAAATGAAGAAGTAACTTTCTTTTTTTATCTCAAGATTTTAGAAATTTCCAAAAATGGATAATTTTTTGGTTGCTTCATTTTTCTGCTTCAGACAAAGCTTTATGCCTTCTTTGTGAACAATTGTTCATAAAATTTTAGTGTTGCTTTCATCTTTTTTTGAAATTGAATGAAATTTTTATGTTGCTTCTTCTTTCGTCTTCAGGCAAAGTTTTGTGAACAATTGTTCATAAAATTTTAGTGTTGCTTCTTCTTTTTACGGATAGAAATGAAGAAGTAACTTTCTTTTTTTTATCTCAAGATTTTAGAAATTTCCAAAAATGGATGATTTTTTGGTTGCTTTATTTTTCTGCTTCAGACAAAGGTTTATGCTTTTTTTGTGAACAATTGTTCATAAAATATTAGTGTTGCTCTCATCTTTTATTGAAATTGAATGAAATTTTTATGTTGCTTCTTCTTTCGTCATCAGGCAAAGTTTTGTGAACAATTGTTCATAAAATTTTAGTGTTGCTTCTTCTTTTTACGGATAGAAATGAAGAAGTAACTTTCTTTTTTTATCTCAAGATTTTAGAAATTTCCAAAAATGGATGATTATTTGGTTGCTTTATTTTTCTGCTTCAGACAAAGCTTTATGCCTTTTTTGTGAACAATTGTTCATAAAATTTTAGTGTTGCTTTCATCTTTTTTTGAAATTGAATGAAATTCTTATGTTGCTTCTTCTTTCGTCTTCAGGCCAAGTTTTGTGAACAATTGTTCATAAAATTTTAGTGTTGCTTCTTCATTTTACGGATAAAAATGAAGAAGTAACTTTCTTTTTTATCTCAAGATTTTAGAAATTTCCAAAAATGGATGATTTTTTGGTTGCTTCATTTTTCTGCTTCTGACAAAGCTTTATGCCTTTTTTGTGAACAATTGTTCATAAAATTTTAGTGTTGCTTTCATCTTTTTTTTAAATTGAATGAAATTTTTATGTTGCTTCATCTTTCATCTTCATCTCTTCTTTCAGGCAAAGTTTTGTGAACAATTGTTCATAAAATTTTAGTGTTGCTTCTTCTTTTTACGGATAGAAATGAAGAAGTAACTTTCTTTTTTTATCTCAAGATTTTAGAAATTTCCAAAAATGGATGATTTTTTGTGTTGCTTCTTCTTTGTTTTTCAGACAAAGCTTTATGCCTTCTTTGTGAATAATTCTTCATAAAATTTTAGTGCTACTTCTTCTTTTTACAGATAGAAATGAAGAAGTAACTTTGTTTTTTTCTATCTCAAGATTTTAGAAATTTCCAAAAATGGATGAATTTTTGTGTTGCTTCTTCTTTCTTCTTCAGGCAAAGCTTCATGCCTTTTTTGTGAATAATTGTTCATAAAGTTTTAGTGTTGCTTTCATCTTTTTACGGATAGAAATGAAGCGGTAACTTTGTGTCTTTCTATCTCAAGATTTTAGAAATTTCCGAAAAAGTTAATTTATCAATAACCGAATGGTATTATATTATTTTTTGCCTTTTTTAGAATATTTCTGAAATTTATATTGTTTTCTTCTTTATGAAATGGATGAAACTACAACAAAATTTTCTGAATATGTTTTGCTTGGTTTTCCAGAAGGTCTTAAATCGAACAACTTTACACATTTTACAAATTACATTTCTACCAAGTTATTGTTTGCTGTTTGATTTATAACAGCAAACTTAAATCTCATAACTTCAAGAGCTCGTAAAACCCTCTTTTGCGATCCAAAGAAAACCTTCACAGGGAGGTTCGAGTTTTATGGCTCCGGCAATTATAATTTTAATTAAGGCGGTCTGCAATTATCAGCCAGATCGTAAACATGCGTCGTGATTTAGGGCCTTGGAAGATGCGAAATGCGAAATTATCTGCTGAATCTTGAAAGCCTCTAGGTTTTTGCGTGAATGGTTCTCGTTTTGTTTCGCGCAAAAAGCGATTTTAATATTTTATAGGACGCGCAATTAATAATTGGTGGTTTTATGCGCGAGCAAAAGCGAGAATTAATTACGCGTCAAGCGCAAATTGAATTAGTAATTGGAATGTATGTTTATGCATGAGATACAATCCACAGTTACTAACTAATAAAACAGGACTGCTGGTAATATTTATAAAATTATATAGATATGTCTATTCATGAGAGAAAATGAAAGTTTGCTTATAAAATGTATTTAAAGTTACTGGTAAATATTTTAATTATCCATTTGAAATGGATAAAACCATAACAATAATATATATTTAATAATACATAAAAATATAAATACAGATAAAATAATTTTTGTGAGATTTGAGAAAGTGAGTGTAATTGTTGGTTATTACATGCTTGATGGTTGTGTAAATATAAAATCCTTATGGGATGCCGGAATTGTGCTGTCTTGTAGCACAATTGGTGAATGGATGAATGCAGGAATCTCAGATCATCAGAGGAGCGTAAAGTTGAGTGACGAGTGAAAATTGAGGATTGAGGAGGATTGTATAAGATACTCGGATGTGTTGCAGGAAGTGATGTTCGTTTCCTTGTAGGTATAAGTATTTTCTATTCAGCTGTGGTGAAGCACAACTGGCAATTATTTACCATTCTTCAGAAGTACTTCATCAGTCTTGCGTATTATAGCAAAACTCAATCATTGGCAATTAAATTATGAACATCTGAACAACTTAGAAATAGGAATAGACATAGAAACTATCTATTCTCTATTGCCTCTTTAACAAATAATTTAAACTGAAAAAAACAACAAGAAAAAAACCTCAAATAATGAATCAGCTTTGGATTCAAAAGTAATCTAATCTAATCTTCAAATCTACCAGAAATCAAAAATTGCCAAGAAGTATGGCAATTAGATATCACATGATTCGATATCTACAATTCATATGACCAAATGTTTAATCGATACTATCCAAAATAGACAAATTTGATAATTTGTCTATTTTCGATATAAGAGATTTGATATAAGAGATATTACCAAATTTGATATCTACAATTCATATGACCAAATTTTTAATCTTTGCTATCAAAAATAAACATATTTTTAACAGAAACTGTCTAAAATAAACCCATTTTTAACAGCAACTGTCAAAAATAAACAAATTTTTAACAGCAACTGTCAAAAATAAACAAATTTTAAACAGCAACTGTCAAAAATAAACAAATTTTTAACAGAAACTGTCAAAAATAAAGAAATTTTAAATCCAGCTGTCAAAATAATCATATTCACAACTAGAGGTATCAAAATCTAGGAAATTTTGAGCACTTGTTTCTAAAATAGGCAAAATTCCAGTGCAAAAATCAGCCAAATTTTTCAGATTAATACTTTACATTTATAAAACATTAAATTGATAGTATCCAAGCTAAAATTTTAAATGCAACTTTTAAAATCTGTCGAATTTTTTAACTGTAACTGACCAAATTAATCAGAATTTGCAAATTTTTAAGTATCAATGTGAAATTCTGAATGTTTTAAAAATGCAACTGTATAAATTTCCAATTGAAACAGACCAAATTCGTTGAATTATAATTGCCAATGCACAAATACACAAATTACATGTTCCAAATTTGTCAAATTTTTAGCTGCAATTTTTCTAAACATTTCAGTTTTCTTATAAGCAATTTTTTAATCGATTCAGTCAAATATAAACAAATTATTACTACCAATTGTGAATAATAAACAATTGTTTAATTGCAACTGTCAAAATAATCATATTTACAACTGGGGCTATCAAAATCTAGGAAGTTTTGAGCACTTGCTTCTAAAATCTGCAAAATTTTACTGTAAAAACAGCCAAATTTTTGAAATGAACTCTTCATTTATGAAACTTTAAATTGAAAGTGTCCAATCTAAAATTTTAATTGCAACTTTTTAAATCTGTCGAATTTTCTAACTGTAACTGACCAAATCAATCAAAATTTGCAAATTTTTAGGTATAAATGTGAAATTCTGAATGTTTTTCAAATGCAACTGTATAAATTTCCTATTGAAACCGTCCAAATTTGTTGAATTATAATTGCCAATGCACAAATTCACAAATTGCATGTTCTAAATTTGTAAAATTTTTAGTTGCAATTTTTCTAAACCTTTCAGTTTTCATATGAGCAATTTTTTAATCGATACAGTCAAATATAAACAAATTATTACTAGCAATTGTGAATAGTAAACAATTTTTTTGATGCAACTGTCAAAATAATCTTATTTACAACTGGAGCTATCAAAATCTAGGAAGTTTTCAGCATTTTTTTCTAAAATCTGCAAAATTCCACTGTAAAATTAGCCAATTTTTTCAAATTAGCTCGCTACATTTATGAAACTTAAAGTGAAAGTGTCCAATCTAAAATTTTAATTGCAACTTTTTAAATCTGTCGAATTTTCTAACTGTAACTGACCAAATCAATCAAAATTTGCAAATTTTTAGGTATAAATGTGAAATTCTGAATGTTTTTCAAATGCAACTGTATAAATTTCCTATTGAAACCGTCCAAATTTGTTGAATTATAATTGCCAATGCACAAATTCACAAATTGCATGTTCTAAATTTGTCAAATTTTTAGTTGCAATTTTTCTAAACCTTTCAGTTTTCATATGAGCAATTTTTTAATCGATACAGTCAAATATAAACAAATTATTACTAGCAATTGTGAATAGTAAACAATTTTTTTAATGCAACTGTCAAAATAATCTTATTTACAACTGGAGCTATCAAAATCTAGGAAGTTTTCAGCATTTTTTTCTAAAATCTGCAAAATTCCACTGTAAAATTAGCCAATTTTTTCAAATTAGCTCGCTACATTTATGAAACTTAAAGTGAAAGTGTCCAATCTAAAATTTTAATTGCAACTTTTTAAATCTGTCGAATTTTCTAACTGTAACTGACCAAATCAATCAAAATTTGCAAATTTTTAGGTATAAATGTGAAATTCTGAATGTTTTTCAAATGCAACTGTATAAATTTCCTATTGAAACCGTCCAAATTTGTTGAATTATAATTGCCAATGCACAAATTCACAAATTGCATGTTCTAAATTTGTCAAATTTTTAGTTGCAATTTTTCTAAACCTTTCAGTTTTCATATGAGCAATTTTTTAATCGATACAGTCAAATATAAACAAATTATTACTAGCAATTGTGAATAGTAAACAATTTTTTTAATGCAACTGTCAAAATAATCTTATTTACAACTGGAGCTATCAAAATCTAGGAAGTTTTCAGCATTTTTTTCTAAAATCTGCAAAATTCCACTGTAAAATTAGCCAATTTTTTCAAATTAGCTCGCTACATTTATGAAACTTAAAGTGAAAGTGTCCAATCTAAAATTTTAATTGCAACTTTTTAAATCTGTCGAATTTTCTAACTGTAACTGACCAAATCAATCAAAATTTGCAAATTTTTAGGTATAAATGTGAAATTCTGAATGTTTTTCAAATGCAACTGTATAAATTTCCTATTGAAACCGTCCAAATTTGTTGAATTATAATTGCCAATGCACAAATTCACAAATTGCATGTTCTAAATTTGTCAAATTTTTAGTTGCAATTTTTCTAAACCTTTCAGTTTTCATATGAGCAATTTTTTAATCGATACAGTCAAATATAAACAAATTATTACTAGCAATTGTGAATAGTAAACAATTTTTTTAATGCAACTGTCAAAATAATCTTATTTACAACTGGAGCTATCAAAATCTAGGAAGTTTTCAGCATTTTTTTCTAAAATCTGCAAAATTCCACTGTAAAATTAGCCAATTTTTTCAAATTAGCTCGCTACATTTATGAAACTTAAAGTGAAAGTGTCCAATCTAAAATTTTAATTGCAACTTTTTAAATCTGTCGAATTTTCTAACTGTAACTGACCAAATCAATCAAAATTTGCAAATTTTTAGGTATAAATGTGAAATTCTGAATGTTTTTCAAATGCAACTGTATAAATTTCCTATTGAAACCGTCCAAATTTGTTGAATTATAATTGCCAATGCACAAATTCACAAATTGCATGTTCTAAATTTGTCAAATTTTTAGTTGCAATTTTTCTAAACCTTTCAGTTTTCATATGAGCAATTTTTTAATCGATACAGTCAAATATAAACAAATTATTACTAGCAATTGTGAATAGTAAACAATTTTTTTAATGCAACTGTCAAAATAATCTTATTTACAACTGGAGCTATCAAAATCTAGGAAGTTTTCAGCATTTTTTTCTAAAATCTGCAAAATTCCACTGTAAAATTAGCCAATTTTTTCAAATTAGCTCGCTACATTTATGAAACTTAAAGTGAAAGTGTCCAAACTAAAATTTCAAATGCAACTTCTGAAATCTGTAGAATTTTGTAACTGTAACCGACCAAATCAATCAGAATTTGCAAATTATTAGGTATAAATGTGAAATTCTGAATGTTTTTCAAATGCAACTGTATAAATTTCTAATTGAAACAGTCCAAATTTGTTGAATTATAATTGCCAATGCACAAATTCACAAATTACATGTTCTATATTTGTCCAATTTTCAGTTGCAATTTTTCTAAACATTTCAGTTTTCATATGAGCAATTATTTAATCGATACAGTCAAATATAAACAAATTATTACTAGCAGTTTTGAATAATAAACAATTTTTTAATTGCAACTGTCAAAATAATCATATTTACAACTGAAGCTATCAAAATCGAGGAAGTTTTCAGCACTTGTTTCTAAAATCAGCAAAATTCCACTATAAAATCAGCCAATTTTTTTAAATTAACTCTCTACATTTATGAAACTTTAAATTGAAAGTGTCCAAACTTAAATTTTATATGCAAATTTTGAATTCTGTAGAATTTTCTAACTGTAACTGACCAAATCAATCAAAATCTGTCAATTTTTAGCTATAATTGTGAAAATCTGAACGATTTTTAAATGCAACTGTGTAAATTTCCAATTAAAACAGCCTAAATTCGCTGAATTATAATTTCCAATGCACAAATTCACAAATTACATGTTCTAAATTTGTCAAATTTTCTGTTGGAATTTTTCTAAATATTTCAGTTTTCATATGAGCAATTTTTTAATCAATACAGTCACATATAAACATTTTTTTACCAGTAACTATCAAAAATGAACAAATTTTTAATTGCAACTGTCAAAATTATCATATTTTCAACTGGAACTATCAAAATCTAAAAAGTTTTGAGCACTTGTTTCTAAAATCTGCAAAATTCCACTGCAAAACCGCATTTTTTTTAAATTGACACTCTACATTAAGAAACTTTAAATTGAAAGTGTCCAAACTAAAATTTTAAATGCAACTTTTGAAATCTGTGGAATTTTCTAACTGTAACTGACCAAATTAATCAAAATCTGTCAATTTTTAGCTATAATTGTGAAAATCTGAATGTTTTTCAAATGCAACTGTATAAATTTCCAATTGAAACAGTTCCAATTAGTTGAATTATAATTCACCAATGCACAAATTTAGAATTTGCATGTTCTAAATTTGTCAAATTTTCAGTTGCAATTTTTCTAAACATTTTAATTTTCATATGAGCATATTTTTAATTGTAACTGTCAAAAATAAAAAAAAAAATTAATTACAACTGTCAAAATTGTCTAATTTATAACTAGAGCTGTCAAAATCTTAGAAGTTTTTAGCACAATCCGAAGCTGGAAAATTCTACTGTTAAAATCAGCAAAAAAATTCAAATTAGCATTTAATAAACCTTAAATTGAAAGTGTAAAAACTAAAATTTTAAATGCAATTGTCGAAATCTGTCAAATTTTCTAAATATAACTGATCAAATCAATCAAAACCTTCAAATTTTTAGCTATAATGTTAAAATCTGCATAATTTTTAAATGCAACTCTATAAATTTCCAATAGGAACATCCCAAATCCTTTAATTAGGTAATCATTATCAAACAAAGTGATAATTTTTACTCTGTTTGATAATGATTACTTAAGCAATCGAAACTATAGTCACAAATAAATAAATTTGTGCGATACTCACAAAGTAACTTGTTTTATTTATAATTATTCTTATTATAATAAACCCTACACCCACAAAGGTAGAAAGAGAAATTGACTATATATTATAATTATACCTATCTATATTACATGAGTACAGTTCATTTGACGATGTTTTAAGACTGTAAGCTTAAAAAATCCCTTTTTATTTGAAAATTTGTTTATGGTGGAGGCGCCGGGCTAACATAAAATTAATGGCCCAATTTCTGAATTTCAACTACATTAACTCATTCATTGTTAACAATTTATAAAGTGATTATAAACTTTGTTGATTTGAAATGTTCATTTGTAAGGTAATTTGTTCAAATTATTTACTTAATAATAACTTTACTTGAATCCCGAAATAAAATATAGAACATATAAATTACTAAATAAATTCTTCTTGTTTTAACTTATATAAACTTCAATCAAAATTATTAATTAAGAAAATTCTCAAATTATTCTCAAAAATAAATAATACAAAAAAATATACCATATAGAAATTAAAGATCCAATAGATGGGACAAATAAAAATAATAAGTAAATAAATATAAAATAAGTGAAATAAGTAATAAGTAAAAATAATATTGTAATAATAACATTTTATTTTTGATATAGTTTCATCCTATTTTAAATACCAGTTATTTTTATATTGATGTTTTTTTCTTTTTGTTCCTGTTGAGTGATAGAATATCATATCAGTTGAGTGATGTTGAGTGATAGAAAATCATTAATTAAATTCTTCCTGTTTCAACTTTTATAAACTTCAATCAAAAATATTAATTTAGACAATCTTTCTCAAATAATAAATAATAAAGAAAGAAATATAAGACATAGAAATTAAAAATCTAATAGATGAGACAAATAAAAATAATAAATAAGTGAAAATATTATTATAATAATAACAATTTATTTTTGTTATAGTTTCATTTATTTTTGTTCTAGTTTCATTAATTTTAAATGCCAGTTATTATTACATTGATTTTTCTTCTTTTTTATTCTTCTTGAGTGATAGAAAATATAAATAACTAATTAAATTCTTCTTGTTATAACTTTCATAAACTTCAATCAAAAATATTAATTCAGAAAATCTTTCTCAAATAATATATACTAAGAAAAAAATACAGGATATAGAAATTAAAGATCCAATAGATGAGACAAATAAAAATAATAAATAAGTGAAAATAATATTATAATAATAACAATTTATTTTTGTTATAGTTTCATTTATTTTTGTTCGAGTTTCATCAATTATAAATGCCAGTTATTATTACATTGATTTTTTCTTCCTTTTATTCTTCTTGAGTGATAGAAAATATAAATAACTAATTAAATTGTTCTTGTTTTAACTGTCATAAACTTCAATCAAAAATATTAATTCAGAGAATCTTTCTCAAATAATACATACCAAGAAAAAAATACAGGATATAGAAATTAAAGATCCAATAGATGGGACAAATAAAAATAATAAATAAGTGAAAATAATATTACAATAATAACAATTTATTTTTCTTATAGTTTCATATATTTTTGTTCTACTTTCATCAATTATAAATGCCAGTTATTATTATATTGATTTTTTCTTCTTTTTTATTCTTCTTGAGTGATGAAACGCATAAATAACTAATTCAATACTTCTTGTTTTAACTTTCATTAACTTCAATCAAAATTAGTAATTTATAAAATCTTTCTCAAATAAGAAATGACAAGAAATAAATACAGAATATAGGAATTAAAGATCCAATGGACGAGACAAATAAAAATAATAAATAAGTAAAAATAATTTTATAATAATAACAATTTATTTTTGTTATAGTTTCATTTATTTTTATTATTATTAAAATTAATTATTATATTGATTTGTTCTTCTTTTTATTCTTCTTGAGTAGTTGCTGGTAGGTATTTATATTATAAGTTTGTAGAATATTTGGGCATTTGATTACATGGCAAATATACCAATTCTCATCCAAATATTCTATAAACTTATAACAAAAATACCTAAAAGTAAGTAGTGAAGAAGATTAATAATAAGAAAAATATCAATGAAATAACAATTTACTTGATTTTTTTTTACTTTCAATGTTACAACGTTTTTTGTTGTAACTTTAAACATAACTCATCCAAATATTCTACAAACTTATAATAAAAATCCTACCAGTAAGTACTCAAGAAGATTAAAACGAAGAAAAATATCAATAAAATAACAATTTACTTGCACTTCTATTACGTTCAATATTACAACGTTTTTAGTTCCAAGTAAAAGTAAATGATAAAACAATGAATTTATTTATAACGACGTATTAAACTACAATGAAATTATTATAAAAAACCTCTTCATCATCACGTTAATAATGGATCTCAATTCAACAGTTATTTACTTTCAACATCCTCCCGAGACGTTGTTTCATAATGTAGCCGTGGGAATTCCTCTTCAAAACGTAATACTTGAAACCAACTCACTTGACATGCTCTTGGATGTTAAAACCTGAGCAATTTTAAAATTTAACGCTATTACTATTGCACATTAGATTCAAATTTCGTTACACAAGTATAATACTAGTATACCACAAAATACAAGGTACAAATTATATTCATATTGATGGGGTGGTTTTAGAGATATAATTATTTAAATATGGGCTAATCGTAGAAACACTTAAAGAAAACTCAAAATAGCGAATGCTAAACAAAAGTTGACATATCTTAAGAATGGCTCATTGGATATTAACTGAATTTCATATGTTCTACATAAATATCACACTTAATATTAGGTATAAATTTTATTTATATTGATACGCTAGTTCTTAAAATATCGACAACAAATAATAGCAACAGTAATAACAAATATAATTACACAAGTGACTGCTACTGCGACTGATTACGACCCCCAACATGAACTTTACATTACTTACGTACCTAACCTACTGCATACTAACCTCACATAACCTAACCTGACTTAACCTAACCTGACCTAACCTATTTTTATCGACTTATACACGTATATTTCAATCATTACCAGAACACTCAATTTATAATCCTTGATAAATACTAACATTTGCAATTCACGACTATTTCTTAGCACTGCTTTATTTCGCCACAGCCACTATCGAGACACTAACGTTGCTAATTGCACGATTTTGGCTCGCTCTGTTCGTCCTCCCTCCAATGGGGCACTCTCTCTTCGAAATTAGACGACTTTTATACAATAAAAAGATTTTTTTTTTCGGGCGCACCACCGAAATTTTAGTACTAATTTCTGCAGCAATAATGCAACTAATTAATAGAAACGCGATATTAATTACGTCCAAGTGGCGATGAAAGCGTAGCCATGCAACGCGCGAAATTTATATCGGAATTTTAGAAACTGTCAAATTATAATTTGATTCGGACATTAAATGTAAAATTTGTACAATTGTAACTTGTTTATTATAATATTTTATTATATATTATTTTGTCGTCGAGTAATTATTTATTTCATTTATCAAATAACATATTGTGTAATGCTTCTAACTAATAAGTAATAAAACATAATAATTACTTTCAATAAAATTTCAAATATAGGAAAATCAATATGTTTCCATAATAATCATTATATATTTGATATAAAATCAATAGTTTTGCATAAATAAAATTAAATAATTTTGAAATAAATGTGGAAAACTAATAGTGTTTTTATTGAATTACGTGAATCCTAGTTTCATTATAGCTCTCATTGGCACGTTAATGCAAACTTGATATGAATTATACTTGCGTAAGGTATGAAAGTTAATTAACAAATTTGAGTTAATAAATTGCTGGGAAGCGTACGAAAACATTCACCGTTTATGTAATATGCGAAAGCCGATTTAAATATTCTAAAATCTAAATAAGTGAACTCGATTAATTAATCGATAACCTAATTAAAAAATAATAATTAGGAAAATATTATTGAGATAATGAACTGCCATTATATGAAATGTTGTTCATTATTTAGTAATAGTTAATAGAAAAACAAAACCAGTTGTCTTAAATCTTAAAGAAAAATGCTTTAAAAGCTTCTGGTTTGTTTGGTCTTAACATGCTTGTAACTATTTTGTATTACAATTGAGAAGTCACTCCTTTTTAAGAATGAGCAAAATACATTACGTAAATTTCTCAAAATAAAACTTAATTTTGGAACACACAAATTTCCAAAATGATTTGACAAGCAATAACACCCGAAAAAAATCATCAAAATATATCAGTTTTTCAAAATTGTTACTGAGTGCTTAAGAAATTCAGACTAAAATTGTAGAAATATTCAATCACGTTTCAAAAATATTTTTTAATTGAATTGGGAAATTAATTTTTTAACAGTATTTTGAAAAACACAGTTTTTTCTCAAAGCTGGAGAAGCGGTGGTTAACAAATAAATGTCCTTTGAGATTATCCAATATTCTTATATAACCAATTGTCCTCATAATTTTCTCTCCATCACGTTTTTATTTTTTTCGAGTTTTCTATTTTATTCTGAAAAATTGAGTAGTTTAGTAAGAGTAGTTTAGTTTTAGTAAGTGAACAAGTAAGGGCCTAATGAGTTGACCCAAAATACCATAACTTATAAGATATATAAAATCAAAATTCAACAAATTCTTACAAATATTTCTATTTTTGTTGGTTTCTTACTTTTGCTTTTGCTGTTTCTGTTTCAATTGTAACAATTTTTGTATTTTGTATTTATAAAGTCATAAATTCACGTGTTGTATAAAAAATATTTGATTAGTTGCTTCTTTCAATCCACTTCATATTTATTATTATTCATATTATTATTTTTCCCAGTATTTTCGAAAATTTAGTTTCCAACTGTATTTCTTAAAACATAGATTTCATTTATATTGAAACACTAAGTTTTAAATTCTTCAAAAATTGACTTCTCAATTGTGTAAAAATTGTAATTCGTATATTCGAATATTTCAAACTTGTATATTCTTTTATTTACTGAAGTCTCGAAAAATTGAGTGAATACCGATTTTTTTTTTCAGATTTTTTTAAAATAATGACTGATGAATAATGAAATTATTCTCAAATAAGATACCAAAAAAAAATTCTTTTGAATGTTTGGAACTTTGGAAACTTTTGGAGATGAATTTATGATTTAAGAAAATTGAGATGAAAGAGATTGACAGGTTCTCAATTATTTTAAAATATACTTCTGCCAATTTTGAATTGTAATTATTTTCAAAAATTGAGTTGACAATGTAGTTTTCAACTCTCTAAACATTGATTTGTCAAGTGTTTTTGGAAATCTGTATATATTTTTGTATTTTCAAGACTATTTTTGAAAAAAACTGTGTGAATACTGATTTTTTTATGACTTTTATGAAATTATGACTGATCAATAAAGAAATTATTCTTAAATGTCATATAAAAAAATTAGTTATGAATCTGTGGAACGTTCGAATCTTTGAAACTTTTGGAAATGTTGTAATTATTTTGAAAAATTGAGTTGACAATGTAGTTTTCAAATCTCTAAACAATGATTTGTCAAGTGTTTTTGGAAATTTGTATATATTTTTTATTTTTAAAACTTTATTTTAAAAACTGAGTTAAGTCAGAATTTCTTATCACTCTTTAATAATAATTACTGATGAATAATGCAATTATTCTCAATTGTGATACAAAAAATTATGTTTTGAATCTTTGGAACTTTTGAAACTATTGGAAATGTATTTGTTATTTTAAAAAAATGAGATGAAAGACAGGTGCTCAATTCTTTTTAAAAATATTGCTAATTGTGAATTGTAATTATTTTGAAAAATTGTAGTTTTCATATCATTAAACACTGTTTTGTCAAGTGTTTTTGGAAATTTGTGTATTGTATTATTTCCAAAAATTAAGTTTTATTTTGAGAATTTTACTGATTTTTAATGCGTTATAACAATGACTTCACAATTGAAACACAAACAATTGAGTTTAAAATCAATTTGAAAATGTATCTAATATTAAAAAAAGCAGACAATTTTAATTTATAAAGAATTGTCTGCTTTTTGTGGAAATTTGTGTGTTCTAGTATTTTCGAAAATTATGTTTCATTTTGAGAAATTTTACTGTATGTTTTTCTCTGATTCTTCAAAAATAGTTACATCTCAATTGTAATACAAATAATTAAGCACTTTGAAAATGTATTTTTATTTATTATTAATAACAATAAATTGATGAAAAATACGTAAAATTATATAAAATATATTAATTAAAATTGTGTATTCCTAATATTGAAAAATTCAGATTTTCATTATTCTGAGAAATCAATTCTTTCATTTTTTATATTTGAGTAATCAATACTTTTGGAACCCTGTGTTATTTTTTTGTTTTGAAAAATTATGTTTTATTGTGATAAATTTATATGAAAAAGTTTCAAATACGTTAGAAATAGTGAACAGTCTAATGTTTTACGAAAAAATGTGTATTCCTTAATTGAAAAATTCAGATTTTCATTAATTTGGGAAATCAGGTCTTTCAGATTGAACAATTTAGATATCAATCCTCTTGGAAGTGTGTGTATTTCTTTTATATTGAAAAAATATTACTTTATTGTGAAAACATTATTTGAAAAAGTTTCAAATACCTAAAAAACAGTGAACAGTCTACAGTTTAGAACAGTTTGCGAAAAATTTGGCATTTCTTATATTGAAAAATCAGAATTTAATTATTTTTGTAAATCACTTCTTTCATTTTGAAAAATTGAGTAATCAGTCCTATAGGAACTGTGTGTATTTCTTTTATTTTGAAAAAATAATGTTTTATTGGGAAAAAATTATTTGAAAAAGTTTCAAATACGTTAAAAAACAGATAGTTGTCAAATGTTTTATGAAAAATTGTGTATTCTTTAAATTTAAAAATTCAGATTTCCATTATTTTGGGAAATTAGTTCTTTCATTTTGAAAATTAAGTTATCAATCCATTTGGAACTGTGTGTATTTCTTTCATTTTGAAAAACAATATTTTATTGTGAAAAAGTTTCAAATACGTTAAAAACAGTGAGCTGTCTAATGTTTTACGAAAAAATGGGTATTCCTTACATTGAAAAATTCAGATTTCCATTATTTTGGGAAATCAGTTGCTTCATTCTGAATAATTAAGTTATCAATCCTTTTGAAATTTCTGTATTTCATATATTATGAAAAAATTATGTTTCATTGAGAAATATTTATTTGAAAATGTGTCAAATACGTTAAAAACAGTGAGCTGTCTATTCTATTAAAGCTAATCTATAAAATGGTGTATTCCTTATATTGAAAAATTTGGAAATCCATTATTTTGGGAAATCAGTTCTTCCAGTTTGAAAATTTGAGTTATCAATCCTTTCGGAACTGTAGGTATTTCGTTTAGTTTCAAAAAATAATGTTTTATTGTGAAAAATTTATTTGAAAAAGTTTCAAATACGTTAAAAACAGTAAGCTGTCTAATGTTTTACGAAAAATTGTGCATTTCTTATATTGAAAAGTTTGGATTTTCTTAATTTTGGGAAATCAGTTGCTTCATTTTAAATAATTGACTTATCAATCCCATTGGAACTGCGTATATTTTTTTATTTTGAAAAAATAATGTTTTATTGTGAAAAATTTATATGAAAAAGTTTCAAATATGTTAAAAACAGTGAGCTGTCTAATGTTTTAGGAAAACTTGTATTTTCCTTCGATTTAAAAGTTCAGATTTTCGTAATTTTGGGAAATCAGTTCATTCATTTTGAAAATTTTAGTTATCAATCCTTTAGGAACTGTGTATCTCTTCTATTTTGAAAATATAATGTTAAAATTTATTTGAAAAAGTTTCAAATACGTTAAAACCAGTAAGCTGTCTAATGTTTTACGAAAAAATATGTATTTCTTACATTGAAAAAGTCAGATTTTCATTATTTTGGAAAATCAGTTGTTTCATTTTGAAAAATTGACTTATCAATCCTTTTGGAACTGTGTATTTCTTCTATTTTGAAAATATAATGTTAAAATTTATTTGAAAAAGTTTCAAATACGTTAAAAACTGTGAGCTGTCTAATGATTTCCGAAAAATTGTGTACTCAATATATTGAAAAATTAAGATTATCATTATTTTGAGAAATCAGTTCTTTCATTGTTAAAATTTGAGTTATCAATACTTTTGGAACCGTGTGTAATTCTTGTATTTTGAAAAAAATAATGTTTAATTGTAAAAACTTTATTTGAAAAAGTTTAAAATACATCAAAAACAGTGAGCTGTCTAATGTTTTACGAAAAATCGTGTATTTCTTATAGTGAAAAGTTCAGATTTTCACTATTTTGGAAAATCAGTTCATTCATTTTGAAAATTTGAGAGACCAATCCTTTTGGAACTGTGTATTTCTTCTATTTTGAAAAATTAAAGTTAAAACTTATTTGAAAAAGTTTCGAATACGTTAAAAACAGTGAGCTGTCTAATGTTTTACGAAAAATTGTGTATTCTTTATATTGAAAAGTTCAGATTTTCATTATTTTGGGAAATGAGGTGCTTCATTTTGAATAATTGAGTTATCAATCCTTTTGGAATTGTCTGCATTTCTATTATTATGAAAAAATAATGTTTTATTGTGAAAAAATTATTTGAAAATGTGTCAAATACATTAAAAACAGTGAGCTGTCTATTTTATTAAATCTAATCTATAAAAAAGTGTATTCCTTATATTGAAAAATTCGGAATTACATTATTTTGGGAAATTAGTTCTTCCATTTTGAAAATATGCGTTATCAATCCTTTCGGAACTGTATGTATTACTTCTATTTAAAAAAAATGTTTTATTGTGAAAAATTTATTTGAAAAAGTTTAAAATACGTTAAAAACAGTGAGCTGTCTAATGTTTTGCGAAAAATTGTGTATTCCTTATATTGAAAAATTCAGATCTTCTTTATTTTGGGAAATCAGGTCTTTCATTTTGAAAAATTTAGATATCAATCTTCTTGGAAGTGTGTGTATTTCTTTTATATTGAAAAAATAATGTTTTATTGCGAAAAATTTATTTGAAAAAGTTTCAAATACGTTAAAAACAGTCAGCTGTCTAAAGTTTTACAAAAATTATGTATTCCTTATATTGAAAAATTCAAATTTCCATTAGCTTGGGAAACCAGTTCTTTCATTTTGAAAAAAAAATAGTTATCAATCCTTTTTGGACTTTAATATTAATGATAATGCTTTATTAACGAAGCCAAAAGTTGGATTTCCATTACTTCGGGCAACATTCCTTATATTAAAAAATCAGATTTTTATTATTTTGGCAAATCAGTTCTTTCATTTTTTTAATTTGAGTTAGCAATCCTTTTTGAACTTTAATAATAATGATAATGTTTTATTAACGAAGCCAAAAGTTGGATTTCCATTATTTTGGGCAATCAGTTCCTTCATTTGAATATAATGCTACTTGTGTACTGAAAAACAAAGTTTTGATTAATTTTGGAAAATTAAACATTCAATTGTGTGAAAAATTGTTTTGTTTTCTGGTTTTATAATCAATTTCTTAAGGACTTAGGACTTCGCAGACCGCATGACCTTAGATGATAGATGACCTTAGATGATAGACGATCTTAGATGTGAAAAAACAAACTTTTATTATTGATAATGTTTAATCTTCAGATGTATTTTGAATACTTTTATTTTGGAAAAAATAGTTGCCGAGAAAGTTTTCAAATCTCTAAACGATGACTTGTAAAATTCTTTTGGAAATTTGTGTGTTCTATGATTTTCGAATATTTAGTTCTATTTTGAAAAATGCAATTGCTTTGTATTCGAATAATTTGTGAGTATAATAAGTAATAAGTTGTGTTGATGTTGCAATCATATGGTTATGGTTGATGTTAATGGAGGAAATCGGTGAGATGTGAAACCGTTTGGAATTGTATAATGTGTTGCGGTATTCAGATGGGGCATCTAAATACGTTTTAATAGCAGCATTGCTTTACCACGCCATTGTGTGCTTAATTGTTTTATTTACACATCCTGCCAGTTAACGGTTTTCGCCAAGAAGAGCGCTAAACATTCTCGTCGTGTGCAAACAAACAATTAATTCTGCTTATTGCTGAACAATTAAGTTAAAATCGTTTGTGCATTTGGCAAATTAGCATCCCCATTAATTGAGAGAAAAGAAACTCACCTCATGTACTTCCTGTGCTCATTGACTGGTACGAAGTACTCATCGTACGGATTGCCGATTTCCACTTCGGTTTCCTTCTTCACGGGTATGCTGTTGATGCCGTTCTCATAAGCTCCGGTGACGTCCTTCCCGTTGGGCTTCAGGTTGATGAGCTCCAGGTTGACGGCCTCCGCAGCGTGCTCTTCGCCCTTAACGGGGGAGGTGAGGGTGGTGTTCAGGTCGCCGTTGGTGTGCCTCTGGTGGTGCTGCTCGTCCTCCTGCTGGAAGGCCGGGTTGTCCACGCCGGAGGCCTGCCTCTTGGCGGGCAGCGGCGTCGCGGCGTTCAGGTAGCTGGTGCTGTTGTACTTCTTGTTGAGCTCCTCCAGGTTGCTGTGGTTCTCCAGCGACTCGTTGATGTTGAGCTTCGCCGTGGACAGGTAGTGCGGCAGCTTGGGGGACTTGTCGGGCCTCTGCCTGTCCGTCTCGTCGCAGTTCACCGGCAGCGTGATCTCGTTCTTGTGGTAGAAGTGGTTGTCGCCTTCGGGGGCGCCCTTCTGGGGCTCGAAGGCGGCCCCCTCGGCGTGCGTGTGCGTCTCGTGCGTGGTCTCTATGGAGGAGTTGTTGTCCTGACCGGAGGTCGAGTCCTGGGCCGTGTCGCTGCCCCCGTAGCTGCTGTCCGCGTCCATTCTCTGGGGGGCACAAACAAAGAGGATTACAGTTAACCTGAAGACATGTCGCTCTTGGAGATTAATGTTATAAGCGCTTGGACGTCCGCGTAATCAGATTGAGGCGCTTTTGCGTGCGCGACATTGCAAAAAAAATAATAATAAAACGAACTGGTTTAATGTGGCCATTATATGGCTGATCTGAAACGAGCCGAAAATATGCAAATCATCTGCGAAAAAATGGCTTGGTCTATAATCACAACTATTGACCGGAAAATGCAGAGTAATTTTGCTAATTGGCTGAGTTCGATACTCACGTAGTAATGGCCTTCAAATCATTTTTCAAAAATTAATCAAAATCAAAACTTTTATGATTCATGTCAATTTTTTATTACTACATTCACAATAACTATAATAACTGATCAACAAAATGATTGGATTTTCAGGAGAAGTCATAAAATTTTCATCAAAACTTACAAAATTGTACTTGAAAAATCCAAAATTTTATTGGAAATAGTAGAATTTTGCAGTAAAAATGATGTAATTTCTAGTATGAATTTAAAATCTTACCGGTACTTAATAAAATTTTACTGGATAGCATGAAATTTTCCTTGAAGCATATAAAATATACATACAAAACCACGAAATTTTACTTAAAAAATACAAATTTTTATTGCAAGTGCGAAATTTTGATACCAAGTTAAACATTGAAGTGAAAGTTATAAAATTTACAGCATAAATTTAACATTTTACTGGAAATTCCGTAAATGATATAATTGTTATTGAAACTTATGAAGTATTTAACAAAAATTTTCTCGAAAGTTATTAAATATACGTCGAAACTTTGAAATTTTAAATGAAAATGACAAAATCTGATAGAAAACTGCAAAAATTACCAAAACTGAAATAGAACATTAATAATTTTCATTAGTACCTGCGAAATTTTGATTAAAAATTAAACGTTACAGCGAATATAATATTTTCTGCACAATATAAAATAAATTACGAGCAATTTTTACAAGAAACAACGAAACTTGATAAAATATACAACGAAAATAATGAAATTGTAAATGGAAATGATAAGATTTGATAGAAAATTGCAATATTTGTATTTCAAATTAAACATTGCAGTAAAAATTATGAAATTTTCAGTATGAATTTAAAATCTTACCGGTACTTCATAAAATTTTACTGGATAGGATGAAATTTTCCTGGAAGCATATACAATATACGTACAAATCACGAAATTTTACGTAAAAAGTACAAATTTTGATTGGAAGTGCGAAATTTTGATAGCAAGTTAAACATTGAAGTGAACGTTATAAAATTTATAGCATAAATTTAACATTTTACTGGAAATTCCGTAAATGATGTAATTCTCATTGATACTTATGAAGTATTTACCGAAATTTTTCTCGTAAGTTATAATATATACGTCGAAACTTTGAAATTTTAAATGAAAAAGACAAAATCTGATAGAAAATTGCAAAAATTACAGAAATTAAAATTGAACATTAATCATTTTCATTGGTACCTGCAAAATTTTTATTAAAAATTAAACATTACATGAATATCATTTTTTATGCACAATATAAAACAAATTATGAGCATTTTTTTACAGAAAACAACGAAACTTGATAAAATATACATGCAAAATAATGAAATTGTAAATGGAAATGATAAAACTTGATATAAAATTGCGAAATTTTTATATCAAATTAAACATTGCAGTGAAAATTGTGAAATTTTATGAATTAATTTAAAATCTTATTGGTACTTAATAAAATTTTACTGGATAGGATGAAATTTTCTTTGAAGCATGTAAAATATACGTACAAAATCACGAAATTTTACTTAAAAATTATAAATTTTGATTGGATGTGCGAAATTTTGATAGCAATTTAAATATTGATGTGAAAGTTAGAAAGTCTACAGCATAAATTTAACATTTTACTGGTAATTCCATTGTATTTACCGTAAATGATATAATTGTTATTGAAACTTATGAAGTATTTACGAAAGTGCGAAATTTTGATGGCAATTTAAACATTGAAGTGAAAGTTATCAAATTTACAGCATAAATTTAACATTTTGCTGGAAATTCCATTTTTCAGTATGTACAAAAGCACGAAATTTTACTTAAAAATTACAAATTTTGATTGGAAGTGCGAAATTTTGATAGCAAGTTAAACATTGATGTGAAAGGTATAAAATTTACAGCATACATTTAACGTTTTACTGAAAATTCCGTAAATGATGTAATTGTCATTGAAACTTATGAAGTATTTACCGAAAATTTTCTCCAAAGTTATAAAATATTCGTCGAAACTTAAAATTTTTAAATGAAAATGACAATATCTGATTAAGAATTGCAAAAATTAATGAAAATGAAATTGAACATTAGAAAATTGCAAAAATTACTGAAATTCAAATTGAACATTAATAATTTTCACTGGTAACTGCAAAATTTTGATTAAAAATTAAACGTTACAGTTAATATAATATTTTCTGCACAATATAAAACATATTATGAGCAATTATTTACAGGAAACGACGAAACTTGATAAAATATACATCGAAAATAATGAAATTGTAAATGAAAATGACAAAACTTGATAGAAAATTGAATTATATTCACTGTATCATATTTTCTGCACAATATAAAACAAATAATGAGCATTCTTTTACAGGAAACAACAAAACTTGATAAAATATACATGGAAAATAATGAAATTGTAAATCGAAATGACAAAACTTGATAGAAAATTGCGAATTTTTTATTTCAAATTACTTTATTTCAAACAGTGCAGTAAAAATTATGAAATTTTCAATATAAATTTAAAATCTTACCGGTACTTTATAAAATTTTACTGGAGAAGATGAAATTTTCTTGAAGCACTTAAAATATACGTACAAAAGCACGAAATTTTACTTAAAAATTACAAATTTTGATTGGAAGTGCGAAATTTTGATAGCAAGTCAAACATTGCAGTGAAAGTTATAAAATTTATAGCACAAATTTAACATTTTACTGGAAATTTCGTAAATGATGTAATTAAAATAATAATAATAATAATAATATGAATTATTATTGTCATTGAAACTTTTGAAGTATTTACCTAAATTTTTCTCGAAAATTATAAAAAATTCGTCGAAGCCTTGAAATTTTAAATGGAAATGACAAAATCTGTCAGAAAATTACAAAAATTACCGAAATTGAAATTGAACAATAATAATTTTCACTGGTACCTGCAAAAATTTTATTAAAAATTAAACATTACATGAATATCATTTTTTATGCACAATATAAAACAAATGATGAGCAATTTTTTACAGAAAACGACGAAACTTGATAAAATATACATTGAAAATAATGAAATTGTAAATGGAAATGACAAAACTTGATAGAAAATTGCGAAATTTGTATTTCAAATTAAACATTGCAATGAAAATAATGAAATTTTCAGTATCAATTTAAAATCTTACCGTTACTTAATGACATTTTACTGGATAGGATGAAATTTTCCTTGAAGCATATAAAATATACGTACAAAATCACGAAATTTTACTTAAAAATTACAAATTTTGATTGGAAGTGCGAAATTTTGATAGCAAGTTAAACATTGAAGTGAAAGTTATAAAATTTACAGCATAAATTTAACATTTTACTGGAAATTCCGTAAATGATGTAATTGTCTTGAAACTTATGAAGTATTTACCGAAATTTTTCTTGAAAGTTATAAAATATACGTCGAGACTTTGAAATTATGAATGAAAAAGACAAAATCTGATTAAAAATGGCAAAAATTTCCGCAATTAAAATTGAACATTAATAATTTTCATTGGTAACTGCAAAATTTTGATTAAAAATTAAACGTTACACTGAATATATTTTCTGTACAATACAAAACAAATTATGAGCATTTTTTTACAGAAAACAACGAAACTTGATAAAATATACATGCAAAATAATAAAATTGTAACTGGAAATGACAAAACTTGATAGAAAATTGCATAATTTTTATTTCAAATGAAACATTGCACTGAAAATTATGAAATTTTCAGTATAAATTTAAAATCTTACGGGCACTTAATAAAATTTTACTGGAAAGGATGAAATATTCCTTGAAGCATATAAATTATACGTACAAAATCACGATTTTTTACCTAAAAATTACAAATTTTGATTGGAAGTGTGAAATTTTGATTGTAAGTTAAACATTAAAGTGAAAGTTATAAAAGTTACAGCATAAATTTAACATTTTGCAGGAAATTCCGTAAATGATGTAATTGTCATTGAAACTTATGAAGTATTTACCGAAATTTTTCTCGAACGTTATAAAATATACGTCGAAACTTTGAAATTTTAAATGAAAATGACAAAATCTGATAGAAAATTGCAAAAATTACCGAAATTGAAATTGAACTTTAATAATTTTCACTGGTAACTGCAAAATTTTGATTGAAAATTAAACGTTACAATGAATATCATATTTTCTGCACAATATAAAACAAATTATGAACAATTTTTACAGGAAACATCGAAACTTGATAAAATATACATGCAAAATAATAAAATTGTAAATGGAAATGATAAAACTTGATATAAAATTGCGAAATTTTTATTTAAAATTAAACATTGCAGTAAAAATTATGAAATTTTTTACATGAATTTAAAAACTTACCGGTACTTGCAAAAATTTTACTGGATAGCATGTAATTTTCATTAAAGTATATAAACTATAAGTACAAAATCACGAAATTTTACTAAAAAATTACAAATTTTAAATGGAAGTGCGAAATTTTGATAGCAAGTTAACCATTGAAGTGAAAGTTATAAAATTTACAGCATAAATTCAACATTTTACTGGAAATTCCATAAATGATGTAATTGTCTTGAAACTTATGAAGTATTTACCGAAATTTTTGTTGAAAGTTATAAAATATACGTCGAGACTTTGAAATTATGAATGAAAAAGACAAAATCTGATTAAAAATGGCAAAAATTTCCGCAATTAAAATTGAACATTAATAATTTTCATTGGTAACTGCAAAATTTTGATTAAAAATTAAACGTTGCAGTGAATATAATATTTTCTGCACAATATTCAACAAATTATGAGCAATTTTTTACAGGAAACAACGAAACTTGATTAAATATACATGGAAAATAATGAAATTGTAAATAGAAATGACAAAACTTGATAGAAAATTGCGAAATTTTGATTTCAAATTAAACATTGCAGTAAAAATTACGAAATTTTCAGTATGAATTTAAAATCTTATCGGCACTTAATAAAATTTTACTGGATAGGATGAAATTTTCCTTGAAGCATATAAAATATACGTACAAAATTACGAAATTTTACTTAAAAATTACAAATTTTGATTGGAAGTGCGAAATTTTGATAGCAAGTTAAACATTGAAGTGAAAGTTATAAAATTTACAGCATAAATTTAACATTTTACTGGAAATTGCAAAATATTTATCGTAAATGATGTAAATGTCATTAAAACTTATGAAGTATTTTCCAAAATTTTTCTCGAAAGTTATAAAATATACGTTGAAACTTTGAAATTTTAAATGAAAATGTTAAAATCTGATTGAAAATTGCAAAAATTACCCAAACTTTTCTCGAAAGTTATAAAATATACGTCAAAACTTTGAAATTTTAAATGAAAATGACAAAATCTGATAGAAAATTGCAAAAATTCCCAAAATTAAAATTGAACATTAATAATTTTCACAGGTACCTGCGAAATTTTGATTAAAAATTAAACGTTTCAGTGAATATAATATTTTCTGCACAATATAAAACAAATTATGAGCATTTTTTTACAGGAAACGACGAAACTTGATCAAATATATATCGAAAATAATGAAATTGTAAATGGAAATGACAAAACTTGATAGAAAATTGTATCATATTCAATGTATCATATTTTCTGTACAATATAAAACAAATTATGAGCATTTTTTTACAGGAAACGACGAAACTTGATCAAATATACATCGAAAATAATGAAATTATAAATGGAAATGACAAAACTTGATAGAAAATTGCAAAATTTTGATTTCAAATTAAACATTACAGTAAAAATTATGAAATTTTCAGTATGAATTTAAAATCTTATCGGTACTCAATAAAATTTTACTGGATAGCTTGAAATTTTCCTTGAAGCATATAAAATATACGTACAAAATCACGAATTTTTACTTCAAACTTACAAATTTTGATTGGAAATGCGTAATTTTGATAGCAAGTTAAACATTGAAGTGAAAGATATAAAATTTACAGCATAAATTTAACATTTTACTGGAAAATCCGAAAATGATGTAATTGTCATTGAAACTTATGAAGTATTTACAGAAATTTTACTCCAAAGTTATAAAATATACTTCGAAACTTTTAAATTTTAAATGAAAATGACAAAATCTGTTAGAAAATTGTAAAAAAAAATCGGTATTCTTCGAAAGTTATAAAACATTCGTCGAAACTTAGAAATTTTAAATGAACTCTCCCGATACCCTCTTATTCTTAGACTCCTATTTTTGTGTCCCTGTTGACCCTTATTCTTATGTCCCTATTGACCCCTATTCTTGTATGATTAATTGTCGCAGAACTCTCTTAGTCTATCTACTGCTATCCTCCTGAGTCACCTTTATATTCTTCGGCCCTTTTTCCATGGCCGAACGCTTCTTAAGACGTCCGCTTCAACGGTACGGTCCGTATAATTAGACAAGACAAAGAGACCGCTGCTGAACACAATAGGCCAATAAAGAGGGAGGTGGAGGTGGAGAGAGGAAGAAAAAAAGGATATGCACTCGGTGGATATGATAATTGCGGTCTGCAGGCTTTCGTCCGGATGGCCAAGGCGATCTGGTCATCGAGTTATTATACTCCCCAAGTATGTAAAATACACACACAAAAGTCTGCCAGAAGAATGTCCAGTCATGTATTTGCATTAAATAGTAATTATCTTACGAACCAAAAATTGGATTTTGAGAAGAACTAAATAGAAAGACAGAACAAAGCAAATACACATATCAAATTAAAAAAAAAAACAGAGAAACAACTTGCTATGTTTTTACCACAAAATGTTTATTGATATACAATAAAATAACGACACGAATTTCGACTTCTTACGGTCATTTTCAACTGCAAGCAAAGTACAACTTCTATATAGAATATAGAATATAGAACATATAGAATTGATATTTTATATTTTATATGCGTTTCATTTTTAACGATTAACTGGAAAGCCTTCAAAGTCGGCATACGTAGTAATAACAGTTAACATTGCAGACAAGCATCAGGTGCAATAACGCTTTCACCTGGTTCATTGGGTGACGAAGGTCTTCGAGCAGGAAGCATTGAGTCCCACGCTTAAACCCAAATTTGGATGTGCAGTATAGCTGCAGTTTAGCATAAAGTACGTTATGGCATAAAGCAGTTCAATTTTCGCGATCATTTAACGAAATACCTAATAAATGGAATACAATTTTCATATGAACAGATTTGATGTGATCAAATGCTTGGAAAAAAAAATTGGGTTAGCTTAGGTTGGTTTTCGAAATTACCTTCGAAAAACCATGTATTTATGTATACTTTTGGCTTGTTTTCAGAACACAGATATCACCGCTAGATTATATTGGACACAATCAAGGAGATTAGGCAACGATAATGTTATTAATTTTATAACAACAAATTTATTCAAAAACACCATTCCAAGCAATATACGTTTGGTGAAATATAATTTACACAATAATAATACTGATGGTAAAATAAACTCATCTAAATACTGATAATTAAAATGGTGAGAATGACAATTGAAATTTTGCAACAAAAGCTGAAACTCTTTGACATTAATAATTGCAATTTTGAGAGAGTAAGTATTGAAATATACAACCATTTATAGAAATCGATATTTCAAAAGACAAACATCGATAATTGATGAGCAATTGTCATAACTAATGACTAGTATTTAAATTGCAATTATTACTGTCTAAATTATAAGTGTAACTACTAAATTTCAATTGTTATTTTCAAAATGTAAATAATTCAATTTAATATTTTAATGAATGCTCTCAAAATGTGAAGTATTGTCTCATTATTATCAAAATTTCAACAAATTTTGTAAAAATGTCAGTGAAATTTCGGTGATTATTTTCAAAATTATAACAGTTATCGTTGAATATTAATTATTGCTTTTAATATTTCATAAATACTCTCAAAGTAAGAAATATTTTTTTATTACTGTCAAAATTTCAATTACTTTTATCAAAATTTCAGTGATTATCGTAAGTGAAATGTCGGTGATAATTTTCAAAATTTTAACATTGATCGTTGTATGCCAATTATTGATTTCAATATTTCAATGAATACTCCCATATTATCAATTATTATTGGATTAATGTCAAACATGCAACTATTTCTGTAAAACTTTCAATGATTATTGTTTAAATTTTATTGGTTTCTATCAAAATGTCAGTGGTCAAAATGTTTGAAAATTCAAAATAGTGCCATCATTGAAATTTTGACATGAACAATTAAAATACTGAGAATGACAATTAAAATTTTGCAGCAAAATATGAAACTTTCACATTAATAATTATAATTTTGAGAAAATTAGTATTGAAATAAACTATCATTAATAGAAGTCGATATGTCAAAAGACAAAAATCGACAATTGATGATAAATTGTCATAACTGATAGCTACTATTTTATTTGCAATTATTACTGTGTAAATATAAAGTGTAACTACTAAATTTCAATTGTTATTCTCAAAATATTAATAATTCAAAATGTCAGTGGTAATTTTCAAAATTGTGCCATCAATGAAATTTTAACATTATCACTTTAACATACTGAGAATGACAATTGAAATTTTGCAGCAAAAGATGAAACTTTGACATTAATAATTATAATTTTGAGAGAGTAAGTATTGAAATATACAACCATTTATAGAAATCGATATGTCAAAGGACAAAAATCGACAAATGATGACAAATTGTCATAACTGATAGCAACTATTTAAATTGCAATTATTACTGTCTAAATTTAAAGAGTAACTACTAAATTTCAATTGTTATTTTCAAAATATAAATAATTCATTTCAATATTTCAATGAATTCTGTCAATTTTTCTTTATATTACTCTCATAATATGAAGTATTGTTTAATTATTGTCAAAATTTCAACTATTTTTGTCCAAATTTCAGTGAAATGTCGGTAATTATTTTCAAAATTATAACAGTTATCGTTGAATATCGATTATTGATTTCAATATTTCAATGAATACTCCCATATTATCAATTATTATTGGATTAATGTCAAACATGCAACTATTTCTGTAAAACTTTCAATGATTATTGTTTAAATTTTATTGGTTTCTATCAAAATGTCAGTGGTCAAAATGTTTGAAAATTCAAAATAGTGCCATCATTGAAATTTTGACATGAACAATTAAAATACTGAGAATGACAATTAAAATTTTGCAGCAAAATATGAAACTTTCACATTAATAATTATAATTTTGAGAAAATTAGTATTGAAATAAACTACCATTAATAGAAGTCGATATGTCAAAAGACAAAAATCGACAATTGATGATAAATTGTCATAACTGATAGCTACTATTTTATTTGCAATTATTACTGTGTAAATATAAAGTGTAACTACTAAATTTCAATTGTTATTCTCAAAATATTAATAATTCAAAATGTCAGTGGTAATTTTCAAAATTGTGCCATCAATGAAATTTTGACATTAACAATTAAAATATTGAGAATGACAATTGAAATTTTGCTGCAAAAAATGAAACTTTGACATTAATAATTGTAATTTTGAGAGAGTAACTATTGAAATATACAACCATATATAGAAATCGATATGTCACAAGACAAAAATCGACAATTGATGAGCAATTGTCATAACTGATAGCTACTATTTAAATTGCAATTATTAGTGTCTAAATTTCAAGTGTAACTACTAAATTTTAATTGTTATTTTTAAAACCTTAATAATTCGTTTCAAAATTTCAATGAAAACTTTCAAAACGTCAATTATTATTTGATTAATGTCAAAATTTCAATTATTTTTGTCAAAATTTTTAGACATAGCCACCAGTAAAATATCGGTGATTATTTTCGAAATTATAACAGTTATCGTTGAATATCAATTATTGATTTCAATATTTCAATGAATACACCCATAATGATGGTGATTATTTTGAAAATTATAATAGTTTCGTTTAATATCAATTATTGATTTCAATATTTCAATGAATACTCCCATAATATCAATTATTATTGGATTATTGTCAAATATGCAATTGTTTCTGTATAAATTTTAATGATTATTATTTAAATTTTATTAATCGCTGTCAAAATGTCAGTAGTTATTTTCAAAATTGTGCCTTCATTGAAATATTGACAGTAACAATTGTGACTGAGAATAACAACTGAAATTTTGCAGCAAAATTAAAAATTTTGACATTAATAATTGTAATTTTGAAAGAGTAAGTATTAAAATGTATAACCATTTATAGGAATCGATATGTCAAAAGACAAAAATCGATAATTGATGAGCAATTGTCATAACTGATAGCAACTATTTAAATTGCAATTGTTACTGTCTAAATTACAAGTATAACTACTAAATTTCAATTGTTATTCTCAAAATATTAATAATTCATTTCAATATTTCAATGAATACTCTCAAAATATTAAGCATTATTTGATTATTGTCAAAATTTCAACTATTTTTGTCCAAATTTCAGTGAAATGTCGGTGATTATTTTCATAATTATAACAGTTATGGTTGAATATCAATTATTGATTTCAATATTTCAATAAATACTCCTATAATATTAATTAATATTTCACTATTGCCAAAAATTCAATTATTTCTGAATTTTTTTTAGTGCTTATTGTATAAATATTATTAATTGCTGTCAAAATGTCAGTGAATATTTTCAAAATTGACCCATCATTGAAATATTGACAGTGACAATTGTGACTGAGAATGACAACTGAAGTTTTGAAGCAAAAGTTAAAATTTTGACATTATTAATTGTAATTTTGAGAGAGTGAGTATTGAAATATACAACCATTTTTAGAAATCGATATGTCAAAAGACAAAAATTGATAATTGATGAGCAATTGTCATAACTGATGGCTACTATTTAAATTGAAAATATTACTGTCTAAATTTAAAATGTAACTTCTAAATTTCAATTGTTATTTTTAAAATATTAATAATTCATTTGAATATTTCAATGATTACTCTCAAAATATGAAGTATTGCTTAATTATTGTCAAAATTTCAACTATTTTTGTCCAAATTTTAGTGCAATATCGGCGATTATTTTCAAAATTATAACAGTTATAGTTGAATATCAAATATTGATTTTAATATTTCAATGAATACTCCCATAATATCCATTATTATTTGATTATTGTCAAACATGCAATTATTTCTGTAAACATTTCGATAATTATTGTTTAAATTTTATTAATTGACGTAAAAATATCAGTGGTTATTTTAAAAATTATACCGTCATTGAAATATTGACAGTGACAATTAAAATACTGAGAATGGCAATTGAAATTTTGCAGCAAAAGATGAAACTTTGACATTAATAATTATAATTTTGAGAGAGTAAGTATTGAAATATACAACCATTTATAGATATCGATATGTCAAAAGACAAAAATCGATAATTGATGAACAATTGTCATAACTGATGGCTACTTTTTAAATTGCAATTATTACTGTTTAAATTTCAAGTGTAACTACTAAATTTCAATTGTTATTTTCAAAATATAAATAATTCATTTAAATATTTCAATGAATTCTCTCAAAATATGATGTATTGTTTAATTATTGTCAAAATTTCAACTATTTTTGTCCAAATTTCAGTGAAATGTCGGTAATTATTTTCAAAATTATAACAGTTATCGTTGTATGCCAATTATTGATTTCAATATTTCAATGAATACTCCCATAATATCAATTAATATTTGACTATTGTCAAACATGCAATTATTTTTGTAAAAATTTCAATGATTATTGTTTAAATTTTATTAATTGACGTAAAAATATCAGTGGTTATTTTAAAAATTATACCGTCATTGAAATATTGACAGTGGCAATTAAAATACTGAGAATGACAATTAAAATTTTGCAGTAAAAGTTGAAATTTTGACATAAATGATTGTTTGAGGTTTTATCCATAAATTACCAGTTATATATTTAAGGTTGTTACATGTAGTATTAATGGTATTTTATTTTTATTTTATGTTATGATTTTTTTTTTTGCCTTTCAGTGATTACCACCAGTGAAATGTCTGTGATTATTTTCGAAATTATAACAGTTATCATTGAATATCAGTGATTGATTTCAATATTTCAATGAATATTTATATAATATCAATTATTATTTGATTATTGTCAAACATGCAATTATTGCTATAAATTTTTTAATGATTATTGTTTAAGCTATTATTTTTTGTCTGCATTTCCGCCTAAGAACGTACTTGAAAGGCGATTGAGCAATAGGTATGTTACAATGCAATTACAATATATATATATATATATATATATATATATATATATATATATATATATATATATATATATATATATATATATATATATATATATATATATATAAAATAATATAATATACAACAAACCTTAATTATATTTTTTTACATTTTTATATTGCTAATTAAAATAAGATGTAAATATAACCGCGCAATAAAAATATATTGTTATTAAAATTTTATAAATACGAATTACAATTTATGCGAAATGATGAAATCAATTGAATTTTTAATAGGCAAATATATAAACTAATTCGTTTATGCGTTTTGTAAATGCAAATTAATCTAACGTTGTTTTTTGGGAACCTCGAGGTATATTTACTAATTAATCTAATGTAGAAATGATAATTATATGCCTACGCAATATAGAATTTACTCACAAATTGAGTGTAAGTGTGCGTGGCTTCAGAAATAAAGAAAAAATAATGGTTTATGAAATTAGCTTCATTGGATTTGTATCGCCATATTTTTTATATTTTTTAAAACAGTAGTTCAAAATGTAATCTAATTTAAAAGATTGTAAAAGCAATTGTCACAAAATCAAATAAAATCTTGATGCATTTTTGAATTAGTGCCCGCAAAAAAACTACTTTATTGAAGATGGCCATCGAATTTTCATGTGTAAAGGCTTAGATATTTAAAAACATCATGCAAGTTGCAATATCGTTTTGATTTTTTTGATTTTGAGCCAATTTTGATTTAGTGTCCACAAGAAAGCACTATCTTATTGAAAGTAGCTATCGGATTTTGGTGTTTAAAACCTTACATATATAAAAACTATACCCAAAATTCAAATATCATAAAAATGAGAGATCGGCATTTAAAATGATATGATCGCACTAAAATTTATATATCTCTAGAATCGCACATCCAATTTGGTTTATAAAGCTGATTATTTAATGATAACAAAACTTTAATCATCTTCAGCTAAATTACCATTGGCAACATTTTCTAGGTGGTCATTACAGATGTGCACCAAAGAAATTATTCGCGCCGATAAATTTGGCACTGGTAATTCTCTTCTCAGTGCTCGAGGACCTCCGGGCGTATCTTCGGAATTTCCTCTCACGGCTCATCTCCTCTTTCACCGCGCCGTTTTTGGGTGCAGTGCGAGGAATCTGTGTTTCGGGGTTGGATGTCTGAGAGAGAGTGGAACCGGCAAGTCTGGTGCGTTGGTAGCCCAAGGCGCCGGCCGAGTGAAACCGCCGAAGACTTAACAGGTGTCATCTTATCCTGCGGAACGAATGCGTCCACGAAGCGGAAAGGAAGGGCGAAAGGCGATCACGGCAGTAAACAGGATACAGTATCACATACGTGTACTGTGATACTCTTTGTGTATACCATTAAAGGGCATTGGTACGTGAGAAATCTTAGGTTTAACGCGAAGAGGAAGTTTTGGGTTCGTCGCCCATGCAGGTGACTTCAACGAGCGCCTTGCCCAATTTGAGGTCAGCTTTCTTACAAATATCAATAAGTTTTAAGCGATTGATAATGAACGCTAATTTTGGATGCACACTAACGTCTTATGTGTGCTACATCTGCAAAAAATAAAGCACAAGTCATGTAATCTTGGGTTTAACGCGAAGAGGAAGTTTTGGGTTCGTCGCCTATGCAGGTGACTTCAACGTGCTGTAAATTTGAGGTCAGCTTTCTTACAAATATCAATAAGTTATAGGCGATTTATAATGTACGATAATTTTGCATGTATGTACACGAACGTCTTATGTGTATTTCATCTGCAAAAAAATAAGCACAAGTCATGTAATCTTGTGTTTAACGCGAAGAGGAAGTTTTGGGTTCGTCGCCCATGCAAGTGATTTCAACGTGCGCCTTGCCCAATTTGAGGTCAGCTTTCTTACAAATATCAATAAGTTATGAGCGATTGATAATGAATACTAATTTTGGATGTACACGAAGGTCTTGTGTGTATTTCATCTGCAAGAAGTTCAGCACAAGTCATATAATCTTGGGTTTAACATGAAGAGGAAGTTTTGGGTTCGTCGCTCATGCAGGTGACTTCAACTTGATTTTGAGGTCAGCTTGCTTACAATTTTAATAAGTTATATGCAATTTATAATAAACGCTAATTTTTGATGTAGGTACATGAACGTCTTATGTGTGTTACTTCTGCAAAAAAAAATCATAAGTCATATAGGTTTAAAAAACTGCAACAATTGTTTCATCATACTATAGCTTCATCTGTCTTCAACATTCAATATTAAATTTGCGAAATTCATATGACTCATATTTTATTCTTTGTTTAACTTATGTGAGAAATTATTATTCAATTTTATTCGTTAAATAAGTGATTAATTTAGGTTCAATTGATTGCCAAATAAACTACATACTTCAATTAATCACTCAATATTTTCTATTTCTGCATTAAATGTCGTCACTTGAGTATCCTTTCGTGCAGAAGAAGTGTTTTGCAAGGCAGAATCATTAATTCCCATGCATGTGCATGCATATTTATGAGACTAGTATTGCTGACACATTTCGTGCTAAAAAAATCGACAATTTACACACTTTCATTACAAACGATGAAGAAGTAACGTTTATTACTTCTAATGGGTCTATTAGAGGACAAAGAAAGTTTTCGAAGAGTAATTAATTATTTTAGTCAAGTTTGCTTAATAAAAAATATGGAAAAGTGTGATGATAGCAGCTTGTAAAAATATTGTTGTAGTTTAAGTAAAGCATGATTATTAAAAAAATATATATTTTGGACTACTTTTTTCAAAAATATAAAAATTATGGTGACTAATATCGGGGTGATAGAAATCCTATGAAGCAAACTTCATAAACCATTATACAAAAATTTAATAAATTTGGAATACTTTATCACCTTTATAAAAAATTTGTAAATCACAAGGTAATCACATTCTCCTTATTTGGCTATATTTTGAAGAAAAAAAAAATGTTGTGAGAAGATGAAATTGAGCTTTACTCATAACATGGGTTAATAAGACTCCTAAACCTTCATGTACCAACAGTTGTATTGTAAAAATGTATATTATTTTAGGTATTATTACTGGGTACTTACTGGTAGAATTATTTTCATTTTATTTGTTTGTTATTTATCTTATTTGTAAATCTTTTTTACTATTTATTTTTGTTGTATTGTAAAAATTTACATTGTTTAAGGTATTATTATTGGGTACTTACTGGTAGATTATTTTTATTTTATTTTGTTTTTTATTTATCTTATTTTATTAGAAACTGAAATTCATCAGGCAAAATACAATAAATAAATAATAAAATAAAACAAAAATAATCCTACCAGCAAGTACCCAATAATATTACCTTACATAAATAACTGGTAACTTATGGATAAAACCTTAAACTTAATGCATATTATGTATAATTACTCTTGTTTTATTTCATATGTATATTTTACTAGTTTCCTGGCACGTGTTTCGGCTTATTCAACCATTTTCAAAGAATTAAATGTGTTTACAATACATTTTATTTGATTGATGACACATTTGATTAATTCAAATGAATCCCTGCTATAAAAATACCATTGCCTTGGAAGCGCTCGTTTTGATTATTCATTATGTTTTTTCCTTCCAAAATAGCTTTTTTGATCTCTATCCCTTCTAACATGTTTAATCTATCTCCATCTTATTTAATTGTATTGTTATCTATAAATTGTAATAATTATGATTAAATTTATAATTGGTCACACACACTTGCACTAAATTTGTGAGTAAATTCTAAATTGCGTAAGCATATATAATTATCATTTCAACATTAGTTTATTAAGTGATTTGTTCAAGGTTCCCGAAAAACTATGGTACATTAATTTGCATTTATACGCAGCACAAACGAATTAGTTTATATGTTCGCCTATTAAATATGCAATTGATTTCATCATTCGTAATTATAATAATAAAATTATTGTTATTAATATTAATTATGAAATTTTAATAACATTACATTAATAATGCGATGTTGTAATAACATTTTATTATAATTAGAATTATAAAAACTATATTTTTTTATCTATTTATGTTTTTAATCATATTTGAATACCGATATTCTATGAAGGTTTACTATTAGTAGCAATATATTGCTTTAGTATATATAATTATTTTGAGTTTTTTCATGTACAATATATTTGTATATGTCTATGTATCATGTACATCTGTACTGACAATGAAAAATAAAGATTATTAATATTATTATTATTATATCTACAAAACTGACGTACAAATATTCATGAAATTCATTACTGATATTTAGTGATATGTGATTATTAAATATTTGCATTTAGTTTAAAATCCAATAAATAGTTTATATAATATTTGTTAATAAATGTGATGGTGAGATTTAACGCACTATTTATACCTGAATAACGATATCTTAAAAAGTAGCGTATCAAATATAACAAAATTGATTTGTAATATTGACTGATATATTGAAATCATGCATTTTTAATTAAATTAATATCCAATGTTTGGTTCATGAGATATTTAATATTTAGTCAGATTATATGATTTATTCGTAATTTTTCATGATTTTCAAGTTGAATCATTTTTTAATAACGATATATTCAAAACTGACGTACAAATATTAGTGAAATGAATTACTGCTATTTAGTGTTGTATTGATTATTAATGACTATTTAATGATTTTTAAATATCTGAATTTAATTTATAATCCAATATGTAGTTCGCATGATATTTGTTATTTCGTGTAATGATGAGACTTATTGCTGATTTTTTACCTGAGTAAAGATATCTTAAAAAGTAGCGTATCAAATATAACAATTTACATGTAATATTGAATAATATATGGGTATTATGCATTTTTAATTAAATTAATATCCAATGTTTGGTTTGTGAGATATTTAATATTTAGTGAGATTATATGATTCAATTCGTAATTTTACATGATTTCCAAGTTGGATCATATTTTAATATCGATATCTTCAAAACTGACGTATGAATATTACTGAAATTTATTTCTGATATTTATTAGTACATGATTATCAAATATCTATATTTAATTTGTAATCCAATATGTGGTTCCCATGATATTTGTTATTTAGTGTGATAGTGAGATTTACTGCTGAATTTATACCTGAATAACAATATCTTAAAAACTAGCGTATTAAATTAAACAAAATTTATTATTAATATTCATTGATGTATTAGTATTATACCTTTTTAATTAAATTAATATGCAATGTTTGGTTCGTGAGATATTTAGTATTTAGTGAGATTATATGATTTTATTCGCAATTTCACGTGGTTTCCAAGTTAGATAATTTTTGAATAACGATATCTTGAAAACTTACGTACGAATATTAATAACATTTATTACTAATATTTACTGATATATGATTATTAAATATCTCCTTTAATTTAAAATCCAATATGTAATTTACATGATATTTGTTATTTCTTGTAATGGTGAGATTTATTGATGATTTTTGACGATATCTTCAAAAGTAACGTATCAAATATAACATAATTTATTAGTAATACTGAATGACTCATTGCTATTATAAATTTTTAATTACATTTACATCCAATGTTTGGTTCGTCAGATATTTAGTATTTGGTGGGATTCTATGATTTAATTCGTAATTTTACGTGATTTCCAAATTGGATCATATTTTAATAACGATATCTTGAAAACTGACGAATGTATACTACTGAAATTCATTTCTGATATTTATTAGTACATGATTATCAAATATCTGTATTTAATTTATAATCCAATATGTGGTTCCCATGATATTTGTTATTTAGTGTGATGGTGAGATTTATTGCTGGATTTTTACCTGAATAACGATAACTTAAAAAATAGCGTATCAAATATAATTAAATTTATCAGTAACATAGAATGATATATAAGTATTGTGCATTTTTAATTAAATTAATATCCAATGTTTGGTTCGAGAGATATTTAGTATTTAGTGGGATTATATGATTTAATTCGTATTTTATGTAATTTCCAAGTTGGATCATATTTGAATAACAATATCTTCAAAACTGACGTATGAATATTAATGAAATTTATCAATGATATTTAGTAGGATATGTTTATCAAATTCTTAAAGAAAATTTGTAATTCAATATGTAGTTTATGATATATTTGATATTTACTGTGATCAGGTATACCGTATCCAAATTTGAATAACAATACATATTTCAAAAACTAATTAAAATTTAGATAACTAAAACCAATAATAATTTATTATATTGATGTTTTTTCTTCGTTATCAAAAATTATTTCAAGTACACCAGTTTAGAGAAAAATAATACAAGAAATGGAGTATTTAACCTACTATTATTAAAGCGTTTACACAATAATTTTCCTTTAAATATTATTCAACTTCTAAAAGTTAAAGTTGTTTTCGTATTAATAATACGTTCAGAAACGCTGCAATTAATTGTAATTTATAGGAATTGACCAAAGCCAAGGACGTCGCTCGTTAATCTGCGCATTTAGAGGTGCCTTCCGTTTCATAACGAATGGGAAAGTCCGGTGTCAACCCAAAGGACACCTTCAGAAAGCGACAAAATTAATTATTGTATTAATTTGTTGATCTAGTTTACATGCTCCTGACCTACTAAAAAATGTGTAACGATAATTTTATTGGCGCATTTAATCTTTAAGGGGAATTAAAAATGGTTCAGCCTCTGATTTCTCATCAGCAATAATTGAAGGGTCTAGAAGTATTAGGGTTTCAGTGAATTTTTGGTAGTTCTGAGATAAATGGCTTTAAAGTAAACTTGAATTTCAAAATTCTAGGAATAAGTTTAGAATACTGTGTTAATATTTTAGTCTAAACCTAAGTCTAAAATATTAACAGAGTTTTGTAAACTTATGCTTAAAATTTTGAAATTAAAATTAACTTCAAAGCCATTTATCTGAGAACTACCAAAAATGCACTTAAACCCTTTTACCTCAATTATAAATTCAAATTTAAAAAGTGTATCCGAAAAATGAAAAACATGGGTCAAAGATAAAACCTCAAAAGATGAATAGTTTAAGGAACAAGTTTTGAGGAAAAAACTTGAAATAAAAAATAAGGAAATAATATAAAGGAAAATATAAATATATAAGGAAAAAATAATATTAAAAAGATATGATTTCTACTCATTTCAAAATTTTCGATTTTTTATGTATGTTATAAACAATTTTGAGGGAGAGTTGAAAATTTATCTTCATCAGAAAACATAATATTTTCACAAAATAGCCAAAGATGTTTTCACTATGTGAAAAGAAGAGCTCAAAGAAAAATAATATTAAAAGTACTAAGTATTATCATAAGATAATAATCATAATTATCTAATATTACGTAATAATAATGACAAGATAAATATAATTATTATAATGCCAATGTCAAGAGAGCGCTATAAATGGCTGTAATGCTTTAAACAGAGTAATTACGTAATTACTTAGTTAATGTTAATTATTAATCCTTGCCTTAAATCACCTTTTAAATGTAATAAACATAATTGTTCCAATTGGTTTAGCAAGGATAGTAGTTCGTAATTGATGACTCAATTAATTATTACCTTGAATATGATTTTCTATTAATAAGTAGTAATTAAAAAAAATATTGTGATTGGGGCAGATGGCCAATAGCATAATTATGAATCATCTCTCTTATGAAAAGTGCAAAATTTTATACATATTAGTATGAACATTTACTAAATGTCCATATTAGTAGTAGTAAACCACTAGTAGTAGTAAGTTCAGTGTTCAGTGAAAATTTGGCTTCATTTTTGATTATTTTTTTTCGCATAAACATTTTTAATTGATAATAGTCATTGCTCAATTTCAGATTTTGAGCAGCATTTTTTAAAAATATTACTTAAATTAATTGTTAATGATATTATTTATTACTAGAAACATTTCAAGCAAAAATTTGCATTCACATCAAATTATCTGCGAGGACGCGTCTCTTCGTGCAGACGACTGCATGCAAATGCCACTGGCACAATCACCAGAAGAGCTCCTTCATACCATCAAACGCCTCCTCCACAACAAATGTCGCAATTCCACGTCTTCCTCGTCCGCGTTCACACGGACTCATGAGTTACCATGGCATTACGCAATTGTGGATAACACGAAGAACGGAGGAAGATTACTTAGCAATTGTGTACTCAAGATGATAAAGGAGAGTAATTGTGCACTTGAGGAGGCACGAGATAAGACCGCGGAATTCTGAGAGGCTCGTATTGTATACAAGAATGTTGATGTTAAATGATGCCAAGAATAGGAATAAATGTAAAATAACAATTTAAATCATACCACATACTAATCTCAATAAGTGTGTTTAAACACACAATAGTTAATGTTAATGTTAATGTTAATGTTCAAACACTAGTTATACATATTCAATAATAGCATATTATACAACAAGCGTATAATTAGGGCTATTAATTACGAGGACGAAGTTTACGGAGCGAGCCCCTAGGCGAGTACTCAAACAGCATCAAATTCACATTAAATTAAAAATATTTTAGAATCGCTCATTGGATATCAATTTTATTACACAGTTTCAATAATAACATATTACTTAATGTAACTAATAAATTTCATTCATATCGATACGCTAGTTTTTGAGATAACATTATTTACATGTGAGACTGATCAGAGACTTGAGCTTAAACGACTACAAAATATCGAAAGTTCAAACAAAAAAATCAATATCTTGATAATTGCACATTGAATTTATTAATAATTACACATACCAAACCACAAATATATGACTCAATAATATTAATAAATAACATTAATTTTAACACACTAGTTTTTGAGATTCTGTCATTAATGGATGAGAAAAATTGCAACTCACATTTATATACAAAAAATTATATATCTCAAAAATTCATCATTGGATTTAAATTTAATTATACCCATTTAATATCAGTATATGATTCTATAGCAATAATAAATTACATTTATATTGATACGGTAGTTTTTGAGATATCGTTATTTAAACATGAGTCTCACCGAAGGACCAGTTCAAATCTGTTAATATTTGATATTTTCATACAAAAATTGGTATACCTCAAGTATCTCTCATTGGATATTTAGTAAATTTCAGGTATCGAACACCTGTTCATCAGTTTATATTATCAATAAATTTTATTTATATTGATACGATAGTTTTTGAGATTCCTTTATTTATATGTTGAAAATTGAAAAACCAGCTTCGAATATTCGATATTTGCAAACAGAAAATTTTATGAGTCCAAAATTCCTCCTTGGATTTAATTTTAATTACACTAATTAAATAACGGTATATCACGCTATAGCAGCAATAAATGACATTGATATTGATATGGTCATTTTTGAGATATTGTTATTTAAATATGAACCTAACTGGAAGAACACTGAAAATAGTTCAAATATTTTCAAATAAAAATTGATATATCCCAAGAATCCATCATTGGATCCAAATTTAATTATACCTATATAATATCAGTATATTGAGCCATTTCAACAATAAATTACATTGATTTTAAAAGTGTGGTTTTTGAGATATCTTCATTTAAATATGAGCCTAACTTTAGGAACACTTAAAATAGTTCAATATTTGATATTTTCCTGCAAAAATTGATATACCTCAAGTATTTCTCATTGGATATTTTTTAAGTTGTAGAACTCGAATACGAATATATCGGTTTATATTAGCAAAAACATGCAATTATATTGATACACTAGTTTTCTAGATTTCATTCTTAATGTGTGAAAATTTGAAAAACCGTTTTAAATATATTATTCGAATTGTTATATTTCAAAAATTCCGCATTGAATTTAAATTTAATTATGCAATTTCAATATCAGTATATCGAGCTATATCAATAATAAATTTCACAGATATTGATGCGGAGGTGTTTGAGATATCGTTGTTTAAATACGAGCCTAATTGGAGAAACACATAAAATAGTACAATATTCAATATTTTCTTGCAAACATTGATATATCTCAAGTATATTTCATTGGAACTAAATTTAATTATAGCAATTAAATATCAGTATATCATTTTAGAGCAGCAATAAATTACATTAATATTGATTCGGTGGCTTTTGAGATATCTTTGTATAAATAAGAGCCTAATTCTAGGAAAACTTAAAATAGTTCCAATATTCGATATTTTCAAACAAAAATTGATATATCTCAAGTATCTCTCATTGGATATTTTTGATATTGCAGATCTCGAATACAAATATATCGGTTTATATTAGCAAACAAGTGTAATTACATTGATACATTAGTTCTCGAGATTCCATTATTAATGTGTAAAAACTGGAAAAACAGTTTTAAATATTTGATTCGAATTGATATATTTCAAGAATTCCGCATTGGATTTAAATTTAATTACGCCCATTCAATATCAGTATATCAAGCTATATAAGCAATAAATTACATTAATATTAATGCGGTGGTTTTTGAGATATTGTTATTTAAATGAGAACTTAATTGAAGTTATACTTAAAATAGTTCTAATATTCGTTATTTTCAAACAAAAATTGATATATTTCAAGAATCCATCATTAAATCAAAATTTAATTATACCCATTTAATATCAGTACATTACTCTTAATTAATAATAAATAACATTAATATAGATACGGTGGTTTTTGAGATAACGTTGTTTAAAAATGAGCCTAACTGGAGAAACACTTGAAAAAGTTCCAATATTCGATATTTTTAAATAAAAATTGATATATCTCAAGAATCCATCATTGGATCTAAATTAAGTTTTACTTATTTAATATTAATATATCACTCTATAGTAGCAATAAATTATATTAATATTGATACGCTGGTTTTTGAGATATCGTTGCTTAAATATGAGCGTAATTGGAGGACCACTTAAAATAGTTCCAATATTCGATATTTTCAAACAAAAATTGATATATCTCAAGTATCTCTTGTTGTATATTTTTGAAATTGCAGATCTCGAATACAAATATATCGGTTTATATTACCAAAAAAATGTAATTACATTGATACATTAGTTCTCGAGATTCCATTATTAATGTGTGAAAACTGGAAAAACTGTTTTAAATATTTGATTCGAATTGATATATTTCAAGAATCCCGCATTGGATTTAAATTTAATTGTAATAATTTAATATCAGTATATCGAGTTATATCAGCAATAAATTATATTGATATTGATGCGGTCGGTTTTGAGATATCGTTATTTAAATGAGAGCTTAATTGAAGAAACACTTAAAATAGTTCTAACATTCGATATTTTCAATCAAAAATTAATATATCTCAAGTATCTCTCATTGGATATTTTTGAAATTGTAGATCTCGAATACAAATATATTGGTTTATAATAGCAAAAAAATGTAATTACATTGATACATTAGTTCTCGAGATTCCATTATTAATGTGTGAAAATTGGAAAAACAGTTTTAAATATTTGATTCGAATTGATATATTTCAAGGATCCCGCATTGGATTTAAATTTAATTGTACCAATTTAATATCAGTATATCGAGCTATATCAGTAATAAATTATATTGATATTGATGCGGTCGGTTTTGAGATATCGTTATTTAAATGAGAGCTTAATTGAAGAAACACTTAAAATAGTTCTGATATTCGATATTTACAAACAAAAATTGATATATCTCAATAATCCATCATTGGAACTGAATTTAATTATACCAATTAAATATCAGTATATCACTCTATAGCAGCAATAAATTATATTAATATTAATACAGTGGTTTTTGGGATATCGTTGTTTAAATATGAGCCTAATTGGAAGGACACTTAAAAGAGTTCTGATATTCGATATTTTCAAACAAAAAATGACATATCTCAAGAATCCATCATTAGATCTAAATTTAATTATACCAATGTAATATTAGTATATCACTCTATAACAGGAATAAACTACATTAATATTGATACGGTGGTTTTTGAGATATCGTTATTTAATTATGAGCCTCATTGGAGGATTTTTGAGATATTTAATTGTGAGCCCCATTAAAAATGAATATATAAAAAATATAACCATTATTTCAACTGCATACAGTATAAAATGTGCACATTAAACGTAATGAGCTGCATTTTTTAACAAAAAACTAATTTTCCCGCGTACAAATCGCAAACCAAATTTCGGTACCCGGCGCCTCCACCAATTAACAAAATATCAAAATTAATAATAATTTAAGGAAAAATTAAAAACTTGGTTGAGTTTCACCCATTTTGATAGATTTATCAAATTTAATTAATAATAATTTAAAATTTCTGAAATAAGGTGTTTGGTTTTTCAAAAATAAAAATCACTGTATACTCGTGTGGTATAAAATAAATGTAATGGTGAAAAGTCTTGCTTGCATTTTACCATAAATTGTTCCATGCAATTTGAACTTATAAATAGCACTAATACAAGTATTGTAATTAACAAGTACTCACTACTTAATTACTGTCTATTTATATTCATAGCATTGAGTTTTCAAGCGAACGCAACCACAAAAATCCCCTCGTTATAATAACATCAAACACACATTACGTAAAAAAAAGAGCTGGAGTCAATGGAAGCGAGACATGAATCAACGGAGAGCTTCCTCGGTGTGGCGATTACGGATAATTTCGTTACGTGCTCAAGGCTGATGGGCTATTCATGCCGCAATTATGCAAACTGAGGATACGGTTTTCACACGTTCGCTGCTCGTGGATCTTCTGCGGCCGCAGGAAGCAGGAAATGCTTCGACGGCCTTCTCGCGCGCAAGAAACGTGGAAGAGGAAGAGATCCCGGAGGAGATGAAGAAGATGAGAGAAGTCCGGCGTCCTTCCATTAGAGCCGGCAGAGGCAGGTTCAATGTTTACGTGTCCGGCCGAGCGGAAAATCATGCTTAAATGGTCATATTTACAATGAGTTTTTCACAGAGCGATGGTTAATGATCGTGTGTCTGAATAAACAAGAATCCAGGTTACATGAAGCTAAATTGTGGTAGATTCCTTCTTGGCGATGGTTATTAGCCGTAGGAGCGTAAATTGGACAAAGTTAAATAAAAATAATAATTGTTTTAAGAGAGGTCAGTTGGAAGTGATTAGAAATCAGTTCGTTGCAGTCTCCTGCATAAGCGACGAACCCAAAGTTTCCTCGTCGCTTTCAACTTACTAAGAAAAGTATAACAGATATCATAATTAATATAACATGCGTTAATTATTGAATTAACATTTATTAATTGTAAATATTGGAGAGAAATTTCTAAAAAATTTAGTGTTAAGGTTATTTTTCATTATTTCTATCAAAATTTCAAAGTCTCCTTCAAAATTTGCAACTATATCTAATACAAATTTGATTTTGTATAAAATTTCAATAATTACTGCCAATGATTTGCATTATTTCTAAAAACATTTTAATTATTCTGTATACATTTTAATGATTTCTATAACCATTTCAATGATTACTGCGAAATATGCTATTATATCTAACAAGAATTCAATTATTCTTAAAAATGCAACGATTACTGCCAATGATTTGCATTATTTCTAATAACATTTTAATTATTCTGTGAAAATTTTAATGATTTCTATAAAAAAATTCAATTCTGCCAAAATGTGAATGATAATGTCAATTTGTCAGTTATCCTGTCAAATTTAGAATTGTTTCTATTAAAATTTTAGTAGTTCTGAAAACTTATATCTAACAAAAATTTGATTATCTCTTAAATTTCAATGATTACTGCCAATGATTTGCATTATTTCTAATAAAATTTTAATTATTCTGTATAAATTTTAATGGTTTCTATAACGATTTCAATGATTACTGCAAAATTATATCTAACAAAAATTCAATTATTCTTAAAAATGCAATGATTGCTGCCAATGATTTGCATGATTTCTAATAACATTTTAATTATTCTGTGAAAATTTTAATGATTTCTATAAAATTGTTCAATTCTGCCAAAATGTGAATGATAATTGTCAATTTTTCAGTTATACTGTCAAATTTAGAAATGTTCCCATTAAAGTTTTAGTAGTTTTGAAAACGTTTTGTAAAAGTTTCAATGATTACTGTCAACATATCATTATTCCGTCAAAATTTAAATGATTGCATGCAAGTATTCAATTATATGTCATAATTTTGTAAATATCTCATATATTCTGATGATTACCATTACTTTGTCAATGATTTCTATCAAAATTTCAATGATTTTAATGATTATTATTACTTTTTCAATGATTTCTATAAATGTTTCAATGATTTTCAAAATTTGCAATTGCATTTGCCAAATGTAATCATTTTTTTATTTTTAATGATGACTGCCACCGATTTGCATTATTTCTGATATAATTTTAATTATTCTGTCAATATGTCAATGATAATTGTCAATTTTTTAGTTATACTGCCAATTTTTGAATTGTTCCTATCAAAATTTTAGTAGTTCCGAAAACTATTTAATAACTACTATCAATTTTTTTAATTCTGTCAAACTTCCAAAGACTAGTCTCAATTTATTATTATTGCAGCAAAATTTAAACTAATGCAATCAAATATTTGAATATATGTCAAAATTAAGTAATTATATCGCAAATTCTGATGATTACTATTACTTTTTCAATGATTTCTTTCAAAATTTCAATGATTTTAATGATTACTATTACTTTTTCTATGCTTTCTATGAAAATATCAATGATCTTCCAAATTTGCAATTATATCTAACAAATATTTAATAATTTTTTTAATTTAAACTATTACTGAAAACGATTTGCTTTGTTTCTAGTAAAATTTGAACCATTCTGTGAAAATTTTAATTATTCCTATAAAAAAAAAATTCTGCCAAAATTTCTATAATAATTGTCACTTTTTTACTTATACTGCCAAATTTTCAATTGTTCATATCAAAATTTTAATAGTTTTGAAAACTTTGTAATAACTACTACCTTATTTTTTTAAATTTTGTCAAAATTTCAACGATTACTGTCAGTTTATCATTATTTCGTCAAAATATAAGTGATTGCAATTAAATATTCAAATATATGTAAAAATGTAATAATTATATCACAAATTCTGATAATTACTATTAAATTTTCAACGATTTCCATCAAAATTTTATTGTTTATTATCAAATTTGCAATTATATCTAATAAAAATATGATTTACTTTTAAATTTCAATTATCAATACCAACGATTTGCATAGTTTCTTATAAACTTTTAATTATTCTGTGAAAATTTTAATGATATCTAAATTTATATAATAACAAATTATGTTCTGTCAAAATCTTATTATAAACCATCAATTTTGCAGTTATTCTGCCATATTTCGAATTATTCTATCAAAATTAATTAGACAAATTTGTCTACCTGTCTAGTTTTACAGCTATCTATCTATCTTATCCTATCTTATCGTATCCTACATCGTATCCTATATCTTACCCTATATCGTATCCTATATCGTCTCCTATATCGTATCCTACATCTTATTCTGTATTGTATCTTATCCTACATCGTGTCGTATCCTATATCTTATCCTACATCGTATACGTATCATCTCCTATATCGTATTACGTACCCTACATCGCATCCTACATCGAATCCTACATCGTATTCTACATCGTATCCAAATGATTTAGCCACAAAAAAATGACTAATTTAATTATACAAAGTCATAAATTTGCTGGTTGATTACAATATCAAAGTTACAAATAATATGTTAAACGATGATTGATAGTCATGATAATGATAATGATTATATCGTACCCTACATCGCATCCTACAATGCTATATCGTATCCTATATTGTATTCTATATCGTATCCTATATTGTATTTTATATCGTATCGTAACCTATATTGTATTCTATATTGTATCGTATATCGTATCTTATCCTACATCGCATCCTATATCGTATCCTACATAGTATCGTATCCTATATCGTATCCTACATAGTATCGTATCCTATATCGTATCTTAGACTGTTTCCTATATCATATCCTATTACGTATCCTATTACGTATCTTATCACGTATCCTATATCGTATCCTACATCAAATCCTACATCGTATTTTATATCGTACCCTACATCGCATCTTACAATGCTAAATCGTATCCTATATTGTATCCTACATCGTATTCTATATCGTATCGTAATCTATATCGTATGATATATCATATCATACTGCGCATCCTATTACGTATCCTATATCGTCTCCTACATGGTATCCTACATCGTATCTGCATCGTACCCTATATCGTATACTACATCGTATCATACAACGCATCCTATATCGTGTCCTGTATCGCATCCTATATGGTATCCTATATTATATCCTATTACGTATCCTATTACGTATAATATTACGTATCCTATCACGTATCCTATATTGTATTCTATATCGTATCCTATATTGTATCCTACATCATATTCTATATCGTATCGTAATCTATATCGTATGATCTATCATATCCTACTACGTATCCTATTATGTATCCTATATCGTCTCCTACATCGTATCCTACATCGTATCGTATATCGTATCCTACATCGAATCCTACATCGTCTCCTACATCGTATTCTATATCGTATCCTATATCGTATCCTACATAGTATCGTATATCGTATCTTGCATCGTATTCTATATCGTATAGTATCCTATATCGCATCCTATGTTGTATCCTATTAGGTATCCTGTATTGTATCCTATAACGTATCCTACATCGTATCATATATCGTATACTACAACGTATTCTACATGGCATCCTACATTGAATCCAACATCGTATCCTGCATCATATCTTATATCGTATCCTATACAGAATTCTATATCGAATCCAATATCTTATCCTGTATCGTATCCTTTATCCAATCTTATCCTATCCTATCCTATTCTACCTTATCTCACCTTATTTTACCTTATCCTATACTATCTATTCATATATCGATAACATATTTCTTATTGTATTTACACAAATATCGTGTTTTGAAAACGACATCATAACGTCTAACTAAAGTTCCGCAATCCTTCTTGGGCAATATTGAAATGAGTGCTGCAATTCGCTCCGTTTTCGGGCAGGAATCGATTGGAAAGGCCGCTTTGGCCACTTCTTAATTGGGTGCTTGACCTGCATCGCGTTTTGCATAGAATCCCAACACATGATCCGTTTTTTCACCATTGTGAAGGAGCACTGTGGCATGAAGACCTGCCATGAGCGGAAGTTGATTGTGAACAAGAATCGCGTTTGTAAAACACTGCGAGCACTTTTTTTAACACAGAAACAGCAGAAAGATTAATATGCAAAGGTTGATAACCAGAAATGAAAATATTTATATAATTTGTACGTGATGAATGGTAGATTGTTTCTGTTTCTGTTTTTGAAAATATTTGGAAATCCTGCTATGTCAATTACATTTTTCAAATCCCTTTCAAATATAGATTTATCTGAAAATTTTAATTTCCAAATACATTTAAGACTGAAAGCCTTGAAAGTCAAAAAACTGCTGTATTTTTTTTAATGGAAAATTTTGGTGTAACTGCTACGTCTATTACTGTGCTACATTACATTTTTTAAATCCTTTTCAAATATAGATTTTATCTAAAAAAATTAATTTCCAAATACATTTAAGACTGAAAGCCTTGAAATCAAAAACCTGCTGTATTTTTTTTTTTTTAAGTTTTGTTATTACAATTTTCGGCGTTCGCTTACAATGTCTGCATCCGGATGCTGGATGTGGAATGCTTTCCCGTTTATGCGAGGCGTAATTACTGCGGTGATTTGCATTTAATCGAGCACAATGTGCCCAGCAATCATTACGCAACTGTAAAAATCGACAAGAGACACGCGACTTTCGCGAAAATGTCTGGCTTTTGCGCAATCTGGGCGCCGTTTGTAAGAACCGAGTAGGCCGTAAGGTTAATCAACTTAATCAGTCCACTTTGGTGCTGGTGTGGGCTCAAGACAAGCTCAGAGTTTGAGCGTGTATCAGATAATTTCAATTCAAGAGGAAATTTTTATTCCTGACTTCCATATATAATTACTATTAAGACTTCAAATTATCTTGACTCAAGTCTTCAGTTGTCATAATATGAAGAAGTCCTCCGTACATCATAACTATTAAGACTTCAAATTGTTTTGACTCAAGTCTTCAGTTGTCATAAATATGAATTAGTCCTCTATATATCATTACTATTAAGACTTCAGATTCTCTTAACTCAAATCTTCAGTTATCATAAATATTAAAAAGTCCTCCATATACCAACCGATACTATAAAGACTTAAAATTGTCTTGACTCAAGTCTTCAGTTTTCATAAATATAAAGAAGTCCTCCATGCATCATAACTATTCAGATTTCAAATTGTCTTGACTGAAGTCTTCAGGTGTTATAAATATGAACAAGTCTTCCATATATCGCTACTATTAAGACTTGAAATTGTTTTGACTCAAGTCTTCAGTTGTCATAAATATGAAGAAGTTTTCCTTACATCACTACAATTGTAGACTTAATATTGTACTATTAATTCTATGGTTCTGAGCCGGATGAAGAGAACAAAATGCTAATCTAATGCGCACGCCGAGCAGTGCACATGACCCGGATGACCTCGGGTCCGAGACCCGCGGCAGGTCCTCTCCCGGATCCTTTTCGCTTTCAGGGATCGACCGCGCAAACGTCCGTGAATGGAGCCGTTACAGACGAGCACATCCTTCGGCCACAGGACGACTCCAATTAAAACTCTAATATTAGCAAACAATCCTCGCTGTGTAACGCTCAATTAAAACGAATAATAACGAGGCACACAGCAGAAAATGTTAATAAGTCACGTGTAATGGTGTATTGAAACATTCGTGATTATTTGTCGTTTTTGGATACTTGGATGGCTTTAAATTACAGTCGCCTGCATAAGACACGAACCCACATTATGTTATATAATTTTGTTTTTCACAAAACATTTCGTTGCCGAAAAAATAATTGTAGGTACTTTCAGTAACAATAAAATAATGTCCCATAAAAAAATATGAATTGCATATTTAATATTGGATTTGTGTTTAGTACACCTGATGCCAATTCTCCTGAAAATTTGACAAAGTTTCGGTATTAAATAAGGGAGAAAATCAAACAGTTAACTTTCTACAATGACAAGTATGGGTTAGCTATTACTGAAATTCCTCAAAATTTATTATTTTAAAATTTGATATTAGATTCGTATACAGTACACCTGAAACTAATTATTATGAAAATTTGATAAAGTTTCAGTATTAAATAAGAAAGAAAATCAAACACTTAACTTTCTGCATTGACAAGTATGGGTTAGCTATTACTGAAATTCCTGAAAATGTATTATTTTAAAATTTGATATTAGATTCGTATACAGTACACCTGAAACTATTTTTTCTGAAAATTTGATAAAGTTTCAGTATTAAAAAAGGGAGAAAATCAAACACTTAACTTTCTGCATTGACAAGTATGGGTTAGCTATTACTGAAATTCCTGAAAACTTATTATTTGCAAATTTGATTTTAGATTCGTATATAGTATACATGAAACTATTTTTTCTGAAAATTCGATAACGTTTCAGTATTAAATAAGGGAGAAATTCAAACGCTTAACTTTCTGCAGTGACAAGTATGGGTTAGCTATTACTGAAATTCTTGAAAATTTATTATTTGCCAATTTTATATTAGATTCATGTACAGTACACCTGAAACTAATTTTTCTGAAAATTTGATAAAGTTTCAGTATTAAATAAGGGAGAAATTCAAACACTTAATTTTCTGCATTGACAAGTATGGGATAGCTATTACTGAAATTCCTGAAAATTTATTATTTGAAATATTGATATTAGATTCGTATACAGTACAACTGAAACTAATTTTTCTGAAAATTTGATAAAGTTTCAGTATTAAATAAGGCAAAAAATCAAACACTTAACTTTCTGCATTGACAAGTATAGCTTAGCTATTACTGAATTTCTTGAAAATTTATTATTTTAAAATTTGATATTAGATTCGTATACAGTACACATGAAACTATTTTTTCTGAAAATTTGATAAAGTTTCAGTATTATATAAGGGAGAAAATCAAACACTTAACTTTCTGCATTGACAAGTATGGGTCAGCTCTTACTGAAATTCCTGAAAATTTATTATTTGCAAATTTGATACTAGATTCGTGTAAAGTACACTTGAAACTTATTTTTCTTTAAATTTGATAAAGTTTCAGTATTAAATAAGGGAGAAAATCAAACATTTAACTTTCTGCATTGACAAGTATGGGTTAGCTATTTCTGAAATTCCTGAAAATTTGTAATTTGAAAATTTGATATTAGATTCGTATACAGTATACCTGAAACTAATTATTCTGAAAATTTGATAACGTTTCAGTATTCAATAAGGGAGAAAATCAAACACTTAACTTTCTGCATTGACAAGTATGGGTTAGCTATTACTGAAGTTCCTGAAAATTTGTAATTTGAAAATTTGATATTAGATTCGTATACAGTATACCTGAAACTAATTATTCTGAAAATTTGATAAAGTTTCAGTATTATATAAGGGAGAAAATCAAACACTTAACTTTCTGCATTGACAAGTATGGGTCAGCTCTTACTGAAATTCCTGAAAATTTATTATTTGCAAATTTGATACTAGATTCGTGTAAAGTACACTTGAAACTTATTTTTCTTTAAATTTGATAAAGTTTCAGTATTAAATAAGGGAGAAAATCAAACATTTAACTTTCTGCATTGACAAGTATGGGTTAGCTATTACTGAAATTTCTGAAAATTTATTATTTGCAAATTTGATATTGGATTCGTATATAGTATACATGAAACTATTTTTTATGAAAATTTGATAACGTTTTAATATTAAATAAGGGAGAAATTCAAACGCTTAACTTTCTGCAGTGACAAGTATGGGTTAGCTATTACTGAAATTCCTGAAAATTTGTAATTTGAAAATTTGATATTAGATTCGTATACAGTATACCTGAAACTAATTATTCTGAAAATTTGATAACGTTTCAGTATTCAATAAGGGAAAAAATCAAACACTTAACTTTCTGCATTGACAAGTATGGGTTAGCTATTACTGAAATTTCTGAAAATTTAGTATTTGCAAATTTGATATCAGATTCGTGTACAGTACACCTAAAACTAATTCTCCTGAACATTTAACAAAGTTTCAGTATTAAATAAGGGAGAAAATCAAACACTTAACTTTCTGCATTGTCAAGCATAGGTTAGCTATTACTGAAATTCCTGAAAATGTTATATTTGAAAATTTGATATCAGATTCGTATACAATACACCTGAAACTATTTTTTCTGAAAATTTGACAAAGTTTCAGTATTAAATATGGGAGAAAATCAAACACTTAACTTTCTGCATTGACAAGTATGGGTTAGCTATTACTGAAATTTCTGAAAATTTAGTATTTGCAAATTTGATATCAGATTCGTGTACAGTACACCTAAAACTAATTCTCCTGAACATTTAACAAAGTTTTAGTATTAAATAAGGAAGAAAATCAAACACTTAACTTTCTGCATTGACAAGTATGGGTTAGCTATTACTGAAATTCCTGAAAACTTATGATTTGCAAATTTAATATTAGATTCGTATATAGTACACCTGAAACTAATTTTTCTGAAAATTTGAAAAAGTTTCAGCATAAAATAAGGGAGAAAATCAAACACTTAACTTTCTGCATTGACAAGTATGGGTTAGCTAATACTGAAATTTCTGAAAATTTATTATTTGCAAATTTGATATTAGATTCATATACAGTACACCCGGAACTAATGTTTCTGAATATTTAACAAAGTTTCAGTATTAAATGAGGGAGAAAATCAAATACATAACTTTCTGCATTGACAAGTATGGGTTAGCTATTACTGAAATTCCTGAAAATTTATTATATGAAAATTTGTTATTAGATTCTTATACAGTACACCTGAAACAACTAATATTTCTAAAAATTTGATAAAGTTTCAGCAATAAATAAAGGAGAAAATCAAACACTTAACTTTCTGCATTGACAAGTATGGGTTAGCTATTACTGAAATATCTGAAAATTTATTATTTGCAAATTTAATATTAGATTCGTATATAGTACACCTGAAACTAATTTTTCTGAAAATTTGATAAAGTTTCAGGATTAAATAAGGAATAAAATCAACCACTTAACTTTTGGCATTGACAAGTATGGGTTAGCTATTACTGAAATTTATGAAAATTTATTATTTGCAAATTTGATAATAGATTCGTATACAGTACACCTGAAACTTTTTTTTCTGAAAATTTGATAAAGTTTCAGTATTAAATAAGGGAGAAAATCAAAAGTATAATTTTCTGCATTGACAAGTATGGGTTAGCTATTTCTGAAATTTCTGAAAATTTATTATTTGCAAATTTGATATTAGATTCGTATAAAATACACCTGAAACTAATTATGCTGAAAATTTTATAAAGTTTCAGTGTTAAATAAAGGAGAAATACAAACACTTAACTTTCTGCATTGACAAGTATGGGTTAGCTATTACTGAAATTCTTGAAAATTTATTATTTGAAAATTTGATATTAGATTCGTTAACAGTACACCTGAAACTATTTTTTCTAATAATTTGATAAAGTTTCAGTTTTAAATAAGGAAAAAAATCAAACACTAAACTTTCTGCATTGACAAGTATGGGTTAGCTACAACTGAAATTCTTGAAAATTTCCTATTTGCAAATTTTATATTAGATTCGTGTATAGTACACCTGAAACTAATTCTCCTGAAAATTTGACAAAGTTTCAGTATTAAATAAGGGAGAAAATAAAATATATAACTTTCTGCATTGATAAGTATGGGTTAGCTATTACTGAAATTTCTGAAAATTTATTGTTCGCACATTTAATAGTAGATTTGTGTTTTGTAGATCTGAAGCTACTATACATTGCTATACTCAAGCACATATTACTTATTAGTATCTTCAGTGGTTACATAATAAATTGTCTAAAAACGTTTTTCCAAGTTGCATGTCTTTAATATGTGTCACAACATGGTGAATTGGCTGGTATTGCAAGCCACAAGTTTCCCACACTAAATTCCACACGAGAATCATACGTACAGGAATACACGCAATACAATATTCCATAGACCGGCTTGCATGCAATTCATGAATCGGCTCGTATGAAACGGGCATTTCCTAGTGCTTACTCATACAGCAAGGCCCCAATCACTATAACGATATCCTATTGAACCATGCAGCTCCATAAACTCAAACAGGGCTCTGTATTTTATTTGCCAATCGTGAATCATGACGTTAATAATAACCACCAGTCCGGTGACATTGCTGTTTTCTAGCAAGAACGTCGAAGCTCTGAGATTGCAATAATTTCCTCTTCCATTCAGTAATTCATTTCGGTCAATGTCCTCTGTAATTTATTAAAAATTAGCGATAATTTGAGCCTCACCCATTCGATGAGTTTGTGACGTACTCTGCTGGTTCTAAATGAGGTTTTGAGGCAGGATGTCTGGGCAATGACGAGGCGAGAGTGCTAAGCGGATCTTTTAAATTACGAAACTGTTAGCAAACGTTTCTAGCATCCACTTTTGCATCGTTGAATGCCAAATCCGTTCGATAATTTGCAATAATGACAAATTCTTTACCAAGAATAGTATATTATGAAATTAGTTTATATTTCATAGGATTAAGGCATGAGTGAATGGTGAATAGTTTTTCCTTGATTGTTGCGGTTACTATGATTGTTCTCAAATTCTGCCAAAATGAATAGTTGTGACGAAGATTTAGGTTCACGAATGCCATAATTCGGAATTATAAACGAATTGCATATACTGTTTTGTAGTCCCCTAGAGCATTATTATAAATTTCTGACAAATAATTGTTCAAAACTAATGTGCGTATAAAAAAACTGATAAGAGGTGGCCTGTGCTGGCATAGTTTTTCTATGATTATCTGATTGATGCGGTCAGGAGTGGATGGGCCATACGGGAAAATGGGAAATTTCCCGGTGGGCCGGTAGCCATCCCGAATGTTGGGCCGGAAGCCCCAGAATTTTCCCAGATCCGACGACAAGTTTATTAATAATTTTGATTTAATGTATTAACACAAGGCGGAAAGACCCCATGTGGTCGATAGCCCAATAAAGATTGTTTATATTTGTATTAACACAGTGGTTCCTAAACTTTTTTTGAACTAGGATTTTCCATGGATCCTTTCCGTTTCCATAATATTTTTTGCAAATTTTTCTGAAATATGAAATAATTTGGCGAGGAATATAAATTGTGTAGATAGCCGTTATAATTTTCAACTAAAAATTGGCAGGTTCCATTAATCTTTGTAATTTATAAAAAAAATGGTATTTCTAATAAAAAAATGTATTGAAAATTTTGAAGCTTTTGTAAATTTAATTTACAATCGACATGATTTAATTTTAATATGTTGTGGTTTGATTAGCTTTTTGCAATTTTTAATGAAATTTTCTAATTTTTAAGGAAAATGTATATGTAGTAAAATTTTGGTATTTATAATAAGTACTTCATAATTTCTAATAAACATTTTGTAATCTCTAATGAACAGTTCGTAATTTCCACCTAAGTTTATTTTCATAAAATTTTCTGCAAATAACTATAAACATTTTAACAACTCGATACAAATTTCGGAAATGCCAATGACATTTTGCATTTTATAGTGAAATTTTGGCAAGTTACAATAAAATTTTAATAACCGCTGCTGAAATGTTGTAATTTATAATACGAAAGTTGAATATTTTAAATTTTACAGTGAAATTTATCAATTAATATTAAAAATTTCATAAATTTATTGCAATTTTGTAATTTAGAATGATGAATGATGAAAGTCACAACTAAAATTACATAATTGCAATAAAACTTATATATTTCTTTATTTACTTATTAACTTATTTATTATTGTATTTGTTATACTGTTAATGTAAACTTATTTATACTTTAAAATTTATCAAAGAACAATGAAATTTTCATAAAGTTATTGCAATTTGGTAATTTAGAATGATGAATGATGAAAGTCACAACGAAAATTACATAATTCCAATAAAACTTATTTATGTCTTTATTTACTTAATTGCTTATTTATTATTGTATTTGTTATAGTGTTAATGTAAACTTATTTATACTTTATGATTGTTTTCTAATTCCATTGAAATATTGTATTCATAATAAAAACTTACAAATTCTAAAACATTTGAAATTTATAATTTATTCTCCATAATTTCTATTGAAATACTGAAATCCATCATCAAAACTTCGTAGCATTCATCATAATGCTATTAGTATTTATAGGATTTTCGAAGAAAATTCTGTAATGTGTAGTTAAAATGCGAAAATTTCATTGTTTTTATTGAATTTAAAAACATTTTGATCAACATTTTACAACATCCATTATAGTTTTTGCCATTATGAAATGGTTAATACATTTGAAAGGAATATGGTTTCAGGGGAAAGACGTTATAAATTAGAATTCAAAAAGTCGCAGATTCCATTGATCTTTACAATTTATGAATGAAGTCTAGTAATTATATTAATAAATTCTAACGAAAATTTTGTAATTTCCAATTCATTGCAGTTTACAAGCGAGATGTTTCAATGAGAATTTTATGGTTTGATGAACTTGCAATTTGTAATAAAATATCAAAATTTGACATTTGCAATAAAAACTTCATGGCGTCTCTTTGTAATTTTGTACACAATTTTGTATTTTGCATTAATATTTTTGCAAATTTCTGTCTTCAAAAGAATATTAATAACTTAGTGAGTTATATGTTTTGGGGATAAAGTGTTTATAATTTAGACTAAAAATTTCAAATTTTAATTTAACATTGAAATTTATAATTAATGTTTTCGTATTTACTATAAGAATTTTATAATTTCCAACTAAATTCTATCATTTATCATATAACTTTGTTATTTCATTTGAGTTTCGGAATTTATAATTTATATTTTTTACTTTCATGTAAAATCTCAAATAAAGTTTCAAATTCATTTTCATTTAGTAAGTTTTTATTTTTAATTTTTATGTGTATATTATGCAGGTTCTCCCGCTGGTAAATATTATTATTATTATTATTATAATATTCAATATAAATTGTATAATGCAAATGACGATTTTGTGTTTTGATTAATATTTTACAATTTAAATTATAATTTGTAATGTAAAATTAGTAAAAGTAATAATGTTGAAAATTACATTAAAATTTTTTTAATTATTAATTTTTTTCTTTCATGTTCAATAAATTTTCTGCATATAACTCTGAACATTTTAACAACTTTGTGAGGGATATGCTTTCGGAATAAAACTCCAATAATTAAAAAAAAAATTGCAGGGTCTATTAAACCTTTGTAATTTTAATGAAGATTTTATAAAGTATAATTCAATTTTCTTAGTCAAAGCATGAATTTTAATTACCTAATCTTTTTCATATTTTATTTAATATGATTGAAAGCAGAACAGTAAACGCACACTCTAGGAACCTCTGTATTAATAAATAAATAAGTATTATGAAAAACTTACGGTATTTAATTTTATATTGATTTATTCTTCATGGGGAGTACTTTCTCTTAGTTATGCAATCTTTTTATTTGATGTTTTTCACCCAACTTGTTTCGGCTTTTATTAGCCATCCTCAGAGGTGTTATGTCTCTGATAATACATTTTAATATATTTTAAAAATAAAAATAATATATTCAATTTTAAATTATTTATTGTAAAGTATTTTTGATTTTTACATATTTCTCAAATTATGAAGTATGATTATTATTTTGATTATATGGTATTATTGCAATTTTATGTGAATGCAAAATGGGCCGATAAAAGTTTGTCCCGGGCCGCTTGTATGTTCCCCATCCTCCCCTGGATGCGGTTACCAAGCTGTTGATTATGGTAACAATTTTTCTCAACTTCTGCCAAAATGAAGATTTAATAAGAGATGAAATTTTGAAAGAAGCTGCAGAAGCTGAGCTGAGTCTAATTCCTAAAAAGTCGGAAGACGTGTATAAGAAAGAGTGTGACAAGTTTTGGCAATGGCTAAGGATCAAAAACGCGGAGATCGTTACAGAAACGGTTATGCTTGCGTACTTTTTAGATCAGGTAATTTGTTCGAATTTAGATTATATTATTTATCTATTAATTCATAGGACTTTCTGTTATTCGTCAAAACTTTACAAATCTGCTTCGTTATGGTGTATGGTCTCGATGTTTAAATGCACGCTACGAATAAAAGACAACGTAATCTTTGACTGTGCTTATTTGGTTGTTATGGCTACATTATGGCACATTTTACAGCGTAATGCCATAAAGTAGTTGCTTATGCATGATTTTCCCTGAATAGCATTATGAAGCTAGTCGACTACAAAAATCTATAATATCCATTGTAATAATTGTTTTATAAATCCGTAATATATTTTTTTAACTTATTTCTATATTTAAGCTTCAGAGGCAATAGAATTATTATTCTTATTGCTCTCTCGAGGTGCATTGGTATACGTCCATCACGTACAAATGCACACCTAATTAATAACAAACAGGTTCTTTGGCACACCATAACTCACCACCTCTCGGTTCTCTCGCTCTCTTCCGCTGCCCACCAAGTCATCCAGCGATTACCTCCATGGTTTTGACCAGCCATGGGCACCTGAGGGCCCATTGTTCTCTGGTCTTGTGCGTGTCTGGAGGAAGCGCGTGCAGGTACACCCCTGACGTCACCCGCCGGTCATGTTTGCAGTCGGGGCACGATCTCGGGCCGACGAGGGCCGTAAACCGTAATTGCGAGCCTGCCCACTCGTGTTGTGGCTGCGGCTTCGCGTATTCATCAACGTCTTGCAGGGTTAATGGTCTTCGCGAAGAACGGCGACAGTCGTTTCCATAAGTTTCCTGCGAAGGAAGCCGGCGAGCACGGGGATTTTTATTACCTTGGGAGCAAACGGCCGTGGATATAAATTAATTTGTAATTGAGCGTTCGCCAGGAAATTTATGGGCCGGACTGCTCCTTCCTCCCTGGATGAAAACTGGTATTCTTGGATGAGAGTGAAGCTGATGGTATGAAGTAATATATTCGCTAATCTGCATAGTCGTTTCTTTGTGGGAAAGTTTGTGAATCTATCATTCATTTTGAGGGGACAAGGAAGTCAGAAAATACAAGTGAAGCAGTAAAACTATTATTCATCAGGATAGTTTCGACTTTTACTAGGTGGTAGTCCATATTAAAAAACAGAGAAACAACTTGCTATGTTTTTACCATAAAATGTTTATTAATATATCGACATATACGACATATGAGTCGTATAGAATCAAAACTCACAATATCCAAACACCAAAATTCGACAATCTATTTGCCAGAATTTTACAAATACAATTTTTGCATCCTGTTAGCTCTACAAAATGAATTGTAAACTTAAAAAAAAAGTGTTTTAATATAGCATTAAAATAATATAAGCAGTCAAAATTGTAGAATGGATATTATGAGTTTTGATTCAATACGACTCATATACAATAAAATAACATTGTTACTTTATTATATATGTCGATTTATCAATAAACATGTTGTGGTAAAAACTTGGCAAAGTTGTTTCTCTGTTTTTTTTATTATTATTATTTCTATTTCACTTATATTTCAATGACCAAAACGCTATTTTAAAATAAAACATTTTAATACTCAAGTGCCAAGAAACTGTTTCATTTCGTTTAATTCATTAACTAGTATCATTAAGTTTGTTTTTTCCTTTACTATGGCCCGTATTTATAATGTGTACTTGAGCACGAGTGCGACTCAAGTCACAAATTTGCGTATATTTGGTTGCGTTCAGTGCATACACGTTTATAGAAGATACGCAACCCAATATACGACCTGAGTCGAACTCAAACTCAAGTACGGACTATAAATACTTTCCTTAGTGGTAGTATGTGATAGTCACAAAAAAGCGAGAAAATTTAATTATAATATCAAAATATCTTGTTACACCAAATTTCATAAAGATTTCAGAAATTGCCACAAGTTTAATAGAAATTTAGAAAATTTTCAATCATAATATCGACAGAGTTATAACCTCCATTATTTGAACCAAACTATTTTATTATTTTTTAGAATACCTCTGATGATGGCTTGAATGAAGCCGAAACTAGCCAGGTAAAAATTAAATAAATGAAATATAACACATACACATATAACATATAACACAAACTTTCAACTTAATTAAATTTGTTTCTGCCTTTACTATGTGGTAGTATGTGATAGTCGCAAAAAGCGAAAAAATTGCAGAAAATTTAATTATAATATCAAAATATCATTTTACACTAAATTTAATAAAGATTTTAGAAATTACCACAAGTTTAATAGAAATTTCAAAAATTTTCAATCATAATATCGACAGAGTTATAAATTTCATTATTTGAATCAAACAAATTATTTATTTTTTAGAATATCTCTGATGATGGCTTTAATGAAGCCGAAACTAATCAGGTAAAATTTAAATAAATGAAATATAAAATTTTTGCATTGTATTAGCTCTACAAAATGAATTGTAAAATTATAAACATCATTACCAGTAAGTACAATTAAAAAGAACTTCAAGATAAAAAAAAATAATCATAAATAATATACTATAATTAAAAAGAACTTCAAGATTAAAAAAATTAAACATAAATAATTTACTACATCAATTTATCTATTTTTTAATTATGCGTGTGTCAAGGAAATCTGCAATAATTAATAATTAATTAAACATAAATAATTTACTACATCAGTTTATCTATTTTTTAACTATGTGTGTATCAAGGAAATCTGCAATAATATTATTGTTACACATATACAATATAATCTCATAAGTTTTTGTAATTAAATTTTAAGGCGCCATTAGATTTAATCTTCCTCATCTTCCACTTTAATGGCTCCGTTGGGGCACTTCCTAGAAGATTCAGCATACCTGCTTCAGTGCATAACACCGCAAGAATACCCGGATGACTCATTCCTCGGCTCATCTACATGGTATTCTTCGCAGACAATGAAAGGTATGCAAATTTGAGCACCATAAACAGAAATAAATGTACACGAAACTAAAGTGTGATAGATCGCCTCTTAACGATGGTGATTAGTCATAGAAGCGTTAGCTGACTTTAAATGAAAATGATAATCATTTTAACCGTTTTTGTGTTTGTATTTTTGTATTTTGTTTTGTATTTGTATATGTATTTTTAAAGTGTATACATTTTTTGGGAATTTTGTCAGTACAGAAATTCTGTACTCTGATATTGCATCTGATCACAAAAATAAAACTTGTTGATGATCAATCAGAAGTGTAAACGATAAAATTAAAATGTAAATGATTTCCACTTCTCCATTACTCCAGAGTTTTGGCATTTGTTAAAAAAAAATCACAAAATTAAAACTTGTTGATGATCAATCACAAGTGTAGTGAACGATAAAACTAAAATGTAAATGAATTCCACTTCTCCATTTCTCCAGAGTTTTGGCGTTTGTTAAAAAAAATCACAAAAATAAAACTTGTTCATGATCAATCAGAAGTGTAGTAAACGATAGAACTAAAATGTAAATGATTTCAACTTCTCCATTTCTCTAGAGTTTTGGCGTCTGTTAAAAAATAATCACAAAACTAAAACTTGTCGATGATTAGTCAGAAGTGTAGTGAACGATAAAACTAAAATGTAAATGATTTCCACTTCTCCATTAATCCAGAGTTTTGGCATTTGTTAAAAAAAATCACAAAAATAAAATTTATTGATGATCAATCAGAAGTGTAGAGAACGATAAAATAAAAATGTAAATAATTTCAACTGCTCCATTTCTCCAGAGTTTTGGTGTTTCTTAAAAAAAATCAATATTTTCTACTAATTCGAAATTACTAATAATTTAGAAATAATGAAATGTTTCTACACTCTTTGGACAATTATACATGTATACAGTCGGTGATTATCTACATGAATTATTTTTATTTAAATGGCTCTCAAACATGTGTTACAATTTCTTGATAATTATCTCTTAAAGCAGCTGCTCAGATCTTTAAGAAATGGCACAATAATTTCATACGACATCTGGTATCCTTGAAGCACCCTATATAACGTTTTTAACAACTGGTACAAATTATTCACTTGGTATTCACTTGAACTTCACTAAAATTCTTTAAATTGACTTTTTTCTCAAAATGAAGCTGAAAATGTATAGCAATTTTATTTTAATTTGAATTGCAAAAATTTCAAAAAACATCCTCTTTTGTGCTGGACTTTCTTTAAGTATTACAAAATTAAGGCTTCGAATTAATAAAATATTTTTTATTTGTATAAAGTGTTTTTGGTTCTTGAATTTGATTTTTTTTAAATATGTTACAGATTTTCATATAAACTGGTTCGTTTAAATTGTGTTAATATTTAACATTCTATACTTAATTTATAACAATTTTTAAGTAATTGTGGTAAATTTAAGTCAGTTTTGAGTTAAATTGACATTACCTTTTCTAAAAATGAAGTTGAATAGGTATAGTAATTTTTCTTTCATTTTAAAATGGAAAAATTCCAAAAACATCATATTTTGTATTTTTTAAAGAATGAAATTTAAATTGAGGCTTGGAATTAATAAAAGAGATATTTTTTGTATGAATTATTTTTGATTTTTGACTTTGATTATTGTTTTTTGATTTGATGCAGATTTTTGTAAGTTGGTTCGTTTAAATATGTTAATATGTAAAATTCTGTACTTATTTTTATTATTTTTAATAATTTGTAAATAAGTGTATATAAGTAATAATTTGTAAATAAGTGTAAGTCATCAAATCATCAAATTTCAAATTACATTTCAAATAAGTTCAGGATATATACACATTATATACATATGCCTCTAAACTAGTACCCGATAAGACTAAATAATAAAATAAATAAACAAATACCAGTTCAGGATATATACACATTAAACACATATGCCTCTAAACTAGTACCCAATAAAACTAAATAATAAAATAAATGAATAAATACCAGTAAGTACTTATTAAAATAATCTTAAATTTGTAAATAATTGTGGTAAATAATATTCAATTTTAATCGCGAATGTTTAAAAACCGTTCTCTAGTCTATTATATTAGTATACGTACTAACTAATAAAAAGTTCAAAAAGTTTCATAAAGCTCAGAGAATAATATATACTAAATAATACTAAATTATACTAAATATACTAAAATGTACAAAAATCAGGGTTGGTGTGATTTAAATCAATTTATTTGAATCATAATTTAAAATCATTATTTAAAAGTTTTTTAATCATTGTTTATTGCACTGTTTGTACATTCCAATAGATGAACATTGAAAAATTTAATGTATCTATACATGCTTTAAAGTAGATAATTAGAAATAAGTAAAATATTTTTTATTGTTTTCTTCCTTCTTTATTGGCAAATAAATAATAAAAATAATAAAAACAACAAAACATCCATATATCTAAACATATAAACTACCACTAAGTACTCCAAAAAAGAAGGAAGAATTTATTAAAAAATAAAATAATAACTGGTATCCAAAATGGATTAAATTATAACTATTTTTTTCACATTGTACAGATCACCCTTTTATATAAATCATCAATTCCTGTTCAAATTTAAGTATTTATTAAAATAAAAATCATATGATTAAAATCGTGATGTAAATCAATTGATATAAATCATATCAAAACTGCTAAAAACTAATAAATCAATCAAATAAATCATGGTTTGTTTGATTTTTTTAAATCATGATTTATTCCAACCCTGACTAAACCCCATTCCATATATCATATCATATAGCAATATCATAAACATCATCATCATAATTATGCATGATATGTATGTTATAATACATATATTATGTATGATATGTATATTTAATACATATATTATGTATGATATGTATATTATGTATATATGGAATAAATGTTCGAATAAATGTTGCTACTACTATAGGTATTAAATATAATAAATATAACCAAATCATTGATTTCAATTATTAAATATGTTTTTTTACATAAATTACGTGCACATTTAATTTTTATATACCGATTCGATGTTTAACATTTATTTTAAGCCGCTGATATTTAAGATTCTGGACCTCATTTCCATCAATTCGTATGGAATTGCAGCAATTTGGATTAGAATTTAACGCGATATTTAGATACTTGAGAAGTTGTGAAATTTCACATCTGATTTCACACTTTCTATCGTCATAAGAAATGGTTTCAAATTTCTATGCAAATAAATTCCTATTAGTTAATGCACTAGGCGTTAATAACTTGAGTAGGTTTATTCAGATTTCAATAATTTATACATAATTTTATCAGCTATTGGTATTATATTATATTATTATAGTATATTAATTTTGCTATTAAATTACAGTAATTTTTCAATATCTGATATATTGGTTTATTTTTTATTCTACTCAGATCTCATTTTTAGAGAAGTAAGTAAGTAAGTAAGTAAGTAAGTAAGTAATTAATTAAGTAAGTAAGTAAGTAAGTAAGTAAGTAAATAAGTAAGTAAGTAAGTGAGTAAGTAAGTAAGTAAGTAAGTAAGTAAGTAAGTAAGTAAGTAAGTAAGTAAGTAAGTAAGTAAGTTATAGTTTACAGATGCTATTGAAATTGTGACAGACATCGACAGTTACTATTGAATATTTGACAGTTTCTATTGAAAATGTAACAGATTTTGACAGTTGTTAGTGAAAATGTGACAAAATTTGACAGTTGTTATTGAAAATCTGACAGTTTTTATTGAAAATTTGACAGTTGTTATTGAAAATTTGATGTTTGTTGCTCGTAGCTCAACAAAACAAAAAAAAAACCTGTCTATTATAGTACACAGATGCTAATTATAACAGACATTGGCAGTTGCTATTGAAAATTTGACAGTTGTTATTGAAAATGAAACAGATTTTGACAGTTGTTAGCAAAAATGTGACAAAATTTGACAGTTGTTATTGAAAATCTGACAGTTTTAATTGAAAATTTGACAGTTGTTATTTAAAATTTGATGTTTGTTGCTCGTAGCTCAACAAAACAAAAAAAACCCTGTCAATTATAGTACACAGATGCCAATTATAACAGACTTTGGCAGTTGCTATTGAAAATTTGACAGTTGTTATTGAAAATTTGATGTTTGTCGCTCGTAGCTCAACAAAACAAAAAAAAACGGTCAATTATAGTACACAGATACTAATTATAACAGACATTGGCAGTTGCTATTGAAAATTAGACAGTTGTTATTGAAAATATAACAAAAATGTAACAGATTTTGACAGTTGTTAAATGTGCGAAAATGTGACAAAATTTAACAATTGTTATTGAAAATTTGATACTTAGTTGTTATTGAAAATCTGACAGTCTTTATTGAAAATTTGACAGTTGTTATTGAAAATTTGATAGTTGTTATTGAAAATTTCACAATTGTTATTGAAAATTTGACTGATTTTGACAATTGCTATTTGATAATTTAACGACATTCTGTATATTACATCTTATTTAATATATTGGTAAAATTCATGTTTTCTGATCTCACTGGCAATGTTATAAACTGTTAGATAACTATTTGTAACTTGAAGAAGAAATAAGAATAATAACAACAAAACATCTTTATATCTAAACATATAAACTACCAGCAAGTACTCCAATAATAATAAAAATAATAATAACAACAAAACATTTTTATATCTCAACATATAAACTAATAGTAAGTACTCCAATGAAGAAGGAAGAAAACAATACAAAATATTTGTAACTTCAGCAGTGAATGGAAAAACTAATAATCGTTGTCTGCCTGTGTCTTATTTATGTTTTTCACTAACTTTATCTGCTACTTTTTGCCTTTTGCCAAGTCTCGCTGTTAATTTTAATGAGCGCAACTTGCGCAATCGAAGACGAGTTTCGATCTCTTCCTGATGATCGAAACCACAACGCGATGATGAGCGTCACGAATTGAATTGGACGTGGCGCTTGTGGAAGAGTTTGTTGACTCCTCGTCTAGCTGGAAAAGTGCAGAGAAGACTTATGGAAAGCGCCACAAAATCTTCAATTATCTGTGGTATTTCGTGAGGGATGAAAAATGTCACGGTTTCCCACACATCACCGGCGACATTTGAGTTGCGAAACTGCAGGATGTCTGCGATTATTAATTTCAAACCGTCCTTGTGACGAAAACTGTGACGAATGAGCCCGAGGATTGTGAAAATTGTGCCAATGTGGCAATATTGGGATTTTAATTGCCTCCTTAGATGTTTGATTTGGTAATTATGCACGTGAGCTTAATGGGGTGTAATTAATTAATTTATAGGTAGGATTTGTTTCTGTATATTTTATGTTCACTGCTACGTATATTTAAATTTAAAAAACACATCTATTTTTAGTCAGTTTTTGTTTGAAGATAATTTAAAAATGTTGATGTTATCAGTTTGACATAAATTGAAGAAAATAAAAAATGTATATTTTATTCCCAAAATAATAATAATAGATAGGATTTGTTTCTATATATTTTATGTTCACTGCTAAGTATATTTAAATTTAAAAACTACATCTATTTTTAGTCATTTTTTGTTTGAAGAAAATTTAAAAATTTTGATGTTATCAGTTTGACATAAACAAATTGAAGAAATTAAAAAAAGTATATTTTATTCCCAAAATAATGAACTGAGCAGTAAATCAATTACTGTGTGATGGTTTTTTTTAGTGTGACTATAATTTCAACTGTTTGATCATTATAGTAAGTTACTTACTATTTGTTACGTTTGACTAAATAGTCACAACTATAGTCACAAATAAATAAAGTGGTATTAACAAAGTTAACGTGTATCAAGAAATCACAGAAATAAAAAAAATATAAATTTTGATCCCAAAATAATGACTTACAACAAACATATGAACAGCAGTCAGTCATTTACTGTTTAATAAACTTTTTCAAACGTTAGAAATTATATGGATTCATACACCAAACCAAAGAATTATACATTACAGAGATTATAAATTATATGGATTCATACACCAAACCAAAGATTTATACATTACAGAGATTATAAATTATATGGATTCATATACTCATAGAAAATGCATCCTGAAATGCTCTTAAACCAAATTACTATTACCAAACAGTAAGTGATTTATTGTTTGATAATGACTGACTGACTGGAAAACAAAAGATAAGTGCTATTACCAAAGTTGGCAGGTATTGTATTTATTGTATGACAAATTCTCCCAATACTTCCCACTCGCCCAAAAACGAAATCCACTTCGACATTCACTGGTCAACTGGCTATTTATAGAAATGCCATATCATACAACGCAACACCTTGACAAATCTGCACAGCAGCAAGAAATTAGAACAGCAATCACGTCAGTTTCCAGGAAAATGGACGACCTTGCGGTCGCGAAACTTTATGCTTTACTTTCGATGAGTAATTGGGTGAAAGAGCTCTGCAAGGACGTTGGCATGCATCCTGTAAGGAATGCACGTCCTTGCCTAGTTTCTCCTCCACTGGAAATAATGGATAGTTTCTAAAGGAAGTCTTCAGTCATGAAAATTGGATAATTTTGGTCGCAACTTACAAATATCACCAAATCTATTAAAATAATAATAGTAATTGTAATAGTAGTGTATTGGTGCAATAACAGTAATGTAACACAAGTCAATATAATACAATGATATATTAACAGTACAATTTATACAGTCAAAATGAAATGTTTTGTCACCATGCAAATGATGAAGTAATATATGCTGAAATATTTTAAATGTACGTATTTTATGACAAATAAATACTAAATTAAAACTTATTGCAAAATTGTAACAGTTTTCATTTCTGCATAGCCTCTGGTGAAATATCTGTGTACAAGTGCAATACCAATAACGTGTTACCATGAAATCATTTCTTCATATAAGTATTCATAAAATTAGTGATTACAATTTCCTTTATACTGATACGATGCATTTACCTGAAATGATTTTAAACCAAACTACTATACAAGTTTCGATTATAGTATTAAAAGTTATTAGATTTAAGTTATGTGCTACTTCTAAAGTACACCAAGCCAAATTTTCAATAGCAACTGTCAAAATCTGTCAAATTTTCAATAGCAACTGTGAAGATTTGTCAAATTTTCTATAGCAACTGTCAAAATCTATCAATTTTTAAGCTTCAGTGGTGAAAATCTGTCTAATTTTAAGCTTGAGCTGCGATTTCAGCTGCGTGAACTTTCAAAAGCTGTCAAGACTTAAATTCTGTTAAATTTTCAATAGCAACTGTAAGAATCTGTCAAGTGTTCAATAGCAACTGTCAAGATCGGTCAAATTTTCAATAGAAACTGTCAAAATCTATTAACTTTTAAGCGTCAGTGGTGAAATCTGTCAAATTTTAAGCTTGAGCTGCAATTTCAGCTGTGTGAACTTTTAAAAGCTGTCACATTTCCAGTAGAAATCGTCAAATTTTCAATATCAACCGTTAGAGTCTGTCATAATTTCAATTCAATCTGTCACTCGTGAAGATCTGTCACATTTTCACTCGAAAGTGTCAAGATCTGTCACATTTTTAATAGCAACTGTCAAGATCTGTTAAATAATCAATAGCAACTGTCAAAATCTGTCAAATTTTATATAGCAAATGTCAAAATCTACCAATTTTTAAGCTTCGGTGGTGAAAATGTGATTAATTTTAAGCTTGAGCTGCGATATCAGCTGTCTGAACTTCCAAAAACTGTCAAGACTTAAATTCTGTCAAATGTTCAATAGCAACTATAAAAATATGTCAAATTTTCAATAGTAACTGTCAAGATCTGTCAAATTTTCAATAGCAACTGTCAAAATCTATTAATTTTAAAGCGTCAGTGGTGAAAATCTGTCTAATTTTAAGCTTGAGCTGCGATTTCAGCTGTGTGAACTTTCAAAAACTGTCAAGACTTAAATTCTGGCAAATTTTCTATAGCAACTACAAAAATCTGTCAAATATTCAATAACAACTGTCAAGATATGTCAAATTTTAAATAGCAACTGCCAAAATCTATCAATTTTTAAGCTTTAGTGGTGAAAATCTGTCTAATTTTAAGCTTAAGCTGCGATTTCAGCTGGGTTAAGTTACAAAAACTGTCAAGACTTAAATTCTGGCAAATTTTCAATAGCAACTATAAAAATCTTCAAATTTTCAATAGCAACTGTCAAGTTCTATCAAATTTTCAATAACAACTGTCAAAATCTATTAATTTTTAAGCATCAGTGGTGAAAATCTGTCTAATTTTAAACTTGATCTACGATTTCAACCGTGTAAACTTTCAAAAACTGTGAAAACTTAAATTCTGACAAATTTTCAATAGCAACTATAAAAATTTGTCAAATTTTCAATAGCAACTGTCCATATCTGTCAAATTTTCAATAGCAACTGTCAAAATCTATTAATTTTTAAGCGTCAGTGGTGAAAATCTGTATAATTTTAAACTTGAGCTGCGATTTCAGCTGTTTGAACTTTCAAAAGCTGTCACATTTTCAATAGTAATTGTCAAATTTTGAATATCAACTGTTAGAATCTGCGAAACTTTTAATAGCAACTGTCAAAATCTGTCACTCGACAAGATCTGTCACATTTTTAATAGCAACTATCAAGATCTGTTAAATTATCAATAGCAACTGTCAAAATCTTTCAAATTTTCTAAATCAACTGTCAAAATTTATGAATTTTTAAGCTTCGGTGGTGAAAATCTGTCTAATTTTAAGCTTGAGCTGCGATCTCAGCTGTGTGAACTTTCAAAAACTGTCAAGACTTAAATTCTGTCAAATTTTCAATAGCAACTATAAAAATCTGTCAAATATTCAATAACAACTGTCAAGATATGTCAAATTTTAAATAGCAACTGCCAAAATCTATCAATTTTTAAGCTTTAGTGGTGAAAATCTGTCTAATTTTAAGCTTAAGCTGCGATTTCAGCTGGGTTAAGTTACAAAAACTGTCAAGACTTAAATTCTGGCAAATTTTCAATAGCAACTATAAAAATCTTCAAATTTTCAATAGCAACTGTCAAGTTCTATCAAATTTTCAATAACAACTGTCAAAATCTATTAATTTTTAAGCATCAGTGGTGAAAATCTGTCTAATTTTAAACTTGATCTACGATTTCAACCGTGTAAACTTTCAAAAACTGTGAAAACTTAAATTCTGACAAATTTTCAATAGCAACTATAAAAATTTGTCAAATTTTCAATAGCAACTGTCCATATCTGTCAAATTTTCAATAGCAACTGTCAAAATCTATTAATTTTTAAGCGTCAGTGGTGAAAATCTGTATAATTTTAAACTTGAGCTGCGATTTCAGCTGTTTGAACTTTCAAAAGCTGTCACATTTTCAATAGTAATTGTCAAATTTTGAATATCAACTGTTAGAATCTGCGAAACTTTTAATAGCAACTGTCAAAATCTGTCACTCGACAAGATCTGTCACATTTTTAATAGCAACTATCAAGATCTGTTAAATTATCAATAGCAACTGTCAAAATCTTTCAAATTTTCTAAATCAACTGTCAAAATTTATGAATTTTTAAGCTTCGGTGGTGAAAATCTGTCTAATTTTAAGCTTGAGCTGCGATCTCAGCTGTGTGAACTTTCAAAAACTGTCAAGACTTAAATTCTGTCAAATTTTCAATAGCAACTATAAAAATCTGTCAAATATTCAATAACAACTGTCAAAATCTATTAACTTTTAAGCGTCAGTGGTGAAATCTGTCAAATTTAAGCTTCAGCTGTGATTTCTGCTGTGTGAACTTTCAAAAGCTGTCACATTTCCAGTAGAAATTGTCAAATATTCAATATCAACTGTTAGAGTCTGTCATAATTTCAATTCAATCTGTCACTCGTGAAGATCTGTCACATTTTCAGTCGAAAGTGTCAAGATCTGTCACATTTTAAATAGCAACTGTCAAGATCTGTTAAATTATCAATAGCAACCGTCAAAATCTGTCAAATTTTCTATAGCAACAGTTAAAATCTATGAATTTTCAAGCTTCGGTGGTGAAAATGGGTCTAATTTTAAGCTTAAGCTGCGATCTCAGCTGTGTGAACTTTCAAGACTTAAATTCTGTCAAATTTTCAATTGCGACTATAAAAATCTGTCAAATTTTCAATAGCAACTGTCAAGATCGGTCAAATTTTCAATGGCAACTGTCAAAATCTATCAATTTTTAAGCGTCAGTGATGAAAATCTGTCTAATATTAAGCTTGAGCTGCAATTTCAGCAAGGTGAACTTTCAAAAGCTGTCAAGACTTAAATTCTGACAAATTTTCAATAGCAACTATAAAAATCTGTCAAATTTTTAATAGCAACTGTCAAGATCTATCAAATTTTCAATAGCAACTGTCAAAATCTATCAATTTTTAAGCTTTAGTGGTGAAAATCTGTCTAATTTTAAGCTTGAGCTGCGATTTCAGCTGCGTGAACTTTCAAAAGCTGTCAAGACTTAAATTCTGTTAAATTTTCAACAGCAACTATAAAAATCTGTCAATTTTTCAATAGCAACTGTCAAGATCTATCAAATTTTCAATAGAAACTGTCAAAATCTATTAATTTTTAAGCATCAGTGGTGAAAATCTGTGTAATTTTAAGCTTCAGCTACGATTTCAATTGTGTGATTGTTCAAAAACTGTCAACACTTAAATTCTATCAAATTTTCAATGGCAACTATAAAAAACTGTAAAATTTTCAATAGCAACTGTGAAGATTTGTCAAATTTTCAATAGCAACTGTCAAAATCTATTAATTTTTAAGCTTCAGTGGTGAAAATCTGTCTAATTTTAAGCTTGAGGTGCGATTCCAGCTGTGTGAACTTTCAAAAGCTGTCACATTTTCAATAGTAATTGTCAAATTTTGAATATCAACTGTTAGAATCTGCGAAACTTTTAATAGCAACTGTCAAAATCTGTCACTCGACAAAATCTGTCACATTTTTACTCGGAAGTGTCAAGATCTGTCACATTTTTACTAGCAACTATCAAGATCTGTTAAATTATCAATAGCAACTGTCAAAATCTTTCAAATTTTCTATATAAACTGTAAAAATCTATCAATTTTTAAGCTTCGGTGGTGAAAATGTGTCTAATTTTAAGCTTGAGCTGCGATCTCAGCTGTGTGAACTTTCAAAAACTGTCAAGACTTAAATTCTGTCAAATTTTCAATAGCAACTATAAAAATATGTCAAATTTTCAATAGCAACTGTCAAGATCTATTAATTATAAAGCGTCAGTGGTGAAAATCTGTCTAATTTTAAACTTGAGCTGCGATTTCAGCTGTGCTAACTTTCAAAAGCTGTTACATTTTCAGTAGAAATTGTCCAATTTTCAATATCAACTGTTAGAGTCTGTCATAATTTCAATTCAATCTGTCACTCGAGAAGATCTGTCACATTTTCACTCGAAAGTGTCAAGATCTGTCACATTTTTAATAGCAACTGTCAAGATCTGTTAAATTATCAATAGCAACTGTCAAATTCTGTCAAATTTTCTATAGCAACTGTTAAAATCTATCAATTTTCAAGCTTCGGTGGTGAAAATGGGTCTAATTTTAAGCTTAAACTGCGATCTCAGCTGTGTGAACTTTCAAAAACTGTCAAGAGTTAAATTCTGGCAAATTTTCAATAGCAACTATAAAAATCTGTCAAATATTCAATAACAACTGTCAAGATCTGTCAAATTTTCAATAGCAACTGTCAAGATCTTTATAA